>JAIRCJ010001055.1:691705-2157246 GCA_020883675.1 Bruguiera gymnorhiza | reverse complement strand
ATTTTAAGGCCCTTCTCTAATTGTGAAAAAGACTTGACAGCAAGACTGACTTCAACTTCCCACTCTAACAGAGAATAGTAAAACTGACAAAACAAATCCTGAAATATTAGAATTCTTTTGAGTACCTGATTCCATTTTCTTGCTTCACTGTACCATCCAATTACACTGCAAAGCCAAACAGATCACGTTTTCAACTAAGTATGATAAGGCTTTAGAGTTATGCATAAAATTGCCTTTATTATTCTTAAAGAAAGAAATAGGTGAATTGAGCTAACCTATTAAGAGTGCACCGACTAGTAAGATCAAACATAAACAAAATTGCTACCGCATCTTTACATGCCATGGGAACATGATCAAGTGATCTGCTGTCACCTGCATCCAAGTGAGCAAAAATTCAGTTAAAATGATTTAAAGAAGAGCCTCCCCCCCCCCTCCCCAAAAGAAAAAAAAAAAGAATGTATGCATAAGTTATGCTTCAAAACCATTGAAAAGGAGAAAAATTTAAACGAGTCGGCCAACATACCTCCTACATCCCATAAACTAAAGGAAATCTTGAGCCCTTGAACAAATAATGTTTTGTCCATCAAATTCAATCCTGTCATCTGCAAGCAACTGTGTTCGTGCTCATCCCCCACATACTTGATCTTTGTTTAAACATAAAAAAGAACAGAAAAAAAAAAAATCTCATTAATCACATAGTGCAGCTAAAACAATCAAGAAACTGAATCAAAATTGATTGATATGGACCAAAAAAAATATTTTTTCAAAAAGAAAAAACGAAAAACAAAGAGTCAACTTTACCACAAAGCTTGTTTTTCCAATTTGGCAATCACCCAACAAACTAATCTTTAAACTGACGAAATCAGAATCCCCGTTACACCCATTACTCCCCATCACGGTGGTGGAGCACTCTAACGATCCCAAACCACCTTCAATAGCCTCCAGTGGCGGAGAAGAAGGCCGACTAGCCAGCCGGCGATACCTTACAGGCTTACCTATTGAGCAGGCAAGAATTCTGTCCCAAATAAACTGAAAAAACTGCCGGAAAGCCGATACACGTTCAAGTATATTCCACTTGATATTCACACGAACATTAATCTTCCGACGAGGGTGTGTCATTTTCATGTTCATGAGCAAATTTGGCCATGAAAGATCGAAGCTTTGCTTCAAGTTTGGCGGTAATTTGGTTGCATATCATATCCGTATGTGCTCTTGGTTTTAGACATATGTCTCAACTAACCAGTGTCATACCGGGGACTTGTGTTATAGGAGAGACAGTTGACTGCATTGCCCAAATGGTCCACATTGCCGTCTTCTTGGGTTTTGTGTCGCCTGGACATTTGGGTCAATTTCCGGGGGTTCTTACGGGGAAAAACCAAAAAAAAAAACAAAAAATTGGGGTGGGTTACAAGGGTTTTTTTGGTATTTGGAAAAGAAAAGGTATCTTTGGTATTTGGAAAAGAAAAGGTATTTTGGGTATGTCATTTGTCGTTCAAGGAATAAAAGAAAATTCAGGGAGAACTTTTGGCTGTAAATGGTAATGTGGAGAATTTGTGCTGTGTTGAGTTGACACAAAAATGGGGTGCTGAACAATCTTTTGCATACCAAAAAAAAAAAAAAAAAATTGCATTCTACATATTAACAAGATTAATATATATATATTTATTTTTATCTTTTATATTTTAAAAAAATTAATTTCATTTTTAAAAATTAAAAAATTACGCTCTAAAAATATATATATATTTTTTATAAATCTAATATGTCGTTAAAATAACTAACAACAAATATTAAAAATGCTAATGGTTTGCACTTGAGCAGCAACAAAAAGGTCATGGGTATAAAAGATAAAAATTAATGGAGTATCTGAGTATAGGCACTTAAATATTTGAGTTCCTTGAACTTTATCATCTAAAGTCCAAACATAACTTAAATAATAAAATTAAAGTAGAAAAAAAAACAATTTTTTTAAATATAAAATTAAAAACAAAACAAAAGCATGTTCTAAAATATATGGGAAGTTCCACCAGGTAGGTGGCACCGGTCATCGCCGTGGACTCGTTGCCGCCAACAAGCTTGCAGGCAGAGGAGGGATCGGACCCACTAGCCATCGATAAGGAAGGAAGGAGTAACGCATTTGTTCGTGGATTTCAGCGTATTCGCAGAGGGAAACAGCAGCATCCAAGGCTTGGTGATTCTTGGTCTCTGTTCTGTCCTTCTTGAAGAGCTGTTGCTTCTTCTTCTTCTTCTTCTTCTTCTTCTTCTTCTTTGGAGAGAATTGCGGAGATAGAGGAGATGGGTTGTTTTTGTTTGTGATAAAGGAGAGGTCTTGACAAGTTCCAGAGGGGATTGAAAGGTGGCTACATGGATTTGGATCTGGATCTGGATCTGGTTGCCTGGTTGAAGATGGAGATTGTGTGAACCCATGAGCTTAAATTCAAAGCTGTCATTTTTTTAAAATTTTTTTTTTTCTGTTGGCAATTACAGTTTTGGTTAAGTTTGGTTTCAAGTAGACAGATTTTGATCATCCAATCTTTGTACTAAATACACCAAAAGATGATTACAGAAACAAAAGTGAGATGCAGCTTAACCTTGGAAGAAATTGAGAATACATGGATTTAGAACATGATTTTGTTTTTGAGGTTTATTTTATTTTGTTTTTAATTGTATATTTATAATATTATTTATTTTATTACTTAAGTTATGTTTAGATTTGAATCATAAAATCCAATTAGTTCAAATAATTAGGTGACTACACTCAAATAAATATTACGTCAACTTTTGTCATATGTACATATTACGTGTGGGAAGATAAATTAGATTCGTTAAAAAATTTTATTTTTGAGATATAATTTATCAATTTTTAAAAGATAAACTAAATTTGTTAAAACGTAAAAAAGTGACAATAAAAGAACTACTAGCATTAATGCTTTAGGATTAGTCTAATTGACAAGGTATGTTAACTTTGTATTTTGTTGATTACCATTTGGTTCTTTATCAGAAAAATTAATTTCTTGTGAATTCAATGTCTGTTTTTATTAAAGCAAAGAAGTATATATAGTATTCAATGGGCCTAATGGTAGGAATTCCATGTCATTTTTGTATTTTATTATTTTTTTTTTCACTTCTTTTCCTTGGCAAATTCAACTTTCAAACAAGCCCAAAAATTTTCATGATTGGCCTAACCAGCAAAAGCTGAAAACCATAGAGTTGTTTTCTTAACTTTTTAAGCCTTTGTGCCTTAAAAGTAGAGTTTGATTTCAATTTCAAAAACTCATCCTTAATAACAAGCACATAGATTAATTTTAAAAAATTAAAAAAAAAAAAGAAAGAAGAAGAAGCACACTGATTAATATGACTCTACATACAGGTTCTACCAACCCGTTATTCTTATTATATGCCTGAATAAGTCAACAAGCACGCATTAGCTTGGGTAGTCCAAATTCAATAATTGGTAACTCTAACGAATCAATAAAAATTAATAAGAAAAGAAAACTATGAAAATGAGAAACTTTTATTAGGTGGGACATTGTCAATAAGTCATTGTGCTATTTTTATAGGACAATCTAATAAAAATAACAATATGAGCAAGGTAATAATTGTAAAAAGGCAAGGTAGGAGTTAACTTCCTTCATATGTTGGAGTTAATCTATCTATATATATATATATATTATTTTTTACCATATAAGTGTATTATGTGACATATTTTTGTGTATTTTTAAATTTTTTTGAGCTTTTACTTTTAAAATAAATAAATTTCTTAATTATTATTTAATACAAATAAATAAATAAATAAACAAAGTATCATTTATTAAATTTATAAAAAGTGAAAAAGTATAATTCATCAATTCTTTATAATTGATGGGTTAGTTGATTCTCAAAAAAATCTTATACTTTATCATCCCTTTTTTTTTCTTTTTAATTGAAGTAAGGTTTACATTTACTTAAGAAAACCAAGTGAAGTAACTTACCAGTTTAAAGAAAATGAAAAATGGTTGTATTAATGTGTCCCTCCATCACTTGAGGCTTATAATTTTTACACTTTTTCTAGATTTTGGGTATATATATTTGTTTATAACTTGCATCTATTGGCTCTTAGAGGGCATGGACACCATTAAGCAATATTTTTCTTTATTATTCATATTAAAATTAACAGTTAATTTTTTGTAAGAATATCAACTTTTACATTTTTTTAAAAGGTATATATTTTGCAATTTAGTAACATGATAAAAGATTATATTTAAATTTTTTATTTTGATTCGCATCTAATATTATATTAACTTAATTTAAATTTTTAAAAAACTTAATTTTTAAAAATAATAAAATGCAATTAAATTATTTATTTTTCTAATAAAAGATTTCAATATATTGATACGACAATGCATGACCCAATAAAATTAACTTAAAATGGTGCCAAATATGGACTTTTCTCCACATAGTTAAATTTTATAGAATTATCTCACTAACTGGCATACCTACCTCCATTTACATGCATCCGGATTTGATAATTATTTGTGGTAATGAATAGAAATGTCGGACCCCTTTTGTTGTAATCCAAATTGAATTGTTTATGGGTATTCATTTGGTGGGGGAGGCGCTTAAACCCTAAAGGACCCAAGAAGGGACACCTAAAACAAAAACTGCCTAACTACCTACTGTATAATAGTTGACATTGTCAATAAGTCATTGTGCTATTTTTATAGGACAATCTAATAAAAATAACAATATGAGCAAGGTAATAATTGTAAAAAGGCAAGGTAGGAGTTAACTTCCTTCATATGTTGGAGTTAATCTATCTATATATATATATATATTATTTTTTACCATATAAGTGTATTATGTGACATATTTTTGTGTATTTTTAAATTTTTTTGAGCTTTTACTTTTAAAATAAATAAATTTCTTAATTATTATTTAATACAAATAAATAAATAAATAAACAAAGTATCATTTATTAAATTTATAAAAAGTGAAAAAGTATAATTCATCAATTCTTTATAATTGATGGGTTAGTTGATTCTCAAAAAAATCTTATGCTTTATCATCCCTTTTTTTTTTCTTTTTAATTGAAGTAAGGTTTACATTTACTTAAGAAAACCAAGTGAAGTAACTTACCAGTTTAAAGAAAATGAAAAATGGTTGTATTAATGTGTCCCTCCATCACTTGAGGCCTATAATTTTTACACTTTTTCTAGATTTTGGGTATATATATTTGTTTATAACTTGCATCTATTGGCTCTTAGAGGGCATGGACACCATTAAGCAATATTTTTCTTTATTGTTCATATTAAAATTAACAGTTAATTTTTTGTAAGAATATCAACTTTTACATTTTTTTAAAAGGTATATATTTTTCAATTTAGTAACACTGAACTAATAATTTTTTAATGATAAAGGATTATATTTAAATTTTTTATTTTGATTCGCATCTAATATTATATTAACTTAATTTAAATTTTTAAAAAACTTAATTTTTAAAAATAATAAAATGCAATTAAATTATTTGTTTCTCTAATAAAAGATTTCAATATATTAATACGACAATGCATGACGCAATAAAATTAACTTAAAATGGTGCCAAATATGGACTTTTCTCCACATAGTTAAATTTTATAGAATTATCTCACTAACTGGCATACCTACCTCCATTTACATGCATCCGGATTTGATAATTATTTGTGGTAATGAATAGAAATGTCGGACCCCTTTTGTTGTAATCCAAATTGAATTGTTTATGGGTATTCATTTGGTGGGGGAGGCGCTTAAACCCTAAAGGACCCAAGAAGGGACACCTAAAACAAAAACTGCCTAACTACCTACCGTATAATAGTTATTTTCGTTGCCATTCATGTTGGTTATGATGAGTAAACAAAGTACCAAACTCCAATTATTAAAAAATGTAGCTCATTCTTAATGAACGTACCATTTGCCATAATGTCAATACTTACGATGTAGATCTCGGTTAAATGAGTCCCTCAAACACCCTAACTAATTGTTGGTTAGGTAATGCTTTTCTCTTTGATTGGATAGAAGTTCAATTGTGTTGCCAAACTTCATTAAGTTAACTTTTCTTGATCAAAGTCTATCGTGTTAATTAGCATACGTAAGTGTTGGCGAATCAAGAGAGGTTGAAAACCTTACCAATTCAATCATGGTGGACAAGAGAGTGAATTGATTGATGTACCCTTCTAGACGAAAAGTTAGTAAGAAAGAGTTTGCTGTGTGTTAAAATCAAAATCGTTGAACAAAATGTACCTATTCAGATTCTTAACTTTTCCGGCCAAGCTAGAAATCCAAAACTATAGCAACCCTAATCCTAATAATAATAATAATAATAATAATAATAATAATAATAATAATAATAATAATAAAGACCAACTTTGTTTCTCCACCTACACAATTTGCACGAGTCTCTTGATCTCCTAAACATTTTTTCTCCATTTTTAGAGAAAATTAATTCCAATATATAATCTTTTCTTTAAACTCAACTAAATGATTATTTCCCCCTTTCTTTAATGAAGCTTTGGGCTATTTCTGCTCCATCTTGGCAAAGATTTCCAACTTGAAAAGGCATTAGGCAACTACCCGTTTGAAGTTGATTCAAATGAGATTGCTACCACCATCGTGGCATGAGGCTGCAGAAAAGTAATAACCCGAAGAAGAAGAGAAAGCAAACTCAGTTTTTTCTCATCAACTTTTGGAATTAGTCACAGCTTTGACAATGACCTGCATGCAGGCCATTAACAAGCTCCCCACTTTAGAATAATAATAATAATAATAATAATAATACAGGACATATGCACATATATGCATATGTCTGTGTGCAAATTAATCTCCATTTATTTATGTTTAAATTACTACCTTTTTTCTTTTTTTTTTAATGCAATAACCATAGTGATTAAGACTCATGAACCCACACCACGAATATGTTTCTAGTCAAACATTTTGCAAGCCTCCAAGTTCCTGTTGGCACCTACTCATATGGGTTTTTTTTCCCACATAGAAAACAACAATGTGATCCCCCCCTTTCTCTGTGTCCCTTAAGAATCTTCCGGCACTTTCACACTTCAATTTGATTTTCTCCTCGTCCACGTTATTTGATTATATAATTATGTCATAATTCCATCATAATAATTGTCCTTTTTGTGTTTTTCATAATGCAAAACGTGAACCAATCACATGAGCAACATAGTTAGAAAAATTGATCAATATATATTTGTTTATTTGGGCGAACAAGATAGAATTCATGTCACAAACTTTCTCTATCTAACGATAAGATGGTCTACATTTAAATAAAGTGATTTGAGTTAAACAATTATCCCGACCTTTCTCTAAGAAAAAAAGTCAACATAAGGAGATAAAGGCTCCCCCATCTTTTCTCTAGTAAATAAATTGTAATTTTATCTAAATGTGAGAGACTCGTGAATTTTATTTGTGTGTATCATTGGGGTTAATTTAGATAATATGAATAAAAGTACCCAAAACCAAAGAAAAATAAAATTAATGGGATAATCTTTTAAGATGTTATAAGTATTTGAAAATTTTTATAATTAAATTATACGTTTTTTTAAATAAAAATTAGTCAAACTGTTAAATATATAATTTAATTTTATAAATATCCTCTCAAAATATACTCTAAAAATATAGAAATATATTTACATATGTATTTTACTGAAATTTCTTCTTTTTGTTATACATAAAAGGCAAAAATTTTAAATTATGTTTCTATGAATTTGAAAAAAAAAATAACGAGAAAAATTTTAAATTTATTTATTTTTATATATGAAAAAAAAAAGGGAAGAAGAAGAAACAATGTAGCAAAATATACCTATAAATATATTTTAAAAACATATTTTATGTATTTTTTAAAATAGTAACTATTAAATTAAATTATAAATTCAACAATTTCATTAATTTATATTTAAAAAAAGAGTTATATATAATAAAACTTAAGAGTTAAGGATTAATTTAAAAATTCAAAAAAAATTAAAAATTAATTAAAAATATTAATAAATGTTTACGACTGCTTAAAAATTTATGCCAAAAATTAAATAAAACTAATACATGACCTATTGGATGTTTGGTTCTGAACCATAATCGAACAATGCTGCAGCCCACAAAATCCATGACCTAAAAAAAGCCCGGGTCCGGAACGCTCTGAGAAATTTGGAAAACGGCGCCGTTTTCGGTATTTTTTATGCAATCCAATCTCCACCGACCGTTCTCTTCTCGAGATTTCTCAAGCCTCCGCCGGTCCTTTCCCCTTAAGAAAATTGAAAACGGCGCCGTTTTTGGTACGGCTCTTCCGCTGTCTCCCCCGAGAGATTGCCCTAGACTACCGAGGAAGATCAGCTCTCTCTCTCTCTCTCTCTCGCTCTCTCTCGGCGCTGCTACTTTCTTTTCCCTTTCATTCAGTGAGTTTTTTTTTTCTTTTTTTTAATTCATTTTTTTGGAGTAATTTAAGTTGGTATCTTACTGATTATGAATTTGTTTCTAGGGCTCCTTGTCTGAACTGATTAATTCGAAAAAAAATAAGAATTAGGCTGTTGTGAATGTTCTCTGATTCGGCTTTTTGTGTGTGTGCGCGCGCGCGCGCGAATGATCAGTTGTTCCGTAAAAACCGGGAAATTGTCTCTGTGTGTTGGATTGAATTTGTACATAGAATAGTTTTAATGTGTTCAATTGAAGTGAATTATGCGGCGAAAGGGTTTCTATTCTATGTTGTCCTTTTTTGTTTTGTGTTTTTTGATGGCAGAGTGGTTGCTCAGTGCGGAGAATATGGATCCTAATGTGGATCACTATTGTGTTTTGGGGTTGCCCTCTGGTGAGGAAGGGGCTAAGCTTACTGAAAAAGAAATATCCAAGGCATACAAGTTGAAGGCTTTAGAATTGCACCCGGACAAGAGACCCGATGACCCGAATGCCCATGCTAACTTCCAAATGCTCAAGTCCTCCTATGAGATTCTCAAGGACGAGAAAGCTCGTAAATTGTTTGATGATCTCCTACGAGTTAAACGTGAGCAGCAAGTTCGCCGCTCTCAACAGGGTGCCAAGCGGCAGAAGATGGTTAATGATCTTGAAGAGAGAGAACGGGCAGCCTTTGCACCTGATCCTGCTGCAAAGGCTCGTGAGGAGGAGGAGAGGATCTCTAGGAAGCTTAAAGAAGAAATTGCGAGAATAATTGCAATGAGGGCAAAAAAGGCAGCGCCTGCAACACCGGCCTCAAAAAGAGAGATTGTGGGAGTGGCAAAGGAGAAGATTGCTGATTCTGAAAGGGAGAAAATGCTTAAAGTCTCTTGGGAGAAAGTCGGTGAGGATTATTATACTGCAAAGAGCTTGAGAGAGTTGTTTTCAAAGTTTGGTGGGGTAGAAGATGTTGTCATCAAGAGTTCTAAGAAAAAGGGCTCTGCATTGGTTGTCATGGCAACCAAAGATGCAGCTGTGAGTTCACTGGGCAACACTATCTTGTTTTTGTCACAGTTTCTTCCTCCTGAATTATGAATTTTTATTATGGACCTCGTCTCTCTTATTTCTTATGTTGGGTGCTATCTTCTGGTAGGTTGCAGCAACAGGAAATGTATCTGGCAATCTTTCTAATCCTCTTCTAGTCCTACCCCTTCAACCATCTCCAGCAGCTGAGTTTTCCGGTGTCCAACACTCCTCGGAATCTGATCATTTGGATCATTTGGTTGGCCCCAGCTATAAAGCATATGAAGATTCAATTTTGGAGAAAGTTCTTAAGGTTAGACACTTCTTTTTTGCTATGTTAATTTTGGCTCTTTTTGCGAATACAATAGGGTCCTCCCTTGGAATATTCAAAAATGTCAGCACAATTTTAAGGTTTGGTGGAATGTATAGGTGAAAAGCATAGGACCAACGACAATGCTTTAATTCTTCACCTCCCTTGTTTCTATGAGTTCTCTTTTGACTTTGGATGACTTCACTTTGTGCAGGCAGCAGCTGCACAAAAGAAGAAATGACAGATGCAGCGACAAAAGTATGAGAAACAAGGATCAGTAACATGTTCAACTATCATCCTTGTCTTCACCCACCACGTCTGCTTAACCTTCAAATTTCATTGATCATGGATTTTTTAGATGGAAATAGATGCGGGATATTCATTGGAAAGGAACGAGCATGTGTTTAGGAGGAGCAAAAGAGCCGGAGATTAATTTGTAGTATTCTAGTTCTAGTTAGGAAATGAATTGTACCGTGTTGAAACTTGATAGTGAATCATAGTATGTATAGTGGGCAGTCGCTCTTCATTAATTAGGATTCACCATTCTCTTAGTTATGGACTTTAATCATCCACAATCGATTCAACAGTCAATGGAAATATCTCTACTATAGATCTTTATATGTCAATTGTAACTTTCTTCACATTTTACCGTGATGCAGCTGGAATCTTACTTTCCACTGTTAGTCCTACTGTCCACCTCGTTAAAGAAAATAAATAAATAAATAAAACTTCCTCACAAAATAACCGTTTAATTTAGACCAAAAATAAAAAGATTTATTCTTCGCTCTGCACATCACAGTTTTACAGACCAAAAATTTTCATCCTTTTACTTTCCATGGCCTCATTTTCCTCCTCCCACTTCTCCCTTTTAACCTTTTTAGGCAAAACAAAGTACAAAAAAAAAAGAAATTCAAAACCCAGCTCACAGATCACTGAATGTTGGTATTAAAATGAAGAAAAAAAAAAGATTGCTTTAGGCTTCAGCCCCGACGCGAGAGAGAGAGAGAGAGAGAGAGAGAGAGAGAGAGAGAATGGTATATGTCAGTAATAGTAGTCAGCACCAAGCATGGCCACTTCTCCTTCAGTGTTGCTCTTCTTCTCCTCCCCGACCTTCTTCTATCCCCAGGTACCTGTCAAGAAAATCACTCCAACTCTCTACTTATCGTAATTTGTATAGTTAATATTTTCCTTATTTTGTTTCTTAGAAACCATGAAGAAGATGTTTGAGGAGATGGGTGATTGGTTTTGTTTATTAAATTGTCTTTTCTGGAATGTTTCTGGCCTAACTCTTTTTTGGTGTTTGAAAATTTTGATGGGTAATTGATTCTAATCTGGACTAATGAGTGCCTAATAACGAGTGCCCAGATTTGGTGACCAATGTGAGATTTCATGAGTTTAACAATGGCCTTAAAATTAGCTTTTGGGATTGAAAATGCTGCCTTGTTCTGTAATCACTCGGAATTATGAAGTATTCTGATCGTTGCAAAAATTGGGGTCCATTGGTTGTCTTTGTAGTGTGTAATCCTTTGTTTGTCACATTGGTGGGATGAAGTTGGAATGTAATTACTTGAATGTTCTTTAAAATCTACAGGGGAATACTGGGAAATATGGCTTTGAAACACCCATCAGAGAACTCCATTTCATGTAAGCTTGTGGCTAGAAATGCGCTATCTGGGCTTGCCGCCTCATTACTATTTCTTTCCCAAACAAATCAGGTTAGTTGCTTGTGTCTCTTCCAGCACCTTATGCTACTAGCAGGATTTTTTTTTTCTTTTTTTGGTCAAAGCTATGCAAACAGCATCTAATTTGTCATAAGACTTGGTTGGCTTACCTGTTTAACATAGCCCAGTTGGAGTTTAGTAACAGCATGTAGGTGAAATGTCAGCACTCTTATATCAACTGAGCTGTAGGGTAAACCTCTGCTGTGTTGATTCTATCATAACTAGTAATCTTATTATCTAGAATGAAATTTTCATTTCGTAGTTCCTGGGGAGGAGATGTGATCAGTATGGTTAACTCTGGATATCTTCTTCTTGAAGAACTATAGCTGTTTGTGAGAAAACCTCTAACATTGCTATCGTGCTAGGTTGTTGCAGCAGATTTATTTCATCACCACAGTATCTGCCAGCTTGCAAATGCTGCAGATAATAAAATAACTCTTCTGCTTGATGAGACTTCTGACGAAAGAAGTGGGAAGTTCATGATGATGAGAGGAATGACAGCTAAGGATTTTGACCCTAACAGATATTCAGGAAGGTGGTTTGAAGTAGCTTCACTCAAACGTGGATTTGCTGGGCAAGGTCAAGAAGATTGTCATTGCACCCAGGTAAATGATAAGGTTGTGCATGTCATCAACTTCTAATGAAGGTGTTTATCCTTCTGCCAGCTACTAACTGCTTTAACTTGGTCTTGAAAGTATACAAACTGCTTTTTGTGCACCTGAAAAAAGGTATATAAAATGTCTGACAGGCATAATGGGTCTGCCTTTGCTTCCTTGTTCTTTCCTGGTTATATGGTGCTGCAGTGAGAATTTAACACTTATTGATCTGTCCTGGAGTTGCACAAAACGTATTGTAGCATGGTTTCTACCTAGGGAGTTCTCTTTATTCAGTGCAGTGTCTCTTAATCAAAACTTTGTACCCTGACATGTAACAAGTTGTATATGTTGATGTTTTGTTTGCAGGGTGTGTACACATTTGATATGAGTGCACCTGCCATCCAGGTAGATACCTTTTGCGTTCATGGGGGCCCTGATGGATATATTACTGGTATCAGGGGAAAGGTTCAATGCTTGCCAGAGGAGGATTTGGAGAAGAATGAGACAGCGCTAGAAAGACGAGAAATGATTAAAGAGAAGTGCTATCTTCGCTTTCCAACATTACCATTCATTCCCAAGGAGCCTTATGATGTGATCGCTACAGACTATGACAACTTTTCACTTGTTTCAGGAGCAAAAGATAGAAGTTTTATTCAGGTAATGCACATTTGAAGAAGATGTTACCACATATTGTATGAGAATATACAGAGATCATTTATATTAATGTTGTTCAAGAAACAATTTATTTTCAGCCACAAATAAGAAGGCCGTATCTCTAATTGATAATGTACTCATCTAGAATTCATATAATTGCAACTGAAGTATGTGACAACCTTATTTGATGACTAAGCTGAGAATGGAGTAAAGTACTTCTCACAATTCATGTTACAAGGAAACCTACCACAACCCTCCTTCTTGTCCGGCCTTGGGACTGGCAATGATGAACCCAAGTTTTAGTCGGATCCTATGCAGGCAGAGTTAGAGTACTTCTCATTATTACTTGTCAATGCTCACTTGTTCCCTTTTCTGATACTGGAGCACTAATAACCATTGCTGTTAGGGTACACTGCTCGGGAACTTGATTGTTTACTGATGCTTAGAAACCTTCAGAAACGCTCTTTTTGGGTTCAAATTTCCTGCGCTTGATGAACTAAATCAATTGGTGTAGCAATATGTCCAAGAACTTCTAATCAGTGACCATTACTCACTTTGATTTGAATGGATTGTTGTTCATGCACCTTTTGATCTCAATGAAAGAACTTATAATCAATAGGCATTAGTTACTTTGATTTGAATGGAATTGTTGTTCATACTTTCTTTAATACCAAGGAACTGTTGCTTGTGTTTTTCTATGGACCATATTACTGTTTTCATTTGTGATGTATCTAAAAATACCTGGATGAATCTGATCCTATCTATCCTTCTCGTGTGGATGTCTCAGATATATTCAAGAACACCTAACCCTGGACCTGAATTTATAGAAAAATACAAAGCTTACTTGCAGAATTTCGGGTATGATCCAAACCAGATCAAGGACACTCCACAGGACTGTGAAGTAATGTCAAATAGTCAGCTGGCAGCAATGATGTCAATGTCTGGGATGCAGCAGGCGTTGACGAACCAGTTTCCTGATCTAGAACTAAAAGCCCCAATTGAACTCAACCCCTTTACAAGTGTGCTTGAGACTTTGAAGAAGCTTTTGGAGCTTTATTTCAAGTAAAATACTGACATGTGTATGCTATGGTCTGCTTTTTTATTTCATTTAGAGCAATTAGATACAAAATAATTCCATCAGAGGGAATCGTTTGTAAGTAATTAGCTATAAAATGGCTATTAAACAAAGCCAGCTGACTCATTATTGCCATGCTATTTTCATCACTCTTCACCAATGCAAGGAAAGTAGGTTTTTCATTGCAAGGAAAATGAAGGATGAGAAGAATTTTTGTCTGGTTATTATTATTATTATTATTATAACTCAGTATAAATAGAAAGAAGAAATTTGGATGGTTTTCCTTCATTGGTTTTCTAACCTCTTTGACATCTCTGATCTCTCCACTGATACACGCACCATTTTTTGGTTTTAGTGAAAAAGAAGGGAAATTAGAAAAATGGCCAAAACGGTGCGTCGTTTTCTGCAAAGTGCTTCCATGGCAAATCCATTGCTGCTAGTCTGCTACCAGTAGCCAATCCGTTGAAATTTACAACTGGGGCAACAACTTTTAGACTTTGCCAATGTTAGTAAATAACCTACAAATCGTCCAAATAACATCTTACCACCTTAAAGGAAATATTTCGTAGACACATCTATATTGCATAAATAATATAATTTATATTATATAAATAATATTTCATACTACATAATAAAATTTTATAAAAATATAATAAATAAATTATATTATATTTACATGTGTTTATCAGATCATATGTTCACATATTCCCATCCAAATCTTAATGTGATTCCGTTAAGTTGATTCGTTGAGTCAAGAGGTGGTGACGAGAAGCGGCTCACATTGACTGCTTGGTTTTCACCGAAAAGATGCCGTCACGTCACAACCTGAACGAATGGACAAGTACTATCATTAACTGTAAAAATAGAAAGTTAGATTTCATTGCACAGTAGATAGATTAAATTTGCTGTGTTCTACGAAATAGGACATTGCCACACGTGATGAGTACAGAACAGAGCATGGAATGAGACGTTCAGTTCACGGATCTTATTTAAACAATCAAGAAAAGGTGGTGGGTGGGGTGGGTTACATTCAGTTATTGCTGTCTTTACATAGTTTGCCCCCGCAGTTAGCCTACAAACCTTGATGATGCCACCCTGGTTGCTTTGCCTTTTTGTGAGTACGCCCTCTTTCATTCTTTTTAAGTTCAATTTCTTATGATCTGATCTGCTTCATTTATGGGTTGCTATTGCTAATGGGTAGTCTTTGCTGTGAGTGCTTCGTTGTTCTGGTCTGGATGGAAAACTTTTTCCCTCTCAATTGATGCCTTGATTTAAGTTTTGAAGTGACTGTGCATGTGTGCAGGATTGAGATAAAGATTTTAAGTCCCCTTTTGTGGATCAAAAATTGCAGATGAATAACTTGTAATCCCTGTTGCTATGTACATTTCCATATGGGAAGTTAGTCCAGATCTACTAATGAATGAGGTTGGTCAAGATTATATGTCGGGGATCTTTTTGACCAAAGCTTTGGAGTTTATTTTGCTTTAATCTTAATCTTGGTGTGGGAAATTTTCTGGTTTACTCTCATCAGGTGATGTTTTATCAGAAAACAGTTGCTAAATGGTGAATTTTAGAATTGGATTTGAGCCTTTTTCCTCACACGCCATCTTTTCCTACAGTTGTAGATTTCTCTTGGGGGTAGCCTTCACTATTCTGCAATTTTTGTTTTACCAATTTGTTGCTATCTAAACACTTTTTCGGGTTCCTCCTTTTCCGGGGTCCTTTGTATTCATTAGGATAGTGTTCTCTTGCGAAAGCTATAACCTAATCCGTTTGGAAATCTTCACACTGGTTAGCCAGTGTTGTGAACATATTTGCTTGTTTGTTTGTAGCTTCACACTGGTTAGCCAAGCTACAAATTTTGTTAGAGAGGTAAGCTCTCATACATGTAGAATGCTGATGGAGATAATCTGGAAAAATGTGATTCATATTTCAGCTAAAAATTACCATTTGCATCTGTGCAGGTGCTGTTCCCTAACAGGCTTGAAAACTAATGTAATCACAATACACTGAACAAGCTTTAAGGGCAATACTACTCAGTTGTAAGATCAGGCTCATTGAAGCTGTGCAGAAAAATGGTTCAGAAACTTGATGCTATAAGGGGCGGTGAAGGGTCCATCAGGATAGGGGCCACCGGCACAATCGGTTCCCTAATGACAAGGGAATTGGAATCCATTAAATCTACACCACATACCCCAGTATCTTGTCGAGATAAGCCTGGAACCATTCCTGTTTCAGTTCCGTGCAGTGCTCCTACCACTCCTAGAAGATCGCAAGCAAGAAAGTCGTTAGATGAAGCCAGCAGCAGCATTTACTGTAAAAACCCTGAAACACCCCGAAAAGTGAAAACCTATGGTAAAAGTACACATAAAATACCAATGCTTGCAACTGATGTGAAGTTGGATGAGACTCCTAGCTGGGAGAAGACTGGAAAGAGAGGTCCTAATCTTGTTGAAGCCGTGGACATATCTTGTGGTAACCTGGATAGAGCCTGGGCAAGTCCCATAACAACCAAACTCAAGAGGCTTGGATTCTCGAAGCTATCTGAAAGCATACTCTAAGCTTGCAACCTCTTGACGTCAGATTTCAGGTTCCTATAACCAAAACCTGGGATCCCTCTTTGCCGTTACCATCTGAGACTTCCACCGTAGAGCATAAGCTTGGTAGAAGCCTTCTGCCTCTTTTGTTTTTCCTTTTCAGATACATCGTCGCCAATCCCATAGAGGATCTGGAATTGGATTGAGTGCCAGTTGAAGCTACACTAGTGACATGGGACACCAGCTTCTGTGAGCTTTCTTTGGAACTTAGTTCAAGCTGGCTGAAATACTTGGTTTTTTTGCATTACTGGGAACCCAATAGAGCCTCGGATGCCTATTTCTACAGGCATATGCGAAGTCAAGTCTTCAGGGCCTTTTGGTGGCAATAGTGTTGGATTTGTACATGATTTGTATCTTCAGGTGATAGAGGCTTGCAGATGAAGAGAAGTGGCTTACAGTCCTGGCCTGGTGTGGAAATTGCTTTGCTTACGAGACATTTGGTGATTGGTCTGGCACCTTGCGTTTTCAGATGCATTCTTTACCTCTTTCTTATCTAAAGATAACATTAAATTTTCTCTTGGCTATGGGATAGACGGTGACATGATCATCATATTCTTGTGTTGAAGTTACAACATTTAATTTGTTAACCATTGTACCTTTGTCCTTTAACTACCTGTGCCTCGTTCACATGTTGCTCGGTGTATAATTTGAGTGCAATTATGATTTGCATTTGATAGTGAACCGTGAGCAGCGGCTGCATGAAAGTTAATCAGCTGCTGCTGAACCTAGCAATCTCTTCCCTGTCTCAAATTATAGGGTAAAGCTCAAAAATGAGTTACAACTTTCTTTCTTTTCCACTTTTAGCAGCCTTTTACATGTCTTAGATGTCAAGGGAAAAACCAGAATGATTGGAATATGGAAGCTTAAGGCTTTCTAGTACGGAGGTTGGTTCTTTGTCATCCTGATTTTCATTTGATTGTGTTGGAGTGGGTCTATTTCTGCTTTCCATTTCATTTGATGGGATTATGGTAAACACCTGGTTAGCACTCGTCTGTGCTGTGAAGACTAAAAGAGAAGAGTGATGATCAGTGCAAATATAAAAATATGGGAAATTTTAGACAAACACAAATCTTATGGATTCACAAATATTTTATGATATACTTAAAATATTTTATATTACACAATAACATTTCATATAATATAAAAAAATAATTTTATACTATATGAATAATATTTTATATAACTACAACATACAAAAATTTATAATAAAATAATAAACATTAATATCAATTTCTTTTATATTATATATAATATTATTTATATAATATAAAATATTTTGTACGTTAAATTCACGAGAATTTTATTTTATATAGTCAATTTCTAAAAGTATATATATCTATTGACTTTATAGGAAAATGAGTTAAAATTATTAAATATAAAATTTATAATTATTAATTAAATAAATGTATATGAATTAAAAATATGTATCCATCCACTGATACCGTATAAAAATGATAAAGAGGAAAAAATTGATAAAAAGGCATACATTTTATAAAGGAAAACAACATTGAAAATACATTTTTGCAGGAAGAAATAGATAAGTAAATAAGCAATAAGGATTTTCGTAACTGTTCTTGTGAAAATACATTTTTCTTTTCCAGGAAGAAATAAATACAACTCTGGAATTTTTAATATTTTTTCATACAAAAAGCCAATTTTCAATTTTCCCTCAAACTGTCTCTCTCCCATGGTTGCAGATCTTGTCTTTCACAACAACTCTCCTCACATGGTGGCCTGGCCTTTTCACCAACAAGGAGAAATACAGCACAGCCGACAAAAGGAAACCTCACTACCTTAACTCTCACTCCATCCTATTCCCATCTTTCTCTCAATTCCTATTTGTGTTTCTCCTGGGGACTCATTTGCTGTACTTTCTGCCAACAAAAAAAAAAAATCTCAACTTTCTTATTTTAAATTCTCTGTAAACCCATTTCCCGTCCTTCCTGTAAAGATATAATCTTTCCCTTTCAAATCACTAACAATGAGCACAACAGCCCCAAAGTCCTCAAAATCCGCTAAACCCACTGGCCAAAACCAACCCATTTCAAGATCCTCATCCCTCTCTACCCACTTGGCAATGGTGGAGCTCAAGCAACGGATTATCACATCCCTCTCCAAGCTGGCAGACCGTGACACCCATCAGATCGCCCTGGAAGACCTCCACTCCATAATCCAGTCTCTCTCCCCCGAGGCTCTCCCAATGGTCCTGAACTCCCTCTATGACTCTCTCTCTGACCCCTCAAATGCCAAACCCTCAGTAAAGAAGGAATCTTTGAACCTGCTCTCGGTTACTTGCCAGTGCCATCGGGATTTGACATTACCTCATCTGACAAAAATCATTGGCCATATCGTCAAAAGGCTTAAAGACTCGGATTCCAGTGTCAGAGATGCGTGCAGAGTGGCAATAGGGGTTTTGTCTGGGCTATATTTGAAGGGTGCTGGTGGTGGAAATGGAGGTGGTGATGGTAATGGGGTGGGACCCATGGTGGGGTTGTTTGTTAGGCCTTTGTTCGAGGCAATGGGAGAGCAGAACAAAGTTGTGCAATCCGGTGCTGCTATGTGTATGGCAAAAATGGTGGAGTGTGCAGCCTTAGAAGGAGATAATAATGGCAGCCATGCGTCTGTTGGGGCGTTCCAGAAGCTGTGCCCGAGGATTTTGAAGTTGTTGAATGGGCAGAATTTTCAGGCCAAAGCTGCTCTCTTGGCAGTCATGGCAAGTTTGTCGCAGGTTTGAGCATTGTCGTTGCTGCATCTTAATCATTTTATGCTATTTGTGTGTCCTATGTCATAAAAACTTGCAGAGAATGATGCTCCATTTGGCGGTGGTATGATTTAGTTTTTTTGCTTTATTTAGTTGTTCATTGCTTAGAAGTTGCAGAGAAAGACAAAGACTTAGATTCTTAAGCTTTATGAGGTGGATGATAAATTGTAGGACAGGGACTTCGGTGGGTCTAGTGATGTGGTTGTTTCTAGTTTTTCTTAGTCGATTCGCACACTGTTTATATAAGTGTAGGCAATTAACATAGCATTGTACTGGTGGACAAAGTTGACATTTTTATGCATCTGTCATGATTAAATGAATCTACAAATAAGAAAAGAGACTTCAGGGTTGATGATGAAAGATCTGAATTTTCAATTCTAACATTTCTACTATGTTATATCTGCCAAATATAGTTCATGGCTGTGATCTATTTGATTGATGGGAACAAAGGAAAGGAGAACATTTGGAGGTGGGATTGGGTTTCATATTGATTATTGTAAATTTATGCATGATTGAATGCTGAAAATTTGTGGAAAATTGGTGCAATAAACATCTCTCTCTCTGTCTCTCTAGTGCAAACCATTTAACATGATTGTTCAGTCACCCAAATCCCTCAAAATGCCTAAATCTATCATTAAGAGCAACCTGCTCTATTTCCTCCTCTTTTCCCACCCAATTAGCCAATGTTACAATCAAGTAACAATCCTCATTGTCCCTTAGGGGATTCCTTTCTATCCCTCAATTGCTTGCCCAAATTCCATTCTCAAACACTGTCGCCAAAAATTTTCAAAAGGTTGAAAGATTCTGATCCAAGCATTAAGATTATCGTTGCCCTGTGTTAGGGGACAGTGGGTTGAGGGTATTTATTTGGCTGTTATTGGATGCCATGCTGGGGTGGAGCAAAGCTGTAATCTGTGTTCAGCATTGCATATGGAAAAAGCGGTTCAGTTAATGCCCCAGTCAGCATGTTTCTGTGAGTCTGTTGCAATATTGTTCTGTAGTATTCGATTGAAAAATTTACATTGTATTATATCCGGTGATAAGGTACTGATGTGAACTTAGAGTAAACAGGAGAGTAAGGAGTGTGGCTTACATTTGATGGTTCAGTTTATGCATACAATTTGTTTGTGCTATAGATCATGGGGGGGGGGGAATAAAATACATGATAGCCTGGATTTACTGAATGTGGAGATGAGTTTTTGATTGTTTGGAGATACATTGACTGTCAAGTTCTCTCGCTCTTTCATTAGTTGATATATTCCACCAGGTAGTTTATAAGTGTTTGGATTTATTTATTTCAGCATAATGATTCTGTGCTCCAAGTGATCCAATTTCATGTATTCACTTATTTCAATTTTGTGCTCTAAACGATCCAATTTCATGTAATAACATGGATTAGTGAGTGAAACTGCATTTATGTGTAAAGTCCTTGCAAAGAGGAAGCAGTGTCCTTGAATTCTTAAAAACTATCAATTTGTCACAGGTGGGAGCAATTGTACCACAAAGTTTGGAACCATTGCTTCAAAGTATTCAAGACTGTCTTGGGAGTACAGACTGGGCTACACGGAAGGCTGCAGCTGATGCTTTAAGTGTCTTAGCATTGCATTCAAGTAGCTTGATTGCAGATGGGCCTGCAAATTCTACACTGACAGCACTTGAGGATTGCCGGTTTGACAAGGTAGCTTCACAGAACATTCTTTTCCTTATGAGATCCAATTTTGCCATTTCTCTTGACTACTTTGTGGTTATCCTTTGGTTATCAAATTTCAGTCACCTGTTATTCTTCCTATATAAGATCTAGTCTACATTCTCTTGACTGCTTTATAATCTAACTGAATTTCAATCAATTTTTCATGGTGCCATAGTAGATATTTCGTTGGCTACCATTTTGTTATCTTAGATTATGAATATTTCAGTAGTGTTATTCTGATGTAATCATACATTTGTTTTCATACATGGGGATTGAAATCGTCACCTTGGGAAGAACAAAAGATTTTAAAATGGCATGCTGGGTCATGAACAACTCATTGGATAACTCTGACTTTTAAATCTTACCATGATATCATTAACTAACTTTTGAAAGGGGGAGATGGTGAACGAAAAGGGAAACCAGTGATATACTATCAAGACAAATATGGACAGCTGTCCTCAACTTAGGTGTCACCTTTTTGTCTTTATTCTTTATTTGGGAGATTTCATACATATTATGAAGAAAGAGTTTGACAACAAAAAAAGTCCAGTCAAGAACTTCAAACTCTATGTGAATGATAGAACAAAAGTATGCAGAAAAAGCACCTTCTATAGTAACCAATTTATCCCAACTGTTGTTGAAGTTGTTACTGAATATATATCATACTTGTGCACCACCCTATAGGGTGGTTGCTTGCATTTCTTTGTAGTTATTGAAAAGGTAATTATATATCCTTTGTTCAAGGACAGTAAGCTTGATGGAGACATCTCACCATCATCCAAAATATCATAGAATGTAGTTTCCTGTAACCAGCTATTTTCCTGGGGAATATAATTACTCCAGAATAATTGCTATTTAACTGGTTTTTTAGATAAAACCTGTCAGAGATAGTGTGACAGAGGCATTGCAATTATGGAAGAAGATTGCTGGGAAAGGGGATGGAGATTCAGAAGAACAGAAAACTTATCAAGGTGAGAATTTGAATAGTATACCCGTTTTGAAGACATGCTTCCCAATATTTATCATTGTTCTTTGACCATTTCTCTATGATCAATGTCCAGATGGTGACCATCCTGTACAAGCTGTCATGGGGGACAAGAATCCAGATCGTAGTGACCGAGAAACAGATTCATCAGTGA
Source organism: Bruguiera gymnorhiza (assembly GCA_020883675.1). Lineage (NCBI taxonomy): Eukaryota > Viridiplantae > Streptophyta > Magnoliopsida > Malpighiales > Rhizophoraceae > Bruguiera > Bruguiera gymnorhiza. The sequence goes on along the minus strand of JAIRCJ010001055.1, from coordinate 2,135,277 downwards.
AGGATTTGACCAGTGATCCTTCACCAACTAAGGATTCTGTCCCAAAAAGCAAAAATGCAAATATTTCAGATAAAACAGTGATAATATTGAAAAAGAAAGCACCTGCCTTGACAGACAAGGAATTAAACCCAGAATTTTTCCAGAAACTTGAAACAAGAGGTTCTGGTGATTTTCCTGTAGAAGTAGTTGTTCCTCAAAGGTGTCTCAATTATTCAAATATGAACAATCATGGGGAATTAGAACGAAATGGTTCAGAATCAAGGAGAAGATCAAATTGCATGGGAAACAGCCAAGCAGATGATCTTGTGTCTTTCAGCAAGAGAGGCGCTGCTGGAAAAGATTCAAGAACCAGAGCATTTGACAATGACCGGATTGATGCAAATCATCATGAGTCACCTGCTAGTCATGCGGGTTTCCCCAAGTCTGATGGGTGGTCAGAAGGATCCACAATGAACAACAAAGGAAATTGGTTGGCCATCCAAAGGCAACTATTGTTGTTGGAGAGACAACAGGCTAACCTCATGAATATGCTGCAGGTATGGATACTTTTGTATGATGCAAATCATCTTTGTGCTTTTTAGTTTTTCTTTTTCAGTTTATGAGGATAGTGTACACTGTAGGATTTCATGGGCGGGTCTCATGATAGCATGATAACTTTGGAGAACAGAGTAAGGGGTCTTGAAAGAGTTGTTGAAAACATGGCACGTGATTTGTCAATTTCATCAGGGAGGAGAGGTGCTAATTTCAGTATGGGTTTTGAGGGATCCTCTAATCGAACCTTAGGCAAGTTTAATGGCTTCTCTGACTGCCCCAGTTCTAAGTATGGTGGGCGGGCTCCTTTTGGGGAAAGAGTTGCTCAATCTGATGCCATTGCTTCAGGCATGAGGGTTAAGGGCTTTCATTGGAGATCTGATGTGTCTGATTCTTGGGATTTTCCCTCATATGGTGCTTCCAGAAACGGGCAAGTTGGCTCAAGGAAAGCTCCAAGTGGCAGTTCTCTGGATGGAAGATCACCTAATGCACAGAATGACAGTGATCATGTTGGCAGCAGAAGAGCTTGGGATAAAGGGGTTGGATCAGTTAGGCATGGTGAAGGGCCTTCTGCTAGAAGTGTCTGGCAAGCCTCCAAGGATGAGGCTACCTTGGAAGCCATTAGGGTGGCTGGGGAGGACAGTGGACTTTCTTGGTCTGCAAGGGTGGCCACTCCAGAGTTGACAGCAGAAGCCATGGCAGATGATAATCTTGAACATGACCAAGATCCTATTTGGACTTCCTGGAGTAGTGCAATGGATGCCCTTAAAATAGGTGATATGGATACAGCTTATGCTGAAGTCATGTCCACAGGAGATGATCTCTTGCTTGTAAAGCTCTTGGACAGATCGGGCCCTGTAATTGACCACTTGTCAAATGAGTGTGCATGCGAGGTCTTACATGCTATGGGGCAATTTCTACTGGAGCAGAACCTGCTTGACATCTGTTTGTCTTGGATTCAGCAGGTACAGATTCTTAATGAAACATGAGCTGCATGATTTGAATTTCTTAACCTGCTGATTCACCATTCTCATCTGCTATTTTTACTACTTAATGGAGTGAATGAGGCAGAGAAGCAAATAAATAAATAAATAAATAAATAAATAAAGAGGGTAAAGGAGAAATGAACCTTTTAAGAAAGCTAGAGTTGGGTGTTCAAATGATCCAGGGCACAGTTCAGGTGTGTCACTATGGGTGCCACCCAAGGGAGCGCATGACAATCAATATTCTTTGGACTTTGAATCCACTGTCATATGTACAGTTCCTTATAAGCTCTGTAGAGAAAATCTATTGTCACCATAAAATGTCCTAAAGTAGCCCCAATTGCGGGATGAAATGTTTGTCAGGACATTAGGAAAAATCCAATGCAATCAGTCGCACGGACAAGCATCAAAGTGAGAGATACTTCTGAAATGCGTTTCACTAGGAATGCTGTATAGGCAAACCACCATTTAGACACTAATCATTCAGTGCCTTCTTCCTTGTCTACATTAAACAGTTATTGAATATAAAAGGCGTCTCAACGCGCAAGGCTCTCATACTGTGGGGATAAACAGTTATTGAATGTCATCTTAACTTGACCAAATTTCTCATATCTGCGATTTTGCTTGCTCTGCCACAGTTGATAGAAATAGTCTTGGAAAATGGCCCAGATGCCTTGGGCATTCCCTCGGAGTTGAAGACACAGCTTTTGTTGAATCTGCATGAAGCTTCTACATCAATGGATACACCTGAGGACTGGGAAGGTGCAGCACCTGATCAACTTTTGTTGCAGTTGGCTTCAGCCTGGAGAATTGAGCTACGGCACTTTGAGCAGTAGTCACTTGTCACCTGCTGCGGTGAATGAAAAGCCTTTTTGCTGGATGATTTGGTTTGTGTCTTACAAGTTGTAAATGAACAATGATTGTCATATAACCAAGCTAAAAGTGGTGCATCAATACATGAAATTTTTCATGCTGCAATCCATTTTCCTTTTTATCTGAGCAGCTGGAATCAGAATCTTAAAGATCATCCCTGTTTTTCTGATTTCTTTATCCAGGGTTTCTTATATTACATTATTTGCTGCATTGTTGATTGGATAAATTGTAATGCAATGGTTAATATTCTATTAATAGCATAAACAGATATTATGCAAAATAGTTGGCTACAGAGCAGTCTCTTTGAACAACAGTTGACGCCAGTATACTCAAATATTCCAAAGGATGCCAGGTTAGTGTCGAAAGCAAAGTGAAAAAAGAACAATTTCTTCCATACGCTTCATTGTTTAAAACTAGCTGGAAACAAATGTTGCATGGTCTTAAACAAACATCCGAAATTTTAAAAGAAATAATGGTTAAAAGACGGGAAAATCTTCTGCTTCCACAGCTTACTTGTATGCCCTCTTGGCATATTGGACAAAAATTTGAGAGTGCCCAGCAAACACAGTGCTACCCTGAATCTTTGCCATCGGTCAAAATAATACCTGCTGCAGCACCGAGTGCCATGATTTTCTGCAGTAATACTCAGCAATGGTTACTGCAGTAAAGTCCAACCAAAAGAAGGAATCGTTGCACTGGCATACGGGCACTGAGCTGTCACTCAGCCAACCCCATGAGTTAACCAGATTGGGCAGACAAAGCAACTCCATGCTCATGGCAGGCAAAACCTCATGATGAAATGTCAATTGAATCAAGCTCCATTTGGGAGAATTTAAATCTATTTGGCTGCATACCAGTTTTGAGCACACTTTGCATCAACAGACAGGTCAACCTTAAGAATATTTGTGCCATCAAAGGGGTTGGACATGCACTCAACAACTATGGTCTTGGCAATCTCAGCTGACTCAGCTGGCCCTTCCAAAATCACTTCATCGTGAACCTGCTTTATTAAAAGAAAAAATAATTAAGACTCCAGAAATCATGCCTAAAGCTCCACCAGGGGAGAGCCAGCTTTTAAGTTAATGCTTCAAGTTTCAACACATTATTTCTTGAGATGGAACCATAAATATGCAAATGTCATATATTTCAGATGTTATTCCACGAGATCTGAAATAATGTCTCACGTGCTCTTATGGAATGCCAACTAAATTCCCACTAGTATGATAAATAAACAACAGCAACAGCTAACCATTTCAAGTTGAAGATTTAGAATGCACGGATGTCACAAACTTGGTTAGAATTTATGCAGGAAAAAGAAAAACTTAACCTGTAAAAGTAGCCTCCACCCGAGCTCTTTCAGACGTGTGTTTTTTGATATTTCCAACATGGCACACATGGCAACGTCAGCAGCACTACCCTGTACACGCCACATGAATCAGGAAGAGAGAGAAAGGGGGGCAGTGAACTAAGTGCACAGGAAATAATGAACCTGCACAGGGGTATTAATTGCAGCTCGTTCAATATGATTCCTAATGGCACGGCTTGCACTTTTCATTGACGGAAAGCGGCGAGATCGTCCTAGCAATGTATGAACAAGTCCAAATTTTTTGGCTTCTTCCTTCCGAGCTTGTTGCCATTTAAGCACTTCTTGTCTTTCTTTGTACCAGAGGTTAACAGTTTCCTCTGCTTCCTCGACAGAAACCTGAGAAGAAATATATCTATGACCATGCCCCATGGTCCATTTAAACTCACCACTCAAATTCTAGAGTTTTCTTGCAAGATTACCTTCCAATCTCGAGCAAGTCCCATGGGGGTCTTGCCATAGGCAATTGAAAAGTTGAGCATTTTAGCTTTTCTCCTTTCAGAACCAAAGGCATCCTGATATATAAAATTCATTCAGTATCTTAATGCTGCAATTCTAATCATTTGTGGATTAACAAAGTCAAGGCTCCCACTTCCTTGGCACACTCAGAAACTAACTACACATTACAAAATGTTCAAATGTTCAAACTGATCATTGCATAAACAACCAACCAATTAAATAATTGCTCTCCGATTCTGGAGTGTGTTGGAACAGCACAATAATTATTTAACTGGGAAGCAAACTTGTTAAAATTAGTCAAGATCCACATATGTAAACCCGAATCAAAGAATATACATAAATAAAAAAACAAAACAGTCAAGATTTCAGTTAAGAACCATAGTTACTGCAATGTGTTACATAATTATGAGAATCTGTTTAACAAACATTGTGCTTTTGAGCTCTCTGTTGACAAGAATTTGTGACTGAAAAATCAATTGTCGGAGAAAGGAAAGGAATACTGGAGCATATTAAAGATCAAACATAATAAACTATCACATTGGATTGCGAATGAGTTTTGAATTTCAGTTCATTTATGATAGGAGAATTTCCAATACCAACAAAAAGATGAGAAAAAAGAATGTTGTTATTTACTAAAGCAAAGCTTAAGGAGTCTGCTCTACAATTGCTAAATGATGGACTGCAGTGTTGAATGTAATATATAATTCGATCCCAGAAAGTTGTTCTCAATTCTGCAGGAATTGACTATAGAGACTTGCAGGTGATCTGGCAGCAATGCTAGGCTGTTCTCTGGCAATTGAAAGTTGGGGTGTGTTACACATGCCACAAAGGCACATGTTAACTTCTCTATGTGCAGAATGCAGGTGTACACAAAAGAAAAATGAAAAGAAACTATTTGACTTGAATCTTCCTTTATGTTTATGTCATGTGCATGCTTATTAATTGAAGATGCTATCAAAGCTTGCGGGCAAAGCTGTCAACTAAAATGCACAAAAATAATTTCTGTAACATTGCCAAATATATACACTAGCAGATTGTATAATTCATTCAAAATGCACCTTCAACAGTGGAACTGGGGGTTTATCTTCACTAGGTTGATGATGCCATTCAAGAAGCACTTGCTTTTTTTCCACAGCATCTCGAATATGTGCATACATGTTCATTGCTGTCCTTGAATGGAAATCTCCACCAGCTTTGAAAGCATCCAGCATGCTCTTACAGTTAGAAAGATGTGCAAGAATGCGAAGTTCCAGCTGTGACATGAATACTCAAGTATATCAATCCTGGGATGCAAAACAATTTGGTGGACAACTATTATTACTCACCTGCCCATAATCTGCAACAATAAGAGAATTTCCAGGTGCAGCAATAAATGCCTGGCGGATCTTATAGCGGTCCTTCTCCAAAGCAGGTTGATTCTGAATTATAGATAATAAGATGCAAAATGCTTAATTTTCTGCTTGAATAAGAGGGTTAACAATCTTCAAAAATCATATCTTGTTAACATGCATTGAACGTGAATTGAAAACCACCAAGGTGGATGAACCATACCAAAATTTTGCATCAAGCTCACATGCACACAATAGCTAGTTAATAACAAAATCCTGAGTAGAGGCTACTTCTTTTGTGGTGGAAAATTATATTTTTATCCTAAGAGTTTTTAGTATAATTTGCACATAACAAATCAACAGCACTTTTAGGCCAAAAAAGGGCTTGAGAGCAGCTATGAATGACTTAAAAACATACAAACTATATTAGCAGTTGATATTTTGTTCTGTCAAGTGAAATGATCAATAGACACAGAAACTCAGTTACAGTCAACACATGCACATTGGACGCATGGAACAACAAAAAGATATCTCAATTTAGACCCTCAATGAAACACCAAGTTCTAATTCAATCAGAGATCCTGTTATGAAGTTACTGAAAAAGAGCTAAAAACCTGCAAGTTTGGCCTCCTTGAAACACCAAGTTCTAATTCAATCAGAGATCCTGTTATGAAGTTACTGAAAAAGAGCTAAAAACCTGCAAGTTTGGCCTCCTTGCTGATAAGCGTCCAGTTTCTGTATTGATATTCAGAGAACAATGAATGTGCCCACTCTTGCCCGATATATTACTTCCCTGTCATTGGATGTTATAAATACCAGCATCAGTCACCTCACAAATTTAGAGCTATTAAACTAAAGTTTGAAAAGAATTCTACTCTCCCCATAGAGAGAGAAAGATAGAAAGACAGAGCTATGGCTAAAACCCCAAAAAAATAAATGATAGCAGAAACACACACACAAACAAAAGTATAAAGGATTATATGCTTCTTTTTTTTTTTTGCACTCCAAAAGCAATATATAATGTTCAGGTTTTGGTGAGGTAAAGGGAATGCAACAGGCAGTGCTGGAGAAGGCAGGAAACTGGCTCATTCAATGGTAATTTGCCCATTCCAATGGTGTGATTAATGAGACACTGTTTCGGTTAACATGCATAATATACAAAATTATGGCAGAAGGTCTGTTTGTAAAGGGACCACATGAATCTCACGTTGGGTTGTGATAATTGAATAACACTTGAAATAGGGTTTCGATCAGAGAAACAAGAAAAGGAAAATGCAAACCAGAAAGGTGAAAAGGTATTATAGGGAAAAGAAAACCAGGATCAAGTGGTCAAAAAACAAAAACAAAGAAAGAAAAAAAAGAAACATGATATACAAGCTTTACTTGATTCTTTCCATAACTTTCTGATACACAGTAGTCAGTCTGGTATTCAAGCAAGGGAGACATAAGAAATGTGCTAACTCATTTCCTATGACTTTTGTGAAGCAAAACAGGCATATATGGGGATTCAAAAGGTATTTCTGCAGTAGGTGTCCTAGATCATGCCTTTCCTTTTGTTGTCAATTATTCCTTCCAATAATGTCATGCCAAATATTATTTTCAACAGTAACACATTAGGGATGAACATCTGGTAAATGGAACGTACCAGAAGAATGGCATCTCCTGATGGCCACAGACTAAGAAAGTGGACAATTTCAAAAAATTTGCAGGAATTTAGCATAAACTAAGCCATTCTGGTTTTACAGAATCTAACTCCAACTATTTCCAAATTCTATGACTCATTTTAAATAACTAACTTAAAAAAAAAAAAAAAAAACTAGCTTATATGCACCTGGCTTATCTACCCTTCAAATATCTATAAGAATGAAGTCAGTTACAGTCTCTTACTACTTCCTTTATCTAGTACAGAGACTCGTGGAGATTGAGTGATATGTTTGAGACTTGGAGGTGAAAATATTCAATTTCAATTTGACACTTTTCAAGATGGGTTTCTGAGTAGAACAGCCACCACATTTTTTCCATAAAAATAAAGATAATGGTGCTACTCAAACTTGTTGGCTGCATTTTTGCATTTTAGTAAAATCTCCTCTAGAAAAGGAAAAGACAAAGCCATACAACAGTGGCAAACACTAAGTAATCTTGACTTCAAATAAATGCCTTGGGACAAATACCAGTTCAATACCTTGAAACAACATAAGCCTTCAACTAGGCAGCACATTTTACCATAAAAAGCTGTTGCATAAATTAGGCCCCCAAGCTTTAAGCATTAAAATATGGTTTATACAGCAGTTTCACTTTAGCTGATCTTCAAGAGGAATTAAAATCACAGTAATAATTATGCCCTCTTACCTGCAATGGGAGGATAAAGTTTGATATCAAAGAGTCGATAGAGCATACTTCACACAAAGCAGTAATAGCTTGGTAAGCCTCACTCGCTTCTTCCTGTGTTTGAAATATTTTTGAAGTGTCATTTTCATAAGCAAAAGTGTCTTCAACCACCATTGATTCTGAGCTACACTCTACAGCATCATCTAATGAATCAGCAGAATCATTCATCAAATCACATTGTTCGGAAATCCTTGCAGCTAAGGTCTTCAAAGCATCTCCACTGACCGACGGCCAACCACTGGCTGTGTATATCTCAGCAGGCAGATTAACACCAATATCATGCAGTCGAATATTACGATATTTTGTGGCACTCTTCTTGCCTTCTTCAATCACTTTATTAACATTGGGAACTTGGAATACTTTTGTTTCCTCAAGCTGTCGTCCATCCTTTCTGCAACAGAAAGCAATCATAATATAGTTTTTCACTTTTGTTTCCTTTACTCTCTTTTCTATTACCCCATATGGCCAGGATTTACATCAACTAGTAACTCTTCAAAGTAACTCTGTTTTTATATGGCATGACGAATTTTCACAGGTGAAATATCAAAAAGCAGGACATTCAAGATTTACAGACTCCTTCTAGCCCATGCTACAAATGTCAGGTACAAATAGCAGGGAAAACTAGCTCTCAACATTCCTTCCTTCCATAAACCTTACATGACTATACTTTGACCATAATTCTGCATAAGATTGTTATCCTGTGGTTCAAAGACATGGATGGCATCTATTAAAAGATAATGAACTAATCAATGTGCTTTGGCTCAGTGATACTAGAGTCCCCTCTAAGGCTAAAGTTCTCAAATTTGAGTCTCAAGTGGAGCCAATTGACTCTAAAATGATAATCAACCACAAAGGTTTACACCCTAAGGATCTACAATAATAAAATGTTATACCTGTTTGCAATGCCACCATAAAGTAACAGGCGCAATTGTGTATCACTTCCCACATTCATATACTTGGCATCAACACAGTACTTTGATGCCCAATCACAAAACTTATTAACAGCAATTTCTCGTTCTGCTTTGGCCACCTTCTCCATCTCAGCAAGATATGCCCGATCAACCAGCATCCCCTCAGTTTCCATTCCCACAAGAAGTTCACCAAATGGCAGCCAGTATTCCTGGTAGAAGTCATACATGGATTTACAATCTCCATTGTTCGTGCATACTAGTTCTCCATTGTACTTCCATTGCATTTTGCATAAATAGCTTTTCAGGCTTTCAAAAAGTTGCAAGGTACTTATTGCATCTAAAGCAGAGTAACAGATCCATTGATGTCTGTTTTCCTTTTGTAGCTCTTCAACAGAAGCTAAGGTTATAATTTTTCCTTCCGATCCATCTTTTTTCACCTTTTTTTTGCCAAAGATTTGTTTCATTGATACCTTACCAATCAATTGTTCATAGTTCAATTTAGCCCCTTTCATGACCTTTTTATCACCTGTAAGTGCTTCAAGAGAATAACCACCTTCTGTTCGTCTTGATGAATCCCACAACCTTGCCATGTGCATGGTGTCAGCATGAAAACCACAAACAGAAATCCCATAATTCTCAATGACATGCTTGTCAAAGCTGTAGTTGTGCCAAACCTAGAGACAAAAGAAGCAACATTAACATCTTCATACGAACTTATGAACTTTGCAAACAAGCGCATATCTGACAATATAAGCAGAGTGAAACTATGACTGATTTACATTTTTGACAAATACAACAGCTATAGCTCAACTTATCTTTTGCAAGGAAAATATCCAAACAATAGATATGTCTCATTGTTAAGTGAAAATGTTACTGCATTTAACTTTTTGACACTATCTCTCTCTCTCTCTCTCTCTCCCTCCCTCTCTCTGAAGATATGAATACATGTCTCATCATCCATCTTAGGAATCAAGATGAATGAGGCATCAATTAAAAGAATTAAGAAACAGAATCAACCTTTTTAATAGAAGCATCCCTAAAGAATGGATCAAATTCAGCTAAAAGATCCTGACCACCACCATCAAGAACATCCACCCATATACAGGACTTCCCATCTCCAAAATCTGCCTCAGGTCCAGAATAAATGCTGAAGCATATTATCTCTCCATGGTCAACAGGTGTTTCTTGCTTCACATCAATTCTGGCAACCTGAAAAATGCAATTATAAGGAAATATGTAGCATACCCCAAGATGAAAAGATCTAGTAACTTCTGATCTACAGTGACTTAGACATTTGTACATTATATAGAAAATATATACTATAAATACTTGCAATGTGTAGCACAATAGAATGAGCAAACAGATACCTACTTATTTATTTTGAAGGTTATACTCACAGTTCAATGGAGGGCCACATTAGACCGTTACACAGTGTTTAGTTCAGTGTATGGCCTTATGATGTAGTCTACTTTCTATTTTTGCTTCATTATCAGAATGGAGGGTCTTTATACTGGGCCCTAGTCAGTTTACATACAAAGAAGTACAAAATTTGCTATGGCATACAAGTATGTGCTTTTAATGCTTTATTGAAGAATGGAGCAGTTTTCATCAAAGCCTTGAGTTTTATTTGGAATTTTGATTAGTTACACTAATCCTAGGAAAGATACTGATGAGGCTTGAAGTACCAATCTCAAGGAACTAAGGTTTGCAACTTAGATTTCTCTTAAATCTTTCCTTGAAGATCTTCAAATCTCATAAATTTTATCATTTCTGAAAATAAACCTTGTGTCAGTTCCACCCATCTAAAAACTTAGACAACTTCCATTTTATGACCTTATGCCCCCCAGAATCAACCATGATGACATCAAACAATCCTATTGTTACATTGTCATCTTTTCTTTGTTGTAACACGCCTGCACATGAATAACGCCCCACATATTTGTTAGCTTTCCTTTGGCCTCAGCTTGTTGTCACTACTTCTGCTAGACCTAATTTAAAGAGCCTTTTCACCCTTCTTTTTATGTCAGTTTGAGACATGTAGTCAACATTACAGCCCATATCAGTATGCTCTGATGCAAGCATAACTAAGTGGAGAACAAAGACTTAAACAGAAACCAATCCAACTAAAAGTACACACCTCAGTATCACATGCATGTACAAGATGCCTGTATTGATTGGTAAGCTTAGTAACAACCTCCTTTGCCATACAGACATTGTCAACAACCAAAATATTTCCATAAATACTTGTGAGCTTCTCAAGAATCTCTTCCAGGGGAGGTGGGTCCTCAGCTTTAGACTGTTCTTTGTCATAGTTACCAGCAGCAGATTTAACATCATGCTTCTTGCCATTATCCAGTTGGAAAGATGCCTTCTTTTGCATAGACTGCTTATTACCCAAGCTAACATTATTAGGTTTTCCATTAATCTGATCACTACCAAAAGGACGAGCACCTGAATCTGCAGTTTGCCTATAAGGTGTCTCTCCAATGTTAGTTTGAACAGTGCCTTTTGAGATGGTGCTGGAAGATAAACCATTAGACCTTCTCTGATCTGTGAGACCATTTATACAACCTGTGGCCACATTGCTGTTGTGTTCTTTCTTTGTATGGGAAATAGATGGCACCACAATGGCATTATCCTTATTAGTAATAAGTCCAATATTTCCAATATCTGATTCTCCCGGTCTATTTATATTATCTCGTGCCAGTAATTGGGTTGACAGGGTACCCTCGGTTCTGTGGCAATCTGTTAGAGAAATGCCAACTTGGGCATGCTCATTCTTTTTTAGAGAGAAAACTCTTTTATCTTCCCGCAGTTCATCCCTCCTTGCTTTCCATGAAATTCTGCTACTGTCAAACTGAGATTGAGGTGCTTCAAGAACTGGGGGTATACAAGTATTTCTGGAAGCGAATATCTTTTTCTCACGTCTTTTCTCCATGTCCATTAACCTAACAAACAAATGAGCCTCAATATCTTGTTTAGCAAGAACAAGTATTAAGAAACCAAAATGCCAAAGGAAACCCAAAAGGATAACTTAAACACATCCAATGGGAAATTGCTAAAGCAGCAAAGCACCAATAGGCACGTACGGAGTGAAACTTACAGAAGTGTTACAATTTCCCAGAAAATGGAGTGCAGGCAGGTTTAATTATTGGCAAGTGGAAATAGTTTTCTAGAAAATTAACCGCATTTTCCAGTCTTCTGCCTCTAGAAAATTGTTTTCGAATTGTAGTGTGAAAAAATGTTCCCGTGATTCTTCCCTGGTGAAATAAATTACAGAGTGAAGAAGAAACATGGAAGTGCAAGGTTAAAAAAAATTAACAAAAAAAACAAAAGGAAAAAAGCTATTCCAAGGCCAAGGCACCCTAGCTTATCTAAACAACCGAAACAAGACACATACAAATACTGTTGACAACCAAAACAAGACAGACAGACAGACAGACAATTGAAACTGTAAGAGAAATGGCCAAAGGATCTTGAAGCGAAGAAGTTAAGAATAAGGGAAAAGAAAAGCTACAAGCATTGTTATAAACATCAAGAATTCAGTAACGCATTGCACACTGAATCAGTGTGCCAAGTGCCTATAATCATAACTCTTAAAATGGAAAGCAAAGGCGAAAAGAAAAAAAAAGAAAAGATTCAGTCTTTATTATTGTAGACAATACTACCACCTTTGAACTGCAGTGGAGAATGGCCTAGGGGAAGAAGCGCCGAGAGAGGCGGCAAAGCAGGGACAAGGCCGGAATAGTTTCAAATAAGAGGGGCTAAATGGTCTAAAAGGACCAAAATGTGTGGTGGAGGTGGTGGTGGTGGTGGAGAGCCCCATGGCTACCGTCCTTGCAATCCTCCCCAGCTTATTATTATTGCAGCCGCAGACAGCAGTGGCTGCTCTGCTAAAACGAGTCGCTTTTTGTGGTAAAATGGTGAATACGAGAAGGTGAGCTTTTGGTTTGAGACTATTTGAGGGGGACGGCAAGCGGGTTTGCCGCTGGAATTGCTGGAATTGCAGAAGCTGAGCAGAGCGCTACTGTCTTGGCCATTGAGAGAGATAGACAGATAGAGAGAGAGAGAGAGGGCTTAAAAGTTAAAACCCTTTTTGTGGTTTTTTTTTTTTTTTTTTTTTTTTGTTCTCAGAAGAAATTTGAGGAGAAAAAAATAAATAAATAAAATCCCAAAATTAGCTGTCAGTTTTTATGGCTGCTAAATATTTGTCCTAATTTTTTTTTTATTTTTTTTCAGTAAATAATTATAAATTTAATAAATTGAAATTAATATAAAATAATTTTATATTATATGCTTATATTTTAAATTATATTAATATAAATTAATGTAAGATAAAATGATAAAAAAATATAATATAAAGTTATTTTATGTATATATTAAATTTGTATTCATTTAAATTTTCTTTATTTTTCTTTTTTAATGTTAAATCTTGGACTGGAGGGCTGGGAACTGAAAGAATTTACGGATATGCCATTTGCTCATTCCGCTGTGTTGGGCCCTGGCAGAGGGGACTGCCATTGTAATGGGGCCTTTAATTGGGCCCAGATTTATTGGGCTGTGTTGGTTCTAATGAAGCACTGGGCCATGTGTGGATATACTGCCCGGCCTATTAGCACTGTTAAAAAATATAATTGGTTTTTATGTGTTATTTAGAACAATCAGTTTATAAGTTTTCTTGTCAATAATAGAGGTAAGATTCAACTCTTACATCTTTTATCTCCTTAGTTTTATATATATAAAGAGACCTTATAATCAATTTTTTAGATCGTCAAAAAAAAAAAAAAGTACAAATGAGTAAACATATATAAACAATCATATGAGACATTCAATCAAATTAATCTTTATCATCTCATGCACATTTTAAGCTAATTTGGGATGACACTCTACTACCTAAATACTAGAATTTCAGAGATAATAGCTGTTATGCAACAATTAGCAATTCAGCATAGAGAAGGTTGATAGTTCAACCTTAATGCATTGACAATATGATTTATTGTTTATATGTATGCGCAAATAATTTGTGTAATTGCATTTGTTGTAATACGAACTTTGGATGATGATTAATATTAAGCAATACCGTTGAGTTCAACTGTCATCAATCAAAGTGACAATAATTGAGTAGTGATGTTGTCCATTTGGGACTTTGATTTTCTTGAATAAAACTCTCTCGTGCGGACGTGGAGAATGAAGGACATGATGGTCCCAATGAGACAAAGCCAGCCCCACACAATGAAACTGTTCCCGTATCAATGCATTCTTATGCATCTCCCATCCGCATTCTGATGCTCGAGGTTTTGTTTTTTCTGCCTTGTGATAAACGAGAGATGCCAAGAACCCAAAAGCCAATGACCCCAAGGAGCTCCAAAGTTAAGCTCACTGAAATTGAAGTGATTTTGCTCCCGTGCAAGCCCCTATCACAGCAGTGCCAACGAAGAGGAAAGTGTCGGCTTTGTTGGGAAGTGAGAAAAGTGCTCTCCTGCCATCAACCCCAAGAATGCTGCTATTGAAAATGGCCTTGAGATCGAACGCCTGCTCCTGAAATTTTCGCATAATGATGTCTTAGAGCATATTTCGATCAGTACTTAATAACACATATAGGACGACAAAAAAAGTTGAGCAAATGCATACATATGGAAAGTAGATATAGATCCACAAATATACAATTATACTTATTAATTATAATTAATTTTTTATATATAATAATTAAATCACATAAATATATATTTATTTATATCTATTTATTATTATCTTATAATTATAATTCATATAAATTACCAACAAAATGAATTATACTTGATAAATAAATCGATAAAGAATAGTCAAGTTTAATTTGATGTTCGAAAAAGTCAAGCTATGAGGAGGAGGCTGGACTGCAAATTTTACATTCTCAATTCCCACAAAATGTGAGCGGAAACTAAAAATGACTTAGTTGATAATTATAACAGTTAAATGATAATATAATATAAAATAATTTTTATGATAATTTTATTTTTAAACAAAATAAATTTAAATTTATTTTATTTTTTATAATTAATGAATAAGATAATAAGTTAAATAAAATTTTACATAATTAATAAATATATAAATGTACTAAACATATGGAACTACCAAGTTTTATATTTTTTTGAGTGAGTTAATAATGCACCTTTTTTTTAACAAATTTTATAATTAAGTTTAATTTTTTTAAGAGTAAATTTGTCTTTATACTCATAAAAAAAGTAAAAATTTAAATTTTATTTAGTAATATTAATAATTTATTATTATTATTATTTACTATTTATTATTTTTATTTTACTATTTATTATCAATTTATTATTTTTTATTTTTATTTTTATTTTTTGTCATTAATAATTATTTTATTATCTTTTATAAGAAAAAATATAAAAAATCAAAAAGACATAATATATTAATTTGGGTGACATAATATAATATAAAATTAAATCTTATATTAATGAGTTCACAATTTAAATAAATTGAAAAAATATTGAAATATAATTAAATAATTTTAATTTTTTAAAGTAAAATATTGAGAGCAAAATTTTAAAGGAATAAAATTTGATTAAAAGTTTAATGTAATCAAGGTAAAAAAATAAAATTACAGGAATAATTATAAAATTAGAAGAAGAATGTGATTTAAAGTTAAAAATTTTAAAAGAAAAAAATTTAACATAGAAATAGAATAATTTCAAAAAAGTTATGAGGAAACTCAATTTAAAAAAATAATAAATAAATAAATAAATAGAGGAATGAGTAAAAAGGAAGATTATTAAAAAAAATAAAAAAAGAGGTGATGAAAAGATAAAGAGAAGAGGAGGGAGTGAGTGACAAAAAAAGATAAAAAATATTTATACTTATAATTAAATACGAGAATCAAACAATATCACAAAAAATTAAAAAGAAAAAAGAAGAATAAAAGAAGTAGGCAAAAAAATAAAGAAAGAAGAATTTGATGTATTAAAAAAAACAGAAAGAGAGAGAAAAAGAATGCTAACGAAAAGAAAAGAAATAAATAATTTTATTATAATTAAATTTAAATTTTAAATTGAACATAAAAAGTAAAAATATTGATTTTATGATTTTTAAAATTTATTTTCTGAAAAAGATATTTTTTAACAAAAAATACAAATCAACAATATTACCCAAACACATTATTCATTTTTTAACTTAAAAAAATAATAAAAACAAAAACTCTTAACCTTACTAAGTAGGTCTTTAAATTATTATTAAATATTGTTAGGAAAACTAGGTAAGAGAATTACAAATACTATTTATTCATAAGTAAATTACATAATATCACATCAAGATCATTAATAGAAACTTTCGAGCCTTATGAAACTGTTGTATGCCCATATGAAACCTACTTTGCTTTCTAGAAAGTCAAAGGTTTGATCTATTTGTTTATGTAACTATTAACTTGCTAAGGAAAATATGGAGTGCAAGCAACACTCCGATCTATAAATTAATCCGTTCAATTTGAGGAGTCCTATATTATAATTATTAAATACACATTTATTATATTTATCATTAATTATGAATATATATTTAAAAATTATAAATATATAATTAATAATCATAATAATACAATATGTAAGATCATAGAGACTTAATATGATATTGACTTGCATAATGACCTTGGCAATGCTGTAAACTGTCCTATAGGTCTTCAATCTCATCCTTTTGATGTCAAATCTAATAACATGTATGTCAGAAATTATTTTGACACTAAATAATATACTGATAAAGAATGATAACAGCAGCAATCTGGAAAAGGATCGTCACGAAACAGCTCCAATATGAACCAAGAAAATCAGGTTAATTGGAGAACCAAACCATATATGCACAGCAATGATCCTGCCCTTGTGAATTGATATCCACAAGAATCTGACTATAAGTGACAGAGCATAAAAATTAAATGTGAATGCAGGACAACTTACAAACGACTGGATTGTTGTGGCAGTAATTCTTTCTTGAATAATGTAAACTCTTGTCATACATAGAGTTAACCACCAAAAGTATTGGATGATTTTAATCAGCACTGGCACAGGAGGTGTCTCAGACAACCGTCGTGAGAAATTTACATCCGAATTCATCATCTGATTTGATAATCTTCACCTTGAAACACAATCTACTCATGCATAGCCCCAAGCAGAGAAAGAGAGAAATGAAAAGAGGAATAGAGGGGAAAGCTTAATATGAAGATCAGAAGATCTGATAGAAACTCCAACTAGCAACAATAATGCATTGAAATATGCAAAACTAGTTCAACACCATTGTTCCCTGTACTGAACTATAATCTATTGATCTCAAATTCAATATTAGTCTATCACAAAGTACATGCAAGAAACTTCAACCAAACATCCCCAGAAAGATTGCACATCCCTCAGAATTATTGCCTCATCAAGAAATGTCAGCCCACTACTTTAGAATTTCATATCGT
Source organism: Bruguiera gymnorhiza (assembly GCA_020883675.1). Lineage (NCBI taxonomy): Eukaryota > Viridiplantae > Streptophyta > Magnoliopsida > Malpighiales > Rhizophoraceae > Bruguiera > Bruguiera gymnorhiza. The sequence continues at coordinate 2,118,001 of JAIRCJ010001055.1, read as the reverse complement.
TCGTCACAGAGATGTGCAGTGTATGATGCTCTACTTATTAGCAAGCAGCATGTTGTTACCATTCTGCACAATAAAAAAAAAAAAAAACACACACACACACACACACAAAAGGGAGAGCTTCAAATCCCAAATAAGAAAAATCTATATACAAGTGCATACAGCCTTTACTTTGGGAAATCCACGTTTAAAGCAGCCTATGATAGTTAAAAATGAAGGCAGTTCAAATGCACAAATTGTTCATAGATCTAGTCGTTCGTTAATTGCTCTGAGGCTGAAACCTGTGTATTGGCTAAGAAAGAAGCAGCAAGAATATGACCAAACAACTTAACTAGTTACTTGACATTATAAAAGCATAAGTAAATAAACCAACTGAAATAAGCCAGTAAAACCTTTCAGAAGAAGAAAATGGCCTCACAAAAAATGCCAGAGCCCACCCTTCTAAGAGATTTGAATGAGCTAAGCCAACGCGGAACGATATCAAAGACTCTTTCACACAGCAAAGTTTCTTTTTCGAAAATATTTGATAGTAAAAATAATGAACCACATCCCTCAGAGCCATTAAGACATCCATGGATGACCAGGCCACTACTTTTAAATCTAAACATCATTTTTCACAGGGATGCAAGACAATAACAGTCTACCTAGACCAATAGCATAGAACGTGGATCAAAATAATTCTCAACCACGAAAACACAAAGATAAATTGATTCAAAAAAAAAAAAAGGCTTATCTTTACAGTGAACATGGAACTGTATCTCAACAAACTTGAAAACCCCACAAAGAAATTAAAATGGGATCCACAATCGCAGTGTCTACATAGTCAAAAGTTTCAAACTTTCAAGAACCAGACTTAGAATCAAAGTGCAAAAGCAGACTGACCTTACCATATAACCTCGTACTTGCACTGTGTGGGTAGATCCGCCCTCTCTCTCTCTCTCTCTCTCTCTCTGTGCAGTCTGTGTCAGGGCAGTGAATAACTGAATATAAGAGAAGCCTACAATACAGACTCTGACTAAAAATAGAAGGAAATTGAGGGCTGGTCCCTGAAATATGCCAAAATTGCTTTTTGGTTTTTCAAAGCTATGATAGACTGATAGTCTGATGGAGACTTGACCTTTTTTGTTTTTCTGTTGGTAGTTCAATCAGTAGCCAATAAAAACTGGCCACATAAGTGAGAGCGCGGTTGTTGACCACAGAGGAGTTGGACCCCAGCAAACAGACAAATGACATCCAAATCCAACCAAAAATGTCGAGAAATCACTGTGTCCTTGGGGAACATCTTTGGAAGCTTCACAGACACAGCCTCGAAGAAGTAACAGAGAATAAATCCAGGGATGCGTCTTTTGCTATTTACAATCTCTGTTTGGGATGTCAAAGCTCGGACCTGAAGATCATGTTCTAGAAGGTCTCTCTCTTTCTCTCTCCAGTTTGCAATTGTATTTGTGATACGTATTCCTTTCCATGAATTACTGTGAGGGGGTTTCGGCTTTTGGCTTCGAATTCTTCGTGGGTTTGTTTGTGTATGCGGACAGTTGTGCTCAAAATTGTTCCTTTTGGCACATTGATGTTTAATGGGGTGATTATCAGGTTCTCAATGAGTAGTTGCTTGAAGGAGTGTTAGGGGTTTGGATACTGTGGTCTCTGTGATTTCTGTGCATGCATGTTCAAGGGTCAGGTTATTCTCACAGAGTCAGGACTTTTGTTCATCGCCCCGCTAATGCTTCAGCATACTGCATGTAGATGGCATACTCAATTGTCCTCCTCCCCTACCCCCAAAAGACAATTGCTCGTTGTTGTGAGTGGAAAGATACTGGAAAATGCGGCACTTCATTTGTGACCTTGTGTTCCTTAAATGTGGCCTTACTGTTGTTAAAAAACGTGCTTGGCGGACTTGACTTACAACTCTGCCAAGTGATGTATGCAGTTGTTATTCGTTTGACCATGAAAATGTAGGTTCTATTTTGTTACGTACTTAGCAGGATACACACAGCTCAAGTGTCATGCTAGTCTCAAGTACGATTCTGTTACCTTTTCTTTTTTTTGTTAAATGCCTGAAGAATTCCATTATTAAAGTTTTTTAGAACTGTTAGGCTGGCAAAGTATAATTTGTGAAAACATGCATATTTTCATTTTTTGTGTATTAACTTTTTTTTTTTTTTTTTATAATTACATTTGAAAATGTTTGACCCACATGCGAGTATTATAAATCAAATTTCCTCTGAAAAATGTCGGGTTGTTGCATGAAGGCGATTAATCGCTTGCTCAACCAAAAATACCAATAAGCCCAACAAAAGAACGAGCGTGGTCCGGTCCAAGATCATTTAACCCCAACCCCAAGCATGTCCCCACAAAAATTGCCAAATTTGAAAAAAGGAAAAAAAAAAACCTAGACCGTGAATTATTTATTTAAATATAATAAATATAAATGCAAGCATTAAATTCCACCTTATCAGAGCTGAAAATAAAAGAACTGGTGGCTGAGAAGCTACTCTCTTATATCAGAGCCAGGTTTCGATCCTGGGACCTGTGGGTTATGGGCCCACCACGCTTCCGCTGCGCCACTCTGATTTGTTGTAACAATTTAATAAAAGTAAATCAAATCTTATGAGTTCCCGAATTCGCGCACCAAGCGCTGGTTCTCTGCCATTACAGATTCGTGTGGCTCAATTTTGGTTGAAAGATCAGTTTTTTAAAGCTTTTATTGTATCACTTTTAGCCGGACCCGGTTGCCAATTTGGGCTGCATAGGGGCATTTGTATGGCTGTTTGCGCTCTTCTTGCTGGCGAATGGGTTTAAGTATTTGGTTCATCTGGAATTTTTGAATGCATGTTTTTGTTGGAAGCTTGAATTTTTTGGCCTTTGGGGGAAAAGAAAAAAAAAAACAATTGACCCATTTGCTGGTCATGTTTGTTTTAATGTTTTTCTTTTAACTGTTTTGTCCCCCATGACGAGAAATTGTGTTTGATTGCTGGATTTATGTGATTGTTGCTGGAACCATTTCGTTTGATGTGTGAGCTACAGATGCTGAGCAGAAAGTTTTAGAATGAATTGCTAATAGCAATGTGTTTTAATGAGGAAACATGCAATTGTGAATATTGTGGTTGCCGAGTGCTTGATTTGAATGAGGTAATTCAGTACAAACTTGTTATGGATTGCTGCAGAATGATATTTGCAAGAACCCATCTTTCAGGACACGGTTCCACAAGATGTGTGCTAAAGTGGGACTATATCCTTTCGCCTCAAATAAGGGATTTTGTGTGGAGCTGTTGGGGATCGATGACTACTTTTTCTATGAACTTGGTTTGTGCGCGTTTCCTTGAATTCTGGTTCTTTTAGATTGAAAAAGTCCTCGAGGCTATGAAGTGCCTTTTGATATGAACTGGGAAGCTAGCTAGCTATGTTAGAGAAATTCTTTATCCATAAGTAAAAATTGTTCAATTGTGGATTCAACATTTTATGCTGTTTCATCCAATGCGCATGTATGCTCCAGTTTGTACTGAAATTGTTGGCCGCCTGCACTGCATATTTGTCAGTTAATTTTAGCTAGCTCTTTTAATTAATTGAATTCACATCCATAATTTCATTGTCTCTCAAGTTAAAGCTCTGTTAATTATTGAGTGTTCAATGGTTTATTCATTGTCGAAGACAAATATGGCCTCACTAATTTTATGGTGCTAAGTTTTGTATTTGTTTTTGGCTGCAACCATCTTAATAAAGTATGCCTATGAAATATAAATTTAACGTAAATCCCAAGCATGTGACATGTGATTCTATAATGTGTGCTGCGGGTTGCTAATACTGGTGTCTGGTTTACTTGGATAGACAAGAGTGGAAATTGTTGAATTATGCTGGACAACAAGACCTCGAAACGGTGGTTTGATCAACTTGCAGGAACTCTAAACTTGGCTCCATCTGAAATGAAAAAGTGATCATGAAGGTGTATTTGAGGATGACTGCTTTTGTGCCATAAGTAAGCCAGGGTTTGTAGTCAAGGATTTGGATACATTGTAGAGATTGTACTATTGGATTGGTTAAGTTATTCATACAGGGTACTTAAGGATGTAATGTGGGTAATGAGTCAAAGTGCCTTCTGGGAGTTCATGGTTGTTCATTGACTGATACTTGCTAACCTTTTGTGCTCCAATTTTTTCAGACATTGGGTAGTGGTTTTGAGGTGATTTCTGATGGAAAAAAGAAGTTTGTTCAATCTGTTCCAACACAAATTGAACAAAGACCATAATGCAATTTTGGAGATGGCTCAGGTTTTTCGACTTTTCATATGTTGAAGTGTTCTCATTCTCAGTGATGATTAGTGTTTTTCACTGCATTTTCACTTTTATGTTAGGCTCAAGGCTTTGTTACTGTCGATGAAGTACAGGAAAGTCTTGCTTGGACATCTGGAGCTGTTATTTATGCCTTGGTACTTTTTTAGAAGTGCGTCTTTGCGATCATAACAAGGTCATCATATTCTCCTTGCTCTGTTATCATCAATCTCACTTATCCTGGATCCATGGGGATTATAATTTTCCCAATTAGCTGATGCAGGAAGGACTTGCAGTGATCGACCACGGACACATTTTTGCTTAAAAATGTAATAGCTTCTCTGCCTTAAAACATCCTGGAATAATCAAGCAAGCAAAATTAACCAAAAAGATTTGTACAGAAGTATGTGCAACAAATGATTGTTATAGAAACAACCCTATCCGCAGATGCTCATCTCAAAGATTAACTACACGTATACTTTGTGGGTAAGAAAAAGAATTAGTGGGCCTGCTAACTTTAGACTGGTACTCAGCTTCATCAATCCTATCAGGAGAAGGCTCACTCCAGGACCCGGGTCGCACCCCAAGCTTAAAATGCAAGGTCATCTCTTGTGCCTCGAGGACCTCGTTGTTGTCCAAAAATTAATTCCAAATTCCACTCGCCATGCAATATTTATTGTTGTAAGGTAAGAATGAACATGATTCTGTTATTGGAATATGGTAAGAATGATCAATCTTTTGGTGAAACTCAAGACTCAAGATATAGGCTTAATGTGGTATGCACAAGTTGGCACTTGGACTGCAATAGGGAAAAAAAAAGGTCAATTAAAGTAATACTCTCAAGCAATCTCCGTGGGTAACTTATTGTAATCTGACGTTAAAGTTGGTCTTTTGTGTGTTGGTCATGCTATTAGCCACTCAGTTGAGTAAAGGGTAGAGCTGGCGTGTGGAGCACTTGGTAGAGACGTGATGTTTGAGGGTTGTGATCAGGATTGTTTTTCTCCTTTTCTTGTCTGGTTGTGGAACTTCTGGTGAACCTTGCTTCCAAGTATAAGTTTGGATCATCCAATCTTAGATGGATACGTGTCCAAATACACGTATAGCTCAATTATTATTATATTGAGATGTCTACTGCTAATCTTAATGGGGGACCTGACTTCTGAAGCATAAAGATGGTCCTCGTTCGGCTAGGGAGTCGACCATTTAGTGCCGTCCCAAGGCCTAACGACACTCGGTACCCTGTAGTTCCTTTATAAATAGAGATCTTTCTCATATGGTTTTATCCATATGGCTCTCTTTCTCAAATTAATTACTGACCCGAACATTAGACGGTCTCAGTAGAAATGAACCCCGGCAAATTCTCACTCCTCTTCATGGTTGCAGGTAGTCCATATATTGAAGATCGGTGATAACCAAATTCGAGGTGATCATCAATCAAAGAAATAATGTTGGTATATGGAAAATGTTCAAGTCATGAAGTAACTACTCAATGATGATATCATGACATGTTGAGCATATTCATCATCCCGAAGCAACCAAAGATCCTTTTTTTTTTTTTTTGAATGGTGCTACGAAAAAGTTGCATTAGGAAGATGATCTTACACCTTGTTTTGACAAGATTACAAACTTTTATTTGTAATATGAGGCACAAATCACTACTTTTGATGGGTGACTTGAGGTCTAGATCACCAAAGATGGCACCTTTTTGTTAGAAGCCACAAAATTAGAAGTAAACAAGGGCAAGCCTTTTAGCAGTTTCTCCATGAATGCCAATTGCCAATGTGCAGCTGAAACTCCAAGGCCAAGAATGGTTCGTGGGCTACTATGATTTTTCTTGCATTTTTCCGACCTTGATACTCTGCATAACGAACAAAGAATACCCAAAAAAAAAAAAAAAAACCTGCGAAGACCGAACTTCCCCATACAAGGATATTGCTTCTAAAACTTCTAGAACTCGTATCAGCATTCTTGGACCAATCGAAACATACAATACAAGTGCGAAACCCCACGGAATAAATTTTTATAAAAGAACATTTTTTAATGCAAATTCGATATTTTCTTCTTTTTTCGTATTGCAACATATATACAATTTTCCCAATACAACTTCTTATTTTGCATACAAATCCAATTGGGTAGCCATCAAAACATTGTCCTTTGAAATTTTTACCAATAAATTTAAATTCTTAAATGCAAAAATTTAACCAAAACTATAAAGAAATGTGATTTTCTAAACTAGAAAAACAAAAACATCTGTTTTGTAACATTTTTTCTTTTCATAAACTAGAGTCTAATTTATCTATGAAATATAAATAAACAGAGCAAAAGCAAGGGAGAATATGAAAGAACAAAAGGCGGATCTCTCTCTCTCTCTTTCTCTCTCTCTCAATTTGTTCTCTCAGAAAATAATGGAGCTACCACCCTCCTCTCTAGCAAAACTGACTGTCTTCATCTTGCTGGTCGCTGTTACCCCACGAGCGGTGGTGGGCATGGGATTGCCATTTCATCCACGGGACATGCTGCCCTTGTTGCCAAGGGAAGTCTCATGGCCAATCCTCAACTACCTCAACAGCGCCGTAGATCTCTTGCCACAGTTTGTAGGGGCTGCCTCGTCTCCAAACGCCACGGTGGAGTGGAAAGGTTCTTGCTTTTACAAGAACAAGGCCTGGATGGAGTTCCACAACAAGAGTGGCAGTGAGTTTGGCGGTGGCACCCTCCATATCAAGGTAAAGATGATTAAAGCCATCGCCTTTTTAGGGAGAGGGGTTGTATTATGTTATTGATTTGCGTTTAGTTGGTTATTGACATATTTGAAGGATTTGCTATCTGGCTATTGGTTCGTTTGCATTTTGGTGATGAATTTTCACTCTTCTAGTGCATATGAAATCAGTTGTTTCGTTTATTGGAGTTATTTTCTTGCCTTTTAAAAAAAAAAAATTCACTCGGTTTAAAACGACAAAACAACATGAGTCTGCTTTTTTGTTTTGTGGAAGGTTGAGGGACCATTTGTGTAGGTTTGAACAATTGAGAAATTGGGCTTGGTATAGGTTCTTGTTGGGTTACTTATAAAGTCTTCTGAGGTGATATATGTGTATTGGCTTAATTTTGATTTTGAAGTTTTTAGTGGACTTAGTATGAGTTATTGAACATGGCTACACGAAATGAACTTTTCCATTGATGGTTGTTGCTGCTTCAGTTCATTTATTTATTTATTTATTTTGTTTGCATTTGTGGATAGTTTTTCTCTGTTCTCAATCATATCTGATTGCATGGATGTGCAAAGTGTTCCCAACAGAAAGCCAATAATTGGTACTTGAGACTACAGTTACTGCATTTCTTCACTGGGACAGGCTATTGCCTTAATCAAAAATGGAGATGATCATTTACTTACTTTGTTATTTACTGCTCATTAACTTTTTCTGGTAGCCTGCTGCATTGTTTTCTGTATCCAACTTGCACCAGAGATCATTGTTACGGTTCTTAAGTTTGTAATGGTTTTGATTTTCGATCATGCTGCACTGCTACTCAGGTTAGCAAGGCGCACAGCTGGACATGCATGGATCTTTATATTTTTGCGACTCCATACCGTATAACATGGGATTATTATTTTTTATCCCGGGAGCATGCACTTGATTTTAAAGAGTGGGAAGATAAAGCAGAGTATGAATATGTAAGTTGCCATGCACTATTAGTCTTGAATTGCAGGATTTTATAACTGGTTGTGATTTCCGTATTTGAGTTTGCTCACTTCAATGAAATCAGGTGAAAAACAGGGGAATTTCAATTTTCCTGATGAAAGCAGGGATGCTGGGGACACTTCAAGCACTGTGGGACATCTTTCCTTTGTTTACGAATACTGGATGGGGTGAGAGTTCTAATCTTGGATTCCTTAAGAAGCATATGGGGGCTACATTTGAAGAACGTCCTCAACCCTGGGTTACCGACATCAATGCTGAAGACATTCGCTCTGGAGATTTCCTTGCACTATCTAAAATCCGTGGGAGGTGGGGTGGTTTTGAAACTTTGGAGAAGTGGGTCAGTGGAGCTTATGCTGGTCATTCTTCTATCTGCTTAAGGGATGCTGAAGGAAAATTATGGGTTGGCGAGTCAGGACATGAAAATGATCAGGTAATTCTAGAGGTTGCATGTTGCTGATATCTGCTGCATCGTCATAATTCAATTAGGTTGAAATGATTGCTGGTAGTACCTTCTGAAAATAAAATCTAATGGTAATTACATTTGTTCTGCTTTGTAAAAGTTGAGCATCATCACCTTTTTAATTATTTCTCCTGTGTTTTACATTACACTACTGCTGCAACTGTATAATTGCTATGTTGAATATTGACTTGCACCTGGACCTTGGGCATTTAATTTCTATCAAAGAGGTCAATTTTGTCATACAGATTCGTTGGTTTCAAAAGAAACTAAGAATAGCACTTGCACCCAATCCGTCCAATTTCCATATGAATGTGTGTACAGTGCCTCTGTTTCTTTCTGCACCGTCTCTTTTGCTGGGCACTTCATATTTTTTGCATTCTCCTGGGGGAATTCTCATCTGACCAAGAAACAAAAGAATCCTTTTGTTGTATGGAAACATCAAGGGCTACCAGGAGACTTTATCCAAGTTTTCTGGGATGCCTGATTCTCTAGAAGCTTTCCTGAACCTAATGTGCCTGTTATTGAGGGATGCTCAATAAAATGGCTGAAGTTCTCATTTTTTATTGCAGTGAAGCTAGTTTCCTGGGATAAAATGGAAATTTTAGGAGTTAACAGGCACAATGCTTCTGAGTTGGTGATTGTCATTTACTTTTTAGTAATTATTATGTATTGGGTTAGTGCATAACTGGTGCCTCTTTTCCATTTCTCTTTCAACATTAATGGGTTGGTAGGGAGAAGATGTTATTGCTCTCATACCATGGGATGAATGGTGGGAGTTCGAGCTGAACAAGGATGACTCCAACCCTCATATTGCTTTGCTTCCTCTGCATCCTGATGTGCGAGCTAAATTCAATGAGACTTCAGCATGGGAGTATGCATTAAGCATGAATGGAAAGCCTTATGGATATCACAATATGATATTTAGCTGGATAGACACCATAGATGGAAACTATCCACCCCCATTGGACGCACATCTGGTATGGAATTTATCTGATCTGAGCTGTCAGTTTTCTGTTTGATCTTGTTGTGGCTTTACCTTCGACTTTCTCCATCTTTGGACATCACTTGAGCCAACAACACCTTATGAACTAGGTTATATCACTGTGAGATACTTGAACCCTAGATATTTAAACATATGTTGCAGGTGGTCCAAAAAAATTTTTTCTGAGTAGTTTGACTTAAAAACTTTGCATATGTGAGTTTATTTTCATTTTGTGTCTGCATAGGCTGATAGTTTTGAGTGCAAAGGCTACCCATATCATTGAAGCACCCAGAATACACATTGTTTTGGTATGATGGAGACTACCTTATGATCTCTTCCAATCTACCCAAAAAAAACAAAAAACATTTTCAATGCCCTACCTGAAAAAGAAAAAGGAAACAAATCTAGCATTTGCAATGCTAAAAATGTATTTAGTGACTTTGGGTTATACATGTTGTGATCCTAAAAATTTGCTTTGGGGAAGTTCGCTGAGTTGATATATTGGAAATAACAGTGTCCTCGATGGTTTGGGTTGCAAATATGGAAATTTGCTAGGATTCTACCAATATATCTTTCTGTCAAAGTAGAGTCGAATGTGGCAAAAATACTCGTCTTTCAGGAATTTTGAACAGTGCCATCAGTCAAGAAAATTGAGAAGTTTTTTGAAAGCCCATTTCCTTATAGAGCATGACATTGACAGTTATCCCTGGGGCCAAACAGGTTGCCTCAGTTATGACAGTTTGGAGTCAGATTCAACCTGCATATGCTGCCAACTTATGGAATGAAGCCTTGAACAAGCGCCTCGGAACTCAGGTATTCAAGAATTCTGTTCCATCATTCCTACCATAAAGCTATTAGGATAGCTCATGGAAACATTTTGCTTGGTAGTCATCATATTTATCTGTCAAGTACTGTTTGGCAATTGAGGAGCTTGTCATCTTTACCTAGTAAAGTTAGTGCCAAATTGGAAGTCAAATTGTCACAGCAGGTATCCCTTGCGCCATACCCAGGCATGAGGGCAATTTTTTGCTGTGAAATCATGTTAGTAAGGGAGAAGATGACTAGATAGCTCATGTACTCTGGAACATTGGCTGCTTAGGGAGGGGGGTGGGGCGGAGAGGGAGAGAGAGCGAGACTTCTTTGTATCTGCATGTGTGTGTTTGGAGTCAGATAATTGGCTGCAGGTCATGTCTGAATTTATGCTTCATTTATTTCTTTCTTTTTAATTTTTGTGCTTTTTCCAGGGCCTTGATCTTCCTGATATCTTGGTAGAAACAGAGAAGCGTGGATCATCTTTCGGTGAATTGCTGACAATCCCCGAGCAGGATGACTGGTTGTATACTGATGGGAAGTCAACATCGTGTATTGCATTTGTGCTGGAAATATACAAGGAAGCAGGGCTATTTGATCCCATTGCTAGCACCATACAAGTGACCGAGTTTACGGTTAGTCTTTCTAGATTGATTGAATATATGCTAGTTTTGAGCAAAGAAATTTATACTTAGCACTGTCAGATTTCTCAGGTATATAAATGTAGGTAAGCACACATGCTGACTTTGCAGCTTCTTCTCCCCCTACCCCCCTCCCAAACCCATATCCCCTGCCCTTTTGAGTAAGACAACTTAAAAACCTGCGGAAAAGATTTAGAAAGAAGCCCGCCTTCTTTGTCAACTCTGAGCTTCATAATGTTTGGCTGTGACTTGTCTTTTTCCCCCTCATAGCTAGCTGATTATGAATTTAGTTAGGAAGTAGGAATCAGTAAACAATTTCTGAATGGTCAGTCATCTTCCTGTTTTTGGTTAATTTTGATTAGTTGTTTACCGGCATCAAAATTTAGTTTTTCATTATTAATGTTGAAGTCCATTTGAATGTGATAGTTTCGTGGTTTCAGATGGGCCTGAAAAGGCGTTTTCTATTGTCTTCAATGTTCAATTCATTTTCTTGCCATAAATACAGATTAAAGATGCTTACACACTCAGTTTTTTTGAGAACAACTCAAGTCGCCTGCCAAAGTGGTGCAATGATGGGGATGATGTGGAGCTCCCATTTTGTCAAATTCGAGGAAAGTATCGAATGGAACTACCAGGGTATAATACTATAGATCCTTATCCACATATGAATGAAAGGTGCCCATCATTACCTCCAAAGTACTCAAGGCCACAGAATTGCTGAATAAATTTAACTTTTCCCTTATCTCTCTGAGTTGATACCAAAAGTCTGGCGTTACTGGAAGTCCTTACAATGGAAAGCAGAGGAAGCTGCCAAAATGAAGGTCAGTTCTTTTCGGCTGCAGACGTGGTAATGTAAATATTATATACTGGGGGAATAGCTGCTTCTTGTATGATGCACATAGCATGTAATTGCTATGCAGGTAGAACTTGATAGCTTATTCATTCATTTCCAGATCTTCGAGCTTCACTCTTTTGAGCTGAACAATTCATAAACAGTCATGACTTTTTAAGTTCCGCACATGCTTCCATGGTCCCATTTGTAAATACAGTGTCATTTTGGTGTTGAGAAACACGTTTGGGTGTGTGGCATTCTAGACGTGCGGCTGCCATAAGAGGCCATGCTGTGTAATGCAGAGAGCAATGTGTTCCATGATATGATTTGTGCTACTGTGTGACATTTAAATTTTGACCTCATCCAATCATTCAATAGCAATACATTTAGGTTTTTATCTAGGAGTTTTCCGTTACACTGCTGTAACTATGATCAACTATTGGTAACTGCAACCTTTAATAAGTAGCAACTGTTCGCAAATGAAGAGGCCTGAATGCTGACAGACAATTCTTCTAGCACCCATTATTGGATGACGTCAAGGAGGCTATGATTTTTGATTCCTTGGCCTGATCTCAATTGGTAGTCCCTTTGTTGGGACTGGCATCGGATCCCTTATGAAAAAATTATCTGCGCACATCTTCCATGTGAATTGAGTGACTATATAATGGATGGCAACAAGGGTTTCAATCTTTGCAAACTCATATCCTGGACATATCCGAGGCCCGGCACCAAATGGGATATAACAATAGGGCGGAATAGCATTTTGGTTCTCGAACCTGCTTGGATCGAACTTGAATGGTTCTGGGAATATTTTTTCATCATTGTGGGTCATACTGCTGACCCAGAATATCTAAAATTCATAAAAGAGGGGATAGTTCAGTTTACTGTTATGCAAGAGTAAACATAGAACAAATCAATCATGACAATACTCAGTAATTGAGAATAGAGGTTTTTGCTTACTTGCCACCCTCTAGGAATAAGGTATCCTTCATACTCTATATCTTTCATGGCCTTTCTGAAGCCACCAAAGAGGGGAGAGAAGATTCTCAGGGTTTCTTGTGCCACTCTCCATGTGTACTGCATTTTGCGAAGATCGTCCCAGGTTAAGGACTCCCCCTTCCACTTGTTTTTAGCTATCTCATCTTGCTCTGATTCAAAGAATTAATAAAGCAGTCATGGTATTTTGCTTCAGTGTGTGATATTAGTTGAAGGTTAGATACCAGTTATGAAATTTGGGTTATGATATGTTATAGTTCTATCTAGTTTTTCAGCCGGCTATGGTGTATCCTATTTCATTTGAACATTGATTTATGAACTCTCATTTATCAAAATTGCAAAATAAAACAAACAAGAAGTTTTGTGGCCCCTACCAAGTGTGCAAGTTCCATGTCCTTAATTAGGTGTCAATTGGGTTCCTAAGGGACTTTTAATTCCCTCAAGGCACATGTTTATCGAGTTCTTCTGGGTTCCTGAAATGGCAGCATCAAACCAACTTCGAGCTTGTTTGGTTCAGCAGATAGTTGGTACCAATATCTGGTGACTAGCAGTTAATGACTTACAGTCAAGATGATTCTCCATCTATTGAAAGTTAAACAACGAGGTCCAGTTTCAGTTTGAGCTTAATGGTAGAGTGTTAAGATCTTCAGGGCAGTGAAGTCAAACCATAGAGGGAGAGGTGGGGGGAGATTATCTCTTGTTTACCTTGAACAACAGCTGCATGAATAGCAGGTTCATTAGAAAGAAGCCGAATCAAGAAAGTGAGCAGAACAGAGGAAGTATCATGTCCTGCTGTCATAATAAGCATTATATTGTGCACAATCTCCTTCTCGCTCATCATCTGACCACTCTCTTCGTCCCTGACGCCAAGCAAGCAGGTAATGAGATCTTGGTCTGAGTTAGCACCCTTCTGCTCGAGTTCTGCCCTCTTTTCGGCCACGAGACCCTGTACCGTGGCTTGGACCCTTCTGCTTGCTCGAATGCTGCGATTGTAGCGTGTGAAGGGAAGGTTAACTGGAATTGACCACATCCCTTCTATCATCAACTGGAAAGAATCCAAAAGCATATCTCTTCGAGGTCCATACTCGACTCCACACAAAACTGAGCTAATTATGTTGAATGTTAGTGTCCTCATCATTGGCAATACCTGTCAGCAAGGCAAGAAATTAATTATTTGACCCTTGTTGAATCCCCTTTCTTCGAGTTCTGTTATACTAATCTAGCGTGCTTACCGTAACCTCCCGTTTGCCTCTCCAGTGCATGTCAATGTGCAACCTGACCTCCTCATCAATCTTCCCCACGTACTGCTTCAAGGATTCAGGCTTCAAGAACATCATCAGTGCTATTCTGACGCGTTTGTGGTCGGAGCCACTTAGTTCCAGCAAGTTCCTGTCACCCAAAATCGTACGGACAGAGTCTGTTTGTTGGTTGCTGAGGGTGTTGCCATCGCTGACGAACACAAACTTGTTAGCAGCCTGGCCGCGTATGAAAACAGTTGGCGTGCCAAAGAGGGTTAGCTTTGATATTGGACCATATTTGTGGATTCTTTGCTCCACCCATTTCTCAGCAGTGTTGGTTCTCATGGCTCGGAGAAGGCCTATGCTTTGGCCTATTATGGGAATTCCAAGTGATCCTGGAGGAAGCTTCCTAGATGACCTCCCTCTCCTGATGAAGAGCAGGAAGATGGGGACAGCGAAGATGAAAATTATCAAAAGTGCACTCATTTTTTGGGTTGTCTGTGCGTGCGTGCGTGTGTGTTAAGAGGGAAGGAAAAGGAAAAGGGGCTGTTGAGAAAGGCCAGCTTCACGGTTGGAGTGCAAGTCCACCAGGAGTGAGATATATAACAACCAACTAAAGGAGATCGGAGTTTGGAGGAAGTAGGTATCTTTTGTTGATTTCTGGACCAGAATCAACCAATCTTTTGTCGGCTTTTGGAACAGGATCATCAAGCTTTCCAACTTTGCATACGCCGTCACCCTTGACATGTGAGACTGAAAAGAAATTTGTCAACTTGATTACGCCGTCCGCCCTGACTCGTGAGTCACAGTAGAAATTGTAAATTTGAAATTTATACTCATTTTAATAGTATGAAAATATTATTATTTTTAAGTAAAATTTATATTTTAATTATTATATTAAAATTAATGTAAATTTTTATTATGATAAAATAAAGTTTTTGTTAAAATAAAAAATATTTAAATTTATATAATTTAAAATTTTAATATTTTTATATCCATAATGACACTTAAATTTTATTATTTTTTTAAATTATAAATTATATACAAAATATATTTTTTTATATAAAAAGATAAGATAACTTTTTTATAAAATTAAATTACATATACCTTTATATTATATTAATTATACTTTACTTTTATAATAATCTCATTTAAAAATAATTATTAAATAAATAATTATTATAATTTAACTAAACTCATTTTATAATTCATAATTTTAATGTGACACATCTTTAATAATTAACTATGCACGCTAATTGACATTGCAACAATCTCAATTTATATTATTTCATCAAAATATTTTAACATCCCTTTATCAGTTAATAATAAATAATACAAAGAAAAAAAGAATTATTATAAACGTTTAAATATTCTATTAGATTTCATTACTTGCACTAATGCTATAAAAGGATTTGAGTATACTAAGATATTTTTAGAATTTCTTGATACTCTTTTACTTACATCATCTTCCAAAATTTCTTCCAATTTAATATGTTCTTTTTTTCTACCATACTTCCTTTCACTGTCAAATTCTGCATCATGTTTATTTTAATATATAATATTTTTATTAAATATAACATCTCTACTTTTAATAATTTTCCTATTTCAACCATCTTAGAGATGATATATGAATTTATCAAATTTATACCCAATGAAAATACACTTACAAGATTAAGAATCTAATTTATCCCTCTCATCAAAATCCATATACACATAAAAGATACGACCAAAAACTTTACCTATCCAAATCTTTTTTGGTAGTTCCCCATCCAAGGGAATAAATAATCACTAGTTAATCAAATAAGTTATAGTGTTAACAACATCAATCCAAAATGTTTTTAGTAATGTAGTATGTATTGTCATACCCTTGACATACTCATTCAAAATTTTATTCATGCACTTAGTGATGTCGTTTTATTGTGGTATCTTTGAAACTATTTTCTCCATCCGAATTTCATTAGTTGTATAAAAGTTCTTGAATTTTTTGTTATCATACTCACCACCATTTTCAAATCTTAAGTATTTTACTTTTGTATCAGATTCATTTTTTACCTAATTTTTTTCACTTTTTAAAAGTCATAAATACATTAAATTTATTTTTCAAAAATAAACTTATACCTTTTAAGTGAAATCTTCAATGAAAATAACATAATAAAATGAGTCACCTATGAATACTATTAAAGAAAGACCTCAAACATTAATGTACACAAGTTTCAACTTTTGTATCTTAGATGTCCTTTAAATTTTAGAAAAATTATCCTTTTTCTACTTTTCAAAAATATAGTTCTCACAAGTACTAACATTTATAGTTTTTATTCTAATTAATTTGCCTTTTGCTATAAGTATTTTTATTCATTTCTTACTTATATGTCCAAACTTGCAATGTCAAATTCTAAAATTAATCCCCAACTCAACAAATCTCACTAAATTCTTTATGTCTAAGGTCATATAAAATGTCTCGGTCTTATTTTCTCTCATTATTACCCTTACACATTTAGTGATTTTCCATGACTCGTCAATAAAGACTATAAAATGTCCTTTTTCATCAGACTACCCTATAAAGATCAAATTCCTTTTCAATCTCGGGATATGTCTAATATTCTTTAACTTCCATACATCTCAGTTTGATATCTTTATAAACATCACCTTCCTTGTTATATCTAATGGTTCATCATTAGTAAGATGAACTTTTTTGAAATTACTAGCAATATAATTTTACATGCAATTTTTAGGTGAGGTTGAGTGAAAAGAGACCCCAAAGTCTAAAATCTATAATTCCATTGGACTATCAATACTTAAAATCAAAGCATATGGGATATTTTTAATTGTTACGTTCGCAAAATTTTCATCATGATTTTTCTTCTTTGGTTGTTTGTAGTCTCTCTTAAAATGGCCCTTATGACCACAATTTTAGCATATAACACTAGATTTTGATTTACTCCTTTTCCTAGATTTAATCCACTTCAATTGTCATTACATTGAGTTGTTCTTCCTTTACTTTTAGTACTCAAAGTAGAACTAGAGTTAAATGATATGTCCAATTTTCTCCTGTGAATATTTTCGCTCAAAATAAGATCTTAAACTGCACCAAACTATAATTGTTGCAAATCAAATGAATTACTTACTATAATTATTGCGATATTCCAACTTTTTAATAATAAGAACAACATAATCAAAACTTTAACATCTTTACCAAAATTTATATTCACTAAGTTCAATTGATTAGAAATCAAATTAAATTTATTTATATGATTTGCAATAGAGATACTCTTTTTCATCTTCAAATTAAATAATTTTATCATCAAATATACTTTGTTGGAAGCGAATGGTTCTTCGTATGTATGAGTTAGTGTCGTCATTAATCTTACAGTAGCTTCTTTATTTAGACATTAGAAGCAATGTTTCGAGCCAGTATTAATCGAATAACTCTTAAAGCTTGTCTATCCAAGAACCCTTAATCTTTTTTACTCATCAATTCTAGTTTTTTTTTTTTTTCCAAAAAAGATTGATGCAATTTCCTCTTATACAAATAATCTTTCATTTGCATCTTTTAGAAATTGAAATTGATATTATTGAACTTGTCAATTCTCATGTTTTCCTTCTTCAAATGTCATTGCTCCCATTATCCCTTGAACCCCTTTAGAACCAAAGTTTTGATACCAATTGTTGAGAAACGAAATATTCAATACAACAAATTTACATAGTTTAAAACCTAAATATTGCTATGTTTACAACCACACTAAAATTTCATTATTTTTTAGAGTTATAAATTATATAATAAGTATACCCTTTCATACAAGAAAATAAGATAACTCTTATATGGAGACAAATTATATGTTTACTTTTATATTAATTAGGTTTCACTCTTACCACAATCCTCAATTACACTTGTAAAGTTATGGAATCAAGACAATAAAAAAGATATGTAACTATCAACCAAAAAGCATATAGGCGGCACTTGGAATAAAAAAATTTCTTATTAATTATATCCTCTTGCATGTACTTTAATTTTAATTTCTCCTACAATTTCTTTGCCATTTGAAAGTTATAGTAACCCTAAATAATGAATCACTCATAGCATTTAGAATATACTCATTACATATCTCATTTATCTCTTATTTTTGCCTTTTCCTACTATCAATAACAATCTTATTCTCTGAACTTTTTTGGTTTTATAGTGTTTAAAATACATGCTACCTATAATATTACGGGTAAAGAAGTGAACCTCTTTTTACTAGAATATAAAATTTCATGTATCGGATCTCTCTAACTTCGTGATGTTAAAAGTCAACTCTTCTAAAGTTTCAATCATAATAGTAATTTGGCTTTATGATTATTAAAACAAAAATTTACAAATTTGGAATTCGCAAAATCACTTTAAGTTATATAATAATATTGTTATTATTAAGACAAATTTTGCACTTTAATTACTACACTAAAATTAATATAAATTCTCTCTATAGATAAAATAAAATTTTTAATTATCCTTCTATAAATCAATATTATTGGTATTAAATTTTATTTTTTTATATTTATGAATTTTTTCTCAATAGAACAAAATTGTTAGTATTAAAATTTATTATTTTATAATAAAATAGTTATTTAAATTTGTAACTATTTTTAAGTTATGACAATTCATTAATAAAAAATTATTAATAAATATCATTAATAAAAAATTATTTCAATTATTTGGACACAACATAATAATTTTAGACAAATATATCTCTTAAAAACTAAATAATTTAGCAACTATATATAAAACTACCAATGAAAAGATATTTGTAAAGACTAAACCACTTAATGTATTAAATTAAACTTTAATTAAACAACAATATAATTAATTAATGTAATAATATGTCATATACCATATGCACGAACAAATATACCTATAAGAGTACTTAAAATGGATCTATGCACAGCGTCCCCTTAATGCTTCTTCACTCGTAAAGCTATTTTGAAATCAATTTTTCTTGAATTTACTTTGGAAGATCATGTCTATCTTTCACTGGCAGCCCACTTGCCACGAAGCATGGCATAAAGAGATCAAATATGTTTTTCCATATATACTCTTACCCCGACAAGTTGGGGCTGTCTCTTGCTAAATAGGACTTCTGTCAGCATTGAAAGTTCCATGTGGATGATGCAAAGAAAGAAAGACAACAAATAAGTCATATGATACGACAACATTATTCATATTTGCTCTTGTTTATGTTCTCTCCGATGACTTTGAGGAAATAATAGGCAAAACTTCACCATTACTTATTTTTGCAGCAGTTTCTCTTCCTGATTGGGGTTTCACTTTCCATCCCAGAGCTTTGAGCGAGGGGAGAGAGAGAGAGAGAGAGAGAGATTAACAAAGCACACTGTGCAGAATAACTCAAGTTAAGAGAGTAGAAACTGTGGACGTATTCCTTTCCTATTAATTTTAGAGACCTTCCTGGGTTTAATACAAACAGAGGATACAGGAAACACATGTAAATTTGTTCAAGGGATTAAAATCTCGCGATACAAACATCTTGGGTTCTATGATGTCGTTACATCATATTCTTACAGAAATTCTTGACCACGTCACTCTGTCTTGGCAGGAAAGTGATTACCACCAGTTGCAATTTTGTAGAGATAAAACCCAGTCATAAGAGCACTGCAAGAAACAGTTCTAGTAAGTGTTTGGCTCACAGAAATTGAACTGAAGGTTTTGATAAAAAAGAAACCATGAAGGATGTCACAAGGGTTTTCATAAATGTAAGAGAATACAACAGACAACCATGCTTCTAAAATCATTAGATCAAAATTTTCACAGAATAAACCATTACATGGTGCAACATGACATTAGGTATCACAGAGCAGGAGACAGCAAATATGAATGGACCGAAGCTGATATATTGCAAGCAGACTGCATGTATCATGATACGCAACGAGAAGCAACACAAGTAAAAATGATGCTATCTCAATGAGCTTGGAACCCATATATCGACTGTTTACTCAAATTTTATAATGGAACGCCCATCCTGTATTTGAGTTGATCAGGATCTTCCAGATTCTGCATTAAAAAAAAAATGAAATTGAAAGTTTTAAGTTTTATAAAGTCAGTTTGGGAGTTGGGCAGGAGATATAAGCGGTAGCTCATTCCCATTCCTTCTCTCTCCCAAAGTGAAATATCTCCATACGCCTTCCATAAATTGAATTAATTGTTTCAGAGTATGAAAAACATTCCACCAGTCACATATGAACAGAGGCCATTAAATAACTAGATCCAGACCAGATTTTTAGCAATTAGAAAGAAAGACTCCTCACAGGGAACACCTCGAAAGGGCTAAAAAAATCATTTACGTCATAACAGATAGAATGCAGGAATATAGCATTATTAGGCGAAACAAAACACTGAGCAAATATGCAAAACTTTGGGGGTTCATCAATTATTTGTCCCTACTTAGCAATCTACGACATTCAAGGCAGGAGTTTGACATTCAGTTTGGTGTGTCAAACAACTAAAACAACAAATAGAGTGCAGGAAAATGCACCAAAACAAAGGCGTCACTTATATTCTGTTACCTGATCCCGGCAACAATACCAGCAGGCATAATTTTAGAGGTCTGCAAATAACGCTGCCCCATGACAAATGTCAGTACGGCTGCACAAACTGTTTTAAGGCAGATGAATCAGTGGGGATAAAATTTTTACATTGTAAAATATAGGCAATTGACTGAAAGAAGAATAATAAGAATGAAAGGAAAATAATAATTAGAGGTTTAAAGTTCACACACTGTCTTGGCAGTTTCAAGTCAAACTAAACAATCAGTGGCTCCATGGAAACCATTTCTCTCTCTCTATCCCCCTCTCTCTTTTTCCCTTATCTTTCTCTCCCTCTTCTTTCTCTCCCTCTTGCATAGCAAGGAAGGCTAAATCTGGTTTGGTAATGTAAATCTGAATCCCACCCAAATCAAAACCTAAAAATCCAACAAAACTTTCCAAAGGCAAAACCTGTACTCAACATTCCCAAACTAAACTAAATCACTAAAGTAACATGAAATCACTGATCAACAAGCTACAAACACAAAATCCCATTTCCAGCAAATAATCACACATAGGATCCAAACCCGATAACCCCACCAAATAATTAAGAAAAAAAAACAAAAAAAAAGTCACTATCTTTTTTGGCATACATTGAAAAAGCACAAAACTTTAGTACACGAACACACAAAACAAACGAAACCCAGAAATGAATCGGTACCAGTTTCAATGGCGAAGGCAGGATAGGAGTTCTTTCTCCTCTCAAAAGCCCTGAGACTCAAGTAGCCAGCAATGATAAGCAGCATTCCAGTGCCCGCGCCCCCACCCAAGGATGCCAAGCTCCCTTTCTTCACGTAACCAGCCACTCCTCCACACACCAGAATCAGCCCATACGGGATCGTGAAGCAGAAATCGTGCATCTTTTTCTTCTCTTTTTTTGATTTCTCTCGCTAGATTTTCACAGATCAGAGAAATTTTGAAGCTTTCTTGTGGAGTGAAAATAAGAGGGGCATGGAATGCACTCGGTCAACGCCTCGGCAGCATATGTAGACGTTGTTTTGGTGGGGTTAGCGTCGTGTGCTCTTAGCGCCGTCGTTTTCGTTTGCCAGTCGGTGGTGGAATGCTATATAGAATTTGATTGAACGAGTGGCTTGTGTCGAGCACGGACGCACCCGATTGGTGATAATGAGGTGAATTATGTACCTTTGTGATGCCTTGGGATGCCAAATGGTTTTTAACTTGATTTAGTCCCACCCACAGGAACCATTTTTTTCAAAGAACATTTAGATGTTCAAATCTCACTTTTTTTGTGTACTAGTTTTATGATGACTCCTCCACCTAATTATTAGGATTTACTATATAGTTCATTTTTAAATTTTTTAAATTAAATAATTTCTTGTATAGTATCAAAATTTTAGAATAATTAAGAAGTATTGTATTCAAATTATAATATTGGACTTACTCTGGTTCTTTTCACTTGTATTCTCATAGTTGTATGTGATTTAAACTTCTTTACATGTCAGTCTGTGTTCAGTGGAAATGCATACATGGGATTGGACCGAGCAAAACATGGATTCTGATGACTACTCGAGTGGGGAGCTAATGGGAGCAAGTTAAAAATCAAATAGCTCAAACAGCCAAGTTGCTCGTCGATCCATCATCGTTCTCTCTCTTTCTTTTCTTTTTATTTAATATAAAAAAAGTACATCATATTTATATTGCACTTATTTATATTAATTTAAGTTCAATTCTTACACTGACACTTATTAATATGGAGAGTGGAAGAAGAAACATCCGCCGGAGCCCACAATATTTAATTAGACTCTTCCGTGCTGCCGTAGATAGGTATATTTGTAGTTCAAACCGGGGAAAAAATGGCCGCCGTGGGCGGCCTGAACCGCTCTCTGGAGTGCAAATTCCAAGTGCACGCTGTAAAGCTACTTTCTTGGTCTCCCAAAACCCCCTTCCCTCCATTTCTGTACCTCTCTCGTTTCTTAAACCACGCTGTCTCCGAAGACCCCGATGATCATGACCCTCCATTTTCGCTCGCTCCCAAACCCACAAAACCCCATAAGCCCAATCCCAACAAAACCCACCAAAAGCCCCCGAAGCCGGACAAAGACCCGAAATTTGCAGCCAAATCAAAATCATCCCACCTCCCTTTCGACTTCCGATACTCGTATTCGGAGTCTGATCCGGCGGTCGACCCGATTGGGTATCGGGAGCCGAAGCGGTTCTCGCCGTTCGGGCCGGGTCGGCTCGATAGGAGATGGACTGGGACAAGTGCCCCAGCGCCCATGGAAGTGGACTTGGAGAAGGTGAGGAAGGAGAGAGGTTGTGTTCTCGGAGACCCACTTACGCAAGAGGAAGTGGTGGAACTTGTGGAGCGGTACCGGCATAGCGATTGTTCTAGACAGATTAATCTGGGTAAAAAAATTTTTCTTTTCCAGCACTATGATTCTGTTAATTTTTCTTAATAAGAGTGACTTTGAAAAATTATGATTGAGATTGAGATAGTTTTAATTCTAGTTGCAGTTTAGTAATGATGTAGAGAATTGGTTTGGGATGTGAAAGCAGCAATTTTTTTTTTCTTTTTTCTTTTTTCTTTTTTAACTAGTGTAAGTAAACTTGAGCAATGGTGAAGCCGTTCCATTGTAACCTGTAGGTCAAGGTTAAAGAAAGTGAAATTGAGGGGGAGTCTGCATCATCTCACTGACTCTCGGTTGACCATGCAATACAGGAGCTTTGTGAAATAGGACACCACATAGATTATTATATGTTCATTAAAAAAAAAAAAAAGAAAGAAAAGAAAAAAGAGTACTATACCTGCTTGTTTTTAAGGTTTTGATGGTTTCCTTATGTGGTAGGAAAGGGCGGAGTGACACACAACATGTTGGATGACATCCACAACCATTGGAAGAAGGCCGAAGCTGTGAGGATCAAGTGCTTGGGAGTTCCAACACTAGATATGGACAATGTCTGCTTCCATCTTGAGGTTGGAACTTACTTGAAAAGAAGTTAGGTGTCTGTGAACATTTTCAGTTCAAGGATTGACAAATTATTAGCTGATTTATAGAGTGTTGTTTATGTAGGACAAATCTGGTGGAAAGGTTATCTACCGGCACATTAATATCCTACTTTTATATCGGGGCCGGAACTATGATCCCAAAAACCGGCCTGTAATCCCTCTTATGCTGTGGAAGCCTTATGCCCCTATATACCCAAGGCTTGTAAAACATGTGGTGGATGGCCTGACTTTTGAAGAAACAAAAGATATGAGAAACAGAGGACTTCATTCTCTTGCTCTGATGAAACTTAGTAAGTGTTGTCTCTTGAGGCTCAGGTGGAATTCTCTTTCTTTTTCTTGATCCACAATTAATCGAAGGTTGCAACCTGTAAAATTGGATAGATCACTAACATTCAACCTGGATGTTTAGCTAGGAATGGTGTCTATGTGAATGTAGTGGAGAGACTGAGGGAGGCCTTTGCAAATGAAGAAGTTGTGAGACTTGATTGCACCCACGTGGGAGCCAGTGACTGCAAAAAGATTGGTATCAAGCTAAGGGTATGGCACTGATTTTGCAGGCTTGTGCAGAATGTTGTTGCTTTTTGTCTTACCCCGGTTCCCTGTTTGCCATAAATGCAGGATTTGGTACCTTGTGTTCCCATTCTATTTAAGGATGAGCAGATTATACTCTGGAGGGGCAAGAGAGATGAGGAAAACAATTCTTCAGCTATCTTAATCTGACCTTCAGAAACTTAAGCAGCTTATAAATTGATGACAGATTGTTACTCAGCTAACTTCCAGTTACTTCAGGTTTGGTCCATCTGCCCTCTTTACATGCACCACAGGCCACAATCACGGGAATTATTTCCAAGACCACGAGTTTAGACGTTTGTGGACCTGATGTGGGATGAAGCCCCTTTTTTTTTATGGGCTTGCAAAGGGATGCTTTGGTGACTTTATTTTGGGTGCCATGAGGTGCCAAAATGCTTCCAATGTTCATTGCTGGCATTTGCCATTAAAAGCACCAAGTTGTAAAGGAATTCTTGACACCCTTGCCTGTATGTAAAGAATGTGCTACGTCCACTGACCAACGCATAAGGTGGATTTAAAGATTGAAATCAATTACTGATCTTCCATTTGTAGACACTGATTTTGCTAACTGCTTACAACAATTAATCACAGATGAAACAAGAAACCTCAGCCCGCCTATTCAAGGTACATGATTGTTCTACGCTATACTGGAATGTTAATGCAAATATTTGATGTGACTTGCAAGGTATTTTAAGATGGGTAATTTTGGTCGTTTGTCATGAACCCATTGGCCTCTAGAGATGTAAAACCAAGTATCTATGGGGATCCTGTAAATCTTCCCTTCCATAAGAAACGAAGAAAAGCAGATAAAGGATATATATGTATTTATCTTTTCCCTTTTTTAAAAGGAAAAAAATGAAGAAGAGATTTAAACGATTGGAATTTCTTACCCAGCGAATGTGCATGGTGATTCTTGCACCCTTTTGCTCCCTCTTTTGATATGAATGATTTTCGCATTTGCATGAAAACCAAAATTCTGCCGTCCTTTGAGAAAAGGTTATCAAATTAAACTGTTTGATATAGATACCGTTCATACCAAACAAGCTCTAAGAGGCAGCTAAAAGATATGAGCTACAATATATAATCTACTCGAAATCCTTCAAACATGACAATAGCATCAAGGAGACTTAAGATGAGATTGAGAGCTCCATCTCACTTGTTGGTCTTGTAAATGGAACAGACAAAGGCAATCTGGTAGCGACAGCAACTATTTGATTGGCATAGCTCTTGTAGATCGTTCCGCAAGATATTTACAATGAGATCAGGAACATGAGCTTCATCCAAATTTAGCATTTGCAAGGACTGGAAAAGCAACCGGCTTAGTTTCCCATGAGAATCTTCCTTAGCTCGTGTCTCCTTTCAGCAATGCATCCCGAATTCATCAAAGAGGTTATCCAGACCTGATCTCACAGGCTCGTCATCGTCATTCTGATGCCAGCTCCAGTAGGCACGAGTTGAATTACTAGTTTGAGTTCTCCATGCCCAAAACTTGCTTTCCTGAAGACTGACCACTCTGGCTGTGGGTCTACGTACCTGTCCATGGAGATGGAAACTGAGAAATTGTTGAAGAGAAATCATTGATGATAAACAAAATGATGCTGTCATACCTTGAAATAATAACAGTAAATATTGTTTCTTCAGTTATCTAGCTGTTAGACTGAACTTTTCCATTTGAGAGCAAATTACTTGATTTTTTTAGTCAATGACCATGAAACCTATTTTGTTGTCTGAAGTAATAACAGTATCAACAAATTGTGTCCTTTAAAATAAAGACCAATGCATCCCTATTTTGTTTCAGTTAGACTTTATTCTTATGGAAACCAAGAGACTTAAACTATGTGCGCAAAACTGCAAATCTAGCCACTTTTCATTCTTTTTTCTTTGACTTACCAAAGAAGACAAAGAATTACTGCCAATTGGTGGGCTTGATCCTTCTCGAATATGAAAGCAGATTACTATACCGCGCGACGAGTGGAATTTTCAGAACAGGATTTCAGAAATGTTTCCATTCCGGACAAAATATTGAAGCAAATTTCTCCTCAACTCAGACAATTTTAGCTTTCAAAGACATGGACATACCTGTAGGCTTATCCTTCTCTGTTTCCTCCATCTCCAGCAGTTATACGGATTGCACCACGGGGATCCAATTTCCCATTGTTTACACGATCCTGTCAACGGAGTATCGCATGGTATAAGCCAGTAGTTTCCATGAAAGTTAAGGTACACAAAAAGGCAATGTCATACCGGGCGTTCATAAGCATGCACATGGCCAGCAAGCCATGGAATAAGACAAGTAACCAAGGTGTCTTCTTTCTGTCAACCTTTGCAAGATCAGCCTACAGATAGAGAAATAATCAATCCATTACATATCAACTCTCAGACATGTATGAAACAATTTCTCTCATTACACCATTAAGACAGATTTTCAAGCAATCAGCGTGGACAGCTAATTTACCTACCAAATCAGTTCTTTTGTTTGCTGTAAATAACTGATGAAGCAACTTTGATGGGGGGAGTTGGGCTGACCATCTGATGTGACCTACTTAACGTGTATCAGAACTAAATTGGAAGTAGCCAATGGATGTGGAGTTTTGTATATCATGTTAAAGCACACACACCCTTCTGTTTATCTAATGTGCACTTTTCGGATTTGTTGGTTTATAATTTGAACTACTATAGTTAATTTTGTGAAACACAACTTTGATACGTATGTGTGACTATCTGATATTTGCCTTGACCATATCCCCTCGAGGGCCCAACTGTTCACTTCATATTCCAAGGTTTCGGTTGATTCTTGGCATAATCATGAAATTATTGTCTCGGCTTGGAGGAAAAAGAGTTGGGATTTAGGGGCTTGGAAGTGTTGGTTATAGGGTTGCTAGGAGGCTCTGTGCTTGTGGATGCAACGTAGCCTGCAATTCAAGGACTAAGAAATCATCGGTTCCATTCCCTTGAGTATCATAGTGTGTGTATATATATATATATATATATATATATATTGTATATTTAATATACGTTTAAATTTATTCAAATAATAAAATTTACAAAAAAAATTTGTGTAGGAGGATGAGGTTGATGAGCCCTTGAATATGTAGCTTTATAGATAATGTTGTGTTGTCACCACATGGCGCTGTCTTGACCCCAGAATCCTCTGAAGATTGTCACTTTCTTGCTGTTGGCCAGATTGGTGCATTGTTTTCCAATGTATATAGTTGTATTGTGTAATTGGTTTTTTTGTTTTTTTGTTTTTTTTTTGTTTTTGATTGCTCATTGTTGCCATTTTTACGAATATAAATTTTCGATATCTTTATTTATTCATCACATTCAAATAAATAAAAAAAAACTTAAATTTCTAATCATTTTCATTTTAATCTATTTTTAACTTATTCAAATAACTAATTAAAAAATACATTTTTCTTTCTTATAGCTTCCTTTCACACCCATTTTAAAAACCAAAAACAGCATTGAAACTTTTAGAGGTGATGGAGGTAGAATTTGAGGAGCAGGTCAGTTTTGACAAATATTAATAATTAAAAAGAGAGCGCATTTCAACTGAAAATAAACCCAACTCACTATTTTAATTTTTTTAAAATAATAATAATAAAAAATATATATATAGAGAGGATAAGTTGAAAAATAATTTTAAATTGTATTAAATTTTTAACATAATAGAATTAAAACTAAAAAAAAAGGAATCAAATGTTATATGTACAAAAATATATTTATTTTTTACATATATTTATATATATTTTTAATATACTAACTATAAAATATAACATCTAATTTATTTATTTGATATAGAATTATGTCACATAAAAAATTAATAATAATATTTAAAATTTGGATGAAAAGAAATAAAAAAATTTAAATTATATTTAGAAAAATTAAAAAAAATTAAAGACTATTTTTTATATTATTCTAAAAATATTTAAAAAAAAAAAACGATGCCTCTACTCACCTTTTCGAGGATTATTATTAGGATACCCCCCCGCGGCTGCGGGCGTGTTTATCTCTCTCTCTCTCTGTGTACGAGGGTTTGTTCTTCTGGCTATTCCCAGATCTCGCCGTCCTTATCCCGATTGCCGTTGTCCTCCATCGGGATACGCTATCCCTGCTCTCTGAATCGTTGCTTTTTTGGTTATTTACTCATTTTTATTTGTCCCCTTCCAATCATGATGCAACAGCCCGGCGCCGGAATGGTCCCCCATCAGCAGGATCAGCCGTACGCTCAACAGCCGCCGGCGTCCCAGCACCAGCAGTGGATGATGATGCAGCAGCAGCCGGTTCCGCCGCCTGCGGGATGGACTCCACCTCCAGTCCCGCCGCCCACCCAGTACGGCGTGGTTCAGCCACTGCCGCAGCACGTCGGCGGAGATCCGAACGAGATCAAGTCGCTGTGGATCGGGGACCTGCAGCAGTGGATGGATGAAAACTATCTCATGTCTATCTTCGCCGCCACCGGAGAGGTAAACCGTTAGTGTTTCCTTTAGTTAATTCTAGGGTTTCTGTTTTCCCCTTCGGAATTATATATATATTCCAAAGATTCTGCGGGCCCCCACATGGATCCTGGGCATGAGGTTTGGGACTCTGGCAGTCAGAGTACTTAAGGTGGAATTGGATTTGTGGGCCAACTCATGATGCTTTACTTAATGAATGTCAATGTCTTACAGGTCATTTCGGCTAAGGTTATTCGGAATAAGGTAACAGGTTATCCTGAGGGTTATGGGTTCATTGAGTTTGTAAGTCGTGCAGCGGCAGAGAGGATCCTGCAGACCTACAATGGCACACCAATGCCCAGCTCTGAGCAGAATTTCCGGTTGAACTGGGCCACACTGGCTGCTGGCGAAAGGCGACAAGATGAAGGTCCTGATTATACAATCTTTGTTGGAGATTTGGCTCCTGATGTCAATGACTACCTGCTGCAAGAAACATTCAAAAATGTCTATCCATCTGTGAAAGGTGCCAAAGTCGTTACTGATAGAGTCACAGGACGTTCCAAGGGTTATGGGTTTGTGAGGTTTGGTGATGAAAATGAACAACAGCGTGCCATGGTTGAAATGAATGGACAATACTGTTCTATTAGGCCCATGCGGATTGGACCAGCTTCTACTAAGAAAACTGCAACCCAGCCATATCAGAAAGGTACGTCTTCTGGGTAATTGTAACATTTCATGTTTCTCTTTGATTGTCATTGATAATGTTGTTGATGGATACAAATTGTTGTTTGATGTTTGCTACATTGGTGCAATTTTTTTCTTCTTTTTTGGCATATCCTAGGTGGATTGAAGTGTTAGGGTAAATGTCTGTGGATTATGTATGTATTTTTCTTAGGGGTGATATTGTCTGAAAACAGTGCCTTTCACTGCTCAGTGTTATCAGTTTCACATGTGAGGGTAGAGATGGAATTTAGAAAGTCATTTCCTTCCAGCAATTACCTTTACGAACTTGGGCGCATTGAATTCAGTTAAAACATGCAAAAACTTATATAAAACTCATGTTGTCTTAAAACAGGACACCAAGAGGCTCTCATTTGGGAGGGCCTGGAACTGATTCAGCTGAAATGATTCCTCTTAAATGCATGGCCTCATTTTAGGTCAGTTATTTTGTTTATGTCATAAGCTTAATTTAATTATGGAAATTTGCCTACATTCACCAATTATCTTTCCAGTTCCCTTTATTAGAAGAGTTTCAACCTGCATTTCCATTTTTTTCTTTTCCCCAAAGATGTTTTAATTCCTTTCCAAAGTACCTTAACTTTATGTTGATTGATAGGAATCAGTCTGTTTATTTTATTTTATTTTTATTTTTTTTTATCTGATCTGGCTCAGTTCCTTGCATTGATTACATTTGGTCACTGTTTACTCTTGAATTTTTCATCTATTATTCTTTTTCATGGAAAAGTGTATAGTCTGAATAGTCTTAAAATGTGAAACAACTGTTAGCCAAGAGATGTTTACTTGTTAAAAGGGTGTTCCCAATGCACAAGGCCTGCACGCTATAGGATCTGGGGAAGGGTTAGATGTTTACTTATACTAGGTATTATTAGTTACTTTTCTGATGGATACCATTGAAGATTCCACCTTTTGCGAGCATGAATTTAGTTGAGGCCTCCAAATCATGAGTGCCTTCTGTTTATCAAATTGTTTTTACCCTTCTCTTCCTAGCAGGTATACAATGGTCTAGAAGAAGCACAGTGTGTATAGATTAAATTTTTGTTTTCTCTATGGCCAGCTCAAACAAATTTAAATTAAAACGAAAAAAAGCCTGGTGTTGTCATTGGTTTCTGATATGTAGCCTTTTGGTCTACGTAGGAGTTCCTTCACTGTTTGCATGACAATTTCTTGATGGATGGTAGCCAGAAATTTTGTTTTCTAACTCTCTGTATGTGATGGTCAATAGGCCCTACAAACAGTGAGGCTTTTATCCTCAAAGAAATTCTTAAATGTAGGATTTTCTTTAGTTAAGTTGCCATTTTGAGGTGAAGCAGTGCTATTGTTAACAGCCAATAGACCCCAACAAAGAATGGGTCTTCCTTCCTTGAATTTATTTTTGCATATGTGATATGTGATTGTGATTTAATTAGGTGACAATATTTTTTTAGAGCAAAACAGTTATTGTTGTATTCTGCTTTCTTTCCTTGTTTTATTAAATGTCCTGGGAACAGAGATGCCTCTTGCTGTCATGGATGATTAGTTGATGAGCTGGTTTCATTGCAACTCTACACATAAAATTTTACTTGGAAGCGCATTTTGATTTTTCTTTTGGATTTTTTACTTGTTGCCTGACTCCTTTTTCCAATCATTTATTGACTCTTTTTGTATAGTGCTGCAAGTGTTATTGATTAGACTCTTACCAGACAAGTCATCCTTGCATGTTTTTGTAGTTCAAAAGGAACATTAAGGTGATCTGATGGGTTCATGGTTATGATAGTGTGCATGCTTGCTTCTCAGTTAATGTATTATAAAGTTAACTTGATTATAGCACAACTCTCTTGGAACCACAATTGTTTGGTTTGTCATTTCTTTTTCTTCTTGGTTCCTGCATGGCTATCTTTTTTGGTTAAATGGTTCCTGCAGGTTGCAGGGTTATTGCATTAATTTTGAGGGTCCTTTTCTGCTTCATGTTTGTGTGATTGCGTTTTTAGCCTTGATTATTGTATCTTTTGGTTCACATGTATTTTCCATTTGCAGCTACCTATGATGCTGCTCAAGGAGGTCAAGGCGAAAATGATCCAAATAATACAACTGTGGGTGTATTTTTTGGTTGTTGATATAGGTTATTTCTTGCTACATAAATTACTTATTACTTCCCTGGATGCAGATTTTTGTTGGGGCTTTAGATCCAAGTGTTACAGATGACGTTTTGAGAACAGTGTTTAGTAAATTTGGTGAGCTATTGCATGTGAAAATACCTCCTGGCAAGCGTTGTGGGTTTGTTCAGTTTGCTAACCGGTAAGTGAAATATAGTTTATCCTAAAAAAATGGCATTTCATATTCTTGTGTCTTGTTTCACGATTCATTTATTTTAACATATGGTGTATTTGATTCAAGAACTTGTGCGGAGCAAGCACTATTGAACTTGAATGGAACCCAGTTAGCAGGACAGAGTATTAGACTCTCATGGGGACGCAATCCATCCAGCAAACAGGTATTTTGGTGCACTGAATTTTTTAGTTTCTGTATTTGAGTTCCCATTGTTTTTTTCTGACTGAGATGCACACATGATGGGTTTTGTTCAGGCCCAACCAGATCAAAGCCAGTGGAATGGTGGATATTATGGATATACTCAAGGATATGACGCATATGGATATGCAACAGCTTCCCAAGACCCTAATATGTATTATGGAGGCTATCCTGGATATGGGAACTACCAACAGCCTGGAGCTTATCAGCAACCAGGAGCTTACCAACAGCCAGGAACTTATCAACAACCACAGCAGGTAAATTAAATGTGATTAGCTGAACAATTAAACATTGTTTGACTGAAATATGCAATTTGAGTTCAAGGCTTATCAAGCAAAGGGAACAGTCAACTTTAAGCTCTTTGACCTTATTTTGATGGTATATCAGTTTCACTGTCATTTATATGGTTGGAAGCCTATTCAATGACCAGATGTTTAACAAATTATCCCTTTTGGTTTATTTACAATTTGTCATGCGAATGATCATGCTATTTCCTGGTGTTCCTGTGCATAATGCTCTTTCTGCTTTGTTCAGTGAGCTGTTTCCACTGCTGGATTGAAAGGAGGTTGGAGATTGCCATTATCTGTTGCAATGCTAGTGCAAGCTGCTTGTATCAACGGGGTTGTTTCTAGTACTGCTTGGAGTGTGGACTAAGAGTTCTGTATTTTTGCTTAGGATTAGTTTATTCGGTGAGGGGTGTGTTAGGGGAACTATTTCGGGAGCATATCTACATGCTGATAGCCTTGTGGTGCATCATGGATTTGCCAAATACTTTTGAATTTGCCAGATACTGTTGTCTATCAAATGGATACCTTTGTCTTTCAAATGAATGCTACTTCTTTTTTCCTTTCCTACGTTTTTGCATGCATGAAATAGCTCATGCAGGGCAATGCTCTGTCCTAGCAGTACGAGGCAGCCGGAAAGTCTCGTGTGATTGCTGAATGTTGCCTAGAGGTTGCATATACTCAAAAGGTGCCACTTGAAGATCCAAGAGAATCAAAAAGATCCCCAAATCATTACTGAGATCCAATGTGAACCACCCGATGTTTAGAACTCGTTAAAAAAGCAAAAACTAATAAGAACATTGCACCACCAGCTTCCCAGAAATTATGCTCATTAAGCCTTGTTTTGTAACAACGGTGGTATCTACGCGTGCATGGAGCTTAATAACTCGGTGCCAGAGCTTCTAGCTCTGCCAAAGAAATGGAATCGGTACTCAAGCCTATTTTATTGCGTGCATGAAGTAGCTCATGCAGGGCAATGCTCTGTCCTAGCGGTTCAATGGAACCGCAAAGTCTCGTGTGATTACTGAATGTTGCCTTATGGTTGCATATACTCAAAAGGTGCCACTTGAGGATCCAAGAGAATCAAAAAGATCCCCAAATCATTACTGAGGTCCAATGATAACCGTATGATGTTTAGAATTCACTAAAAAAGTAAAAACTAATAAGAACATTGCACCACCAGCTTCCCAAAAATTATGCTCATTAAGCCTTGTTTTGTGACAACGGTGGTATTTTATGAGTGCATGGAGTTTAATAACTTAAGTGCCAGAGCTTCTTGCTCTGCCAAAGAAATGGAATCAGTACTCAAGCTTACATCACCTCTATTTTCTTTCATCTCACCATCATCACTACCACTATCAAAATAGATCTTCGACCTTTTATGTTTTGTGCCCTCTACCTTCTCTTCTTCTGATCCAGAAACATCATTCTCGCTGTCTCTATCTTCATCTTCTTCCGAAGGTCCTTTCTGCCACTTCATCTTCCCCTTAAGTCGTTTGTCTCTACGACGCTGGCGGTCCAGTTGCTTATCTTCCTTATCAGCTTTCTTCAACTCTTCCCTCATTTTCTTGTAATATTCATCTCTTTTGCCTACAGAATAAACTAGACGATTAACAAGATGGCAAAAAGAGACGGATGCAAATGGATATGGGACATTATATTTGACTTTATAGTTGATCGAAATGGCAGACTGAATAAGCTGATGAACTGGGAGGGCTGACAAATATTTAAAAATTGTTAGAAAGAATTATTAAAATTGCTCCATCGGCACTTAAAATTCATAAGCAAATCTAAGGAAAAGATCGATCTGCCTAAGAAACACACAGTTTTGCAAAGTTAGCTTGTTTATAAAGGCCATGTGATTTTGGGATCATTTGCTTGGCATTGTTAAAGATTCTACATATAGTTTGCAGTTCCAGGGTAGCAATACTTACCTTGGTCAAGTAAAGATGAATTGTCAGCATTCTTTGTATCAGCCACCCTTGCCAGTGGAGGAAGTGTATTGCCTTCCTCATCAAAAACTACTCTTGTTCCCACGGGTCTGTGAATGTTGATCTTCAACTTCTTTTTCTTCAAAACTCGTGTTGCAGGCCTACAGACCATTCAAAAAAAGGAATAAGTAAAAATAAAAACCCATGTAATTCACAGCTTACCCTGAGAGTGCTGATACATTTTTTCACAAAAGAGATATGGCTATGATGAGGAAATCAGCCATAAAAATACTTGATTGTTCAACATTTATAAGAATTGAATGGACCAGCATAGCAAAGATATAGATTTAATGTTCAATGTAACTCCATTGAAAATTCCACGTACATAATATCCTCAATTTCTCTCGCTTTTGCAGCACCCTTGTGTTGTGTATCATTTGTCAAAAGAAAACTTTTGTCCATGTTTTCTTCGTCACTATCATCAATGTTTAGTTTCTCTCTTCTAGCCAAATTTCCTTCACTAAAGTCATGAGCTTCTAACTCCTCCCTTGGGATCTGTGTGGCATCTTCCTCAATAGAAATTTCTAGTTCAAGAACAGGGGACTTTCCCAAGACCTTGCCTCCTCTAATTTTCTGGTTAAGAAAACGGATCTTCGGGGTCATTGGTAGACCCAATGAAGCTGAAAACTCATCAATGGGCATTTTTGTCACGTCAAACACTTCTTTATCCTTTTGAATATGTATAGATCGTAAATATGTTATGAATGCCCTTTTAGCCAACTTGTACAGGTCTTCATCCTTCACCAGTAAAGCTGACATCAACCCAGAGACTGGTTGCATTTTTTTCGTGTTTGCCTGAAATTGAGAAATATGTAATAATGCTAAGCATCAAGCATCTCAAAAACACATAGGGACAAAATGGTAAACCCAGATTCAGGACTTCTAAGTCATTTAAGCTACTAGTTATCTTCCATAGTCAAACAAAAGAGCAACTTCACTTAATATTGACATTGCACACCTTAATAAAATGGATGGGTATTTTTGCTCCTTGTAATTTATTGAGCATTTTCATTTCAGAGGGCATCAGAAACAAAACCGACCTCCCTCCAGAGAGATAACGTGCAGTGCGACCAACTCTGTGTACGTAGGAGGCAACATCCTCTGGACAGTCTACCTATGCAACCAAGAAAAGCTTTTAAGATTTAAGTAATCTAAATAAGGAATGCCTCTTCTTTCTTGAAGAATAAATACCTAACCTGGACAACCCAGTCAACTGCCTTGTTGAAGTCAAGACCTCTTGCAGCCACATCGGTTGAGAAGAGGACTGAACGCTGCTCACAGAACTGAGAATATATTCCCATCCTTCTGTCCTGCTTCATCCTCCCATGAAGACACTTCAATGGAATTCCAGGACGCAATTTCTTAAATGCTTCAAAGACAAACTTCACCTATTCAATCCCACATCTACAGAGTTAGACATGCACTAAAGAGAAGTGGTTGGCCATATTAAATAGGAAGAATTCCTCAAGTTCTGTTCATATGAATAACATAGCTGAGAACACTATGTAACTCCACCACAAAACTCATATCTACACATACCCAGATAAAAATAATCAATAAGCAATTACTCCTCAATCGTGATGGCAGTCATTACAATAAATTTATGTGAACAATGGACCCATAACAACCTAAAGGCATGACCTGCGGGGATCTAAATACTTACTTCCTTCTACATGCTGGTTCAAAAATAGCAAACACAACAAATGAAATAATTAGCATTCATGAGTGCAGAGGAACATGCATGCACTGTAACGGAGAAACTTTATAGTACAATGCACTCATATGTGACAGGGTTTAGCTTCCTTTTCAAATGTAACTTTGTTGCAACAGGATGATACAGGACAAATTGTCAAATTTTTTTCCTATGTTCATGTCTGCTTATATGCAATATATGTCTATGAGGTCAAGATGACACAAATTCAAGCCACTAGTGCATGCTTGACATAAAAATGATAATAGAAACAATGAAATGGATAAGTAACCAAACAAAAAGCCCAAACTAACTTTCTGGTCCAACAAAAATGACCCTGTTGGCCCCTTTAAAAGCAAAAAAAATGCAGACTCACTTGTTTGCAGCTTGAGAGAAATACAAGAATCTTTGAATTCAGATGTGCCTTTATGAAACTCCATAGCATGTCCAGCTTTTGATCAAGTGGAACAATCATTGCTATTTGCTGCAAACGATTGGGAGTGGCTGTTGTAGCCTCCTCATGCACACTGACATATTCGGGGTCCTTCAAACTGAGCCGTGCAAGATCCTGAACGGACTTCGTTTGAGTTGCAGAGAAGAGTAGCGTTTGTCTATGCTTGGGTAGCTGGGAAACAATTGCATTCACTGCCTTCTTAAATCCAACATCAAGAATACGATCTGCCTCATCAAGGACCAAAACCTGCTCTCCAGAAAGGAAATTTCACCCAGATCAGCTATGTGTCACAACAAATCTGGATATAAGATCCTAACGAGTACATAATGAGACACAAGAAGGGAGAAAGCAAAAACTAGAAGTGAAACAACTTTGAACAAGTATCACACACATACATGCAAGCATGTAACAGATACTGAGCAACTAAACAACAGGTGGATGACAATTGCTATTGAACAACAACAAATAACGCCAATATGATGCCTTGTTCCAAAAACAAAAGGCTTCTAATAACAAATTGAGGCAATAAATAAGAGAAAAAGCTCTCTTCTTTTCTCATCCACCTTACAGTACTATTCAAAAAGATAACACAAGAAACTAAGTATGAAAAACAGCAAATCTTGGCAGCAAAAGATCATAGAAAAAGCCCTCTTCTCATACCATCTGCCATACAGTAATTTGCCAAAGGAAATGCAAGAAACAAACTAAAAAAAAAAAGAGCATATCTTGACCTGAAGTTGGGAACACTCAAAATTTGGAGTCTCATCCATGTGCTGAAGGAGCCGACCAGGAGTGCACACCAAAATATTCAGCTCATTAACACGCTCCTTCTCTACGTCCACATCCTTGCGGCCACCAATTAGCAGTCCAGCACTAAAGTTATGGTACTTCCCGACAGTTTTTAGTACATCAAAAAGCTGCCCCGCCAATTCCCTTGTCGGAGACATTATTATGCTGCCTACCCCATCCTGTGGAACCCATCTTTCTCTGTGTAGTTTCTCCAGAACCTGAAATTGGAAGACCACAGGAACGGGGCCAACCCCACCCAAAAAGAAAAGGCATAACAAATTCTGAGTGCCAAGACACATTCATCTACGGACAGCCAAATTAAACACAGTACGTCTTCATAAGAACTAAAATCAAGTACTTGCACATAATTCATCAATCCATCCACGAATTCATTCTATTACAATGACTCAAAATGTCCTTTTCTTCATTGCTACTAAAGAACCCACTTTTTCTCAATTATCAAACCAAAGATTAACTAACCAACAACCCCCCCCCCAAAAAAAAACCAAAACTTCAAAACCCAACAAAAATAAAACAAATTTTAAGAAAAGAGAAAGTCACTCACAGGTATAACAAATGCGAGAGTTTTGCCAGACCCAGTTTTGGCAGCACCCAGAATATCTCTCCCGCAGAGCGCGTGGGGTAAGGACGCTCTCTGTATTTCAGTCATCGAAACATAGTTCGCTTTCTTCAACCCATCTTTGGTCTTCTTCGACAGCGGCAATACGCCGAACTCGGTGACCCCTGCGTACCGAGAGAAGCTCCCGTCCGGGAGGCGGCCGACGCGTGCATCTGATGGAAGAGGAGGGAGAGACAGAGGATTGGAGCCGGAGTCTGGTTTCTGGGTCTCGATCCATTGGTTCAGGATGGAGATTTCTTCCTGTTCTTCTACTATGCGTTGCCTTCGCATTTGTTTGGACTTTGACCTTGTTTTTCTCATTGTCGTCGTCGTCGGCGGCGGCGGCGGCGGGCGCGGTTGTGAAGAAGAAACGGAGAGAAGGTGAAGATTTTTGTGACAGAGAAACGAATACAGAAGCAAGCAGGGTTGGGGTTTAGGGTTCTGTGGACGGTGATTACGAATGCCACGTGGAAACCACGCGGGCATCCTAGGTCCAGAAATTTTCCATGTAATTACAGGAGTTGATAAATGCCAATGAGTTTTCTAAAGTGTTAAATGCTTTATGTGTAACTAAATATATATATATATATATATAATACATACATTAATATAGAATAATTAAAATGACTTTTTATAGAATTTGCAATAATAAATTATTTGTAAGATCTATATTATGAGTGTGAACATCTAAACTTAAAATCAA
Source organism: Bruguiera gymnorhiza (assembly GCA_020883675.1). Taxonomy (NCBI): domain Eukaryota; kingdom Viridiplantae; phylum Streptophyta; class Magnoliopsida; order Malpighiales; family Rhizophoraceae; genus Bruguiera; species Bruguiera gymnorhiza. The sequence goes on along the minus strand of JAIRCJ010001055.1, from coordinate 2,079,765 downwards.
AACTTAAATACCCAAACTTGTTTCTGCATTTCACAAAATAATCCATTTCCCCCCTTCCTTATCTTCTCTCATTAATTTTAAATTTCAAATTATTAATTTTATTCAATTTAATACTAAATTGAATGAAATTTATTGTCAATTTGAATCAACTTTAGTTAATTCTTTTCAATAATAACGAGACATTTTTCGAGAGAAAGAAATTTATTATAAAATTTACTTTTTAAAATGTTAATATTAATATTTAATACGATATATTTTAATTTTTTAAAAAATATTTTCTTAAAATAAAAATTAAGAAAAATTATTCAATACAAAATTATAAAAAAATCTACTTTCTGTAAATCTGGACTTTAATAATTAGGGTTTTTTTTATTTTGATAAAGTATATATTTTAAAATTTTTAGCAATGGCAATATTGATTTAGAAAACATAATTTGACAAAGTTATGATTTCGAAATTCATTCCAAAGTCCACATGTGAATTGACATGCGATGTAATTATTTAGTCACTGGTGTATATATAATGTCAAATTACGATTAACCCCATCTATCAATTTCATTTAATATATATATATATATATATATTAAAAATAAATAAAATACATCATAATAGATTAATTATTATATATATATATATAATATTTATTATAAAAACATTTTATTATTTAAATATTATTAAATATAAATAAAGTTTTTTTAAAAAATTAAAATTAATTTTAATATTAATAAATTTAAAATTCTTTGGCCTGAACCTCGAATACTTGATTTTATAGAATTTAAAAAAGTGAACAGCAGACCTCGAATATAAACATGAAGTTGTGAGAGCGAAAACGAAGGTCCTAGATGATTGGATAGGTCAAAGGCCAGACATTTCCATCGCAGGAATCCGGTCGGGTGCGGGCAATACTTGTCTGGCTTCGGAGCTTCGATCCCTTTGGCTTCCAAAGCTCAGAACTTCGAGACAGAGAGCTACCAACTGAAGTCGAGAGAGAGAGAGAGAGAGAGAGAGAGAGAGAGAGAGAGAGAGATCATCGTCATGGGATTGAAAAACAGAGTAGGAGGCGCGGAGACAGAGGAAGAGCCTTTTTGTCTGAACGAGGCCTTGTTGTTTGCTACTATGTGTGTCGTTGGTTTCCCAGTTGATGTCCATGTCAGGGACGGCTCTGTCTACTCTGGAACTTTCCACACCGCCTCTCTTGCTGACGATTACGGTGCGTCTTGGCCTTTTCTTTCTTGCTGTTGTTTTTTTTTTCTTTTTTGCGTTTTCTCTTCCTTTTTTTTTTTTTCTTGAAGCAATTGAGTTATTGGCATTGGTTTTGGCATGTTTCTTGAATTGGTTTGTAGGTTGTGATCTTTGATTAAGATTTGACGTGGGTTTTGATTTTTGTAAGAAACTGTATCCGGGTATTTGAGATCGGACTGGAGCCTGATCTGGGTTTTATGTCCTTTACCTCTTTCTTTTCTTTCTTCCTTTTTCTTTCCCTCCTCCAGTATTCTTTGTTTTCTGATGTTCATTTTTCAATTAAAATGGGTAAGGAGCACATGGCTTGGATTTGGATTTTTTTGAAATGAAATGGAATACAGGATTTTTAATTATACGTGGGATTTATGGCATTGAGTTTGATAATTTTTCCTAGGCATTGTATTGAAGGAAGCAAAATTGACAGAGAAGGGGAATTGTGAAGCGAATGTGGCCATTGGCAGCGTCATAAACACGCTTGTGATTCTTTCAGGTGATCTTGTTCAAGTGGTTGCCAAGGTATGCAACTCTTTGCTGTCAGATTTCTGTTAAATGGTTGGATGTGATGTCAAATATTGCAATTTACATGTGTGAGGGCTTATTTCCAGGGATTTATATTCCCAGCTGATGGTGTTGCTGGACATGTAGCTGGTGATGGTGTTGAAGGTGCTGTGACAGTTGCTCCTGAAATTGTGCTCAGGGAGGCTAATGTTATTAATGGGTCCATCATGGAGAAAAAGGGACTCATAAAAAACAGGTACTTTCTAGTCCTGGATATGGTCAAGGATGACATTTATTAAGATTCAGTTTGGTTATGTTTTCACAATGTATAGAAACTCCATGGCATCGTGTGTTTTGCCTGTGAGAGGGATTCCATCACTAAAAGTTCATGAATTTGAAAGTTGAGTTGGGAGTTTAAATGAAAAAAGATGAATTTTGCTGAATGTCCTCAGTGAAAATTACAGGATTGAGGCTCCATGGCCTACATCTTTGGACAGGGAATTGAAAATTTACTAGGTGGAGATTCCTAAAAAGCATGTGTTCTTTATCTAATGATTTTGCTACTGATGGTCAATGCAGAGTGTTCACTTTCATGGCAGTATTGCAAATAGCAGAGAAATGAAGTAATAATCCTGAGAAACACGGGGTATTTCTATATTTCTCATGTGAAAAGGTTGAATGTTCCAGAATGATGAAAATTGTCCTTTTAAATTTGATACTATCCACACAAGTGTGTTCTTTGGGGAAAATGTCAAAATACCTTCTGTAATCTTCCTAGTGAAAGCCATAAGTATCAGCCAAATAAATGAATCTCATGCCTTAATTTAGAAAGATCTCTATGGCATCCTTTTGAACTATGAATTGGTTTCTATTTCCACTGTATGGAGGAATTGAGGACTTTAAATTGGTGACTTACACAAAGGATATGCAATTCATCTTAGTTTTCAACAACCATTACTTTGTGGAGGTTTTGCAGATACCTTTGTAGGATAAAGTCAAAGATCTCTGTTTTGGGAGATTTCTCTCCTGGTTATATGAGAATTTATAGGATGTTGTCTGGTGCATTAAGTTTGCTTATGCAAAGGAATGGCTATTTTCTTTCCTATTCATCTCCATCATAAGAAACAAGATGTGATTAGTCTGTTTTACATTTATAGATGAATCTTAGTTTTCAGACTTAACAGTTAATGCTTCTGCAAGGATCATGGTATGTTAGCTATTTTGAATAAATTATCATGCCTTTCTGAAACAGCTCAAGTTTTGAGCTATGTGGATGTCTATAGTTGCTTAAGACAACATTTGCAACTGAGCTATGCTGGCATCCAAATTTTTTGCTCTGTTTGCTGGCTCGCTGATGATGGGATGAGGCCAGAATGTGATGGAAATGTTTTAATATGGTCGTGGATTCATCTTTCTTGGCAAGCATTTAGAACTGGTTAAATTTTTAAAGGAAGCATATGTGGAAATGTGACCTACTAATTTGGAATTAATAGCAGACTTGTTCCTTATCATTATTGTTTAACTCACTGTCCTTGTTGACATAGGAGTTCAGCAAAAGACAAGAATGGTTCTGCTCCAGGATCAATGCCAACAAAAGCTATGAAAGAGAGTAAAGGGAGGACAATGAACACGGATCATCTGAGTAATAGCATGGAAGTTGGACATAAGAAACGAGGACTGAATATCTTAAGGGTAAAGTTTCTCTGCATCATCCTAAAGTTTATGTCTAATAGGGAGAGGATTTTTAGATGCATATTGCCATGTGTTGGGTAAAAAATCAGAAGATGTTAATGCACCTCTTCTACTTTTACAAGCATGTTGGTGATGAGAGACAATGGTTTCTTTTAACATTGAGAGTGTGAGTAGATATTTACAGTTGTGTGCAATGCATCCTGAGACCACATTCAATGCATCCTGAGACCACATTCAATAGGATGCTCTGCTGGATGTGTGTAGTATGCTTGATGCCTAGATCATTTATGTGTTAGATGAATGATGAAGTAGCGTGATACCTTACGTGTGCAAAAGATTTCTAAGATCTGTATGTATCTGCTCATATTTATCGTTTCCTTCATTGTTTTCCTTCTAATTTCTTTTTATTTTTTTTCTTTTGCAATGCAGTGTGATGAAACTTCTGGTGACTCAATTAACAACAGGTATCTTTATAGAGGCTTTCCAACATCTAGTTTACTGCTTGCTGTTTGAATTATGCAAATTTGAAATATGGTGCTCAGCATTTGTCCTCTGGCACATAAGGAGTGCATGGAGATTCTAGCCTTTCTTTTGTCTCCAATTTGCCAAACAATTCGTTCCATATGACTTAAAATTCTTGTTTGACTTGGACCCTCATCCCCGTTGAAATTATACATGTCTTTGATAATGTACTTTGTGCAACTCAACAATTACACCTGAAATGGTTTCCTTCTGTGTGGTGCTGTCTAATTCTCTTATTCTTGTCCATTAATTTTCTGACAGGCAGGCTGGAGATGGCTACCCACAAGACAAGCAGGATAGCGGCGAACAGAAATTTGAGTTTTCTAGAGAAAGGAATGTATGTCAGGCAGGAGAATTTTAGTTGCGTAGGATGTAGGACCAGTGAAAGCAGTTATTATTCTTTTGACTGAGTAATTTATGTGGATACCTAATTTTTTTCTTTAATATTTAACAGGCTGATGAAGTTGAAAGCTCAAGGTTAAACTGTAAGTTGTTGCACATTGCAGGGTTTACCTGTGTTTTTAAGTATTAAATACAAAGGACATAGTTGAGCTTAGGGGGTGAATATTGTCATAAAGCAATTATTGGAATGGCATGCCTTCTTTTGGTATTAATTGGTTCTAATCTAATCACTGATGTTTTGATAGTTGAATGGATAGTTTCGTGCCAGTATGTTATGTGATTGGTGATCAATATCAATGACAATTATTCTTACTATGTAGCATTAATTTCAAATTTGTTGTGTGCTTAGCATCATCTAATCTACTAATAGTTACTGCATAGCTGTTTGATGATTCAATGAATCTTGATCACAGTAGTTCGCCACTTTATTTGTGAAAACTCAACAAAGAATTTTTTGATTGGTTATTTTCCTGGTTTTGGACATTCATGGATTGGAGTTTCCCTTTCCAGTCTGGGTATGCTTTAAGTCCATGCTGGTTCTGTCATATTTAATTGCTTACTCTGTACGCACAGTGGACCCCTGCCTGACTGAAGCAAAATCTGTTGAGGAAGGGCAGGTGCAAATGAAGTTGTTGCCCAATGGAGTATCTTGTGATCCTGCCACTGAACCTACTAAACTAGACAATCAATCTTGTGGAATGCCTGCCTCTGCCTGCACTGCTTCTCTCAATGGTGTTTCTTCAACAGTTTCAACTTCTTCCAACACAATGATCAATATTGCATCAGAATCACATTGCAGTTCCTCAGAAAGTTCAACCATTGTGGTCTCTCCAAAAAGTTCAGAATCCAATAAAAATGCAAAGGTAACAACCATGTCTAATTTTAATTGCTTTTCCTACATATATCAGTTGCATGTTATTAATAGCCTTATCAGCAAACATATAAGAAAAAAATAAGACTAACAGTGGTGGCTGTCAGGGCCTAGGGAGATACTTTGTTGTCTAGTTAAGACATTCCTTAATGCACAATGGTTGGTTAATTCTTCAACTCAGGAAATCATTAGGTGGTATTATTGTGTCCTAGGAAAATTTCAATATCATAACTCCATTTCTTATGACCAGTGGATCTTTTCTGGCATTATTATTGTTTCAGGAGTTCAAGCTCAATCCAGGTGCTAAGATTTTTTCTCCATCTTTTGCAAATCCTATATCAGCCATTCCTCCAGCAGTGCCCACAGTTGCAAGTATGGCTTACTTGCCCAGCAACCCTCCTGTGTTACCTCTTGCTGCTGCACAGCCTGAAGTTGGAGTCAGCCCATTTTCTCCCCGGTCATCTGTACCTGCTAAGTTTGCCCCTTACACTAACTTAACAGCTGGGAACGGTGGTGTTGGTCCTCAATTTTCACAACCTGTATGTACTGGTGAACTTTTTCTTACAAGTTATGGTGTAGCTTATGGTGTGTTCTGATTTTGCTCTTAAGGCTTGTCAGTTGGTTTGCCTTCTAAAGTCCAAGAGGGTCATTGATATTGTGAGAGCTTAGGCCCTTGCATCCTTAGATTGTAGTTACATAAATGGCCTGTAGACAGAAAAAATTTATTTCAGGTTATTCAATGCTAGCTCTAGTTCTTAATGTTTCTTCCCCTTACCCTTCACTATAGATCATTGGCCACATTGGGAGCAGGACACAGCCACCAAGATATGCTAGTCAGTATCCTCCTGTTCAGACTGGACAAGTGTATGCATCAGCAAATTCACAGCCTGTAAGTGAAAAGGAAATTTTCTCTGAAGTCCTTTTTGGCTGATATGATTCACACGAGAGAAATTTTAGATTCAAGTGCTTATAAGTTGTTCCTTGTGAGTAACCATCTTGCTTCCTGTTTATGTAGGTTATGGTTGGACGACTGGGACAGCAGCTCGTCTATGTGCAGCCAATCTCTCCTGTAAGAATAGCACATATGCCAAATAACATCATTGAAGCAGTCTTATGTCTGAAGATCTCTTTAATTTGGAGTTGATGATAGTATAAGTCACTGTATTGTAGCTCATATTTTAATGTCCAGTGGTGATAGTCATAAGAACTTATTAAGGGGAGGGATAGCTGACTATTAGTAGATGGCAAGGAGGTGCCTAAAACAATCATAAAACTTTTGATATATTAAGCGTTTTCCTAGCTTCTGGCCAGAATGCAAACCTCTAATACTTTACACAATCCTTTCATCACATGCATGGTAAATCAAATATCATTGAACTGAAAGCTGATCAACTTTGTGGAGACATTGAACATACATGTCATGAAAGTGAGCTCCACTTTTTATTCATGCATGTCTTGAAGGGCAAATGGTTGAATTTTTCTTTGTTTCCTTTGAATAAGATGTTATGTGTTTTTGATTTTTCTTATCCTAGCATATTACCCTGAAAATGCTGATTATTGAATTTCTTTTGTTTGATGTGGAAGGATTTGGTTCAGAGTACAGCAGCCATGTCACCTGCATCTGTCCATCCTTTGTTGACACCACATCATGTTCAATATCCTAAGCACCAAGGTAAGAAACAGGTTTTCATGTTCATGGTTGCCATTTTATAGATTGCAATGAATTGCGGGTTTCCATGATTCTTCATTTTATATATTGTTGTGGAATAGCATATACCATTTTATCGGTTGAGTTTAACTATTTAATGCTAGTGGGAATATTGTGAGACCTGACTGTCATTTGTTAAAGGCACTGGCAAATGACATTGCTCCAGAATATCCTAGTCAGAGCAAGATAACAAGAACTTCTGCCATTGTTGGCAGAGTGACATGGTGTTAATTTGTTGAGTTGCCTTCGGAAGACAGTTTCCGTTTCCCTGTCTTAATTAAGAGGACACTAAATACTTGTTGACTTCAGTTGCAAGAAGACGGAGGTTTGCCTGCCCTTCTTCTTAAAGCTTGTCAACGGATCTTGCAATTGCAAAACAATCCTGCAGGGGGCCAAAAAAGGAATAAAGGCAAGACAAGCGGAAAATAATAAGATAGAAGTTCCGCTTTTTCTGTTCCCTTCTATCAATAAACAAGGAACCCTCATAGGAGTACCTATGAGTGGATACTCACCACCGTATACTAGTGTAGAAACGGAGTTTATTGGCTCACTCCCCAAAAAGTAATTGTTGTGTCAAAATTCTATTTTAGGCTTTGGGAGTCCGAAGTAATCAAAAGACTCTGCAAGCATCGATGCAGATGGCAGCATTATCTCAAACATTATCTAATGTAATGGATTAAATGTACATATTTTTATGTTGTGTTTTTTACACACAAAAGTTGTGCCTGGAAGCCCCAACACCATAGAAAGACTTGGTAGAGTTACTGCGACCAGTGTATCTAGGAGCTAATTCTTGTTGAGATTGGATTCAGTTGTTAGCATCTTCTATGTTTCCTGGCAGCACTTTTATCTGCACTTCAAAATTATTTAGGACTTGGATTGTGCCATTTTCAGTCAACTTATTTGCGAAGGATGTGCAGGAGGGCAAGCCTTGCAGTTATATGTACCACAACCTCTTGTAGCCGGTGGACAACTGTTTGGAATGCAAAACCATATTCCTCTTATGCAACCTCCCATCCCTGGTAATCAGCCCATTGCAGTCCCTGGATCTAACACTCTCTTTGGCGCAAAGATTCCTTGAAGACATTGCATCGTTGTTACTTCACAATTCTTTCTCACGAACAATAAGAAAATTTTTGGTCCACAGTTTTGGAAGAGCACGTAGTCTAGTTGTTGTCCGATATAAATTTAGTCACCTAAAGGGTTGAACTCTTTCTATACGGGGCCCTTTTTGGTGGGTTGGGGGGGGGGAGGGTGTGGTTTGGCATTGTAAGACCTTGGTTGAAGTTGAGTTCTTTGCCACTGGGAAAGATTGTGGGAGGTTCCTCCCAAGATTCTGCATTATAAAATCGTGGCCTGAAAAGGGGTTGAGTATCAAAACAGACTGACAGCAGCCGGAGCATTTTTCAATACAAGAGCCTTTCGTACAAGTTTTTATTTCATCTGTTAGTTGAGAGCGGTTTCAGAAATACAACGCGTAGATGGAGTTTCGTTCTGCGAATGCTAGCCCAACGGAATGATTAGGGGCCAAGTTCTCACACATCCACTCAACCGTGAAACCAAGGCCACGGATGATACCGATAACTTGGCATGGTTCAATGGATTTCCAACCTTAAAAAGGTAATGGAAAGAAAATTTGAATGTCCATCACTCGAAAAAATGGGGAGAAATAAAGCACTTGGCTAGCTGCTCGACGCCTTGCAATCATAGGCGGGCGGACCATGAAAACTTGGAAGAACCTGGAGAACATGAATTAGACTACAGAGGCTGTATAACCAAATAACAAGAAGCTAAGATTTAAACTAGAAATGGTAGCATGCAGCTAATTCTCATTCTTGTCTACGACTGCAAACTAGAAAGAGCATCAAAGCCCAAGACAAACCTTTAGGGCCCTCACCCATTTCAACTTCAAAGACTTTTCCAGACTTTAAATTGAGCAAATGTTCTCAGGCAAGTACATAAGGTAGTACAGATGCAGAAGGTATGATGTGCCACTAAAGGTAATATTCTCCTGTGCCAGAGACTCAATGTGTCATGCTTCTTTGGTGGACAATTCTCTAATCTCCTTGCTTAGCTATGGGACTCTGTATTGTCTAGTTTGGTCTGGAATCTGCAGTTGGCTTCTCCACCTGAGATGCCTGATTCTCTCTCATGCTTTCCTGCAAAACCTTCTTAAGAAATGCATATTAGTTTGAGCCATTGATCCCTGTATTTTCATGGATGTATAAAGTTTTTAACCTTGATGTACCCAAAAAAGGAAAAAAGTTTTTAACCCTTGTTAGTTACATAGTATGGGTTGGAGTCCATTTTACCTGCAAAAGCTCTGTCATTTTTCCGGTTCTATAATTCTCCACTGGCCTTGAAAACATTGGAGGGTGGTTGTGAAAACTGGGCTGCAGAGTTTGCAGAGGTTCAACAGAAAGGGGCTCATCGGTGCCATCAACATCATCTTCCACAGTGTGGTCAGAATCTTTGGTGGATAATTTACCTGCTGAACTGCTGGTACTGGTCTCTGTTGAGTGTGATGGGGCTTGGGTTTTCTTGATGACTTCAGTTAAGAGTTTCCCAAAAGGCATACCTGGAAATTTCATAGAATTGTCACTTATCCAAAAAAAAAACTCCGAAGAATTGTCTGTCTCATGCAGCATACCAGCAGGATTTAGAACAAAAGGACCAGTTTCACCTTGCATACCTGAAGGCATCAACTGGTTGCTATTTTGTGATTGAATGTGGAGCACCTGGTTTGCAACTGCCTGCTCCTGGTTTTCAGAAGTTACCTTATTAGCAGAATGAGCAGCATCTAAAACCTGTTTGCCTTTGGAGGCTGACAGGTGGGCAGCTTGATTTGCAACTGAAGACGGTTCACTGGAAACTGCAAGCCCATTTGATAAATCGACAGGTTGTAGTACAACAGGCACCATATTGCCTCTTGAGATCCCTGAAGAAGCAGTTTGAGGTGCCATTTCAGGGACCTGTTTGCCTCTTGAAGATACTGAGTTAGCAGCTCGGGCTGTATGAACAGTTCCATTTCTATCTCTAGAACGAGAATTATGACCATGGACCCGAGTAAAACTTTCTCTTGGGAGGGGAATATCATTTCTTCTAATCATTTGAATACCAGGGGCAACATCATTATCTGCAGAAACAGGAACATAATGCCCAGGCCTAAAAACAACGCCCCTCAAAATGGTTTCTGAGTTGCCAACTCTGACACTGAGCAAATATCCAGCATCAAATGCTGCCTCAATGACACCATGAACTACCTGGCCTACCATGACCTCATTTGCATCAGTAATTGGATCAATTTGCTGGGGCTGATTTCCATTGACACTTCCAGCAGGAGCTGGAGCACGAACATTTTCAACCCGGCTTGGGTTTTGATCTCTTGGAATATGAGAATTCCATCCTTGATCAAGATCTGGCCTTGGATACTTGCGTGGACGACCACGTTTGCGCTTCACAGGAAGTATTGCTAAAGCATCAGGATTATTGCCTTGGTTTGCTTCACTCATCTTGAGAAGTTATTTGCCTTCCCACAAGAACTCTTATGGTTACTCTGCAGTAAAAATAGCAACATGATGCAGAGTCCAATGGAAACAAAATCTTACCATTATAGATGTGCACATTTTCAGTGATAAATTTTAGATGAGCATCTTCCTAAACACCACCAACCAAAGAATACATGACAACTAGACAAACATCCTAGACAGACACACCACTAGTGTAACAGCACCAGCAAGCACTTACAAAAATAATTTCACCTGTACCGTCAACAAATATTTCAACCTCAGAAATAATCTCAGGCAGTACACTGTTGCATTCTACACTGTTTGTACTTTCCGGGAGGCAGGTATATTGACATAAGCCAGACCAAGAAATAATGATATTAGGAATTCAGGAGAGTGTCAGCAATCTCAGGTGGCACACTGTTTTGTTCTACACTCTTTGTACATTCCAAGAGGCAAGTATGTTGTAGCTTCTACAACATATGCCAGACCAAGAAATAGGGATATTAGGAATTCAGAAGAGTGACAGCAATATCTTAACAAGAGGTTCTTGCCTCCTATTGTAGGAAGCCAGGGGTTTAAACTTCTGCTCCACTCCTCCCCCTACCCCTTTCACAAGCCCAAAAAAGAAAAAATAAAAAAGGTGTGAAGCAAGTAATAATAAATGAAAAGGTGAAACAAAAAATATTTACAAACAAAGATTTGGAAGGACATGCTACTAGAGGAAAGAAGTGGATTTCAGCTGAGGATGCATGTAGGATATTTACTAGAAAATTATTACACAGGGAATCATATGCACCTCTTTAAAAAGTAGGATAACATTAGGAGTTGAAAGCAATAAGGTTTATTTTCATGCTAAAATGCATTCACAAATGAGATTCTCAACTTCTTATGAACTGCTTCTGATAAGACCAGACTAATCAGATTTGCTAAGCAATCCAAGGACCACAGAGGTTTAAATACCTTTGATGCAGGAGTTACGTGGAAAGAAATACTTTGCATCCTTCAACAAGTTAAGGATTAGCGAACCTTTTTAGAAATTGAATGGATTCAGTCTTATACATATGCAAGGAAGGCATTTAATTGAACTAACCAGTGATAGCTATGATTCATAAGTAATCCATGTTTTTGCTTCTTATTCAAGAGCAAAAGATACTTCATACATATTCTTGAACTTTCATGCGCCAAGACTTAAAGGACCATTGACTCATCACTTTTTCATATATTAAGATTCCTTTCCTTAATTATTGACTGACATAACTGGTCCAGCATTTAAAATGCTAACTGAACCAGTTTAGCTGCACCAACAGATTTGCTTACTTGTTACTCGACTTAAGCACAATGGTGTGAACTTCCAAACTATATGGGCTCACTTTTTCAGCACTAGTCTGTGACCTATCCAATGCAACTTGTTGAGTAAAGAAGTCAGCATTGTATTGAAAAGACACTCGATTTCACTGGACAAAGTAAGCCAGAAAGTGCTCAACTCTTGTATCTAGAAATATAAATAGCCATTTAAGTACAATGTTGCATTACCCAGATAAGCAATGCAGATATTCATTATTGGCATCTGGCATTGTGCTTTAAAGCAACTTAAGATTCTACTCAAGAAAAATATGCTCTAGATTCCTGGCCAAATTGAGGAAATCCGTAATCCACATTATCACTTTTGCATTAAGGGTCAGAGTGGGAAAACCTTTTTTTGGTACATCAGAATTAAATAGGGAAGAACTTCACTAAACATTAAGAAGTTCTGAATTTTTTTACAGAATTTATATGGTTACATTCTTAAGCAAAGTTTACAACAGTAAAAATGAACATAAAAATACCATGTTGTCTTGTTATTCTTCTTTCGTAAGGTTTAAAATTGATTCCTACACCACAAAAAATCAGAAAGCTACATCAACGATCTGACAAACCTACACCATCTACTGTAAGTCAAACTTGCAGAGAACCTGTTTTGCTATCAGAAGAAAGCATCCTGCAAGCTGAAAACTAATTGCCAGAAAAAACTTAGTTAAAAAAAAAAATATCTACTTTCCCAGCAACAAAGTTCCATTTGATTGAAGTGATATGGATGCCTCTATAGGGTCAGTAACGGAGTGATTGTGGCAAACATATTACCAAGACCATTATCTTCAAAGTCACGAGCACCAACAAGTCAACAACAGCAAAACTGCTTGAAGTAGAATAACATCACTGCCCTGTTGTAGGTTTGCAAATCCAATTCATTCAAAACACCAAGCCTTACAAAAGAAATGGTCAACGATAGCTACCATCTATAACAAAACACCTAGGAAGAACAAAAGAGGTTGAAGACAAGCACAAATAAAGAGCAGCAACAACCCAATGACAGCAACCATGAGAGTGAATACACTATACCTTCTATGGTGTTGCTCCAACCCCAGTAATTCAAGAGCCGCCAAAAGAACAAACACATCAACCCACAAGAAACTTCACAAAACAAACAAACAAACAAAAATCAAAGGCTCCATATTTCACACAACCAGACCCACAAAACACTCACCACATGTTTGGTTGCTGAGTTTAAACATAAAATAATAATAATAATAATAATAAAAGAAATTGGAAGTGCTGAAAAACCAAAACTTTCCACTCACACATCTTCAACCAACCCAAGAACTACACCCTTAAAGTTTTTAACTTGCTCACTAAAACAAGCAAACTTAACTAATTTAACATTTTTTTAAATAACTAAATAAAAAATAAAAAAAAACAAAAATTCCCAAGAACTAGTTATACCAAAATGAAGTTTCCTCAAAGACTGCTAAAATTAGGGCTTTTCTTACAAAACCCTAATCAAAAACAAAGACCAAGAGGGAAGCACAAACAGTAAAAACGAAGTAAACAGAAGGAGATTGTTGAATTACGCGTACCTTGTGAGCAATCTCTCTCTCTCTCTTTTTTTTAAATTTCCCTGGAAGATAGAATCGAAATCCCAAGAGCCCCAAAGAAAGGACAACCAAAACAAAAAAAAAAAAAAATAATAATAATAATAATAATAAAAAGAAAAGAAAACGATTTTTTGGTAACCCCCTAACTTCCAATATTAAAGACAAAAATATCTAACCTAAGATTCCCCAAACTATTATTTGTCTTTTTATTTTTATTTTTTTTTCCTATTTTCCCGCTCGTGTTGTCTCTGAGACGGCGTCGACGAGGTTAATGTCTGTGGTGGGCCGTGCAGGTGACGTGGCGTTGAATCCGACCCGTGCGTCCGGTTCATGCCACAGGGTGGGGTCCACATGGCTCACGTTTCGTTCGACAGAACCACAGGGATCTTAAAGTACATTTCATGGCACACCCCGATATAATCTCCTCTTAGATTCTTCATATAATTAATTTTTGGTTTGTATTTTTTTTCCATCGAAATAAAAATTTATTACAGAAATATATTGTTAAATTCTATATTTAATAGTTAATTGATAAAAAAATTTATTAAAATCATTACTGTTTTGACTTGATCTCATAAAAATAATAATTAATATTCTTATAATACTTTTTTCTTTAAAAAAATAAAATATAATTTATGAAGCATTTTATTAAAAATGTAGTATATTTTATTTTTCAATTTCTTCAGTTGGGAGATATTGAATTATATATTGGGGAGGAGGAGTATTCTTAGATAATATAGATTGCATTCTTAAAATATATATATATACATACATACATACATATATATATATATATATATATATAATCAAAAAAATATTATTTAACCTAATAAAAATAATAATATTAAATTTTATAAAAGACGTGTTAATAATTATATTTTTTATTTTTTATTTTTAAAATATTAAATTTAAATTAAATATAAAAGAGTTTATAAAAATAGAAAAAATTATCTTCCTTATATAACAGATGATATACTAAATCATTTAATAAGAAAAAAAATCCTGAAAACCTCTATTTTCCACATTGACCCGAAATACTTTTACCCACCAAAAATAATAATGATGGCACTTTGATAAGATAGTATAAAACGGGTAGGCACGTCGGGCTATCGAAGAAAATAGACTTTTTTTTTCTTTTTTTTATATGGGTATAAGCAACTTTTACATGTAATTTTTTTTATAAGAATATTATTTACAGTTCTTATATCTGTCAAAAGATATATTTAAGTGAATAATAATTTATACCACATTTTAATTCTAAATTTTTTTAACATAGTCTTTATACTTTTTCACTTTTTCGTTTTAGCTATATATCATTCGTTTCTATTTCACTCTGTATATATTTTTCAAAAAAAAAAAAAAGAAAAGAAAAGTTAACTCATCAAAATTTGTATTTGAATAAAATGAATAATGCAAAAAGAAAGAAAAAAAAATCGTGAAATACGCGAATTATTTTGTGTATTTTGTTTATTTTTAACCAATGAGGCTCATGGTCCATTTCTTTAATATTATTTATTGTGAGATATATATTAAACTGTTTATAATATTTTCAGAGCACATTATCCAATGTAATTCTTTCTGCCTGGTGCACTTTTCAATTTTGGTGCCACTTTATTTAATATCATGTCTGAAAGCTCTAGCTGTGTATCAATAATTATAAACTCCAATCCATAAAGTGACACTTTTTTTTTTTCTATACAAATAGTAATAATTATAATCTCATCTTTATCTTGATAAAGTTTAACCTAACATCCCACTTACAATTTCAACAAGCATCATATAAAAATTAATGCGCATGATTATTTTAACAAACTTGTCTCACCATTTAAAACAACAATGGAATAGTATTTTAATATATTTCTTTTTATATTAATTTGTATTTTAACCTATTTTTTTAGTTTATTTATTATTATTTGTCTTTGAGAAAAACTAAAATTTATATTAAATATACAATGTTAAATTTTAAATTATTGAAATTAAATATAAAAAATTTAATCAAATTTAATAATAATTAACTAATAGATATTAAAATTAAATGAAATGAAAATTTTAATTTTAATTTATAAATATAATAATTAATATACTTATAATATATCTTTTTTTTGTTAAAAAAAAACCTATTTCCTACTAATTTAATCTTAAGCCAACAGTGCAACATTTGACAATTGCTCAAAGACATTAGTCAAGAAAAAAAAAAAAAAAACTCCAATATAAAAGTCCTAAATTCTATTCTCTCTCTCTCTCTCTCTCAAAGCTAAGTTTTATTGAAAAAGACAAGCAAAGGCTCCATGGCTCTCCCTCTCATCCATTGTAACAGGCCACAGAATAGATTGAACACCATAAAGAGTTCATGTTTTGTGCATGGAGAACAGAATGACACTCGAAACTTGGCAAGCATGAAGAAGCTAATATAGGCTGGCTACGCTTATAAAAGCTGTAGCTGTTTCATAATCATATGCGGCAATGCCAAAGCTAAACAAGCTGGTGGGAGGCTAATCTATTAATTTCTCCACCATGATTGACCCTGCTCGGCCTACCCCCGTTCAGCTGTTCCAGCAAAACCATGGATCTGAATCAATTTAGGCCTTAAAGTATTATGGAAGGAAAATTAGAAGTAACCTATGAGTATTACAATTGCAAAAATGCATATTCATACATATTACTTCGATACATTGCTGCAGAAGCATGGAGACCATACAAGACCAAAAAAAAATAAAACACAAACCAGAAATCTAACCAGATATCGAACAAGCACTGCTGCAAGAGAATCTTCAGTTTATTGGCTTTATTCCACAGCACCTTTGCTGCCTCAGACAATGGCATTTCAGTTTCTAGCTTTCAGCCATGGACATTCCCCGATCGTCAAAAATTTCAAAGAGGAGAAGTCTCAACTAAGCGGCCTTTGAGACTCTGGAAGGTTTTCAACATAAATGTTGTGTACCATTTTTATGCAGGCATCGATATTCTCATCTGTCCAATCGTCTGTACTTATCGGATGAAGATACTTGACTGTTATAGGAGCTGGCCGGACGTGTAAGCCACCCTTTTTCCATGCTAGATGGGTACCTGTCAGGACCATGGGCACTATTGGGAGGCCTGTTTGCAATGCTAAATGAACAAAACCCTGCAAGAAAAGGATAAGCTGAAACGGGTGAAACTGCTTTGTTATAAAGCATAAGCAGAAAATTCGATGCATAATTTATACAACATAGGCAGAAAATCCAGAAGTTGTTCAAACTGCATCTGGAAAAGGAGACTGTAGGGCAGAGCAATGAATACCTCTTTCATGGATCGTATAGCAGCAGTTGGGTTGGATCGATCTATTCGAAGATGGTTGGCCAATACATATAGTTGTCCAAATAGAGGGTACCATATGATCTACAACAACTCCACCTTTTAGTTAAGCTTAAGTTTCTCAATCTTTCACTTGACTGAACTATAACTTGCAGCCAATTTATGATGGACAGTATATTGGGATATAAAATTTCTTAAGTTGAATCTAGTGCTTAGCTATTCTGGAAAAAATTGTCCATCCATGAATGTTATTCTTTACAACTTTAAAGCCAAAGCACAAGAGTGTCCCCAACATAATTGAACCATACCTCTTTCTTTGCAATGCCAACTGTGCCCGTGGGAATCAACCACATCATAAGGAAAATGTCAATGGGAGATGCATGGTTGCTGATATAGATGGCTCTTTCATTTGAGAATTCACTGCCTTCAATCTTTATAGGATTGCCTAAGATCCACATCTGCAATCAAAGTTCTCTAAATCGTTTAGCAAAGCTGACTCATTTTTGTATTAAAAGGGCGAAGGAAAAGGTACTCAAAAAAGAGGAGACGAAAGAAGAGAGGAAAAAGTGCAAATGCAGGATACAATAAAAAGTTTCTAAAAGCAAAAGCTGGGCAAGTATTTGCATCCATGCTAAGAAGCTCTAGCCAGAAATATGTTATAATTGTCAACTCGCTAGCCTCCATCCCTCTCTTCTCCGCAGACCATGCTAGGAACTTCATGCTAACCAGAAACCACATTCAACTTGCAATACTAACTCGAGAGTTCCATGTCCTGGATTGCCTAGATAATGTCAGAGATTTATCATTTACCTTCTAGCATGGACTGAAATAAAAGATTACAGTTCTCAGGACCAAACTAATATTTTTCATCTCACAATCACTTCCAATTATTTTAATCTGCAATGGCTTATCCACTTGCGTTGGCCTGGCATGGGGAAGCTTCATACGGTCTACTAGTTGCTTGTCTTCTCAAAACAAAAAAAAAGTCAACCACTATGGTTGTGATTGACAGTGATTTAGGTCTTTCACTATTTGGTACCCCGACAGAGATTGTGTGGGTTTTTCCTTTTCTTCCTCTTTTTTTTTTTCTTTTCTTAATTTTTCTCAGGAACCAATCAGCAATAAAGTGATACTGGTTTGCCCAATAGTTAACTCCCCGTATCAAGAAATCAATACATTTTAACTCCTCATATCAAGAAATCAATACATTTAACACCATACCAACATTCCATTTCAATTTTTCATCACAACCAATCCAGAAATGAATTAATCAAAATCAAGAAGCAACTTACCAGCATTCTGCCAGTTGCGTGTCCATAAATATTTCCTTGCCTAATCCTCTCATAAGGCCATGGTAAGAGCAAAAGCATGATGAGAGCCCATATGAGAGTTGTAACCATCATTGACACAAAACATGTCACAATCCTTATGCATGATATCAATCCAGAAATCCACCCATCATTATCAACGTATACATCAGCAGCCCTTGGCCTTTCTTCAAATTCATCCCTGGCTTGAATTTTCCGGGTCTCTCTCACATCTGGGGTAGAGTCTGTATTGAAGAAACTCTCCAATCTCCGATTCCTCATGAAAGAAGCAGCCCCAGTATTCTCCATGAGTCAAAAGCGAAAATCTTTGTAGGCTGATACACGATTAAATGCAGGCACTACCTGTCAAGAAAAAAATGAAAACAGATAGTAAGATTGAAAAAATAAAAATAAAAATAAAAACGACCTATACGTTTGACTGCCAAGAAAGTGCAGGGAAAATCAAGGAACTGAACTAAACTAAGCCTTTGTGAGATTGATAGCCTGAACGAACTTGAAAATCTCTCGCTTTTCAAATATTGGAGAACGCATGAAAATCGGTTCGAACTTCTTAAAAATATGATTAATGAAAAATAGAGACTAATTGACCAAATCACTATCTAATGCTCTCACAGAATAGGAGTCACTGAAGAGCCTTGACCAAAAGTCAATCAACCAGCTTCCATTTGAACGCCTAAAAGGTAGAAAACGAACAGAAAATGACAACATGACCCTCCACACCAGAGAGAGAGAGAGAGAGAGAGGGAGAGAGGGAGAGAGAGAGAGAGCAACACGAAGCACAAAAACGCTGTGTCAGTCCACAGCTATGTGGCTTTGCTGGACAGAGTCCTACAAGCCACACGTTTACCTCTTTCTGTACTTTTTCTCAGCAAAACCAAACAGACCCAGACCAAAAAGTTGTTGAGCTTTGACAAAATACCCACCAAGTCTGTCTTACCAATTAAATACGCTCCCCTCTATTCCTCCTTATTTTCCGGAGAAAATATCGTCGAGACCACCCAGAAAGTCGGTCAGAAAGTTCAAGCAAGAAATGTTACGTGAAACACAGAGAGCGGCAGCCAAAGAGACTCCTGGCTTGCAGTCTCCGCGTTATTTTAGTTTTAAAAAAAATAAAAAGAGAGAGAGAGAGAGAGAGAGTAACTCGAAGAGAGGAAGTTCCTGTTAAGACAAGTAAACAAAGAGGAGCCAATAGACAAAAGACAAACAAGAAAAAACAGTGGCGCAAGAATGGAACTGAAGAGACTGAGAAGCTAGTGTATGTTTTTCCTTAAAATAATCGTTAAGTGGAAGATTCTTCCTGGTGTAGGGTCACTTGTGGGGGGCCATCGTTGCATGTTAAAAATATAACGGGCCTAGTCTCGGATGATTATGCCTTTTGCATTTTAGTATATGCCTTTCTTTATCCAAATGTTGTTGTTTTTTTTTTTACTTTTACTTTTTTTTTATTTTTTGACAAATCATTTTTTTTTTAGAAAAGATTATGCTGAATTTACAGTGTATAGTCAGTTAAGTTGGTATAACTGAATTTATAAAAAAAATATAAATTTTATAATATTTTGTAAAAATTATTAGTTATTTTTAAAATTGTGTAAGGATGGATAAATACCCATTTAGTTTCACCGAATGTTTAATAATAATTCAAATTCATACCTTGTACGATACAAATGGAATCTCTTGTCGCTAGATCACACGGAACAACTGTATTAGTTTTGTTAAAATAGAATTCAAATTCACACCTATATATTAGTATTAGATTTGTATATTACACAGTTTATCATATTTATTAAAAAATTATTATTCTTTTATTTATATTTTATATAAATAAAAATAAAATATTTAAATTATGAGTTTTTTTTTTGAAAAAATAAATTTTAAAGTATTTTTTAGGAAAATAAAAAAGAAAAAAGATGTAAATTATAAGTATTTTTTTATTTTTTAAAAAGTAAATTTAACAATATTTTTTCTTCTCTAAAAAAATAAAAATATAATTTATGATTTTTTTTAAAACTTATTTTTATTTTATTTTTTAATTGTGAATATTTTTATTATGTAAATTTGAGACATATGTAAAAAATTATTAATATAAATTAGATAAATCATAATACATATTAAATTATAATTAAATAAATTAAATATGTTGTGACTTTAAAGTTTCATATTGTGTTTTAATAATAATAAAATATTAAATGTTATTATTGTGTTTATTTGTATATAATTGGTAGAAAGGTTGAATCACACAAATATGAAAAAAAAAAAGTAAAGAAAGTGACAGGAGAGAAATAAGTCAATTATTAGTTAATTTTTAAAAATTATTGTACTTTAATTGAAATGAATTAGATGATGCATCATACATATTTGAAAAGTTAAACTTATCTAATTTCTATTGTCACAAGTTATGCATTAATTGAAAATATGTGAAAGAAAACATGACTCATATACTAAGATGTGTCAAAATTGTCATATCAAATTACATTGGTCGACTTTCGGAAGATGCCATAGATAGTTGTAATTGAATTAGATGATAAAGATATATAATTAGAAAGATATTTCAATTTGCATTTCAATACAAAAGACAACACATAATTTGAAATTTTATAAATAAAAAAAAAGTGATAACTTATTTATTAAATGAAAAGGAAGGAAAATTTTTGAATAAGGTTGTGAGTAAAAAGGACAAAAAAATTTAAATTTGAATAAGATTATGGATAAGAATAGGAAAATATTATAAGAGAGAAAAAAAATGAAATGGGATTTAAAAAGATTATGCAAAAAAAAAAAGGAAATCAAATACAAAAGTAATGACTTAATGATACTAAAGGTTCTAAACAATCTTGATCAGTCGACAAGACATGTAAAAGAGTATTATGTTAACAGTTGAAAAGTTACAAAAATTTAAAATCAATCGACTAGACAGATGGATAGGTTGACCAAACTGATTACTACAATTCATTGAAGTGATATAAATGGAGAAGTTGAAAAGTTTCATAGAGTTTAAATTAGTTGATCAAAGTTACTTAGTGGTCAATCAATACTTCAAAAACAAAATTTTTATATTTGATATAAATTATTATTTACTCTTTATATGATAAGATATGTTCAATTACAATGACTAATAAGATTTAAAAAGTTATATATTAATGCGTATAAATAAGGTTAAGTGCATTTAACGTTTTTTGAGTATATATATATATATATATATACTTTAATAGATTAAAATAAAAAGAAGGCTTAGTACTTAAAAAATACAAATATTTTAATTTTGTAAAAAAATTTTGTATAATTATGTATTTAAAGTCAAATAACTTGAGTTTGTAAATCTAAACTTACACTAAATCAACAAACATAATATTTTATGAGTTTGACACCAAATCAATAAGAAATATTGTTAATGAGTTTGACACTATATCAATAAATTGAATTGTAATAACAAATTAAAAACTCTTAAAATAATGACTTTAAAAAGATGATGTAAGTTTAGAAACTAATGAATCTTTATTAATTGTTGTGTTTGATTTTTTTCTTCTTTGTCTTTCTACTTTTATTTCTTATATTGATTTTTTTGTTATTTATTATTTGTTATCTTATTATTAATTTTTAAAAATTAAGATTAAATGTAAGTTAAACGACTAAACTAAATAAATTCAATTCATCCTTCTCTTTAATAGCCTAATAACTAATAAGATGCATATGAAAATTTTAATTCTTTTAAAATACTTTTAAAAAAATATTAATTTAATATTTAATAATAAAAATTATAAGAATTTACTAAAAAAATTAAAATTTGTATCACATAATTATATACTTTAAAATTAAATAAATATTTACATATAAATATTTTGACATTATTTTCTTAGTTTTGATAATTATAAAAGATATATATACTATAACAATTCTCGTTCAAGCCATCGATCTCTAATTTTTTTTTTTTTTGGTTAATCAAGTGGAAAAGTAGTAATCATACTTTACAGTGTTGTTAGGTTAGATTGTGCCTTTACATCATAGTCTATATAACGGATTGACTATCGTATTAAAGTTATTGTAAGAATAAATATTATAACTTAATAAAAAATTAATTACTTTTATAATTATATATATTTAAAATGTAGATTTAATTTTATTAAATATTTTAACGAAAAATAAAATTTCATAATTTTCCAAAAAAAAAAAAATCAACGACTCAATTTACAGCTAAATTACACCATTCGGTGTAGATATCGGTCTCCGATTCTCGCACACCGACACCTTTTCAATTGTTTCAAAGGGCTTACCACTTGCTTGACATGTGTGACGTAGCTCAGTCTGCAATTTCCATTCTGGATGACAAATCATTTTTCAAGTCATTTGTCTATTCGGAGTAACAAAAGCGGCTTTAATGCTTTTGCCTTTTTGTCTGCCGCTCAGGAATATCCGTATCTGTCTTTTCTATTACATTTAATGTCTGATATCATACATTAAAATATCAGACAAAATATGAAAATTCAAAATTGATATATAGAATGTTAATTAGCTTACAATTAGTTGTAGTAGGTGAGTTGATTTTTGAAATATTTAATTAATTTTAAAATTATAACGGAACGACAAGATAATGATAATCGATTAAATGACATAATTAATTGTACTTTAGATTAGTCAGTTTGATGATTATAAATGGTCTTAATTAGTAAAGAAACACAAATATAAAAAAATACCATAATAATTATACAAAAATAAGAAAATATTAAAATAAAGTGTAAGAATAGTATGTGTACAACTGAGAATTACAATAAATATAATTAAATTGTAAAATTATAACATTATCAAATATTAATTTAAACCCACAATTAATCTAATTGTCAACAGTTTGACAATTTTAATGTGAATTGGGTTGGTTCAATCGAGTTAAAACCATATATGTTGAAGACTCTAACTTGTTTGGTGATTCTTGAAAAAAAATAAAATAAAATAATAAAATAAAAAACGCAACCTGAGCATTTTATATTATTTTTTGAACATAATTTTATTTTATCAAAATTAAAAAAAAAAAAAATCGAAACTTTTGTTGCCAATTTTCGCAGGCCGTTCTTACCATTCATAAATCATGGATGATGTTGGGGACCATTTGACGTGGAAATAATATCCGCTTGGAAATTTATTTTTAAACAGAGACGAAAAAAGAAAATAAAACCGTGTCTTTCAAATATCGAAAAAAAAAAAAGACGGCTTTTTGTTTTTTTAATCTTTTGGTAATAAAAGAAAATAAAGGAAACAGAAAAGAAAAAGGAAATTAATTAGAACTCAACGCCGCTCTCCTTCAACCACAACGACGACCCGTCAACCTCCGGCGCCGGCGAAGGAGCCCGTCGCTGCGGCGAGACCTCCCTTACGTGGGCAACCACCGTTTGTCCCACCAGCTAACTAAAAACGCACAATCGCATACAAAGGCTCCAAATCAAACCCATCTTTTCTGGGACTGATCTTGATTCCGCGATGGGTGTAATGGCGGATTGATGGCGGATTGCATGGGGAGCACAGAGGGTACTCAGGATTCACGACCAAATGAGTTAAGGTTGCTTTGGATGAACTGGGTGGGTCCCTGTTGGCTTCCTAGGATTCATACACACAGTAAAGAGTGTTCGAAAACCGTTCAAACCGCTATAAACGGTCTGGTGTCTTAACACCGGCTCCGGCCAAAACCGCCAAAAAAAAGACATCATTTGTTAATTTTTTAAAAATTTATATATACTCTAAGTAAAAAAAAATAAAATAAAATATGCCATTTTTATCTTTTATTTAGTTATTTATTTTTTGCAGAACAAAATTAGGGAATCTGTGGAAAAATGTAAGGACCGACTTTTAGCCCTTGGCGTGATTGTTTCAGTTCGTACCGTTCACGTCATGTTGTAAGAGTTACTTCTGTCAATTACTGCCGGATTACCTTGCACTTTTATCAAGATAAACATGTGAAGTGGAGTATTTGTTTTTTATTTTTTCAACATAAAAAATATATATTTTAGATATATTCATTATTATATTTATAAATTAAGTTATTTTTCTTAATATATATATTTATTTAATTTTATAAAAATTTATTAATTAAATATTATTATGTTTAAATATTTTTTATTATTAATAAATTAAATATTTAAATATTTTTTTAGGATTATTAATAATATTAATAAATTTAAAATTATATTATAATATTAATAATTTTAAAATTTTACTTACTTAATGAGTATTTTGCTAAGCAAATTGTAAATTTTATTTATTTAAAAGTAAAATGTTAATAAAGGAAATCAAATCGAAGTTAATACAAAAAAAATATAAATTATTATGGGTTTTTTTGATGGTATTATTGAAATATAATCCATCTACACCTGACATATCTATTGAAGGCAAAAATAAAACAAAAAATTAACTAATTTTTTTGTATTTGCTTGTATACTATTACATGTTTTCTAGTATCTGTACTTTGATTTAGGAGGTTCTTAGCATTATGTAGCATAAAACACACTTAAGTTAGTGTTAGATTCCATGTAACATACCTAATAATGGGTTTGGTTTTCAATTTAATTTGTGTGTGCATACCTTGTTAGATTCATGTGTGCATATTATATATAAAATATGTCGTATTATTTTATTTAGAATAAAAAAATTTAAAATTATTTCAAATTATTTGTAACTGATTTATAATTAATTTTTTAATATAAATAATTTGAAAAAACTTACAGTCTACTTATAAATTGAGATTTTTAAAAAAATTAACATACACAATTTAAATATAAAATTCTCATTTAAACTGTCCAATATAATTTACAAATACCCTTAGTCTATGGTAACAGATATAAAAAAAATGATGAAAAAATGTATCCCTCCTAAAAATGACCATTAGATTTTCAAAATATATAGTTTTTTAGTTAATAAGAATTAAGAATTGAATATTATATTAAAATTAAGAGTTGAAGTGAATAATTTTAATATATATTTTTTAATATTTGTATAGTTTCAATATTTTATTAATATCAATCATATTATATTAATATAATAACTATTACAATATACAATTTATAATATGTAAAAAGAGTAAATATCATTAAAAACATTAATATAATTTTGATAAATTTTCAGATTGCTTATACTATATTTTAAAAAGGATGGAATTAATTTTTATAATCTTTTTTTATGATTTCTGAATAAAACGAGTCTCCAAAAATTGAGTTAAAAGGATTTTCCAATTTTTGGGCGTATTGGACTTTTCAAATTTAGCTGGGCGGCAAGTAATTTAATAAATCAAGAAAAGACCAAACGACAGAGTTTCAAGAGTTGATATTTCCAAAAAGGTCCCTGAAAATCAATAAATTTCTATTTTTTCTTCACGTAAAAAGGCACCCAAAATTTTCCTTCTCCTCGAAGATGCTTACCGCCTCATCGGGCCAAGCGGCGATTTTGTCTCCTTATAACCAAGTAGATTTTTCTTCTATTCGTGGCTTTGTATTGCCAGCTCTCCGGGCTCCTATCGAAAGACCAGAGTTTGTGCTTCAGGTACTAAGTTTCTGTCCGTCTTTCAGGGGGCTTTGTCGTGTCCAAATTGCAGTGATGTTTTCACTCGTTTGTCTGTTTTTGGATCTGGGTGTTCAACCTTTTGTTTGGTTGCTGAGGAAATGACGGAATGGGTGGGGGAGGAGTTCAAAGTTTTTGTCTTCTGGGTCATGTTGGTCTGGTTGTATTAGTCTGGAAAATGGTCAACCTTTTGGCGTCAAATGTTGTTGTCTGGCTCCCTGAAATATGGGGTTAATGTATTTTTCTTTTCAATTTGGGTTATGATCATTGAGAATGTAAAGTTTGAAATTTGATGTCTTTTCCTCGTCTTGCAATTTTCTGCAGAGCAATAAACCGTGAATTTTATTGTAGCCATTTAAAGTTCACAGAAATGTTGTTTTAGTCAACAGTACCTGTGTTTCTCTCTAAAATTGTTTGAGTATTAATCTCCATTTCTGTAATCTACTTGCAGTAGCAGCAGTGAAAAGTTATCAGGGGTTCCAAGGGAATTTTGGTGCATTTCTTTGTAAGTGCTTGAATCTGTCAGTCGGACAAGGAGAAGAAGTGGATAGAATTTAGTTTCCTTGAGAGCTTGTGTCATAATTGTACTTGGCTTTTATGGCATATGTTGTTGGTGAATTAAAATGAGTGTGGTTGGGTTTGATATTGGTAATGAAAACTGTGTTATTGCTGCTGTGAAGCAACGGGGTATTGATGTGTTATTGAATGATGAGTCGAAACGTGAAACCCCATCTGTGGTATGTTTTGGGGAGAAACAGCGGTTTCTTGGGTCAGCTGGTGCTGCTTCTGCCATGATGAACCCAAAATCCACAATATCTCAGGTCAAGAGATTGATAGGTTGGAGTTTCAGGGATCCTGATGTTCAAAAGGAGCTGAAGATGTTACCTTTAGAAACTTCTGAAGGACAGGATGGTGGCATTCTGATTCACTTGAAATACTTGGGTGAAACACATACATTTACGCCAGTTCAGGTTATGGCAATGCTCTTTTCACATTTGAAAGAAATAACAGTGAAAAATTTGGAAATGCCCATTGCGGATTGTGTGCTGGGGATCCCATCATATTTCACCGACTTGCAGAGACGAGCATATTTGAATGCTGCAACAATTGCTGGTTTGAAGCCTTTGAGATTGATGCATGACTGTACCGCAACTGCGCTTAGTTATGGGATATATAAAACAGATTTCTCCAATGGGGGACCGACTTATGTCGTGTTTATTGACATAGGTCATTGTGACACCCAGGTGGCTCTTGTATCATTCCAGGCTGGTCATATGAGGGTTCTCTCGCACGCCTTTGATAGCAGCTTGGGAGGGAGGGACTTTGATGAGATTTTGTTCAATTATTTTGTGGAGCAGTTCAAGGAGAAGTACAAAATAGATGTGTATTCTAATGTCCGTGCTTGTATTAGGTTAAGAGCAGCATGTGAGAAGTTGAAGAAGGTTTTGAGTGCAAATGCAGAGGCACCTTTAAATATTGAGTGCTTGATGGATGAGAAAGATGTTAAAGGCTTTATTAAGAGGGAGGAATTTGAAAGGCTGGCATCAGGGCTACTTGAGAGGATTAGTGTTCCTTGTAGAAAAGCTGTTGCTGATGCAGGTTTATCTGTTGGGAAGATCCATTCCATTGAACTTGTTGGATCAGGCTCTAGAATACCCGCTGTGATGAAATTGTTGGCTTCTTTATTTGGGAAAGAACCAAGCCGGACACTAAATGCGAGTGAATGCGTGGCACGTGGATGTGCACTTCAATGTGCAATGCTTAGTCCAGTTTTTCAAGTCAGAGAATATGAGGTTCGTACTTGAAAATGGTGTTCCAGTCAAAAGGCACATTGCTTGTTGGATTTTTTTATAATTTGCACAAACAACTTAGCAATAAGGCTTAGAATGATTCTCAAATGATTCACCTGCAGCTCTTGTTTATCTGATGCAATTTACGGCCTCCTTACATCTTATATTTCCTTCTGTTGCAATCGTATATCCACATTGTTTAATTGAGTCATTTCTAAAAATCTCTCCTATTCACTCTTCCCACTCCCCCTTTCCAAGGTCTCTTATAGAAATGCAATTAATGTAACCTGCTGCACATTCTCTCCTGTTTGGTACACTCTTATATGCAAGAGAAATTTATGACTAATGTGTTCCCCATGCAGGTTCAAGATGCTTTTCCTTTCTCTGTTGGATTCTCATCAGATGAAGACCTGATTAGCATTGGGTCAAATGGCATACTGTTTCTCAAAGGCCAACCCATTCCAAGTATCAAAATTTTGACATTTCAACAAAGATGTTCATTTCATTTGGGTGCATTCTATGCCAATCCAGAAGAATTGCCCTCTGGCGTATCTTCAAAAATTGGTTCATTCGAAGTAAGCTTACTTGAGCAGTT
This sequence comes from Bruguiera gymnorhiza, assembly GCA_020883675.1. Classification (NCBI taxonomy): domain Eukaryota; kingdom Viridiplantae; phylum Streptophyta; class Magnoliopsida; order Malpighiales; family Rhizophoraceae; genus Bruguiera; species Bruguiera gymnorhiza. Next base: position 2,051,866 of record JAIRCJ010001055.1, on the reverse strand, counting down.
TAACTTGTGCTTGTTTTTTGGATTCACTTTTGACATGAGGTTGTACTACTCGCTCAATCTTTAGCAACATGAATTCTGCCACTAGGATATGAGGGTTCTATTGTGAATTTGCATTAGTGCTCTGTAGGATGTACTGGATCTGCACAAGATATCCATTAATTGATTGGCATTGGTGAGAACAGAGCCACAAATACTAATGTATATTTCTGAATAGTAGAAGCATTTTTGGCAGCAATTCATTCTTGATATTTGCTTCTCAACGTTGTTTACAGGAATTTAACTTTTTTTTTTACTTTCCACTGAGTTTTGATTTGTCATGAGATTGATGCTAGCTCCTACATATATGTATCTTCTGTAAGGGGATCACAAAAGTTTCTAAGCTGACAATAAATTGCTTATGCAGATCGGTCCTTTTCAATCCTGTAGTGACAAGGCTAGGGTTAAAGTCAAAGTTCAGCTAAACCTTCATGGGATTGTCACTGTTGAATCAGCTACGGTAAAATAAAACTCTCTTTTCCCTGCTGCCTCTTTGATAACCTAGTTCTGAGAGATTTCTCAGCATAAGTTCCTATGGCTTCAGTTAGTGAAAGAGTACTTAGATGATTCTCAGAGGAGTAGTAATGCCCGTCCAGAAAAGGATAGAACAGAGGCTGACTCATCTTTGGATTCGCCAATCAAGGTTGCAAAGGATCAAGAGGATAATACCAATATGAATCCTGAATCATCAGATGCTCTGGTGTGTTCCTTATAAACTTTATCCTTTGTCCATATCTTTTGTTGTATATTAGGTTATATTCCTAGGGTTAGAATTTTGATTGGTTAATTTTCAAATTCATGCATGTGAAACAAGTAATTGGAAAGATTTAGAGTGGAAGTTGAATCAATTTGGATTTAACTCTTCATGCAGGCTGATGGAAAAGCCAACCGGAGGCTTGAGATACCAGTTAGTGAGAACATTTATGGTGGAATGACGATGGCTGAGCTTTCAGGAGCCCAAGAGAAGGAACATCGGCTGGCCCAGCAGGATAGAGATGTGGAACAGGCCAAAGACCAGAAAAATGCCTTGGAGTCTTACGTTTATGAAATGCGCAATAAGGTAAAGGCCTGAAGTTTCTGATATAGCATATATTTCTTCCTCTGATTCTGTCCAATACTTCACTTACCATTTATCTGATTGGGTAATTGGATATTAAAGTGGACTTGCATAGGGCATTGTACTGTACACCATAGGGCATACTTACCATTGATTCTTGAAATTTTCAGCACTTGTTTGTGTGGAACGCAGCATGTGTACTTGGGAAATTATGCTGCTTAAGTAATCACCCTTTTTAGCCATAAGCTATTGAACCTGAAAGCAAATACGCAACATTATTAATGGCCTAGAATAAATGAATGAAGTACTATGAGATACACATACCCATGCTAGAGTTCTTTAATGAAATTAAGGTCGGCAAGGCCTTTTATCTCAGAATTGTTCAAAATCATGCTGACCTCAAGAAACAATGGTATGCATGTGAATAGCTTTTCAACACCTATCGGAGCTTTGCCAGTGATCAGGAGAGAGAGGGGATTTCCAGGAGCCTACAGGAGACAGAGGAATGGCTTTATGAGGATGGTGATGATGAAACAGAGAATGCTTACACCTCAAAACTGCAGGATATTAAAAGGGTAAGTATAATTTCCCTAGACCTCAAAGCTGAGCATTATATTTTTTGTTCTTAGTTCTTTCTTGACTCCTTTTTACCTTTTAATTTCATTTGGTCCTTTGTTGGAAATAGTTGGTGGATCCAATTGAGAGACGATATAAAGATGAAGAAGCAAGAGTGCAAGCTGCAAGAGATTTGTTAAACTCTGTAACAGATTATCAGATGTCTGCAGATTCGCTCAAACCTGAAGATAGGCAACTGGTAAGAGAATGAAATGAGGACCATGCATGAAATCTTGAATGTTTCATGACGGTGTTGTGACTTGACTTGTTTCAGATCATTAGCGAGTGCAATAAAGCTGAGCAGTGGCTAAGAGAGAAAACCCAACAACAAGAGTCCTTACCCAGGAACGTTGACCCGGTGGTATGGTCCAGAGAGATCAAAAGCAAAACTGAGCATCTAAACTCGTACCATTCTGCTTTTTTACTTGGGTTTTAGATTCCAAATTGTTATCCGTGTTTTGCAAGTCATAGCTGTGAATTTACCCCTGCTGCTAGTGCGGGAAGGTTTTGGCGCTTGCTTCATGTTCTCGGTTGTAATTTCCCGTTTCATGGATTGCAGGACATGCAGGCCTGTATTGGGAAAGAAGGCTTCCCCACAAAATTCAGAAGACAATAGAGGCTGAGAAAGAGACCAGCAAATAGAAGTTTTAACTTTTGCGCCGTTGGAGACCAAAGAAAAGTTCGCTTTAATTGACAGCCTAGACAGCTTAATTATACAGTTCTAGATATCATAGGCTGTATAGAAACTCTGGTATTAGCACTAAATTTTTGTTTTGCGTGTGGTTTCTGGTAATATGAAATTTCTTACATAGGATTGGCAAAGTGAGGTGGTGAGCCAATGTACAAAGTCACGAGCTTTTACTTTGCCATATTTTCATTTTTGATAATGTCAAAAATGAGTGCTCTATAGCAGAAATTTCCTCTTATTATTATTGGGTAGAAAGGCGAGTTGCCCTGCTGAAAAATTCTCATGTGGCTGCTAATGAGTGTCTTTTACTATTTGATCTTCTTCTTTCTTTTTGGTTTAGAGTTGTTTCCCTTTTCTTGGGAATTCCTATTTGTTGTAGGTAACTACTTGAATCTAAAGCATACAAGGTTAAAAAACAGATGAGGTTGTTTTTCTTGGAGAAACAGGAAACTAGAAAGTAGATGGACTTCACTGCTCAAACCATGCCAAGCCGAAAGAACACACCTCTATTTTTGCCTGCAAGACAAAAGGGCATCGATGTAAGCAGAGTGAATTTCGTGAAACTGTTATAAAATGCTTCTTCCCCAGTTGAAAATTGAAGAAATATCCATGAAGCAAGGAGCTATGCCTTGTTACACACAAATAAAAATTGTTATAAGAACTTGCTGGGTACGACTATGAACTTCAGCCTTCCTTTCTCTTAGAATTAGTCTTCTGATTTTGACCTCCACCACCATTCTTTGGGATTTACAAAATTAAATAAAAAAAAAGTTGGTTGTAAATTTTTGTAGATTTTTTCAATTGAATCTTAAATTTTTCAAAATTTCATATCAACTTTAAAGCTTTAAAATTTTATTCAAATAAGTATTTGATTTTAAAGAAAACAGTCCAACCATTAACTATTTATACTAACTAAATAGAATTTATTAATAGTTTAATTTTTTCCAACGAAAAAAAAAAAAAAGAAAGTACTTAATTTAGAAAAATTTTATAAGTTTTTGTAAAGATGTGGAACCAATTTTTTTTGCATGTCCTTTCCATTCTCCTGTCGACAAAAACAAAATTTCATAAGCGTCAAGAATAAACTCAGGAAGAGAACCCAAACTAAACAAGAGATCTTGACCTACGTCCCAAGTTGTAGAGAATGGAAGTAAGGAAAACAGTGGCTACATAGACTTACTCTTCTGTATTGTCCAGGGCAGTATGACCAGTAAACTCCTGCCCATTTCTAGCATACATAAACTTGCAGAGGATTAAGAGATTAATATATGATATATGCATGTAATCAAAAGAACCACACCTCGAAGGTGAACTAAGATGTTGATGTCAAAGGGTATTAAATTTCGGACTTATTATAAGCAAATGGAATCTGCTGTTGGCTGGCTACTTCCAATCAGAGACATGTGCTTGATAAATGAAGTGATGCATTTTACAATAAAGGAATTCAGCATGCCTGCCTTCTGGGGGTGTATACCAGTGCTTAGCAGCTTGACCATCCTTCAGCAGCATGTAAGACTTCTCTAGCGTTCGACCTTGTTAATTTGTTTCTTTTTTCTCTTGGTGCTTTCTTGGTTTTATTTCCCAGAGCTCCTTCCATTTTTGGAAGCTTTTGCGTTAAATTGGCTGATCTTGTGGGTTGAATATGAAACCAATCGTACGGTCCACCAATTCAAGGTACTCATGATGTTCATACTTTCGGGAAATAGAATTTCCTATTGTAGTCGTTCGTTTCTAATTGTGGGGTTTTTTTAAAAAAAATTATTTTATTACTAGTTAGACCAACTGCAGGCAACTAGGCAAGGAGTGGAGAGTAATGTTATTTTCCATTGTTACTTTCACGTAGATTATTAAGATCATCTTTTTTAGCCAAAATTTTTTTTAAATATTTATTTCTTTAAACTTATTGATATTAACATGATAATAATAATAATAAGAATAATAACAATAAAGTCGTGACACTGGTTTGAAAGGAATATCATTATTTGTGGCAACATTTTTGAAATGGGGCATTGTCTGCGGCACCAATTTGAAGTGGTCACCTCTAAGTCTAAATGGCATAGCCCCACAATCTATGATGACACGGGTCCAACTCGTGTGTGACTGTACAAGTTGTTGTTGCAAGGGTTTGAATTGATGTGTGGCTTATCCGTATGGCGATCGAGGTTGTCTTATGACCTAGGTCATCAATTCAATGTGCAATTGTGTGCGCACACAGGCATATATTCATCTGTCTGACCCACTATTTTTGGGAAAATTTTACAAATTAATTTAGTGGTTGAATGACAATGACTTGCAACATTGAATGCGTATCACTGTAATCTTGGTGATTGAAGGGGTCAACGAGTAGATTGAGCAACTCGACCGAGTTATACCCTCGTGTCTGTGAGTTGTCTTCGAAATGGATCCTGTAATTTCGCATCACCCCAACTGGCTCCACTGACGGAAAGTGAAGGAGTTGGCCGCCATTGTTCTGCATGAAATGAGCCAAAAAAAAAAGAAAAAAAAGATCTTACTTAGGCACTAGCAAACAGGAAGATGGTTTGAGATAAATAAATGGCTTCGTAAGTGAAAATTTTTGAGTTTGGATTTCAGTTGAAACTCATTAACCACCATCGTCTTTGCACTAGGCCCTATGTGCCCTTGAAGCCATCCGTTGGGACCTCTGCCCACATCTCACTCCTCTCACGCTTGACATTTGTGTGACCATGGAGGAGTTTAGGTTGCCACTCTTGTTGTGCTTTGCCCTTGTACTGTACTTTGTGTCTTTTTTAATCACCTAGAGATGTTTGATTACAGTGTGAGTTTCTCTGAGGTCTATATTAGTTGTTATCCCTTGACATAACCCACCAAGCATAACTCAGCTCTCTCTGGCATGAATCGTCCCCTCCAACTCTCATCACTCGATACACCGTTTAGAGAAAAAAAAATTTTAAGTGAAATTAAATTAAAATAAAATAAGAAATGTAATTCAAATAGTAAATTTATTATGCTACGAAAAAAAAAAAAGTGTAGTTTTTTGCTTTTCTCTCGCTTAAAATGAAAAGAAGAAGAAAAAAAAAAGAAACTCATACTTAATCAAACAAATTATATATCTATTCTAGCAAATTTAACATTCTTTTTTTATTATTATTATAAAAAAATCTATTGTGAATATATCAATTATTTTACGTATAAATTTATACTAAAAATTATTTGTTATTTTTTATTTAAAAAACTCACATCTTAATATTATTAAATTTAAATAATGTTTTTATATTTATTTTTAATATTAATAAATCTAAATTTCAATTAGCATCCACCTTTAATTTACTAGACTTATTTTTGTCAAAAAGAAAAAAAAGAAAAGGGTTTGATATAGGGATTCAAACTTTGGCCCAACGTGCAGAGAGCAACGTTAAAACAACAATCAGACTACGTATCGGTGGTAATCAAACATCCCATTCTAATTAATTCTGTTTAGGCTAACTGCATGATCCAAAAATAATACGAGAAAAGGAGAAAAGAAAAATAATGCAGAAGAAGAAGAAGAAGAAGAAAATGTTCTGAGATCAAAACTCGGTTTTTCATTGTATGCACACAACTTGGACAAAATATACAGAGCCTTTCTGGCTGCATCCTTTTTCCTAATCTATCTTTCCCTACAGAAGCAAATCCACAGAAAACAAATACCCCATTAGCGAAATGAGAGCAAATTTGTTTTCTTTTCTTGTTCACGGACAACCAGATAGATCAGCTCATCGGGGATCACTCAGGAATGCTCTGCAGATTAGGCCTCCATGATCTTTGATGCGCCTCAAACCGATCGCTAACGTTCACCAACTGGGACAGAACTTGCTGCACGGGTAAGCCTTTCAAGTCAGTGCTACACAACAGCGCCTCTAGCTGCTTCTTTGTAATCTTGATCTTCACTTCTGTGCTCGGCTTTGCTGTTGAAGATGCTAAACTTAAACCTCCGTTGTTGCGTCCATGAAGTTTCCCTCCATCCATGTCCACGGCGGCCTCATTTTTTAAGACACGTCTTGTATTGCTAGCAAAATACTGCTCCGGCACCGGCGACCCCCATTCTTCCCCGCCCCAATGCGTCGGCGATTCGCGACGTAGACAATTTCCCATTGTTCTCTCTATTTTCCTTTGCTGCCCTTTTTTTCTTTTTCAGCCTTTTTTCGCTTTCTGATATAAATGTATAATGAAGATCAGAGATGAATGGAGAGCACAAAGAGAGATTTGCTTTCTTTATATATATATATATATATATATATAGAGAGAGAGAGAGAGAGATAGAGCGAGAGAGAAAGAGCGAGAGAGAGAGAGTCATACCTAATGTTGTTTGCACGTAGGACGGCACACGGGCTGACATGGCGGATTATTGGTGTTGACCTCTAAACCTCTCATTTGGAATTTTACCTTTTCCGACTGAAGCTGCATGTGAGTTCCAACTGGCCCCATCTACAATAAATAAATAGTAACAGCCACCAAATGGTTGCTGGGTTGGCTCCCCTTCGGCTTGGCTGCACTTCCCTTTCTTAGCTTCGGAGCACTACTAAGAGAAATAAAATAATAATAATAATAATAATAATAATAATAATAATTTATGGGAATAAATTATTCCTCGTAATGGTCAACATTTGTGTTAACAAGCATGTCTCTTGAGTGCCATAGTGATTTAGCTTGGAATGTAATTAGCTTAATTTTAGTTATTTTACTGATTTAGCTTGCAATGTAACATATAAATGTCGTTTATTTTGTTCCTAGCTTTCTAAGCCATTTAGTCTCACATTTTTTATATGTATATATTGACACCTTGACGATGAAAAAGAGAGAAATAATGAATTTTTTCAAAATTAAATTTTTCGTAAGAAAATAGTGTTTCAGCGATTTTTTTTTCTTTTTTTATTTGTTTCTATATGTATTTGAAATAAAACTTTGAAATTATTGGATGAAAGTTTGTATAATAATTTTATTATATTGTATTTTAATAATAACAACTTATTGAATTAAGTATTATAAAAGTTAATTTTTTAAAATATTTTATATAATGATTTGGTTATTAAAGGTTAATTTTTTTGTAATTTTCGTATTCTTTCAATATTCTTTACAAAAATAAAATTTTACTCATTTAAAAAAAATTATAAGAAGGGTTTTCTTTTATTGCTTATCTTGGGGGAAAAATAAAAAGAAAAATTAAAATTAAAAAAAAAAAAAGAAAAAGAAGAAAAAGAAAAAAGAACGAAGTAATAAATTAAGCTTTTGTACCCCGACGACACTCAGCTGCCAGCAGCCACCAAGCCAGAGGAGTAGGACGACTTTAAAAAAAGGTGGGAAATTAGGTGTGAACGCGGCCAACGAGGGTATCTTCCCATGTGAAAAGCAAGTGTGAACACGCTCTGTCCAAAGGAATCTCTTCCTCCATTACAGGCCCACTGCAATGAAGCGGTTGCAGCTTTCACATGCCTCCTCGTGACGTCAACATGGATATCTATCTAAACGACTGTTGTTTTATAGCGGACACCGGTGCAGTGGTGTCTGAAACATTTATTAAAAATTTAATAATTTAATTCGATAATTTTTTTTTCCAATTTATTTATTTAATTAAATGAGAAATTTTTAAATTTATTTTATTAATTATTAAAATATTATTTATTATACCATAAATTTTTTTAAACTCATATTTAAAATCATATATATAAATAAGATAACATATAATATATATTTTTTTGTTATTATGTATATTATATGTATATAATAATATTATTATTAAATTCGTATAATATATGAATTTATTATTAAAAATTATGTTAGTTTTATAATTATTTTATTTTTTTATTATGCCTATTTAAATTGTGTTGATTTTTAAATATATGTAAATAATTATTAATATAAATTAACTAAATTCAAAACATATTAAATTATATTTGAATATATTAAATTTTTAATTATAATTATTATTATAAATAAAATAAGAATTAAAAAAATAAATTTATTAATATTTATAAAATTTTAATTGTAATTTCATAAAAATTTAAATTAGTCTGAAATAATATTAAACTAAATTAAATAATTAATAATTAATATTAATAATAATATAATATTAAATTATTTCATGTTTACTTTATTATAAAAAATTATAATAATTTATTAGTTAATTATAACTATATCAGACTAAAGTTTTCTATTTAAATTGTGCCATATTAGTATTTCAAGGTTAATATGTTTAACTTGGCCATAAGTAAATAAAATTGAAATTGAATAGTGGTATGAATTTGAGCTTTTATTTATGATTATTATTGTAATTGATATGAAAGTATTCTAATATTATTAAAATTAAGGATGAGATGATTTAATTAACATGAAAGTTTTTTAATATCTCTAAAATTAAAAAATATCTTTACATAAGTAAAATTAATGATGTGGTTAAAGAATAATAACTTCTCTTTTTTTTTCTTTTTTTTTTTTAGTTTTAACAATCTATATATACATATTTACATATGTACAAGAGACATTTAATCTTTTTTTAAAAAACACACAAATTTTATTAACTAGATATATAATCATATAGATTAGATTTTATCCATATATTATGAATTTGATCATACACATAATTTATGTATTATCATATTATGAGAATATATATGGCGTAAGAATTTCTATCCATATATACATATAAATTAGATTTTATGTATATTATATCTTATGAATATGTTATAAATAAAAATCATATATTCACATAATATGGCTAATTAAGACAATACATATAATTTATATATTTTTATACAATATAATATATGTTAATAAAAATATATATAATAATTAATAATATTTTATACTTGGTTTAAGATATAATAAAATAAATTGTAATTAGTAACTGACCACCTTGTATTGAACATTGAAACCAACAATTTAAGAAAGTATACAATACTTTAATAAAATTATATAAAAATATTTTGATAAAAATATGCTATTATTTAAAAGAATATATATAATAATTTGGTAAAAAAGATATATGATCTTATAATAAAATTATAAGACATTTTATTGATTATATATAAAACTTTGATAAAATTAAATGAGCTCTTAATAAATATATGCTACATTTTGATAAAATTATCTAATATCTACATAACCTTTTTTAAGGGTATATTTTGTACTTAATTTTATTTGAACTTTTACATCTCCATAAATTTTAAGTATTTAAATTTTTGTTAAATATTATTTTGTCTCGAACACGTTATTTATTAAATTTTTTTTAATTTCAAAAACTTAATATAAATTAAAAATTAAAGAACAACTTTCAAATTATTTTATGATGGGGGGCTTATTCCACAAAATTAAAGAAGAATAACTTATAAATTAAAGTCCAATTGGTCAATTTTAAAACTTAGCAGTGAATTGAAGTACTGCAGCATGAGTGGCTTCCAAGCATATCAATTGGCAACCCAATTCCACTGTTGACCAAGGTGCCAGAAGAACTTCAATTTGGTGGATTTAATATTTTTTTTTTATCAATTCACAGGTTTAGCGGTTAAGTCAAGGCATCCAACGTGACTTTTTCTTTTAGTATTCAACCAAGAGTGGTTGATACCTGCTTTTTTATCCCTAAGCCACACTAACCCAGTTAAGGTAATGCAAACCAGGTCAAAATTGTTTAAAAGAATGCATAATATGATTGTTAGAACAACACCAAAAATTAAAATTAAAAAATTACTACTAATAATAACATTAATATAATAACATAAGTTTCTGTCTAATTGTACCCTTCATGCAAAATGATATAAAAAATTTTAAATAAAAGTATCCTGCACTTTATATATGATACCTTCTTAAGTTTATATGACACTTGAGAAATTATATAGACAATACATTTATAAAGTTATGCGGCAATTTGAAGATTTTATATGATATTTTTATAAAATTATACAACACATGTGCAACACTTTTGAGCATATATACAGCCACGTGATCACAATTAAATATATATATTTAAGGTTAAGCTACAGTTAACTAGAATTTTGTATTTTAATTATATATTTGATGTGCAAAATAACATAATATATCTTGTGGGTATTTGTATATAAAAATATTAGCCTTTATGTATATTATAGATATAACAATAAACATTCACAAAATATAAATAATTAAAATAATATTAAATATTATTTTATTTTCGATACCATATAACATATGACTATAAGTATTATATAATAATTTAGTAATATTTTATTCCTAATATAAGACATAATAATTTAAAATTTATGTAAAATATAATAAAGTAATTTATAACTAGTAACTTACTATTCTATATAGACTATTGAAACTATTTCCATATCTTATACTTTGAACTTGAAAACAACTTGAACAAGAACAAAATTGAAATTTATTTATCTTAAAATTATATGAACCTAAGATGACGAATACAAACTTAACCTAATGACTTGTTTTGGCACATCTTGTATATTTTTCCTCCAAAGAAAAAAGTTCTCCAAAAAATTAGAGTACTACAAATTTAGTAATGTTTTTTAGTTATTTCTTGTCTATAAACTCAAAACTTTAATAAAAATTGTGAAGCCAAAATTATACAATATTTTAAAAAATATAAAAGACTATTTGATAAAATTGTATAATATCTTAAACAATATATGATATGACATTTTGATAAAATTATACGATATATTATAAATAATATACAATACTTTGATAAAATTAGACAATATTTTAGAGAAAAAATATATTAATCAAGTAAAATTATATGATGTCTTAAAATAAATATATGACAATTTGGCAAGATTACATGATAATTTAGAAATTATATACTGCACCATAAGATTCTCTTTTCTCAAACCCCTAAAATTGCATAAAAAAATTTTCAAATTATAAATGGTCATATAATGTATAAAAATAGTATACAAAAATTAAGAAATAGTATTATCTATCTTATTGGTTTACATAATAGTTTTCCTTCCTCAATTTTTTCTTTTTAAAGAATAAAGATAACATGACAAGGAATGAGATATTGTTCAATTGGTCCTCCAACTATACTTGCTTTTTAATTTTACTAAACAAGCCGTATAAAACAAATTTTTAAAGGTGGTCATACTATTTTACTAAAAGTGGCGTATGGCTTTTAAAATGTAGGGCACGATGGTTTCAAAAGTTGTCTTAATTTCCTTTGTTGAATGACTTATTGTCTTTTCTCACTTGCTTTTTCCTTCAATTCGCAAAACACGTGAGATTGTCGGTAATTCGTAGATTGGACTAAAATTTCACGTTCTGTACTAGATGATGACTCCATTACTCATATGCCAGTCAACAGCATCGTTTTTGCAAGATACACCCCTGAAAATGAGAAAATCTTTCCCTAATCACATAAAAAGATCTAAACATCATTTTATTTATAGATAATTTTATTCGGGATTTTTAAATTATTTCCTATTTTTTATTTTAAAAACACCATATTTTTTAAATTGAGTAATAAACTAATAACAAGTATTTTTTATTATTTTTACGAAAAGAATGACTTTAAATTGATAAATCTACTTATTATATCACAAAAAAAAATTAAATATTTTTAGTAAAAAAATTTATATCTTACTCACTACAGACTAATTTTTGGAACATATATTTTAATTTATCAATAATTCCCGAGTTATGTTTATTAATGTTACAAATAATTAATAATATAATTATTTATTATCATTGAACCGTACACGTTTAAAGGTGAAAAAAGAGGTAACTTTTTTTCGCCTAATTCCTATGTTGCCCCCCCTTGTCATTTTCCCAGTCTGTCATTCCCTCTTTAAAATTAAAATGAAAACAGAGAAAATTATTCATTGGTTGCCTTTTATCGTGCGCCCCCGTGCCCCATGCCTCGGCTACGTGGTCAAACTCTATATATTAACATACTAATTATGATTCCAATTATGATTAGTCTTTGTTTTCAAAAATAAAAATAATAAAAATTATGTAATTTCATATTTTTTATTTATTAAGAAATTATTAAAATTACATAAATATGAAATATTTTTGTATGATATTGACTCTTATTAATTCGACATAAAATATTAATTATGTAGTATAAAATTTCAACCTTTCACAGAGAGTATGGTAATACATATTATATATCATGAAAAATTTTAACAAGTTATTGAAATCATACAAATCTTTACTATTCATTTTTGTAGAATTAGCAAATCTCAATTGCACTCTCCTCTCTATAATATAAGAAAAATTTCACTCTCCGAAGTAATGTCTGCTTTCTTTTTACGGGCTTCTGTCAGGGTTTGAATTCATTAAAACGTCCTATTCAATGAAACTGAGGGCCCATTCACCCACCCTTTTGTTCCCTGGCCCTACGAGATGAATCTGCAGGGACACCTCAGCAGACTTTGTAGAATTGCAACAAGATCAGATTCTGAATCAGCGTCCCAAAGTTGGGAAGAACACATTGCACTTGAATCTTGATTACTTGTGATGAGGATGTACTTGCCTGCTTGGTGTTTAGACCCAAGGGATCTGTTTAGTTTATTTGTTGTTGATTGTTGTTGTTATTATTTACTGATTACTAATTATAGTATTTAATTATATTAATATATTTTTTTGTTATTGAAATAGTAAAGTAATTATTTGGGGCATTTTGTTTTTATTTTTTATAATTGATTTTTTTTACTAATTTTTTTTATACTCTATGGTACGCACTTAAAAACAATTAGAAGTCTTAATCATAATTCATGAAAATTATATATTACATATCATCAAGAAAAATAAAGACTTTTGAAATGGATTAATAAAATCAACAATAAATACAACATTCATGTGAAACAAAAAGTGAAGATCAATATTGGGTGAATTCAAAAGAAATAAAAATGTTTTGAAGTGATTTTACTGTTAAATGTTTTTGTCAAAATAAACGAGCATGTGATTAGACTCAAAATTATCCGGTGTGTTTGCAGCCAAAATTATTAGTAATATCTTTCTCATTTTTTAACATTTTGAATATTCAAACTTTAATTTTTTGATATTTTCATTTTAACTCATTACTTGTTATTTATTTATTTATTACTATTTACTAAACTTAGGAAGCAGTGGCTTGAATGAAAGAGTAATAACGCATCAGATAAAAAAAAAAAAAGAAAAAATCATATAACATTAAAGATACAAGTACGTAAGCAAATTATAGAGTGACGTCACCTTGCCCTGTAGTCAACAGTTGTGTGGCAATGGACTTGGACCGTAGGTGCACTTTGCCGTGCGGAGTTGGACCATGTCCATGCCCTAATTATCGTTAACTTGACTTTGGCGAATCGCCCATTCACGACCCCACGACCCCACGATCCCCCATTTCCACGAGCCTTGTTGGTAGGAGGTGTCGGCTGGGAGTGTCCAAAAACTATCTATCCCGTTCCGCCAAAAATCAGAGGAACAGTAGATTTACAATTTGCAATTTCTTTTTTTTTTTTTCTTTTTCATTCACCGAAGATAAGAGTGGTGACAAATTGAGAGTTTTGAAAACCGTAAAAAAAAAAAAAAAAACAAAAAAACAAAAACCAACCCGATTTGTCACCATTTGATAATTCTAGTATATCTTGTCTGTAATTCCCAGGTTAGCAAATGCATCTGTAGGTGATGTCTCCTTTTTCTAGGCGGCTCTCTGCTCTCAAACGTCTCGAATTGCAGGAATCTGCTGCTTCAAATTCCAACGCTACGTCGTGACAACGGTGGGTTTAAGATTGTGATAATGGAGTTGTCGAGGGAGAGTGACGTATTAAACACGGTATACGATTCCATTAGCTGTAATGGCTGTAATTGGCCACGATTGCAGTGTTACTGATAACTCGAGATGTGAGTGCTGCACTCCCGGCAATAAGTGACCATCTCCAGCACTCACAAAAACGGAATATACTATATACCGGATTCAACTCTTCACCATTTGTTGTTATGTAAACTCTGTTTATGGTTGATTTAAGTTGTATGAACTATAAAATTGCTTTTAATATATCCACTATTTTTGTAGCTTTTGATTTAGAAGTCCACAATCAATTTGCTACCAACTCATTTTTTTGAATGGTTTAAGGAGTTTTATGATTTAATTTCAGAATTAAAATTTTAAAAAAACTGTCTTTTACAATTTGAATATAAAATTTTCTTTCAAATTGCCCAACCAATTTGCGAACACTTTTCCTGCCAATCCAACAACATGATCGAAATTTATGCTTCGCTCTTTGTGACTTCATTCTTCACCTCCTTTGTGGGCTCTTTACACGTGGCATGGCCCCCCCTGCCATTATGTTCGGACATACGGCGTTTTGGAAATGGGCATGCCTAGGTTTATATATTAGCCTGAATGACTGGTTACTATGGTCAGTAAGAAACAGTTTTAACTTTGGATGCTTGGTTGTTGAGTTGAATAGCTAATTAGACTTAAATATTTAATTAATTAGATTTTAGCTCACACATTACATGAATTTTATGTATCTATTAAAAATGTTGAGTTGAGTGTAACTATATACTATCCCCGACCAAGTTTAATTAATTGGTGTTCATTGTTGAGAATTATGTTTTTTTTTTTTAAATTATTATTATTTTGAAGGCTCGCACATGTAGTCCATAATTGATTCTGATTCTTTAAGACAATTTTTTGTTCATTTTGAAACTCGTAGCAAATAACTACCAAAATTAGAAATTTAGGAATTCTTGATTGATTGATACAACGGATCTATTTAGAAATACACACAAGTATACAAATTGTGCACTACAATACAAAAACGAAAACGAAAATGCACAAATCAAGGTTAACCACTATCACAACCACATGTAATGCTAACTCAAGTTCTAAGAACATCCCTCGCTACCCCAACATATTTCACTGAAACCCTACTCCTCACAGTTGACGACTTCTCCAAAAGACGGTGGCAGTACCTCTCAACTATCATTCCCTTTTCTTTTACGCCACCAAACAGCTCCAGAAGTCCTATCGGCAATTCTTGAGCACCATCTCGAAATTCGATACCCCTCCCATATGTGTTATTTTGGATTTCTTTCTGGGGTGGATGCTTCCTGTGTGTTAAGCTTTGGGCATTCCTCAGTTGGTGTAATTCTTTCTAGTTAGTCCATGCCGATGTTGCCAAAGAAAAAAAAAGACATTGTCATCAATTAGCAAATACAACCTAGAAATCATGTCAAGGAATTTCAAGCTTTATCTATTCAACCATGTGGCCGCTAAAAAACGCACAAAGATGAGCAACCTGTAACGGAAAAAACATTGATCATTCAATTAATAATTGCAACAGTGCAAGAATTAACGAGAGATATTTACTTTGTGGTGTTCCTCAAAGGAGAAAGAAACCCCCCAAAACGCTTTGAGTACTCTTACAAAAGGGATCTGATACTCCAACTAGTTCGTCTCCAATTCATACACCTATAAATCAGAATAACACAGACCCGATTTCCAGTGCTAAAACGTCTCTGCATGATATAACATGGGATTAAAAATGTCTCTCTCTCAGTTTTTTTTTTTCTTTTGATTCACAATAACCAGAAAGGAGAGTGAAAAACAAATAAGTACCCTTTTCTCGATATTACAGAGTTCTCCTTGAAGCTAAAATGAAGAATGAAAAATGAAGATTGTTTGGTATTTTAAGAAAAGAGAAAATTAAAATTACAGTGTGTGTGTATATATATATATATATTTATATATATTTATATAATTATTTTCCCTGTTGGATACCTTCTCCCTCAATCATGCTCTCTCCATAGGCGGTAGAAGTAGAGAAGATGGGGTAGTGGTGTTGGAGTAGTGGTAGTGGTGGCAGGTAAGCCGTTG
This sequence comes from Bruguiera gymnorhiza, assembly GCA_020883675.1. Lineage (NCBI taxonomy): Eukaryota > Viridiplantae > Streptophyta > Magnoliopsida > Malpighiales > Rhizophoraceae > Bruguiera > Bruguiera gymnorhiza. The sequence goes on along the minus strand of JAIRCJ010001055.1, from coordinate 2,035,657 downwards.
ATGTTATGGGAAAGAAGACTAACGAAAAAAATATGAGAAATGGTGGTGCTTGGGTTGCTGTGTTCTTGGAACTGCGTATAGTAACGTCCAGGATTTTGAAAAATTGAATGAGTTATTAAATTAAAAAATTTTTAAATTTTGAATTCAATTAAAATTAGATTAATAAAATTAATATTTAATATTGAATATATAATTATATATATATAAAATAAAAATATCTATGTATAAAATTTAATAAAATTAATTTTCATGATCAATACAAAATATCTGAAAAATATATTACAAATCGGTTTAGAAATAGCAACATTAGGATATATGAAAAAAAATATATTATTAATTCTAATAAAAATTTTGACACTTAATTTTTTTTGCCAGCAATTAAAGAGACAGTTTTTCTTATATTGTCAACTAATTTATTAATTCTAATATATAGGTGTAAATGAAAATTAAGTCTATATTTTTGGCGTTTAAATGCATTTGCTTATTTAATTGTAGCTGATTATTTTGGAGAAGGAAAATGAATTATATGGTTGGTATGGAGATAGACAACATGCAGATAGACAATAATTTTTAATGTCAATCATTAACTCTATAATTATATATAATAATTATATTTTTAGCAATTATATTTTAACAATTATAGTAATAATTTTGTTTACATTATTAACATTTTAAATAGAAATAAGGGAATTTTTTTTAGCTATACTATTATTGATATATAAGATTCCAACAACATACTCGACCGTGCCTAGTTTAATTTGGATCATTTTCGGTTTGACTAAATTTCACTTGTCCCAATGATTACTTTTCTTAATATATATTCACTTTCTTGTCCATGCACCATCGCAGGATAAAAGCATCAAGACATTGTGATAATATCAAATTAGATAAGTTTAAATTTTGATATTACTTAATGCAATATTTAGTAAAAATGATATTAATATTTAGTTAAATTTAAAAAAATAAGATTTTACAGTAAGAAAAATAATAAAAAATTATTTTTTAAATAAAAATATATTTAATAGAATCATTTAAGTTTTAAATTTATACTTTATTTATAATTAAAATATCTAATTAATTGTAAAAATATTTTAATTAAATAAAAAATACTTACAAATTTAAAAAATGAAAAAGTCTTGAATAGTATTCTACATAATATACATAATCTCTTAATAATAAAAAATATTTCTTATGTGTCTTACATCATATTTTTTTATTTAAAAGAAACTCATTTTCAAATTAATAATAAAAAATGCTTTGAGCATATTGATATTTTTAACTTTTTTAACTTACACTTATTTATCATTAAATAAATCTTTATTATATTAATAAATACTATTAACTTAAAATTAAAATTTTTATATTCTAATAAAACCAACAAAATTTAGTATAAGAGATAAATAATTAATAAAATTTTATTGTAACTCATTTTTTAATTGATAAAATTTATTATCGATAAGATAATTACTTAGAACTCATAGACTAGAAATCAATTCACTCAACTATAATATTATTGATGATCAATATTTTTTTGCCTTTTTGACCCATTACCTCTTAATTAATAGTTGTTATTTGTCTAACAATTTCAATAAAGAAATAAAAATAAAATTATTTTTAGTTTATTTTAAAATTTTATTAAAGTTATTATTACTATAAAATTTGAATATTAATAAATTTATTATACTTACCTAAAATCAAATTCTTCATTTATTAAATTTCAATTAATAATATTAAGTATGTTCTACTAGTCAATTTACCTTCTTAAAATTTTACATGTATAAAAGCCATTTTTTTTTCTCTTTGCAAATATCTTTATATTTGACATAATTATCAAGTTTTGTTATTCATTTTACGAAATTTTTAGTAAAAAAAACTCCATTAAAAATTGAAATATCTTTTAAATCTTTGAAATTTGACTCTTTGCATCATTCGCAAAAGCCACCCTTCGATGACTGCTCCTTCTTTGTTTTTGGCTGCGCGTATTTAATTTATTTTATATAGCTAATTGTTGAACTTTCAAAGTTACTTGTTTGCACGGTGCGTTAATTCATTGCTTTGCATTAACATCTTCCGAATTGTTGACATTAAGAAAGACAGATCAGACACCATCCAAAAGTGACACAATTATAAAGATAAAGGGTTAAACTTTCAACTAATTCGACTCAAGATCTGGTGGCTGGGGGAGAAGGGGAGTTCATCAAACAATGGCTTGAAATTATATTATAATCATGTTCATGATTATCTTTGTTGCACGTCTAAGCAATGATCAATTCAAATTGGAAACTTGATTTTTGGGGGGTTTTGCTAAATAATATATTGGCTATAGCAACTTGAATCAACTGTTCAACTCGATTGTTATATCCATTTGACTGCTTGTGTAGTCAGGCGAGGTAAACCGTTGAATTCAACTCAAGAATTCTATTTCATAATCTTCAAACATTTTTCTTTTCTTTTCTTTTCTTTGTTGTTTTTTCTTTTTTTAATTGCATTTAGGACAGAACAGAACTTCATGGGCTCCAGTCTATGGGCTCCAAGTGTGTTCTAACTAGTTCTGGGCCTGTTTGACGATGAAGGTAGTGGTTCTGTTTAAATGAAATTAGCCCATTTTAGGGAAATTAAAAAAAAAAAACAAAAAAGCTGAAATTATTCCATCGTTGATCCAAAAAGGAAAAATAGAGAGAAAGAAGGGGACGGTGAAACTAGCCCCTCTTTGAGAAAAAAAAAAAAAAAAGTAGAGTAAGGAACGAAATTAAGTAAGCTCATCTTGTCTTCCCATCAAGGAAAAAAAAAAAAGTACCTTATCTTCCATCCAAAGTGGTACACATGAGATGGATGGTCGTGTTAGTGTATTTTTAAAAGAAAACAAAGATGAAAAGAGGGACAAATTGCTATATGAAAAAAAAAGAGAATTTTAAAGAATTTATAAGTAGTTAGTTTACGTGTGTGTGCAATATTTTTTAATTAATTTGTTTAAATAATTAGAAAAGTAATTTGTTCTTGGAAATTATAATTTAAAAAAACTATATATTTAAAATAATAATGTAATCATACTTAATTAATTTTAATAAAATTTAATAAAATGATATGTACTAATTAGTTTGTTCTTTAAACATAAATTTTTTGCTCAAGAAGTGTATCATTTTTCTTTTTTCTTTTTTTGTGCGTTAATTCACATGGGTTGGTTGGCTATAAGTTCAATGCTGAAATGTTCACAACGTGAGCAATCCTGGTCGTTCACTTTAATGTCTGTCTACATAAAAAAGAAAGGAAGCCAAAAGAAGTGTATTCATGGGATTCTCGTAAACCTTTCTGGTGCTCTCTTGCGGTAGCCTTCTTTAATGAGGTAAATGCTTTTGAAGGCGAAAGTGGCCGTGATGGTAGATGCCCACCAGAGCATGGTGCTCACGGCCCAATGCCAGCGCTCGGGGCTTAATTACAGAGTGTTTGTTACTTTCATGTGACCAAAACGTGCTAATGAAAATTTAATTGTTAAGCATCTTGACCGAGTTATAGCAGTCTACTTAACATTAAAAAGTAAGTTGGTAGGACTTTTCTTGTTTTATATATAGTTAGGGACTGACGATCTATGCTTGTTACTTTGTTCACTAGTTCAATTGATATTGACGAGTAATCACAGGTAATTAATTGTTCAATTTAACGACCAATAATTAAAAAATTGGCAATTTTTCGTAATAATTCTGTAAGGCTTCCGCATACTCAATATACCCTTTTTTTTTTTTTTTAATATATAAATAATTAAAAAAAAGAAAAAAAATTTAAAAAAAAAAACGAATTTTTAGGCTCAATGTCAAACCACAAACTCGCGCCAGGGGATGAATTCTCCGGTACAACTACAAGGGCTTGAGCATTTGGTTTAATTAATTGCCTGTCAGGGGGGCCGTATGGATGGGCTCGCATGTGACTGCAAAACAAGAACATGTCTGCCTATTGGGTGGCAAGTGACAGCACCTTCCACGTTAGTATTAATATTAGGAATCTGTACCATACTGCCTTCTTTCTACGTGAGAATGTAGTTTAAGTTTTTGTTAAGATTTTTAACGAAATTAAATATAAATTTTAGGTATATATAACCTAGCTTAGCTCTAGTTAAATCCACATAGAGTGTGCTTTTTAAAAAAAAAAAAAACATAATAAACTTAGTTAGTTTCAATTAAAAGCATAATTTTTTCAATAAAAAATTATAAAATATCACCTATATATATATATATATATTTTTTTTTTTTTTTAACTTTTGAGGAAAAAAAAAAAAAGAATAGCTGCAACCAAATTGGAATGAGGCTCATTTATGTTCCACGTGGAATTTCCCTCGGATGCTTTTCTTTGTGAACTTAATAATGCAAAAGAGACAACAGAGCATAGATCTGTGAAGATGTCACTATCTACATGCATACATACATATATATATATATATATATATAAATAATATCAAAACCGTTCCACACGTTTCAGGAAATTGTCGATTGAGTCCCTCAGTAATCATACATTGAAAGATTATAAATGTGTAAAACAACGATTTTATGGGGATCAAATTGATATTAAATTCAAGTACTTATTAATGTGTAACTAACAACAATGATTTTAAATATAAGTGTGCATATATTATATATATATATATATATATATATATATATATATATATATATACTTGTTGGAAAAGAAAAATAGGAAATATATAACATAGGATGTGCAAAAATCGTTTAAATAAATGTATTTCAGTTATATATTTTTTTCTTAAGAAAAAAAACATGCACATATTGAATAATATTTCAAATGTATCAACAACGAGTCACAATTCCTATCCATGCTCTTTTAATTAATGAATAACAAGGCAAAGTTAAAAATTAACGATATATATATAGTCTTACAGCTGGAAAATGTTAATATTTGCCAACTTAAACTCCATTTATTTGTTAACAAATATTCTTTAGAAAATGTTTTTTTTGTGGGGGGGTATTTGACTAAGATACTAAAATTTGGTAGAAAATGCTTTGTAGAGAAAAATATTCTCTGGAAAATTTTGATACCCTCTGTTAAAAATAAACGAGATTAAGTTTCCAAATTTTGAATTTATCTTACAAAATTTCCCAACTTTTTTTTTATTTCTCTTTTTTCACCTTTTCTCTCTCTCTCTCTCTCTCTCTCTCTAATAATTTCGAGTTTAAAAAAATAAAGAAAAGATAGCCGCATTATTGTCATGGGTCAGAAAAAGAATAAAAAATTAAAAATAAAATTAAGAAAAAGATAAAATAATTATTTTGTTAATTTTATAAATCAATTTTATTTATAAAAAATAAACAATATTTTTTTATTAACCTAAAAAATATTTTTCGATAGCTTTATTATTGGTTTTTTTTTTTTGTAAAATATATGACAAAAAAATATTTTCTGTAAAACAGATGGAGCCTGAGGAGAAATGGTAATAGGAATGTTCTTCAGATTCCTGGAAATGTTAATTAATATCCACAGTTGACATATAAAAATGAATATTTGCCAACATTGTAACCTACAATAAGAATTTCTATTTTCAGTACAGTTGAATACAAATATGTTTTACTGAGAATCCTTTTTCTATTCTGTCAATGATAGAAGAAAAAAAAAATGATAATCCGCACTACGTGTCATTGTAATTTATGCGATTGAATTATATTTGGAACGCATAATAATAATACAGCTGCTAACAATTAAATTATACGCATAGGGCTGGCAATTACTCGAACTAACGAGAAATCGGAAAATGGTTAAATAAAAGAATCCCTACAATTATTTATTTATTTTATAATTTTGACCTTCTCAAAGTTAAAATTAAAAAAAAGAAAAAAAGAAAAAAGAGAATCCCAGTCCGAGAAGCCCTTTGGACCACCTTGTGATTAAATGTACCCACGGCGCCCCTCCCTCTGCACAGCACACACAGACAGACGTAAAAGCGAGCTCTCATGACCATGCGGCGTCGTTCCATGAGATGACGATTAGATCTAACCCGATTTTACGACACGTTTCCTAAATCCAAGCAATCAAAAAGTAACGCGTGTAACTTATGATCTCTTGGCGAGTTTTCTTACACAAGACAAATCATAGTACGCAGATCAGAGGATTAATTTTAGAGTTATCCAATTAATGAACTCACTCCTTCACATTTACCCCTCTCTCTCTCTCTCTCTCTCTCTCTCTCTCTCGCTACGTATCCCGCTCTCTCTCTCTCTCCTCCTCTCTACACGTCGCTTTCTTCGGCTCTCTTGCCGTACTTTCTCTCGACACAACACAGAAACACAAGCCCACAAGAGCTCGCAACATAACTTCACTGGCGGGCTCTCTCTCTCTCTCTCTCTCTCTCTCTCTCTCTCTCTAGGTGTGTGCCTGAAAGTTTCGATTTTCTGTTCCTGTTGTTGTTGTTGTTAGTTTGTGTCTAAATGGCCGATTGCCTGCAAGAGCGATGAAGATCACCGGAAACCCGAGTCTCACGGCGAAGTTTCCGGGAAAGACTGTGCCTTCCAAACCACTAAGCCCAAACTCGCCTCGTACGGACCCAGATCCCAAGTATTCATCATTCAAGCCCCGGCGCAGGTCCCGAAACCCGAGCCTGACCCGGGCGAGGAAAGCCGACGGTCCGACCGGGAGGCGTAGCCGGCCCCAGACGCCATTTTCGAAATGGAAGGTTGAGGAGACAGAGCCAAATGCTGAAGGAGGCGAAGACGGTGAGGATAATGGTGGCCGGAGAGCTCGCCGGAGAAGTGCGAGGATGGTTTCTGCCCGGAAGATCGCTGCTGGATTGTGGCGGTTGCAGCTGCCCGAGACGGTGGCTACGAGAGGTGCGGGGAGAAGGAGGAAGGATCCGTTGAGGTCTCAGGTGATTTTCTGCTCTGTACTTTCTTCTTTTTGGGTTTGATTGAGTTTTTATGGCCATGCTTTTTTAAAAAAAAAAAAAAATTGAAAGATCTGTTACTTTTGGTAATAGAGATAAGAAATGAGCGTGTATATGAGAAAATGTTTTTTTTTGGGGGGGGGGGATGGGTGTTCTCTGTACATTTTCCCCAACAGGAGATGAGTAAACGGGATGTGTGGCTGTAATGGGTTTTATTAGATTTTGTTGATTATTTGGTTAGAGTACTTGTTGAATATGATTTGATTGATAGTAGTTTATTTCTATGATTAGGTGTCTTGCTTAATTTTGAAGTTTTGGTTTGAGGTTGACTCATGATTATGACGCTGATAATAGTGCTGTAATGGTAATTTAATTATTCCTGTAGGAATTTAGTGTCTCTTAACATCAAAACGAATATCAGCACCCTTCCTCCCCTCCAAAAGAATAAATAAATAAATAAATAGTAACTTGTTAGCTTGTAGTTGACTAATTGATCAAGAAATGTGATTTGCAGGTTTTAACTGATAAAGTTATCAAGTTTGGATTTTTAATTTCAGAACCTTTTGCAAGGTTGGCTTCGATTTCTTGAGTTGGTCTTTGTATTTAATTGCAATCAGGTTATCCATGCTTAACTTTAATAGCCTTTAGGGGATCTTGGTTGGTTAGCTTATTCAAGGTTTGGACTTGGGTAATATTATAGATTTAGAGGATGTTGACAACTTGCTTTTGGTATCTGAATCATAGACCTTCCTGGAACTTTGGTTGTAAAGGTTGGGAATGCATTTAAGAGGAATTCAATTGTTAGATGGCACTTTAACCACATGGAATCTGATCTGTGGAATGAAGAGAATTTTTAGCTTAACATGCTCATTTCTGCAGCTGGGTGCTCATCATGTGGCGATCTCCTTTGTACCTGGTCACAGTGCGAAATATGAAACAAAGGATCTGCCAGAGAACTCTGCTTCAGTCTCTGGCATGAAGAACAGGTTCTTCAATAAGGTATGTTAGTTTTTTAAGTTCTTTAACCGAATTGTCGGTCACAGATGACCTGTTCAATGTTGATACTTGTAAGTGGTTGTTATCTTGCTCACCCGACATAAATGCTGTGGGAAAGCAACTATTGGATGCTCTGTTCCTGTGACATATTATTGGATTTTGGAGGATCGCAATAATTTATTAATCTCCCATATATACAAAGTTACTTGTTCTGTTTTGCATCTGTATCCAAATGTGCCATAACTTAGGTTAATTTTGCATCTAGCTCAGCTTAGCTTTTCTGCTTTGGAGTATCTCAAAATTAAGCCAGGTCTACACGAGGATGCTATAAGGGGTAGCAAGCAGTACTCAGCTAAAATACTGATTTTTTATTGCAATATTCTGCAGTTCAGATATTGCTATCTGATTATAATTTTTTTTTATTTGTTTTTGCTTATTGTTTGAGTTAGACAGTTGCTGAGTTCTTGCTCTCTGGCATTCAGATTTGGGAAGAGCAGACTGTAAACCCCAACCCTGAGTCCTTTTCCAATCTAGTTCTCCTCTCCCTAACCTAGCTCAATAAGAATATACATATTCCTGGCCCTTATACATGGCTTATCTTATTGCCATTTTAATGAAATTAAAAAAAAAAAGCCAAAAATTCTGTTCCATGGCCAAAACAAGTCAATGAAAGCATTAGGATACTGATATCTGAAGCTGAAGGGTGGCAGAACCTGTTTTTCCATAATTCCACAGTTATAGTTGTTTCACATGATACCCCCTGCACATCCATGTTTCACAATGCTTCCCCTTCCACTTCCAATTTTTCTCTTACTTAGACTATTCATCTAATTATGGACCTGTTTTCTATTTTAGATGGAACCTTCATTTCAGTTTTCCAATCCTGTAATGGAAGGTGCAACTAAGTGGGATCCTGTCTGCTTGGGAGCATCAAATGAGGCACACCAGATTTACAGCCACATGAAGTGTCTCAATCGACAAATAAGTGCTGGATCTTTGGTCTCTGCACTTGAAGCTGAACTAGAGCAGGCTCGAGTGCGCATTCAAGAGCTTGAGACTGATCGCCGTTGCTCAAAAAAGAAATTGGAGTATTTCTTAAAGAAAGTTAGTGAGGAAAGAGCTGTCTGGAGGAGCAGAGAGCATGAGAAAATCCGAGCATTTATTGGTGATGTTAAATCTGACTTGAACCGTGAAAGGAAAAATCGTCAAAGATTGGAGATAATGAATTCCAAATTGGTTAATGAGTTGGCTGATTCAAAGGTGTCAGCCAAGCGATACATGCAGGACTATGAGAAGGAGAGGAAGGCGAGAGAATTGATTGAGGAAGTATGTGATGAGCTTGCTAAGGAAATTGGAGAAGACAAAGCTGAGGTTGAAGCCTTAAAGAGGGATTCAATGAAACTGCGGGAGGAAGTGGATGAGGAAAGGAAGATGTTGCAGATGGCTGAGGTCTGGCGTGAAGAACGTGTTCAAATGAAGCTGGTTGATGCAAAGGTGGCACTTGAAGAGAAGTACTCTCAGATGAACAAGCTTATCACTGATTTAGAATCTTTTCTCAGGTCAAGAAGTGCAAATTTAGAATCGAAGGAAGCAAGACAAGCAGAATTGCTGATGCAGTCTACTACCTTGGTGAATATTCAGAACATGAAGGAATTCACATATGAGCCCCCCCACCCAGATGATATGTTCTGTATTCTTGAAGATGCTGATCTTGGTGAGAACAATGAGAGGGACATTGAACTGTGTGCTGCCTACAGTCCTGCAAATCATGCCGTGAGTCCTGAAGGAAAATTGATTGACAGGAATGGTCACAGGGATTTCCAGGCATTTGTTGACCAGAATGGTGATATAGAGGAAGATGAGAGTGGCTGGGAAACTGTGAGCCATCTTGAGGATCAAGGATCAATTTACTCACCGGAAGGAAGTGCTGCATCTGTTAATAAGAATCACTGGAACAGTCATGTCTCAGGGAGTGGAACAGAATGGGAAGAAAATGGATGCAATGAAACCCCCATTACTCAAACCAGTGAACTTTGCGCTGTGCCAACAAAGCAGATGAAGGTGTCGCCCATTGCAAGGCTCTGGAAATCGTGCCCGAATAATGGGAATAACTACAAGGTGATCTCGGTAGATGAAATAAATGGCAGGCTTTCAGATGGAAGGAAGTCTAATGGAGGCATTTTATCACCAGATAAGGGGTCTGCTAAAGACAAGTTAAGCCCTCCGGATTTGCTGGAGCAGTGGAGTTCTCCGGACTCCCGTAATCCTCGGGGAATGAAAGGTTGCATTGAATGGCCCCGAGGTTCTCAGAAGCACAGTTTAAAGGCAAAGCTCTTGGAAGCAAGGATGGAATGTCAAAAGGTCCAATTGCGTCATGTACTTAAACAGAAGTTCTAGATCTAATGATGCAAAACTTGCCATTGATATTATTGGTAAAGCTAGATCAGAATGATTAGTTTCATTATAAAGGCCAGGGAAAATATGCAGCACCCATGTAACAAAAATGTGGATTTTTCACGATGCTCTTAGCAGGGTGGGTTATGGAAAGTAGTAAACTGCTTTCCCTTGTTTCATGATTTGCAAAATCATTTTCAAACATTTGCTGAAGGGAGAGTTTTCCCATCTGACATCCTAACGCATGATTGAAAATGTCAAATTATAACTCGACCCTGAAATACAAAAAGGGTAGGAGGTCAAAAGAAAGGAAAACTGAAAATTGTTCTGCCTCTAGCTGGCGGCGCCGCCCGGGGAGGGGGGGCGCAGGGCAGGGATGGCGGCTTGAAATAATTTTGGTCTTGGCCACAAGAACAAACAAGCCAGCGACATGGTCCAGGCAGCCTTGCTTGGTTTTCAAGTTCTAGTCAATTGGTGGCATTACGTTACCCTGTATTTTGCAGAGGTTGATACTGCTTTTAGCAGAAAAGCAAACATTAGCAAATTTGGTTACTAACAACAAGTTCTTTCTCTGAAGACTGCAACATGGAGCAGTATAACGACTATGTCCAATAATAACTTATTAGCACAACAATCCGACAGAACCAAAGCTCTTCCCTTGATTTTTTGTTCTTTTGGTTAAAATGAGTGCAAGAAAATAAATCTGAGGTCTGTGCCCCATTACGTTGATTCTCACCAGTTCTGTCATCTATATTCTTGGAAGTTCACATGGCCTGTGGCTTGAGCATGCTCAGCTGCCTCCTGAGTGCGCACCGAAAATAGGGAGGAAAAAAAAAAAAAGAATTGAGAAAATTATGCAAAGATGGATAAAATCAGTGATAAAAGAGCAAAGTGTAGTAGCATTAACATAAACCGACCTTCTGGCCAACGACTCCCATTTGGCACACCCCGCAGCGCAAAGTGAAGTTTGCAGTATCAGTGTATCTTCTTTTCCTACAAATAATAGAATGAAACAGTATATAACATTGTTAGAAACTCTCGAGGGAGCCGCACAGTTACCAATATATCTGGGAAAAAAAACAAATAAAACAAAAAAGATATAAGTTAATGCAGAACCAAATGGAATATAAAAATATAAGGGAGACATGAGCCACAAATTCCAAATTTTCCCACTTCCTTTACCGATTTGTCCACAAAAAGGCTATCTCCAACATAAGTTTTTGTATCTCCAGATTTTGAAGTTGGGGACTGTTTACCAAATGTCTTGCCATGTCCATTGAAGCTTGCTTCTAGAAACATATGGTTGCAAAGCAGAGCATGGCTACTATGGGCTTGACAACTCAACTGGTCTCATATAAAGGGCAGGATGACCAAAATGCATGAAGCGCATCTCAATAACAAGAGCTTGGACATTACCTTTGCTGATCCTTAACAAGGTTAATAACGAGCCCCTCGACTGGCCCAATTGTCCTGTTCTTTTGCACCGCAAATATGGTCTGATCAAACTCCTCTGGGGACCCCTCAAATGGAGACATCTGTTTAAATAAATCATTGAGGACAGGCACATCAAGATGAATATGTATAACCAAAAACTCCTAATAGAAGCACAACAGAAATTCATCAAATAGAGGATTACAATGCAGGTGAGCATGTGCCAAATATTAGTAAAAATTTCTGGCCCATTCAACTGCCCTGATGACAGCACCTTAGTTATAAAAATTTATCTTACATGATCAACTAATCTGTCAAGATTGTTGCAATTTACTCTCTTTATTCCTTTCACACAAACCATTAGGACTATATTTGATAAGGTCTCCCCTGCATGGTAACAGCTACTCACATTTTTTGATCATATCTTCTCTTTTGCTAAATATTAAACATTGTAAAAAAGAAAAATCAAATTAAAAAAATGTGATTAATTGGAAAAGCAACTTACAGCTAAAGCATCATAATGGAGCCCATCATAAATCAGCATGACCCTTTCAGAATACTTCCTGTCCTGTCAAAGAGCAACCAGGGACAATATGATGAGAGGAAACATTAACTCATGACAAGTTGGCAACATTTCAATTCGTTATAGAACATATGAGTGTTACTGACCTGACCATACAAATCACATCGAGTAGTTTGGATATCATATGCTGCAATTTCACGTCCATAATAATCAGCTAATATTGAAAGCTCAATGGCACCTACCACAGAATACAGCAAGAAGGAAATCAGTAAAACATATTTAAAGCATTGGCTCAATATGGTGAAAAGACAATCCTGAGAACATTTGCAGCAATACATTTGAATTGTATATATACAGTACAAATTTTTGAGAACATCTAGTTATGCTTCATTAATTTCAGAGAATGTGGTCCATATGAAGAGATTAGCTTTTATTTATATTTGATCATGGGATGAGCTTTTATTTAGACTTGACCAAAGGGTAAGCTTTTTATTTAGATTTGATCACAAAAACATAATGATCAAAACGGTAAGTAAATCCTTTTAAGTTCAATAACAGGGATATTATGCTGGCAACAGCCTTTTATAGCAGAGAAACAACCAAAAGAAACCTTCAGAAAAGATTGAAGAACTGAAGATCTGAATGAAAGAAGGAACATAATTAACGTAACAAAATAATACTCGTGGTCACTTGTTCTATATGGGAACAACAGATGCTCATGTAACATGTTATACACGCCCCTGGGTGGCAGAATACTGAGATCGAATGGGATAAAATTTTCCAACTTTTTCACACATAATGCTTTATTCTGGATGCCAGCGAGGTGGGTTGAAGAGCAGAAAAATTAACTATGAAAACCTATTATGGTCCTCATTGAAGGGAGCGTTTGAGCAAACTGAAAAAACCAGTCACATATACCAGATCTCATTGAAAAAAACATAGATGTTGTATGCTCTTACTATCTGAATGGAAAGGAAAGTTCATATATTATGGAGGAAGGATTGTACAGAAGAGCTTCATCATCTGAAAACTGTTTGAGAATTCATTGTGTTCTGAATAATTACCATCTTGCTTCAATGTTAGTTCTTTATATATTGAAGCATGCACTTAATAGAATGGAAAAACAAACCGAACATACCTCCCCACTTCCCAGAGTCTTGAATCCAAGCACAATACTCCTCATTTGGCCTTCCAAGAAATGCCTCATTATATTTTGCTGGATCACTGACTACTGTTGCAGCAATAACCTTACCCAAAAAAACAAAAGGCAAGATGATAAGTTGAGGGTTCAATTCTGCACCGAAATATTTATAAGTTGAATAGCATTACTGTTATTGAAAAATGATAACAGTAATGCTCAAGTGCCATAAACCCTGATAGCTGAGGTTAATGGACTTGAGTTTATATAAAAACTACCAAAATTATGGATTATCAAAAGTTTATCAGTAAAGTCTGATCTGCTACAATGTTTTACCTCTGTGATTCAGTGGACTTGAGTTTATATACCATTTTCCCAAGTTATGGTTATCAATTCTAGTCAGATTGCACAACTAATAACTGAAATTAAGTGTACACTATCATCATAAGCATGAAAAACTCATGCATTCGTACTGTCATTCCAGTAGCAATTCCTAACAGCAGGCAACTGTCCATTTATCCAGTTTTGGTAACAGTATTAGTTGATAATATCTAGATTTATAATAATCCAAATGGCCAAACATAAAATGTGGTAATACAATAAGGACATATATGGTAGAATCATAATAAGCGACTATACATAAAAAAGATTTTCAATGGAATGAAAAAGACATATATGGTAGAATCGTAACCACAGAATACAATCCCGATCAATCTCTCATAATTTTACATCCCAGAGGGGCTATAATTGGAGATGCTATTATTTCTAGTACAAAAGTTCCTATACCAAAAGATGGGGCCTTACCTTTGAGTGTGGTTTGAACTATTAATTTAGATAATTGAAAGCAATTAATTAGGCTTACGAAATAACTATGAAATCAATCACTGATCCAATATGAGTATCTCTACAGGATATACCTCAACAGAATCAATCTATATCGTATTTGAGGAAAACTTATTAGTGTATCACCAAGCAAATATGAAATTATTGACAAGGACCTGTCTCAATTCTGGAGCTCTGTGTTTGTCATGGTCCATAACATAGCTGCAATTATTAAAGATTTACTTCAGAAAGAGAGCAAAGTAAATATTTGAAAGTAAACCAAAGAACTCATGCAACCAAACAACATACGAATGAAAATAAAAGCTTTGGCAACTTAGAAATTTACCTAAGAGCATTGAAAAGACAACTGTTGTCCGAAGGAATTACTCTTCTAACAACAATTCCTTCCATGATACAAGTGAATCTGCACCTGCAAACAATTAGAGGTACATTTACTCGTTTGAAAATGTCATTCAACCATCCAAATATCAATCAAGTATAGGAGCCAAAACCTAGAATAATAACCCCACAATACATGGAGCAAATAGGGCGGCCAAACAGAACATTAACACTTAACACAACAATCACTAGAGCAGAATAATTTAAAAGGTCGAAACCACTAAATTTCAAAAACAATTCAATTTCTCGAAGACAAAAAAAAAATTATGGAACTTACCCACAACGCACAATTGAACAGCACACAAATGACAACACTCCAAAAATCCAAACTAATGAAGAAGTGAGAATTATTTCTGGCTAACCCTTTTCTTGTGGAGGAGGGCGGAGAATAAAGATAGGGAAATCATAAGTAGAGTTTCACAAGAAGAAGCCAAGCTAGACGCAAAAACAGCAGCAAAAGACACTGCTTTATATCAACAAAAGAAGAAGTCTTCCATAAAATTCCCAAAGAAACGCATGCATACAAAAACAAGGATGAAAAAAGATTGAAATTTGCAGATCTGAAAAACTCACCAAGAATCACTTCAAAGTAAAGAAACCGAGGAGACAGAGAAAATAAGATACAAAACAGAGAACAGCGTCCACCAAGAAGAAAGCACCAAGCTTTTTGAACCAGGATTACTTGTGTGGGAGAAAGAAACCCTTACACGAAAGGTGAAGGAATGGCTGGCAGGAACCTCAGCTATTTTTTCGCATGAATTACCAACAAAAGTTGGTTTCTTTACTTAACTTTCCAGGTTCATATATATATATATATAATAGCATGGATGAAATTGGAATGCTATTTTTGATTTGGAAAATAATTAGGTAAGCATATTGTCAGTGTGATTATATCATATAAAAAAATTTAATAATACATAAATTATATTTGGTACTGTAATATAAAATTGTATAGAAATAATGTTGCAATAAATTTTATTTTATGTGATATAAATTATATTGTGATCATTTGTATTTATTGATTTCTTTTTAAATTTTATTGTATTAAGAATATTTTTGGTTCCTTTTATTTAGAGAAATTTGCAGAGTGATTGAACGTTATTTTAATAGTATCTTCACATATTATGACCTTTATTTATTGTGACACAAATTTAATATGATGTTTCTTTTTCTTGGAGCATACTTGAAGTTAGCTTAAATATTTTTCAAAAAATGACAAGTTTATGAATTTAAAAGAAATCATATGGAATTATTAGTATTCAAGATTGTGAGTAGTTGATCCTAGTCTTTAGGAGAAAAAAAAGATTTAAGTAAAATGTTAATGAGTAATTTTCACTGTAAATTTATTAAGATGAATTTATAATATTCTTTTTGGTTGTTGAAAAATATAGAAAAAAAAAGGTACATTCTTGAAATAATAACAAATAAAAAGAGTGTTCAATTTCACATGGAGCTCTCAAATTATGGGTCTGTGTATGTTCAAGGGTGTTTCTAACAAGTTTAGAACTTTAAGAACATTGAAATATTGTTTCACAAACTCCTCAGACTGTTGTTTTGGCAATTATATCATACCACACTTAATCCTCCAATATTTGTGTCCATTAATTTTTTTTTTTAAATTTTTTTCAAAGTTATCATAATTTCCAATTCCTGAGTCAAAGAGACATTAAATGCTGAAACTAGAGTGAATTTGTCTTTCTATTTTCTATTTTGCTCCATTTTTAATTATGATTTGAGAACACAAATCAAATCTTCCCCAAACAAATTAGCTGGAATGGTACAAAGAGAATGATGAATGATTTTCATTACACAACAAATTTTCCTTCTTTTTGTAAACAACCTTTATTTTTGAGAAATGCTTTTTGGTTGTGGCTATGAACCCATAAGATTAAGAACAAGGACTTCTGTGATTTTGTGCAAAAGAATATGAAATATTAAAAAGTAAATTTACAAACATAGCTGACATTAATGAAATTTATAATTGTACTTAATTGATACTCAAAATAATAATTTATAATTAGTAAAAAATATTTATAAAATTTATTTTAAAAACTAGTATTATCATTTCAAAATAATAGTATTGCTGATTATTGTTAATATTTAAATTTTTAAATACTGTTGTTGATGTATAAAGTAAAATTGTAGTTTTTTTTTTTTGATAGCATAAGAGGATGAAACAGCAAATGAAAAAACACACAGACAAATAACAAGGAGTTAAGCACCCTAAGGAGTGGCCACTCCAAAGAGATCAGCTTGGAGTTCCACTCTAGTGGCCATGGAGATGCTAGTAAAACCAGAAAAGCTAAAGATCCATTGACCACAAAAATCCCTGATTAATCCACCATAGCCTGCCATATCGTAAGTGCCCCTTTCACAAACCCATCAACATTGATCTTCAGAACCAAAGGGTGAGGTGAGTGCCCCTTTCACAAACCCATCAAACATTGATCTTCAAAACCAAAGGGTCAGGTGGCTTCCAGTTTATCAAACGAACTTGCATAGACAATGCATCCGAAATATCACAGGCTCGAGTCCGCATTGCCTTCACAATCATATACGATGATGTATCATTAGAAAAAATACAACTATTCCTCCAGTGCCAAAGTTGCCGTAGGGTCGTAGTCAAAATGATTTGGAAAGAACAACCCCATAAGGTAGTTAGGTTGTACAAACCACATCCACTCTTGACCCAGGCTTTGAATGAAGTGGAGATGCGATGTTCAAATCCCAGCAGCTGAAAAATAATCTCCCAAACTCTCTTCGCATACACACAATCATGTAAGACATGTTCCAAGTATTCCTAGCCTATACCACAATGTTCATGTGAACCATTCTCCGTGAGGTTACAGGGAAGTGTCGTGAATTGGTATGGAGCTTCCCTTCCCATACAAGCCAAAGAAAAGTTTTCATTTGTTATGGAACCGGAAGACACCAAATCCACCTCCAATCTTCCATAGACAACTCATCTTCCTTAACTAGGATGGTAGACGCTCCTTTGACAGAATCAGAAGCCCATATCAAATTGTCACAGAGACCAGCATGTGTAAAGGTTTTTCTCTCTCGGTTGAATCCCCTTTCCTTTCCTCCTCGCCCTCTGATAGAGGAAAACCCAACATGCATGCTGTCTGTTGAGGAAGCGAATTTGCTGGATCGTAGTACAAAAAAGATATGATCGGATGGTAATGTTTCTTTGCTTGACACTACTATGCTTGACAGTCTTAATGCCATTCTTGAGGGATCAAGGACCTAATTTCGGGACGAGCTTCGGGGTCTAGGTCCACCCTCCTTGTTGGCGCCCTTGGCAAAACAAGAAGAAGAAGCGAATTCGAGTGTAGAGAACATGACTGATATTTCTGCGTCTTACGTAGATGGGTGTCCTGCTATTCATTTGTCAAAAGCACGAAACAAGGCCATTTAGGAACTGTGGTTGATCACACTTATTGTCAATCTTTCGGGGAGTTCTATTGGTTTTAATCACTTGTGCAACTCGTTGAAAGTCTAATGGAAGTCCAAAGGGTGAAATCTGGGAAGTTAAAGATTAGCAAAAATCTCTCATGATCTAGGATGGCTATTAATTGGCTCTACTGAGGATTCTCTGAGTATCCAGGTGTCATTATCATCTTTAGGCCGTATGAATTTGAATCATCAGTCATAGGGGAGTACGGAATCTGATAATGGGACTGAGGTACCTCTACAACAACCATCTACGCCTCAACATTTGGAGGATCATATTGGGTCTGGGACCCTACCGGCTGTTTAAGCACTTGCTTTAATTTTTGCTAAAAAACCCTTTCAGAGGCCCTTTCAGAATGTCTCTACGGGCTTGCCTCCCAAACTGCCTAAACTTAGTGGCAATTTCTCCTGTGTCTACCCCTTGCAAAGACAATCGTAAAAAGAAGTCCATCCCTGCCTATCCACACTCCCTTCCTGCCGTTGTTGAACATGAGCATGGAGATAGCTCTTTTCATGTAACGGAAAAGGGGAATGTGGCAATTTCTGCATCAAATGAGTAAGACAATTCCCTCGAGCATAATTTGGAGAAACTATCCTATTCCCTCGAGCACAATTTGGAGAAACTATCCTTTGTCTTTGATACCCCATGAATATCTTGATTTGGAATGTACAAGGTGCCAGTAAAAAGAGATTTACCTGGATCCTCCAAGACTTCCTCTCTTAGCATAAGCCTTGTATTTTAGCTATTGTGGGGCTTTGCATTAAAGCTACCAAGGCGGTAGATGTTATTCAAACTCTCAACTTTGACAGGATGTGTCGGTGTTGATCCTATTGGCTATTCCAGGGGTTTTTGGCATTTATAGGACACTGCTAAAGTTCAACTCAAAATTTTGCATAAATCAACACAAGCTATCCATGCTGCGGTGCTAGAAAATCAGTTGCCCTCCTAGCTCCTTTCGTGCATTTCTGCTCACCCTGATGATGTTATTAGAGACAGATTATGGTATGGTTATAAATTTGTTGCAAATGCCAATCTCCTTCCATGGGCTCTAATGGGGGACTTCAACGATGTGATTGATCTTTTGAAAAGAAGCAGGGGCTATCTTAAGATCGCTAGAGGGTGTAAGATCTTTTGAGAACATTTAGAGGCTTGCTACCTTCTTGATCTTGGGTTTTCAGGCTCTAAATACACATGGTGGAATAGCTAAAGTGGTGCTCATATTGTTAGAGAATGGTTGGATAGGGCCCTGGTGTTAGAATCTTGGTAGATCAATTCCCTCAAGCTAAGCTTTGCCATCTGCCCCGAACTAATTCAGACCACCGCCCCCTTCCTTCTCCAGCTTTATGATTGCATTCCAGGCAACAGGGGTCTTCGGCCGTTTCGCTTTGAGGCAATGTGGATAATGCATATGGATTTCGAAGACCTTGTGCGGGCTTATTGGCTTACTGATTTTTTTTTTTTTCTCCTTCCGAATGGAATTTCTCGTCTCCAACATGTGGTGGCAACATGTAATAAGACTATTTTTGGTGGCATTTTTTTTTTTTTTGGAAGAAGTGATATCTCTTGAAAAGCCTGGAGGGTCTTCAAAAAAAATTCCTGTCACTTGACACCATTAGAATGAGACAACTTGAAGCCCAACTAATCTCTTAATACAATGAATTAGGGACTAGGGGGAACTTTTCTGGTTCCAAAAATCACAGAGGAGCAAGTTTTTTCTAGGCGACAGAAATACCAAAATTTTCCGTTCTTCCACTATTCAATAAAGAAGGAAGAATCACATCCATGCCCTTAAGGATGATGCTAATGAATGGGTTGATAACCTGGAGAAATTGAAGTGTATGGCCAGGGAATTTTATGTTAAATTATTTTCTCCTCCAGCGAATATTCGAGTGGCATCACCTCCTGCTCTATGGCCATATATTGATGCTACGTTGGTAAGTTTCCTGGACGAGGTGCCGAGTTTGGAGGAAGTGTTTACAGCGGTTAAATCTTTGGAGGCTTACAAGGCACCTTGACCTGATAGCTTCCGGGAATTTTCTTTCAAAAATATCGGCATATAGTCGAGTTGTCTATTATTGAGCTTGTGAGAAATTGTTTAGTAACAGAGTGGCTCCCATAAGGTTTGAATGAGACACTTATCGTCTCAATTCCGAAGGTGGCACATCCAGAAAAAATGTCATAATTTAGACCTATATCCTTATAAAATGTCATCCACAAAATCATTATAAAGGTCATTGTTAATCATCTAAGGTCGCTTATTAGCTCTCTCATTGGCCCTTTATAAGCTAGCTTTATCCAGGTAGAGTAACTCATAACAACATTATTGTGGCACAAGAAGCCATGAATTTGATTTAGGGAAAGAAGCAAGGCAATGTGGGTTTTATGACTCTGAAAATAGACCTTGAAAAAGCCTAAGACCGGTTTAACTGGAGTTTCTTCTCGGAATCATTGGTTTCTTAAAATTTTTCCTCTCAATTTATTTCTCTCGTTATGGATTGTGTATCCTCTGTTGGCATGTCTCTCTTATGGAATGGCGAGCGTACAGAGAAGCTCATGCCTGAGTGTAGATTGAGGCAAGGTGATCCCATGTCGCCCTACTTATTCATACTTTGTATTGAAAGATTATCTTAATAGGTGATGTGACTTCTAAAGAGTAAAATGATACTTACAAGCAAAATTGTTGAGTAAAAATTTATTTATTTATTCTTTTCTTATATTGTGTTATTTTTAATAAACTTTATACTTATTTAAACTTGTTAATATATGTTTTGTGACTTATTTTG
The DNA here is from genome assembly GCA_020883675.1 of Bruguiera gymnorhiza. NCBI lineage: Eukaryota > Viridiplantae > Streptophyta > Magnoliopsida > Malpighiales > Rhizophoraceae > Bruguiera > Bruguiera gymnorhiza. Next base: position 2,014,837 of record JAIRCJ010001055.1, on the reverse strand, counting down.
AGGAAATTTTGAAAATTGATGCTTTTAGTAGACAAAATTTCAATATTTTATCATTTTGACATTAGTTGCTTATTTCAAAATTTTCATTAATTTAAAGGTCTAAATTGAAAAAGAAATTATTAGTGAAGTGATAATAGATATTTCAAATTTTTTAGATTGGAGTTATAAGTCTAAATTTGAGTTCATTTGGATGTTGAGACATAGCTTTAAAAATAAGGCAAAAAATCAAAGTTTAAATTCTAATTAGAGTATGATTCTTGTCCAAAAACTGAATATTTAAATAGATATAATTTGAGTTTTAAACATTTAAATTGTGTGATTCAAAAGTTTAAATTAAAGTTTACATTTAGGTCTATAATTATTATGAAGACATCCAAGCCTATATCCGTTGTTTAATGATCCAAAAATAACTAAGAAGTCATTATAGAATCTATCATTGGTTAGATTGAGTTAGTTTTGAGTTATAACTTATAACTTGGGCTTTATACCCTTATTTTGGGTAACATTGGATGCATTGGAAGGTTAAAGAAGAGGACTACAACTTGGTGAAGAAGACAAACTGTAATTCAGACTATATCTATTTAGGAAGCAACTTAGAACTCATTATGAGAATTCTATTACAATTAAAAAAACAAATTTATTGTAACCTCGAGAATGTAGGGGTTTTTTCTAGAGTGTCTTAGGGCTTTCTTATGTTTGCCATGTATATTTTCCAGGATATAATAAGGACCCTTTTTAGCTATTGAAAAAAGAAAAAGGGAGACAGACACATAAGGAGGGCGACAAACATACTCTTGATAAGAATTCAATTTTTTTTTTCTTAGCATGTGTAGTTAGAAATTTTCAATAGTTATAAGTAATTTCAAAACATTTGGTATTTTAATGAAATAGATTATTTTGTTAGCTTGTTTTCTTTTCTATTGGAATTATTTAAGTTATTTTGATTAAATTGTTAAATGATTATTATTTTAATTTATTTGTTTAACCTTGTTGAATTGATTAAATAATAGTCGATTGCTAGAGTTAGGGATTATGACTTATATTTACCATATTCTTATCACTAAGTAGAAATTAACAATAAAGGCTTATGGACAAGTTTTTGTCTTATTATTATAAATAAGTCAACATAAGTTAAATAATTCAAATTTGTGTGATTCTTCTTTAAATTAACCTATTTTCCTAATTCTTAAGGCTATCCGTATATATAAAGTTTATTTTAGGCAAAAAATGGTTAGAGTTTAAGTGGAGAGTTTGTTTTACTTAGTGAATATTTAAGGAAGAATTTGAATAATAAAACTTATTGTTATTTAGAGTTAATTGTTCTAATGAAATTGAGACAATATTGTGAATTGTTATAGAGTTAGAATTCAATATTAGTATTTTTAAGTTTTAATTATCTAAATTGAATTTATAATACTCTTTATGAGATCGACTATTATTCATGTTGTTGACTGTTACATGATTAAGAGTAAGGTATTTATATTTGTTGTAGTCTTCATGATAGCTGACAAAAATTTGGCATTATTGTTAGGGAGTGTTTTTTATCAATTTTTTTTTCTTTTCCTTTGCATTTTGTTTTTTTTTTTCATAGTTTTATTAAGTTGATTATAGTTATTATGACCCCTTTTATGTGTGAAGTTATTTATTTTTAGGCCTTTTTGGTGTTTTTGGATGTAATGACATTATTCTTGAAGGAAATTTTGGTTGGATTTGGTGATGAACTGACATTGTTTCAATGGAAACACCATTTAAAGTAAAACTAGGTTTTACTTTCTTAAACTAGGTTGTACCTTCTTAAACCTTAAAAATGTTGTTTGATAGGGTTTTTGCAATTTTTGTGTTTTTTAGTTATAAATTTCTATTTTTCCTTAGATATTTTTGCTTGTCTTTTCTCTATTTTGTGTTTATTTATGATTTATGATTTGATCATCTCACTTTGAACTCACTATTGATCCAAAAATTGATAGAACCTCACATTAGTTGAGGAGAAAGGTTTGGTAAAACCAAGAGCAAATTATGGTTACCTTGGCTTACATCAATATAGTCCTTGATTCATTATCTAAGAGTTTATATAATGATTTTGAGTTTGAGGACATGGCTACAAATAATAGGATTTTGAAAGAGTTTGTTGCTCCTAACTTCAATTTATAGTCCTTGTGTATAAAATATTTTAAGTTAGCTATAACTTTGAGCTTAAATTAGGATTGATATATTTGTTAACCATATTTTGTGATCATGTAGGGAAGGATCTTAACAAACATTTGATGGAATTCCATGTTATCTATTCAAGTATGAAACCAACCGTGGTGATGGAAGGGTAGATAAAATTAAGAGTTTTTTTCATTTTCCTTCAACAATGATACCAATGAATAACTTAACTATCTATCATCAGGGTTAATCCCAACATGGAATAAGATTAAAAGGTAGTTTTTAGAGAGATATTTTCCTACTTCTAGGGTTGTAAACATAACAAAAGAAATCTATGGTATTTACTAATATAATGGATAAACCCTTTTATGAATATTAGAGAGATTTAAGAAGTTATGTGCAAGTTATTCGCATAATTAGATAAGTGATTAGTTATTGATTCAATATTTTTATGAAAGCTTACTTCTTATGAACATGAACATGATAAGTGCAACAAAGTTGAGGAATTTTGGTGGATAAGATGCCAGATACTATAAGGAATTTGATTTTAATATGGTAGTAATCTCTCAATAGTTTAGGATAAGACAAAATGTCATAATTGAAAATGTGTATGAGGTAAATACATCTACTTTTCAATAATAAAATTTTGATCTTGCCTATTATCCAATATATGACTGTGGGAAACATGCAACAAACAAAGGTATGTGGCATATGTTCAATGGTGAGACATGTAACTAGCACATGAGTAATTCTTTAAGAGGAGCAAGTGAATATTGTATGAGGACTCCTAAGTAACTAAGGACATATGATCTCTATTCTAATATAAACATTTTAGGATAGAGGGATCACCCTAACTTGAACTATGGAGAAAATATATAACTAGTTTAGAATGCATATCAAAATAAATAGATAAAGTTGCAATAAACTTAATAGTCATATCAACCTAAACAAGCAACTTTATCTAGTATAAATATGTCATTGGAAGATACGTTGAAAATTTTCTTAACTTACACTCAACAATTTCAATAGGAGGCAAGGGCAAGTATACACAATTTGGAGAATTAGGCGAGTTAACTAACTTTTACAGTGGATGAATTGGATGCTCAAGGATTAGGCAAATTACCTTCTCAAGTCTTAATAAATCTAAAAGAGAATACGAGTGTCATATCACCATATCAATCTTAACAAATAGCACTATCTAGTACACATACGTTATTAGAAGATATGTTCACAATTTTCTTAACTCACACTTAGCAATTCTAATAGGAGACAAGGAAAAATATACATAATTTAAAGAATTAGGTGAGTCAGCTAGCTTTCATAATAGGTAGATTGGATGCTGAAGGGTTGAACAAATTACCTTTTCAACTCTTAGTAAATCTAAAAGAGAATATAAGTGTCATATAACTAAGAAGTGGAAAACAACTAGAGGAACCATATAAAAAAACACATGTTATGGGCATTAAAGAGGACATTGAGAAGGAGGCAGAGATCTCTTCATCTAAGGTACATCTTAACTTGTCCATTCAAGTTAAAGCTAACCCCTTTCCTTTTCCCATTAAGTGCACAAAATTTAAAAAAGATGAGTAGAAAAGAGAGATCCTTAAGATATTTTGCAAGATAAAGGTAAACATACCTTATTAGAGGTGATCAAAGAAGTACTAAGGTATGTGAAGTTTTTTAAGGAATTATTTGCTAATAAGTAGAGACTAGGAGATAATGAAAAGATTTAAGTGAAGGAGAATGTACTTGTAGTTCTCTAAAGAAAGTTTTCCCCGAAGTGCAAAAATCTAGACATGTTCACCATTCCATGCAAAATAGGTAATATTAGATTTGAAAAAACTATGTTAGATTTATGAGTTTCTATTAATGTGATGCCACGATCTATTTATACTTCTTTAAATTTAAGACCTATGAAAATACTAGTTTTATTATATAATTGGCTAATTGTAACTAACCTTTCCCTTAATGGGGTAGTTAAGGATGTGTTAGTATAAGTGAATGAGCTAGTGTTTCTAGTTAAATTCTACATAGTAAATATAAATGATGATACTTCCCTTAACCTTGCACCTATTTTATTGGGGAGACTATTCTTGAAGATAGTTAAGACAAGGATTGATGTGTGTACGGATACCTTGATAATGAAGTTTGACGATGAACATGTTTGGTTCAATATTTATGAGGTTATGTGGTACTTTAGTGATTCCACTCAATTTATGCCATAAATGTTATTGATTCTTTAATGCCAAAAGTCTTTAAGTTGACAAACAAAGAATAGTTGAAGGTGGTAATCATCGAACATCCTAAGTTATAAATAGAAGGAGAAGTTGGGTTAGATGAAGAGTTAAAGAAAACTATAGCTAAATTTCATTTATTATTAATAATTCCAAATAGGCATGTGGTTTCTTTAGTTTAATTACCTGTTTTTTACAAGAAACTTTTACCTTATATTTTGTAGGCTCTTATTTTAGAATTAAAACTATTATTGATTCATTTGAAGTATGTGTATTTAAGAAAGAATGACACCTTGCCAGTTATTATTGCAAGGAATTTAACGTATGCAAAAAAAAAAAAAAAAGTTGATTCATGTGCTAAGGGAGTATAAGACAACAATTGGTTAGATAATTACAGGTATTATGCAAAAAAAAAAAAAAAAGAAGTTAAATTGTATGCTAAGGGAGTATAAGATAACGATTGGTTGGATAATTATAGGTATTAAGAGGATAAGCCTAACCATGTGTATGCATCAAATATTATTGGAAAAAGGAGCCAAACCAACTAGGGAAGCCTAACATTGGTCGAACACCCTGATGATAAAGGTAATGTAAAAGGAGATTCTGAAACAAGACTTACATTAACTAATTAAGAATAATTGTGAATAGAAAGGAAGAAAGATGAGTATGTTACTGTTATTTTACTTAACATTGATGCATGTTTAGGTTAGGTGAGTATGTTGGTTGAGAATTAAATGTAATTAGTTTGTTTATTATAATGGTATTTAGAGGTATGACTAATGTGTGGTTTACTATTGTTTTGAGTTGACTTTATTTTGCTCGAGGATGCACAAAGGTTAAGTATGAGAGAATTTGATAAGGGAGAATTTATTTGTTTATTCTCTTTTACATTTAGTTATTTTTAATAAATTTTATACTGTTCAAGTTGATTAATATATATTTTGTGATTTAGATATGTTTGAAGGAAGTTTTTGGGAAGTTTTGAGAATTTGTACTTTTAATAGGAAAAATTATGGCATTTCATCATTATGACCTTTGTTGTTTATTTCAAAATTTTCACTAATTTAAAGGTTTATATTGGAAAGGGGTTTTTAGTGAAATTCTAGTAGACATCTCAAATTTCTAAATTGGGATTGTAAGCCTAAATCTAAATTTGTTTGGGTCTTAAGACATTGCTTCAAAGATAAGGCAAAAAAAGTTCAAATCCTTATTAAAGTAGGATTCTTGTTTGGGCACTAAGTATTTAAATAGGTATAAGTTTTAGACATCTAAATTAAGTGATTTAAAGTCTAAATTAATTTCACATTAAGCCTTATAATTATTATATAGACACCTAAATTAAGATCAGTTGTTGAATGATCCAAAAATAACTAAGAAGTCGTTGTAGAATCTATCATGAGTTGGATTGAGTTAGTATTGGTTTTTAGCTTATAACTTGGGCTTTAAACCTTTTTTATTTTTGGGCAAGATTGGATACATTGGAAAGTTAAAGAAGAGAACTATAATTTGGATAGAGAAGGTAGACTAGAATTTATACTATATGTTTTTGGAAATCAATTTGGAACTCATATAAGAATTTTGTCATAATTAAGAAAATGATTTTATTGTAATCTTAAGAATTCAGGAAATTTCTTTTTGGTTTTTTGAAGTGTCCTATGATTTTCTTGTGTCTATTATATATATTCTCTATGATATAAATAAGAACCTTTTTTAGTTGCTGAAGAAGAAAAATGGGAGATAGACATATAAAAAGGGTGATAGACATAACTTTAGTATAAATTTAAATTTTTTTAAGTATGTATAGTTAGGATTTTTCAACAATTTTAAGGAATTTTAAAACATCTTATATTTTAATGGAATATATTATTTTATTATGTTATTTTCTTTTTTTTTTTAAATTATTTGAGTTATTTTGATTAAATTGTTGAATGATTATTGTTTTAATTTATTCGTTTAGGTTTGTTGAATTAATTAAACAATGGCTGATTACTAGAGTTAGAAACTATGATTTGTATTTATCCTATTCCTAATTATCAAATAGTAGTCAATAATAAGGAATTATGAATAAGTTTTTGTCCTATTATTATGAATAACTTAATATAAGTTAAACAATTCAAACTTTTGTGATTGTTATTTAAATTAACCTTTTTTTTAAAAAAAATTCTTAAGGCTACCAATTTATAACTTTAGAGAGCTTATTTTAAAGAAAAACTGGTTAAAGTTTAAGTAGAGAACTTGTTTTACTTAGTAAATAACTAAAGGAGAATTTAGGTAACAAAGTTTGTTGTTATCTAGAGTTTATAGTTCTAACAGAATTAAGACAATATTATAGATAATTGAAAATATCAAATATTATAGTTACGAATGAATTTGGAATTGGAATTTTGTTAATTGATATTTATATAAGTTGTTTTGTTTAATCAAGTTATTTATTTTAGTTGTTATATAATCAAAATTTAGCATTATCCCTTTATTTATATTAATGTCTTTAAGTTTTAATTGTCTAATATTGAATTGATAACACTCTATATGAGATCAACCTTTATTCACACTGTTTACTATTATATGATTAAAACTAAGGTATTTATATTTTTTGTAACTTTGACGACAGTTATTAAAAATAAGGAATTAAAACTCTAAGAAAGATAAATTAGGTTCAATAAGAGTAAAGAAATCTTGACTCAATGTTTATAATGAAAACATAAACCAAAGAATAAATTAGAATTAAGAAATTTAGGAAAACATAATGAATAAATGTTACAAATTAGAAGAAAACAGTAAAATTAAATCATAAGAAACAAAGAAAGATGAATTATATTTAAAGCCTCGTAAGAATTGGAAAAAAAAATAAAGTATACTTTTTTAATTTAATATGTTTTTATGTTGCAAGATAACCAATTAAGAAGGAAATAAAATTTCTATCTCCCTTTGATTTAATCAAACATAGTTTACTTATCAAATATGAAGGAACCAATTAAAATCTTTCCTTTCTTATTTCTAGCCCAATCAAATAGAATTCTCTCTCTTTTTTTTTCTTTTTTTGCTTCTTTTTATTTTTTTTCCATGAATTTAAAGATAAGAAAAGATAAATTAGGGTTTGTAGATTTAAAGAACAAAAGGGGTATAGAATATAACTGAGAAGAAAAGACAAAATTAAAATTTGCAAATTTAAGGAATTAAAAGAGGTATAAAATATAAAGTAAAAGGAAAGATAAAACTAAAGTTTTTGAATTTTAAGGAACAAAAAGGTTATTAAATATAGCCAAGAAGAAGAATAAGAGAAAAAATCAAATTTAGATAGATAAACTTGATTTAAGCCAAACTTTAATACCAAGATGATACAAACTTCAAAGAGAATAATGAGACCCATAAACAAAATAAGAAATTCAAAATCTAAAGAAAGTAAATTAGGTTCAATAAGAGTAAAAGAAACCTTGACTTAATGTTTATTGAGAAAACATGAACTAAACATATAAATCAAAATTAAAACATTATAAGAAAATCTTGATAAGTTTTGAAGTTTCTAAAAGAACCAAAGAGAAAAAGTCTTTCAACTTTATTTGAAAATCAACAAAAGATTCCTTTAGGGTGCTTTCAAGGATCATTATAAGTTTAGCTTAGTGGTATAAAATAAGGTTTGTAAACCAAAATGGGTTGGTGGGCTTGGTCTGAGAATAATAAAGGATATGAATAAGGTGTTGTTAGTAAAGTTAGGCTAAAAGCTCTGTTATATAGTGGATAGATTCTATGTCTATGTATTAAAGGCAAAGTATTTTTGTAAATTTGAATTTCTCTTTGTTGCAAAAGACTTTTCTTCCTTTATTACTTGGGTTGTTATTCTCTATGGTCATGACTTACTTATTAAAGGGCTTTGTTGGAGTGTTGGGGATGAAAGAAGTATACACTTTTGGCATAATCCTTGGATAATGAATATGCCTCTATTTGACATTGAGGGATCTAATCTTAACCCCAATAAGCTTGAAAAAAACAGTATTTGAATGTAATAAGGTATGGAATTGACAAGTCCTCGAGGGTAAAATTTCAATTAGCATTCAAATACTTCTTTATAGAGTTTATGTCTCCTTATATGCTAGTGTCTATGACAAATTGTAGTGTTTCATTAAACTAATATTATTTATTACTATTAAGCATTTAAATAACTAAGTAGGACATATATGTTAAAAAAAGTATTTAAAATATTATTATTAAGAATAATTTAGTTAAATACTATTTTTTAGCTAGTGAGTTGTTTTTATATTCAAAAATTATTCTAAAGTTATTTATTTTTCCAATTAGTTAATTTTCATATTGATATCAATAATTAGTAAGTTTTAAAATTTCTACCAAACAACTAATGCTCTGTATTTTTAAATAAAAACACCTACTCAATAGTAAAAACTAACACTGTATAATCACATTGGCTGGGGTATGACAAGCCACACCTTTCAATATTTCCCACTGTGCATGATGCACATGTTTGTGAAGTAGAACTTGATAACAAATTTTATCTTATGTGATATATATTATATTGTAAATACTTACGTTCATTAATCCTTTAATTTCATTATTTTATGAATGTTTCTAGTTTCTTTTCATTATGACGAATTTGTCTAATGACTTGGACGTTATCTTCACATATTATGACCTTTATTTGTTAAGATACAAATTTAATACAATGGTCCTTTTTCTTAGTGCATACTTGAAATTAGCTATAAACTTGTTTAGAATATAACAAGTTTATGAATGTAAAGGAAATCATATGAAATTATTAGTATTCATGGTCATGAGTAATTGATCTTATTCTTTACGATAAGAAATATTTAAGCAAAATGTTAATGGGTAATTTTCATCCTAAACTTATTAGGTAGAATGTATGATATTATTTATGGTTACTAAGAAAGAAAAAGATACATACTTGAAATAATAAACAAAAAGTATATTTAAGTTCACATAAAGCTCTTAGAGTATGGGTTTATGTATGTTCAAAAGGTGTTTCTAACAAATTTTGTGAATATCAAGTCCTTATTTTTAAAATTTCTCTATTTATTATTTTCACAATTATATATACTCTCTAGTCTTTTTATATTTATGTTCACCAAATTTGTGTTCATTGTTATTTTTTTTATTTCCATTTTTTTAAGTTATCATGATTTTCAATTCTTAAGTTAAGAGACATTAAATATTATTATACGAGATAATAGCCTGATTGATAATTTTATGTGTATTTCTTTTTATTGATCTAAATTTGAGACCTTATTTAGAAAAAGAAAAAGAACATCAAGTGTTTAAATATATAAAAGTGAGATTTTAAATTTATTAATATTATTAACATTGAATATGAAAAAAAAGTCACCAAAATTTATGATTATTTAGGTGGTGAATTTAAAAAAAAATATATATACACAATAATAAGTATCAGATTTTAACTTATACTTATAATATATTTTTTTATTAAAATAAAAAAGTGGCATGAGAGACTGACAGACACTACAGTTAATATGTCTTTCCTTGTTCTGTTTTGCTTGATTTTTAATTATGATTTGAGAACACAAACCAAATTCTCCCCAAACAAACAGCTGGAGTGGCGCAAAGAAAATGACGAAAGATTTTTATTGGAACAAATTTTTTTTTTGGGGGGGAAACAACTTTTATTTTGGGGAAATTATTTTTATTATGGATATGAACCTACAAGATTAAGAACAAGAACACTTCCGTGATTTTGTGTGGAAGAATATTGACTACTTTTCAGGGGGTATATCAGCAACCAATAACTTTTAAAAACTCCTGCCAAGGAGTTAATGCTCCGCCTTTTTAAACAAGAACACTCATTTCAATGGTAAAAACAAACAAAAACCAGAGTCACATTTGCTGGGGTATGGCCACCGTGCATCCTGCACATTCTGGTGAAGTGGGGTCCGGGAAATTGTGGAGATCACTGTGTGCCACAATCATTGTGTCCAAAGGGTTGGCATCATATTCCTTTGGAATAAAATGCCAATCTGCTGACTAATTGCGTCCATCCATTTCATTTTCTCTGCGCCAAGTTGCTAATGCTACTGGCCATTAATCCCGCTTAATCAATGGTTTAAGGTACAATTACAAGGTTCTCTGACGGCAAAACCCATCTGTTCGCATTGAAAATATTTTGCAAGGGAACGCATATCCCACCTGGACTCCGAAGTCACGTTCTGCGAAGACAAAATTGATCATATCCCTGTTTTTTTTTTTGAAATCTCAGGACCCAAAACGAAGAATCTGTTAGGTATGGCACCAGTCCACGTCCTTCTGTCCTAATTTTTGAAATTTCAGAGTCGCAGTTAGGCTCTTGTAGACCTGTAGAGATCTACCCTCAGGGTCCCACGATACAGCCAAAAAGTTGACCAAATCACAGTCGAGTATCTATCCACTGCAAAGCTGCTTGTGCTGGAGCTTTTCTCCCCAGCTACAAGGGAACCCATCCAACGGTTGTAAGTTTCGCAAGTTCCAACAAGTTCGATCGAACACCGTTCATTTTCAAAGTGCTTATCATGTGCTCTTTTGATGACAAAGACCCCTTTTTGTACGTCAAAAAAAATCTCCAAATCCCACTTTGTAAAAAGAGTAGAAAGTAAGCTATAACATAAGAAGTAAAGAGAGTTTTGTACTTGCAAGTTTTCCCTCGGCTTCGTTAGTCACTTTCCTTGCAGCCAAACAGAGACAATGCTTCTCCTCCTCCTCCTCCTCCTCCTCCTCCTCCCTGTTTCCCTCTCACCGTCACCGGCGGCCCCCTCTCCGCCGACGGAGCTCGAGCTCCTCATGCAAATCAAGGCCTCGCTGGACCCGCGAAACCAGTTATTGACTTCTTGGGAATCCAACGATGACCCATGCAGTGGCTCTTTCGAAGGCGTTGCTTGCAATGAGAAGGGCCGCGTGGCCAACATTTCCCTCCAGGGAAAGGGCCTCTCCGGCAGCATACCGGCGGCTGTTGGCGGCCTCAAGGGCTTGACCGGCTTGTACTTGCACTTCAATTCCTTGAACGGGGAGATACCCGAGGAGATAGCTGAGTTGAATGAGCTGACTGATTTGTATCTCAACGTGAACAATCTTTCTGGGGATATTCCTCCCAAGATTGGAAACATGTCTGGTCTCCAAGGTCAGGCGTTTTCGTTTCCTTGTTTTTTGGTTTCTTGGTTTTGTGTGTTTTTAACTTTTTAAGTTATTGCATGTGTTCTTTTTTAAAAAAAAAAAAAAAGAAAAGAAAAAACTTGTAAAGTTTCAATCTTGTCAAGATGCTGTTCTGTTACTTATGTATTTCTTTGTCTTCCCGTCACTTACTTGGAGTTTAATGTCTGATGCGAGTCTTTGCCATTCTTGAATTCATGATTTCTTTAGCTGCATGTACTGCAGAAAAAAAATGTTTAATTTTCACACTTCATTCACTAATAGCTGAAAGCAGAGACAAAAGGTACCTTTGTCAATGTGAATTATCTCCCTACTTAGAAAGACAAAAAAATTGGGGGGACCGCCGGGGGGGGGACTGGAGAGAGAGAGAGAGAGAGAGAGAGAGAGTTCCATTAGTACTTAAGTACCTTGGAGTTCGCCTCCTTTTTTTTTTTTTTTCCCTTAAAAGCTTTGTTCTTGTTGCTTATTAGCAACGTTTGGAACTATGGTTGCTGTGTGATGCGTGTTCCAACAATGGCTGTCTGCTACCTCTATTTGCTGCTGCTGCCAAAACAATAGTGAATTTTTGGAGCTTAATCTGGATATCTCTGTTGACAGTTTTGCAGCTGTGTTACAACAAACTGACTGGGAGCATACCTACACCATTGGGGTCTCTGACGAAACTTGGTGTTCTTGCCTTGCAAAATAATCAACTAACTGGTGCAATTCCTGCAAGTTTGGGGGACTTGGGTCTGTTGACAAGGTTGGATCTGAGCTTTAATGGCCTGTTTGGTTCAATACCATTAAAATTAGCTAGTGCACCACTGCTACGAGTTCTAGACATCCGAAATAACAGTCTTTCTGGGAATGTACCTCCAGGTAATAAGGTTTTCCAGACCAAAACATTTTTTTTTGTTCAATGTATTGCATTCTTCATTGGTTGATGTATAAGGACACTTATAAAGGAATTGGCTTCTGACTTGATCTTTTACTCCTCGTGGGTAAAATTGAAGCTTTGCAGAGACTGAGTGGTGGATTCCAATATGACAACAATCCAGACTTGTGTGGGGTAGGTTTTCCCAACTTGAAAAGTTGCACAGCTTCTGATCAACAAGATGCGAACAGGCCTGAATCTTTCAAGCCTAAGGGTGTTTCACCAAAGGAAATCTCAGAGACTGCAGATTTGCCTTCTAATTGTCACAAAATTCATTGTTCAACATCTAAAAGCCCACAGTATGGTTTAATATTTGGGGTGATAGGTATCGTTGTTACATTGACTGTCATTGGACTTGTCACATTCTCATTGTACCGTCACCATAAACAGAAGATTGGAAGTGCATTTGATACTTCAGATGGCCGGCTAAGTACTGATCTGGTCAAGGAGTCTTCCAAAAAAGGTGCCTCTCCATTGATCAGCGTGGAATATTCCAGCGGGTGGGACCCCTTGTCTATAGGTTGTAGTGGAAGTGGGTTTTCTCAGGAAGTTCTTGAGAGTTTCACGTTCAATTTAGAAGAGGTGGAGCATGCAACTCAGTGCTTCTCTGATATGAATTTACTGGGAAGAAGCAATTTTTCTGCCACCTACAAGGGGATCCTAAGAGATGGGTCTGCTGTTGCAGTAAAGAGCATTACTAAAGCAAGCTGCAAGCCTGATGAGGCTGATTTTTTGAAGGGATTGAAGATGTTGATCTCATTAAAGCATGAAAATCTGGTCAGACTAAGAGGCTTTTGCTGCTCAAAAGGAAGAGGCGAGTGTTTTCTCATTTATGATTATGTCCCAAAGGGAAACCTGTTGCAGCACCTTGACATAAAGAAGGAAAGTGGGAAAGTCCTTGAATGGCCCGCCAGGATTCTTATCATCAATGGCATTGCCAAAGGTGAGAGAGCATCTTCTTGTCATTGAGTTACAGTAATTATTGTTTTCCTTTTCTTTGATTTATTTACCCTGTAGGTTTTTTCTTGCATCATTAATTTCCTGGAAAAAAAATATAAATTCTTACACTCATGACTTTTTCAAGTTTTTAAATATGACATAGAATTTGCTTCGGGCTCTTGGCTGGTTTGAATACCTAGTGATTTGAATATGGATTGCACTCTTGGGTTGGTTTTCTTTATCAAGTTTCCTTCTTGTTATTTGGTAATTAATCATCATGGCCATTATCATTTACGTGTTTTGTGATGTGCACTAAAGCGGTCCATTCCTTACCATTTACCAGGTATTGCATATCTACAAGGGATTGGGAACAAAGGGAACAAGACTGCTCTGGTTCACCAGAATATATCTGCTGACAAAGTGCTTATTGACAAACATTTTAATCCCCTGCTCTCATATTCTGGCCTACATAAGCTTCTTGCAGATGACATTGTGTTCTCCGTGCTTAAAGCCAGCGCTGCCATGGGATACCTGGCCCCAGAGTACACAACCACTGGCCGCTTTACAGAAAAGAGTGATATTTATGCTTTCGGTATTATTGTACTACAAATCATTAGTGGGAAACGGGATGTCACCCAGTTTATTCGCCAGGCAGCGGAGCCTAGCAGGGTTGAAGTACTCTTTGATGCAAATCTGGAAAAAAGATACTCAGAAATTGAGGCAGTAAAACTAGTTAGAATGGCTCTTCTTTGCACTCATGAGTGTCCAGATCACAGGCCTGACATTGAAACTGTGATTCAGGAATTGAGTACTGTCACTCCTTAAAATTTGTTTTAAATGTATCTCTTCTTTGTACCTCAAATTTTCAGAGATGAGGAGGCAATATTGGCTATTGATATTTATCTAACTGCATGGGGAGAGTAGGATTAAGGTTGACTTAGTAAGGTTTTAAATCACCTGCATAACACACCAAATTTATTTCATGGTAAAATGAAAGGATGAAGAAAAATTTTTGAGGTTAATCTCGATTATATTTGGAGCTAAACCTTTGTTTTCATATGGCAGGTTTCGCCCAATGATAAACTTAATTTATTATAATTTTGACTCACAAAAAAAGAAAACAAAAACCTGTGTGAAAATATAAATAAAGTTGCATATGTATGTGTTTTTTTTTTTTTTGTAATTTTAAAATATGAAAATTTTATATATTGAAATGTTTTTTTATTATAAAAAATATATTTTAATATAATAATAAAATTATCTTATTATAATATAAAAGTTACAAGTTTAATTTTTAAGAATGACTAGTGTAAATTATTGGTTTTGTTGTTGTGTTGTATATCTTAATCCAACTTTAGTGTAGGGACGGACTCCCAAGTGGAAAATGTTCGTTCTGTATGCGTTCGTGATTGAACCATCGTTTGGATTTATGTCTTCGCCCCTGTAATTTGTTGTTTGCGTTTATTTTTATCCTTTCTTTTGCTTTCCAGAGTGAGGAACGCATTCAACATTTTGGACGGTCTCACCCGCAAAAGCTGAAAGCACGGGGCCACGCCACCTACCCGTCTATGTGTGCTTCTCTAGCTTTTATTCCTTTCCATCGACACACTGTCATTCCAATTTTCCCACGTGAAATATTTTTCGTCGTGCGGTCCAGCTTTGGATTTTCCACTTTCTCACCTGAAGGCTCCCTCTCTCTCTCTCTCTCTCTCTTTCTGTTTTTTTTTTGGGGCTTGGGGAACCTGAAATCCTGTAGAGTTTGCCGTCTGATGCGCATGGGATTCAGACTGATTACTGCAATAAAATTCTTTGCAGGCTAGTTGGCAGGTACTGTGCAAGGAGTTGAGCGGGCTGTATTCCACATTGTTCCGATAAAGTTCCTTACACCAACTCCTGCAGCTAATCAAGCCAGATCATAGGGTAGGGAGCTGCGGATCACTGTATTCCATATTGTTTTGCAATTTCTTTTTGTAAAATTTGAAAAGGTTTTTTCACTAATGACACTCACAATCAAGAATCCACCAGAAATTCAATGTATCTGAATTCTGAATTCAAATCCAGTTCTAGGACCAGCTCATGTACAACTTGGGCCTGGTTTGAAACAGCGGGCTTGCGTACACAGTGGACTTCTCATTGTTGATGATTGACTGGGAAGATTCTTAACTCGATTGGGCCTGAATTGGACAATGGCTGACCTCTCGGTTGGGCATTGCTAGACTATCTAACAGGGAATAGATCTCTACAACTTGGGGATGACACTTATCTTGCACAATAAATTCATTTATGTTGCCTTCAAGCTCAATCCAACTGCAACCAGGAGTTTTCTTCAGCTTCTTTTCCTTCATCATTGTCCTAATCCTACGAACATCACTCCACATACTAAGACTGGCATACAAATTAGACAGCAGCACATTAGAACCTGAATCAGAAGAATCTAGCCTAATTAGATACTTGACTACAGGTTCTCTGACATCAAGACTTTCCTGAGTTCTACAAGCACTAAGCAAAGTCCTGCTGATCACATCATTAGGTTCAATGGGCATTTCCTCTGTGAATTTCCTTGCTGCTTCTAAGTGCCCTGCCCGGCCAAGGATGTCAACCATGCATCCATAGTGTTGCAACTTTGGATCCACCTTATGTACCCTTCTCATAATCTCAAAACAAATCATACCTTCCTTCAATAAGCCAGCATGAGCGCAAGCATTTAACACTCCAATGAATGTGATGTCATCTGGTTTGACACACAGCCTGCCCATCTCTGTCAGCAAATGAAAAGCCAACTCACCCATTCCATGAACAGCCAACCCACAAATCATTGCATTCCAATGAGCAACAACCTTTTCTCCTATACCCTCGAAAACCAACATTGCATTCTCTATACTGCCACATTTAGAGTACATGTCAATAAGGGCAACCCCAAGTTTCTGATCCAGAGAAAATCCCTTCTCTTCTAGATAGCAATGTAAGGACACTCCTTTGTCAAGATGTCCTAATTGGGCAATTGCAGAAAGAGCAATAGACAAGGTGGTTTCATCAGGTGGCAAACTTCCATTGCGTTGCATTCCATAAAAGATATCTAAAGCTTCAATGCAGCGACCAGATTGTACATAACCACCAATCATAGCATTACATACAACAACATCTCTTTCTTGCATTTCATCAAACAAAGTCCTGGCAACATCAACCCTCCCTACTTTTGCATACCCATCAACCATACTGGCCCAACTGACCATATCCCTCTTAGGCATCCTGTCAAACAAAGCTTGCGCGTCTTCCATCCTCCCACATTTCACACACCCATGAATCATCAAATTCCACGAAATCAAGTCCTTCTCAGGCATTTTCTCAAACAATGCCCACGCGAGTGGAAGCCCATCTTGCGACTGCACAAACCCATTAATCAAAGAATTCCAAGATATCAAATTTCGCTCCTCCATTGGCATGGAGTCAAACAACTCCCGCGCCAACCCCACTTTTCCATGCTTAATATACCCATGAATCATCGAATTGTACGAAACTGAATCCCTCGTCAGCATTCTGTCAAACACTTGACGTGCAAATCCTAAACGCCTACATCGCACGTACAATGCAATCAAACAATTTCCCATAACCAAATCAGACCCGAATTCCAATTTTTTCAACAATCCATGAATCTGCATTCCTTCCCTAACCAAACCCACCAAGGAACACGCATTCAAAACCAAAGACAGCGAAAACTTATCCACCAAAATCCCATTCTCAAGCATTAAACAAAAGACAGACAATGCTTCACCCGGGTGATGTCCGTGAGAGTACGTTTTCATTATAACGTTCCAAAGAAGAGGGTCCCTTTCATCTCCGCCGCCACGAAAAGCGACACCGGAAAAGAAGAGGCAGCGGGCGAATCCAGCGAGGGGCGAGCGCGGCGAAGAAGAAAGCGAGAGTACGATTTTGGCGGTCAGACCAGTGTTTCTGATGAGCCCAGTTGTGATCATCCTGGCGTGGATTTGACTTATTTCGTTCGGCGTCTTGCATTTTTGGAGGAGAAGGAGTGTTTTCAGTGGCGAATTCCATGGCTGCTGGCTTGAACTTGCGCAAGGAAGCATTTATCGGAGGTTTCTTCGCCGCCGATTACAATTATCCGACGCGTGGTCGAGGCGTGACTCCAAGGCTCAAACTCGCTGCTTGTAAAACCGTTGGATCAGGCAATTATGGCTCGAAACGCTGTCGTTTATCTAAGGCATTGTCGCTTCAATCTCGGTCGATTCAACCTTCAACGAGTTTTTCTCTTTATTGCAGAAAAAATCCTTGTTATAGACAGAGTCTTCGGGCATTGGGAGATATTATTTTTTTGAAAAAATTTAATAGTAACGCAATAAAAATAACTTTAAATTCATTATTTTCATAAAAAAAATTACATATTTATGTCAAATAGATATAAAACTAATCATGTGTTTATTTTTGTGCATATTTTAAGTATTTTTATAATATAACTTTATTTTATATATAAATTGAGTTAGAATTGTAAAAGAGGCAACACGTTCTATAACTTATCGACTTAATATTGTTTTCTAATGACAGTCATTCAAACTATCGTTTATGATTTGCAGTGGCAAATGTAAAATTCTGCCATCTGAAGTTCTGAACAGAGAGCATGAGCCTTTATATTGCATAATATACTCCTTGTTTGATTTGGTTAGAAGTAACTACCACATCTAGTACCATATCACCCCATAAACACAAATGAAACGAAGGAAAAATACATTGTGCAATGCATGCAGGTAATTAAGCATCCGAAGTGGGAGCATAGTAGTAAATCTATGTGTATTCATGTTTTTGGTCCAATTTTGAACACCTAAGTATCATGTGCCCCCTTCTTGATCGAGGAAAAATGGTCGAAGTAATACGTGGGATCTAGTTTCAATACCTGTTATTTCTTAGCATGGGAGATATTGTATGGGATTTTCACTGTTGAGATGATAAGTTTTCCTTAAGAACAAAGTTAAATTAAAATATTAACAGATGACTTTAATATATATTTTGTGAATTAATATATTTTTTAAAAATTAATAATTATTATTTTTAAATTTAATCAGTTAATTATTTTATAAATATTAAATTAATTGTTATATAATTGTTAAATTAATTATTATGAATTATAATCACATTAATTATTTATTACTTCTATAATTTATATTTAATATCATATTACTTTATTAGTTATTAAGTTAAAATTATTATAAATAGTATTTTTTCTTTCTTAATATTAGATATTATTGATAACAATTTATGACTTACTGTTTAGTTAATTAAAAAATTAAATTATTTTTATTACTCCACTATGTGAAATACACATTAATGAAAAGGTATGTCATATTTTTAGAAAAAAATTATTGTAATTTATTGTACTTAGATAATTTGTTTATAAAAATAAAAAAAATATCCTTCTTAATTAATTTATTTTTATTATAGTAATATATTATTTTATTAATTATTTTTTCATAATTTTAAAATAATTTGACTAATTTTTAGTGTAATACATATATTTAAAGAGTTCTCTAATATATTGTGTAAAGAGGTTTGATCAAGAGTTTAATTAAGTGCTTATTTTTGGTGGGATGTTTTTTTATTGTTGTCAGTTTTCACACTATATAATGTTTATATGGATATACCCCAAGTTTAATAACTTTTAAATTTTGCAAATATTATTTATCATATTATTGTATTAATCTTATGACATATAGTAAATAGAAAATTAGTATAGTCTAAGAAAAATAAAAAAAAAGATATTTTCAGTTTACGAGATATAATTATGAGAACTAATTAATACATGTAAGGTAGTAGGTTATAGCTACTACTAAAGGTGTGTTGGTATGTCTTTAAAAAGTATTGATTTGAACCATAAGTTTTATATTTACAGTTAAGTATAATATATTTTGTATTGAATTTTTGTTATATTGGAATAATATAATTATGCTAATTGAATTTTTAATTCAAATGAGATATGCTTACTTTTAAAGATAAAGTGATGACTTGAAAGATTAATAAATAAATAATTATTACTTAATTTACATCGACTATGAATTTATAATCATAAATATGACTAGTGTGGAGATAAATTGACTAATAAAATTTTTAGTAAATATTTTATTATGAGTGAAATTGATATTATAAATACTGATGTATTGTGTAATAGAATCTTTATTACTCGTGTTAAGAGTAAGTCATATGATAAAAAGAATAGTCATGTTTGTTTAAGATATAAATTATTTAAATAGGTGAATATGATTAGAGATGAATTGAGATGATCTTCTTTAACTAAATTATTGAGTAGAAGCTAATGAAAAATACATCAAGAAAAATGAGACTAATGACAATAAAGTATGGTCAAATTTGATAAAAATCTAATTTATGTAATAAGAAATCACTTAAAATAAATTTATATAAATAATAAGAAGTCATCGATTGACTTTATGTGTATTATTAAAATTGTAATGTCTTTTCTCATAGTGTAAATAATGCAATAATTTTAAAATTTAAAGTTGAATTATACTTTTAATAAATTTTTTAACTCTTATGGATAATGTATTATTAGAATATACACTTGATAGATTTAACTATATGAGAGTAAAATAGTTATACTCTTATAAGATTATAAAAAAGATCTTTAGACTTTTCATGAGAGTAAACCCAATTTATGTATAGTTTAATAGTCATTAATTACATTAAACAATATGATTTTAAAAAATATAATATCAAGACAAGTTCATTGATTTCATAAAAATTTGTATTTTACCATTTTTTTAATATCAAAACTTGTATTCCTGATTTTTGGTTTATAGTTCAATAAGTATCAAAAATAATATATTATATTATTGTTGTATAATCCATCAGAATTATCTTTTAAAATAACAAAATATTGTTAAAAATTAGTGTATTTTTGAAAATTAATCATCATATTTTTAAATTTAATCAATTAATTATTTTATAATCGTTGGACTAGTTATTTAATAATTATTTAATTAGTTATTATGAATTTAATAACTATTAAGTATTAACCATTTATTACTATTGAAATTTATATTCAACATTATATCATTTTATGAGTTATTAAACAAAAGTTATTATAAATAGTTTTTTTTCTTTCTTAGTATAAGACATTACTTACAACAATTTATAATCTAACTGAATTGCCTTTTAAAATACTATTAAAATTTATCTATAAATACTACTTATAATAAAATAACACTAAAGATAATACATTATATTCTTGTTATTTACTATAACAAAATTAAAATTTTAAAATAAAAATAGATTATTATAAATTAGTATATTTTAAAAATTAATTATTATATTTTTAAAGTTAGTCAACTAATTGTTTTATAATTATTAGATTATTTATTTTATAATTGTTAGATTAACCATTATGAAATATAATATTATTATTTGTTTATTATCATTAAAATTTATATTTGATATTATATCATTTTATAGACTATTAAGTTAGAATTGTTATAAACAATTTCTTTTCTTTATAATACAACTATACACTATCTACAATAATTTATAATCTACTACTAAGTTAATTAAAAAATTTAAATTATTTTTATTATCTCACTATGTGAAATGTATATTAATAAAAAAATTTGTTGTATTATAGAAAATTGATCGATATAAGTTACTTTATTGAGATAATTCATTTAGAAAAAAGGATGAAAATTATTCTTAAAGATAATGGATTCCATGTGATCAATTGAAATTTAACATCCCGCTTAGCAACTACTTTAAGTACAATATTTTTTTTGAATTAATTTATTTTATTTTAATTTTATATTATTTTATTAATTATTTTTATAATATAAATTTATAAGAATAATGATTAATATCTCCTATAACACTACTAAAAAGAGTTTAAATAATAGATCTTCCCTATGAAAAAAAATTAAATCATAAAATTAATAGATAATTCCCTTAGCTCGTAAGGATGTTGCTCATTTTCCCAGTTGTTTAAAGAAGTATATGGGTAATTAAGCATATTAGAAACACTGGAAGGTCTATATTTTCAAGGCGACTGCTCCAAAAGTATTATAGTTTGGTTAGAACACGTCAAGGAAAAACACTTAAAATATATATATATATATATATGATGTAGAAACAAGTACTGTTAATATGCATACAACACATATGACGTATATATATATATATGCAATAACAATGTGAAAACGGTCAAATTTTGTTGATTGCATACACATTTTTATTAGTCGTATTCACTTTTTATTTGACTATATGCATATTACATTGAAATATAAAAACAAAGAAATCTGTGCAGGCCCGCCCTATCACCTCAACCTTTTCCATAGATCGTATGATGCACGTGGAAGAATGCTCCGTTTTTGCAATAGTTGTAGCCAGTCGTGAGTAGGAAATTCTGAGCAAATCAGGCAAAAGGTCTGAACCTCTCAACACAGGAATAAAATGGAAAAGAAAAAGGCAACTCGTCCCAGAATGGGTGTTATGGCAAAGAAAAAAAAGAGAGAAAAAACAAAAAAAAAAGGAGAAATTTGTCCAAATGGTAACACCATTAATTGACTTTTAGCATCATTAATCATACTCAAAAAACGAGTAGAAGAGAATTGACTTTTGGAGAAGTCATATTCATGACAACATCCCTCGATACGCTTATAATAACACTCGTTTACTTTGGCAAGCAATTTGCAATTGATAACATTTCTAACTTGGTGTGGACTCTTGGGTTTCGGGTTTTCTTTCTTTTGTCTGAAAAACTCATTGTTTTTCTACTTTTGGGGGAAGCTTGTATCACTTGAACTCAATTCTTACCAAAGCATGACATAGCTGGGACGTCCTTTTTTCTACTCTTCTTCGACTACAATCGGATAGGATGATAAGGGACCAACGTGGGGTGCTGATTAAATGCTTGTTTAACAGTTATCCCTTAGTTCTCTACCATTTTATTATATTTTTATGCTATTTATCGACGCATGATGCATTTCACAATAAACCATAGCTCAACGATATTCAAGTTGTTTTTAATAGAAACTTAATTGAACAAAATTAAATTTTTGGGATGAGACTGTCAAAAACCAAAAAAAAAAAAAAAAAAGCTGATTTTCTTGCAAATTCTTTGATCCCGATCGCAAGATCCCGTGTGACTCTCAATCAATTAGTCAATTTTGGTACCCATGGTTGTACGATAGACACGTTTAGATGAAGAATAAGTGACCAAAAATTAAAAAAAAATGTTATTGTCCGACGTTATAACTTATATATAATTCTTCAATTTAAATAATTTTAATGCTAACCTAACCCACACTACATTATATTTAACCATACGCACACATGCCTGTAAGATAAAGAAGATCAAATATCACCTAATTAATATGTGGACCAGGGACAATTGTTTTTTATTTTTTTTTATTTTTTGTTACAACAAGAGGTCAAAAAGATTAAAAAAAGACGACGAAATTACTAAAATTTGAATAATAAAAGGATCCCACGATGGCCGGTGATGGATCGAAGCTGGTCGTAATCATTATGCTTAATTTACTAATTAGCATGAATCGGCGCCGAAATTCAGACAATATCATAATCCTTAGATTATTACCTTAATAAGAATAGGATTAGGATTAGCATTAGGTTGACCAACCCTCCTCTCCTTTTCCCAGCGGACAAAAATAAAACCACAGTGGGTGTTAAACTAAATTAAATTAAAACTAAATTAAATTAAATTAGCCCCTCTCCCCCTCCCCCCATGGCACGCAATCCAGCGTGTGCTTGTGCAAACCAAATATCAACGGTTTGGTGAAAACGCCCAACACATCTATAAAAACCCAGCCGCCGCCCTCTCCTTCCCATCCTCGTATCTTCTCTTCCAAACCAAAAGGTAATAACAGAGACACGGCGAGAGAGAGAGAGAGAGAGAGAGAGAGAGAGAGAGAGAGAGAGAGTATGAAGCTGACTTGGTCCCCAGATAGAGCGTTGAATGCTTACATAGACAGCGTTAAATCAGTAAGACGGTTGATTTCATTGGGCCATGGCTCATATTTTAATTTTTCTTTGTTTGATTGTTTTAACGCTTTTTCTTTGGTGATTTCCAGAGCGGGGATTCGAAGGAATCCGGTGTGGCGGAGCTCCTGTCGGCCATGGCCGCCGGCTGGAATGCAAAACTGATAGTCGAATCCTGGTCCCGCGGCGGGCCTATCGCCACCAGCATCGGGCTGGCCGTTGCCGCCCGCCACACCAGCGGGAGACACGTCTGCCTTGTGCTCGACGAAGTGTCGAGGTCAGAGTACGTGAAATTGATGCACGGCGCCGGCATGGCGGGTGCGGAATTGATGGTGGGGGAGGCGGAGGAGGTGATGGCGGCGCTCCCGGGGGTCGATTTCCTGGTGGCCGACTGCCGGCGGCGGGACTTGGTTAGGGTTTTGAGGCTTGCGAGGTTGGGCCATAAGGGCGCCGTTTTGGCATGCAAGAACGCGTGTCAGAGGCCTTTGACTTCTGGCTTTCCATGGCATGGGGTGCTCGGCGGGAGGACACGTGTCGTGAGGTCGGTGTTTTTGCCCGTCGGGCAAGGATTGCACATTGCGCACGTAGGGAGTACCGGAGGAGGCGGTCCGAGTTTGAAGAGAAGCCCTAGCCGTTGGATCAAGCTTGTTGATCAAAATTCAGGCGAGGAACACGTGTTTAGAGCATAATTTTTGACAGAATTTCCACCCCGCCTCTTTTTTCCAGCTATATATAATCACATTATGAATAGTCTCTGTCAATATTAATAAGAGAATGTTGCTACAAGAGTAGGTATGCAAGTCACGTGACTCCCACGTGGGAGAAAACCTTATTAGTATTGCCTTTTTTGGGGGGGAGAGGTGGGGAAGAAGAGATAATCGTTCCTGACAATGGTGTTATGATGTGCAATAGACGTCAATAGGCAAGTCTTTTCATGGGGGTGTTTGTTCTCGTGGATTCTTTTCATGGACATAAATCTGACACGATTCATTCTACTTCAATTTGAAGCACATAACGTTAGAACGTGCACTAATGATTAATTCTCAAACTGCAGCTTATCTTAACAAAATTAAAAATTAAGATGAAATTTTAAGTCTGAAATTAAGATTGTAAGTGATTTTACCGCTAAGCTTTACAATTTTTATGGTTAGTATGAGGGGCTACTTCTGTTGCTATTGCCTTTGATGTATCGGTGAGTAATGCACGCCAGTCGCAGAACTCGCGGAGGTTCAGGCCCAACAGATTTTAAAAAAATGCCACCAAATGGGCAAGTCGTGCATCACACGAAAGCCCCGGAAATTAGCAAAATGGATAGCCTATGTATGCCAAAGAAATCATGGATAATCACACCCTTCCTTCAAACACAGGATAGCCTTGGCAAAAGATGTAGAACTTACTTCTGAACGGCATTCATAATTCTAGTACTTAAAAAAGGACAATTCATAAGCTCTACTCATTCCTCGCGGCGAAGCACGAGCAAAAGAAGACCTATTGACCTATACGTGGAAGAATGGTTTTATTTATTTTGTCAGATATGCATTCAATGACAGTATCCCATACAGAAGCAGACAGCTCGAGAGTAAAAGATGATACAAGCACCCTGCAAATATTTCTGTTTTACGTTCCTCCATGCGGATATAACTGATAACTGAAACCGTTGAACTGTATCTGCACTCCGCATGCAAATTATGCCTGCAACATGCACAAGTTCGTGTCGATCCTTGTACTACGTAGATGGGAAATCTTGGCTATCGTAGAAAATACGAAATCGGTCTGGATTAAGAAATTTCAATTAAATGACAACTCAAATCAGGAAAAAAAAAAACAAAAAAGTTATAACTACTAATACCCCAAACTCAGAAGAGTGACTTGTTAAAGAAGCCTTTGTTCTTATGCAAGCTCTCTCTCTCTCTCTCTCTCTCTCTCTCTCTCTCTCTCTCTCTGTTTTTTTTTGTTCTTAAGCCTTTGTCTTAAAGGAATGGCCGATGTGGCAAGTCAGCGGGGGACGGGTTTGAGGCATCGGCTGCCGGCGACCTCGAAATAAAATCCGGGTGCTGCAGCCGGGTTTTGGAGCTCCGGTTGGGTGGAATCAGATCCCTTTTGGCATTGGATTTTGCTACGAGAGAGTGGAGTGGAGGTGGGGGGGAGAACTCGCAAAAAATAAAAGAAAATATTTTGTAGACATAGTATTAATTATACATAATTTATAAGATATTGGTGGGATGTTTTTAATTAAGAAATTATCATTAATTATATTATTTGATATATTTTATATTTTAATAAAAATAATTTAAAGGGTAATTTAAAAATAATATGAAATATTAATTTTATATTCATATTAAATTATTTATTTATTTATTTATTATATTAGTTTCTTAAATTTATAAATATATGTCTTTATATAATTTTTTAATTTAAATAATTAAATATAATTAAGAACTATTTAATTTATTAAAAATTAATAGTTTGAAGAGATCATTAAAATTTGATATTTTTTAAAAAATTAATATGTTTATTTTTATATTTTTGTAATTCTTTTCTTTTCATTTTCCCTGGTTTTCATCATCTAGTTCTCATCATCTGGTGTGTATATATATATCTCCTGCATCATGACTTCACAAAATTCTTTAGACTTTTTGGATACTAGATTGTCTCATAATTAAAAGTCTTTAGGAGAGCTTGGGTTGATTTTTTCTGCTTACATCAATCAATAATCGGGAGGTAATGCCTTTAGATCAGTCAGCGAGTTAAAAGAAACAGAAAGTACCAAAGAACCAAAAGAAATAGAATTAGAAAGTGCTGATAATGATAATAATTCAGAGAGTGACAATGTTGAGACAAAGATCCTGGTAAGCCTATTGTAATTTCTTTTCATGATGTGGTCAGATATTCTATTATGCAATCCATGAAAATTAATAATTTTTTCAAAAATGAACGAGTCATTTGTGTTGGTTGAGATCTTGAAAACACCAGGGATTTCGTAGATGTGAAGATTGCCCAGTAACTTGCTTTTTTCCGAGAGGTGTGGTAAGCTTCACGTAGAGGCCACAGTTGGTAGGAATTTGACAATGTACTGAACATCTTTATTACTTGACTAGAACTATAAAATTGTTCTTGCCATTAATTCCTTGCAAATTTTGAGAGATATTTTCAGAAACTTTTCAAAGAGATGTTGTGTCAACCTAATCCTAAATCAAACTCAAGAAGAGAATTGACTGTGATAAGAGTACAATAAAAAAATAATGAAATTCTCTTAATTAAAAAATTATTATTAATTACATTATTCGATATTTTTTATACTTTAGTAAGAATAATTTAAGAAATAATTAAATAAGTAGTGTTATGTTTAATTAAGAAATTATTCTTAATTATATTATTTAATTTTTTTTTTATATTTTAGTAAGAATAATTTAAAGAATAGTTTAGATAGTAATGTTAGGAATTGATTTTGACTTTTATTAAGTCTTGTTTATTTGTTAGATCAAACTCACAAACATATAATATGTATAATCTTTTGACCATAGAGATAAGTTTCTTCGAAGAAATTGACATTTTTATTTATATTTATTTTTTTTGTAACTCTTTTTCTTTAATCCCTAGTTCTCATCATAGTATTTGTTAGAAGTGTCAAAATTCAATCTGACCTGAATCCGTTTGATTTAAGTCTGATTTGAACGTACCCCGATTCAATTAATAATAATAATAATAATAAGCATAAGGAATTATGAATTCAACCACGAAGAGATCCTAGAACACACCTAGAAACCAAAAGAACCACAAAGGAGACTTGATTAGGAGTTAGTTGTATAAAGTGTAAGACTAACCTCTATATTTCATTCAATGGTACAAGAAAAACTACATGAACATCGTGGCACTACACATGAACAAGGCTACATTCCTCATTCTATGGTCACCAGACCCCAGTAAAGGGAACAAGAAATTAGCATCAGCCATCAGCCCATTGCAACATCCTCTCCTACACTCTGTCACTCTCTCTCTCTCTCTCTCTAATTTACAAAAGGCCTATGGAGTCAAATGGTTTGGGAACCCAAATTAGTTGCAAATTGTTTACAGTTTAGCATGCTTATGGAAGTGGAAATTCTCATGAGGGGCTCCATATGTCTTACAGAAAAAGAATCAAATTCTGCAAATGTGGCATCAAGTGGTCCCTAAAACTCCTGGGAATCAAGGTCAGGCCTTGACGGATATTCAAGACCTTGAAGTGCAGGCATACGCCGTATATCTTCTTCTGAATAAGCTGGAATGAACCAGTATCGCTTATCCGCACCAAACACCTGAAACACAAAAGACCAAGAATTAAACTCAAGAATCTACATTGCCAATGCGGTCAAGGCCACAATATAGCCAGGCATTTAGCCTGGTGGTCAATGGCCTGTTGGCTAAAAAGAAATTGCAGTTGCAAAAAAAATTTGTCCTGTCTGAACAGAAAATATGGGCCATTTGGATGCATAATTGAATACTTGTTAAAAAATTTCTGCAACTACCACACCATAATACCGTATCTCAGATTCTTATCAAAGGAAGGAAAAAGCAAATGCTACAAAAGTTCCAGATTTTCGAGACCTTGCTGCCTTGAGGTTTATTCTAGTCTGACTAGAACAAATTTAGGAGAAAACATCTGAGGTATCTGATGCGCATAAACAAGTGCTCTGTTTTTGCAGTAGTTGTGAACGCCAAGAACAGGAATAAAATGGAAAAGAAAAGGCATTGACCTGTTCAAAGTTTCTTTTTCGACCAAGATCATATCGCCATTTTGGTGTTGTCTTCTTCTCATATGCCTAATGACAAGACAACAGCAGATTGATTGGCAGAAAATCCCAAACAGATGTGGTGGCAATCCCATAATTGACTCTATTTAAAAAGCTCTACGTAGACACCTATGGCAGATAAGCATAAAAAACCATAGAAGTTCATGATAGAGAAAATTGAGAACAGGGCAAGCCACAACCCCCAATGAAATTTACACCCTTCACCAGATTGGGTCTTATATGTCAAATCCCGAATGATAGGCAACCAATTTTACAATCATGTTGAAGCTTCCATTTTCCATCACATCCAAAAAGCATGCAGGAGAAGCTTGACTTAGGGGAACCAAAATCAATTGCCATGAATGTATAATGTATGACACCTAATGAAGCACAAAGCTACGAAAGATAAATACCTCAATGGTTGTGGTATTAGCAGCCACAAGCGACATGTGCATTATAAGAAATCCCATAACACTCAGTGCAAATGCCAGATTCAGAACTGTAAAAGGGCAACAATAATTATAGAGACAAATAAAAGTTAATAATTAAGAAGGTTAGAATTAGGCTAAGAACATCTTACTAAAGGCAAGAAATGTTGTTACAAGGGTCCCTGGTGTTCCAGGAATTTCTCCATCACTGAAGAATGCTATAAAATGTGGCAATAGTGACAAAGCCACTAGACTTGTCTCAAGAAACGAGTAGAACTGTATTGATGTTAAAAAATTGCAGTTAGCAGGTGACAAGACGATGATGGCACCTTCTCAAGAAACTAGATAGAACTTTGTAACACAAAAATTCAGACATAACTGATCATGTGTATGAAGCATTATCTGTCACCAGTGACCTTCAGAATTAGATAAGCAGCACTAGAACTTCTATGTCTATGTCACACATTTCTTGGCAGCATATATATTTGAAAAACATCAATGCAGCAAGAGCAAATATATTAATTTCCCAATTCCCTACGTGCTAAACAGGTTAATATGATCGGATCAACATATTTTAAGCATCCTGAAATTTGAAGTTCAAGATAGATGCTTATCACTATAAATACACCCTCTTCCTTTATATGGATATTTACAACCAATTAAGAAGAAGAAGAAGAAGAGCATCCTGAGATTTGAAGTCTGAGATAAACACTTGTCACCAGAAATAATCCCCCCCCCCAAAAAAAAAAAAAACAAAACACTCCTATGGATAGATATTCACAGTCAATGAAGAAAATATCAAAAGAGTTTGAAGAATAACAGGAAGAAGAAGCAGTAAATTTACACTTTTAAAAAATAGCTCTCATGTTGATCAAAAGATTCATTTGTCATCAAATGATAAAGTCACAATTTTTTCAGTAAAGATCAAAACAGAACATACTATTTCAACCGTGGATACTCGTACACTTCACACAAAAATCAAAACAGAAAAGTATACAGAAATAGACGTCAAAGGAAAGCAGACTGACCAAAAAGAGAAGGAAATATTTATAATTTAATGCCCCAACACAATTCACAACCCAGACACAGTGATGATCCATCTTCAGCACACACCTCCCACCTGAACAAAGCAAAACAGCAAAATTCTCTTATCTGATTAGAGGGATAACTAACAGAAGAACAATTTATGGTTTTGGCTGAATCATTAGGAAGATCAAAACTCACAGACAGAACAATGATGGCAGCGAGGAGGTTTCGGCAGGTTGCACTTCCGGCAGTACCGGATTATCTGACTTGATGAGTCAGTCTGCAAAGCATAGAACTCCGACCCATTTGATGCATCTGCCTCGTTGCTTTCCTCATCACTAGCAGGCCTCCAATTAGGAGGCACACTACCAGGGTCAGTTAAAACAACAGAAAAGTAACTCCACAGTAGCATCGCCAGCTGCAAAATCAAACAAAATTTCCATGTTCACTTCAAGCTTCCTCTTTGACTACAAGCTTTCACTCTACTCAAACAGATATGTTTCAGCAGTATTGCAAGTGAAAAAAAAAAAAACATCAATTTCTTTAGCATCATGCATTATGTTAGAACCCCTCTAGCCTAAATCTCAAATTTGTAAAGCGAAGTAAATAAAAGGAGCCAATACCCGCAGAAAACAGCCTCTTGAAGTTATTCAACAACCCACAAAGGTAAACAGACGGGTGTGAATAAAATTTCAAATTTAGAAACAATCAGAACGCAGGACACATCTGAAAAAAATCACAAAAGCTATATATAAACAATAATGATAAAAGAGGAAAAGGGGGAACATGGGGATGATCGATCGTACCAAAAAATGAAATGGGATCAAGACAGCAAGTGCAATGAGACAATCGAAGACACCCCCGTACAGAGCATGGCCGTAGTTAGCCAAAACGACGGCGTAGTAGGTGACACCGACAACCCCGAGAACCAAGAGGATCATGATGGAGCCCAACCCGCGGAGAGCCGTGCAGAACTTGAAGACATTCCAAGCCATGGCAGCTCCCAATCTATGCATACTAATGGAATTATACAGAAAACAACAGCAAAGATTGGTAATTTAAAGCAGCAAACCCAAAGCGTTTACTTTTTTTTTTTTTTTGTTTTATCCCCTCTTTACAATTCTTCCGCGTCGTGTTAAGGCAGACCGTAAGAATGCTTTCTTTCTTTTCTTTTATTTTGACCAGTCGCCCGATCAGCCGGGGACATTAGGTGGATCGGACGATGATGATTGCATCAAAACGATGCGAATCAGGCACAAGGGAATGGAGTTCTGTCAGTGATTTGTGGAATCTCGAGTTTGATGGGATTCCGAATTCCAGGTGGGACGAGGATGGGAAGAAAATGAAGAGGGATATTTTAAGGAAATTTAATCATCGAGATATTGAAAAATTGTTCGAGCCTCTGCTTGGTTTAGTGGCGATCAGGTGTTTCAGACAAAAAGACAGGAGACCGGTAAACTCTGGCTTTTGCTCTTTCGTTCGCGTCTAATATAAAGTGTTTTGAGACCTGAGGTGTTCTTTTGCCCCTTTTTGGTTCTGCGTTTCAATTCCAATTACAGTGACTCGGTTATTTTTGACTTTTTCGGCCTCCTCTCTTGTAATGAAAATAAATAAATAAATAAATAAATATATATATATATATATATATATATATATATATATATATATATCTCTTCATATTCATATTCATCTACACCTCGCGCATTTTTGAATGTTATGTGGTGCGTAGCTTAAAAGTTAAAATTGCTCTCGAGGAAACAAAGGATGTGAAACCTGTTGTATATGCCCTGCAGCCAATTACTTGCTGTTTACACATATCCAATTACTTGCTGTTTACACATATCATCTATAAAAGGCATCCCTTAGTTCTAGTTTGCTTGTACATATACTGTTCAACTCTAGAGATAGAATCCGTGCGTTAAATACACTTTAGTGCGGTAATTATGATATGATTATAATTATGAGAAAGCTATTGCATCAAATTATTATCCTTAAATTATTATACAATAATAAAATCGTGACACTAGTGTATAATATGTTTCGTTTTTGTAAAAAAAAAAAAAGAAAAGAAAAAAGCAATCAATTGTGTGAACTAATGTATAAAAATATTTAAATAAACATGTGGATGTCTATTAAAAAATAAGTTCATATAATTAATTCACCATAAAAAATTTTAAACAAAACATTATTTGTATATCACAAAATTATTGATGCAACAATTATATAAATAATCTTTAGACTTTAGAACATAAAAGTGTTTTACCATGTTATAATCTTATACATGTGGTGGTGGTGGTGATGAAAATTAGTATAAAATGAATTATAAAAAAATAATTGAATTATTAATAAAAAATTTATTGTCTAGAAGTAATTTAAATTAATTTTTCACTATTTTCCCTTAAAATTAGTTCATGAAATCCTTCAATAAAATGAAATGAGGCTTTGGAAAAGAGTCTTACAATCACATTCATGTACAATGACTAAAACTTACTAAACAACAATAATTAAAAAATAAAATATAATTTTATTTAGTTTTATTCATTTTTAAGATTAAACAAAATATAATTAGTTTATATATTTTATTATTTTTATATTTTTCAAATATTATTACTTAAACTTTTTCTTCACTAACTTTAAGTAAAGAGACTCTTTGAATATTTTTTTGAAAACACTAAAAGTTCATGGATATAAGAGATAGAGAAGGTTTTGACGCGGCAACATAATGTTAATTGATTTTATCTATCATGTTGATATTATCTTGAATAATTGTTTTTTTTTTAATTTCAATTTTTTTTGTTTAAACTTAATAGATGTGTAATTAAGACGAAGAAATTAATATTTGTATTAAACAAAAAGCTCCACACACATAAAAATAAGGAATAAAAATGGAGCTCATACCACTATTTTTGTATATACAGAATTATTTTTTGTGTAAATAACATTTTTTTAAGATAATAAAATATAAAGTAGATAAAATAAAATATAAAATAAACTATACAAATATACAGTACAATCTAGTTGCACATCCTGTTGGATTAGTTACAATTATAATGATTTTTTTTTTTTTTACAAAAACTTGAAATTTTAAGAAAATAATTTATTTAAATAAAATTGACGTTGTCCTGAGGTCAAAAACATCTAAAAAGTAGCTGCCAGTATCAACAAAGTCAACCCGAAAACGTCATCAAACCCTTTCGTCTATTGACCGGTATTATGGGCCGGTAAAGTTTTCTGTCGCCGCAAAAGTTAGTCGGGGTAAAACAACTAGGATTAGGAGAGTGTTTGACTTAATTTTTAGAAGTTGTTATCTATTAGTCAATCATTAATAATAAATTTAAAGATGTTTAGTTATTTTTTTGGTTGTTGTGAAAGTTTACTAATTTTTTATATAATTCTCTAACAATAACTAATAAAAAAGTAAATAAGAGATTAATTTTTACTTTTTAATATTTCAAAATAATTTAAATAAATTAAATTATTTCTAAAATAATACAGCTATTATTTTATTAATTTTTTTATTTGTTATGAGAGTTAAATTTGTATTTCTATTTCATAAATATGTATAAATTTGTAATTATTGAACTAAATTGAATTTTAAAGTTAAAAAATTTGAAAAATTTAGAATAATTACTCGGTATGATTATATATAATATTATAAAAAGTTAGTTTATATTTATATATTATTTATGTGGGGAGATTTTTTAAGCATCTTATTCTTTTAAAAAAGAAGTACCCATAGTGTATAATATATGACATGAAATCACCTAAAATTGTTTAAAAGTTTTATGTAAAATTACTAAGTGGTAATAATCTTAATAATACAAATGTCATCCAAAAAAAAAGAAGGAAAAGCTTAGTAATACAAGAGTCTCATAATTAATCGAAATGTGAAACTAATACAATGTTTTCATACCAAATGCTCCCTTAATGCCATTAGCCAACTTGTGGACTCTAGCCAAAGAGTTTCTTTTATCATATGGGAAAAGGCACATGCTATTATTCTTCCTTGAAATTGAGAGATAGAGAAACAAAAAAAAAAATGTAATTAATTCTTTGAAATAAATTATTTGGACTTCCCCTTCTGTGTAGATCAACCACTTATTCTTAGGGAATCAAGTATGTTAATTGAAAGAGTTATTTATGATAAATAAAAACAATCAAATCACTTGAACTTAATACTTATCAACACTTTTATTAGTAAAAGTATAATAGGCTTTATTCTTAAAAGAGAGAAAGCTAATAGAGGAAAGATTTGTGAAATCTAATAAGATGTTGACCAATACCATAATGAAGAAACTTTCAAGAAAGAACTTTGATAGTTCTAAAGGTATGTGTGAGCACTTTATGGAAACAAGAGACATTACTTCTCAACTCAAATCCTTAGAGGTTGATATATTTGAAACCTTTTTGGTGCATTTTATCCTAAATTCTCTTTTTTCTATATTACACCATTTAAAACATCTTACAACACACATAATAAAAAATGGTTTATCAATAAACTTCTGATCATGTGTGTTTAAGACATAATAATCTAGAAATTGCTAATCTCGTGACTAAAGAAAAGTTTGATGACAAAAAGGGTAAATATGCTCAATGTTGAAAGAAATATGAAAAGCGCCAATGAAAAAAATCAGACAATAAAAATGCATGTTTATTTCATAAGAAACAAATACATATGAAGAAAACTTGTATGAAGTATAAGGCATAGTTAGAAAAGAAAGGTATTTTTATATTTTTAGTGTGTCATTAATCTTTTTTAATTAATATTCCAAGTTATACATGACAAATTGATTCTAGTACTATAATCCATATTGTCAATGTTATGTAAGGCTTTTTAAACCTAAGGAAGTCGAAGGAGAGTAAGCAAGCCATTTATTTAGAAAATTAGATGTGCTCTCATGTGGAAGCTATGAGGACTTATTGTTTAATTTTAAGATTTAACTTTGTATTATACTTAGAAAATAATTTTTATGTTCCATTTTTTTTCAAGAAATTTAGTTTCCATTTCTAAATTAACATATATAAGTTATCAATTTGTCTTTGAGAACTCTATTTTCAATATTTTGCATAATAAAAGGACCATTAATTCTATTGGTTTGGTTAACGGTTTGCATAAATTTAATTTAAATTCCACTCAAGAATGTAATGTTATATTGCAAGATAGTATTGACATGAAAAGATGTATCACTAATGAACAATCTTATTTATTATGACATAAAAGATTATGTCACATCTCTCTTTAGAGAATAAAGAGACTAATGAATGACAGAGATTTAACAACTCTTGACTTCACGAATTTTGATACTTATGTGGATTGTATAAGGGGTAAGCAAACTAATAAGACTATTAAAGGTGCCAAGAGAAGTTTAGAAATTATTAAAATTATACACATAAATATCTCTGGACTATTTTTCACTCCCTATTTTAATGGTTAGAAGTATTTTATCTCATTCATTAATGACCATATAAGATTTATGTATCTTTACTTATTTTTTGATAAAGTTGAAGCATTATATGCTTTTAAAACATACAAAGTTCAAGTAAAAAAATAAAAGGATAAAAGGATTAAAATTATATGATTTGATAAGGGTAAAGAATATTATGGAGGGTTATATAAACATGAGACAACTAAAAGGTATATTTGCAAGGTTCCTTAAGGAAAAAGCTATTATTGCACAATATATTACACTAGGTACACCTCAACAAAATAGTGTAACTAAAGAAGGAACCAAACAATTATAGGCATAGTAAAAAGTATGATTAGTAATTTTAATCTCTTATTAAGTTTATGAAGTGAAGTCTTGAAAACTGTAATGTCTGTTTTAAATAAGGTTTTCTCAAAATCTGTTCTTAAGATCCCTTTTGAGTTCTATAATAGATGGAAACTAAGTTTAAAACATATGTATGTATAGGGTTATTCTGTTGAAATAAGGATTTATAATCCTTAATTAAAACAATTAGATTTAAAGACAATTACAGAATATTTTATTAGTTATACAATAAACTTTAAAAGGACAAGATTTTACTGTCTTTTAAATACACCAAAAATTGTTAAAGTTAGGAATGCAAAATGTTTTGAGGATTTTGAGTTTAGTGGGAACAAGTTTCCGCATAAATTTAATTTAAGAAAAGTAAAAACTAAACTGAGTACTCTATAAACTTTAGAAATTTGGCAATTCATGAAAATTTACATAATACTGAAGGACCTTAAATTCAAAATCAAATGCTTAATACAATACAAGCAAACGTGGAAGTTATGGAATGTGAACCACAAAATCAAAATGCATAAAGTCAAGTGTTTGAGATATCCTTAAGAATAAAGAAATTTGTAATTCCTAATAACTATGTTGTATATGTTTAAGATATTGACACCAATTTCAAAGATGATCCTAACATGTTTTCATAAGCCATGAAATGTGAAAATTTTGAATTATGGTTTAATGCCATGAAAAAAGAGATAAAATCTATGAAAAATAATCAAGTTTGGGACCTTCTTGAATTATTAGAAAGAGCTATAGTTACAAACTACAAATGGGATAATAAAACTAAAAGAGACTAATCTAGTAATGTTAAATGATACAATGCTAGACTTCTAACCAAAAGTTTTACTCAAAAGGAAGGCATTAACTATCATGAAACCTTCTCTCTAGTTTTAAAGAAGGATTCATTTAAAGTGATCATGGCTTTAGTAGATCATTTTGATTGAGAGCTATATCAAATGGATATGAAAACAACTTTCTTGAATAAAGATCTTGAGGAAGAAATATATATGAGTTAACTTGAAAGTTTCATTACTAATATATGTGGATGATATTTTACTTACATTTCAAACTATAAATGGGATAATAAAACTAAAAGAGACTAATTTAGTAATGTTAAATGATACAATGCTAGACTTCTAACCAAAAGTTTTACTTAAAAGGAAGACATTAATTATTATGAAACCTTCTCTTCAGTCTTAAAGAAAGATTCATTTAAAGTGATCATGACTTTAGTGGATCATTTTGACTGAGAGCTATATCAAATGGATATGAAAACAACTTTATTGAATAGAGATTTTAAGGAAGAAATATAAATGAGTCGACTTAAAAGTTTCATTACTAATATATATGGATGATGTTTTACTTACATTACAAACTATAAATGGGATAATAAAACTAAAAGAGACTAATATGGTAATGTTGAATGGTACAATGCTAGACTTCTAACCAAAAGTTTTACTCAAAAGGAAGACATTAACTATCATGAAACCTTCTCTTTAGTCTTAAAGAAGGATTCATTTAAAGTGATCATGACTTTAGTGGATCATTTTGACTGAGAGTTATATCAAATGGATATGAAAACAACTTTCTTGAATAGAGATCTTGAGGAAGAAATATATATGAGTCAACTTGAAAGTTTCATTACTAATATATGTGGATGATGTTTTACTTACATGCAATGATTTAAGGTTGCTATATGAAATTAAGAAATTTCTCTCTTAAAACTTTGAAATGAAGGATATGAGTGAAATTTCATATATTTTTGGTATAGAAATTCATAGAGATAGATCCCAACAGATGTTAAGATTATCTTATAAGATATACATTGAAAAAGTTTTAAAGTGATTCATAATGAAAAATTATTCTTTCATTGTTGCACATATAGTTAACAGTGACAAATTCAGTCTCACTTAATGTCTTTAAAATGACTTAGAATGCAAAGAGATAAAGCATATACAATATGCATTTGTAATTGGTATCTTTATGTATGCATAAATTTATACTGGACTTGATATTGCTTATGTAGTAGGAATGTTGGAAAGATACCAGAGTAATCTTGGACAAGATTATTGGAAAACTACCAAAAAAGTTATATAGTATTTATAAGGCACAAAGGACAAAAAGCTCACATATAAACATATTGACCATTTGAAAGTGGTTGAGTATTTAGATGTTGATTTTATTAGTTGTATAAATAATAAAAAGTCTACTATTGAATATATTTTTACACTTGCCGAAAGTGTTATATCTTGAAAAACTATTAAGCAAACCATTATTGTTTTTCCACTATAGAAGCGAAATTTATAACTTGGCATTAGACTAATACATAGACATAAAATATTGAAACGAAATTTAATATTGGAATCAATAAATATTCAATTTCATTTTCATAGCTATAAAATATTGAATTTAATTATAGTACTAATTGCTTAGTATGATTTGAAGTTACATAAAATAGATGTGAAAATTGTCTTTTTCCATGAAAATCTAGAAGAGAAAGTTTATATAGATGAACATAAAGGTTTTTTTTTTTTATTGAAAGTAAAGATTGAATGATGTCTAAACTAAAGGATAAATATGGATTAAAAAAACTTCTCTTACAATGGTATATTAAGTTTAATGATATCATAACATCTTTTGGATTTAAAAAAGAATACTTTTGATTAATATTATATACCAAAAGATGAGTAGGAGTAAGTTGTTTTCTTGTTCTATATGTTGCTTACTATTAGTGTTTCAAGTATACTACAGGGGATTAAAAAATTTCTTTAAAGGAATTTTACAATGAAAGATATGAGAGAGACATTTTTTGTTGTGGGAATAAAAATATTCAGTAACAAATTAAAATAAATAAAGATTGTCTCAAAATAATTATATTAGAAAAATTCTAAAGAAAGTTTATAAATTAAATATTCATTTGAGTTATTTCTATATCAAAAGGTGACAAATACAGTTTTATGTTGTGTTTTAATAATGATGTGAATATAAGAAAATAAAATTAATTCTATATGTTTTTGTTATTGGTATTTTAATGTATTTACTAGTATGTATTCTATTAGATATGAATTTTGTGGTAAAAAAGTTAGACATGTGTAAAAGTAATCCTGGAATGGATCATTAAAAAGTTATAAAGAAAGTATTAAGGTATCTGAAGGAATAAAAAATTACATACTTATGTATAAAAAATCCAACCATTTAAATATCATTAAATATTCATATTTAGACTTTGTTAGATGTATTAATAATATAAAATTCACTTTTACTTATTTGTTCCTATTAAGAAAAGTAGTAATTTTGTGAAATAATAAAAATTGTCTATTATCACTATATTTATTATAAAAGTAAAGTTTTGTACCATAATTTAAAATTATAATTCATACATTATAATTATTAAAATTTATTTTAAGGTTTAAGGTTATCTTACACTATTATCAAATTATTGAAATTTATGTGATAATTCCACAATAACTTTTTTCCAAGAATGACCAATACTTAAAGG
Source organism: Bruguiera gymnorhiza (assembly GCA_020883675.1). Classification (NCBI taxonomy): domain Eukaryota; kingdom Viridiplantae; phylum Streptophyta; class Magnoliopsida; order Malpighiales; family Rhizophoraceae; genus Bruguiera; species Bruguiera gymnorhiza. The sequence continues at coordinate 1,975,956 of JAIRCJ010001055.1, read as the reverse complement.
TACTAAAATTATGAGAATTTAAGAATTTTGTTATTAAAGAGAAGGTTTAGAAATAAGAAATACCTATAAAGTACTAATTGATCTCATAATAGTAGATTAATATAAAAGTTTACAACTAATATTATGTAGAAAATATATTTTCAAAATGGGTCTTAGTTGTATTTATAATAATTAATGATATATGATATACTTACACTATGAATTTACTAATATATTTTTGAAATACATCCATGTTATATTATATATATATATATATATTATTTTTAACAAAAAAATTTTTATTAGACATTATTGTAAAACATTATAAAATTATATATATTTTATAGGTTTTATATAATAAATTGCAAATGTTGTAGTCTATGGAAGGAAGTGTTATAAATAAATAAGGCATAATTACCATAACTTACATTAAATAATTTATCATATTATGACATTATGATAAAATTATGAGAAATTGTTATTATCATTTGTGCATAATAGTTAATGTAATGGACTAAAATCAAGTCAAGTGAAAGAATATTAGAATATTCTCACTTAATGGTGTGGTAATATTCATGGATCATATTTTTATTGAAGAACTAATTATAATGTGGTACAGTTAGTAAAAAATAATTTTGTATAGTATTGTATGATTAACAATTATAATTTTAAGTTTATATATATATATATATATATATATTAATTTTCTTTTTTCTTAATACATATGAGAATTTTATTTAAAGTGTTTGATTATAAGAAAAGTTAGGAGAAGGGTTAAGATAAATTCTTAAATGCATTAATAATTTTAGTTTTTCAAATTCAAGTATATCATTTATAATATTATTTACACAATAAAATCAATTTTAACATCTAAAGAATTAAAATTTATAAGGATAAATTTATCAAAAAATTTAATATATTAGAGTTGTGAAATAATATATATACATATTTGTGTAAAGAGATTTTTTAAATGTTTTTTTTTTTTTATAAATGATATACCCCCAACATATAATATAATATATGACTTGAGATCATATAGAATTGTTTATAAATTTTATGTAAAATAACTAAGTGGTAATAATCTCGGTAAAAGAAGGGTACCATGATTAATCAAAATGTGAAACTTGGAACAGGAGGAGCTGGTGCCACGCTTCTTACAAACCACCACTCTATTCTTCTTCCATGAAATCGAGAGGGAGAGGGAGAGAGAGAGAGAGAGAGAGAGGTAAACAAAAAAACAGAAACACGGAGAAGGAGATGGAAGGAGAAAAGTGTATAGTGTGCGTGACAGGGGGCACCGGGTTCGTGGCTTCATGGTTGATCATGAGGCTTCTTGAGCAGGGCTACTATGTCAACGCCACCGTTAGACCCGACCCAGGTAAGGAAAACCCAATCTTTTCTTTTCTTTAATTCTTTTGTTTTTTGCTGCTTCCCATTTGCAAAGCCAAATGAAGTAGGGAGTAATGAGAATTTAAGGGCAATTTTTAATTATATCTATGTGGTTACTAAAAGTCTAGATATTTGTTCATAATCTCAAGTTGTACATGTTGGTCAAATTTGGTTTTAGAATCATCTACCCGGAACTAAGATCTAGTTGTGAAATCTTTCTATGTGATACCACTGGTACATGACAAAGCTTTGATTTACCGTTGACCAGAGAACAAGAGAGATTTGGGCTTCCTCACAAATCTACCGGGAGCATCCAAGCAGCTACAAATCTTCCACACAGATCTCAGTGACCCAGAAAGTTTCAGGGTGGCAATTGAAGGATGCACTGGAGTCTTCCATGTAGCTACTCCGGTTGATTTTGAAAACAAAGAACCGGAGGAGGTGGTAACGAAAAGGGCAGTCGATGGAGCATTAGGCATCTTAAAGGCATGTCTGGACTCGAAGACAGTGAAGCGAGTTGTGTACACTTCTAGCGCATCAGCAGTTGTCTTCAATAGCAGTTGTGCAGATGTTATGGACGAGACATTCTGGAGTGATGTTGACTACATTAAAGCCATGAAACAATTTGGTGGTTCATACATGATTTCCAAGACTTCAACCGAGAAGAGAGTGCTCGAATTTGCAGCTGAGCATGGATTGGACCTTGTCACATTAATCCCTTCTTTTATTGTCGGTCCCTTCATCTGTCCTAAGCTCCCTGGCTCTGTGTACTCGTCATTTGGTTTGATATTGGGTAAGTACTATCACTGTGGTACTACTGCTTATGTTAATGCTATGGTTTAATGTTCATTTGTTGTACACTAAGTCAGTTGGAGGTTCAAATTGCAGTTACTCCTCCAATTTCTAGTTTCCAGAGGAAAAGTATAAAATGTGACCTATGATATTTTTAGAAGGAGAATAAATTGTTCCCATTGGTGGTATTTCAGGTGACCAGAATCGTTATGGAGCTCTCCTCAAATTTTCCATGGTGCATATTGATGATGTGGCGAGGGCACATATATTTCTCTTTGAAAATGCCAATACAAATGGAAGGTATAATTGTTCTGCAGAAACAGTAACAATTGAGGAGATGCACAGGTTTCTTTCTGCTAAGTACCCCGAGTTTCCATTACCAACACTCGAGTGAGTAATTTTCTACATTTTCCGTATTAGTATGTAATCTGTAGAATTAGTAGCAGAATGCCTACTTTGTTTTCCTCTTGCAGATCTTTGAAGGACATTAGGGGCTCTAAAACACCAAGTCTGTCATCAAAGAAACTACTGGATGCTGGTTTCAAATTCAAGTATGGACTTGATGAGACGTTTGATGAAGCAATTCAATGCTGCAAAGAAAAGGGATACCTCTAGCTCATATTGGGATTAAGTCCTTCGTGAATCAGCGCTTGGCTGTTGCTTCTTCTGATTTAGATGGATCAACAATAATTGATGCATATTGTAGCTTTGTTTGATGCATATTGTAGCTTTGTTGGTTTCCCATTCTCTGTGCGATTTAACTTGTAAGGAAGTATTTGAATTCCTGTGTTGAATACCGTATCTCTGGGCTATATGCAATTTGCAGCTTACTCTCTCATACTTAACTTCTTGTATAGTGTTCACCGAGGAGTTTGACAAAGTCAAGTCAATTAAAGTATCGGGCCAAGCTATTGAACAGGCTTTTTTCCCTAAAAGCTGATATCAGGAGGGCGCGACTGATTAAGGCTTCTTTTCATGTTGGTCCTATTATATTGTCACAAAAGTGATGACATGAAATATACACAAAAATTTTTATATTATTTGTACAAAATGTTATATTGTATAGAAACTATTAATATAATATAAAGTATTTTATATTTAATATAAAAATTATTTATATTTACTTGAATTTATAATTTTGAATTTACTTAATTTTTCTCATTAATATTTCACTTGTATATTATAATTAATTAAAACAATATTTTATTTTTAGTATTATTTATATACATGTTATATTAATCGATAAATTTTAAATATCTTTTTGATTTCTAGTTGCCTAAGGTATTGAAAATAAATAAACTACCAGAGTTAGTCACATCAACTACGGGAGCAAAGCTCTTACTAATTGACTGAGAGTTCAAATCACAGTTCCCCAAATTATCTCAAAATGCCAATATACCAAAATAAATAAATAAATTTGCTTCATGTAAAAAAGGTGTCTTGTTGCAAAAAGTTTTATGTTTATAGAACGAAGATAATGATTAAATGTACGTAATTTTATCTTGCAAAATGTTAAAAAAAAAAAAATCTATATCAATTAGCATAGAGCTAAGGTTTCCAAGTCCTCGTCCAACTAGATGAACAAATGTTTAAGGGCTTTTGACATTGATACTTTAATGCTCTAGTGAGTTCAAAGAATGTCTTTTTTCTTTTTTGTTTTTTTTTAATTTTTGACAAGGAGAAAAAGGTAAGGGTTTAGAAAGGCATGTTACCCCCTCGCACCAAGGACTTGGGCAATATTTATAGGCTCTGAAAGACGCTTGTCATCAAGAGCACTAATGTGGCAGATGCTTTGACTTGGCTGTAAGACATAGCTACTACAGATGTGAAAGGGTTCGGAGGCCAATTGGTCGTTTATAGTCTTGCATGAGCCCATGGGCTTGAGCATGTTGGGCTGATGACGACATGGTCCTAGTCATGCCTCTAGTCCCAATCCTTATCATATATCAACAAATGTTATTTTATTTCATTGTGTTTAAGTATGTAGGATGAGTCCGATGGCCTAGACCTCGAATGATGTAAAATATATTATAAAAATTATTTTTTTATTATTTTATAAAATATATTTAATTTTAATTTTAATTTTATACTTTATTTATTTATTTTATAATATTTTAATCTAATTAAAAAATTTTAATTAAATTATTTTGAAAGTCTATAAATTATTTAATAATTACTTTTATATTTATATTTAGTTAAAATATTTTTTAATTAATTATTAAATATTTTTTATTTAAGTTAAAATATTTTTTTTGAGTTAGATGATTTTAATTATAAATACATATGTAAATATAAAAGTTAAAAGTATTAAATAATTCAGTAATTCAATATTCTAATACTTAATATGAAATACTTTTTTTCAGAATTTTTATTTATTTTGATAGATTTCAATTTTTTTTAAAACATTTAATTAAGTATTGACCTTTGATATCAGAGTAGTTTTGATTTGTGTTAATGCCATCTTATGGAGTTTGAAGCAACCTCTTAAACAATGAAAATCATAAAAGGGACGACTTTAGTAAGAGTAATTTTACAAAATTATGAATACAATAGATTTTATATTGAAGATGTCACTTATAATCAATTTGTTCATATATACATTTTTGCTTTCAAAAATATTTTAATCTTTGACTAAAATTTTTTTGTTAAAAATTTTGTTAGATAGTTAGCAAAAATTGATATCTGTTTTAAATATAATGATATTCACAAAGAGGAGAAAAAAATTCATGTGTATTTGAAATTTAAGGTGGTGTAGCTGATTAATAGAATGATATACAATATGATCAATTAACATATGTTATGTCAAGAATTTAATTTTAGATAAATATAAAAAATTTATTGATGGTTGAATTTTATGATGAAGATAAATTTGATAAAATTTTAAAATGTGTTAAAAAAAAATTAGTTTTTATTTTCATTATGCCATATATATTAGACAAGTAATAGTTATTGATCAAAAGGTGATGAGTCAACAAAAGGTGAAAACATTGATTGTTGATAATGTTGGAGCGAAAACATTGATGTTGTGGTTGAGGAAATTAACTTTTTACTAATGAAAATTTCAATTATGAGTACCAAGTGATCACTACCAATTTAGAAAATGAGCTCATAACTCACAATTCTCATAATCTTGTTAATTATTTACCTCTTACATTAAATTTTTTTATTATATTATGATTGAGAAATTTAGTCCTAAGTACCCATAAGTCTCATAATCTTGTTAATTATTTACCTCTTGTGTTAAATTTTATTGATTGTAATTAAGAAATTTGATTTTAAGTCGAGGACAATTGTTGATATAATGAAGATTCATTTAGAAATAACCAAACACAAGTTATGAAAGACATTTTTGTATTCGATATTTTTCTTTTTGTATAGAAGAAGCTAATTTCTTACTGTAAACTCAAGTATAAGTTTTTTTTAAGTGGAGGGATTTAATGTAGAGTATATCACAAAAATTAATTTTTACCATCTTGCAAATTATATTATATTCTTATTTTATAATTTATTTATTTATTTTATAATATTTTAGTCTAATTAAAAATTTTAATTAAATTATTTATGAGGTATATCAACTATTTAAAATTTATTTTTATTTTGATGTTTATTTAATTATAATATATATTTTTAATTAAAATATGTTTTAGTTAATTATTACATATTTTATCATTTGAATTAGAATATTTTTCTTTGTTAGTTAAATAATTTCAACTATAAATACATATATAAATATAAAGGATAAAATTATATGATAATGCATTAATCTAATATTTCAATATCTTAAATACTTTTTAAAGAATTGATATTTTTTCTAACAAATTTTAATTTTTTTAAAAAATTTAATTGAATATTAACTTTTATTATTCTTTTCTATGCTTCTATCCCACATCAATATTAACTTGGGCCAATTGTTTGAAAAGAAGTATAATATATAATTATGTGATAATTAATTCTTGATATAAATGGTATATTGATTCTTAAATTTCTTTTAATGAAAAATCACATATTTTGAATTGATATTACTATTGGTATTTATATTTGTCTTAGTGTTATTATGAAAGATTAGTTTTGTCGAAGATACATTATAATAGGCTAGTCTATAATACATCATCTTAATTAAATTCATGAAAGTTATATTCTTGTAAAATAGAACTGATAACCTTTTGTGATAAAGAGTTAGCATGTAAAGTAATCACTCAAGTTTATTCACTTAAATGTTTGTAACCTAATGAATATTTCATCAAATGGCAATTATAAGTATTTTCTTACTTTCATTAATGATTTTATTAGAAAAACATGAATTTATTGTATGTAAAGGAAGTATGAAGTATTTGATTACTTTAAGAATTTAAAAATTATGTTAAAAGATAAAATGAGTATTATATTAAAATTTTGTGAACCAATAGAGGTAGTAAGTATATTTCTAACGAGTTTGAAGAGTATTGTAAAGTAAAAATAATAAAATATGAAATTACAATTTCCTACACTCTATAATATAATGGAGTTGTTGAAAAAAAAAAGAACAGATCTATCATAAATATTGTGAGAAACTTGTTAAAGGCTAAAAAAGTACCTAATCCCTTTTAAGTAAAAGTTGATTTGTGTTTTATTTAGTTGTTAAATAGATTTCCAAGGGCAAGTATTCAAAATATCACTTTTAAAAAAACATATAATAGTTTCAAATATAGTGTGAGGCACCAAAAAGTATTTGGTTTTTATTACTTATGTTCACGTTCAAGTAGGGATAAAAGCAAAGCTAGATAATTAAGGAGTGAAGACAATTTTTTTTAACTATTTAAAAAAAGGATAGAAGTTATTTAATCTTGTGACAAAAAAGTGATTTTGAGTATAGATGTGATCTTTGTTGAAGATAAGATATGGAATTTTGATGTTGAGGAACATAATGACTCTTAGAGATGTTTAGTTGTTATTTTGAGAGAAGAGGAATCACAAACTCCAATCCTTAATACAAATGGGGAAGTTTCATCAATTACTATTCATAATCTTACGTTACAAGGTTCCTAAAGGAATTAAAGATTAAGAAGAAATTGCTAATAATTAATTAAATTGCAAAATTATGATGTAGTCGTTGATAATACTATTGATGATGATGGAGATTTGGTGTATTTTGCCATGTTTGCAAATTGTGAACTTGTTTCATATGATGAGCTAATTAAAGATACAATGTTGGTGAATACCATGAATAAAGAAATTAAGATGATTGAGAATAATAATACATAAAAACTTACTAATATTTTATAAGGACAAAAAGTTATTGACATGAAGTCAATCTTCAAGACTAAAAAGAAGTAATATGGAGAAATAAAGAGATATTAAGTAAGATTTATTGCAAAAGGATTTGAATAATAATTTGACCATAACAATCATAGGAATTTTTTCTTATTGCTTGAATGGAGATTGTCAAACTTATAATTGTTTTAACTATACATAATCATTGAAAAATCCATCAAATGGATGTCGAGTCAGTTTTTCTTAATGACCCTCTTGATTGTTGAGTAACCACTAGATTTTGTGAAGAAAAGAAGTGAAAAGAAGGTTTATAAGTTGAAGAAAACATTATATGACTTAAAACAAGCATCTATAGTATGAAACAAGCACATTGATTCTTTTGTTCATAAGATTAACTTCTAAAAGTATCCTTTTGACGATGCCTTATGACACAAAATAGAAGCGTGAAGACGTCGAGATGATATTGACCTAAACTTTTATACCATTTGACGTAACATTTAGTGAAAATAATAGTAATACTTAATTAAGTCTAAGAAAACAAAATTTCTTAAAAAGAAAGATAGTGATAAAGTTGATGCTTTTACTGAAAGTATTTATTTATTGAACTTACACATATTTATTTAACTCTTAAACTAATACACATTTATAACTAAAACTATTTAACTAGAAAAATATTTGAACTAAATAAAGAAACAATTAATGATAAATCAAAAAAAAATTCTTGATTAGTTCTAATACTTCTTAAATAATTTAGTTAAAATTTCTAATTAGACTAAATATTATAAAATAAATAAATAAATTATAAAATAAAAATTACAACATAATTTGTAAGATAGTAAATAAATCTAAACTTTAATACCATTCGATGCAACATTTAGCAAAAACAATAGTAATACTTAATTAAGTATAAGAAAACAAAATTTCTTAGAAAGAAAGATAGTGATAAAGTTGATGACTTTATTGAAAGTGCTTATTTATTGGACTTACACATATTTGTTGAACTCTTGGACTTATATATATTTATAAAATTAAAACTACCTAATTGGAAAAATATTTGAACTAAATAGGAAAACAATTAATGATAAATCAAAAACAAATTCTTGAGTAGTTTTAATACTTTTTAAATAATTTAGTTAAAATTTCTAATTAAACTAAATATTATAAAATAAATAAATAAATTATAAAATAAAAATTACAACATAATTTGTAAGATGGTAAATAATAATTTTCATAACATATCTTATATTAGATCTCTCATTTGAAAGAAACTCACCCTTGAGTTAACAATAAAGAATTGACATCTTCTATACCATAAGAATAAATATTAAAATAAATTAATGTCTTTAATAGGAATAAATAGCTTTTTTGGTGAACAAGTATGTGAGTAATGATAGTAATCAATAAAAATGTCAAACCAAAATTTTCATCAACAAATATTGTAATTAAAAGATTAACAAGATCTTGGAACCTATAGGTTACTAAATTATCCTCTGATTTAATAGAAAATATCAACGATATTGTAATTGCTTGGTCTTCATTAAAATCTTCATTAACACAACATAAATCAACTGATTTAATCATAACATGGTTATTACTTAGTATTTCCCTTTCCTTTTTAGGCATCTCCTTTTGATTAACAACTGATACTTGACTAATAATTTCAATGTAGAGAAAATAAAAATTGAGATGTTTTCAACCCATTTTGAAATTTCATCAAATTTATTATCACCATAAAATTTAACTACCAATAAATTCCTCATATTTACATATGATTTAAATTTTGGCTTATTAGATTTAAATTGGTATCATTGGGGTCTTCTATGTAGCTGCCACAATGGATTTTGGAAAAAAAAAGAACCTAAAAAGTGGTTATGAAAAGAGCAATAGATGGAACATTAGGCATCTTAAAGGCATGCTTGGAATCTAAGATAATAAAGCAAGTTTTGTACACTTATAGCAAAGCAACTATTGTATACAAGAACAATAATATGTGTTTTATGGACGAGACATTTATCAAAGCCATGAAAGCTTTCTAAGGTCCATACATGATTTCAAAGTTAGCCTACCTAACCTTTAATCGAGGAATGCATATGCTTTACTACTATAGTTCAAGGTTGGTTTAACCAACCTTTAATTAAGGAATTAGAGAACTTACTCGTTAGTTAAGAAACATTGGGAAATAAATAAGTGGAGCTTGAATAAAAGAAGAAGAGGAGGCTCAACTTACTAGTTAAAGAAAAAGGTGTTTTAAGGCTGACAATGTTAGAAAATCAAAGAATGATGAAGAAAAGAAAATCAAAAAGGTTAAAAGGTAAGGTTCTCTAGCTAGGGGGAATTCAACTTTGTTGAAATCAAGATTGACAACTAAATGAAAATTTGAAGAAGTATAATAACGAGTGCTATAATTGAACCAAAAGAGACTATGCAAGAGATTGGTGGTTCAAAAGAAAAATAATACAAGAAAATATTGCAATCTCAAGTGAAAATCATAAGGTACTATATGGCAAAGATGAGTGGGATTTGAAAGCATCACTCATAATGATGGAAACAACTAGAGATGCTTCAAATGATAGAAGCAAGTGTAACCATCAAGAAGAAGAAGAGATCACCTTAAATGCCATAACAAAGAACAAAATAGGACATATAGTCATAACACTAAACTCTAGCAAGGACCTAAGCAAAAGTTGAATATTTTTACTTTAAGTGTTGAAACCACAGGGTAAGGAATAAACAAAACTTGCAAGAGATATTAGAGGATAAGGGACAAGGTGTTGTAGTGATTGCACATAATTTAAGGTTGCTAATCACTTAAGTTAGCAAGAAAAAGATCACATTACACTATAGATCCAATGAAGTCTTGCTACAAGACATATATCATGTTCCAAGCATAAGAAAAAATCTCTTATTAGTCACTTAACTCATTGCTCCAAGAAATTTTGTAGTGTTTGGCCCAAATGATGTTAATGTTCATGAAAATTTAACAATAATTGGCAAGAAAGAAACAAGATTTTATTTATGTAGCGATGTCTACAAAATTAGCATGCAAGGAAAAAACAAGAAGAAATGAGATGGTTGATCTTTGGCATGCATAATTGGGACATATAAGCTATCACAAATTAAAAGGGATAATGAAGAAATCTATGTTAAAAGGTCTTCTATAGCTTGAGGTCAAAAGTGATGTGATTTGTGAAGGTTTTGAGATAGAAAGCCGTATCAATTATCGTATGAAGAATCTAAATTCAAAGCTATATGTCTTTTAGAACTTGTTCACTTAGACATATTTAGCCAAGTCAAATACTTAGCTATAATTAGATTTCAGTATATGATAATATTTATAATTAATTGTACTTTAGTTGATTATATTTAGTTAATTATGCTTTAGTTGACATATTTTGTTGATTATACTTTACATATGTCGGGGTGCTTTTTTATGAAGGGAAAAGATTAAAAGGAATTTTGTTTAAAACTTTTTACCTACCTTTTTTTTTTAGAACCTACTTACCCTATGTGTTCTATTATCTTTTTCACTCTTTGTTGTTAGCCTTCCATTATGTGTGCCACTTAATAATTAAATGAGTATCATGTAAGTATAATTAGATGCAATATTAGCAAATTATTGATGATGTAGAAATTTTTACAAATTAAAATTTTGAAAAATTGTGAAAATAATGAAAAAAGTTGAAAAATTATCATAGAAATTTATAAATCAAAAAAATCAAAAAATTAAAAATAAAATCTCAAAATTTAAAAATAAATTTGAAAAATATTACAAAATTTGAAATAAAAAATTTAAAATTTTTCTAAAAAATTTGAAAATATTTTAAAAATATCAAATCTCACTATGTTTTTATTTTTAACAAAAAAGGATTTTTTAAAAAATTTTTTTTTGTAATATTTGATTTCAAATTTTGTTAAAATTTTTACACTTTTTAAAATTAACTTTTGAATTTGTTTTTAAATTTTTAGATTTTATTTTAAACTTTTAATATTTTTTGAATTTATAAATTTTTATGATATTTTTGAAAAATTTTTAATTTTTTTAAATGAGATATTAGTTAGAATTTTTTTGACATAACGTCTAGTTATATTTACATGGTACTTGTTAGATTACTAAGTGACACATATAACAAAGGACTAATGACAAAAGATAGAAAATAATGATAAACAAATATATTAAGCAGATTTTTATAAGAAAAATAATGGTGGGTGAAAATTACAAAAGATATAAAATTGTAGACAAAATCTTGTTTTTCGCTAGGAAAAAAATGGAGATGTTAAACAAGCGGGAATTCATTGAGTATTTAAACGAATATAAGACATGAAAATAAATAATATGTTCCAACACATCAGAACAAGATGGTGTGGTTGAAAGGAAAACAACCATCTTGAATAAGTGTGTAGAAGGATGCTTCATGCTAAGAATTTGTCGAGGAAGATTTTGGGTTGAGTGTATTTGAAGTGTAACTCACGCGATCAGTAGGCTTTCTCAAGCAAAGTCGAGATTTGTCTCTTCACAATGTCGTGTTTGATGAAGCATCATCATAATGGTCACCTTAGTAGGTATCACTACCCGATTCAAAAGAAATAAAAGAAAAGCTACAAGAGGATGATGATGATCAAAGTGTTTCATCACAACTAAGTCTTATGAAGACAGATAAGGAGTTGGTGTAGTGTTTGAGTTGGTTGAAAAAAAAAAGAAATAAAACACCATAAATTGGCTGGAGGACTCAACGTGGTCTCACCATCACCGCTTGAACAGATCAAAGCAGCACTGGTGGCTCCCGACCAGTCACATTCCATTGAAACTCACTAATTGGAAGCTCCATTGAAACTCGCTAATTGGAAGCTCTTTATGGTCCTGTAAATACGAGTTCTACGACTCTGAGCAAGGAAACTCTGAAATTTTTCCTTTATTTATTGCCTTTCAATTAACTCAAGTATCAGGGTATTAGAGCTGGATTTCGATTCAACTTTTTCAACTCTCTCCTAATCTTGCAAGTATTGGGTCTGTCAGCTCTCAAGCCCACGAGTACCCGAATTGGAGCCGTCCATGAGAAGCGACATGGGTGTCCATTTTCCTCCTTTTCAAAACTTCAAAGCAAAAACGTCTGTGCAGCAGCGTTGCCACTGAAACCCAATCAAGTGTCCAATACTTCCATTTACACTCGCCCCAAAGTCTGGAAGAACAGCAATAGATACCAAGGCCCTGCCTACTCTCACCAGCAATAATTAAGCCCTAGTCACCATGAGCAATTCCATCCCCTAGCAAAGCAGTTTAATACCATTTTCGTCAGTATCAACGCTTTTTTCCAAGCACTAGAAGATAGCAATTGCATTTGAATATTAGCATTATATTTTCTCTTGTTTTATTTTTAGTTTGCTTAAAATATATAAGAACAAGCAAAATTCTCACGAAATTTATATTGCGCACCTTCTATTTAGGGTGCGATAATAAGTTACACCCCATTTTTTAAGTGTAACAAATTACATCCCGACGTTTAATTCTAGTAACAAATAATACCCTCCTTTAAATTTCCGTCACAAGATGTTTGAAACAACTAAAAAAAAAAATGTCATTATAAATAACATAAAAAGACAAAAATGTTCTTTAATATGTACAATGTGAAAATATGAATGTCGGAGTATCAAAAAGAAAAACAATGGATTTTGAAACATATGTACTCTCTTACTTATATGAGTTAATGTTTATTCTTTCTATTAAATTATATTTAATAAATAATATATTTATTTTAAAGTATTTATATAATTTTAATGAAACACCCATATTTTCAATAAATTTTAAATCTATATCAATTAAAATACTAATACTTATATGTATAATTTTATTCACAAATATTGAGTAAAATTAATCTAATTTTGTATATTTTTAAAAATAATCTAATTTATAAAATAATCTTATCACTATGGTTAAGCATCTCTCTTAATTTTTGAATAGAATAAGCTAGTATATATGTGTCATTAATACAAAATAAATTAAAAAGCTATTTTAAAATTGTGTTGTATAATATCATATAGTTAAAAATACTATAAATTAAGCTTTCCAAGGTGACAATATAAGTTAATCAAATAGCTCTACACATTCTAACAATATATAATAGTCCTACATATTATAAATGGATTGAATTAGAAATTATTAATGTTTTATGTTATATTTTTCATTAATTTATCATTTTTCTTTTATAGAATCTTAATACTTGAAATTAAAAGAAAAAAACACAGAATCTTAATCATTTATCATAAAAGAGAGATTTTGATTTTGTATGATTTTTATACTTCATAAAAGGAAAAATATAATAAAATTTTAATCTGTGTATATTATTCAAATTGATATTTTTCTAATTATTTCAAACGTTCTCTTATAAAAATTTAACTAATGGTTTTAATTGTTATTTAAATCATATGCCAGGGTATGACTTATCATACATAAAAAATGAAGGGTGTGGATTATTATTACATATGGAGTAGATGGTAAACAATATAAATTTCTTAAATATTAAACGACATATAAAAAGGAAATATGAAGGGGTAGAAACGTCTTTTACCAATATATGTCGATCTTAGCTAACCCCTGTTAGTCAAAGGTGCGGAAGTTGCACTTGAAAAATAGAGATGCAGCTTGTTATCCCACACAGCAGAATTTAAATTTCTCCGAACTTCCCTCTCTTCTCATAAAACTTTACATTCTTTCAACCACGTGAAGTCTGAAGGCTAAAAGCCTTGAAAAATAGATTCCGACTTCTCTGGGCAAGGCCCTTGGTTTTCCACCGCAAAAACGAAAAAAAACAAAAAAAGAAAAACAAAAAGGATAGATTCAAATTTTAAATGGCAAGCCACGAACAAGAGCCATTCAAATTGTTGAAAGTTATTAACATCAAGGGACAGAGTATGTTCTTGCGAGTTTTCAACAAGGATACCAACAAAGTCAACGAGGAAAACGACTTCACGAAACCCTTTTGTCAAGGACCAATTAGGCCTTAGAATGTGTCAAAAATTTTGGCTGGTGCTTAGTTGACCTTTCGCACTTTTGTATTTGTGAATTTGGTGTCATTTAAGAACTTCTAGTCAGCGATTTAAAAGTGTGCGAATTAATTTTGTCCATTTTCCGAATTGGACAAGAATTTTACCTTATTAAGTTCTTACACCATTGGTAGAATCATCTCTCTCAAGGGATATTCCAATAATTAAGAGATCTTAAGTTCTTATCTTGAGAAAAGATATGACATTTATGAAAATATAAAGAACTATTTTTATTGTATAGGTTATAATTTGGTATTCATTCTAATAGACTATAAGAAAAAAAAAAAAAAGCCATCACATTGTCATCAATTTTTTGTACCAAAGTGAATTTTGAAGTTAAAAAGTGAGAAAATTCAAGATAATTATTTGAAAGCCGTTGAACTTATGGCAACTAAATATGATATAACATTATAAACAAAAATATAGTTTTTTTTTTCAAATATATAAGTTTTTCACTTACCTAGCTAAGACTTTTTAAACATCTTGTTTTTTTCTTTTTTAAAAAGATTTAGCCAAGATTTTATATGTATATTAGTATTAATGAAATTGAGCAAAATTGATTTTGAATAATTCATTGAGTAAAAAATTGCCTACGTGGTGGCTTTTTCTTAATTTTAAAAATTTTCTATTAGACTTGTATTATCGGTAATATTTGATATTTAATTTATTTTTTATAGATATTCATAATTTAAGTATTTTTTTATTTTTCACCTTTTGTTTCCTTAAAAAGGAAAAAGATAAACTCATAATTTTAATCTCTATTATTATTTTACTATTTGACAAGTTTTCCTTAATTCTAAGAACATGAATAAATTTTATTTATTTTTGAAATACTAATAAGTTTAATTTTCTTTAAAAACTTGTAAATTATGTTAAATAATAATCATAATTAAAAATTTAAATTTGGTGTATTACTCAATTTATAATTTATTCAATCCTTCTAACTTAAATATAAATTTAATAAATTCTCAAATTAACTACAATACAAATCATAACTAATAACAAAATTAATTTTAATTTTATTTAACTATTTTTTTAAAATTAAAAATAAATATATTTTATCTCAATTAATTATTATTAGAATTATAATTTATATTATTTTTTTAAATATTTTTAATTAGATATTTAAAATTTGTAGAACTCACAAATTTAAATCTAGTATATAATATGTGATATAAGATTATATAGTTATTCCAATCAATTAATATATATATACACACACATAAACACACATACATACAGAGGTAGAAGGGTCTTAAAATTTTTATAATCTTAGTACTATAACATTACTGCAATTAGAATGGAGTAAAGTTCGGAATATTTATAATTCCAACACCAAAATGTAAAAATTATTGGAACGTTTCCCATGCCACACGTCTCCTGAATGCCGGTGGCGATGATTATAAAGAGAAGGGGCATTTCGCTTCAATGCTGGTTAGGCAGAAGTTCGACAAGCGACAATGCGTCCATAGTTGAGGTTGAATAACGATCACAAACTGTGAAAGGACTGGAGGTAGAAAGCTAGTGGTGCCAGAAATCTTTCAACCACCACAGCCAACCTGCGGGCTCCAGCAAAGGAGTTGCTTCGTCAGAGAGGAAAAAGGCACACGCTATTCGTTTTGCTTGACATCGAGAGAGAGAACAGAGAGATGGAGATGGAAGGTAATAAGGGTACAGTGTGCGTGACAGGGGGCACAGGGTTCGTGGCATCGTGGTTGATCATGAGGCTTCTTGAACATGGTTACTCTGTCAACACCACTGTTAGACCCGACCCAGGTAAGAACCCTAAAACAAAAAAAAAAGTCTTTTGTTTTACTTGATTTTTTTTGTTTTTTCTGCTATTCATCTGCTAAGCTTTCTATGTCCAAAGCCTTTAAAAAGTTTGATACATCATTCCCCAGAGCACAAGAAAGATTTGAGCTTCCTCACAAGTCTACCAGGAGCATCCAAGAAGCTCCAAATCTTTCGGGCGGATCTTAATGACCCAGAAAGTTTCATTGTGGCAATTAAAGGATGCATTGGGGTCTTCCTTGTAGCTACCCCAGTTGATCTTGAACAACCTGAAGAAGTGATTACAAAAAGAGCAATTGATGGAACATTAGGCATCTTAAAGGCATGCCTGGATTCCAAGACGCTGAAGCGAATTGTGTACACTTCCAGCTCATCAACAATCACATACAATAACACTGGTATGGATGTTATGGACGAGACAATTTGGAGCGATATAGACTACATTAAAGCCATGAAAGTGGTCTTTGGTCCATATGCGATTTCCAAGACTTTAACAGAGAAGAGAGTCCTTGAATTTGCAGCTGAACATGGATTAGAGATTGTCACAATAATCCCTCCTTTTATTGTTGGTCCCTTCATCTGTCCTAAGCTCCCTGGCTCTGTGTACATGACATTGGCGATGATTTTTGGTAAGTACTACTGTTTATGTTAATTCCAAGGTTTAATTTTAATTGGTTATACAAGTCGCTTAAAGGTTCAAACTGAGATTACTCCGATTTCTAGTTTCCAAAGGAAAAGAATAAAAAGTGTGATCTATGATATACCCTAAAAGAAGAACAAATTGTTCTGAGTGATGCGATTTCAGGTGACCAGAAGTATTATGGAGCTCTTCTCAATTTTTCCACGGTGCATATTGATGATGTGGCGAGGGCACAAATATTTCTCTTCGAGAATGCCAATGCAAATGGAAGGTATAATTGTTCTGCAGAAACAGTCACAATTGAGCAGATGCACAAGTTTCTTTCTGCTAAGTACCCCGAGTATCCAATACCAACCCTAGAGTGAGTAATTTTCTGCATTTTCCGTATCAGTCTTTAATCTGTAAAGTCAGTAGCAGAATGCTAACTTTGTTTTCCTCTAGCAGATCTTTAAACGGTGTTAGAGACCTTAGAATGCCAGGCCTATCATCAAAGAAACTACTGGATGCCGATTTCAAATTCAAATACGGATTTGATGAGATCTTTGACGGAGCAATTCAATGTTGCAAAGAAAAGCATTATCTCTAGCTCGTTTTGGGCTTAAGTACTCCGTTTATTAATGCTTGGCTCTGGTTTCTTTTGGTTTTCCTTGACGTGAACACACATCCACCTATGTGTAGCAATAATGCACAAGAAGATATAGCAATCAAAGTTGGTGACTATACTGTGTATCTGTGTTTATTTATAATGGTTTGTAAGCTTTTCAATTTGATGTGACTATTCAATGTGCGACTTAAATATTTTACAATTTTAGTAACAAAAAATCATATTAATTCCAAGATTGGCTTAGTTGGTCAAATAAATATGATATCATAAAAAATTGTAATTCTTGAAAAATCTCCTAATGTCAATATAAATATGATTTTTCTTCTCTATTTTTGGGAGAAGATGGTTTTATCATCACGTGGAAAAGGGGGTGACGTGAGGGGCAGGTACTCGAGTCCCCACCCCTTAGGTTGTAGGTATACGCCTCCAATCACTGCAGCCTGCCCCCGATTTCTTTACTAGAGGAATAATAGCTCCGTGGTGGATGCAGCACCATAGATGAATTGTTTTTTCTGAGCCGGAGATGTAGACTTTGGTGGGTCACTCTTGAATATAATAATCTTAGAATAAATGATTTTTTTTTATATAACTAGAATAAATGATAATTTTGGTAAGATTTTTTTTTAATATAACTAGAATAAATGATAATTTTGGTAAGACCGAGGAGTATATTCATTATAGACAATGAATCCTTGTAGGACACTCTAGTGATTAAAAGTCAAGGCTTAGGTTCAATTGGCCTTCTAATAAATCGTAACAAAGAAAAAAAAAAGAAATATAAAGAAGTTCTAATTCAGTAAAATTGCATCAATGTATTGGTCACACATTACATTGTTATAGTAATTAGATGTATATTTTTGTCAAGTCGTGCAATTGAAATAAAAAAGAAAGATTTTGAATGTGGTGAAAAATAATTATTAAAAAAATCATGTAACTAGTAAAAGAATAAATGCTTATGGACAGCCAAATAAGAGACAAAGCTTAGATCCCACACATTAAATTCTAGTCTCTCCTTTGTCACTATTTTTTGTTTTAAAAAAACCATAAAGTATAGACACTTTTAAGATAATTTGTGTTTGCATTAGACATAGGGATTAAATATGACAATTATTTGATATTTTTTTATATATGTTAAATATTTCAAAATATGTATGATAAAAAATAAAAATAAAAAATTTGAACATATGTATTGTGCCCTTTTATAGTCAAAGACAAGACATTAGTGGGACAAAATTTAAACGCATTTACAATAAGGATAAAAATAACATAAGATATACAAAAGTCAAATATAGACAACTTTTCTTTATATTAAAAAAATATTAAAATAATTTCTTTTGAATTTTCTTTTTTTATAGAAAATTTATAACTCTGTGTAATTAAGACTGTTGTTAAGTTTTACTATTGCAGTTGCTAAATTGATGGTTGAAAAACTTGATGTGAGTAAACGCAATTGGCTAGTTTGTAAAAATAAAAAAAATAAACCTACAATGATAAAAAGTATAATTTTCAGAAGTATTTGGTAAATTGTGAATCAAATAAATGCTTTCATAAATAGTGACATGAAAACACATTATTATTTGTAGATATTCCAATAGGGTAAATAGAACAAAAATATAATTTTGAATCAGCAGACAAAAACAAATCCGCACAAAAACAAGGGGGGGAAAAAAAGGACATTGAATCAGCAGACATGAAGCCGTTAGACGGCAATGGTGGTTGGCGGAGAAGCATGTCTGCGATTGTCTTGTGGTGTGGGATCAAAATACACGACCAAGAGTACTTGGTCCGATACTTTGGGCCAAACCCTTTAGCCTTTTTCTTGACTGTGACTTCTGATAGAGATAGGCATTCCTTGGTCCTATCAGTGCCATTTTCCTCGGTAGCTCCTGAACTCTTTCCTCGTGGGAATTATGAGTGTTAGCCCAGAGCAGCAAGCTGCAAGGAGGGCCGGTTGGTAGGGATAGCCATTAACCATTAAAGTTCTAAACTTCTCAAAAGGTACTCATCATTTGGTCAGCACTGCCCATTTTGCAGAGATCCGCCAATTTATGATCAGCCTTTAAATCAAATTAGATTAGAATCATAGAAATGAAATACGGCAAGAGAATTCCATTCGAGTTACCCAATATCACCGGAAGAGTTGCCTATTACAATAGTTTTTGGCAACCCAATTAGCCCAATTAGCCAAAAAGCTTGCCTTCGAGCTATACATGCTGACATTTGTAATCTTGGAGAGAACATTAACGGCTTCATATGCCACGGACATTCTCTCCTGCTATTCATTGAAAAGAAATTATGAAAATCGTTAGTATCATGCATTAATATTCATATAAATACAAATTCATTTCTAATATATATATATATATATATATTTTTTTTTGGTTGTTATAGCTTTCGTTGTGCTCTAGCTAGTTTCATCATCCATGCCACTTTCAATGAATTTGCACGTTTTGTTTTGCCACCAGAGAGATTGATTTAGTCCCACCAGAGCTCCAAATCTTTCACGCAGATCTCAGTGACCCGAAAAGTTTCAATGTGGCAATTAAAGGATGCACTGGGTTCTTCCATGTAGCTACCCTGGTCGATTTTGAAAACAAAGAACCGGAGGAAGTGGTAACAAAAAGGGCAATTGATGGAGCATTAGGCATCTTAAAGGCATGTCTGGACTCGAAGACAGTGAAGCGAGTTGTGTACACCTCTAGCGCATCAGCAGTTGTCTTCAATAACAGTGGTGCAGATGTTATGGACGAGACATTCTGGGGCGATGTTGACTACATTAAAGCCATGAAACAATTTGGAGGTTCATACATGATTTCCAAGACTTGAACTGAGAAGAGATTCACTGAATTTGCAGCTGAGCATGGACTGGACCTTATGACGTTAATCCCTTTTTTTATTGTTGGTCCCTTCACCTATCCTAAGCTCCCTGGCTCTGTGTACTCGTCCTTGGCTATGATATTGGGTAAGTACTATCTCTGTGGTACTATTGCTGATGTTAATGCCATGGTTTAACATTCATTTGTTGCGCAATTAGTCAGTCAAAGTGACACCACGTCTAGCGAAAATAAAATTAGTATTCAATTAAATTTTAAAAAACAAAATATCTAAAAAAAAATAAAATTAATATTTTTATTAAAAATATTTATTCATTGAGATAATTTAACTTTTAAATTTATATATATTTATAGGTAAAACTATTTAAATAACTAAGAAAAAATCCTAGAAATATTTAATTAAAAAGAAAAAAATTTAAAAACAAAAATAAAAGTTATTGAATAGTTGCATAATTTTTAAATAGTTCACATAATATCTACATAATTGAATTATATACCTTCTAAAATTTTTCTTTGAACTTCTAATAGTTTTTCTAATTTAAAAAATCTTAAACTACTCATTTTATATCAATTTCCTCAAATTGAGGATAACTTAACCTTGAATTCAAGTTAAAATTTAGATAAAGAGACTTATTAATTGGATAGAACAGATAAATATTTACAACATTGAAAGTCTTGAAATCCTTTATTAGTTAAGTAGATCACTCGCAGATGCATTGTCATTAATTTTTTTCAATATCTAATAAGAACTATACTTCTTAGGTTATAACTTGTTGTAAGAACTAATATGAAACCATTCTTTGCAAAGCAACATCATCACCATATCATCCTGGGAAAATAACTTGTTCTTTCAATGTTTGTCTGTAGTTCTTTTGTACTTCCTATTGACAATTTTTAACTTCTATTTCACCTCAACTTGAACAGATTGCATTTGTCCTGCAAGATACTCAACTGCATTGCTAAAGCTTGGAATTCAAGAAAGTTTAACTAAATACAAAGTATGCTGTAAACATTTAGTGTAAATAACAGAAAAAGAAAACTTTCCTATATAATTATGAATTGCCTTCATGTAAGTAAATTCTACTTGAATTAAAGTAAAGTCTTATTACTGTAATTTGACTCTACAAATACTTCGAATAAAATTGTTTAAGGTCTTATTAAGTGATTCAGTTTAACTATTTGTTTAGAGGTGAATTGTATTGTTGAATTTTAGAGATGAATCAAATAGTTTCCATAGAGTGAATTAAAAGTGACTAGAAAACCTAGTGTCAAGCTCAAAAGTGATAGATTCAGGCACTTTATGTAGACATACCACCTCCTTAAAGAATAATTGATCTGTCAATAATAATAAACAAATATATAATTCATACCACATTAGGTATAGGATAGGTTTAAAATAAAATTTATAAACAAGTCTTTTTAAATATTATCTAAAATAAATATAGGTAAAGATATATAAAGTTTGATATATTGTGATTGAATTTTAACTGTTTGACAAATATAGTATTGTTGGATAAATTTGTTGACATCTCTCTTTAACTATGACTAATAAAATTGTTCTTAGGCATTAGTAATTGTCTTGTTACACCCAAAATGACCTATAAGATAACCTCTATGTAGATTACAAAAATTTTTCTCCTTTAATTAAGATTGAGAAATACGAAGTTGATTTTACACATCAAATAGTCATTATAGATATAGTAATCATCTGTAGACTACTTTTAAATACACTTTTTACAAATTGTTTCAAATTCTTTATCATACTTGTTCAATTCACAGAGAAATTCAAAATCCATTATCTTATTGCTCAATGTGATTAATAGTGATATTTTCACATATCAAATTTGCCCTTACTTGGTAAATTCCTCTGAACCTGCTTAACAATAATTTCATAATAGTTATTCATATAAGTATTTATTTCACTCTAATATTATGCCATGAATCATAAGTATGACCATCAAAGTCGTTAACCTTATCATTGACTTTACTACTTTTATTGACCACTTCACATGTCTTAGATGATGCCAAGATTTTTGACTAAATAAAAACCAAGAGTAAGTCCAATATAGTCAAAATAAACTTTTGATATTGCATAAAAAATGCCTCTTGAGATAATATGAAAATTCACTTTACCAAAGACGGTTTAATCTTTGCATGCTTCTCCTCTATTTGCACTTATCTTTGCACCCATTTTTTGTCTAATAAACTAGTGCATTTTTTTCATCCTTACATCCATTCTCCTTATCAAGAGGACATGCTTAAAAGTAAAACAACTAGATAAAAAAATGATTTAATCCAACTTAATAATGGTCATTCCTATTATTACTTATAAAAGCATATAACATAAAACTTACAAGGAAAAATACAACACAACTATTGATGCTATGTTTCTCATTTTCCTTGGCGCACTTCCCTCTTTTAAGTTTGTAATCCTTAATCTCATTGCACAATTTCTCAAAGACATATTCTGCCTAGTTATAAGTGCTCATTGCACGATCATTTTCAATAACATTGTATAGACTAATGGAAGGGACATCTCCCACGAATATCCTTAATATTGACGTTGGATATAACAATGCTCCTAATACTACTAGCAAAAATGATTGCTTAAAAACAATATCATTGGGTGGGTTCTTAATTTGCCTTTCAAGCTATATCAAACTTAGTTGATAACGTGACATTCAAATCAATATTTTTGCAATGTCATCGCTCTTAGGCACTATCTCTACTCTTTAAAGTTCTCAGCCACTAAAATTGCTTCACACTAACATATAGAGTCTTGCTCTTGTTACTTATTTTGATCAATTCTAACATTACATCAGTTTTGCCGATCATTATACCAAATATACCTAGTTATATCTAATCAAACATAAATTTGATGTTATTTTAGTCTTTAAGCAATTTCAAAAATTATTCAAAAAATATATTAATTAACCTTTCTTTATTGTCTACTCTAATAAAGGAGGCAAGTATCAAGTTTTACACACTGTACTATGCAAAACAATTCATATTCACACAAAAGAATATTAATATAAATGTACTTGACTTGGGTGGTTCCTTTTTAGGTTATTATGAGGTTTTCCCACATTTTCTTAGCTAACTTGTAAAAGGAGAACACAATAGAACAAATAACAAACTTTGGAATTGAGGTTTTGGACTTTAAAGTATTTGGTTATGTATTCACTCTTAGGTTTGTCAACAGTGACACTGTTCTTGATTTTGGTGATTCTTTTGGGGACATTAGAAACTATATGTCATACGTTATAATCATAGCATTAAAGGTAAATAATTATTTTATTTTTTCAATAGTTATAATTGGTGTTATCAAAGATAATGGGTCAAAGCAGGTTATTGTCGATAAGGTGACACAAAGGGGGAAAGGATGTCATTGGATTGGCTTAAGGTGGCAAAACCTTGAATACAAAGACTGGCTCTGATACCAATTGTTAATCCCAAAGATAACTAATTTGGTTGCAAGGACATATACCTATGAACTGTATAATGTAAACAAATAAAAAAAATTGCAGCATAAACAGCAACAATAGATCATGAGTGTAGTGTGTGCAGGAGGAATAACAAACCATAAAATAAAAAATAACTTGATGTCTTGTGTGATTGTGAAAAACAATAAACAAGATTAAGGGAGAGAGAGAGAGAGAGAGAGAGATGAAACACAAGAACCAATATAGGTTTGAATCTCTTGCTTTTATGTCCTTTCCTTATGGAATCCTCTTTGTGAGTTTCAACTGTATTGTTAAACTCCCTAATTAGAAGGAGGATAGTACATACAAAACTCCTCAACCTTTCCTACAACATTTTAAGCCCATACACTCAATTTTCGCACGCACAAACTTTTGTTCTATACATTTAGAATGCTTAAGTTTTTCTCACTTCACTTTAAGTAACATTTGCCCTCATAAAAAAATCACACTTTTCTTCTCTTTAATCATATTGACGCGTGGAATTATTTCACACCTTTTATATCATAATTTGAGTGTTTTTCCTAGTTCTGAGGTAAATTAGGCTTAATGTTTTGGGTTTTGATTGTATTGTTCTAGTATTTGTTATTTTGTAAGTTTAAATGGTGAATTAGGTTTTAAATGAGTTTAAGGAGATAAAGGATTTGGGCCAAAAAACATCTTTTTTTTTGGCAAGAATTCTTATTCTGGAAACATGAACATTATTTGTTTTTAGGCCATAATTAGAGTTATGAACCTCAAATTAAGGCATTCTTTAGCCTTTTAAAAAGTTAAGACATAGGACTACAACTTTCTTGAAAAGCCTAACTTAGAATTCTGCTATTTTGATATTTAAAAATTGGATGAAAATTAAAGGCGAGAATTTGGACACTAATCAACATTAAATTAGGAGTCCTACAAGATAGGGATTAAAATTGATTTTATAGAGTGTACTTACTAGCCAATTTAGGCTTTTAAGAAATAAATATATTAAAGGGAAAACATCACAATGAGAGAGAGGGTTTCATATAAAGGAGAAAGAGAGGACAAAACAGTAAGTAAAGGATTTAGAAATAGCAAAGACAAAAGATAAACATGCAAGACTAAAAGATTACCAACCTTCTTACTTTCTATTATTCCTTTTACTATTTATTGATTTATTTTAAGATGTTTTATGAATATTTAGTTATTTATTTATGTGTTTTGATGGATATAAGTGGCTAGATCTTTTATTTTAGGACAAGGGTATAATTATTAAATTCTATTAACAAATTGATATTCTGGTTGTTTTGAATGTTCTTAATTAATTCAATTTGATACTTTTGATTTTCATTCATGTGAGTAAATTGTCATTGTTTGCATGTTTAAGGTATTAAACAATGAAGCGAAAGTGGAAGTTTAATATTAATCTGTAAAAGTATTTAACATAAGTTGTATAGTTTAGAAATAAATACACACCTTTGTAATCATTGTTAAGGATTCCACAAGTTCTAATTAATTTGTGTTAATTTCTATAATTATGAAAGTAGATATAGGATTAATATGAGTATAATTGTTAAGTGTTGAAGAGATCATCATATACTTTAAGGAGTTTAATTGTTGTTGTTAACAAGTTTTAATTGTAACTGGATGTTAAGTTTGTTATTGGTATTTAGTTGATGAAATCTAAGTCTTAGAACCTTGGGCCATTAAGTTTTTAGCACTGTTGCCAGGGAGGAGAGTTTTTAATATCAATATAATGAATTTTCCTTATTAATTTAGCTTGTAATTTTATTTTTGTGTTGATTTCTATTTATACTTTTTTTTTGGTTTTAGTTTAGTTTATTTAGTCTTATGTTTTTAGTGTATAATTCTATTTTAGATTGCTTTTTGACTAATTTTAGTTAATATTCTGAATTTTTAATTTTGTGTTTGCAAAGTTAGATTGTGATAGGTGTTTTTGGCTAAAATGGGGGTAAGCATTAGTAAAAATCAAAATCGACTGTTAAATTAAGGGTCATGCTTATAACTATATGAAGGAATAACATTTTATTTACTAACCCTACTTTATCTCAACAAAAAATGTCGTTTACTAGGGTTTCTAATCATTTTTGCATTTTTTTTGTCATTAAAGCTATTTTTGTTAGATGTTGATTCGTATTTACTATTTTTAGTATTCTTTTTGTTCAATATTATTGAAATATTTATTTCTGACATTGTAAGGTTGTTTAGTGCCTGCCACATACATGTAATCAAAATTATCTTATTTGATCCTAAGATAAAACAAACTCTACATATATTAAGGAAAGATTAATGATTAGACCAAGAACGAGCAATAATGAAGATGAATTAATCAATCAAATTCAAAACCAGAATCATAATCTACGAGCATTGTGTGATTATGTCATGCCAAATGTCAATACTGCCCAATTTAGTATTGTGAGGCCAACAATGAATGCTAGTAATTTTAAGATCAAACTAGGCCTTATTTAGATGGTTTAATAAGATTAGGTTAGTCAAGAATCATAGGACCTAAATGTACATCTTGCTAATTTCTTGGAAATTTGTGATACTATCAAGATAAATAGAGTTAGCAATAATGTCATTCATTTGAGACTTTATCCATTCTCTCTTAAGGATAAGGGAAAAATCTAATTGAAGTATAAGGCTTTTAATTTTTTACAACCTAGGATGCCTTGTCATAAGCGTTTCTAAGTATTATTTCCATCTAGGTAAGATTGCAAAACTTAGGAATGATATCACTAATTTTGTTTAGTTTGATGGTAAGTCTTTGAGTAAAACTTAGGAAATGTTAAAGAAGTTGCAGAGATGATATCCCCACCATGGTTTACCTAAATGGTTACTAGTGCAAATGTTTTATAACAATTTGACACATTCAATCAAAATTGCTATAGATGTAGTTGTAGGAGGTACCTTAATGGGCAAGTTAGTAAAAAAGGAATATGAGTTATGGGGAGATATGGCTTCTAATAATTATGAATGGTTAAACGATAAAGGTATGCCCTAAAGAACTCTATGCATGTATAAAGTTGATGGAATAAATATGTTGAATGCCAAAATTAATAACTTGGTAAAAATGTTTGGTAAGTTAAGTAATGTTAGTGTTATTTCAAATGTTAATGTTATTTTTGACCTCAATATTATAAATTGTGATTGATGTGGAGGAGCACACTTAATTTTGATTATGTGTAAGTTGAACAATTACAATTAATGTTAAATTTCAATAGGTAACATCAAAATAATCCTTATTTCTAATCTTATAACCAAGGTTAGGGAAATCACCCTAATTTATCCTAAAGAGATCAAAGACATCATGGCAACAGCTTAAGACCTTCCAATCATCCAAGTTTTTAACTTAAGCCCTAAGGAATGACATAACAATAAGAGAGTAAGCTAACATATGGAGCTATTCAAAAGCTAGCCAATGCCACTTTGGGGAGGGTTAAATGGCTAAAGTCTAAATTTGATCAATTGGTTACTTCCAACCGTAATTTAGAAGTTCAACCTCGTCAAGTAGCAAATGCAATCCAACCTCATGGTCAAAGGAACTTACCAGAGGTCAACCTAAAGGAGTAATGTAAGCTAGTTACCTTGAGAAGTGATAAGAAACTTAGTTAGGTGTGAGGTTGTAGTAAATGATGGTGTTGATGTAAGCCATGAAAAGATAAGTTAGAAAGAAGTTGAACAAACTAGAACACCATTCACACCACCACCAACAATTAAACCTTCTGTCCCTTCCATTATTTTTCATCAGAGGTTCAAGCAAAATAAGATTGATAAATAGCTTAAGAAATTCATTGAAGGGTTTAGACAATTGTACATTAACATTCCTTTTATATATTCCTTAACTTAGATTCCTATTTATGTGAAGTTTCTTAAGGAGATTATGTCAAACAAGAGGAAATTAGAGAAGCACGAGACCATTGTTTTAATTAAAAAATGCAATTTAATTATTCAAAATAAGCTTCCATTAAAAGTTTAAATATCTAAGGAGTTTTTTGATTCATTATATAATTAGTGATGTTGATTTTTCTAGAATTTTGTATAATTTAGGTGCTAGTATTTCACTAATGCCTTAATCTATGTGTAGGATGCTTTGATTGAAGAAGTTGAAACCTATTACCATTTCTTTGCAATTAGTTGATTGATTAGTAAAGTACCCCGTAGGTATTTTGGAAAATATATTAGTCAAAGTAAAGAGATTTTTCATTCTTGTTGATATCATTATGTTAGAAATTGAGGAAGAAAAGGAGATTCCAATTATATTAGGTTGTTCTTTCTTGGCCAGGCCTAAAGCTATTATAGATATTAAAAATTGTAGGTTGACATTGAAGGTTAATGGTGAAGAGGTAGAATTTAATCTGTCGAAGGTTACTAGATACCCTTCTTGCATTGATCATGTTTTTCAAGTTGCTTTAATGGATGAGCTAACTGAAGAAGTTTTTAGGGATAAGAGTCCTAAAAAAGCTCTTGAGAATTATTTAGTAAGTGCAAGGACAATTAAGGATTGTAATTTAAAGATTATAACAACTATGTTTACCTTAAAAGCGATTAGTTCAATGTCAAAGTAGAGAAGTTTTCAATTTGAAAATCTAGGCAAAGTAAGTCACTTCCTATTCCTTTTAATGTACAAGCCCTTGTTTTAGAGTTAAAGCAATTTCCTTCACATCTCAGGTACGCTCTTTTAGTTGATAATAATATTCTACTTGTGATTGTAAGTGCTTTTTATCTAATGCTTAAGTTGAAAATTGTTACGTGTGTTAAGATTAAAAAGAAAAGCCATAGGATGGACTATTTTAGATCTTAAAGGGATTACCCTTCTTTGTGTATGCATAGAATATTAATGGAGGCAAACCATAACTTGTTATTGAAAATCAAAGATGACTAAATCCTAACATGAAAAAAAGTGATTAGGATTGAAGTTTTTAAATGGTTAGGTGTAGAATACATGCAATACCAAAAAAAGGTGGAATGACTATTTTGTGTAATGAACATAATGAATTAATTCTTACTAGGACAATTATTAGGTGGAAAGTATGTATGGATTATAAAAAACTTAATCCGAATACCTATAAAAATCATTTCCTTTTACCTTTTCTCGATCAAACGTTGGAAAGACTTATTAGGTATGAATATTATTGTTTTATAAATGACTATTCAAAATATAACTAAATTTTTATAGCCCTAAAATACCAAGAAAAAACCACTTTCACTTGTCCTTATTGTATTTTTTTTTTCATTTCATAAGATGTCTTTTGGTTTATATAATGCATTTATTACATTTTAACGTTGCCCTAACATTTTGTGAATTTGTTAAAAAGATCATAGAAGTGTTCATGGATGATTTTTCTGTATTTGAATCTTCTTTTAATAGTTATTTGGCTAACCTATCTAAAGTTTTATAGTGTTGTGAGGAGATCAACTTAGTCTTGAATTGGGAGAAATATCATTTTATAGTGTAGGAAGGCATTGTGTTAGGTCATAAGATCTTAACTAGGTGTATTAAGGTGGACTGAGAAAACATTTAAATAATTGAAAAGTTTCCACCATCCATTAATATTAAAAGAATTAGAAGTTTCTTTGGTCATATAGGGTTTTATTAGCATTCGATTAAGGATTTTTTTAAAATTACCAAACCTCTTTATAATATGTTAAATAAAGTTATTGCTTTTAAATTTAATGATGACTATTTGAATATTTTTAATAGGTTGAAAAAGAAGTTGGTCTTAGTACCAATTCTAACAATACTAGATTAGAGTTTGCCCTTTAAACTAATGTGTGATGTTAGTGACTTTGCCTTAAGTGGTGTTCTTGGCTAAAGAAGAGAAAGGAAGTTATATGTTATATATTATGCTAGTCATATTTTAAATGATGTATAGTTAAATTATGTAACTACTGAGAAAGAATTGCTTATTGTGTTATTTGTTTTTGACAAGTTTTAATCACATTTCGTAAGTTCTAAGGTGATTATTTATACTGACCATGCAACAATTAAGTAAGTTATTAGCAAAGAAAGATGCTAAGCCATGATTAATTGGGTGGGTGTAGCTATTCTAAGTATTTGAACTCGAAATTTGAGATGAGAAAGGCTCAGAGAATGTTGTGGTAAATCATTTGTCTAAATTAAAGGGATAGTCACAAGTAATAGAGATACTATATTATAAGAGCTTTCTAAATGAGCAATTGGTAACTATATCACTTGTTTTGTGGTATGTAGATTTGGTGAACTACTTGGTGAGTGATATAATTCACCTGATTTAAGCTATCATAAAAAAAAAAAAGTTCTTGAGTGATGTAAATTACTATTTTTATGGTGTTACTATTATACTAGTTTTATGCTAATGGGATAATTAAGAGATGTATGCCCTAAGACGAGATTAATGATATTCTTTATCATTGTTATTCATTGGAGTATGGTAGACATTTTGATACTTCTATGACAATTACAAAGGAATGACAACCTAGTTTGGCCAACTATGTACCCAGATGCTAAACAAATTGTAAGCATATGTGATAGATGTCAAAGGGTTAGAAATGTGCCTAAGAGAAATAAGATGTCATTGACTGATATCTTGGAGATTAAATTGTTCGATGTATGAGGGATAAATTTCTTAGGTCTATTCTTATCATTCTTTAACAATCAATATATTTTAGTGGTAGTAAACTACATTTCTAAATAGGTTGAGGGCACTATAACTTAAACTGACGACACATAAATGGCAATGCGATTTGTGAAGAAAAACATCTTTTTGAGATTTGATGTCCTAAGAGTCATTCTTAATGATGAAGGGTTCCATTTCTATAATCAATGTCTTATTGAAAAAGAATGAGTTTATTCATAAAGTAGCACTTAGCTATTATCATCAAATAAATAAGTAAGTGGAGCTAGTGAATTGAGAGTGGAAGTTGGGGAAAACTATTTCCAATTAAAGGATGGATTGGTTGAACAAGTTAGATGATGCACTTTAAGCGTATATGACAGTTTTTAAGAGACCTTTGTGCATGTCCCTATATAAATTCTTTGAAAAGTCTTGTCACCTACCATTAGAATTGGAGTATAAGGCTAATTAGGCAATTAAAGAATTGAATATAAATTTAAAGATTGTGAGAGAAAAGAGATTTTTATAGTTGAGTGAGTTGGAAGACTTTAGATTGAATGTTTTTGAAAGTGTTTGGCTTCACAAGGAAAAGATTAAGTATTGATATAATAAGCATATTCAAAAGAGAAATTTTGAGATTGGATAACTATTACTACTCATCAATTCATGTCTTAAGTTATTCTCAGGCAAGATTCAATCTAGGTGGTTTGGTTCATTCATAATGACAAAGGTGTATCCATATGGAGTTGTTGAGGTGCATGATGAGGCCATTGGTACATTCAATGTGAATAGGCAATTTTTGAAGCCCAATCTAGTTAGTGAGGTAGTGCCTAAAGGAGTCATATACTCCTTGCAACATGCTAGCTATGAGTGATTCGGTGGTTGTCAAACTAGTGACTGTAAATAAATGCTTCTACGGAGGCAACCCAAGCCCTCTTTCTTTTAAAGTTTTTTAATAAATGTGACTAAACCTTAATTCTTTTGTTTAGGTTGTTAAAATTCAAGTATCTCAATTTTCGTCCTTTAACTTTCAATCTTTGAACATAACTTGGGGAAGAATCATTTAACTTTGTTCAGCTTCTCTTTTATATAAAGGATAATGTGTGATTGAAGTTTATGGGGTAATTTATGATTTTTATGTGTAATTCTATGTTTGTTTATATGCTTGGCATAATATTTGCCATTTTTTCTAAAATTTTGCATACTTTGTTAACCCTTGAACATAAAATTCTTCCTTTTGTTTTGAAAGAAGAATAAACTTCTTATTTAGTATCATGATTTATATTTAAGTTACTTGTCATGTTCAAGCATTGCAATTTTGGTTTAAGATGGGCAATATCTTATAAAGTGAGATTAAGCGTGCTTGAATTTTCAAGATCATTGAAATACAAGCTCTTTGTGGAAGTTGTAAGATTATACATAAAATTTAAATGTACTACTTCTTTTGTAAATTTCTCCTTTAAGTTAAGTTTAATATGATGGTTATGAATAAATATAATTAAATAAGTTAAAATATTTATATACCTTACTATTTTGAGTTGCTTAGCAATTGGGAGATTTTATCATAAAATGGTGTCTTTCACATCAAGTAGTGACTTGAATTATAAGTATGCAAAAAGCACTTTGAGTGTGTAACTTGTTAAGTAACTAGGTGCATTCATCATAAAATGTTTGTATTCATGTCAAAAGACAAGTGTAAGAACTTAAAGATTTGAAAAGAAATGAGAAAGAAGATGATTATAGTAATGAGAAGGGTTATTGCATAAGTAGTAGTTACATGATTTGATTATGTTAGTTGCATAAGAAACATAATTGAGTTTGGAATTGTGTATGGATATATAAGATAAAGAATGTGAGTTGCTTAGTTTTTCTTTGTTCATTATTATTATATTTTAAATTGAAAATATGATGTTTTGTGTGATAAGTACTTTGGATGTGATGAATAATTCTAATTGATTATTATTCTTTGCTTTGAATATGATCTTTCACTTACTTAAGGACAAGCAATTATACAAGTTTGGGGATATTTGATGTATGGAACCATTTCATACATTTTATGTCACAATTTGAGTATTTTTCCTTATTCTTAAATTAAATAGTCTTAATATTTTGGATTTTAATTGCATTTATCTAGCTTTTTTTCATTTTTTTTTTTTTTAGTTTTTAGTTGTAAATTGAGCTTTAAATGGGCTTAAGGAAATAAAGGATTTTAGACTAGAAAACATCACTTACATTAACAAGAATTCTAATTTTAACAACTTGAACACCATTTGGTTTTTGGTCTATAATTAGAGCTACAAATCTTGGATTAAGGCATTCTTTAACTTTTTGGAAAGTTAAGACATAGGACTACAATTTTCATAAAAAGCCTAACTTAAAATTTTATCATTTTGACATTTAAAAATTGGTAGAAATTCAATGGCACAAATTTAACCATTAATCATCATTAAATTATGAGTCCTAAAAGATATGGATTGAAGTTAATTTTGTGGGATATACTTACCAGCCAATTTCAGGTTTTGAGAAATATATATATTGAAGAAAAAACATCACAACAAGAGAAACAGTTCTAAATGCTGGAGAAGGAAAGGATGAAATAGTAAGTAAAGGATCCATAAGTAGTAAAAATAAGAGACAAACATGCAAGACTCAAAGATTGCTAGTCTTCCTACTTTCTTCTCTTCCTTCTCATTATTTAATAATTTATTTTAAGATGTTTTGTGAATATTTAGTTGTTTATTCATGTGTTTTTATGAATATGAGTGGTAGATCTTTTTATTCTACGATAAGAATGTAGTCACTAAATTCTATTAATAAATTGACATTC
The DNA here is from genome assembly GCA_020883675.1 of Bruguiera gymnorhiza. Lineage (NCBI taxonomy): Eukaryota > Viridiplantae > Streptophyta > Magnoliopsida > Malpighiales > Rhizophoraceae > Bruguiera > Bruguiera gymnorhiza. Next base: position 1,942,755 of record JAIRCJ010001055.1, on the reverse strand, counting down.
ATGTTATTTTGAATGTTCTTAGTCAATTCAATTTGATACTTTTGATTTTCATTCATGTGTGTAATATGCCATTGTTTGCATGTTTAAGGTATTAAACGATGGAATAAAAGTGGAAATTTAATACTAGTTTGTAAAAGTATTAAACTTAGATTGTATAGTTTAAAAATAAATACACATATTTATGATCACTGTTAAGGATTCATAAGTTTTAAGGAACTTATATTAGTTTTTATAATCATGAAAATAGATATTAAATTAATATGAGTATAATTGTTGAGTCTTGAAAGAGATCATTATATACCTTATGGACTTTAGTTATTATTGTTAATAACTTTTAATTTTAACAACCAAATGTTAAGTTCATTATTGGTATTTAGTTAATGAAATCTAAATCCTAGAGATCTTGTTAATTGATTTTCAATTTATGTTTTAGAATTGGCTTTTAATTTCATAGTCATGTACCTCTCTTTTTAATTGGTTTATCTAGATAATATACAAAATTTGTATAATTTAGTACTTAAGTTTCCTCTTTATGGGATTGATACTTGGATTTACATTCATTTTATTACTTGAACGTCTTATACACTTGTAATGAATTTTAGGGCAATCATACACAAGACTCAATACAATGAAAAAAAGGTTAAAAGCTTATTTTGTTTTGTCATTATATAAAAATACGGCCTTGAAAAACTTCTAGTCATTAGTTGAAAAGAGAATTATGTTTTAAGACATTAGGTTGGCTATCTTGAAATTTTTGAATCATTATTTTGATTTCTAGTGCTCTTAATTAATCGACGCCATTAATTGACCTAATTCACCAAGATCTCAAAAATCTTCAAAATTATTAATTAGACTTTAAAATTGTTTGCATAATTATTTTGTTCAACAAATAATCTCTAAAAAGCTTTTAAAGCTTTTAAAATTGTTTCCATTTTAAGTGTAGACAAGATTTCTCAATTAATAGGCTTTTCATGTAGAGAATAATTTGAATCTTGCTAGCTGAAAAATAATTTTCAGCACAAGGATTGCTCCAACTGCAACTTCATCTTAAAAACTTTACATTTGTTCTTTAATTATTCAAAATATACTTCCATGTTAAGAGCAAAATAATCATAACCAAATAAGTTAATAGTATAATGAAATATATAATTATGTGGAGGACTTCCAATTCAAGAACCAATATTACCACATAGAAATGAACAAATCAAATGTACTAGCTTATGGAGACCAAAATAACTCCAAGGAAATTTTCAACTTACCATATGAGAATAAGTTCTAAGAATTTTAGCTCATATGGCAAAAAATATAACCAATGAAATTTAAATAATTTTCTTGCCTTAGCAAATAAAAATCCAACACTCATAGTAAACAAGTCAACAAAGTAAAGACACAATAATAACTATAAAGGATTTTTTAGTATCCATAATCAATCTTATATAGGAAGAATAATCACAACAAAGAATATAAACAAGTACGGATGGCATAACATAAGAATCTAAACAAGATAATCAATTAATGTTAGCACATCAAAACTAAAAATAATGAGCATATGGTCTTATAAGTATATGTCATAATAGCCAATATATTAATTACTATTATAAATACATATTATGTTTTATATATATAATATATCAATTAAAGATATTTTTTATTTTTAATATTATTTATATAAAAATATAGTCATCAATAAAATTTAAAGAAAAAATTTATGGAATAAATATATTTTGCAAAGGTAATTATAATGAAATTATAATTATAAAATGTTTATTACATCAAAATATTATCTTTAGATATTACTAGTAAATATAGTATTAAGACTAGACATTGATGGAGCTGTGAAACTAGCACATGTTTTGTTTTTTTTTTTTATAAAAAAAATAGTCAATCTCATAAAATGAAATATATAGATAAAAAAATATATGGGTACTTGTTAATTAAACAAATTCACTAAATTAACTCATTATAAGAATTTTCAAATGAAATATTATTTTTATATCTAAGGAATTTCTTATATAATGATCATGTAAATGATTATTAAATTTAAAATTACAAAGGTATCTCATATAAGAAGTGGTATGCTATGATATTGCTTATAAGTTGTCATAATCAAGGATCACTTATGAGAGTAAAATTAAGCTTATTATGAACTATATATAGATAATTGAGTGATTGATAAAAAATTTGTTTCGTTGAAATGATCATGGATGAATGTTCCATTTGTCTTCAACAAGTATTGATTTAAGAAATCTTTGTCTAAAGTGAAATGATAACTCATAAGAAGTTATAATTTCATTCATTTAATCAATGATCATATGAATACTTGCAAACTAATATAATTGGATAATATGAAATAGATATTAATTTCATAATTTATGTCTAATTAGAATTTTAATATAACAAAATAATCAAATTACAATGAGAGATTCTGTATTTAAAGAATTAGTCAAATCACATTAATTTTAATTTATAAATATAAATAAATTAATTAAAAAATTAATGATAAATTAAAGAGTTTAATTTATTTAATTTTTTAAAATTATAATTTATATTTATTATCAATATGTTAAGTTATAATAGATTACATATTTTAGGATAATTAAGAAAATATAAAATAGAAATCAAATCAAACTTGGTTGAGAAGTTTAAAAAATTAATAAAATTAAATATGTGATATTTAAAAATATAAAAATTAAGGCGTAATTTATTAAAAATTAATACAAATCACTTAAAGAGAATCTGAAATTAAAATTGTTATAAATACCTTAAAATATAGTCAAATATTATATATTTAATACATTAAAATTGTTAGTCTCTTGTTTTCTCTCCTCTCAAAAGTGTTTTATATTTTGAAAATTAATTTTTTTTATTTGTGTGAATTATCATTAAAAGTAAGTGAGAAAGAATTAAAAATTATCTTAATAATTATTTTACATTCTCAATTAGATTATAATTATATTTAATAAATAATTAATTTATTTTTAAAAATTAAAATCTTAAAATAATATATTTATCGATAAACGTGAATTGAATAAATTAAAAATACATAAATAAAAAAATAAACAGAATCAATGACATTAGTGACATTGTTTGTCAGAAAGCGTCGTTAGTTTCGAAGGTCTACGTATTTAAATCCCTCTGCGATTCCTGACATATTTTACATAAACACGAACAAATAAATAAATTTGTATCATGTTGTCATTTTATCTGATAAAAGATAAAATTAAATTTATGTCGAAACTTTTGCCCGTTAATGCATGTACTTATGTAGCAGACCAAACACTTTAATATCTCTATTGATAAACGCCAGTTGAGTGAATTTAAAATACACAAATGGCCGTAAAAAAGCCAGAAGCAATGCCATTGGCGACGTTGTTTGTTAGGAAGCATCGTTAATTTCCAATGCCATGGTCGCAATGCTTCTTTCAACCACCGCGACCGGCCTGCGGTGAGGTTTGACGGTTTTCAAGAAAGCTCTAGCGCTTTGGCAAAGGATAAAAGGCACACGCTAATCATCTTCCTTGTCTGCGAGAGACATGGAAATGGAAGGAGAAAAGGGTACGGTGTGCGTCACAGGGGGCACCGGGTACGTGGCTTCATGGTTGATCATGAGACTTCTTGAGCAGGGTTACTCTGTCAACACCACTGTTAGACCCGACCCAGGTAACAAGAAAAATCTTTCCCTTTTTTATTTTTGATTATTTTGCTTTTCGGTTTCACATTCGGCTTAGCCAAAAGAATTTAGGGAGCAATATTGAGAATTTAAAGATTGCTTGAGCAACTTTTATAATATCTGTAACAGCACAGTAATTTCAATCACATAGACAAGGTTTTTTTTTTTTTCCTTTTGGATGTTGAAAGGGGCTCTTATGTACGCGTTGAAGCTTAAATCAATAATTCATCTTTGGGAAAAAAAATGTTTAAATAGTAATTCATAATTTCCTTAGTAATGATACTTGTTTCCTGCATCATAGTTCCTAAGCCCTTGTCCCGGAAAATTCACTTACACTGCCAAAAACACGAAGGAATCCTTAAAAGTGGACCTTAGAGAATAGAATGCAGTGGTTCAAGAAAAAGAAGGTGAAACAATCAGAGGTCTATTAGAGGTAGGGGACGATGAATAGATCATCCAATTTTGTACAAGGCTTATCGACCGATGCGTGATAACATATGTGTATATATATGTACTCTTAATTGTAACAAAAAGTATATAATTGTGACAAAAATATTCTTAGATAAATGTACGATGTGGCATTGGCCAAGCAAGTTATGTATCGGTGTTTTTGTCGATTTTAGTTCATTGCGAAGCATTTCTATGACAGCCTCCAATTCCAAAGCTTTTAAACAGTTTTGATATATCATTGAGTAGAGCAGAAGAGAGATTTGAGTTTCCTCACAAGTCTACCAGGAGCATCCAAGCAGCTCCAAATCTTTCACGCAGATCTCGATGACCCAGAAAGTTTCATTGTGGCAATTAAAGGATGCATTGGGGTCTTCCTCGTAGCTACCCCAATCGATGTTGAAAACAAAGAACCCGAGGAAGTGGTTACAAAAAGAGCAGTTGATGGAACTTTAGGCATCTTAAAGGCGTGCCTGGATTCCAAGACAGTGAAACGAATTGTGTACACTTCCAGCTCATCAGCAATCACATACAATAACACTGGTATGGATGTTATGGACGAGACAGTTTGGAGCGATATAGACTACATTAAAGCCATGAAAGCGTTCTTTGGTCCATATGCGATTTCCAAGACTTCGACAGAGAAGAGAGCCCTTGAATTTGCAGCTGAACATGGATTAGACCTTGTCACAATAATCCCTCCTTTTATTGTCGGTCCCTTCATCTGTCCTAAGCTCCCTGGCTCTGTGTACACGACATTGGCTATGATATTTGGTAAGTACTACTGCTATAAATATGACACTACTGCCTATGTTAAAGGCTCAAAATGCAATCACTCCTTCCATTCCTAGTTTACAAAGGGAAGAACAAATGTGTCGTTTATGATTGATGTTCTTAGAAAGAAAACAATTTGTTTCAATTGATGCTATTTTTCAGGTAACAAGAATCTTTATGCATCTCTCCTCAATTCTTCCATGGTGCATATTGATGATGTGGCGAGGGCACAAATATTTCTCTTTGAAAATGCCAATGCAAATGGAAGGTATACTTGTTCTGCAGAAACAGTAACAATTGAGGAGATGCACAAGTTTCTTTCTGCCAAGTACCCCGAGTATCCATTACCAACGCTGGAGTGAGTAATTTTCTGTGTTGTTCGTATTCGTCTTTCATCTGCAGAGCTAGCAGTGGAACGCTAACTTCATTTTCCTCTTGCAGATTCTTAAAGGATATTAAAGGTTTTAAAAGGCCATGGCTGTCATCAAAGAAACTAATAGATGCTGGTTTCAAATTCAAGCATGGACTCGATGAGATGTTTGATGGAGCAATTCAAAGCTGCAGAGAAAAGGGTTATCTCTAGCTCGTATAGGGATTGTCTACTTGGTGAATTAATGCTTGGATTTGACTTCTTTTAATTTGGTGCATCAAGAATAATGCAGGAGACTGGCTTTTTTTGACTTTCCATTCTGTCTATCATGCAAGGAACTACATGAACTTCTTTGTTTCTCATTGCCGGGTTGTCTACAATTTGCGGCTCACCCTTTCTTAAAGTTTTCTATGAGCCTGTCCTGAGATCATTCAATGTGCAACTTGAATACTTCACATTAACAAAAAATCATATATTTAACTCCTCGTTTGGCCTAGTTAGTAAAATAAATAAAATTAAAAAAAAATAATTTTCAAAAAATCTCTTAATGTCAACACAGATAATTTCTTTTTTAATTTAACTAGAGAAACCATAGGAATAGTACCTCTAAGCGGATCACATAATGGCAGCAGCATAGATGATTAAAAATTCAAATTTTTATTTTTAAAATTTTAAATTCTAACTTTATTAAATAAAATATAGAAGTTATAAAAATTAAATAAGTTATTCTTCTCCTTTTCATTTTCTCGGTTCTAAAAGTGGTCCGTTAAAATTCAGAACGCTGCCGTCTTAGGACTTTGCTTGATAAATACGTCGACGTTTTCTGAATAAATAAATTATCATGGCATTTTTGTTCCATCCATGCGACGAGCGAAATTCCCGCACGTCAGCCAAGACCCCGCGCGCACATAACGGCCTAAAAAATTATTTCTGTTCATATTTGGAAAGGATGAAAACCAATGCAGTAGCAATCTTTATTGGCTACTTGGAATCCTCGTCTTTATTGACTAATGATGGAATGTAAATTTTAATTTTTATTCTCAGAAAAAAAAAGAAGTTCGTTTGTATTTTAGGTTTTGCAGACAAGAATACTGCTCCATTTCCTTACTGATGCTGATCCTTGATGTAATGTAGAGATGGCAGTGAAATATCAACTCGGGACCTTCAGAAAATAGTTCGAGCATTGCCAAAATATAATGAACAAGTTGATGTTGCTCTCTCTTGATGTTGAGGTTTGACTTCTCTTTTTCTCATGTCTCCCACTTCATGTTGAACAGCTTTACATTTACATGGAAACTAAGATTTGTGCCAATTAACAAACGTTTTATTCATACCAAGAAAGGGAGATGGTGAATTCGTTGAACCTGTCACCAGAAGAACGATTGCACAAATAAAATCTGCAAGTTCTATTTTACCGTTTACAGTATTGCTTTGTAAGTTCAAGGGTTCTCATTTTGTATGGGCTTAACCAACCAAAAAGCGAAGGAAAAGATTTTTCGTTTCATAATTACGTAAGTTGAGAAAGTGGCACTACAGTGGAATTCGAATGAATAATTGTTTATTGTCTGTTGGGAGCAAACTAACGTGGATAAATGGTGAGAGATCAAGTGGGGGAATAAACATTGGTTTGAAGGAGAATAGCTGATGTTTCATGTATATTTGCTTGCATTTCTAATTGCTTACTTCTATACAGATCGCTGGAAAGATAAGCAAAATTATCAGAGAAATGGGCTTTTAGAACTTGGGCAACTAGAGCAGGATCTTGCTTTCAGGGATGCAGGAGCTAAGGATGTCATCAACTTTCTAAGGACCAATCAGGTGATATATCATGGATTTTTGGACCGATAAAGTTGAAGTGATTACCGTTCTACATTCAACACCATGGATTCTTTTTCTCAAGATTCCTTTCATTATTCAGGATGCAACCCCAGAAAACAAGCTGCGTTTGTTGATGATTTATGCATGTGTCTATCCTGAGACATTTGAGGGTGACAAAGGTCTAAAGCTAATGCAGGTATCTACTGTATTCTCAACGGTGAATGAAAAGTGCTCTCATGAATGAGCATGACATGCATGTTAGTAATTATTTGCGTTTGGAATTAAGTGCCGAAAACTTAAACTGTGGTGCAGGGTGGAGAAATATTTGTTGGGAGTTATAGCTCCAAAAAGTGCGTGCGTGTGTGTGTGTGTGAGAGAGAGAGAGAGAGGGAGAGGGAGTGGGAGAGAGAGAGTGGGAGAGAGAGAGTGAGAACGAGGAATGATGTGGATGTCATTTGCAAGTTTCTTGGCAAAGGAAGTTTTGAATTTAAAAAAGTTATATGATTTTTTTTTTTTTTGATGTAAATCAGTTGGCCAAATTATCAGACAAGGATATGAAGGTTGTGAATAATACGAGACTGCTTATGGGCTCATCCAACACCAAGAAGACAGCAGGAAGCTTCTCTCTGAAGTTCATTAATCAAAAGGTACATATAGTTCTTATGCTTTTTTATCTCACAAGGTATGCTGAGTCATTGACACGCACTTTAAGGACTCGGGTCTAAACGATATGCCTTTTATTTATCAGACAAAGCAGGCAGCCAGAAAAGATCGAACTGGCGAAGAAGAAACATGGCAACTGTTTCGATTTTATCCCATGATAGAGGCATGACTTCTGTCTCACAAGTGTGGCCATGTATGTCGTCTTGCCATAAGATGCAGATGGCGCTCCAAAATGGTTAACATGCAATGCTCTTTAGTTTCTTGATAATAAGGGATCATCCCACCATACTCGAAGGAGGTCCTAACTTGTCATCATTCTCTCTCTTCCATGATCCCAGCAAAGAATTACTGCTAGAAACATTTATTCATTATCTGAATATTGCTCAGTTCTTATTTGGAGCAGACTTGATTTGCTAGATAAACAATCTAATTGCTTGTACATTATTTCCCCACCTCCTACATGGGCCCTCGTCTTAGGTATATATGGTTACATGGTTAGTCAACTAAGTAATGCCCAGTTATTCTGTTGAAGGACAATTTAAGTCAGCTTCAACTATCATGGAAGTGAGTTTGTCATTGCAATTTGCAGCTGCATTTAAGCAGTGAGGCAAATGATGTCATTTGGGGGAAACTCTGTGGGAGGATAGATGTCATCAGGCAACTAACTAATCTTGCCAACACAATTTCACTTTGAAACATACACCTGTACACACGCGTGCAGGCACTCTATGAAAATTTTCTGTATTTACTTTGAGACTTTTAATGCATGTAGTTACTGTCTACACGATAAAGCATTTACTAGAAGAACCAGAAACTTATTTGTCTTATTATGACAATGATTTTCATATTTTAGGAGCTAATTGAAAATCTTAGCAAAGGTGAGTTGCCGAAGAATAATTATATATGCACGAATAATCCAAGTTCTGCTGCCGTGGAAGCCAGCAAGAAAGGATCAGTAAGGAAAAATCCTACTTCTGTTACTCCGGAAAGGAAAGCTCCTGCTCATTCAATGAGATCAAGACGGACAACGACTTGGGCACGACCAAGTCATTCTGATGATGGCTATTCAAGGTACATCCTTCCCCATTCGCATAATTCAAATAATCTGTTTTTTCTCCAAGTCAACATTTCACGCTCCATTATGCCTTAGCTCCTTTTATGAATCCTTTTCTGTCATCTGCAGTGATTCAGTTTTGCAGGACTCGGCAGCGGATCTGAGGAAAATGAGACAGCGCATTTTTGTATTTATTATTGACGGTGCAACTCGATCTGAGGCAAAATTTCTGCCACTTCTCATTTTTAAGTTTTGGTTCCGTAGTTGTTAGAAGTTGACTTACTGCGTGTTTCAGATCTCATTTGTGTCTCTTTTTTTAATGCTATTACCAGCTAAAAGTTTGTCACAAGCTCACAACTATTATTAGACTTTGGTTTAGCGTAGTTATGGTGTGTATTGTTAATTTGTTTATGGTATAATTGTAGTATGACTTACTGCATAAGCTGCATAGGTGACAACTTGGATTAATGTGAAAGAGTGGAAAGGAAAACACTAGAAAACAGTAAATATCTAGAGGCAAAAAAATACTTTTTATTTATACATACAAACTATTTATTAGGTATTTTTATTATTTTAAATTCGAATTTATAATGATTATATCAGTAAAAATAATCATGATAAATTTAAATTATAAATTTCTAATTTTAAATTGATTTTACTTCTTGAAAAAGTCAACTCTTGGGAGGGAATTATTCAGTAGTCTTCTCCTTACAACTAACTTAACTAACATTTAAAAGTTGTTGGAAATGCAAGTCACCACTTGAACATTCTGCTTCTGGACAGCAGCAGCTACAACAATGCAGAGATAGCTTAACCTACCAATCCAGCAACACTAATAACACCATCACTCCTCCTTGAGGCTGATGAGTTGCATTCAAAGCTTGTTTGTCAACTCTTGGAATCTGCCTTTATGAATGATTTGGTCATTATATTTGTCAACTGATTTTCTGAATTGCAAAATTTAAGTTCTACTTCATTTTCCTCTTATACTTCTCTGACATAGTGAGTTTTGATCAGAAAATGCTTTGTTCTTCCATGTAGAATGAGATTCTTTGAGATGGTTATTGTTGTTTAGTTGTCACAAAAGATTAGTGTAACTTTACATAGAGTTTGCTTTAAGTCTGTCAAGATATTTTTTAGCCATATAGTTTGGTTTATTGTTACTATAACTACTAAAAACTCAACTTCTGTAGTTGATTGTACAACTACAGTCCGTTTCTTTGAATTCTAACAGAAAGCTTCTTGCCTTAAAGTGAAGACACACCCTAAGGTACTCTTCTTATCATCCTCACATCCACCTCAATCACTATCAATATATTCAATCAATTCAAGCATCTATGTTTTCCTAAATAGTATGTCATAATTTGTAGTGTATTTGATGTATCTAAGTACTCTTTTAGCAACTTTGTAATAGAGTTCACTCAATTCATGCATGTACCTAGATAGCAGGTTCACAACTTACATGATGTCTAGTGTTAATATAGCCAGATAATGTAAGCATCCAATTAAACTTCTATATCTACTTGCATTTACTTTGGCAGCACCATCATTAGTCATCAACTTTAATTTTACCATAAGAGGTGTATTAACTCTTGCATTCAATCATTTGAAACCTTCTTAAAATTTCTTCTACATATCTACTTTGTACCACAAAAATGCCTTTTGGTATTTACTACATTTGTAAGCCTAGAAAAAAGGTCATGAGACCTAAGTTTATCATCTCAAACTACTTCATCACTTTAGATTTGAATTGATTCACCAAAATGGAGTTACTTCCAAGGATCAACAAGTCATCAATATAGAGAGAGACCATTAAGAGCTACTGCTTTTCTTCCTTGATGTATAAGATAACCTCATTCTTACTTTCAATATAAGATAACCCTAATAGGTAGTCATTAATCTTTATGTACCAAACTCTTAGGGCTTATTTTAAGTCAAAGGTTTTTTTAATAAATAGACTTTCTCTTCTAGCCTCTACTTGTGGGAGCCTTCTAGTTGCTTAATGTAGACCTCCTCCTTTAGTTCATTATTTAGGAAGGCTAATTTGATATCAAGTTGATAAACAACTCAGCCTTTTTGTGTAGTCTTTTTGTGTAGCTACAACTAAAAGTAATTTAATGGTGTCCATTTTAGCTATTAGAGCAAAAGTTTCAACATAGTTGATGTTATATTGCTACACATAACTTTTAACTACTAACCTTGCCTTCAATTTGTTTAAGGAGTTATCTGAATTCAATTTTGTTTTAAAAATCCATTTGACTCTTATAGCTTTCTTATCTTTTGGCCTTTTAACAAGACTTTAAGTCTTAATCTTCTCGATGACATTGATTTCTACTTCCATTGCTTTCCTCTAATTTGGATCAATAAAAGCTTCTTTATGGTTGGTTGGTTTTAGTTGAGCAACAAAACTCCTTTCATAAACATCTGACAAAGCCCTTGTCCCTCTTATTGGTATATGATCCACTTGATCATCATCTGAAGAGTCAATATCTTGTTATGGTATTTGCTACACAAGAATGGACTGAGGTACGGTGGTTTCAACATTGGCTTCTTTCCAATTTCAACTTTCTTCCTCTATAAACTTAACATTTCTACTGATAAAGATTTTGTTTGTTTGAGGATTAAAGAACTTATAATTGTAAGGTGTGTTTGTGTAACCAATAAACACATTTACTTCTACTTTAGGATTTAGCTTGTCTCTCTTACTTTCAGGTACATGTGAATAATATATGCTGCCAAAAATTCTTAAATGATGGAAAGAGGGCTTCTTCTCAAACTAGGCCTTATGTGGAGTCATGTATGTTGAGACCTTAATTGGAAATCTGTTTAGCGAATAGACAATAGTAGTAACAACCTCTCCCCATAATCTTTTAGACATTCCTTTGTCATAAAGTAAGTTTATAAAGACATCCATTATAGACCTATTTTTTCTCTCACTCACCCCATTTTATTGGGGTGTGTAAAGAGCATAAAGTTGTTGTATGTCCATTATTTTGCATGTTTGGCTGAATGTAGTTGATGTATACTCTGCCTCATTATTTGTCCTTATAGTTTTGATTTTATCACATGATTTATTTTCTATTGAAGCCTTAAACTCCTTAAATGTTATTGCTATTTTTGACTTCTGTTTCAACAAAAAAAATCTAGCAAAACCTTATAAAGTCATCAATGAAGTTTATAAAGTACTTGCTTCCATCCAAGAAGGTCAAGCTTATTAAACCACATACATCATTATATAAGAGTTACAACCTTACTGCTATTTTCTACTTCTGGTTGGACTAAAAGGGTAATCTAGGTTACTTACCCTGTTGACATGCCTTACAAATTATCATTTTCTCATCAAAGGCAAGTAAGCCTTCTACAAGTTGTTTTTTGGACAAATTTTGCATTTAGGTGTGATGTGCATGCCTTAGCGTCTTATGCCATAATGTTGTCTCATCCATAAAAACTGTTATAGCCATGCAATCAGTCTGCCTTAAATCCAAATGAAGGTTTTTGTCTTTATAGGAATAAGAAATATCTTATTGCTATCTGCATAAAAAAATCACACATATTCTATCTTTGAATTGCAAGGAGTAATTTTTCTCAAATAGTTACCCTATATTTAGGAGATTTTGATTAATTTTAGACACATATAGGATATATGACAAAAGCCTAGTACCTAATGGTATTTAGATAGTTGTTATTCCTCTCTATTTGGCATGTATGAGTTGCCCATTGACAACTCTAACTTTGGAGGTCACTAATTGATCTAGCTCTTTGAAAATTGTAAGATTTAGAGTCATATATTAGAGTATCCATTATCTACCACCTAAACCTTACTACTTCTAATAAAGCTTTTATTAGCAACCTGTTCCTCTGCTTCCTTAAGACCATAATCTATAACTTGTGCTTGCATTTGCTTTTAAAGTGATCTTTTATTCTTTAGACACACCTTTTCCCTATGTCATTTTTTGTTGCAGTGTCTACATGTTATATCAAGTCTCTACCAACAATACTTAGGCAAGTAATTGGTTTTCTTGTAGTAATCACAAGGAAGAAAGGTTTGTTTGCCAACAATTGTGCTTCTTGCTCCTTCCTTCCTTTATTGTTTTCTTATTTGTTGCTTCTTTTAGGTTTGATTTTTCTATGAATGCTTGATAAGAAAAGCACCTTCTGCTAGAGTTTTCTCTTGTCTCAGCAACCTTCTTTGCTCTTAAGCCTAAAAAAATATATATCAACTTACTTAGGGATATCCTAGACAGGTCTTTAGAATCCTCAAGTGAAGAGATTTTGGCTTCAAACCTCTCAGGTATACTCACCAACACTTTTTGGACAATCTTAGAGGTAGGAAGCTTTTTTCCAAGGATTCTAATTTGATTCACCAACTTCGTCAATTTATCTTCATAATCTTTTATAGTTTCTGCTTCTTTTATCTTAAGTATCTCAAACTCTCTTTTGAGGTTGAGAAATTGCATTGCTCTAAACTTGTCACTGCCTTCATATTCTTCTCTCAATCTCTCCCAAGCATCCTTAGCTATCTTATAAGTCATAATTCTATTTAAAATGGCTTATGTAATAGCAGAGTAAAAACAAGTGAGAGCTTTAAATTGTTTGATACAAGCTTATTATCATTTTTAAGCTATGTTGCAGTAGGATTGGCTAGCAAAAGGGAAACTATAGCTCCTATTTATGTTACTTTTCAAAGATCAAAGGCCCTCAAATAGGCATTTATCATTACAAGCTATTGAAGATAATTTTCTCTATTGAGCTTTATTAGTGGAAGTAGAAAAAAAGATATAAATGCCATCTTAGTTGTTGGACTTGGGTTTCTGATATAGGTTTTGCAAAATCTTCCTTCTAATTTCACTCCCTCACGTGTTTCACTCTTTGCATTTGCTCTTTACTCACCCAAACATGTCCTCACAAGATATTAAAGCTCTGATGCCACTATTATTAAACTTTAGTTTGGTGTGGTTCTGGTATGTATTGTTAGTTTTGTTTTTGGTATAGTTTCTGTTATGACTTACTGCATAAGTTGCATAGGTGACAAGCTTAGATCAATATGAAAGAATGAAAAGAAAAACACTAGAAAGCAGTTAATGTTTAGAGCCAAAAGGATGTTTTTCATTCATACATATAAATTATTTATGAGGTGCTTTTATCATTTTAAATTTGAATTCATAATGATTACATTAGCAAAAGTAATCATGATAAATTCAAATTACAAATTTCTAATTTTAAACTGATTTTGCTTCTTAAAGAAGCCAACCTTTGGGAGGGAGTTATTCAACGACCTCTTCTTATAACTAACTTAACTAACATTTAAAAGTTACTGAAAATGCAAGTCACCACTTGAACATATTACTTCTGGACAGTAGCAACTACAATAATGAAGAAATAGCTTAACCTAAAAATCCAGTAACACCAATAACACCATCAATAACAAAACTAAGGAAGGAAGTTATGCTAGGTCCTTCTAGTTTGGACTGTCCTCTAAGATATATAATGGTAACATGTGCTTTTAAATCAAACAACATCCTAAGTTATTGTTTAATTTACATATGATAATCTTTGTGCCCATAATGTTTGTACCCCTACTTCATGATGCTATTAGCATCTTCAATCCCTTTTGATTTTAGTATTTTTATATCCACCCTTTTGCCACTATTTTTTTTCCCATTATGAGAAGATATATGACAATAAATTCAATTCTAAGTATGGTTTAACCTACTAACTAATTGTAATTTTTCCAACTAGTAGAAATTGAAGTTGTTGTTAGAAATCTCAATGGATGGCCTAGGATTATGGTTTTGTCAATTCTAATAGTTAAAATATGTGTTGGTTCACTTTTAATTAGCTATTTCGTTTTTGGTTAGTTGTCAGTTTCTTCTTCTTTGTCATTCTCCTTATATATATATATTTTCCTCTTTGAATTGATCTGTTGTCTAGGTTTTTAATTTCCTCCATATGGTGTTGTTGAGGTGAATAGTGAGGCTACTAGTACAGTCAAGATGAATGAGCAACTTTTAAAGCTATATCTAGTTAGTGAGGTAGTGCCTAAAGGGGTCACATACTCATTGTAAGATGCTAACTATAAGTGATTTGGTAATTGTCAAGTTAAAAACTAAACAAATGTTTTTTGGGAGGTGACCCAAACACTTTTTCTTTTCTATTCTTTTTGTTAATTATTGTTTTTTTCTTTTAATGTTTTTCAATAAATGTGGCAGTACCTTAATTCTTTTGTTTAAGTTATTCAAATTGAAATATCTCAAACTTTATCATCTAACTTTTAATCTTTGAACATAAACTAGAGAAGATTCATTTAACTTTGTTTATCTTCTCTTTCACATTAAAGACAATGTGTGATTCAAGTTTAAGGGATAATTTATGATTTTTATGTGTAATTTTATATTTGTTTATATGTTTGGTATGATATTTGTCAATTTTTCTGAAATTTTATATACTTAGCTAACTCTTGAACATAAAATTCCCTTTTTTTTTTTTTTTTGAAAGAAGAATAAATGTGTTATCTAGTATCTTGATTTACATTCAAGTTATTTGTCATGTTTAAGTATTGTAATTTTGGTTTAGGATGGACAATATCTTATAAAATGAGATTAAGCATACTTGGATTTTTAAGATTATTGAAATGCATGCTCCTTGTGAAAGTTATATGGCTATGTATAAGATTTAAGTGTACTGTTTCTTTTGTAAATTTCTCCTTTTATGCTAGTCTTCAATATGGTGGTTATGAATAAATATGATTGAATAAGTTCAAATGCTTATATACTTTACTGTTTTGAGTTGTTTTTAATTAAAATGTTTCGGCACAAAATGTTGTCTCAAATAGTGGCTTGAATTATAAGTATGCAAAAAACACTTTGAGTGTGTAAATTGTTAAGTAACCAAGTGCATTCATCATAAAACGTTTGTGTTCATATTAAAAGACAAGTGTATAAACTTAAAGATTTTGGGAAAAAAAAAAACAAGAAGATGATTGTAGTAGTAAAAAGAGGTGATTACATAAGTAGTAATTATATGATTTGATTATATTAATTGCACAATAAGCATGATTAAGTTTGGAATTGTGTATGGATATATGAGATAGAGAATGTGAGTTTAATTTTTCTTTATTCATTATTGTGTTATTCTAAGTTGAAAATATAATATTTTGCATGGTAAGAACCTTAAGTGTGATGAGTGATTTTAAATTACTTATTATTCTTTACTTTGAATATGATCTTTCACTTGCTTGAGAGTAAATAATTATATAAGTTTGGGGGTATTTGATATGTGAAATTATTTCATATATTTTATATCATAATTTAAGTATTTTTTTTCTAATTCTTAAGTTAATTAGTTTTAATATTTTGGATTTTACTTGCATTTATCTAATATTTATTATCTTTTTATTTTATAAGTTTAAGTGGCAAATTAGACTTAAAATGGGTTTATAAAGATAAAGAAGTTGGACCAAAAAACATCTTTTATTTCAACAAGAATTCTTATTTTAGCAACTTAAATATCATTTAGTTCTTGTGTCATAACTAGATCTACAAATCTCAAATTAAGGCATTCTTAACCTTTTGAAAAGTTAAGAGATAAAACTACAATTTTCATAAAAGTCTAACTTCAAATTCTACTATTTTGATATTTAAAAATTGCCTAAAATTTAATAATGCAAATTTGTACATTAATCAGTATTAAATTAGGAGTTTTAAAAGATAGGGATTATAACTAATTTTGTAAGGCGTACTTACTAGCCAATTTAAGGTTTTGAGAAATATATATATCAAAAAGAAAAACATCAAAACAAGAGAAGGGGTTTTGAGTGGTAGAGAATGAAAGGATGAAATAGTAAGTAAAGGATCTAAAAGTAACAAAAACAAGAGACAAACATACAATACTCAAAGATTATTGGTCTTCTTATTGTCCTATCTTCTTCCTCACTATTTATTGATTTATTTTAAAATATTTTTGTAAATATTTATTTGTTTATTCGTGTGTTTTGATGAATATAAGTGGTAAGGCTTTTATTCTAAATAAGGAGGTAGTCACTAAATTCTATTAATAAATTGACATTCCTACTGTTTTGAATGTTTTTAATTAACTTACTTTGATACTTTTGATTTTCATTCATATAAGTAATAAGCCATTGTTTGTATATTTAAGGTATTAAATGATATAGTAAAAGTAGAAGTTTAGTAGTAGTTTATAAAAGTATTAAACTTAAGTTATATAGTTTATAAATAAATATATGTCTTTATGATCACTATTAAGGATTTTCACAAGTCTTGATAAACTTATATTAGTTTCTATAATCACAAAAGTAGATATAAGATTAATATGGGTATAATTGTTAAGTCTTAAAAGAGATCATTATATACCTTAAAAAGTTTAGTCATTATTATTAACAAGTTTTAATTTTAATGACCAAATATTAAGTTCGTTACTGGTATTTAATTGATAAAATCTAAATCTTAGAAATTTTGTTAATTGATTTTCAATTTATATTTTAAAATTGCCTTTAAGATTTAGGGTTTAAGATTTAGGAAACTCTCTCTTTGATTAGTTTATCTAGATAATATACAAAATTTATATAATTTAATACCTAAGTTTCCTCTTTGCAAGATTGTTATTTAAACATCTCATGCACTCATAATAGATTTTAGGGCAATCACACACAAAACTCAATACAATGGTAAGAGGTTGTAAACTTTTTTTGTTTTGTCACTATATTAAAATACAGCCTTGGAACACTTATAGTCATTAGTTGAAAAGAGAATTATGTTCTAAAACATTAGGCTAGCTATCTTGAAATTTTTGAACAATTATTTTGATTTCTAGTGCTCCTAATTAGTTGACACAATTAATCTCGAAAATCTTCAAAATTATTAGTTAGACTTTAAAATTGTTTCCATAATTATTTTGTCCAATAAATAATCTTTGAATGACTTTTAAAAATGTCAAAAGCTTTGTCTCTAATCATGCCCTTTTAAGTGTACACAAGATTTCTTAATTAATAGGGTTGTTAGTTGAAAAATAGTTTCCAACATAAGGATTGCACTAACTCCAACTTCATCTTAAAATGTTCTTTGATCATTCAAAAAATACTTTCATGTTAAAAGCAAAATAATAACTACAAAATCATAACCAAATAAGTTAATATTATAATAAAATATATACATATATAAAGGACTTCCAATTCAAGAACCAACATTACCATAGAGAAATGAACAAATCAAATGTACTAGCTTATAGAGACCAAAATGACTCTAAGGAAACTTTCAACTTACCATACAAGAATGAGTTTTAATAATTCTAGGTCACATGGCCAAAAATATAACCAATGAAACTTAAATGATTTTCTTACCTTAGCAAATAAAAATTCAAAGTTTATAACAAACAAGGCAACAAAGTAAAATGACCACAAAAGGATTTTTCAATATCTATAATCTATCTTATATGAGGAGAATAATCACAGCAAAGAATATAAGCAAATATAGATGACATAACACAAGGATCCAAGTAAAATATACAAATCAATAATCAATCATCGTTAGCACATCAAAACTAAAAATAATGAGGACATGATCTTATTAATGTATGTTATAGTAGTCAATATGTTATTTGCTATTATAAATACATATATGATATTTTATATATATAATATATTAATTAAAAATATTCTTTATTTTTAATATTATTTATATAATGATATAATTATCAATAAATTTTAAAAATAAAGTTTATGGAATAAATATATTTTATAAAGGTAATTATAATAAAATCATAATTAGCAAATATTTCTTGTATTTAAGTATTATTTTTAAATATTATTAGTCAGTACACTATTAAGACTAGATATTAATGGAACTATAAGAGTAACACATGTTTTGTTTCTTTTTTACAAAAAAAGTAGTTGATCTCATAAATTGAAGTATAAAGATACTTAAATAAACATGTGGATGCTTGTTAATTGAACAAGCTCACTAAGGAATTTATATGTCTAAGGAATTTCTTATATGATGATTAAGTAAGTGATTTTTAAATTTGAAATTACTAAGATATTTCATATGAAAATTGGTATGCTTTGATCTCATTTTTAGGTTCTCCTAATAAAGGATCATTTATGAGAGTAAAATTAGACCTATCATAAACTATATAGAAATAAATGAGTGATAGATAAAGAATTTGTCACTTTGAAATGATTAAAGATGAATGTGTTCCATTTGTCTTTAACAAGTATTGATTTAAGAAATCTTTATATAACGTGAAATAATAATTCATAAAAAGTTATAATCTCATTTATAAAATCAATTACCATATGAATACTTGCAAACTAATAGAATTGAACAATATAGAGTAAATATTAATTTTATAATTTATATCTAATTGAAATATTAGTATGGCCAAATAATTGAATTAAACTAAAAGACTATACACTAAAAAATTAGTCAAATCACATCAATTTTAATTTATGAATATAAATTAATTAATTAAAAAATAATAATATATTTAAAAAATTAATTTATCTAATACTTTGAAATTTTAATTCATATTTATTATCAATATGTTAAGATTTTAATAAATTACATATATTAGAACAATTGAGAAATATAAAATATAAATTAGTTAGAACTTGATTAAAAAGTTTAAGAAACTTATGAAATTAAATATATAACATTTAAAAATATAAAAATTAAAGTATAATTTATTAAAAATTGATACAATTTACTTAAAAAGAATTTAAAATTAGAATCATTATAGATACCTTAAAATATAATCGAATATTATATGTCTATAATATTAAAGTTATTAATCTCTCCCTTTTTCTTCTCCTAAAAGTGTTTTAAGTTTTGAAAATTATTTTTTTTATTTGTATAAATTATCATTAGATGTTTAAAAGAGAAAAAAAATTTAAAATTACTCTAACAATTATTTTACCTTTTCAATTAGATCGTTATTATATTGAATAAATAATTATTTTTAAAAAATAAATTAAAATTTGAAATCATCATTTTACTCCATTTATTTAAATATCTCTACGATCTTTAATAGGTCTAACATAAATCCAAACAAATAAACAAATTCCTGTTGTTATTTTATCCGATAAAAATAAATTTAAATTTGTGTTGAAACTTTTGTCCGTTAGTGCATGTATTTAGACTAAACACTTTAATATATTTATTGGTAAACGCAAGTCGAGTGAATTTAAAATACACAAATGGCCAAAAAAGAAAACAGAATCAACGGCATGAGTGACGTTGTTTGTCAGAAAGCATCGTTAGTTTCCAAGGTCTACGTATTTAATTCCCAACAGATTTAACATAAAACCAAACTAATAAATAAATTTATATCATGTTGTTATTTTATGTGAAAAAAATAAAGATAAATTTCTGGTGAAACTTTTGCCCGTTAATGTGTGTATTTGTGTAGCAGACCAAACAGTTTAATATATTTATTGATAAACGCGAGTTGAGTGAATTTAAAATACACAAATGGCCAAAAAAAAAAATTAGAATCAATGATGCCATTGGTGACGCTGCTTGCTAGAAAGCATTGTTAATTACCAATGCCATGGTCACAATGCTTCTTTCAACCACCACAGCCGGCCTGCGGTGAGGTTTGACCGTTTTCAAGAAAGCTCCAGCGCTTTCGCAAAGGATTCAAGGCACGCGGTAATCGTCTTCCTTGTCTGCGGGAGAAATGGAAATGGACGGAGAAAAGGGTACGGTGTGCGTCACAGGGGGCACCGGGTACGTGGCTTCATGGTTGATCATGAGACTTCTTGAGCAGGGTTACTGTGTCAACACCACTGTTAGACCCGACCCAGGTAACAAGAAAAATCTTTTCCTTTTTTTCTTTTTTATTATTTTGCTTTTCGGTTTCACATTCGGCTAAGCCAAATGAAGTTAGGGAGCAATATTCAGAATTTAAAGATTGCTTGAGCAACTTTAAAATATCTGTAACAGCACAGTAATTTCAATTACATCGACAAGGTTTTTTTTTTTTTTTTTTCCCTCCTTTTGGATGTTGAAAGGGGCACTTATGTATGTGTTGAAGCTTAAATCAATAATTCATCTTTGGGAAAAAAAAAATGTTTAAATAGTAATTCATACTTTCCTTAATAATGATACTTGTTTCCTGCACCATAGTTCCTAAGCCCCTTGTCCCGGGAAATTCACTTACACTGCCAAAAACACGAAGGAATCCTTAGAAGCGGACCTTAGAGAATAGAATGCAGTGGTTCAAGAAAAAGAAGGTGAAACAATCAGAGGTCTTTTAGAGGTAGGGGACGATGAATAGACCATCCAATTTTCTACAAGGCTTGTCGATCGATGCGCGGTAACATATGTGTATATGTATGTACTCTTAATTGTAACAAAAAGTATATAATTGTGACATGAAAAAATTCTCATATAGATGCACGATGTGGCATTGGCCAAGCAAGTTATGTGTCGATGTTTTTGTCGATTTTAGTTTTGGAGTCATCTACAAGAGAACCAATATCCCATCATTGTGAAGCATTTCTATTGAGTGTCTCCAATTCTTCCAAGGCTTTTAAACTGTTTTGATATATCATTGAGCAGAGCAGAAGAGAGATTTGAGTTTCCTCACAAGTCTACCAGGAGCATCCAAGCAGCTCCAAATCTTTCACGCAGATCTCAATGACCCAGAAAGTTTCATTGTGGCAATTAAAGGATGCATTGGGGTCTTCCTCGTAGCTACCCCAATCGATGTTGAAAACAAAGAACCCGAGGAAGTGGTTACAAAAAGAGCAGTTGATGGCACATTAGGCATCTTAAAGGCGTGCCTGGATTCCAAGACAGTGAAGCGAATTGTGTACACTTCCAGCTCAGCAGCAATCACGTACAATAACACTGGTATGGATGTTATGGACGAGACACTTTGGAGCGATATAGACTACATTAGAGCCATGAAAGCGTTCATAGGTCCATATGCGATTTCCAAGACTTCAACGGAGAAGAGAGCCCTTGAATTTGCAGCTGAACATGGATTAGACCTTGTCACAATACTCCCTCCTTTTATTGTTGGTCCCTTCATCTGTCCCAAGCTCCCTGGCTCTGTCTACGCGACATTGGCCATGATATTTGGTAAGTACTACTACTATATATATATGACACTACTGCTTATGTTAAAGGCTCAAATTGCAATCACTCCTTCCATTCCTAGTTTACAAAGGGAAGAACAAAAGTGTCATTTATGATTGATATTCTTAGAAAGAGAACAATTCGTTTCAATTGATGCTATTTTTCAGGTAACAAGAATCTTTATACATTTCTTCTCAATTTTTCCATGGTGCATATTGATGATGTGGCGAGGGCACACATATTTCTCTTTGAAAATGCCAATGCAAATGGAAGGTATACTTGTTCTGCAGAAACAGTAACAATTGAGGAGATACACAAGTTTCTTTCTGCCAAGTACCCCGAGTATCCATTACCAACACTTGAGTGAGTAATTTTTTGTGTTTTTCGTATTCGTCTTTCATCTGCAGAATTAGTAGTGGAACGCTAACTTCATTTTCCTCTGGCAGATCTCTAAAGGATATTGAAGGGTCTAAAAGGCATTGCTTGTCATCAAAGAAACTAGTGGATGCTGGTTTCAAATTCAAGCATGGACTTGATGAGACGTTTGATGGAGCAATTCAGTGCTGCAGAGAAAAGGGTTATCTCTAGCTCGTATAGGGATTGTCTACTTGGTGAATTAATGCTTGGATTTGGCTTCTTTTGATTTGGTGCATCAAGAATAATGCATGACACTGGCTTTTTTGACTTTCCATTCTGTCTATCATGCAAGGAACTAATTGAACTTCTTTGTTGAACATTATTCGGTTGTCTACAATTTGGAGCTCACTCACCCTTTCTTAAAGTTTTCTATGAACCTGTCCTGAGATCATTCAATGTGCTGACTTGAATACTTCACATTAACAAAAAAAATCATATATTGAACTCCAAGTTTGGCCTAGTTGCTAAAATAAATATGATTAAAAAAAAAAAGTAACTTTTGGAAAATCTCCCCATATCAACATATATGATTTCTTTTTTAATCTAACTAAAGAAGCCGTAGAAATAGTACCTCCAGGTGGATCGCATAATGACATCAGCATAAATGATTAAAAATTTAAATCTTTATTTTTTAAATTTTAAATTCTAACTTTATTAAATAAAATATAGAATTTATAAAAATTAAATAAGTTATTCTTCTCTTTTCATTTTCTCGTTTCTAAAAAGCAGAGCGCCAAACTTGTAAGCCCAACTGGTGGTCCGTTAAAATTTGAAACGCTGCCGTCTTAAGACTTAGCTTAATAAATACGTCGACGTTTTCGGAATGAATAAATGATCATGCCATTCTTGTTCCATCCATGCAACGAGCGAATTTCCCGCACGTTAACCAAGCCTCCGCGCGCACATAACGGCCTCTCCCCCTCTCTATCTCTCTCTGTTGTCATTCTCCTTTCCCTCTTTCCTTCATTCTCTCCTCATCTCTCCAAACACTATCACATTTCTTTCTCCTTTTTCGCGATCCATTTGATTATTCTGAGAGAAATCTGCAGGACCGTCAAGGACAATGTCGTTCTCGGATTCCGAATCGTCGTCACACGGCGGAGGTGGTAGTGGTGACTACAAATTCTTTCGTCAGTGCAGCCGTGATCGTAAGTTTTCCTGACTGTTTTAATTTTAAAATTCCTTTCCGGCCGGCCGATCGACCACAAAAAACCAAATCGACGTTGGCCGGTTCTTGGTATAATGCATCTGAAATTCCCCCAAAAAAAAAAAAAAAAGCCCTGCCTCTTTGCTTTCCTTGCTTTGCTAACAGACAGCTAATTTATCATTATCGAATATGAATTTTATTGAATCGCTTCGTGTTAGGAATGCTCATCGATAGCAGTCAAATCTCATTCCGTTAATATGTCTAAATTGATTCAATTCTTGTAAATTAGGGACTTGTTTTTGATGCACATTTTCTTGATGTTTTTGTTTTAGGATTATTAAACGAAATGCTTGGATCAACAAAAACCGGAGATTCCAAATCAACCTGGAAGGTGTGTTTGATGTAATAAGAAGCGTTTCTCAAATCCGTAATTTACTGCATCGTTTCGTTCAGTTATCGATTTAAAATTGTTGGAATGAGTCTTAATTTGCCTCGGTTTCTAGTTTGCTAATAATGTATATGCATATAAGATTTCCATGTTGACCGTGCGAGATTCATTTTAGTGAGTCTTAGCTGGTTTTGTACAGGTTCTTATCATGGATAAAGTTACCGTGAAAGTCATGTCTCACTCTTGTAAAATGGCAGATATCACAGACCAAGGAATTTCATGTAAGCATCATATGTGAATTAGTTTCACCTTTTGAATGTAAGAATGGCTTCTTCGCATTTTCACCGTTGTGATATATGCCCAGTTGACTGAATGGCGAAAATTCCTCATGTTATTTACTTCTCTTTTTCTTTTTTTGTTTTGTGTGTCTCCTCTTTCAACCTTCTTATCTTTTTCTTTCCCTTCAAAATTAGTGTTTCGGTATCTTTAGGCCGATAATGTATTTTTTAACAGTATTGGTCTGTGGCTGCCTTGTCCATACCATTGGGCAGACATTGGCTAAGTTATCTTCGCAGTGCAGTTCTTGGCCACTCGTTTTCAGTTATAGAATTTGATGGATAGCTCTGTTTGACTGCAGTGGTTGAAGACCTTTTCAGGAGAAGGGAACCATTACCATCTATGGATGTTATATATTTTATTCAGCCATCAAAAGAAAAGTAATTCGTTTTTCGTTTCCTTAAAATATTCCTTTCCCCGTCATGTTCGTCAGAAAAAGTATGTGACATAAAATAGTCTACATGATCATTGATGCTTCCCCGTTTTTATGATTATGCGTCATCATGTTCCTGATCTATGATTTAAGCATCTTAGCTTTTTACTTGATCTGTGGTCGACTGAATTAAGGAGAGGGAAATCAGCTTCCACAGTCGTCTTCCTGTTTTCCTATGCTCTTTCTTTGGACTATACTATTGGATTTTACTTGAATTTATTAAAGGTATTTGACACTTGTTTTTTGCTAGCATGCAGTGTTGTTATGTTCTTGTCTGACATGTCCGGAAGGGAGCCTCTATACAAGAAGTACGTGAAAGACTGTAGCTTCATGAATTGGTTTAATACATTCAAAGTGTTATATTTGTTGCACATCAGCAAAATTCTGATTATGTTTTGAAGCTTCCCCCTTTTTCCAGAGCATTCGTGTTTTTTAGTTCGCCTGTCCCAAAGGAATTAGTTAATCACATCAAGTGTGATTCAAGTGTCCTACCCCGTATAGTTGCTTTGAGAGAGGTAGGATTGCTTTTTCTTTTGTATAAAATGCAATGGCGCTTTCTCATTGTCTTACATTTTACTCTCTTTTCTTTTGTTTTTCCTGTAATTTCCTGTTTGTCTGATATTGTGCAGATGAATTTGGAATACTTTCCGATAGATAGTCAGGTATGCTACATCTATAGCCTTTCATTTTTGTCAGTGCTATATTGATCAGCGTGCCTTGTGCCAGTATGAGACTTCTTTTACCTGTTTATTTTAGTTTCTGGTTACCAATGTGTAGAAAGGTAATATCGTAAAGATGCTCCTTTTTTCTTCATAATATTTTTAAAATCTTCTTTCAAATGCAGTTAATGGACATATGCTTAACTTATCTTCTGCTTCAAAGCTAGCATCTTTAGCAAAGAAATTATTTCCCAAGTTCAAGTATGCATAAATCTGACAATTTTTCTTTTTTTCTTTGAACTTTCTCATGATTAGAAGTAAATCAAAAAATGTACGGTGCATTCATTGAGTGAAAGCAACTTGTACAAAGTGAGAGGAGTGAAGCGCCTAAAAAATTATTTCTGTTCATATTTGGAAAAGATGAAAACCAGTGCAGTAGCAATCTTTATCGGCTACTTAGTATGGTGGCTGGAAATGGTCTCTTTGTAAGAACAAAGGTAAGATTGCATATATATGACCCTCTCCCATACCTGACAGTGTGGAAGCCTCGTCCACCCCTTTTTTCTGTGTAGTGGTTGGAAGTTTAGAAATTCACATAGTTTGAAGCATGTCCTATTCCCCGAGGTACATATCTGTTCTACATATATTGTGTGTAAACAATGGTTTGTTCATTGAGGACCCTTAATACAGGCTTTTATTACTGATCATGATGAAGCATTGGAGGAACTTTATGGTGAAAATGTTAAGAACTCTCGCAAATTTGATGCTTGTTTGAATGTGATGGCAACTCGGATTGCAACGGTGTTTGCTTCTTTGAGGGTAAGAAATACAATAAATGTTGTAATTTTACCTCCTAATCACCAAAATATAAATACTTTTTGATTGAGAGTTCCTGATTTCTTGTTGGTTTTGAAAGATATATGGTTACCGATTAACTTTTTTGACTGGGCTGGATGCAAGAGTTTTCATCTGTGCTGATACTAGAGTCTCTTTAGTTTTGATGGTTTGAATAATAATCTGGTCTTTTCATTCTTAATCTTGTCATCTTAAAAAGGGCCTGACTAAATTGTCTGCGGATTGATGGTCATTTTCTTTACTTTTCATCTGGGGTTTCATCCAGATTTGCAATAATTGTGGCCACAATGTATTAAGCATATTTTACACATGATGCTCTGGGCTTCATTATGCTGACCATCTGGACTTCATTATCCCACAGCCTTTCTACCAGAAACATTGAATTTCTTAGTTACAAAGCATATTTCCTAATTTTTCATTTTGTGATCATGGAGAATTTGCAATTTGTTTTAACCTGTCAGGAGTTTCCCTTTGTACGGTATCATTCTGCGAAGGCATCAGATGCATCTGAAGCAACTTTTCGTGATCTAGTTCCTGAAAAGCTTGCTGCTGCTGTTTGGAATAGCATTTCAAAATATAAGTCCATTCCAAACTTTCCACAGAGTGAGACATGCGAGTTGCTCATCCTGGATAGATCTGTTGATCAGGTCACTGATAACTTTTCATTGAGGAATACCGTGTTATTGGTGGTTTTTCATTTTAATTTTGTTGGATGTTATCAACTTGTATGTTCAGATTGCCCCTGCCATACATGAATGGACTTATGATGCAATGTGCCATGATTTACTGGATATGGAGGGAAATAAATACGTGCTTGAGGTATGTATGCTCTTTTGGTTGAGTTTTCAAAGGCAATTCTTTGTTTGTATGTGAGACATATTTATAATTATATTAGTATGTTAGATTCCTAGCAAAACAGGTTGTTCTACAGAGAAAAAGGAGGTCCTCCTGGAAGACAATGATCCAGTGTGGCTTGAGCTTCGCCACACACATATAGCAGATGTATGTTATGCTTTTTTCTTTTTATTCTTTTTTCATTCTGGATCAGAATTTGACTTTTTGACTAACTTGAATATCAGGCTAGTGAGCGTTTACACGAGAAGATGACCAACTTTGCATCCAAAAACAAAGCTGCACAAATGCAACAGAGTGGGAGGTTAGAACTGTTATGACTTCTAACGTTGAATCTATTTGGTGCTGAATTCAGTAAATTTCAAAAATTTTACCATACTTGCTAATGTCATCAAGACACAGGCTTGGTGGAAAGTCTTCCTCCAAGAATTGTGGGTGCAATCACCAAGGGCAGAGTACAAGAATAAGAAGTCTTAATTTCTGGCGCTGAATTAATTGAGCTCCCACAACTCTAGCCTGTATGCAATTCAAATTTTACAGCTGAATATTGTCAAATTAACAGAAGATACACAATCTTAAGAAAATGAATAGTCTGATAAGGACTAGGAATGAATTTAATGTGAAGTTATGAGGTTATATGCTGAGTTGGTACTTAACTGGGATTGGAAGATTAATCAGAAAAAAAAAAAAAATCCACCCATTATATCTATTATTTTAAGTGGTCAAGTGGCTGGCTGAAAGGAAAAGAGAAAAAAAAAGAAAAGGGAGAGAGATACCATTTGTGGTATTCAAATCTGTCAAGAGGCATTTTTATGAAATAGATCAGATAGAAGTGAAGTTGTGGAGAAAACAACTTAATTCTTTTCATTCATCTTAGCTCCTTTATATAGGAGAAGAAAAGAATTACAAATGATTACATAAACCATGCTTTTTCGTGCATGAAGAGAGCTTAAACTCGTTTCTAAAATTTGACAGCTTTTCTGATAGAATTACATGGCCCAAGACATACCTTCTAGCTTCTAAACATGCTAGTTAACCCAAAATACAAGCAATGCCTAGTCTAAACACTAGCTCTAGCTCTAATAATGACATTGAACATGAGATATGATAGAGAATGCAGGAGGAATGACCTGGACAACTTAGACTTTATGAGCAGTGTCAAGCATCAATTTCCAACACTGCACATGATTGTGGGAATTTAGAAGAAACTATATGACAAAAGATTTGATTTATTATGCCATAAAAATAGATCACAAAAAACAGGTCATTTATCCAATTAGACGAGTTCAAGATGTTGAGTCGGTTCTTTATGCTGCTTCCTCCTACATGACTGTTTTAAGTTGATTTGTTGGAAATTTCACACAAGCAATGCGTTGCTTCTAGTACACCAGACTGAAAGTAAATAGCTGCCCTTTAGCTTACTGTTTGGCCCAATCCGGTTGTTGTTAAGGCTTGGCACAATGCCTACTTGCCATGCTGCAAGATAATTTCATTAGGCCTAGGCATTGGTGGCTGTCAAAAAAGAGAAACAATACCATGGCTTGGATGGTGGCCATTGTGACAGCCAACAGCATAAAAATCACATTTGCTTCCCTTCTGTGATATTTAGGGAGCTGTTGGAGGATGGAAAGTCTAAGAGCAGCTATGCTGATGGAGAGAAGTAGGGGATGTTGTTGTGCTGTTAGAAGTGTGTGTGAGGGTACTAAAATAGAAGTGTGCTAAAAATCTTAACGTCATATCATTCCTCTGATAGAAAATTGTGCCTGAACATTGATAACACCAATCACTTGTAAAACACTTAGGTTTTACAGATGTAGAAGGTGGCCCATTTTTATTTTGGCACAGTACTGTGTTTTGTAAACTTGACATATCTTTCATGACTAATGATGGAATGTAATTTTTATTCTCAGAAAACAAAAGTTCATTTGTATTTTAGGTTTTGCAAACAAGAATACTGCTACATTTCCTTACTGATGCTAATCCTTGATGTAATGTAGAGATGGCAGTGAAATATCAACTCGGGATCTTCAGAAAATAGTTCAAGCATTGCCAAAATATAATGAACAAGTTGAGAAGCTCTCTCTTCATGTTGAGGTTTGACTTTTCTTTTTCTCACGTCTCCCACTCCACGTTGAACAGCTTTACATTTACATGGAAACAAAAATTTATGCAAATTAACAAATGTCTTATTCATACCAAGAAAGAGAGAGAGTGAATTCATTGAACCTTTTTGTATTTGATCAGTTTAACAGCTGTCACCAGAAGAACGATTGCACAAATAAAATCTGCAAGTTCTATTTTACCGTTTTACATTGTTGCTTTGTAAGTTCAAGGGTTTTCAACTTGTATGGTCTTAACCTGCCAAAAAGAAAAGGAAAAGATTTTTCATTTCATAATTACTTAAGTAGAAAAGATGGTACTACAGTGGAATTAAGATCAATCAAACTCTAGCAGAGGACAGTATAAGTTTGGAGTGTGAATGAATAATTGTTTTTTGTCTGTTGGGAGCAAACTAACATGGATAATGCTGAGAGATCAAGTGGGGGAATAAACATTGGTTTAAAGGAGAATAGCTGATGTTTCATATATATTTGCTTGCATTTCTAATTGCTTACTTCTATATAGATCGCTGGAAAGATAAACAAAATTATCAGAGAAATGGGGCTTCGAGAACTTGGGCAACTAGAGCAGGATCTTGTTTTCGGGGATGCAGGAGCTAAGGATGTTATCAACTTTCTAAGGACCAATCAGGTGATAGATCGTGGATTTTTGGGTTGATAAAATTGAAGTGATTATTGTTCTACATTCAACACCATGAATATTTTTTCTAAAGATACCTTTCATTATTCAGGATGCAACCCCAGAAAACAAGCTGCGTTTGTTGATGATTTATGCATGTGTCTATCCTGAGAAATTTGAGGGCGACAAAGCTCTAAAGCTGATGCAGGTAGCTACTCTATTCTCAACAGTGAATGAAAAGTGCTCTCATGAATGAGCATGACATGCATGTTAGTAATTATTTGTGTTTGGAATAAAGTGCCTAAAACTTAAACTGTGGTGCAGGGTGGAGAAATATATATTGGGAGTTATAGCTCCGAAAAGTGTGTGTGAGTGTGTGTGTGTGTGAGAGAGAGAGAGAGAGTGACAGAGAGAGCATAAAAACGAGGAATGATGTGGACGTCAATTGCAAGTTTCTTGCCAAAGGAAGTTTTGAATTTGAAAAGTTATATGTTTTTCTTTTTTTTTTATGTAAATCAGTTGGCCAAATTATCAGACAAGGATATGAAGGTTGTGAATAATACGAGACTGCTTATGGGCTCATCCAACGCCAAGAAGACAGCAGGAAGCTTCTCTCTGAAGTTCAGTAATCAAAAGGTACATATAGTTCTTATGCTTTTTTATCTCACAAGGAATGCTGAGTCATTGACATGCAGTTTAAGGATTCGAGTCTAATAGATATGCCTTTTATTTATCAGACAAAGCAGGCAGCCAGAAAAGATCGAACTGGCGAGGAAGAAACATGGCAACTGTTTCGATTTTATCCCATGATAGAGGTATGACTTCTGTCTCACAAGTGTGGCCATGTATGTCATCTTGCCATAAGATGCAGATGGTGCTGCAAAATGGTTAACATGCAATGCTCTTTAGTTTCTTGATGATAAGGGATCATCCCACCATGCTTAAAGGAGGTCCTAACTTGTTATCATTCTCTCTTCCATGATCCCCAGTAAAGAATTACTGCTAGAAACATTTATTCATGATCTGAATATTGCTCAGTTTTTATTAGGAGCAGACTTGATTTGCTAGATAAACAATCTAATTGCTTGCACATTATTTCCCCACCTCCTACATGGGCCCTCATCTTAGGTATATATGGTTACTTGGTTAGTCAACTAAGTAATGCCCAGTTCTTCTATTGAAGGACAATTTAAGTCAGCATCAGCTATCATGGAAGTGAGTTTGTCGTTGCAATCTGCAGCTGCATTTAAGCAGTGAGGCAAACGATGTCATTTGGGGGAAACTCTGTGGGAGTATAGATGCCATCAGGCAACTAACTAATCTTGCCATCACTATTTCACTTCGAAACATACACGCGTGGATGCACTCTATAAAAATTTTCTGTATTTACTTTTGAGTATTTTAATGGCTGTAGTTACTGTTTACACAATAAAGCATTTACTAGAAGAACCAAAAACTTATTTGTCTTATTATGACCATGATTTTGATATTTTAGGAGCTCATTGAAAATCTTAGCAAAGGTGAGTTGCCCAAGAATGATTATATATGCATGAATAATCCAAGTTCTGCTGCCGTGGAAGCCAGCAAGAAAGGATCAGTGAGGAAAAATCCCACTCCTGTCGCTCCGGAAAGGAAAGCTCCTGCTCATTCAATGAGATCAAGACGGACAACGACTTGGGCACGACCAAGTAATTCTGATGATGGCTATTCAAGGTACATCCTTACGCATTGGCGTAATTCAAATAATCTCTTTTTTCTCCAACTCAACATTTCAAGCTCCATTATGCTTGAGCTCCTTTATGATTCCTTTTCTGTCTTCTGCAGTGATTCCGTTTTGAAGGACTCGGCAGTGGATCTCAGGAAAATGGGACAGCGCATTTTTGTATTTATCATTGGCGGTGCAACTCGATCTGAGGCAAAATTTCTGCCACTTCTCATTTTTAAGTTTTGGTTCCGTAGACTCACTGCGTGTTTTAGATCTCATTTGTGTCTCTTTTTTTGATGCTATTACCAGCTACGAGTTTGTCACAAGCTCACAACAAAACTGAGGAGGGAAGTTGTGCTAGGTTCTTCTAGTTTGGACGATCCTCCAAGATATATAACGGTAACATGTGCTTATGAATCAAACAGCATCCTAAGTTATTGTTTAGTCTGCATACAATAATCTCTGCGCCCAATGGTGTTTGCATCCCTGCTTTATGATGCTATCGGCACCTTTCATCCCCTATGATCTTAGTATTTTTATATCCACGCTTTTGCCACTATTTTTTTTTTATTTTTCCCCATTGTGAGAAGATAGATGACAATCAGCTCAATTCTAAATATGGTTTAGCCTGCTGACTAATTACAATTTTTCTAATCGGCAGAAATTGAAGCTGCTGTCAGAAATGTCAATGGATGGCCTAGGATTATAGTTTCGTCCATTCCAATAGGTAAAAATATGTGTGCGTTCACTTCCGGTTGGGTATTTCGTTTTTCCTGGCTGTCAGTTTCTTCTTCTTCATCATTCTCCTTATGTTTTTCTTTTCCTCTTTGCATCGATCTGTTTTCTAGGTTTTGGCTGTAGACCAGAAACAAATTGCAACCAGCTATGCATGTGCTGTGTTTCACTTCAACCTTGATTCTTTATTGACTTTAGATGACACGAAGAAGGAAAGCAAATTATTTTCCCATTTTTTTGGAAGGCCTTTAACTTTAAGACGCCTTATGAGACTCGTGTTGTACTGGCCCGTTGCGTAGCAGTCGTGTATCGAGTCCATTGTGTCTGATACGTATCCCCATTGTAATCTTGTATAAGTTATGGGCCTATTCTCTCAGGTTTAACACTATGTATGAAAAAATAAAAAAAGAAAACAATAAGGGAGGAAGAAAAATAACAGGAAGGAAGGAAAAATTTTCATTCTTCGTATGTGTATGTGTGAAGCATGTGGATGAGTGAAGAAACGTAGTTTGTCTTATGTGAGAGGTAACGAAATCTCCTTTACCCTACATTATATATATATATAGGACAATAGTGCTTAGTGATTGTGGGCGAAATTGTCAAGATGAGGAATTAGTTTTGGACTCTCAAGGAAAATTTTCGAATTATGCTTTTCCTCTCCTCGTATTCAAAACATCTTCTAAATATGAACAACTCTTTTTTCCCTCATGCTTTTTCCTCCTCCCATGTTTTCCCCTTTTTGAAACAGCGTCAATGAAATGAACTTGACCTCTTCTGGTCCCCCCTGTATAATGGCAACTTCATGCAAGGATTCGCCTAAAGATTGCAAATCAATCAGTAAAAATTATAGCAGAAGCCTAATGGGTGTAGGTTGACTGACTAAATTCCGACTTAGATTTCCATGTTCTGCTTGATTTGCAGCAGGGACTGGACAGGAATAATTTTGGCAGAGAGGCTAGGAGATTGGAGGGGGAAAAGAATTTTAGTCCAGAAAGATGCGAACCGAGCGTTACATAATTTTTTTTATTTCTTTTTTTAAAAGACGCGTAATTGCCTTGACAAAACAGGTTTGTTTGGGATATGGGCTACCAAACGGGTGCACGATGCCCCGGGGACAGGACCTGGTCCTTGAACCATTTGTGGCTTTAGTTCAAATAAAAAATACAAGGTCGTCCGACTGTGAGGCAATCGACCCATGTACTTAATAATCCTATTCACCGGCAATTTCTACGGACACCATTGGGCAACCACAACTTCGAACGCCCCGTTTTTGAGCCTTTTGAATTTGATTTTTCCTCTTTTAACAAGTTGACTAGAGAGAAAGTGTCCTGAATGTGTTATGGCCAAACATTCAGCCTAAATTTGGTAATTTGTTTAGCTTGATAATGTCCCGTACAATAAACTAGTTATTTGGGTTTGGCCAAAAGCTTTAGCTCGTTATTCATATAATAATTAAAATTTTAAAAGTTTAGAAAAAAATTAAATTAAATTTCATTATTAATAAATTTGAAATATTCTTTTTACATCATTTACCATTTGACTATTTCTAACGATCACTAAAAGAGATCTCATTTTCAATTCATAATAATAAATATATAATAGTTAATAATTAAGATTATAGATTATTATGCTTAATTGGTTAATAATTTAATAAAATTTACATCAAATGTATAATTTAAGTTTCAATAATCTTATTAATATCAATTAATATAAAAATAAAATTAGATATCACAAAATTTTTGTTATTCATCATAAAAGTATTATTTCTGTATAAATGAATAATTTTTTATTAATAAAATAAAAAAATTATTCACCTTGATAGAAATAATATTTTTTGATATATTTTTTCTTAACATTTAGCATTACCCTAACATAATTGCGGCGCCTTTTATTTTATTGTTAAAAAAAAAAAAGGACTATCTATCACAAAAAAAAAAAAAAAATTCTGTAGTGTATATGGCTACCCTTTACAACTGAGATACTGGACAGGTCTTCAACCCGCTGCCCGCCATTTCCACATCCCGAGGCATCAACGCACCGTCCTCCTCCACCGCCGCTCCTCATCTTCATCGATATCACCGTAATCTCCGTCCGCCTCAGGCTGCGCAATGGATTCGGTTCTCTCAATCGCAGTCATCTCTGTCCTCGTCGGAGCTCTGATCGCTCTTCTTTTCTTCAAAAGCTATTTTCTCAAGAGAAAATCCGAAATTGGATCCATTGCCAGACCGGAGCTCCATTCGGATACTAAGAAGCCCGCGAAGCCTTCACAGCGCGTTTCCAAGAAGTCTCACTCTAAGCCTCATTCTCACGCCTCCGATAAAGTACTTGATCTACAATCCTGCGGTCGTCATTTTTCGCTGAAAAGCAAATGGAATTTGTTTTCATTGTTTTCCTTTATATTTTTTTTTCTTTTTCTTTTGTGAAAATTGGTTAACGTTGGTCATGTTTTAGATTATAATTAGATTAGCTAATTGATTTAGTAAGGTTGCTAAGGGCGGCTTTGGTTATTTGCAGGATCAAAACAAGCGGCATCACCCTTTGGACTTGAACACTCTGAAAGGTCACGGAGACTCGGTCACGGGGCTGTGTTTCTCCTCCGATGGACGGAGCTTGGCAACAGGTGTGTGTTAGAGTCTCTACTTCAATTTTCAGTGTTTCACTTTTCAATTTGGCCAATTCGTTTTGTTCTTAGCTGTGAACAAAATGTAGGAATCTATATGATAATGCCTTTTGCATTGTTAAACGTCCGAACTGTGTAGTACACATATATCCTCGGATCGAGAAATAATGAAAGAATTTGTTGAGCTGTCTAAGCTTGAAAATTGTTGAATTGTCAATGTGGAATTGCTGGATATAGGAATGTAGCTCGATAATCCCTCTTCATATTTGATTTCTGGCCTCCAATTTTTCTTGAATGTAAGTAATTCCACTAGAGAATGAATTGTCTTTTAGAAGCAAGTGAATTGATATCACTAATTTTGATTCCGGTTTCTGAACGGTGAATACCGTCATGTAACCTCATGGGTATTTAACTTTTTGTTACTCCTTAGTTTTTGTCTCCTTTCTGTAACATCACGTAAACAAATTCTTTTTTCCTGCTATGGAATTGTAAGAACAATTGTGTAATCGAGGGTTTTCGTTTTGCAAACAGCTTGTGGAGATGGAGTGGTCAGGGTATTCAAGTTGGATGATGCTTCAAGTAAGAGTTTCAAGTATGAACCTCATTTACACTTTTAGTTGTTATATTCTTTGTTTCATGATGTTAAGTCTTTTTTTTTTTTCTCCTACTTTTTGTAGTGAAATGATTTTATTTTTTTGCAGGTTCTTAAGAATCAACTTGCCTGCTGGAGGTCATCCAGTGGCCGTGGCCTTTTCTGATGATGCATCTTCTGTGGTTGTGGCTTCAAATACTCTTTCTGGTTCATCTTTATACATGTATGGGGAAGAAAAGGTCAAACCTGCTACTGAATCAAAGCAGCAAACCAAGCTTCCTCTCCCAGAAATCAAATGGGAACATCACAAAATTCACGATAATAGGGGTGTTTTGACTCTAGTTGGAACTACTGCAACATATGGCAGTGCTGATGGAAGTGCAATTGTTGTCTCTTGTTCAGAAGGTACAATAATGAGCAGTTATCTAAGGCCATATGGTCGTCTTTTTCTGGAGTGAGATGTGAAGCCCACTGCTATGTCATAGAAACGAACTCATCATTATTCATTTATTCATACTCGCATTATGAACTTGTTAGCTAGGACTGGGTGCTTAAGGCTTTCATAGGCTGGCAAACTTGCTAGAGAGTGTTCAAAGCACAGGGACATTGCAGTAGCTATGAATATATACTTGGTATTCCTGCCCAAAAATGTTCATACAGTGTGTTTTGGGAATAAAATTTTCAGATATTTGATGAGTAAGGAATAGAAGACATCTGATCATTAGTAAGAAATGAATAGATTTAAATAACTGCGTTGTATCTAATTTATGTTGCCATTTTGGTACAGTTTTCAGCCCTTAACAAGTTTAGGGTACGGAAAAGTGTTGAGCTTTTCTGACATATGAATTAAATGAACCTTGACTTATGGCTTATTCTGTCTCAAATCATGGTTTCAGGCCATCGAAAAGTAGATTTCTGTTTTTCTAGTTTGCCTAGAGCAA
This sequence comes from Bruguiera gymnorhiza, assembly GCA_020883675.1. Classification (NCBI taxonomy): domain Eukaryota; kingdom Viridiplantae; phylum Streptophyta; class Magnoliopsida; order Malpighiales; family Rhizophoraceae; genus Bruguiera; species Bruguiera gymnorhiza. The sequence goes on along the minus strand of JAIRCJ010001055.1, from coordinate 1,906,443 downwards.
AGTGGGTTTTAGAAATGTTGGAATTTAATATGTAATCCATTCTTAGACCTCACCTAACAGTTTAAGTTTTTAGGTTAATTAGTTTTTTGACATGGTATCAAAACTTTTATGATTGAGAAGACTTGAGTTCATATCATATTGTTCTCATTCTTCACATTTAATTGTGAATTTTTAAAAGAGGGGAGGCGCATGTGCTTTGTTCATGCTTTTAACCCAGTGCTTGTACATGAGGGGCATATTAGAGTTTAATTTATGAACCATTCCTAGACCTCACCTAATAGTTTAAGTTTTTGGGTTGATTGGTTTCTTGACAGGAAGTTTTTCCTTAGATGTGTGTTTGGCAGACACTAAAGCACTTGGCTCAGAAAATTAAAGAAAAAATATGCATTGTTTACCACTACATCCTAATCACTTTTGGCTACCATTTGTCCCAAAAGAGTTCTTGTGAGTTGTAATTATGAAGATGAACTGATATTATAAAGGCAAGACTCAACACAATGCAATCTTTTGTTTGGTTTATGTAGTCCCTTTTCTTCAGAAGCTATGGTGATCTTTGTTTGCTTCTTTTGACTCCTCAGGTACTGATATCAAGCTCTGGCATGGAAAGACTGGCAAAAATTTGGGGAATGTTGATACAAACCAGCTGAAAAACACAATGGCTGCTATATCACCAAATGGACGTTTTATTGCAGCTGCAGCATTTACTGCAGATGTTAAGGTGAATATCTCAGGGATAATTTAATTTTGGCAATGGATAAATAGAAAGTTGAAAATGTTGCAATAGTTTTACATAGTTTTGTCAAGGAAAACAAGAAATTATGCAGTTGCCGCTTATGCACATGACACATTGTACTGATTTTGTATACAATAACACAATTTGTAGATGTGATCCTGGTACTGATGTTATGATACCACTTGATTGATCAAATTGCTATGGTGTTTATATTTTTTGGTAGGTTTGGGAGATTGTTTATTCAAAGGACGGTTCGGTGAAGGAGGTCTTAAAGGTTATGCAGCTTAAAGGGCACAAGGTTAAGTAATGCTCTTGAAGTTAATATTGCACATTCATCTAGGTCTTATTAAAACTTTTATGTTCTTTTTCTATCCCATTTTCAGTTGTTTTCTGCCTCATTTTCATTCATGAATTTCTTTGTAAATGTTTGACCTATCCAGCGTTGGAACATAATTAACGACAACAATAACAAAGATTTGATCCCAAATTTAATTGGGATCAGTTACACGAATCTTTTCTTGTCATTCTATTATATTAGGTCCTAAGTTAGGGGAGCATTGGAACAGAATATGTTTTAATTTTAAGTTCCCATCAACACTAATTCCATGGATTGAACTTTTTAAAGGGTACAAGCTGTTTAGCTGACAGAACAAATAATAAAATTTTGTATACCTACATTCAAGTGATTTAGTCGCTTGTGTTTCTCAGTTAGCATTATGTGTTTATGATATTTAGTTTTAGTGATCCTCATTTTTCAATTTTGTTTTGATGGTCAGAGTGCAGTAACTTGGTTATGCTTTACGCCAGACTCAGAGAAGATCATAACTACTTCCAAAGATGGTTCCATAAGAATTTGGAACATCAATGGTATGCTGCTTATTGAATGCTTATATCTGAAATCTCTCTTTCTGTCCTCCCACATGCATGCACAATTACATGCACAAAACGCAATAGTTACTTTAAGTAAACATCTTTCTGTAATAGCCTGTAGCATTAGCTACACTTAATGGTTGTTGGATTATTTTTCCATGTGGTGGTAACAAAAACTCACCTCAGAGATAAACTCATTAAGCATATCTTGCAAGAATTTGAAAGATGCCATCATTGTATTCAGCAGGTACTTCATAGATGTGGCATGATCCCATCTCCACCTGGTGGATGTGGCTTGTCTTAGTACATGGTTCATTACTTGCATTTTTTCCATAGTTCTGGAGCATTTCTCCCAATTTCTGCCAAATGTAAACAAGTTCAGCCAGATTCTTGATAAACCAATGCTTCAGAAAGCAAATATCATGTCCTGTGCTCTCTGTCGTTATCTCTTCTATCACCATCAGCTTTGCTCTTTCCCCCAACCTCACATTAAGAATTCAATAATATACAATGCTGGAATGCTGAGTGTGGAGGACAAGAAGAGAGAGAAATATAAACTAAATGCATACATGGGAAATGGCCAAGGAAAATTTGAAACTGTTATGTTAGAAAAGATGTCTCGAGCAGCTTAATATATTTTTGCTTCAGTTTCCAGTGTAGTCTTACGGATATCTATTCCTTTTTCTGGCGTGGTAATTATCTGATAACAATCATTCTAAGTACTTTTGTTTTTTGTTTGGTTCAAGTTCGATATCATATGGATGAGGATCCAAAGACTTTGAAGGTATTTCCAATTCCCCTCCATGATTCAAGTGGAGCTGTGATGCACTATGATCGTCTCAGTCTATCCCCTGATGGAAGGATATTGGCCACGACCCATGGATCTAGTTTGCACTGGCTTTGTATTGAAACTGGGAAGGTTTTGGACACAGCAGAAAAAGCCCATGATGGTATGTGTGAATGTTGTTTCTTGGTGGGAAATGTCAAGACTATGTTTATGTGTTGATTATATTTAGTACAAGCATGCCTAACCTGATGAAATCTGAAAGGCAGTTTGGTGATTTAGCTCAAACTTCTTTTTTGATTTTGACATTTTGTGCTGGACTTATAACTGATGTGTCTCTTGCTCCATCCTGATTAGTTCCATCTAGCCATATTTGCGACTTTTGCCATTTAAATGATGATATGTTTATGAATGCTGTGTTAACATCAGTGTATCATGCAGGTGATATTACATGGATTGCATGGGCACCTAAGACCATTCCAATGGGTAATTTTTTAAACCTGTTAGCTATATTTTACCACTTTGACAACATTTTCAGGTCAAGTACTCAGATGAGCTCAAATACTAAATGCCAAGCTATGTTCCATCAATAAATGTGCATTTACCAGTTCATTAGGACCCTGCCTATACCCCTACTGGAAGTAGTGATGTGGCTGCCTGCAAAAAGTATTATCTGGGAAGCCCACTAGTTGACAATTTGCAAAATGCATCTAATCAATTATGTTTTCCAGCATCCTTGCGCTGTGCAGATATCCTTTTCTTTTCTTTTTTTCCTGTTTTTGTTTATATTCTATCCTCTGGAGGCTTTTGTGCAATCTTGCTCCGGCTAGTTGTCAACTTCCTTCATTTCTGGCCCTACTATTCTGTGTCTTATATTTTGTCCTGATATCCAGTTATATTTTTCTACAGGTGATAAACAGGTTTTGGTCTTAGCCACGGCCAGCATTGACAAGAAAGTGAAGTTATGGGCAGCTACTTCACTCATTCCAGCGTGAAGAATTCTTTATCTCACTAATATTAGCAATGGCAAGGAGCTTTGGAGCTGACATTCTTGTTCGAGTAGCCTTAAGAAAAATTTTGAGCCTTATGAATCTTGCGCATTTTATTGTTTATAATTGACATAGAACAAACCTTCCAGCCGAACAGAGGAACACAGAATAGAAGTCGGGAGGAGTTAAAATCTTGAAGTTCCGAACAAGAATCTATGTACGCGTCAAGTTGTAAAAGTTTTTGTGATCAAACAAATATTTCCGGAGGAATTGAATGATGTGTTTGGTTTTGCGTGTCTGGTAAACTACGATGACTGGCGGTGCCTTATGAAGCATTAGCAAATGCTCTTAGGGGAATCAAAGCTGGCCGCCAACGCACTCTTTTTCCTGTGTCCAGTGCAGCATTAACAATGTTTGAACCTGGGTAATTAAATTTAGCTGTTGTGCTCTAAAAGTTGATAAAAGGTTAGATGCCCACGACTAATTATGCAACACACTATATCTGTCATCCCTTTTATTCTCTTTCTGATGGTATCTTGTACTGCTTTATAGGAAAATAACACAATCGCGGGGAGAATGTCACAGAAGTATGTGAATCAACATGACCCACAAGAAAGATTTTCCCCAGTAAAAAGAAAGGATCAAACAACTGGTACATGTGCATATCCTTCTACCAAACGCAACTAGGGATAATGTGAATTAACGCGCAACATCAAAATCAGGTTGTCTTCCCGGGGAGGATGCTACAAACTCTGGTAGGGCCTTGTATGATTCATATATCCTACTTAATGTAGGGTATTTGGACTGCAAGACATCCAAAAGAATTGTTCAGGAAGCAAGAAAAGGAAAACGGGGGCAAAAGAAAAAGAATCACCAGAAGAAAGCATAGAAAATAGCAATAGCGGATATTCTGAGAACCCATAACAGCATTCTATATTTTTCATGAGGCTTATTTTGGAAGCAAGATGATTTTGTCAGAAAACTAAATTCTCAAACTGCGTACTTATGCAGTGCAAATTGACTGTCAAATAGGGGGCCAGAGTCCAAACAGACTATAAATAATCAAGAACCCACTTGCATAAGCTTGATTATAATGGAAGTCAAAGGCCAGAATGATGTAATGCTCACATGGAAAGCCCCTGCATCTAAATCCTGTTATTCCTTTTTCCCATCATAAGGAGCACCAATTCATATGCCCATAAATATTCATCTTGATCTTACATCAGACATGGTAAATTCTAAGCTGCCATTTGCTTGAACTAGTTCAATCAATTTGTTTGCGTTAATGAATCAGTAATATGCTGAACTTCTTGGTAGACTATCTTAATATAGCTCCCACAAATAAAATTGCTGAGCACCCCCAAAAGCCCAATTGCATCAGTAAGGTGTGTGCCAGGTTAAACTGGGAAATGACAACTTCACGACAGCTTAGGCTGTAAGCAGTGATAATTACTGCAATAAAATGCCAAACAAAAAGTTGCTATGATCCAAAAACTTAAAATCCATTCTTTCCTTCCTTGCTGCTGGATAATTAAGAAAATAGAATAATTTAATGAAAAAAGAGTTCTCAAGAAAAATGAAAGAAACAAGAGAGAACTATACAGCTTTACCATGTCAACATTGAACCTTGTCACAGCCACAGCAATCTGTGGTGCCAAAAATACATCAGCCTGCAAAAAGAGAAAAAAGAAAGTTCTGGATAATTAGCTTAATCTTAAAAGTGTTATTTTTACCATCATATTCCTTATAATTTCTCCAAATGGATGAATTTCATCAGAGCAACTCATGCTCATTATTAAACTTCAAAGCATGCCAAAATCTGTCATGTCAACAAGAGCATTGCAAAGAACTTTGCTTAGGTGCAAAGTGGATCCAGTCCCTACAATTACTTTTTGCAAACATTGGCTCAGAGAAGTCAACAAAGTGTGCATAGATAAACAACAAATCAAGAAACCTAGGCTTGGTGGGATGGTACAAGAATGGGAGACATATACATTCTAATCTCACTTCAAGGTTTGAGAGAAATGGTGAAATGTCTCCCTGCAAAATGTGATGTTTATGTGCTACAAGTGTTCACTACATTATTTGCTAGAAGAACGTAATAAAGCTACACACTACACAGCTCCAAAAGTTAGCAGAAGAGTTGAGAAGATGCTCAGAGTATGCAACTGACCATGTATACTTCTTCTCCAGTGGCATATCTACCGGCAAAATTTTTCAGCAACTTCTCAAGAGCTGTATGAGAGGATTAAACATTTTATTTAAAAACAAGGGGTAGAAATTATTCTATAACATGTAGTAAAGGAAATAGCCTAGAAGGAAACTTTCTCAATAGGAAATAGGAATATACCATGCATATTTCTGGACTTACAAGAATCTTTGTCTTGTGACCTTTAAGTTTGAGGTTTTCATTTCTAAAGCTTCAAGTTTTAAGCACTACAAAAGTTTTTGCATATTTTGAATCCCCGTATTTCACAAGAAAATTCAATCTTTCATGTCACATGGTTGTGGTCGTTTTGGTCTTTCTTGACCAAATAATGTCCATTTTGACGAGAGTGTGACTGTGAAGTTTGATTTATTTCAAATTTTCTGGGATTATTAGCTCATGAAGAAACACAGAGTATTATATTGTGTCCAGAATGAAGAGAGAAACTTACCAAGGAAACCTTTTTCTATGGTAGATTGTGCCCATGAGAGACATTCCTCTGCACCAGTTATCTCTTTAATATTTTTCTGATGAAAAAGGGATGATAGGATTGGCAAACAGACTCTAAAATCAATTCTACATTGCATCCACAAAGAAATGATAAATGCAGAAAGAGTACAAAAGGATACCAAGAATGACATCATATGAAGAGGTTGTATGCTAGTGCTGACAATACTGGCAGCCTGTGTCATGGTACATTGATTAGCATAGTTGCACAAGAATGAAAATAGTAGGACAGAATAGATTAACAGCTAAATCCTTGCTCACTTTTTCCACTCACATAGGATAAAATGCCCATAATTTTAACATTTAGCTCTCAGAGGGAAGGAAACTATCTAAGATCCTGAAGAACTTCAATTGAATGTTCTGTCCATTCCAATAAGGATGAAATCCATGAAATCATGGAGATGGGAAACCTTAAAGACCTACCACCTGAAGTCCATTCCATGCTGTATGTCATTTTACACCTGATCAAGACTTAGATTCACTTCATAGCACACATGCAATCAGTTGTCTGATTGAAGTTTAGCATGTGCAAAACCATATTGCAAAAACAAGCCTAAAAATATAATTCTCAACTTTTCATCCTTGTGTTTTTTTAACAGAGAGAACTGGACCATATGGAAGAAAACATAGAAAAAACATTTTACCTGGTGATTCAGAGCCCTTCGCTGAGGATCATTAGGCAACAAACCCTTATAAGGATACCTTTCTTCCAAATACTAACAAAAAAGAAAAAATCATTAGCTTCTACTTGGATTCAGAGTCAAATGGAAAATGCCAATGAGCCTTGGAAAATGAAGAACATCTCACGGACTAAAATCCAGGGTGAATAAAAAAGCCCGGCAGATTACTAATAGAACAAGGAAATACGTAATCCGACAGTGAACAATAAGCCGTGTTTAACCTATTCAAGTAAATAATACTGACCAACAATATAGCATAAGAGTCAGAGACCACAACATCACCATCAACAAGGACCGGAACAAAGTGAAGTGGATTTAATCGTTCAAATTCTGCAATCCATTCATAATGAAGAGGACTTAAGAGACTTGCCGTCTAATGATCATGGATATATATAGTTTGGCAGGTATCTTGACTAGAATGAATCAAGAATGATAAAAAGAAAAAAAAAAAAAAACAGAAAAGGAAAAATAAAAAGAAAAAAAAATGAAAACAATTTAGACAAACACCTGGAGAAAATTGCTCTCCTTTCGCAAGGTTGACTGCCTTGTACTCATATGGAAGCCCTTAACAATCAAAACAAAAAACAAAAAAATAAAAAAAAAGAAAGCAATCAGTGAAATGAGCGAGTAATCTACAAGAAGTTGCTAAGACATAGAAACTGGGTAGTTCCGTTCACTTCGATAGAGAAAAAAAAAACGATAAATGCAATCAAAATCGCTGAAGGGAATATCTGATGGAAAAGAAGGTGTTGAGATTACGAAAATGATACCCTTGAGGCTTAAAGCAAAGCGGACCCGCCATGAACAAGAGCTCTGCCAGTAGGAATACAAGACCAGCTTTGACGATGAATTGCCGCCAACGGAGCCTACCTGCTACGCCAAACCAATCGATTCGTAAAACTTGTACATATGCATATACAGCCTCATGCTGTCTCAGAGGAACAGGCAGGCGTTACCTGGTTGTTTGCTTCCATCAGGCAACCAACAGCGGAACAGCTGTTACCCGTCTCCAGAGAACAGTCTCAGTTCACTGTCGTCAAATTGTTCTTACTCTCCTCTTAAACAAACAGAAAGGTTAAAAAGAAACAAAAAGAAAGAAAGAAAGGAAGAAAGTTAGGTAGGGATAATTCTGCAGGGGATAATAAATTGTTGATTCTTTCAACAGATGAAGGAGGAAAAGACATTAAGTAAGGAGAACCAGATGTTGGGTTATTTTTTTTAAATAAATAAAAATAGAAAGATATAAGTGATGTGACACTTTGTAATATTATTCCTTTAAAACAAGAAAAAAAAAACAAATTATTAGATGAAGAGAATTAAATAAACATAATTTTATAATATTATTTTTTGAAAAAAAAAACAAGGGATAAAAAAATAAAGAATATTAGACATGACCTCGTAATATTAATTTTTAGAAAAAGAAAGAATTAATTAGAAAAAATAAAATAAATTATATCATGATATTAATTTTATAATATATTTTTTAAAATAAATAAAATTAAAATTAAAATTAAATAAAAAATTAGATAGATATAAATGATATGATATAATATTAATTTTATAAATTTATTTTTTTATTTAAGTTAAAATTTTATTTTTTTCAAAAAAAAAGTAAAGAGAATTATATAAATATAAATTACTTAATGTGACCCCATAATTTTGTTAATTTTAAACAAATAAAGGGGAAAAAAAAGAAATTAGGTGGAGTTCGTCCAATTAAGATTGCTCTTTTTAAACAACCAAAAGGAAAAAAAAAAAAGGTTAGTAAAAACAATTAGCAAGACTAAGTAATATGACACGATGTGATGTTAACTTTATAATATTATTTTTTAACAAATAAAAAAGTTAATAGATTTAAATAATGTGATATAACATTAACATTATAATATTATTTGTTTTAAATAAATAAAAAATTAGACATATTTTAAATGACATGATATAATATTGTTTTAGTGAATTTGTTCCTTCTAAACAAATAAAAAGGGAAAAATGATATAAAAATAAATATATATAAGTGATTTAGTATGATGTTGATCTCATAATATTTTTAAAATAAATATAAAAAAATTTAGGTAAAGATAATTATATAAATATAAGTGATATATTATGACTTTAATTTTGTAATATTATTCTTTTTAAACAAACAAAATAAAGAGACTTTTGAGGAAGAATAGTTTTATCAAGAAATGGGAATAAAAATGAATGATTTTCATTCTTTGTATTTGGTAATAAAGGAATCTCATTCCTATTATAAGAGAACAAAAAGATTAGTAGAGAAAATTAGATAGAAATAAGTGAAGTAGCATGACATTATCTTTATAATATTGTTTATTTTAAACAAATAAAAAAGAAAAAGAAGTTAGGTAGAGAGAATTATAATAACATAAGTGATTTATCATAATATTGACCTAATAATATTTAAAAAAAAACAAAAGAAAAGAGAAAAAGAAATTAGGTCAAGGGAATTAGACAAATATCAGTTATGTATTATGGTATTGACATCATAATGTTATTCTTTTTAAACAAACAAAAAGGGAAAAAAAATTAATTAAAGAGAATTAAACAAGTATAAGTGATGTAACATTGACTTCATAATGTTGTTATTTTTAAATAAAAAAATAAAAAAGAAGTTAGGTAAAGATAATTAAGCAAATATAAGTATATGTTACAATGTTAACATCATAATGTTGTTCTTTTTAAAAAAAAAAACAAAATATTAGACCATTTGCACATTATTTTAATTTTGATATGCCAACATAAATTATTCTTTGTTGCTTAAATTTTTATGTATACTATGCATGCTTATTATTATGATTATTCTTTCTAATCAAGTTATTTTGTAAGTTAGAAAACTCTCATATATAATTATTAATGATTATTGTGTTTTTATATTATTACCTATATATGTTGTAAAGTTTCTAAAATATCTTTATAGCAAGACAAGATATAGAGCTTGTTATTTCATACATGCATTTGTATGGGTCAGTACATTCAAAATAGTCTTTTTTGTATAGTAAGAATATTACAGACACTTCAATATTTTGATAATGGGTTATTTAAAATTCAATTTCATTATTCCATTAACCCATTTATTTAAATGTTTGTAGCCTTAATCTTGTTCCTTGAAATGAAAACTTTTTTTGAATAAGTTCCAATACTAAAAGAGAAGTGTTTTAAAGCTTAAAAAGCTTGTTAGCAACACGTCTTCAAAGCTCATAAGGAAATTATTCTTACGAAAATCAATTTCATCAAAAAAATAAGACCAACGTTGAAACAATTATTTTGGGTTAGAAAATTCAAATTCTTCACACATAAAAAGTCTTTAAAGTTTAGAGCTAAAAAAATATTTTCAAATGGAAAAAATTTAAATTGCTTTCTATATGAAAATGATAATTTTTGTTTACATCAAAATGGAAGACTTATAGTTGAAATTATGAAGATTTGACTCATTTTTGGAAGGTATTTGCTAGTTTAAATATATAAGAAAATATTTTTTAAAACCTAACACCAAATCTAGTAGATTTGAAGTTTATGACAAGTCAAATCTATAGATGGTAATGATTAACCAAAGCTATATATGGAAATAATTAAGCAGATTTTTTCAGATTCTAATCAAACCTTTCATATCAAAGTTTTATTATTTTCTAAAGACTAAATGACCCTTAAAGTTGCATTTTATACAATAACCAAATTAATGCAACATCATCTCTTTTCATTATATTGAGTTTTTATAAGATTAAAGAGAAGGAAAAAGAGCATTCATTATAAAAGCAAATGTCGCTAAAAAAGAATTGAGAAAAAACTTGAGTATGTGAGAAGTGAGTTGTGTGGTTAAAGCATTTTAAGAAAGGTTGAGGACCTTTTATGCGTATTATTATTATTCTTTTCTTAGTGGAGGAGTTCAATAATATAGTTAAAACTCTTAAAAAGGATTTCTTGAGGAGAAAATGTAGGATAAAGAAATTCAAACCTCTATAAATTACTTATGCCTCACTTCTCTCTCTTAATCTTATTTATTGTTTTTCATAATTACATGTGATATCAAGTTATTACTTATCTTATGGTTATTTATTCCTTTTATAAATCTTTCATAATTGTCACATTATTATGTGCTTATATTATAAAAATGAGAGAGGAGAGACCTATATGTAAAGACAAGAAGGGAAATTAGACTCTGTCTCTCTTTGCCTATGAAAGGTTTATTTATACATATAAAAAGACAATAACCATAATGAGAGAATCTACTTTTCAAAATGGAATACTTCAATATTTTCCATTGTCTTCCGACTTTTATTAAAGTAGTTTTATTAAAACTATCCTATAACATTTTGTTCATCGAAAGTTGTTTGTCCTTCTCTCTTTACAACTTATATGGGTCCTGAAAATCTTATATAATATCATCATTAAGATGCTTCTAACTGCTTTAAGCTTGATCGACTTAAGTGTTTTGATCAAGTTAAAGCAAAGTAGCCATCGTTTCCAATAACTTTTTTTTTTATATATACAAACTCTATTAAAGTTTTCAATATCTCTTTAGGACTAGTAAGAGTGGGTTTTGGTAGTGGAGTCTTAAGTCCACTTATACAAATGAATCCTTTTTCTATGTAGACTCCATTATACAAAAAAAAGTCAAAATTTTCCCACCATTGGATATTAATGTGTCTTTTTAGCCATGGAATATGTCTAATGTCCACATCCAAAATATTAGCTCGTTTAGACATAATGGTATAATCCCATTTAATAATTCATATAATATGATACTAGACTACAAACATCAATAAAGGGTCTTTAATCTCTTCATTTGCTTCATAAAACTATTTATAAACAGTTATAAGGTAGAGTTAAATGATATAAATCTCACTTAAAAAACTAGGTTTTAAATGAAAATCTTTTTAGGTTATTCGAAAGTCTTTTTGGGTTATTTGAAAAATGTTTGAGTGAATCTAAGTAATTTGAATTTACTAATAACCAGATTTCATATTAAATTTTGAAAATACTTAGACTTCATCAAACTTATTAAACAAATCTTTATTATTAGGTATAAGATACCTAATGCATCTTAAGGTTTTTTTTAAAACCTTGTAGTTAATAACTAATATTAAAACTTCTCGTTCTTATTTTGCAGTATTCTTAACATAAAATGCTGAGTAACTTCATAAACTATTACTTTTTCTAATAAGTCTTTTCTTTAAAAGATCAACTATATATATATATATATATATTACAGATCCTTAAATGCCTTTTCCCCATAACTATGGGCTGAGTTTTAATAAGAATTTGACTTTAATTAAAAGTCATTTCATATGATGATTCTCCTATATGTTTTTTTCTATTCCAAAAAGTTGTAAGAATTTTTACATAAACCATTGTTTATAGTTTTCTCTATATTTCTTATATCTCAACTTAAATAATATGAGTATTAATCTTTTTTTATAAATATTTATTTTTAATTTCATTTTGAAAAGATTAAATAAAATTTTCTTTTCTTTATATTATTTTTGAAATTAAATCTATCTCCTTATATTGACGAGTAGATATAAATTTAAAGATTCATTAATAACTCTTATTTGAAGTGTCTATTTCAATTATTTTAAAAATATCAAGATAAGTAAGAAATAAACATGACAGCTTTTTTGTCTTCAATTTTATTTTCTTAACTACCTTAATATGTTCGTTAATCTACTCAAGAGAATTTTTCTGTAATCTTTCAAATAATGACTTAGTATTATAAGCTAATTTTTTGTAAAATTCTAAAATATAATTCAAATATCTTAAAAACTATTACAATTGTTGTTGTACTCTAATTTCATCAAAAAATTTAGAAATAAACTTGATTGCTCAGTTAATAGGAATAATAGTAACATTTTCAATGAAGTAACTAAGGAATCTAACTTTAATTTGGAATAACTTCATTTTTTTTTAACTGATACAACAAATTTAGCCTTTTCAATAACCTTTTAAAATAAGTTTAAATGTTTAAAATGTTATTTTATTATGTTAAAAAATACTAACACATTTTCAATATAAATAATAGTAAATGCTATATAAATATTAATTATTTCATTCATATTCTTTTAAAATATAAGGGATGTATTTTTTAACTAAAAAAGTATTACATTTAATCTATAGTGTTTGAATAGTACTATAAATGTTGTTTTACACTTATCGTTTAAATCTGGATTTGTCAATAATTAGATTTCATTTAATTTTGAAAATACTTAGACTTTATAAAGTCTATTAAACAAATCTTTCTTATTAGGTATTAAATACCTAATCCATCTTTAGGTCTTATTTAAAAGTTTGTAATTAATAACTAATTTGGTAACTCTTCGTTCTAATTCTACAACATAACACACCAATGTAAATGAAGATAATAAAGAAAAGAACAGAATACTTACAAAGACAAAACTTTTATTGAACACTAAAAGTTGTTACACACTTATATTACAAAGAAGAGAAGGGAGAGAAACAAATGTAAAGAAAGAAGGAAAACTGGACTATGCCTCTCTTTGCTTATAAGAGGTCTATTTATATATAGAAAAAAAGTGATAACCATAATGGGAGGAATTTACTTTTTTAAAGTGGAATGCTCCATTATTTTCCATTATTCCCCTATTTTTGTTAAAGTAACTTTATTAAAGTTATCTTATAACATTTTCTCTACCAAAAATTGTTTGTCTTTTTCTCTTTACAACTTATATGGATCCTAAGAATGTTGCATAATATCATCATTGATATGCTTTTAACTGCTTTTAGCTTGGTCAATTTAGGTGTCATGATTAGGTTGAAGCAAAGCAATCATCATTTCCAAACAAAATGACATGCAAAATGACATAATATTAACCTTATAATGTTGTTCCTTTTAAAGAAACAAAAGAAAAAGGGAGATTAGGTATAGAGAATCAAACAAATATATGTGATATGTGATGACATTGACATCATAATATTATTCTTTTTAAACAAACAAAAGAGGAAAAAAAAACTAGTGAAAAAGAATTTAACAAATATTTGTGACATCATATGATGTTAACCTCATAATTTTGTTCTTTTTAAATAAGTAAAGAAAAAAAAAAGTTAAGTAGAGAGAATTAGACAATCTAAGTAACATGATATTAAATTAAACTTATAATGTTCTTTTTAAGTAAATAAAAGAAAAAAAGAAGTTAAAAAGAGAGAACTAGACATACTTAAATGGTGTGACATAAGACCAACGTAACAATATTGTTCTTTCTAATAAACAAAAGAAAAAATATAAGTTAAATAAAGAGACTAAATTGACCTAAGTGACATAACACGAGTTAATATTATAAGGTTGTTCTTTTTAAATAAATAGAAAAGAAAAAGAAATTTGGTAGAGAAAATTATAGGGATATGCAAAAAATTAATTCAAACCCTTTATGAATTTTTACAATTGAATTTTTAATTTTTTGGTATTTTTATTTTAGTTTTATACTTTCAAAAAATCTTTTAAATAGTTCTTTTTGGGCAAAAAGCAATCAAATCGTTCATAATTTTTATTTGATCAATTTATGATTTTTAATGGTTTTGAATTATTTTTTGTTCCAAAAACACTAATTTGAAACAAATTTAAAAAGTATAAAATTCAAATAAAAATTTTAAAAAATTAGAATTTAATTTTAAAAATTTATAAAAGTTTAAAATCAATTTTTGTATATTCTAAGAATTATACTTATTTAAGTGACATGATATGACATTAATCTCATAATGTTGTTCTTTTTGAATAAACAAAAAAAAATTATGTAGAGAAAATTAGATAAACATAAGTAATGTAGCATAATGTTAACCTTATAATATTGTTCTTATTAAGCAAACATGAGGGAAAAAGAAGTAAGGTAAAGAAAATTAGATACATATAAGTAATATGTCATGACATTGACCTTATAATATTGTTCTTTTCAAACAAACAAAAGATTTAAAAAGAAAAAAAGAGTTAAGTAAAGAGAATTAGAGAAAAATAAGTAACATGATATGGTGTTGACCTCTTAATCTTGTTATTTTTCAACAAACAAAATAAAAAAAAGAAGTTGAATAGAGAAAATTAAATAAATCTAAGTGACATGATGTTAATCTCATAATTTTTTTAATTAAACAAAAAAGAATAAAGAAAATTTAGGTAAACATAAAAATGATAGATTCAAATAAATACAAAGTGATGGATCTTATAATGTGTTAGAAATCAACTATAGGATGGTGAATTGACTTGAGAGAAAAGCACAAGTATAGATTGATTATCCAATGGTAAGTTAAATTTTAGTTCCCAAAAGATATTTTAGACCCACACTTTATTGTCACATGCATATTAGCAAAGAGCAATTTAAGAAATAACTCACCATAATTGAAAAATTCAATCCCATTTTAGTAGCAATTTAATTATAGCTTCAACCTCAGCAATCTTAACTTCTTTGAAAGTTTAACTACTTTGGCTTCTAAACAAATAAGAAAGAGAGAAATTCATCATGTTGCATTCAATCCTATCCTCATTATGAGTCGTACAAGGAGCTAGTAAAATGCATATAAGGATCCACTCTCAAAGTCATGGAACAATAACAAGACAACTACTTAATAATGGTGTTCAAGAAGGTAGGAACATTAGGATTAGGCAAATTTGAGTAAAAACAAAAGATAAAATACATAAACCAAGGTCAAAGAATCATGACTAGTAATTGGTTTCAAAGAATATTAATTGACTTGACTATTATTGGTCGACTAATTTATTTGAGTAACAAGTTAAGGTAATAAAATAATGAAATAGATATGGCACCATGCAAGTTTGATTAATGAATAATTCAAGCCAATAATTGAGAAAAAAAATTAGTAATAATTCAAATCAAACACCCAATACCTAGTGAAAAATTAATTTTATAAAATTTAAGTTTTTTGCGGGGAGTAAAATTTAAAATTTTTTAATGTGAAATTTTGATAAATTAAGTTTTTTTTTCTCCTTTTATGTATATTCTTATTTGTGCAAAGTGATTAACATGTATTAAGAACTTATAAGAAAGGATAGATGAGAAAGAAGTGTGTTGATAAGAGGGAAACCTACAATCAATAGATGACATAAAGGATTTGATCACATTAGATATTTTTGTTTTATTGTTAATATTTTTTATAGTTTTTTTCATAGAGAAAATTAAGTCTACTATTTTGTCACATTAATACAAATAACCTTCAGAATTAAGGAAAAAATAGTAACAGTTTATCATATTTTGATTTTTAGTTTTGGACAAAGAGGAATAAAAATAAAAGATATTTGAAGTTTTGAAATTTAAATTTTCTGTCAAGGTATGAAAGTCAAACAAATGCAACAAAAAGCCATCTGTATATGGCAAATGGTCAACAACGAAGAGGCCATAATAAAGTGGGCCGTGCCAGAATAAATTTTCAGAGCCCACGAAGCCCCGGAGGTATCAGCATTCAAGAACAGAATCCAGGCGAGAGACAGAGAGAACTGAGGAAGCGAGAGCTCTGCCTAATGCTTTGGAGAATGGCTTCAATGGGATCGCCAACTGCATATTGTAATCATCATTACAAGTCTCACAGAAAACCCTCCAATGATTTCACTCGTACCCTCATCCTCTGCTCTCAGCAGCCCCAGCGGCATAAAGACAACAAACCTGCCGTCCAAATTTCTCGAAGGTAAAGTTCTCTCTCTCTCTCTCTCTCTCTCTCTCTCTGTGGTAGATTCAAATGAAAAGCTCTGACAAGCTTGTTGCAAATTTTTCAGAGAAATGATACTG
Organism: Bruguiera gymnorhiza; assembly: GCA_020883675.1. Lineage (NCBI taxonomy): Eukaryota > Viridiplantae > Streptophyta > Magnoliopsida > Malpighiales > Rhizophoraceae > Bruguiera > Bruguiera gymnorhiza. Next base: position 1,889,916 of record JAIRCJ010001055.1, on the reverse strand, counting down.
AGGAGCAGCGAATTAGCAGTAATTGGAGCCATTTTCAATCTGGGGTAAGTTTCTTCTTACCATCTTTCTTATTTTAAATTCCTTGTCTGATTAAATACCAAAGTTGTACGTTGTGTCGTGCTGATACAGCGGTAAAAAGCCTGATTACCTGGGAGTGCAGAAGAATCAACAAGCCCTGGCACTGTGTCCTGCAACTAATAATTGCATCTCAACGTCTGAGAATATTGAGGATATCACTCACTATGCCCCTCCTTGGTAAAGTGTTCTTTTTTCTTTCTTTTTTTTTTCTTTTATTATATATATATATATTATTTTTTAAAATTTTTATTTTTATTTTTTTCCTTTTTGTGTTGTTAAAATTCCTTTTCTCAACGTCCTACTTGGAGCAGCTTATGACAAGTTGTAGGAAATGTACTGATGTTTCTTATATAGGAACTATAATGGTGGTAGAAAAAAGGCTATTGGCAGAGAAGTTGCAAGGGAAGAGCTTCTTCAAGTGGTAAAGATTAGACATTTAGGCATTTAAACCTTCTTTCAATAGCTCCATCACTTCATGCTAGTCTGGTGACATTGGTGACTTTCCATGTCTCAGATCGGCTAAAGCTTGCTAAATTTGTCAATCTTGCAGATTAAGTCAACAAAACCAGACAAATATACACCACGGATTGCCGAACAGAAGGATGATTATGTGCGTGTGGAATACCAAAGTCCCATTTTGGGGGTAGGTTCAACTTGCTAAAACTTGAAACACTGTTGTCATCATGGACCTAGTTAACATGACACTACGGGGTGCTGTTTCGAGCAGCTTGTTGATGATGTTGAGTTCTGGTTTCCACCGGGCAACAAATCCATTGTGGAGTATCGATCTGCATCTCGATGGGGAAACTTTGACTTCGATGCCAATAGGAAAAGAATCAAGGTAGCTTTCCTTCCCCAAGCTTTTCCTCATTTGATTACTTTCATCTGGACGTGGCAATAGTTCTTTGCATTCAACGGCCCTGGCATTTAATGCAGATCCTGCGAATGGAGTTGGAGAAGAAAGGATGGGCTTCTGCGGACAGCTTCTGAAGAGTACCTGCACACTGCCCACTGCTTTCTAGAAACGTCAATGCCAGTGGCTCACACAATGAGGCCCTGAAACTCGGGGATAGACATCAAACAAAATGAAGGACCAGTAAATACTACTAATTTTCATAGCCTGATGAATTTGGGACAAACATTTCATCATTCTTTCTAGCTTCCCAGAATCAAGAAGGTCCTCTCGAATTTGCGCTAGAATTTCTGTGCTCAGCATGCCTGTGGTGGAACGTGTTCATTCATACTCCTAGCTATTTTGCGCGGATAGCCATTTGAATTTTTTTTTTTCTTTTCTGGTTAACTAGAGTTTGCTTTCTTAAATAATAGTTCGCACTTAATGTCGTCACTTCAAATAACGTATAAAGTAGAACCAACAAAAGAGAGTAGTCTGGGAGAAGGCTACCCGTTTGTTATGACCATACACTAATACAAGGTCAACGCTTGAACATTCACCCCACAAATTAATATTTCTAGACACCAAAAGAAGAATTGTCGCGGCCAGATGGACAGTCAGCGGTAGAAAAAATGACTTTCAAAGAATATCTTGGGCAAAACCAATAAAGGAGAAGACAAACCTACCACCCTACTCGTTTGTTCAGAAGAAATATAAAAGCGCTTGGAAATGCTCCCCAAAGATTAACATTTTTGGACACCAATAGCAAATACAACATACCAACATCCATTAAATTTTAGGTTAAACAGATTCCAAAAGCAGAAAACTCTGAAAAACAGGTGTAGATAGGCCGAATATAAGGGGATAACTAAACATCCGTTAATAAGGGTCCCAACCGATTCTAGTTGCCTGATTACACCGTAAACAATGCACTGAAACCTTGAGGCCACAATCCCACCAGATGTCCACCAAGGGCACGCAATGAAATTCCAAATTCCACCTTCTAGCACAAGCACAATATGCATTTGGATAGATCAATCTTTTCTGAGTTCCATATATTCACGGTGAATACCACCAGCATTCAGGATGACGATTTCAAGCTTGTCTCCCTGCATGACAAGCAAGGGATGTTAACAAGAACAATATAAAAGAACCACACACAACGAGTTTATAGTAACCAAGCAAAGTGACTTCCACTGTTTTTCCCATTCCCTCCCCCTTTTGTGGAAGTATGTTCAACTCTCAATCTTTTCATGTGCAACCAGTGAAGCAGTCTTTTCTTCCTTGAATCAGAAACACAAATAGAAAGAAGGTATCTGATTGCAATACTGCAAAAATAAATGGAAACTTACAGTGTATATATCTCTCTCAGTTGCAGATGCAAAAACAGTTTTAACCAAATCAATTGCTTCTGGTTCAGAAAGTGGTGTCACTGCATCCTGCAGAGACATAATATTTTATCGTCACTAAGTAATATGAAACCATTTGGAAAGTTGCCAGTAACAAAGAATGCAAGACAAGAGCACAAACCTGGGCAGGCAATAAGAGGGGGCTAGGGGACTTCAATTGGTTGTCCAGGAAAGGCATTATGAGTGTGGAACCGGAGCCCTGGGCACTGTATCCAACCCTCTCATATGAACCAACAGCATCATAAGTGTATACACAGCCCTTTCCTACAATTCAAGGAAAAAGCCCATCAATTCATTGACAAACTGGGAGGCACAGTGGTTTTGTGTTGGGGGATGGGATGCAAAGCTTGTAATTGCCTCCTTGACTTATATTAATTTACCTTCATTATCAAGGCCACCTAAGACATTAAAAGCATAATAAGGGAAGAAGCGTTTGTAGTAGAGGGTGTTAGAGAGCAATTGAGCCATTGCAGGGCAGCTCATCTGCTTGTTGTGTTGATGTTGGTAGATCTGAATTTTAAAAACATCGACAAATGATGGTATTAGTATCAAAACAACAATCTAATTACTGGAAAGTAACATAGTCAAAAAGAAATGGAAGTAATGAGATATGAAATAAATATCAGGTTAATGCAAGGCATTTCAAAGTAACTTGACATAAGAGAAATCTTCAAATACAAAATGAACAATCAGCTATGTACCAATGAAACCTTACCAAGTTCCTAGCTGCCAGCACCTTCTGGAGGGCTTTCACATCAGCTTGGAAACCAGAAGAGGCCATTATGGCCTTGTCAGCTCTGAAGACAACAAAGAACATTGAGAGAGAGTCCTCAAGAACATAGAGACAGTCTTAAACAAGCAAATGAAATGATTCACTGGTTGACTGATAGGTAATAGTACATCCAGAGCAGTTTTAGCACTTATTTGATGAGAACAAGAATAGAAAGGGGTGCTTTTAGTGCATGAGACTCCCACACTATAGGGTTTGGGAAAGGGTCTGTTGAAAGCTGCCTTTTGTTTTCACAAAGAAGTTGTTTTTGCAATTCGAACTTGTGACCTCTAGATCACAATAGAGAACATTGATAACCTAGTAAAATGACTTCATGTTGAGACTGAGGCATGCACAATATTGGAAAATATGGGGTTTGGAATTGATTTCCATCAAACTAGTATCACTGAATTAACTAGAGAATCAAGACAAGCAATTGAAGAAAAAGGTTTGTTTTGGAAAAGAGAGTTTAGCAAAGGGAAATACAATAATAATTGGAAATCTGAACCTTCATATGTATCCAATCAGAAAATGATAACTGGCAGTAATTCCAACATGGTATTATATCATTAAGCAACTCTTGGGGAAGCAAATCATGTATTAGTTATGGGGTCCCTGGCTCCCTGGCTCCCTGGCTACTGATGCAGCCACTAAGGATAATTGCAATCACTTGGTATACCGAAATATGGCTGTCAAAGTACAAAGTTCCTTTTGCTTACGGCTTCCAAGGAGACCTTGCCTAAAGAGCATAAACACTAGTCAACCAAACTTTATTTTTAGTTCCAAACCTGGCATACGATACTCATTATTCTCAGTCACATCTTCTAGAAAAGAGTAGATAACAGCAAAACAAAGAAAATGCCCGACTGAAAAACCAGAATTTAGTCAAATTTCAAGCACCATTCGTCCAAGCATCCGCCTACACACAACCAGAATTGGAAATTGCTCCATGAAACCCAAGATACCCTATTAGATCAAACCCCAATTCTCCTCAAGCACCTCGAATACACAACAAATAAAGAAAGGAGATAAACTAACCAATAAAGCCCACGCAGGGAAAGAGACAAAAAATCGAGTAAACAAGAAAACGAGAATCGAGGTCAAATCGACTTACAATTTACAGATTTTGGAGTAATCGCGGGTGAGAATACTGTAGCCGGTGGACATTCGAGTATCGGCAGCAATTACACAATAATCTGCTCCCGCAATCGCAACACAGGTTCTGGCAAAACAAACCAGCCAAAACGATCAAATTCATATACACACTCATAAACAGAATCGTACAAACAAAGAGAGAAGAAGATGGAGAAGACGATGACGGATTACCCTCCATTATTATCGTAAGGAGACCAGTTTGCTTGTTGCTTAGTCATGGCGTCTTGTCAAATACTTGAAGATCGGAGCTGCTCCAATTAGGGCAAAGAAACACGGCAGATTACAACACTAGTGAAATCGAGCAGCTTTATTACCTCGGGTCCGGTCTGTCTTTGGTGTCAAGAAAAGCAAAACGCCTTCCAAGGCAGGTCTAGGCAATACACGGCGCCGTATCTGTTTCTGTTGAGGAGACGACGCCGTTTCTGGTGTGGGCCCACTGTTTCGGTGGTTACTTGATACGAGTTATCGAGAAAACTTCTACAAAATCCTCGGAATATTAAAGTAATTTCAGAAGAATTATATTTTACGCCATATATATAGGATATAATTATATTTCAGATATTAAGTTTTTAAAAATTATAAAAAATATATCAATAATTAAAAATAATATTTGTTAACTTGGTACTAATAAAAATTATTTTTAATTATAAAAATATCATTAAAAATAAATTAAATGAATCAAAATACTCTAATAATTACTATTTTCTTATATTTTATTTCGCAATCCCCCGCTCCTTTCTTCTCCACCATTGCCTCCGTTCACTTATTATTTAGTCTTTCTTTTCATTAAAAAAGTACTAAAATTAAATGAAATAGTGGTTTACGAGGTTCAAAGGGAATGAGTTTTGTTAAGGAGAGAAAAATAAAGTCAAGTTGATTGTTATTTATAAAAGAAAACAAAAATAAGAGAATAAAAACTCAAAAATAAAAAGATGATAACTCAAAATAAAATTAAGAAGATAATACTTATTATTTGTTATTTTAAAAAGACTAAAATCAATGAAATTTGTAAGAAAAGAGTATACAAAGTATAGAGAGATGTACCAAGAGAAAAAAAGTGTGAAGTTATATTTTGTAATTGTTCAAATTATATATATGAATAAATTTATTATTTAACAATTTTTGTTTAGATTAATGGATGTTTGTTAATTGTAATATATTTTTTGTAATTTTTAAAAACTTTACATATGAAATATAATTATGCTTTATACATAGATATAAAATGTATTTTTCTAATCATTTTCATATAGTTAGTTTTCAAAGATGTGTAATGCATGATTTTTTTTCATTTATATAATAATATCATAATTATTTTTTCAATTTAAATCATCAAATAAAGATTTTTAAATAAATATTACGTAATAAATCTATAATTAAACAAAATTGCTTTATTCGAATCATCATTTTACTCAACTAAAATTAGATTGAATGAAATTTTATCTTAAAAAAATGGTACATGATATGGATATGTTATTACTCAATGCAATTCACCTTTAAAAAAAAATTAATACACCAAAATTAATTGAAAAAATCTTAATAAATATCTTTTGGCATTTAATTGTTTGCATGATAAGTTTCAAGTAACAAATGTTGCTACAACTTTTTAATATTATTAAACATTTACGAAATTACAACAAAAGGATGGGCAAATAACTCATAATTAGATTAGAATAAGCATAAAAAATTAATTTTCCAATATAACATTAAAAAATGAATAAATTGTAATAAAGGAACTAAAACAAAATTTCCTTTCTTTCATTCTTTGTTTGTTTCTTTTTTTTCTACTATCTTTTTCCCATTTTTTTTTCTTTCTTTCTTTCTTTGTAAGTTCAGGTAGGGATCATACGTATCAAAGATGATTTCCAATCAATGGATAATTCTCAATCAACAAATATCATAACTAATTCTCAAACTAAAATTATCTAGTTGTATTGTCTATAATTAGATTTTGGCCTTGTTATCCATATCTTTAAGATTACTAAGTAATATTATTCACATTCAAATATATATATATATATTTTTGTATATACCATTAGTTTTTGGTAATTTTTGTAATTAGATAATTAAAAATCTTTTTTTCATTTTCGGTATTATAACATTTATATAAAACTTATTTTTATCTCAATGAAAACATATAGCAATTATTTCAATTTATCTTAATTTTTGTATCTGTTTTATAATATCAAAGCTGACTTAAAACTCTTATAAGTTTATATTTGGTTCTTTTCCAAACTCAACCTTTTGTTATCAAATCTTTTAAGAATAGCTCATCCCTCTTTTCAATCAATACTATCACCCAAATTTTTGTCAAATTAAATTCCACTAACTATACCTCATAGGGTTTTCAATTTCATGTCATTCTCCTTAATTATAATCTTATGGGATATATTGATGGCTCCTTACCCTATCCCCCTACCATTAACATCAATGAAAGTTTTCTTTGAATTTAATAGGATTAACTAATTCTTAATGTCATTGTTGGTTATATATCTCCAAATCTTATTCCATTTATTATTTCTGCCAAAACCCCACAAGAAGCATGAATTATCTTTGCCAACATTTATGCCAAATTGTCTCAAAGATGCATTAATCAACTCAAGGAAATCCTTCGACTTCTTTAAAAGGACACCTAGTTAATTACTAAGTACATACAACAAACCAAAATTATTGTCGATGAACTTTCCTTGCTTAACACACTTGTTGATAGTAAAAATTTGGTATTTAAAATACTTGTTGGTCTTGATAATAACTACAAGGACATTCATTTAAGCATCCATGTATGTGAAATTTTTGTGACCTTTGATAAGTTACATGAACAACTCATCAACAATTAAGCCCATCTTAAATCTAATGCATAAAAAAAAAAATCCACTTTATACTTACTTTTACCAACCTTGCCCATAAAATGCCTTTTAAAAATAACCTAAATAGATCTTTGCCTTTATTTACTCGAACTTATGACTCACTTGCCTCTTAAAAAAATTCCAATCAATTTATCTCACCAATCACATCCTTTTGCTCAACCTAAATCACCAAAATCTTACCTTAGCAAATGCCAATTTTATAGTACATAATATAATTATACCAAATGGTGTCCTATCTACAAGCACATCCCTTAGACTCACCACGCCTTAGCCCCTCTATGCTTATCTCATTTTCCTCAAGCCAATATTAAAAGTTTAATTACACCACCCCTTCTGAATGGCTTCCTAACTCAAGTGCATCTCATCATATCACCATCGATCTCCCAAGTATGTCACTTCATTCTGATTACTTTGATAATGACAATATTATGATTAGAGATGGTACCAAACTTCCTATTACTCATACTAGTTTTATTACCTTCTTTTCTCCTTTTAAGTCCTTTAATTTAAATAATGTGCTTAGTGTCTTTTATATGAAACAAAATCTTATTTTTGTCTTTCAATTACGTTTAACTAATAATATTTCTATCAAATTCTTACCCTTTTTTTTTTTTTTGTGAAGGATCGTTGCACAAGAACAACCCTTTTGCAAGGCATGCCTAAAAAAGGTATTTACACTTAGTCACACTTAGCACTACCAAACCCACTTCTCTTCGCATTTTCCCTTACCAAGGTCTTTGTTGACCAATGGCATCATCTTCTTGGTCATCTCTCATTTGCTATTTTAAATCATTTAATTTCACTAAACCTATACCTATAACATCTTCCTTATCTTTTCAATCTTTATGTAATACGTGTCATTGTAATAAAACTCACAAATTACCCTTTTTTACATCTTCCATTACTAGCTCTTATCCCTTAAAACTACTTTACTTTGATGTTTGGAAATCTATTGTATTGTTTATTGATGGTGATAAATGTTATGTTCTTTTTATTGATCATTTTACTTGTTATACTTGATTTTATCCTCTCAAAAGAAAATATAATATTCATGATATGTTCATTTGATTCAAAACTTTAGTAGAAAAATTTTTTAAACATAAAATTCTCCTTTTATACAAAAAATGGTGGTGAGTATATCTTTATAAAATCCTTTCTTGTCATTTATAGTATTTCTCATCTCATTACTCCTTTTAACATTCTTGAACATAATGATCTTACTAAAAGGCACCATCATCATATAACAAAGATGACTTAGCCCTTCTTCGTCATTCCTATATGCCACTTATATTATAGTCTTATGCCTTTTAAATCGTTACCTACCTTATAAATTAAGTATTTAAATCTCTTCTCTCTATGAAGTCTTCCTTTAAAAAACTCTTTAGTAAACCACTTAACTATTTCAAACTAAAAACTTTAAGGTGTCTCTGTTATCCTTGCTTATGACCCTCATAAGTTTGTTCTTATAGGTGTCAAACCTTCTAACAACATCATCTCATAATGTTTCTTTGGTATATGTCAATGATTTGATTCTTATAGGAAATAAGGATACTTTCCTTCAAAAATTCATCTATGATGTTGTTACCAAGTTCCTTATCTTACTTCTTAGGTGTGAAAGTCATTCACACTTCTTCAAGCATTCTTTTTTCCCAATAAAAGTACATTCATGATCTCTTGGAGAAAATAAAGATGTTTGTTACCAATGATTTTCCCATACCCATGTCATTTAATAAGATTCCCAAACTTTATGATGATAACACTTTAACTGATGCCACCAAATATAGATCTATGTTGAAGGTTTGCAATTTCTATCTCTAACTCATTTTGAAATTGCCTTCACAATCAATAGGCTTTCTCAATTCATGCATTATCCCACATCCTCTCGTTAGTTAGCAATTAAACGACTTATTTGCTATCTTTGTGGTAGTATTACTTATGGTTTATTTCTTCACCGTAACTCCCCTCTTTTACTTCATGGATACTTGAATGTAGATTGGGCTGACAATCTTGATAATCATACCTTAACCAATGCTTATGTTGTGTTTTTGGTCAAAATGCTATCTCTTAAAGCTCTAAAAGGTGACACTCGGTTGCTTGATCTTTCATCAAAGCCAAATACTAAACTATCACTTCCATCACTTCTAAAAGGACTTAGATCTAATTCTCATAATGTGAATCAGAAGCCACTCTTCCTTCTACCTCTATTATTTATTATGACAATATTGGTGTTACTGATCTTTGTGTCAATCCCGTCTTTCACTCTTATGTGAAGCACATTGCCATCAATTTTCATTTTGTTCAAGATAAAGTATAGAATGGTGAGCTTTATGTGTCTCATGTCTTATATGCCAATCAACTTGCTAATGCACCCACCAAACCTCTCCACAAACACTAGTTGAATTTATTACAAGTCAAGATTGGTGTTTTACCACCAATCATCATCTTAAAAAGGCATATCAAAAATAATTTACAATCAACAAATATTTTTCAATTAATAAGTATCACAACTAATTTTAGTTCAAGATAACCTAGTTGTATTGTCCACATTCGGATTCTAAACTTGTTGTCCACATTTTTAAGATTACTTAACTATATTATCCACATTCAAATCCTATCCCTATTGTTTATATTTTTAAAATTACTTAACTATATTGTCTACATTTAAATCCTATCTGAATTGGGCAATCAAAGATCTTTTTTAACTTTTGGTATGATAACATCTGTATAAACTCATTTGTTTCTCAATAAAAACATATAACAATTATTTTAATTTATTTCAATCTTTATACTCACTTTAATGTGATCTTACTACAAAGCTAGCATCATTCCCAACTTTCCATGATCAAAACATGAAATTAGGTTCAACATTCATCGCCAAATCGAATTTTTCCAAAAGAGACAAGTTGAATATATGCAAAGCAGCACAGTAGGATACATAACATGATTGGTAACCAATAGTTGCATCTGTACTCCATGGATGGAATGAATGGAACTTCCTATGGATGCCACAGAAATTATTGCACTTTAGAGACTGTGACACAGAAAATTTCATTCTTTGATTGGTCGGTGCTCTCTTTTTCTCGATGTTGTATATCAATTAATTGCTCAAAATGGACCATCAATAGACGAATGATTTCTATTATTACTTGGAAAAGGCAAGCTTGAGTATTACGCTTCAGGAGTTGAGTTTCCACTTTTGTTGCTTCCTTGAGTAGGACTTCCCCTTCCTGGACCTATCAAAACCAGTTTTCAGGTCCCATAGGAGTCCCTGTGCATAAAATGATGCGAGTCAGCTTAAAACATGACTCCATGAACACCGCAAGCCCTGAGGAGGGGGTGATGATGTTTGCATACACACCTAGCAGCTCTATTGCTTAATAAAGACCTAATGTTTTCAGAGTTCCAAAAATGCACGTCACCTTAAGTTCCTCAATTTTCTCGGTCAACTTTGACATTTGTGCGCTATGAGATTTTGAAATGGCACGTTGATGATTAGAAATAGTGGTAACCTGCAGCAAATAACGCAATTGTATATGCAAGAAGGGATACTCAAAAAGGGCAACTATAATTGTTGTTTGCCCGTTGAGAAACCACCACTTTTTCTGCAAGACCACCATCTACGGTTTCTTCATATAACTGTTTAAAAAATGTCCCAACAGAAAACACAAAAAAGCATAAGACTTCATCAGAATGGTGGCCACAAAAAAATCAAGCATAAAATCATGATTAAGTTCTGTAGGTATCTCCAGCACATTCACCGTCCACAAAACATGTTTACTTATACAACAGGGCATCAACTCATCGCAGATGCTGACGTCATGAACTTGCATGTTCTGTAAGAATGTGAAACTAAGTACCAGCAAAGAGCATATTGTAGGGTTAAATTAATCATTAATCTCAAAATCTGAAAGTAATTTAGAATGGACTACAATTTTAAATCTATAGACATGCACCCATTGACTTCAAAGCCGATCGAGCAGCCCCAGTTCATAACTAGCCTTCTCATCCAGCGTAACTGATGCATTATTTGTTCGAAAAACTTTTGCTGTAATGAACATAATTAATGTGATGTGTCAAAGGTCATTAAGAAATATGTTTTATCAGCCTTTGAATAAATGCTTTCATATGAGGTCTACGTTTGATGCGAGGAACAAACTTCAATTAATAATTCCTGAGTCTAAAATCCAACAAAACTCGTACGATATTCCACGCATTCAATACACAATTGCAACAAAATGCCATTTGCCGAGTAAAAAGAAATTGTTCTTATTATCAAATTCCATTATACATATATGTGTGTGTGTGTGTAGAAGTGGTCATCAACCTGAACAGAGCACAATGGTCCCCCAATCAACTAAACTTCGACAAATTTAAAGGCAATGAGAAAAAATTACAGGCACGAATACCACAAGACCATGAGAATACTAACCATTTCACTGCCATAATGCTATACTGGGATGCTTTAGTTTAGATTCCGCAGAATTCTAATCTCCTGCAACAAAATAGTGGAAGCAAGAAATCGCAACTGTTTCGAGTCAATTTCCCGATGCTTGATTGTTTCAATTTAAAGATTAAAGAGAATGAAACAGAAGTGGTAAGCAACGTTGTTTATGTGTATGGATGGTCACCCCACTTCATTCAACCTCTGCAATTTCTGTTAACCTGCAGAGTACCCAAGCGGAACTTCTGACAAATAATCATTCGCAAAGTGGGATTTAGACAGTCAAAATCCACTAAATCTTCAGCTGCACGAATAAAAAAAGGGGTATTTTCATATCAAAATTTTAAAAACAATCGAACTTAAAAAATTAACAAATTTAAAATTAAATTAATTTAACTGATTTAATTAAAATTAAATTAATAAAATTAATGTCTAATATCAAATAAATAAAAAATTTAATATCTATATATATTATATAAAAATATTAGTTAATAAAATATAATTATAAAAAAATATAAGTATTACATAGATTATATTATTATTATATTTGAATAATTTAATTATATATATATATAATTTATATTTTTTATTTTAAAGTAATTCATATATTTTTTTGTGGAAGAATAAAATATGTTAATATAAATACAATAATTTAAGTTAAAAAATATAAATATTAATATAATATATAATTTTATGTATTTTTATTGATATGTAAATAAATATATTATATAATTATTTTTTTAATTTTTATGATTTATGATTTAAAACAAAAGTTATAACATAACGTAATTCTTATTTTTAGAAAATGTAAAAAATGAATTCATATCAACATTTGTTCGTTGTCTCTTTAATTTTTTATCAAATTTTAAAAGTAAGCAAATTAAAAAAAAAAAAATGTTCACCCTTTTAGATCCAACAGGTTGATTCACTGTTTGATCACGATTTTCAATACTAATGATTTTTGGGAATAAATCAGATTGAATTAAGGTTTGATTCTTAGTTTTATCAGTCCGACCGCCCGGTGACTAGTTTTAAAAACATTGTTTCATATTTAATATTTTAACAAATTCAAAGAAAAAAAAAAACAGAAACAAAGGCGGAAACATTAGAAAAAAAAAAAGACAGAAATAATGGATCAACTAAGCAAACTCAAATGAATTACATATAGAAAATAGACAAAAAGAAATTAGAAATTACCATCTTGAATACTAATTGCATCACTTCTAATGGTGTAAGAGAGAATAAAGAGAAGAAAGAGAAAGAAGTCTGGTCCAACGAGTCGAGATATTTTTTGAGAGAGTCATTGAAATTTTTTCAAAAATTTTTAATAGTCTTTTTTTTTTCTTAAAAAAAATAAGTTTTCATAAATTTGATGATTTTTCGTCTCAGTTAAAAAAGGTTTAAAATTTTCTCTCACTTAAATAAATATTATATTATATATAAATTTTAATATAAAAACAACAATTTAAATGATATAATTATTATTTAAGATAAAAAAGATATACAAACTTTCTACTTAATATGAAAATACAGTACTTTGATCCCTTTTTGGATTATTTAAATCTCCTGCAACAACCAAAAAAAAAAAATGACAAACAACAAAAAAAACAAAAAAAATAATTAATTAAGAAGTAGATTAAGGTCGTCAAATCTTGTTATGTTTTCTTTCCCATTCAAAATCAAGACTTCAATTTCCTATCAACCAAACAAACATACATATGTCTAATACTTGGGGCTCAAACTTCGAGATTTAAGGAGATGAATTTGAATACGAAAAATCACACAAATGATATTAAAAAAAAAAAAAAAACAAATAGTGTTGTTTAGATAATTGAAAGAGCCTAGTTCAATGGTTGCATTTCAACTCCTAAGGCACAAGCATGCCACTGAAGAGGAATTAAGCAGTAATGGTTGCATGGCCGCAAAGGCGCCCTTTGACATGAATCCTTTATTGTAGGTTATCTAGGCTACCAGACTAATGTACATCCCCTTCTGAATGGTTAGAGATCCGTTAAAGATTAAAGATAAAAGATGAGTTATTGAGAGAAATTCTAAACTAAATGGATATCTCATATCTTGGGCTCTAACCATTTTCTGGAAAAATAATCAATAAAATTTTGTTTGATAAAGAAAAAATTTAAGAAACTAATTTTAGTATAGGTAAAAATGATTGGATATATCAATGATCTGCATCACCTTTTATTTCCCAATCTACAATAAATCTACTTAATTTTCTACCTCTTATTAGTTTTCTTTTTTTAGAATAAAATATATTTTCTTCAACTCAAGATTTTGTTGATTAAAATTTTCTCTCAGTTAGACAAATATCTATATATTTAATATTATTGAAATAAAAAAAATTGATAATTCTAAACAAATTTTTAAATAAAAAAGATTGATGTGGCATTTCATTTAATTTTATAATTTTGACTTCCATAATTTAGAGTATTTTACATTAACTTTGATTTGCAATTTGTTTTAGTATTTTAACAAATTTAAAATTTCAACATACATATTGTCTCCCCTTTTTACATTATAAATCAACATATTTAACTTATATTATTATTTCATTAATTTTTTCAACAAAATTACTTAATTTTAAATATTAATTTTCTCATTCAAATAATAATATAAGTTTTTGATTTTGAATTTAGTTATATTATACATACAGCAATAAATTTTATTTTATTTTTTATTAATTTTGATAAATTTTTTAGTCAATATATCCTTTAAACAATTTTACTACTTTAATTAACTAAAAAATAAAAATTTTTCCCATTTTTTTTCTTTTAATATTTTTATCAAAAAAATATATTCTCCAGTTTTTTATCAATAAAAAAGTAGAATATGCTCTTAACTAAAGATAAGTGATATGTTAGTACAAAATTTATTCATAAAATTTTATAAGTAAATAATATATTATATTATTACTAATTAATTAGATTATGATTTGAACATGAGAAGATTTTCGAATGAATGACTTATGAGTTTTGTTTTATGGTCATTATTATTTTTTACTTTATTTTAGTTAAATTACCCAATTTTAGATATTAATTTTTTATACAAGTAATTTTTCTTTAAAGTTGATCCCTATAGTTAATTATATAAATATTATTAATTAATTACAATTTTAACTATGAATTTCATTATAATTGACTTACAATAATAAAATTTACTTTTTCTTTTAGTTAATTATTTAATTTTAATTTTATTTAATTTCTCCAACATAAATCTAAATTTAAAAACTCATTAATTAACTACAATACTTATTATGATCAATTACAAAATTAATTTCAATTTTATTTGATTATTTTTTTTCAAATTTAAATTAAAATAAATTACTTTTATTGATTGTTATTGAAAGTATAACTCAATTTTTGTTATTTTAATATTTTGAGCAATATGCAAACCTAAATATAGTTTAATTTATATGTAAGTTTATATTATTAAAATTAAAAGAAAATCTCTACTTCTTTTTATGTGGAAAATTTTCATAAATTCATAAATTAAGGATGTTACAATATCTTATAATTATGACAATTTAAAAAGATAAAAAATAACTTAAATTTTAAGTATTTTTTTAAAATAAATTTGAGAGTAATTTAAAAAATAAAAAAATGAAAGTATGAATATTATTTTTGAAGAAAAGGTAAATTAAAATTTTCTTCTCAAAAATAAAAAATGAATTCAGGATTATTTTTATTTTTTAAAAATTAAATTTTTCTTCTTATATTTTTTTAATTATGATTATTTGTATTATATAAATTTTAGATATATATAAAAAATTGTTATCATTAAAATCATAATTGAGTAAATTAAGTAAATCAAATATATGTAGAAATTCTAATTATATTAAAATATTAAGAAAAATCTTAAATTAATATCAAATATTACAAATTATTTATTAAAAAATTAAAATTGAAATCAAATTTTTTGATATTTTTAAAATTAAATAAATACAATCACATATACCTATAAAGAGAAGATATAAATATTATTAATTAAATATTTTAATTATAAATTTAGTTATGATTAAAATATATAAATAAAATTTACTTCATCTTTTATTTAATTATTCAATTTTAATTTAATTTTACTTGTTCAATACAAGTTTTAATTTAAAAACTTTAAAACTAATTAGACAGTAATCTTGCTTAATAATTAAATTAATTTTAAGTTTACTGAATTATTTTTTAAAATGTAAATTAAAAATACATTAATTTAATTAATTATTTTTAAAAATATAATTTAAATTTTATTAGTTTAATATTTTTTTATTAAATATATAGAATCCGTATACTAGTACAGGTTTGAATTCCGTTTAACGTATGTAATTATAGATATATATATATATATAAAGAGAACAAGAAAAATTCATTATTCAAAGCAGTTTGTAGTTGTACCCAAAATAAAGAAACACAAAAAAAAAAAAAAACAGCGGAAGAGCAGACGCACCACGCAGCTCCGGATTGAAAGCCCAGATTAAGAAGGGATTCGCGTGACACGGAGAGGGTGAAACAGAGAGAGCAAGCGGCAGGCGCAGACACACAGAGAGACGGAGGAGCGTTGCCATGTGGGCTTTGCTGGGATGGCTATCGAGTTTCTTTCTACTAATGGCCGTAATCGGCATTGTGGGTTACCAGGTCAATCCTCTTCTTATTGCCAATTGTTTATCATTGTTTTTTTTTGTTTAATTTTTTTACTGGTTTATTTTTTTTCCACTGTTTCAAGCTTTTGGGCTGATTTGATAAAATTCCCAAATTGGGATTATTCTATTTCTCTCCATCTTCTCTTATCTTACGTTAATTTTGGTTTTTTTTTTTTTTTTTTTGGGTTGCAGCTAATGAGCTTGATGGATCTGGAGACTGATCACTTAAACCCATACGACACAGCGATGAAAATAAACGGGATTGTTATGTCGGAGTATATTCTTCAAGGACTCGTTTGCGTCGCTTTCTTATTAACGGGAAACTGGTTTATGTGCCTCTTGTCTCTTCCTTACCTTTACTACAACATCACAATGTAAGTTTCATTCTTTGTCCTTTTTGTTTCTTTTTTTTTCTTGAATTGTGTATTTGCTTTAATGCCCTGGTCGTTTGACTCTGAAGTTTTTTTTTTGTTTTGTTTCAAAATCCTTCCTTTGTGTATCACACTGATGCGTGTCTGAATTATCAATACAATTTATGGGATTGGTAATCAAATGGTCAGGTACCTGCAGAGACGGCATCTAGTTGATGTTACCGAGATCTATAACCAGCTGAATTGGGAAAAGAAGCAAAGAACATTTAAGCTCTTCTATCTTGTTGTCATTGTTGTTACTTCTTTGTTCTGGTAATGTGATGAGATTACAACCTGAAACTTCAGCAAGCCTGCTTGCTTCATGTAATGAAATTTTGGTGGTTATACATTAGGCACTGATGGCATTTTCCTTTTTAATGAACTAGGTTGCTCTGGACACTTGGAGAAGAAGTGGATTGATTGATCAAGCATTGGTGCACATACCAAGTTTGTCCACTGAGTTGTTAAATTCCTCTTAGATGTGCTCATATCATTAAGTTGATGTTAGAGTTAGATTAATCCCATTTAACTTTTTTCTAGCCGATTGTTACATTTGGAAGAATAGGAAATAACTTATTACGTTATTTCTATCAGTCTTTTGCGTCGGAATTACAGCTCACATTATCTCTGTCATTGAATGTATCAAATGTTAGTAAAAGAAAAATAAATATGAACATGGCCGATCAAGTTGGATAGCTCCAACAACCTTGCCGGGAAAGGAAATTTTTACTGAGTCTGTCCCTTCAGGAAAACCATCCCCCACCCCCACCCCCACCCCCGAATGCGTGGGTGCGAAGTCTCTGCCTCGAATGAGGAGTGGTCCACTGATGACTAGTCAGTGACAGTAATGCTGGAAACGAAGATTTCTCAAGCCTGTCTACACCCCGCCACCCCCCCATAAAAAATAAAAAAATAAAAAAAATCTTTTAAGGATGAGACAACCTTTTGGCCTTTTTCTTTAAAATGCATTTAAGGAGAATAAGAAAAGTGAGTTTGGGTGTGTTGAATCCTTATTGATTGGCGAGGTCATTAGGGTAATGTTAGTAATGGATGAAACCATGATGGGCGCCGTGCCCCTTGGTGGGGGCAGAGAGTTGGTGGTAACAGCGGCAACAGTCACGGTTTTGTGGCCCGGGGAGAAATAGTTTACTTGAAATGGGGGACGGATTAGAACGAGACTGAAAGTTTCTTATGGCTGGCGGATGCAGGTAAAATAGAAGTTTGTGGACCTCAGCTGAAAAGCAATGAGATATCGGCTCGTGGATTATGATGCAAGTGCCTTCTACTTGGGCCTAACTGTCGTCATGCGGGTACAAAGTTTCTGAATCTGAATAGGAATTCTCATCGCAGCGTTAAGAATGATGTAAAAGTGGAACGGGGGCAGGGCCAATTAACTGAAAATGGCATCAATTATCCAACTATTCGGCGAGTTAATTTTAATCACTTCCATCTCGTCTTGGCATACAAACTCTAGATCCGAATAAATTGACCGTCAACAAAACTGTAATACAAATTATCGGTTTGGTCCCTTACGCATAAAACAATACCAACTACCAAGCAAGAAAAATGCACTTCTGCACTCCCGGGAAGAGCTGCTGCGTGCATATAAATAGGAATGCAAAAACACTCCGAGAGTTAAAATCCAAACCGGCCCACTTGCATGAAGATTTTTATGGAGATCTTTTCGTTGGGGGAGATGACTTGTGACCTGAGAACTCATGTCAACATGTTGTGTTTACTAAATAAAAGAAAGGTAAAGCAAGTTGTCAAGTAGGAAAACAGGCATGCAAGTTGTCACTTTGATGGACTTCTTTTTAGCACCAGTTGTGCAGCATATCAAACAAATGCAAACGGCCGAAACCTGCTACGTTTTTTTTTTTTTAAATATGAAAGATTTTTTTTTTTAATATACAAATCAAGATTGTATATTCATTAGATGACAAGATCAGTTCCAACTGGACTCCTACAGGGCTCAGGAAAAAATAATGCCACACTCCGGAGAGAGAGGCAATAGCAAAAGGTAAAACCTCCGCCAAGTTAGAACCAAAAAATAACCCCACCTAGGCCACAAGATTCCAAAACCAGTACAGAAAGCATGACACAGCAGTAAGACTGAATGGTAGCAATGACTATACAAGGACAACTGGCCTGGAGCGCAGCGATAGACATGGTGGCAGAACCCGAAGATAAGCCTTCCTCCTAAAAGTGCTCTATTTTTTTAAGCTTAAAAAAAAAAAAAAAGGAGACGCAAGCACTAGTAGCGGAGAACAACATATGAATGATGCAACGAGAGCTCCACGAGCAACGAAGCCAAGCGAAATCCAGCGGATATAAGCTAAATAATACCAATGCATCTTAAAGTTTACTGTTTTATATAATAATTTCTCATGAAGCTTGAAATCTAAGCAAGGACATGGTTTAGTACAACTTGTGGGACACACTTCATCAACCCCACCGCATAATTTTTAACCTATGCGTTCCATTGGAAATAAAAAATATCACACACGGCCTGGTGTTAATTAGAGTAATTTATGGTGATGTTTAAACTTTGTATCTATTTGATATGCACTTTTTTTTATTTATTTTTCGTGCTTTCAACAGGGATGGTTAACCTAGCTGTTGGATAGTTGTTTCTGATAACACATCTTATGATATCTCTTTGCATATGCTTTTCCAAAACAATAAATAAATAAAAGAAAAAACGAGTAAGATTCGTGCAGGATCCATGTTGTCATGTCACTGCATCAAGACCCGTCTAAGAGGCACCATCCTTGCATATTTATTGTATTGGATATGCACCTTTTCATTTATATTTTCTGCTTTCAAGAGTCATGGACTTTAACCTAGCACCGAAGACAAATATTCCACAGAGAAGAAACTTCAATGAAATCTACCGGATTACTTAAAATTAACGGGGTTGGTGAGTTGTGACATTTGAATTTGTGACGTAATCTGCTTAAGCCATATGCTACGATTTTCCCTAACCTATCTAACCATTGACCTTGTGATTAGTCATTGATTTTTTAGATAACTACTTCAAACAATGGGGATTTTTGTCTGAAATCTGTAGACTTTACAATCCTTGTAGTTAATTAATATGTCTTCCCCACCATTAGAAAATCCATTTAATTAATATGTCTTCCCCACCATTAGAAAATCCATTTAGTGGTAAACTACATAGCAAAGAAATAGCTCTTCACTTTCTTGTTAATCTTACGCCTCTATACTAGAGATTTCGATCTGCAGCCTCTAATTTAGATGACTAGGCTCTTAATTACTAAGTGTTAAGGCTACTTCACAACTTATTAAAAGTGCTTCAATCCTAGATAAAGAAAGCATTAGACTAACTTGGCAACAATAGTAGTTATACTCAACATCATAAATTCATATTCACACATCCATGTACAAAGAATATACAGACATATTGATGGCTTTATGCACATGCTAATAAGCCAAGTCATACAGTTTCTGTTTTAACTGTCAAACTTGGGCAACACCAAAAAATGAAAATACTCATATAGGTGAGAAGGAAACAAGGAAGAAAAATAAAAAAAGGAGAAGGAAAGTGAACCTATACACAACTTTCCAATTTTTTTCATGCATGCCTTATGGCCATATACATATTTGGCAGACATGGACGACCAAAAACCAAAGACTGGCCAAGATAGGTCAATTAAGCTGCTTCTATGCAAAGAAGCCGATCAGTAAGCAACTCCTCTTTCCATTTTCGATAGACCTTTGTTATAAACTCCTCTATTCTTTTCTCCAAGTCCTCGTGATCGCTCTCATTTCTACGGTCAACGTCTTCTGTACCCAACTCATCATCATTATCCTTCTCACCATAATCATCATTACCATGGCACTCTTCTTCATCATCATCATCCTCAGTGGCACTCTCTTCAACCTCTATGTAACTTGAAGTATTCAATTCATACATAAAAGAGGGAGGAGGAAAGAACCGTTCAGGTTCCCCTTCAGAAGTCCTTGAACTTCCATGGAAGATGGTCATCACAATAAAGGTGAGAATGAAAAGTAACGCGAAGTAACTTAATTTCACCATATGAAAATCATAAAAGAAGAGGAGAAAGTTGTGAGCATTCTTGGAGACTGAGATTGAGAAAGAGAAGAAGAGTATCAACGGAATTAGAGATACCGAACTCACCCTCATCCCAACCAACATGGGGTTAAATTTCTTCTCAATTTTCTCTCTGTGTCAGTGTTGAGCAGGCTTCCTTGGCTGCCTTCTTTTTATATGGCCCTGTGACAAGCTTCAAGGTTGTTCCTTTTAACACTAACCAATGGTCGATGCTTTGACTTTCTCTTTGAAGGAGTCAAATCAATTCAAATACCCAATATAAAGAGAAAAAAAATATAATTTAAGATGACTCGGTTAAAAAAGAAATGATAAGTGTAATTAGTTTGTATGAGATATAAAATCAGATGTCTGTTAAATTTTACAAAAAAAAAAAAAATGTAAGTAAATATGGTGAGTGCTTTAAGAAATATATAAAATTTAAATCAGCCGTAAGAGAGTCAAGTTAATTGTATTTCTATGTGATCCGTACAGGTTGGATGAGCATCATCCGTTCGTTTTTAACTTCAAAGGATGCGGGTTCCTTTTGCTCGGTGCGGGAAGCAAGAGGGTAGGGTTAAGCTTTTTATTTTTTATTTTTTGTTTTTTATTATTTTTTTCAATGAAATAGGGGGCTCAGGTTAAGGATTAAAAAAATTGATTTTTTAATTAATTCGGTACAAGCCCCGGCCTCTTGTTCTGTGAATGTACGTTTTTCCAACTTGACAAGGGAGATGCAAAACTATTCTTTAAAAAAGACCGTGCCGCGCCTAACGAAACAGGAGCTTGAACTGTGCGCATCAGGGTCAGGGCCGACAATATTTTTAAATGCTTTTGGGAAGCAGGACAAATGTCACGGAGTTAAATTTTTATTAGAAACACAGCAACCCTTTAGTGGAAAGTGCCTGGAAATCGTGTCTGCATACTTCAATTCGGTTACCCCGAGTGTTGACCGACAAGTGAGCTATCAATTGGCTGAACGAGAAGCCGGCGTGATGAGATGGTTTTAACAAAGAAAAAGGAGTGTAATCTTGAAACATATGATGCCATGATTGACAACCCCATATATATATATATATATATATAAACCGAAGTTGTAAGTTTACACTCTATTTCCTTGGGTAGTCCAAATGTACAAGAATCGACGTCGGTATCCTCGGAAACTATTTATACTCACCGCCAAATCACGACATATGGTTTTTGATGTATTTCTTTTCTAGCGATTCATTCATGCTGTAAAATCTGTTTAAATGTCAACTGAAATTGAGACTTCTCCAAGGATTTAGAATAAAGGGAACCAGTAACTAGGCATTAATAGAGGCAACTACCTGTCTCAACTACATCCAAATATCATGCCATAAAAAACTACATCGCCGGGGGCTGTTCCTATGAAAAGTAACAATTTCAGTTTCGGCCCGGCTAAAGAACTACGTCCTGCCTGATGCACTCCATTCTACATTAATACTTCAATAAGCTTACATAAAATTTAATAAGAGGAACCCGGGGAGCCGATGCAAATTGACACACAAATCAATGTAAGTCGGTTAGAGACCTTGAGATGCTTGAATGGCGAACACAAATTCAACCTTCCAGTAACGATATATTGATATCTGTCCCAGACTTCCTTGCATCTTGCACGGATGGCATGGTGGCCCAGTTTTCTCTTCCAAAGGAAGAGGAATTTTGTTGCCCTTGTCCACCCGTACTCTCCTCTCTTTCTATATGAGGGGCAGTTATGACAGCAGCACCAGTCGGAACCTGTACAACGGTAGCTGGTATTGAGTCCATCTTCGGTTTCTTTATTTTCTGGTCTTGCTGATTTCCTGGTAGGAAACTGCCCACCACAACCTGATCAGAAAACATTAGTATCAGTACTCCAAGCCTCGCACAGTCTGAGACCCTGTTTCCGGTTAGGCACAAGTCAGGCACCAAAGTGCAGACTGGGTGGCCTGGCCTAATAGGCAAATAACTCCCAAGCCAAACCAACATGGAGTCGAAATATATTAGGCCCGCCTGAGCTAAAAATCTAGGCCCAAGCCTACTCATTTACAGGTGGGGCTGGCTGAGCTCTCAGGCCCATGAATAGGCTAATCTATTTCAGCTTTGAAGAGAGAAAAAAAAAATGACTAATTTTGCCACTAGCTATAATAAATTTACCTGAATTCTTCTATAACTTAAATCCTAGTCCTTACAAACCGACAAAAAATAAAAGACTAATTTTAGCAATCATTAGAAGCCACCAGATGAACAAAGCCACCAAAAGATGACCATGATTATGTCAGTTCACACACTTCAATTTGTCATACAAAAGCCGGTGGAGAAAACATAATATAAAAAGTATTGTTTTTGCAAACAACAATAACAAGAAAAATTTAATCTCAAATTTAATGAAAGTTGACTATATCATTCTGTTTTATTTTGAATTAAGTTCAGTTTGAGATTTAAATGTTATAAATTCTATTCTCAATATCAAAGATTATCAAGTCAACTTAGATCATCCTTTCTTTTCTTATCCATCCACCTGTATATTGTCCTCCACTTTAATTGGAGCATTTGTAGGTATATGATGGCTATGTCCAAATTAATACAAATGTTACTCTGTTAGCTTATCTTTCTTGTGTCGCCACAAATTCATCTAAGTATTCTCATCTCTGCTACACTCATATTTTGGATGTTATTTCTTAACAATGTTCCACAAAACAAAAACCAATTTACAGTGGATCAATATACCAAATACAAACATTTCAAATGAGCTTACCTGCACAGGACTCGCAGCTACCAGGAGTCCAGCAACACTTCCCCCCACAACACGACCATCAGGACTCACTAAAGAGACACTCATGCCACCCGATCTACTTCTTGTTCCTTGTGTCTCAGTAGGCATGAATGATCCAGACAAGGAGAGTATCTCAAAGCGCCCCTATAATACTGAGATGAGTTACACCGCAATGAAGTCTCTAACTACATTTCATTCAATGCTATCCTACTCCAAAGCACTCAATTTCCAATATGGTGTTTCAACAATAACCATGACCATGTAATTTTACTAATTTTTTTAAAGAAAACATATTGTATACTGCATGGATCATCTGGTATGATCAACTTTCAGTAAAAGTATGACCTTGACACCAATCCAGACAGAAAGATGCAAGCGATATCTAAATGCATCCTCAGATTTCTATCAAGTTAAAGTGTTAAACAAAACTTTTGTCCACACCAAAAAATTCAACGTCAATTTGCTTACGGGGAAAAAAAATTCACGTACCCAATTTAAGCAACCATTTGTAGAAATATGTTTGAAACTATACACTCGGTAAAGCATAGTGTAAGATCCATGGCACATTCTAAGAGCTTATACTAGATTTGGAAAATAATATAGCTCCAAAGTTGCATTTGTTGGCCAAAAGGCACAGAATAAATAAAAGCTGCAATTCCCATAATGCAAATATAGCATTCATGTATTAGATATTGCATTAATTTTGCAAGCAATAATGAGGTTAAATATTCCTCATGGAGTGGTGACATCACAGACCTCATATGTCAAAGTACCCCCAGAAGAGTCAGGTTGTCGAAGCGTAACATTTGAAATTACTCCATTTGCGCACAGGATACAGATTGCCCGAGGTCCTTGCTGTGAAAACGATATAACCTTCATAGTAACATCCTACAGCCGAACAAAATTACATGTGATAAAGTACAAGTATCCAACACAAGTTTATCCAAATTTAATGTTGAAAATACAACACAACTTGAAAAAAAAAAAAAATGATAGAATACAATTAATACCAACCCATGAGTCCAAAATTAAGCAAGAGAAACCAATTCTCATTCAAGTGACTAATTCAGCACTTGTGTGCTTGTCAAGAAAATTGCTGTCTGACAGTGAAAGATCTAAGGTCACTGCCAAAAGAATATCCAGCATATAATTGGCAGTCTCTCTTAAATGCCATTTATGACAAATCTTTCCATTAAAATACTCCCTATTGGCCTAGATTCAAATGCAATTTTTGATGAAACCTTTTCCGGTTGGACAACACAAACAAGTGGAGCAACAAATAGAAAAGATTCAATGCCCCATTCAGCATTGCAAGGGAATAAAACTAAAGATTTGACATGTGAGGTTCAGCTAGTTTCTCTTCTTTAATCTATTATACATACCTCGCCTGCATTGACAGTGATGACATGGGGAGTAAAATGTGTACCGACAGAGCTAGCAGCCCAGTCACCTGCAAAATAAAATTCAAGAAGCATCGGTTAGCAGGAAAACGAGTATTTTGGCCTAGTACGTAAATGACATTCTGATAATATAGACACTAGCTACAGAATATTCCTATTAACAAGAGCAAATATATAGTCCTTTTGATTGCTCATTAATTATTTCACAGAACAACTGGGTACTTCCGCAAGAAATTATTTCTCTGAACTAGACTTAATATGAACTCTCTCCAGCTAACTTACATAGAATTTTCAATTTCCAACCTGGCAAAATTTCTTGTGATTTTGTGACTTAGAATTGTACATTCTGCAAGTGACGATTTAGATTCATGTTTCAAGCACTGGAATTCCGACCAGAATTGAGATTTAAGAGTTAGGTTCAAATGTGATAG
Organism: Bruguiera gymnorhiza; assembly: GCA_020883675.1. Taxonomy (NCBI): domain Eukaryota; kingdom Viridiplantae; phylum Streptophyta; class Magnoliopsida; order Malpighiales; family Rhizophoraceae; genus Bruguiera; species Bruguiera gymnorhiza. The sequence goes on along the minus strand of JAIRCJ010001055.1, from coordinate 1,864,571 downwards.
GTGTAGCCTGCAGCAATATCATGTGAGATTAGAATGATAATAATAAAATCAGGTTCCATAACCTGATTATGCTATAAAGCAGAAAGGATTTGTTGGAGAACAAACTATAATATAAGGTCACCTAATGGATAAAAGAAGCACCGCAAAGTGTATATAAATGGATAGAGGGAAGGAATTGGAACAGTTGCATCTCTGGAAAAGGCTCTAGAACTGCAAGTGCACAACTAAAAGACTAGATTTAAAGACCACCTCGCCCCAAAACCATCATTACCACTAATTCTTCAATAAACAAAGAAGTATAAAACCTGAACAGTATGCATGAATTAGCATTAAAAAAAATAGCTTCAAAAGAGTAAAACATACCTAAATTTTCCATCCCCATTTTCTTGTACTTCTTCTTTGCCAAACTACTTGGCCACAGCTTGTTGGCCTTCCCAGCAGAGAACTCTCCACTGGGTGGGGCTGAAGAAGAAATAGGCATTGGTGACAATGGCCTGGCCGCTGGGTCATCAGGTCCATATTTCCTTGGCCTGCCTCTCTTCTTCTTTTCTGTTGTTCCAGTTGACCCCACGCCAACAAGTGGCACACCCACTGCTGGTGATCCAGCTATCTGGCTAGGGGTTTCAGTCCTTGGTGCAACAAGATAAGTTGATGGAGCTTCTGCTCCTATCACTGTAATGCCTGAACTCAAACCTTCTCTTGTTTCCATGCAAAAGCCCGATAAGCACTATAGAGCACAACCAAAATAATACTCTCTCTCCAAGGATCAGAAACTAGATTCTCGTTCTAGCATCTGTACAAAAGAAATTTATTAAAAGAACAAAGAGAAATCAAAATTACCATGCAAGTGTAATTACCAATTAACAAATAACTATTTCAATAACAAAACCTTCAACTTAAGCTAGCCATTCTTATCTTTCTAAAATTCAATTGTTTTGAATAAAATACAGAAATGGTAAAACCTAGAACTTAACCACACATGAAATGCAATCATATCAATTTCAATTTTAATCTTCCCCCTGAAACATCAACCCATCTTTTAAGCACCCAAGAAAAAAAAAAAAAACAGAGTAATTGAAAAAGAGGGAAAAAAACAAGTTCTTTCTCATAAATTTAGGATAATACCCTTTTACTCCGGCATTCCAGTATGTGTAATCATCAGGGTCAAAATTTATTAAAACAAAACATCCGCTAAAATGGAAAAATATAACAAATCCTTAAAGATCAGACCTGCACCTCAAACTTGAAACCCACACAAAGTATCCAAGCCAGAAACTTCTGCACACTAACAAAAAGCTGTTCAAAATGACTATTGCACCAAAAAAATAAAAAAACACATCGAACAAAGCCGTAACTTAAAACGGCAACAGGCTGAAATTTAACAACGGAAAAATTAAAAAAGGGATCATGACCTCAGACTGCAAAAAGCACTTCTGAAGCTTCAACTGAAACAGTTGTCACAAAGAGCTTCTCACATTTTCTGAGCTCAGAAGTGTACTTTTCCAGTTTCTTCTTTCTATTTCACTTGAAAGTGTACAATAACCAATATATCCACGAGATTTTTTTTTTTTTTTTTACAAAAAAAAAAAGAAGAAGAAAGAAGAGGAAAGAGAAGAAGAACAAGAGGTTGTTTGTTTGGTAAGAAAATGATCCCTCGAGAAAGCGAAACTCCCGGTTTTCACTCTCCAGATGTCGGGAAAACAGCTGGCCGGTTTTCTTTCCCTGTCCGAACAGCGACCACTTTTTTTTTTTTTTATTTCGACAAAGCGAAAATAAATAAAAACAAATATTTTACTATAATAATATATTCCCAAGAGAAAAACGATAACGGAAGGAACGATAAAATGGTTATTATAACATAATGGTTAAAATAATAATCAATTTGATTATCTTTGCTAAAACCGATAAAATACGATTCATTTAAGAAAAATTTGACGCCCGTGACGGAAAATTAAATTTCGAAATTTCGAATAAAAAGGTGGGTAAAAGTGTAATTTCAGGAAACGGGCGTGCGAAACAAAGGTAAAAAAAAATAATAAAAAAAAAGCGACTGGCTTTTCTTCTGAAAAATAGTTTAATATTTTGGGTTTCAATTTTTCTTTTTCTTTTTCCCTTTTTTTTTTTTTTTGATAAAAAGCTGCAAAGGGCAGCAATCGAGGACCGACCTTTTTTGTTGCCGCTGACCTACTTTTTGTCCTTTCCTCCAAACGTAGGATGGCCTCTCAGCATATGCCCCTTAAATCCCCATAAATTGCAAATCAACCACTGTGCTTTGGTGGGGCTTTTTCTCCGTTTCTTTCTGCGTCTGTTTCTCTTGGCTTTTATTTATCATCACAGCCTTTTTCGAATAATAATATTTTTATTTATATTATTAAACATTAAGTAACTATTCCATTGATTTAAACATTTTTATAAGCTCGCAGCTTCGCCATCAAATTACCGAGAACATACAATGAAATGTGAGATCTTACTGTATTTTGTAGTAATATTCTGAAAAATTAGCACATTTTGTTTAGTATGAAAACTAAAAGAAAATTAGAATCCTGACTTATTTTTATAACGACAAGAATGATAATCTGTTTATATATTAAATTTATTTAATGAAACCTATTTATAAATCTTTTACATTCGGATTATTCAATAGAGAAATATATAGAATTTTCATAACAAATGACAATAATATTTTACCATTGCGTAAAATTGTTGATAAATTATATCACAATCATAATATATATTAATTGTTGTGCATAATCAATTATGTGACGTTATAACTATTAAAGTAAAATTTTAACCAACTATGTAACACTCACTGTATGTATTATATAATACTACTAAATAGTAATAATCTTAATGGTAATCTCAGATCAGCACATCTCCCGTGGTAATTTAAGATTACAACAATTGAGCTAATTTAAAATTCTCGAGAATGTGAAATTAATGCAGTTTTTATATTTTAAATACCTGAATATGAAAGCTGACTGAATTTTTGGGAACCCTTTCCACTCCCATTTTGTACGGTATAGATCTTGCTTCTCTGCCGATCGTACCCTTTTTTTTTTCCTTTGTTTCTGTTTTTTAGCTTATTTTTCTTATTTAAAGATTTTAGTTAGATTATTAGCTCAAATCCCCTTAATTTGAGCATGATATTATATTTTTAATTAATAAAAATAACAATAAAATTTTATCAAAATATTAACTTTTTTTTCTTTAAAATCACTCAATTTTAAACATATTCTTGCAGACTTTTAATTTATTAACATAAAACATCGTATGCACTTGATTCAACTCATTTGACCTTTTTTTGTTTTCTTGATTACATTGATGTTTTGTTCTAATAACCTCTTTTATTTGCCAAATAAGAACCTTTGGAACATATCTTTTCTAATTGTGATAGAATATTCGGTATAGTATATGTTAAAAAGAGATCAACCTAATGTAATATGCATACAAATTTGAATTTTTATTTGATATTTGTATTAATTAAAAGAATGCAGTTGAACTTGATCAACATCATTGTATCATTAGAAGGAAAATTCGGATTAGTACTTCAAATTTGAGCATCAATAGATAAAATTTAAGAAGTTATTTGAATTTGAGAAATTGGTCACAAATTAGAGAAATTGTACCAAAATTTGGAATTTTGGACTACTAACTACTTAAATTTCTAAATTAAGTACAAATATTAAGATATTCTCAAATTTGAAAAATTATATTCAAATTTTTATTATTGATTATTAACTTACTTAAATTTTCATAATTAAATACAAACACTCTAAATTTGAATATAGGTAAAATTGTATTTAAATAAAAAAAAAATTGTACTCAAATTTTTTGGTTTGAATATCTAGTTACTCAAATTTTTAAATTTAAGTGAAAAGAGTCCAAATTTTTAGTTTAAGTAGAATTGTGTTTAAATTAAAGAAATTATACTCAATATTTTAATTTTGAATATCTATATATTTAAATCTTTAAAATTAAGTACAAACATATTGTATTTAAAATAGAGAAATTTTACTTAAATTTTTTAGTTTTGAGTACCTATTTACTTAAATTTTAAAAATTACATACAAATACTGCAAATAAAAGTAGACTCAAATTTTTAATTTTCAATGCCTAGCTATACAAATTGTTAAAATTAAGGACAAATGTTCCTAATTTAAGTATAAGTATACTTGTATTTAGATCAAAGAAATTATAGTCAAATTTTTAGTTTCAAAGTTAAGTATAAATACTTGAAATTTAAGTACAAGTATATTATATTTAAAACAGAGAAATTATACTTAAATTTTTTAATTTTGAGTACTTATTTCCTTAAATTTTTTAAAATTAAGTACAAATATTCTAAATTTGAATACAAGTATAATTGTATTTAAATCAAAGAAATTGCACTTAAAGTTTTAATTTTGAATATTTAGCTACTTAAACTTTTAAAATTAAATACAAATACTTTAAACTGTGTGCAAGTAGGCTTAATTTAAGAAATTACTCAAATTAAAAATTATAATCAATTTTTTAATTGATATTAACCCTAATCTTATGCCTTTGTCCTTTTATCTTATTTTCTAAAAGCATGTTATAAAAAAAAAGTAAATAGTTGAAAACATCAATAACAATTCTACAATTTGTTTTCATCAGAAAGTGATACGCTCCTTTTAGCTTTTTCTCACATCATCCCTTATTTCTTCTTTTATGTCTCTTCCTATCTTTTATCATCTTCCTTTCTTACTAGGTTATTTGCTATAAAAATTCATCCATAATACATTATTTGAATGACATGACATGTTTTTTTTGGTACCAAGTAGTAAATTCAATAATATTTTTGCTTATTTTTTACTTGGTTCTCTTGGAATCATAATAGGTCTTATTAATTTGAATTTTGCTAACATTTGGAATCATTGTTAACCAAATTCAATTTAGAATTCGCTAAATCATGTATGATTATGTGCCTTTTTCATCTATCTTATAACGTATTAGGTAATGAGACTTAATTAGAAGTCTTACCTTTGTTGTTTTTCGTTTAACAAATTATTTTTGTGACTTAAAATTTTATTCAAATTCAATTTTATCTAAATGTTGTACATTGTTTTAATAAGTTAAGATGCTAAAAGTAATCTAATTGATGATTACTAATACTCTAGGCAACCTTTTTTCCCATATGTTCAGGCTACTAATTATTTTATTTTTCTTGTGAAAAATAATAATATGATTGAGAAACTAAAGTTTAGAGACAACCTAGATTTATCAAAGTTTAAGCAAGGGTTAAAATTATTTTTACTTTTAGTAATAAAATGTTTCCAAAATGATAGTATTGCAATAATTTTATTTATTAATTGATATGGGGATTAATAGTTGGGTAGGTAACACTATACCTCAATAACCAATGTTTTTTTTCTACACTTTCCCTTCTTGTTTGCTTTTAAACTAAGTACATATTTTTTTGCATTGACAACCCACTCATTACTTGCACCACTGTGGTCGTGATTTGTTTGTGTGCTACATCCTCCATGATCATGTTCACCTTTTCCTACATTAACATCCTTCACTTTTTTTGTCTCCACTCAATGTTTAAACACTTCAAATTAACCTTTTTTTTCTACCAAAAAAACTAGTCAAATAATTAATCAACAAAGATGAAAAAGATAAAGCAAATTAAGATAAAAGCAAACATTTAATAGGGACAAGTTCTTAGGAGAAATTACAAAACTTGATTTCCCATTTAACTTCTACTTAAATATTGTAAACATATGTATAATTCATACTTCTCTAACCTTATTTCATGTACCCATAAATAACCTTAAGTAAATATGCTATAAAAAATGAAATGCTAAAGTTATCATAATGCAAAATGTGGGTGTGTGGACCAATAACTCATCACAGGTAGATATAAGCATTAACTTATTATCAGAAAAGGCTTGGCCTAGTGTTGTTAAACATAAGCAATGTCATAAAATGAAGAATAAACAGGGTATAAAAGACAAATTAAAGCAATAATGTTAACCTACTTTTGTTAGCAATGTTTGTTTTGGGGTGTTAGAATCTAGAATAAAAAAGTAGAAGTACTCATAAGTTGGTGTGAAACCCAAATGCTTATAAGCATTCTACTTTAAGTTATAAACAATTAAATACAATATCGCAAGTGATCAATAATAAACATAGACAAAAAGTTTTAAAGTTAATATTTTATTAACCTTTTTCTTTCACTTGCCAACATTGTGGGTTTACTACTAATAGAGGAGCCTTATCCTTCTTTAGTGCCTATAATCAAAACCGCATAAAAAAATACAAAATGATATAGACAATTAAAAAAATGAAAAAAGAGATACTTAAATGTTATTTCTTATAAAGTTAACATAACCTATGACATTGAACTTATATTATTAGCACTCATTATACACACATACACACACATACATATATATATTGATATAAGCATAAATAATTGGTTCTGAGTGTTGGTCATCAATTTTAAGTAACCAATCAACTTGTGTATCAATATATATATATATAAAAGAATTAAGGGAGCTGAAAAAGAAAATTTATATCAAAATACGTATTCTCATAAAACTTTATTACTCTTATATTAGAAAAACATGCATATGAAATAAATTATTGACTAAAAACAAATACTTATGTAAGAAAAATGCTTGGACATTGATTTTGTGTTTCAAAAAAGCCACTAAACATTTTCCATAAGTGGATATATTAACTTAATTTGGTTTCACAATTACTCAAGTTATAAAGTTAATAAAAGCAATTTAGAAATAAATACTAACTTCTTTCATTATATATATTTTCACTTAATTAGCTGTTAATAAATCATTCCATTTAACAAGCACTAAGAAAGAAAATTCACTTAAAACCTTAAATTTAGGCTAATAATAAACTAAAATGTGTCAAATAGACCAAAGAGAGTTTCTCTTTAATAAATATTACTAGTAAAAATGCCTAGGTTCTTACTAGTTGACAGTTTTGTAAAAATGCCTAGGTTCTTATTAGTTGACAGTTCTCTATAGGCAACATTAGAAAATCATTGTGTCACAAAACTCATAAATCAATATTATCCACTTATATTATCTTAAAAGACAAGTATATAATAGTGAAAAGTTACTTTTATAATGAAAAAAGACTAAGCATAATAAGAACATGAAAAGAAGAATTTTAATGCATGCAAGGTAGGTCATTAGATAATCCAAATATTAATTGCTTTTATCTTGTAATTAGTGAAAACAAATCATACTAAGATCAAAAAAAGGCTATTGGCACCTTACACAATAAAATCCAAGATGTTGCTATTACTTGTTCTAAAAATTTTAAAACTTTTACAATAAGATTTTACAACAATAAATTAAATCATTAAATGTTTATACATATGGATATATTAAGCAAATAAAAAAACATTTAAATACCCATATTTGTGCATTGTCTTAAATCAAGAGAAATGTTAAAAATAACCATTTGAGATAAAGCATGAAGTTAGTTGAAGAAGTAAGAATGAAAATGTAGCATAACACTTATGTATGTAGGTAGCATTTTTTTTCACTAGAGTAAACACATCAAATTGATAGTCGTTGTCTTTTGAATATAAAAATGTTAAACATTGATGGTAAACTTAACAACTAAGTTATAGAGATTAAAAGGGAAAAAGAGTTATGATGAAAAAATGTAAACTTGTCAAAAGTAGTGTAAATAATACAAATCAATTAAGAAAAGCTTTGTTATTTGCCCTCTCTTTAAAAAAAAACTAACTAAAAAGGAAAAGAAAAAGAGAAAAAGGGGAAATCACAACAATTGCATCTTTTTCCTATCAAAAACTCAAAATTTATCATTTTTTACGAAATCTTTGATTAAGAAAACAATTACCCTTATGAGTAAAATCCAAGCTAAACTTAAAGGATTCATTATAAAGGCTAAAGTTGTCTCCTTTTTTTAAAAAAATCAACACCTACACTTTGGTAACGTTCTTTGTCAATGATAATGATATTACTATTATAAGCCTTTAATGAGCCAACTATAAATCTAAAAAGCCCTAGTTGGTAGTCATCCTCAAGAATGGAACTAGTTATCCTATAACCTAATTTTGTCTACCAACATTAGGGTCATTAGTCTGGCTCCCAACACCCCTAGATGAAACCCTCAAAGGCATAAAGAGACACGTAAAGGCAACACTACATGCCAAAGGATTCTTGACATGCTCCTTACATTGTACCATTTTCACAACAACCAATTAAAACTTATTAAAACCCATTATAAATATTCATGATCAAAAAACCATAAAATAAGCATACATTTTTCTAGTGTTCATCTCCCTCACTCTCAAAGATCCCTTACTAACTTAGATATTAAAGTATTGGCATTGGGTTATAGCTTAACACCCTATAGCTTTTTTCTTATCTTGCAAGTCATAGACCTTATACTAAAACCACCATCACAAATCAAATCTTCAATCAAAAAGATATATAAGCTATGACTACCTAGTTAAGTATAATTTAAAGTAAACAGCCTTCTTTTCAAAAGAACCAAAAACACCTCATTTGTCAAGATAAACTTAATGATTTAAATAATGTGATTATTTATTTTTGCCAAAAAATCCACTTTATTATTTGAAAATGAACACAAAAGATAATCTTATTTTACTAAATTTTAATTTTAAAAGATGACTAATCATGACTAGTAAAAGAAAGTTGATTTAAACTTACTCTAGCATTTGCTTAATACCATGTTGATTTGGAGGTTGAAACAATGACTGGCACAAGAGGGTTTTCAAGCTCGAGACAGGGGAGCATGGATATGATACAATTTGGATTTACCAAATGAATTAAGCTCTATTATTTTAAATAGAATAGGATTTTAATGAATTAAAGCCATAAGGTATTTAAAGTCATGGATAAGAATGACTAGTGTTTAGAGCTTGGATAACAACTAATAAGAGGTCTACTACTTCAGAAGAAAACAAGATTTTAAAGAGTAAAAATCACAGCTAATGTTTAAGGATGAAGAAAAGGTTTGTTAAAGGCATAACTAAGGTTTGAGGATGAAGAAGTAGACCTCTGTTTAGTTTGAAAAAGGTGAATTTGATTAAAGTTTAAACAAATAATTGGATTTTGCTAATATCTTAATTGCCTTTATGTCTTTTAACCTTTACAATTAATTATAGGAATCTTAGAGAGTGAATGTACCATATTTATCTATTTTATGAGTATAAATAGTAACACTATAACTTTTTACCAAGGAAGATCTAACTCCTCACAAAGATTCCTTTTTAGAATTAATAATATTTTTTGCAAAAGACTTAACAAAAACTAAAACTTGAAAGAAAAGACCCATGTGTTATGAGTATAAGGGATTTGGTTAACTAAAGCATGCATCTTGGACCTAGATCAAAACTAGATTGAATCGTAAATAGGTTGAAATTTTAGTTATGAAAAAAGGTTCGGTCTAAATCATAATTAGAATTTTTTTTTTTTTATTAATAGTCTCATTGGTTAATGGTGTTAGACTTCCATATATAACTAAACCAAATGCTTTAGTGTGTGTGTGTGTGTGTGTGTGTGTGTGTGTGTGTGTGTGTAGGACATGATTTCTTATATATATAAGACATGATTTTATTGGAAGAGAAAATAAGCTAAAGATAAACTAACATGTAGGCTATACATATTAGAAATATATATATATTTTGAATTTTAAGCTTTCTTGACCTATATAACCACATAATTTTTTAAAAAATATTAATTTTTTATTTTGTAAGGCTTACAAGCTAACTCACTCTAACTCTTCTATGAATCTTTTTTCTTTTTTTACTTACCAACCTCTCCCTTATATATATATATGATCACAAAAAAATTTACATAAAAACAATTGTCCACACTTTTTGTTATCTAATGTAAGTAATTGCCTATTTAAAATTTTTTAAGATGACATAATCTAAAATAATAATGCTAGATTGCCCATGACTCACACTAATGAAAACATATATTATATTATCCTTAACTAAAAAGTCCTTGCTTATGTATTTGTGACCTCATGACTTCTCTTGTACAGTCAATTTATAATCTTAAAAATGAGATGAAAAAGTTGTAATTTTTCTCTAGAAAGAATGCTAGGCCTATCTTAGTTCATAATTTGCACAAAATAAATTTTCTTCAATATACCTTATTTTCCACATGAATTATAAGGTAAAGTTGCCTACATATCACAAAAAGGATACATGACTTTACTTATTATAGTATGTAATCAATTTTATTATTAGCATAATATGATGTCACTTTTCATTAAATGGCAATACCATCATATATGATAACAATTTTAACTTAGTTAGTGACTTACTACATCTCCTACATTTTGACCTTTCCTAGACTTTGTATTTTGTAATCAACATCTTATTTGCATGATTAGTTATGCTTTGAACTCTTAGACAATTGACCAATGTTGAACAAATCTTGCATATTATATGTCTAAAATTCACACCAAACACCTCACATAAGGATTTAATAATGTTGACATGGTTTGTTTGATTAAATCTCTGCCAAATCACTAAAGATTTGACTATGTCATTTCTAGCTTATTAGAAAGATAATGTGGGGAAAAAAAAGGGGAAAGGTAAAACCTTCTTATCTCGAAGCTTTTTTAGCTATATGTTTCTTAATTCCTTTAATTGTAGCAATTATTTTTCTTGTGTACCATCAAGCACTCTTATTCTATTTTAGACAACATTTTATCCCTCTAAACATCATGCTTTCCCACATTTTCCCATATATTCTAATTTCAGCAACAATTAAGGTTGTTATATGAAGTCCTACTTATAACTACGTCAATAAATATGCCTTTAACTACTCATGTGAAAATGCACTTTTTGATAAATATGATAAATTTGCATATTGAGCAGTTCTAATAATATATTAATATTATTAAAACTAAAAAAACATTGGTGAAATACTTATATAACAATATTTAAGTAATTTTGAGAATATGTAACTATTTAATTCAAATTCTACTTTTCTTAATAGATTCCCAAAATTTGTAGTATTTGATATTAAATTAATACAATTGGAATTTTAATATGCATTTGATTTATTCAATTTACTTACAGTTTAACATGTATTACAATTGACACAATTCATTTTAATAATTTTAATTTAAGTCTTTTTCTTTTATTTTTTTTCCTTTTCATTTTCCTAAAAAAAATACTCCCAAATTAATTTTTTTAAATACTTATAATTAAAGTCTTTTTTTCATTTTTGTTTCATTTAAATAAAACACAAGCAAATATGTACTTTTTAATAAATAAATATAGTAAATTTGTGTATCACATAATATTAATTTTATACATAATAAGGGAGATTTTATAGTTATGAAATAGATATTAATATAAAATATCTTAATATTATATTATACAAATAATGTTTTATATATAATATAAAATTTTATTATGCTTAAATGATTCTATGAAATTATATGTTAAGTCCTTTTTCAAAAAAGGATTATGGAACTATCTTTAATTATACTAATGTTAGATTTAAAGTGTAAACACAAATCACTTGCATTGTGTTAAGATAAAATTATGATTCAAATTGGCAAATTATAGGATTTCATCATAAGATAAAAAGCTTTTGAAAGAAATAAGAATACATATCTTTCAATTCCTTTAAATTTTTAAGGAAAAAAAAAACAAGAATTTAATTTTTCTTTAAGCCTATTTGTAAGAAGAGTGAAAGGCAAAGAAAAACAAATGATAAAAAGAGAAAAAAAATGAGCAAAAGTAAGAGAAATGTACCAAAAAACACATACCAAAAAGAGAATAGGAAAAGAAATATATTTTTTTAAAATTTTATTAGGCTATTACATTCTTAGGTAAAATGTAAGAAAATATTTACTAAAATTTTAATTAATATTAGTTAGTTTAGTGATAAGAACAAATTTAAAATTATGCAAGTTAGGTTTGTAATTAATTAAAGTGCATTTCATTTTTCAAGTGAAAAGTCACAATGATAAGGTGTTGTGCCTAAAAAGAATTTTTTGTCATTAAAAATATTTATTAAAAATTTTATTTATTATAATCTTATATGTCAAATAAATATTTTATATTAAAATATAAAAATGCCACCATATTCAGTTGTTAATATGGTAACTTTATAATCATATATATATTTTTGAATATTTTTATATTATTAGAGTTAGCACTCCTTATGACAAGGATTAAATCAAGCATTATTCCTTTTTTTCCCATATTTTATTTTAAAGAATATACATGAATGGGTAATGAAGGGGCTCTTATAGGTCTCCCACATTTTTTTTGTTTTTTTGAAAAATATATGATCTGCAAACATCATATAATGTTCATATTAGCAATAATAATATGTAAATAGTACATTTTACTATACTATACACATATCACATTTTTTGAAAACAAAATAAAAAAAAAAGGAAAAGGGGCTCGCATGGACACCATGCTTGCCACATTAGCCTTATTTCCACTACATCCACCCCATACCTCCTTATCCATTTATCTTTTTCCTTTTGTTCCACCCCCTTTCTTTAATTAATTTTTACAATGTGCAATTTAAGGCTTAAGAGTAATAATAGTCTTTACTCATTTGAAAATTCTTATAACCTTGCCTTGATGGGAATGACATCAAAAAAGGTTGGCTAGAGATCTATGTGCAAATCCCCGATTCATATTTTTAAACAAAGACAAGGATGAGATGATCTTTAAAGTCCTTACCTCAACCTATCCCCCTCTTTATCCTAATTTATCATTATTATTTTGTCTTATGTAAAATAATTATATCTTTTTAAAAGGGTCAATTTAGGTATTCTACTTTTATTAATTATATCCCTAATGGTTAAATCTTTGTTCTTTAATCTACCAATGTCACATCTTCTTCTTTTAACATAGACCACCCACCTTGTAGCCTTATTTATCTGGTAAAGTCTTCTTTATCCATTCTTTAAAGGTTCAAGTTTTCTTCTTTCTTTTATTGCATAGAAAAAAGATTTTATTTAATTCTTGCTAAAAAGGTAAAGAAAGAAAGAAAAAAGAATACTTTTTTTTTCAATAAGTTAAAGATTATTAACTTAACATCAAGAATAATTTCTTATTATGGATGATTTTGTTTGGTAATCTTAATTTTATGAATTCATTAACAACTACATTTCATTCTTTGCCTACCTAATTTAGTGATGTTTTTAATTTTCCTTTTTTCTTTTTAAATTTGTCAATATTAACATACTATTAAATCTATTAGTGGAACAATTGTCTAGTATCAAGATGGATTTCTAAATGTAATGTATGTGTCTGTATGATTTTATTTTTTTTTGTAAACTTATGCATAATTTTAAACATTAATTATTCTTTTCCTTTTCATTGATTTGGGGGTGGATAGCAAATGGGGAATAAGACTTTAAAAAGTCCTAAATCTTTGCTAATTTTTGCAATTGAGTTTTAATCTTTTTATGTTTTCAAATTAGTCTTTAACCATTAATTTTCATTATATATGAGTACTTTTTCAGACATGAATTAATCATATTGTTGCATTCATAGTTTGACTTAATGAAGATTGTATAAAAAAACACCCAAAATATGTTCTAAAAATATATTTATGAGCATATTTTGCTAAATTACCTCATTTTTTCCATATATAAAATGACAAAAACCCTACAAATTTCTCATTTTCTCTTAATCCACGAGAAAAAATTTAGGATTTTTGCCTTTTAAATATTAAACAAAGGAGAAAATTTTAGTAAAATATATACATATATATGTTTTATATTTTTAAGGCACATTTTAGATGGGTATTCATAAAGTCAAATTATGTATCTAACAGTTTGACAAGTTATTTAAAAAAGGACTTATATGAAATTAAAATTTAAGGTTTATGATTGGTTTAAAAACGTAAAAAGTTTTAGGACTTAATTGTAGAAATCTTCAAAGATTTAAGTTTTCTTAAAGTTTATCTCAAGAAGACAAATATGTAAGACTTCTTAAAGGTTTATCCCAAAAAGGTAAATATCAATTTCAATATGAGGATGGGGATTAAAACATTAATCTCAATTCCATTTTGATCTATAGTTATTCCCTCAAATTTTAACAAAAAAAAAAGAAAAAGAAAGAAATGATTTTTCTTTAAGCCTAATTGTAAAGTGGGTGAAAGGGAAAGAAAAATGCATGATAAAGAGAGAAAAAAATGAGTAAAAGTGTGCCACAAACACTAACACCAAAAAGAGAATAAAAAGAAAAAGAAATGTCTTTTAGTTTTATTGGCATATTATATTTTTCCAATAAAATGTGAGAAAATATTTATCAAAATTTTAATTAGTTTTAGGTAGTTTAATGATAAAAAAAAATTTAAAATTATGCAAACTAAGTGTATAATAAATCAAGGTGCATTATATCTTTTAAGTGAAGAGTCACAATGATAAGGAGTTATGCCTAAAAAATTTTTTTGCGTTATTAAAAATATTTACAATGTTATTTATCAGAGTCTTGCATGTCAAATAAATATTTTATATTAAAAATATGATAATGTCACTATATTTTGTAGTCAATATGGTGACTTTATGGTGACATTACAAGTATATATTTTTTTTTGAATGTTTTCATATTATTAGAATTAGCGTTTTTGACAATAACCAAATCAAGCATCATTCTTTTTTTTCCTCTTATATTTTGTTTTGGAGACTACCAAAAATTTTATTTATTAAAGTCTTACATGTCAAATAAATATTTTATATTAAAAACATAACAATGTCACCATATTCTGTAATTAGTATAATGACTTTATAGTTAGATTTTTTTTAATGTTTTTATATTATTAAAGTTAGAACAGGTGACAAGGACCAAATCAATCATCATTCTTTTTTTTTTCTCTCTCTCATATTTTGTTTATAAGACTACTATATAGGTAAGTGTAAGGGGCCTTAGTGGGTCTCTTACATTATTTATTTTAAAAAAATATATGTAATGTGTAAACAGCATATGATGTTCATACAAGTAATAACAATATGCAAATAACACTTTTTTGTAGTTTTTATACACATTTTATTTAGCTATACGCATATTATACTTTTTAAAAAAGAAAAAAAACATGAGGGACTTACGCAAACCTTATGTCTACTACATTAGTCTTATGTACACTGCATCCACCCCATAGTCCATGTATCTTTTTCCTTTTGTTCCACCCCTTTTCTTCAATTAATAATAAAGTGCAATTTCAGGTTTAAGGACAATAATAGTCTTTACTCTTGTGAAAATTTTTCTAATCTTGTCTCAATGGAAATGACATCAAAAGAGGTTAATTATATATCAAGGTGTAGATTCCCAAATTTACATTTTTAAAAAGGGACAAGGACGAGATGATCTTTAAAGTGCCTACCTCAACCCATCCCCTCCCTATCTTATAATTATTATTTTATCCTATGTAAACTAATTATATATTTTTAGAGAGTTAATTTAGTCAATTCACTTCTATTAATTGTATCCTTAATAATTAAATCTTTGTTCTTTAACTTACCACTAATAACCCACCTTATAGTCTTATTCATTCCATAACCTCTTCTTTATCCAACACCTATCCCACAGGCCACATTTTCCTTTTCATTCAACACCCAACTCGTAGACAATAATTACTTCTTCCATTTTTTTTTTAGGTTTAGGGCTTTTTTTTCTTTCTTTTATTATATAAAATAAAATTTTATTTAATTTTTACTAAAAAGATAAAGAAAGAAAAAAAGAAGAATAAAATTTTTTTGGTAAGTTAAAGATTATTAACTTACCATTAAAAATGATTTCTTATTATTAATGATCTTATTTGGTAATTTTAATTTTATGAATTCATTGATAATTATGTTTCATTCTTTGCCCATCTAATTTAGTGATTTTTTAATTTTTAAATTTGTCAATGTTGCCCTACTATATAGATTTGTTAGTAGAATAATTGCTTAGTATTAAGATGGATTTCTAAATACAATGCATGTCTTTGTAAGTTTTTTTTTTTGTAAATTTATGCATAATTTTAAATTTTGATTATTCTCTTATTTTTCTTTGATTTGGGAGCAAAGACAAGATAGGGGATAAGTTTTTAAAAGTCATAAATTCATGTTAATTTTTACAATTGAGTTATAAATCTTTTTGATTTTCAAATTAGTTCTTAACTTTTAATTTTTATTATATATGACTCATTTTTTAGACATGAATTGATCAAATTATTGAATATATAGTTTGACTTAATGAAAATTGTATAAAAAACACTTAAAATACATTCTAAAAACATATTTATGAGTGCATTTTTCTAAATTTCCTCAAATTTTTCACATATAAATGGATAAAAATTCTAATTTTTTCTCATTTTTTTTTCAAATTCACAAGAAAAAATTTAGAATTTTTGCCTTTTAAATATTAGATAAAGGAAAACATTTTAGTAAAATACATATGTAGGCATATTTCTATATTTTAAAAGTATATTTTGGATAGTAATTTGTAAAGTTAAATTATGTATTTAAGAGTTTGATAAATTTTTATTTAAAAAAAGATTTATATAAAATGAGAGTTTAAAGTTTATGGCTGATTTTAAAAATTTAGAAAGATTTAGAATTTAATTATAAAAATTTTTAAAAATTTAAGACTTCTTAAAGGCTTATCCTAAAAAAGATAGAAATTGGCTTCAATTTGAGGGCGGGGATTAAGGCGCTAGGCTTATCCTACTCTGTGTTATTCTCTCAAATTTTTACCAAAAAAACAAAATCTTCAAGCCTATTTGTACGAAGGGTGAAAAGGAAAGGAAAACACATGGACAGGGGGTGAGGGGGCCATCGTTAGTCTTACACACTGTTTATCTTTTTTTTTTCTTTTTTCTTTTTTATGAAAAACAAGTGATGTGCATACAAGCAATAACGATATGCAAATAACATATATTTTTTATAGCATTTACGGCACCCAACTCGCAGACAACAACTTCTTTATCTATTCTTTGTAGTTTCAAATTGTCTTCTTTCTTTTATTACCTAGAATAAGATTACGTTTAATTCTCGCTATAAAGGTAAAGAAAGAGAAAATAATAAAAAACTTTTCAGCAAGTGAAAAATTATTAACTTTAACATTTAGAATAATTTTTTATTATATATGACCTTAATTAATAATCTTAATTTTGTGAATTTTTTTTTTTGATAATTAGGCTTCATTCTTTGTTCATCTAATTCCGTAATGTTTTTAATTTTCTTTTTTTTTTTTTTTGCTTTTTAAACTTATCAACGTTGACTTAGTGTCAGGATTTATTGGTGAAATAATTACTCAATATCATGATATATTTTTAGATGCAATGCATGTAGTTGCATGCAATTTCTTCTGTGGATTTATGCACAATGGACTCAAGGGCAGCGAAAAAGTGGAGAATAGACTCAATTTGAGGGGTAGTCTCAATCATGTCCTACTGTTATTCTTATTGGAATTACAGTAGCTAGCATTTTGGTAGGTGTATTAGAAAAAAAAAAACTAAAAATAAATTAGAAAAACAACGAAGGGACAAGACGCAGAAGACGACGGTGGGAAGATACAATTGTAATGAGAAGCCAACATAAATCAACCCCAACCAACCAACCCAATTTATTAAGTAAAAAAAAAAGAAAAAAAAAGAAAAAAAAAAAGCAAGAGAGATGGGCACGGTGTGCGCAGGATAAGAAGGCTCTCGGCGTCTAACTCTCAGAGTAGTGTTTGTGGGAAAAAAAAATCATTGAGGTTGAGTTCCAAAGTTGTCAGATAGCAAAGAAAGAAAAGAGCAGAGTAATTAAAGAATTATTAAAAAAAAAAAAGGAAGAAAAAGGAAAAAAAAAGACAGAAAGCAGGAGGAAGTTACATAGGAAGCCTCCTATATTTAGTTTGTCTTTGCTTGACTATTGTCGGCTTCTTCGACCTTCATCATCATCATCATCATCTTCTTCTTCTTCTTCCCATTCTCCCCACAAGAATGAATCCCAGCAAAACCGAAGACGATCTCTTCCACAATCACCACCATGATCTGGGCCCACCTCCCCACCAGATCATGCCCAATCATATTCATCAGGCTCTGTCCCCGCCGTCCATTCGGGACGACCTCTCCGTCGTCCCCGAGATCGTCCTGTTCCGCTCCCACTCTCCGGACTCCCCGCCGAGTCACTCCTCCTCCGACAACGACGAATCGCCGATTCACCCGAGTCACCACCGCCACGACCACGGTGACCCTAAAAACGACGGCCCCGGCGACGGCCACAAGGCTGCGTACATTAGCCCCGAGCCGCATATATCTTCGCAATTCTACACATTCAACGCCGAGTCCCACGCTCTCATGGTCCGCTGCATCCTGGAGCACCGCCACGCGACGCCCGACGAGATCCGCGCCGCCACGCCCCGCTCCGTCCTGAAATCGTGGCGTGCCGTCTGGAAGGACCGCAACGAGGACACCGCCTACATAACCGCCTGGAAGCGCATCCAGGAGAAGCTCACGGCCCATGTGGACCCCACCTCCGGTAACGAATTCCTTTGCTTCAAGAACAATTCTCAACAGTTTGTTTCCCACATTAACCAATGGCAAGATATTGTTATGAGGGTTCACGGCGATGCCGATTTGAAACACCTAGGGCTTAGGGAGACCATAGAGAGAATTAAACAAGTGTGGACCGTAGGTGCTAAGTTTTACGGCATTCCTGAGAGCTACATTAGGGTTTGTGTGGCTGCTTGTCCTGTCTGCTCTTCCTCTGAGGGTTCTGTTTCCAGAAACAAGCGCCGGCGGTTCGAGTACACTGAGTCCTTTGATGTGCCTGCTAAAGAGGTGCCCAATAAGTTACAGCAATTGGCGGCAAAGCATAAGGTTGTTCTTTGCATTAGGCAGAAGTACATCAGGTACAAGCCATTCATGGCCGAGGTTAAGGATTATGCATGTCACAGGGCTGGCGAGCCTGTGGCCAAGAAGTCAAGGATGTTGAAGAGAGAGCCCTATGCTTCAAAAAGGTGTGGATGCGGGTTTCGGATTAGGGCCATTGTTCCGATCACGAATTATAATGAGAAGGATAAGACATTTGTATATCAAGAAGAGGGGATGGCAGTGTTTAAACTTTATGCTGTCCACTCTGGGCACGAGCCTGGTCCATTGGATGGAAATGCTAGGATTATGCATCGGGTTGTTGGGCATAAAGGAAGTTTCATGATGGACCCAGACATGGACTATGGAGTCCGTGAGGATCTTGACAATGAGGGGTTTGGTTTGACGGAGAAAGATGATGGAGAATTGCGGCTTTCAGTTCTGCAGCAGGTTAATGACTTGAGGGCTGAGATTGGTCTGTTGGAAGGGAGACTCAGGAAAATTCCCAGTGAGTGTGTGGGATCTGTATCTCAGGAATTGCTTGATATTGTTAATAAAATTAGGAATATTGGGGATGAGAGTTCAAAGACAACTGGCTTGCTTTCACACAAGCCCCATACAGACGATATACTCATAGTGGAGAATGATTTGACACACTGGGGTGATCATCATCATGACCGTATCTATGGGAATGGCAAGGACACAGAATTGATTGAAGATGATGAAGATAGCTTTGGACGGTCACTTGGGGATGTTGTCCCCTGGGAGCACATTAGGACAGAGTATAGGAGTGATAAGGACCTGATGAATGCGCCCTGTAAGCCGAGAGAGTGGTTGAAATGCAGCGACTTTGATGAGAAATGCATTCTTGACTGTGAGGATACTAAACTAACCAAGCCCATGAGACATGATGAGGCTATAGTGACAGATGTAGGTCTTATACAGGTTGATAGTTTCTACCATGATAATCCTAAGTGGTATGACTCTCCTTGTGGGTTGGACTCCGGTGCAGATTGCGGAGACAGTGGATTCAGACATGGGGAGATTATTTAGACCCTGCAGGGCTGAGTTAACCCACTCTAACATTGTTATCGAGTTTGAGTGCATATCATGCCCACTCATCCATTCTGTCTGCTGGAAGTGGAATGTACATGTATACTAAAGACTGGAGATTCTCACCTGCTTTTTAGGTGTCTTTGCCTGTGTGTTGTCCTGTAAATTATTGACCAATTGAGCTTCTCTGCACATACGTTATTTATCACTATCCGATAACCAATTTCTGGACCTTTGTCGTGTTCAGCTGGTTTCACTGTCATTGCATATCATCGAGCTCTAAGAAATTATTGTGCTTTGTTTTGTGCTTCCCCCCATTTGATGACATCATAGATGGGGCTTAATGTTCATTTTATTTGGTTTGTCTGCCATTTCTTCTGAATGCTTTGTATTTATCTGCTTTACATACTAACTTCTATGTATTATGTATCCAACAGTTATCTCTGTATTTATCTTCCATTTCTCTTTATTATGTATTTATCTGATAAATCTTATGCTAGTTTGAATTGTACTTGTACAATCATGTGCTCTAAACAGTTGACAACAATTACCGCATATCCATCGGGCTTCTCTTGTTGTTGTGTAATATTGCGCACAAATTGTACAGTCTGTTTTGGGTTCTTAGAAGGGTTGGCCAAAAAATGAACAATTTCTTTTGGCCATTCAACAAATGAACAGGGGTATTGTGTGAAAAGTGGCACCTGCTTTTGCATTAAGGTTGATGTGCCATGACAAGATAGTCATGTGGTTAAGTATAACAGCTAATCTTTGCACGTTCCAAGCTTTGGTGTTTCATAATTTTTCCTCTTCATGATTATGTGAGTTTGGAGTTTTCATGTGAAGATTCAAATACATGCATCATACAGGAATGCAGCCTGGTGAGAGACACATTTCTAACATAGAAAAAGCTTATTTTCTTGGAAAAGCCCCTACCAGTAGCCACTGGCATATTTGCAGGTCGGGCTCCTTGAGATGCCATTTCAACTGTTAGTTTGCATGGCGATATTCACATAAATGAGTTTATGTATCTAAAGCATGAACCTTGATGTTTTGAATTCTAATGAGGCCGTTTGAGCATTCTCTGATTTAGGATAATCTCCATGCTTAAGTTCAGATTGTAATTAGACTGTTGGAATGGGATTGGCTGTGCAAGGAATTGCTTTGTGTACTTCAATTAGAGGCTGTACTAGAAGTTGTACAACTATTTTTCTGTTATTTTTAACACAGGATCTTCCATCTTTATATTTTGTTATTTTCTTTTCTTTTAGTTATTAATTTTAATTAGAAGTTATGTTTATTTTAATATATAGGTGGTTAAGATTAATTAGGTTTTATTTCGTCAAAGTATGAGATCTATTCTCGTTAAGATTTTTAGTATAAATAGATTTGATTATCGGATAAATTTTCCAAATTTATTATTTTATCAAAATACTAATGTTTATTGACAATGGTGGTTTTTTTCTTAACCTTAACCCTATTTCTTTTATTTTAATTGCAATTTCTCACTTAAATTCAGTTGTTATTTCAGTATACTTTCCCCAATTTTGTTGCTTATGAGTTTCTGGAATTAATATTTGAATGGTTTTCGAGCTTACCTGAAAACTAGCTCTTGTCATTCTGCTTTTTTATTGAAGTTTCTTTCAGTGATTTCAAGGAATTCTCAATCCGAGCATTGGATTGGCAAGACACTCGCGTTATGTACGGTGTAACCCCTTGAGATAAATTGGTAAGCAAAGGGTCCAAATTCAGCTTGTCCATTTACTGATTTGTTGCTCCGGTGTCCTAGTCTTCCTGCCAGCATTTGCACATCATTGTCAAATTTCATGGTGCTTCAGAGATACTAATACTTGATAAATGATCTCTATTTTTTATGCGGACGAAACATATTTTGATTCAGCTGTAAGGGCTTATTCTATGATGCCTCTTTTCTTTATGCATTGAAATGTGCGTATTGTGATTTGCTTGGGGTGCTGTTATATGGCTATACGGTAAGAGACCACTGTTCCTTATGGAAGAAGGTCAATTCAGAAGCACCACGGACATGGGGGAATAACATTGCTTTGAAGGTGAAATGATCATTGAAGATCGTACATACACAGGAATGGAAGGGAGAACATGCCCTTGTTTAGACAGTATAGATGACTGTTGCCGTAAGTCTTAAAAGCTCAGGATAGGAGGAGTTTTGACGGCAAAATCTACTTTGGTTTAGAGGGTAAAGGTTGATACGAGAGAACATTTTGACTATTGGATATCTCAAAATAAAAAAGACAGTTCACTTATTTTTCGTTTAATAAGAGGCCGATTGGGTCATAAACCAAGTTTACAGTTCACGAGAACGTTGGTGCCATTCGGAAGTTGCTCAAACACGTTCAGGCGGGGCAATAGGCCTTATCAGGCATGCCCAAACTGCCAGGCAGTGAGCCTGATCAATCGAGGACGCTCGGACCTTATGGACGGGGTGGACGGTTTGCCAACTATAAGGGATGACAGGCCCAAAGGCTATGTTGCTTTATGGGCTTCTCGCAACAATGGGGAGGAAGCCAACTGGTCACGTTTGACACCTCAATGGCTCAAATCTCCGTGACAACCTGCTTAACTATCTTGAGAGCATTTGGGTATAGTTTTGTTCATCACATGTCTATTATGTGCTGTGATTTAAATAAATTCTGTGGTTAATTGAAATTCCTGAAAATTAAGGGAAGCAAAAGATTACCAATTTTAATTTTGAAATTATGCAATTATGAGTGTAATTGTAATTATTTTTTATTCTCTTAATTTTTATAAATTTCACTCTCTTTTTTTTTTTGTTATAAATTAAAATTTAAGATTTTAAAAAATAAAAAATTAAATTTTTAACTATTAAAATATCTCTAGAGGGAATTGATTGTAATTATCTTTCGCCAGTGTGGATGTGTGGTTTTGCCTTTGCAAATTGGAACATGCTTAAAGAAATTGGATGCTTGCTAATGGCAAATGTCTGATTTCATGGGCATAACAACGAAATAAGACTTCCAGCATATCAGAAGGTGCGATTGCACTAGACTTTGATAAATAAAAGATGTCCCTAACATCTCCCAAGGGGTCAATAATAGCTAAATTATCTAGTGAGAGCTCGGAGGCTTGAATCTTACTCCTGGCAAGTATCTAGAGACAAATTCACGAGCCAACGCATGGAGTTCTCCATCTTGAAGTTCTTGATTCAATGTACTACAGGAACTGATCGATTCTGCTGGTATTTGCTGCGCATATAAATCTATCTGATTAAAATCCATTGAAATGATAGAGTTGGATGCCATCTCCGATGTTGATGCTACATTAGACGAACATGGAAGACTTGTCTGAGATGGGCCCTGAACAGGTTGAGCTGGCGGCGGCAGAGGCGGAAGCAGGGTGAGGCGCTGCAATGTTGACAAGCGCGCCTGAATGTATGCTAACTCAGCCTGCAAATTCACCACCTGGTTCGCAAGATAAAATCCTCCGTTAAAACTGCCCACAAACGCACACTAACATGTGCAGAGTTTGTACTCATCCTTTTTCCTTGGAGCATAGACCACCACCACGTGTGAACATTCGATTATTATGTTGTAGTTGGTACATTTTTAATTTTTTTAATAAATAACTAATTAATTATAATTAACGATTACATGAATTGGTGTACATTTTATGAATTTTGGTAACATTTTTTAAAGATTTATACGTATATACACGATGAAGACACCATGCAGATAAAAAAAGCAGTTCGACAATGCAAGTGTTTATTTAGCTAAATAAAGCAAATCCATAGTCAATCGTGGCTGTCTGCCCAACGAGCATAAGTTTAGAAGATGGGAACGAATGAATTTATCCTGTGACGCCGTGGAGGACGTGAACTACTCGAATTAATTGAGTGCATGGATATCATCTCACCAAATGATGATTCATGACGAAGAAACTGATACTTGCAAATTACAAGTAAAATCCGACCATGTGCTTATAAAGACTTGTGATGGAGTGTGTTTACTACGCATTAGAACCAACACATGGGTAGGGCCCGCGTCCATAATCATACATATAATTGAACTTCTATCCCCTTTGGCGGCCCTTCGCTAATGGTAAGACAAGGTTTATCATAGACCTTAATGAGTTTATTAAAATGACCGCTTCTCTTCTCCGGCATATAATAAAAAAGAAAGGAATGCGAAAGTCAAAATCTCATGTATTTGAGATTTCTTGGGCCACTCAAGGTTGAAAAAAAATTTTAGTTGAATCTGGGAAAAATTGCTACGAATAATTAAATCAAGTTTATGAAGGGAACTTTGTTTTTTTTTTTTTTTTGAATCTTGCTTTGTAGAAAGGCCAAAGATACATCATTCATTGCAATGTAAGTTCGTTCCCTTTTTTAAGTTCCAACCAAAAATCTAACTACCCTGTCGTTACACAATATAACTATTGGCACGTAGAAAGCACGAGTGAATTAGCAAGAGTTTCACGCAATTTTGTTCAAGGAAAAAAAGAAAGAAAAAAACAAACAATTTACAACTTGTAAGTGATTGACAGTAGCTTTCACGCTATCAACACCAGCATCGAGGAACGAAGAAATTATTGCTCTGCACCCTCGGCGTGAAAGCCCTTCTAAGCTAGACTTTACACGAAACTCGGCCAGACCCCCTCGGCCTTGGGCCTAGGAAACAAGAAAACCCTAAGAACCTGGTGTGGAGTCCGGGGGCGTCTTAACTATCAAAATTCTAATTCTACTTTTTTTTTTTTTCTTTAGTGAATAAAATATGCCGAAATGAGGCTACCAAGCTATAACTTGTGAGACAAACAGGCCCTACAAATGTGAAAACCTTGACCTCCGCATTTGCCACTCGTCAAGTACGACTCCAGTCTCAATACACGGTATTGATGTTTCAGAATCAGAACATTTATCTACTTACGCGGTTAATTATTGGTCATTAAGCTTCTCACTGCCTGAGTCTGACAGTAAGTTAACACAACTAGTACTTGGGCGGGCTACTATAACGCCACTATGCATGGTATAATTGACAATGGACGTGCAGAATCGAAGAGCTAAAAGGCTGAAAACATCTATAAGAAAGTTGCATTCATAACCTCTTTCCAAATGAAGAAAATGAAAATGAGGGGAAAACCCGGAAAGGAAAAAACCCAAGAACAAGCCTTTTAGTTATCTAGCAAGAGTGATCTGGAAAAAGGACAAGGAAGCTGTATGAAGAAGAAGAAGAAGAAGAAGAAGAAGAAGAAGAAGAAGAACAAGAAGAAGAACAAGAAGAAGGGAAAATAGCAGGAAAATATGAACTCTAATTGAAGAGCCTTCGGTCTCCCCCCTCCCCCACATCTCAAAAAACAAAAAAAAAACAAAAAAACTGACCCGAAAAGCTAAATCAACATGAAGAGAAAAACAACTAGGACGTGATCTTTGTGGAAACATATGTAAGGGGCAAATTAATTAAATACCTGCTGTTGGAGAGTGAAGATGTGGCCAACACAGCCATAGACAGGGTCTCTGACCCTAGACAAAGCCTCATAGCAAAGAGTGATAACCGCATCAAGCCGCTTGTCGGCGGGTACACGCAAGAGAAGCTTGGAGGCATTGCTAGCACCAAACACCTTGTGCACAGCCGCAAAGTGAGCTGTGCCTTGGTCGGAATCAAAATATGGTGCAAATATGCACCCTTTTACGCATTTCCTCCGAAGGAACTTGCAGGCACCGCAAGGCCCACTTCCGTTATTTGCACTACTCATCTCTCTCTCTCTCTCTCTCTCCCGCCCCCTGCAAATCATCCACTTCTTGGGTGGATTCAGCTCCGCCCGGCGAGGAGCCAAGGAAGGAGCAGAGCAGCGAGACAAGGAAGAGGGAAGGAAAGAACAGTAAGGGGAGTATATAGGGGAAATTGTTTCTTATTTTGCCATTGAACAATTAAAGAATATATAAAACAAGCATCGGTAAAGGGTCTATTGCTGCAAAAATGGCTATGGCTGATGGCTCTTAATCTCTTAATTTTTAGAGCTGTAATTCCACGCGGACGAGTACACGTACGTGCGGTTACCCACTCCTAAGAAAAATACTCATAGCTAGAAGGGAGAAAAGCACATTTAACCCAAACTACCGCATTCAACTTATTCAAAATTTAATTTGACCCAATTTATATTAAGTAAATAAAAAAAAAACACTCAAAGACAAGTAATTTGACTTCATTCGAATTTATATTTGAAATAATTTAAGATCCTAATAATTTATATTTCACACAACATAAAATTAATCTAATCTGATAAACCAAAGATATTAAATAATTTAAATGATTCAAAATTTAAATTGTCTACAACTTCAAACAATTTGATTGAAGTCCACTTTGATCCATTTTAGTGTGTGTGTGAGAGAGAGAGGGAGACAGGAGGGGTTATTGTGTTGGGTGTAAGTCACCGCTTGAAACGAGAGTTTGAATAATTTGTCAGTATATTTCAGTTTGGTAGACTTAATTTTAAATTTTTTTGTCATTTTTTTAAAAAAATTGAAATACGTTGCTAAAATGAATTTAGTGATTTAATTAAAGTGTGAATATTAAATTTTAAATTTAACAATTAATATAGTGAATTGTGAAAAAAATTTTGCTACGATTCCATCATCAGGTGACCAGGGAGGTTAAGCCAATAGCTCTTAATTTATTTACACAACCGCAAATGGTATTTTTATTATGTAATTTTTTTTTATTGTTAAAACCCCCCAAAAAAAAGAAAAGAAAAGAAAAGAAAAAAGGTGTATGTGTGTCTACTTTTTGGTTCAAACTTTAAAGCCACGGCAAAGTACTACTGAATGGGAAGGCAGGGGGGGGGGAACAGTGAAAGCAAGATTGCGTGAAGCAAACATACATGCGGTGAGTGACAGTATCAACTTCCAACCGGCAGTTGTCGCCACGTGCCAACCCCACGTGGGACTAATGCATACAGCCCATCTTTTGCCCGTCATCTTTCTCCTGTCATTTCCATTACTGTTACATTTCTCACATATTTATATCTCTCAACAGGGAGAGACATTGCCAGAGTACTGCAGTTTTGCACAGTTTTAATTTGTTTTCCTTTTTTCTTTTTTTTTTTTTGGCCTTCTCCTCAGCAGCACCAATCTGCTTTAGGCAACCCCCTCCCCGAATCCAAATGTACTTAGCCCTGTTTCCTTCGATTTAAGTGAGTTAAGATTGAGATAGATATACTATAGAATTTTAGATTTAATTCACTATGTTCAAATATAAAAAAAAAAGTCACGTTTAAAACTATTATCACTTTAGTAAATTTTCTAAGAGTTTCAATCATGACATCAAATGATTATTTATTTGCTTTGTGTATGCCTCTCAAAACCAAGACAGACCACCGCATGAGGGTTTTAATTCAAGTGGTTTGCATAATATAGTATGTAGTTGGCCATTTGGGATTTGGTGAACTTTGGTCTGGCAGAAGAAAATCTTTCTTTTTATAATTTAGAAAAATTGTGGTAATATATATATATATATATATATAAAGAGATAAGATTTAAAGTCTTAATTTTTTATTTTAATATAAAATCAATAGAGTAATTATTCTAAATATACATTCTACAGAAGAAAATCTTTGCAATTACGGAGGAAGATTTAAACATGGGCGAGGATAGATGCCTGGCAGCCTAGTCACTTCTCTATTCGGTCAATAAGCCCAATCTGACACGCACGAAAAACCATGCCTTGTTGTATTAATCACCACATATCGCTTCATGACACGTTGCATCGCCTAGATGGTCCCACCTGTCGAGGAACGAAGACCAAGTCAGCCAGAATAAAAATAAAAAAATAAAAAATAAAAAATAAAAACAAAAAAACATGCAAAATTCCCACCTTTTACTATATGGCCTATCGTCACCAGGCTCTCCCCCCCCCCTCTTGACTCCGATAAATGAACAAATTCAAGAAGTGCCCCTCATAATTCAAGGCAAACTCGTTTAATGTTGCGACCACAGAAAATGACTGAAAATTGGAATGCATGATTTCTTCGTAGTTTTGCACAATTTCGGTGCCCGAGTTAATTCTGCAAACTCTTTATTATGTACGACTATCTCATCAGATCAGTACAGTACGACTTGGCGAGACAATTCAATAATAGAATAGGATAGCGCATGTCGTACTTCTAAATTTGAGTTGGGTTACAATTTGTGTCTTGCAAGAACCATTTTACTACCCCTTATGCGTATAGATCTCAATGCCCGGTTGCCCATTTCTGATTAGACAGGACTTGCTAATTTCGTTTCTGAGTTCGTTGGACAATGGAAAAACATGATAGAGAAAAGTCCAGTTGAGAGGGAGACTAACCTGATGATAGAGAAAAGTCCAAGAGAGACTTGGCTCTTGGATGAATCGTACGTGATGAGATGAACCAACTCAAGTTATTTTACTTATAAGACAGTGGAGATGGGATCGGTGGCCCAAAGCAAATGTCGGTGACTGTATTTGTATATATGTATGCTCGAGTTCTAGGTGTTGACCGCACGAGTGCAAGAAAGAACTCGTGGGGTCCAAAGTTAATTTGAATGCGTATTGGTGAGCAGTCATGGGGCTATGCTTTGTTAGTAAAAGTTCGGGGCATCGTTTCAAAGGCATTATCAGGAACCAAGGAATTAAAACATGTTTCTTTTCTGGCCATGTCGCCTGGTAATTGGGATTTGCTCAGTTCTTGTAGGGAAGTTGTTGCACACACTCCATATAAAATACGCGATAATACTGAATTTATTGACATCGGGAATGATTTTATTGTTAGAACTTTTCTAGAATTTTCCTTCAACGAAAATTCTATTTCCACAATAAAGGATCTTTCTTTAAGCGAATACTAGCAAATGAATTGTAAGAAATCGACGTACCGTTATCCATATCGGTTCCTTCGCGGAGGTAAAGATCTCTTTACCGATCTGTGTCTGAGAAGATTTTATCTTTCCTTTTCTGATTCTTTCCTTTCGTGTCTTCCTTCCTTTCGTGTCTTCCTGTCTTTTCTGTCTCTCTCAGTTTTCTCCGACTCTTTCCTTTCCTTTTCTGATTGCTCTGACTCTTCCCTTTCCTTTTCTGATTGCTCTGATGATTGAGAGACTCCAGGGAAAACTTAATGATAACGTTTATTTCCCTTTCCCTTTCCATAATTGTTATCGTTAATTAGGAATTAATATCCTAATTAAATCATTAATTAGGGAATTAATATCCTAATTAAAACGTTACCTTTTTCTTCCGTAACGTTTATTTATTAACTAGGAAATTATCCCTCTTTTCCGATAACAATTATACTACCCGTAATCGTTATCTTTTTCCTGTAACAATTATCTTTAAATAGGGAGAGTGGAGGGATTTTAAACTCAGTGACCCAAATTGCCATTATATCCAACCGACCATCATATTGGACCTTTTATATTGGGTCACACTTTAAATAACAAGGGTCACTCATGTTAATTAATCTAACATTTATATCTGTTGAAATCTGTATTGGATGGATACCTTGGCCGTAACAATAATGCCATAGTGTGATAATCTATCCATAGGGAAGCCGTCATAATCAGTCGTTTTGGCTTAGCAATGATTTGAGAAATGGTGTGATGTAAGAGGATTTGTAATGGTTATATGTACCAAATTTCGCATAATTTACTCCTAAGTATTTTATAACTATGTCATTGGATTTTCATTCGTAGAGTGAATTCCACCCAAGATTAGACCAAATAAGGATAAGAGAGAAAAATAAAAAACGTTTTGTAATGTAGAGAAACACAATTTGTCATTTCTTTTAAATAATCAACCACAACTTTCTTTGGAGAACAGGACAAAGTAGAAAGTTTACATGTTACCTTGGCGCTTTCAATGTGATTTTGTTGAAGAAACAAGGTAGTCCCCCAATTAGACGATAATCAAAAAGCAACACTAAATCCTCTTCTCTTGAGCAGCTTATATTTTGCTCCACGCTAGCTTAATTTGGACAAAGCCGAGTCACTCCAAAAATGAGTGTGCTCTCCAGGTTAGACACTCTAAAGCTTGTATCAACAGGGTCTTACAAAAATTACAAACAAACATTTTCAGGGAGGAAAATTAAAATTTTGGTTATTTGTAGCCAATCGACTCCAATGCAAGTTTTTCTTACCTGTGTAACCGTAAAAGCAAATGACCCAAAACTGAGAAACTGAAGGTGGGGACATAACTATGCAAGGAAATATGTCTGAAGATGGAGACACAACCGTGGAAGGGAAAAAAAAAAATTCACAGAATAAGCTTTACTACTGTGACTGGGAGTTTTGTCGGAGTAAGTGACACATCCACGAAGAGACTGTTGGGGCGCCCTTCAGCCCTTTGGTCCCTTTAGTGAAATTAACAAAGATCCATAACAAATAAAAACTAAGAACGTAAATTTTTGGCAAAAAAACCAAGAATTAGAATTCGAAAACATAAAATTGAGGGAAAAAAAAATTAGTGAAAGTAACAGATAAATTGATTTTCTCTTACCCGTAATCCTCAAAATCCATAAAACTGTAAAAACCAGTTGCTCCTAGCCGATGCAGTTCAATGACTTGAGCCAAGAGATCGTAGTAATTATATCTCCAACGAAAATTATTTTTGAAGGTTGGTCCTCCTTTTGTGGCCATTGAGATGTGTGGATCATATTTGATAAGTGGGAATTTTGGGAAATGTAGGGAACGAGAATGAGAGAGGGAGAGAAATTATAAATGGAATGTTGTCAACTAATTGAGATTTGCAAGAATTATGGAGGAGCATTTTCTAATTAAATTACTTAATTAAGATTGATATAATGGAAGGCAGTAGTTTAATATAAAATTAGATGTGGAAATTATGAGAGCATAATAATTATGATAATAATTTTTACCAATAAGAATTTTTAGTTACAAATATGAAAATTTTATTTTTTCCAATTGTGTCAAATTACAACCTATTTTATTTTTTTCCAGCCCATAGTCTCACAATAACTGACCTTTTTTCCAGCTTTTGTTTTTTTGTCCGACAACACTAGAGCTTATTAACAAGCTTTTATTTTTTTTTATGAAAATATAATATATTACAACTTCTTGCCATTTTCAATTGTTACATTAGCAAAAAAAAATGAATAATCAATTAGGTTCTTTGTAGTTCTCAAAAGTCCAATCAGGGTGGTTTGATTATTTATATCCTTATATTTTTATGTTCGCCTGTCGTTGCGAAATTAATTTATTAGTTCGATTTCTTCCATCATGGATTGACCCTTCCTTTACTCTGAACTCGAAAATGTTTTCAAGAGTTCAGACTCACAATCCACAGTTTGTGAGTTGGTTTTCCTTGTGAGGTAGAATTAGGATTTATCTTTTAACAGTTTAATCAAACATTATTAATTTGTATGACTTAATTTCTTTATGCTATTTACTCGTTACTAAGTCAAGGTATTTTGTTTATGGGTCACAAGAATGCAAATGCAGGCAGGACCACTGTTTTATTATCTTTTTTTTTTTTTTCCTTTTGTGACATACGAAAGCCTATAAAGCAAACTGTCAAGAAAATTTATTGCAATAAGATAGAACAGAAAGCATATAATGATTATTTTATTATTTAAATAGTAATAAATAAATATTAATTTAATTAAATATTATAATTTT
Source organism: Bruguiera gymnorhiza (assembly GCA_020883675.1). NCBI lineage: Eukaryota > Viridiplantae > Streptophyta > Magnoliopsida > Malpighiales > Rhizophoraceae > Bruguiera > Bruguiera gymnorhiza. The sequence goes on along the minus strand of JAIRCJ010001055.1, from coordinate 1,833,065 downwards.
ATTTTAATAATCACACTACAACAAGATAGAGTTGTTGTCACAATTATCATTGTATAAATAGTAAAAATTGCTACATAAGATTTAACATAGCAGGTTTTGGTTTGTTGTATTTCCGAATGTTACAATAAATCTTATGCAACGATCTCTCGACCTATTGTAACATATATAAAATCAATACATAAAGTATTATTGTAGCTCTTCTATTATATCATATGTTGCAGTTATAAAATTTATTTGTATCAAATTTTCATTTGAAAATAATTTTAAATTTGTTAAAGTAGCAATTTTTCTACATAATGTAATAGTTTGATATATTTTTATGCAACATTTTGTTATGTAATAAACAATAATTTTCTTTCGTAATAAAAAGCAATTTTTTTGATGGAATATGTAGTATTTATGCAATAATCAATTTATATTTTAAATAATTATTTATGATTTTTATTATTTAAATATTAAAATATAATTTATTAATTTTAACATTAATTAAAATACAAAATATTTTATATATAATTATATTGTAACAAATGTAAATATACAAAGTAATTCAAATTAAAAGTAATTCACAATCTATATTTAATATTTTACATAAATCTAAAGCAATCTAATTTCCAAATAAAGAAGTTGTAAAAAACTTACATTAATAAGAAATTCTTTAACTTCAATCACGATTATTATTCTACAATAAGAAACATAAAGAAAGAATAAAGAAATAAAAAAGGAAAACGATAATGAACTTAAAGAGTCTATACAATAATATGCATGGACTTTAAAAAAGGTTTCAATTAGAGGCTTAAAACTAATTGTGAATATGAATGTAAATGACTTTTAATAACATAAGGTCTTTCTTTGTCGGACTTAAAAGTTATTGAAAGAAAAATTAAAGATGTAAAATTGGTGCTTAATTAGAGAAAAAGAATGAAAATGAAAGAATTAAATGGCACATATTAGTGATAAATACATTAAAACTTAGTTCAAAACTTAAATATATATCAAATAAGGATATTTTGAAATTCATTGATTTTTTCTTTAATGATTTATCAAATTTAATATGTCAAAGGGGTAAAGAATTACAATAGATCAGACTATAATAACAATTAATCAAAGCATTATATTTGATACCAACTTAAAAACATTTAGAAACAATAAAAGTAGCCAACAAATCAAACCAATCAACAAATCAAATTTAAAACTCTCAAAGTTTTTTATGCTAATTTAGAAGTATTTAAAACATATATTAAATTAGAAAACAAAAATTTAGAAATAAGAGAAATATTTAAAGGCGTGGACTGTATATGCTTGCCAAAAATAGATAATTTCTTTGCTGATTTTTTTGATCTAAAGTATTAAAAGTATCACTAGGTGAAAAAACTAATGGAAAATAAAAGAGGTATGTCAAAATTTAAGTTCAACACAAGATTTTATTGTTGTAATTTTTAAAACATCATATAAAAATGTTAGACTATTGTAAAAGTTTGCACTTCCATCTTGTTTTACAATTATATTATGTGAGCTTTAAACTTGTTTTGTATCTCACCTTAGAACATTCACAACATCTTAAACAATTAATTTTCCTTTCAAAGAAGGATAATTGGCATCTTACCCATAAAGTTTTACCTTTTTAGAATACTCCCTACTTATAATTATAGTAAAAGTATCAATAGGATTTTAACTACTTAATCCTTCTTTTTGAGATTGGAGTTCCTTTATCAGAGTCTAGAGCTAATAACAGAGGTAACATACAAAAAAGAGATGGAATACATATAAATATACTTATTTCTAGCAAAAACATGAAATTTACATTATAATTACATCATGTTGGCATTATAAAGCAACCAAAATAAGTCAAGTCATATTTTAAAAGTTCGTAAATCATGAAAAAGAGAACTATACAAAAAATTTTAGGTGAAAAGCAAAGAAAAAAAAAAAACTGAATCGCTTACAATTTGTTGACATGTTGACTCATTTAAAAGTCAATATTTTTTATCAGATCTTCTTTTGCTAGTAGCCTTAAGAACTTCAAGATAAAAAGAAAAATTTTTACAAGGATCTTCATTTTTCTAAAACAAGTGCTAATAAGAAAAATTAGAATTTAGAATAACATATAAAGAATCTCAAAAGCAAAGAAATGATGCTAAATCGAATTTCTTACTATTTGTTCTCAAATTTGGTGAAACTCCTTCTGCTTATAATGTGTATTCCTTTTCGCTATTATTGATTGGTTATATTGGCTTATGCCAATTTCTATATGTATATTACAATAGTAACAACATGTTAAGGTAAAATTAAAACCAGAAAAAGAATATGAATTGGTCTCACACATGTTTAAATCTATTAGTTATTTATTGAAACCAAACTAGTGATTGGTTTGCATAATGTTTATAAACCTAATGCAAAAAAAAAAAAACAAAAAGAAATTAATGTCCTCTTTATGTAATGCAAGAGAGAAAAGCGAATTGCTTGTCCATGTTAGTCAATAACTAGTGTATATATAGACAACATGATAAAATACAAACTAAATAAATAACATGCAACCATGACCAAAATTTCTCTACTATTATTATTTCTTTTAAACAAACAAAAGGGAGGGAAATACCAAAAAGCCAATTTCTTTGCATTTAACTAACCTGTAATTTGACATTATCCATTCAAAAAACATTACAAAAATTATCAAACAAAACTAAGTACAAATAACAAATAAATAGTGAAATTGAAAAATATTAAGAAGCAAATAAAGAACACTAAAGAGATGTTGATAAGATAATCCAAAGAACAAGAACTCATAATTTCTTTTTGGTTTTTCTCTAATTTGTTAGTTCAAAGGCTAGAACTAAAGCTATAAATAAGTATTCCAAAGAAATTTTTCATCAACATCAAATAAAAGGAGAAGATCAAACCTTTGCTTTTGCAAAATTTTAGTATTTTAATAAATGTTTAAATTGATCCAAAGATATATTTGGTGGACAATTTCTCAATCTTTCTGCATTTGTTTTATTCTTCATATAGTTATCTCTTTTCAACTAGTACTTATAACTCCTTTAACATGTTTTAACTATATTAATCACCCACTTCTTATTTTCTTCAACAACTGAATATTTCTCTTACAGTCATTTAAAAAAAAAAATAAAAGATGTAACCAGGAAGTATTTTTAAAGATAAGTAAAAATGTTTATTTTTACTTTACCTTCACAAGGTTTTCTTTCTTTGTCCTCTTAGTTTATGCCAATTCTTTACATTCAATAACACCAATTTGACATGCCTAGTCAAAGTCTTTAGAAAATTTCTAAGTTTTCTTATCAAGTCTTATAGGTTGATTATTGGCATTTAGAAAAATAAGAGTTTTCTTCTTCTTCACTTATTACATGTATTGCATTTATTATTATTGGTCCTCTTTTCTATTTTTTTTTATTCACTGAAGATAACTATTTAATCCAAAAGGAAATATGCAAATGAATTAAAAAGTAGAGAAACATATCTTTCGATTATTTTTAGTATCTCTTTGTTCCCTTTGTTGTGGCTTTTGTAGTCTTTCCTTTGCACAAGGTTGTATTTCCCTTAATTCATGCCCACTTTGATCACAAGTTGTCCCTTTTTAACTGGGGCTGCCCAAATTTTCTAGGATTTGAGCTAATCACTTATGGTAGATCAGAAGTTATGCCTTTCAATTGCAATTGCCCACTTAGATAAAAAATTGTCCTTCTCACTTATGGCTATCCACTTTGAAGGAAAATTGTTCCTTTTACTTGTAATTGCCCACTTTGATCAAAAATAGTCCTTTTGACTTATGGTTGCCCACTCTGCATCTTTTTCTTTATAATTTGTTCTTTTTCCCTTAATTGATGCTTTCTTAAAATACTTAAGAAAGAGGTTAAGATATTTCTTTTATTAGACCACCCACTCCATTTTTTAATGCCTTTTCTTTTCATGTCTAATGACTGTTAAGTGCACAATATAGTAATTCTTAGAATCAATAAACAAAAAAGACTTACAAACTAGATATATCTTTCAAATGACTTAATTTTCCTTTCAAGTACCTTATTTAATACTTTACAACCTTTTATTCCTTTTCTTTATTTTTTTGTTAAACAAAAAATTATTAGTCTTCATGACATTATGACATAAGTATTGCCTCAATAACAACATATAAGAACTAAAAAAAGAAAAAAAAAATAAAAAGGCAAGAGAGAAAAATGAATGATAGATATACAAGACTAAACTACCATACATAATTGTTATAATTACAAACTTGACTTTTCAAAATATAGTCCAACTTTTAGATTACATAAGTGCTAGGTAAAGTTTATCCATTACATGTATGTACAACATTTTTATAAATAAAAACAATATTATACTCATATAGAAACGTAAATCCTAATTCATTTTCTTTTACTTTCCAATTTGATTCAAATATTCATAAACAATATTATCCATCAAATTCATTTAATTCTAACTATACAATTTAAAAGAATAAGAAAAGAGAATGAAAAGAAGAAAATGAATACCCAAAATTATTTTTTGTGAGAAAAAAAATAGATAGAATTGGGTCAAGATAAAAAGGTTACCTTAATGAGAGAAAGATTGAAAACAAGGTAATTCTTCAAATTAAGGAAATGGGAATAATGTTGGAGTTGTTGCCAAATCTAAGACTTATTAGTAGAGAAACAAAGGAAAGTCTAGTACCACAAATCCCTTTCTCCCCTTCTTCTTAGAGCTACCTTAAGCTACAAAGACAAGATTTCCATTTCAAGTATTAATATAAAAGGAAGCTGACTTGGTTTTATTTGTAATTCAAACAAATTTAGCCAAGATTACAATTGAATGCATAATAATATTAGTCACATAAAAGAATTTTATAAATTATTGGCACATTTAATAAAGACATAAAAGATGATAAAATAGATTTATTAACATGTTTTCTTAAATCATTAGCATCCATCTTGTCCCAAAATGTGCCATTATAATTTGAATTATTATTCAATTGGTCAACATCTTTTTCAAAATGTAGATCATTTATTTGTAGGTTAATTATGGTACTAGACATGTTTTCTCTTCTCAAATTAGATTATTCAATACTAGTAATAGCTCCCACATTTTACTTAAGTGCATTTAACTCCTTATAAATATATCTTGTACATTTAGATTGTCTTCTTTATCTAAACTAAATAGATTTCAAAGAATCCTATACATTACATCAAATAAGTCTTTCTCAATTATATACAAATACTAAGAAGAAGTATTATAATTATAAGAAGGTCATGTTAACTTTCCTTACATATTTCACTTTGACAATATTATATAAGTTGGAAAATCACTAATAATGCATAATAAGATTACATACATTTGAAAAGATTACTTATTAAATACATCATATGTCTCTAAATCATACTCTCATAACTCCTTTAATTCTTAAATTGATGGTTGCAAAAATATATCTATCTCTTTTCCTAGTGAATTAATGCATACAATAATAATAAATAACATTATATATTCTAGTTTCATACATAGTTATGGTGTTAGGTTATAATTAATTAGGACTACTAATCATGTGTTATGTGCAATGCTTATAGTTAGAAATAGATTGAATCCATCACTTGCCAAACCTAATTTTATAGTCTTAGGATCCTTTACAAAATCTAGATGCAAAAATCAAAATTTTTCAAACTTGACCATTAATAAAATGTCTCATATCATCATCTTTAGGTTTATACTTTACATGTCAAACAATATCATCAGTTGTTAAGGTACACAAATAATCTTTAAAGCCTAGATTTCAAAAAAAAATTATCTTAGAAATTTGGTTGAAACATAATGGATCCTTAAAAATGCAATAAAGAATTTTTCCTTTCAACTTTCTTAATGCTTTTCCACCTAAAAGCCCTGCAAACATGTCAAACTTTTCATACTTATCCCAAAAAATGATACAATCATTGGGATATGTATAAATCTTTTTATAATCATGTCATAGATCTTTTACCATATTTTTATGTTTATTAAACAAGCTAAGTACCTTTATATTGGAGGATGTCTTCTTTATTAAATCCAAAATATCTCTAAATACTACATTACTAAAGTCATGAAAACACTTAAGAAGATACAATTTAATTGTAAAAGAAAACTTACAAAGCTTTTTACATTTAGGATATAATTTTTATTGTCCTTTTTCTACTAACTTGTAAAACATCATAGTTTGTATTTTTTACCCCTCCTTAACATTATAAGATTTCTTATTTATTCTCTTACATCCCTAAAAATGTTCATGTAAAAGCCTATTAATATCACCGTGATTATCAACTTCAATTTCATCATCATTTATTGCCTTACTTGATTGAAGTCCTTCATTATGGAAAATCCATTTCTTATAACCTCATATAAATCCCTAAATGATTAAATATTCATTAACCACAACTTTCTACAATACCAATATCAACAACAATATTTTCTATGAAAGCAAAATATTTCATCTCTCCCAGCAAATGTAGCAAAAGCCTTATTTTGGAAATTCTTAACCTCATTTTAGTACTCATTACTTGATCTATCAAAATCCTTCTACCTTCTATCCTCCATTTTGATCAAAATTTCAATTAAACAAAGTAAATATAATTAGACTATTTTGGAAAAAGAAAATTGTTGAAATAAACAAGTTAAGATTCAGTTATCAAAAAAAAGAAGCAAGCATATGAAAATCCAAAAGCTTGTGTTGCAGAAATAAGAATTAAGGGCAGAATTTGTATTGCACAAAAAGAAAAGAAACTAAAAGAATGATATGTCATCTCATATCAAAGTAAAATTGCAAATTAAGAACAACTTGAAATGTTACTAACAATCGGGAGGCAAAAGGCACAAGGCAACAAGAACAAGCTATCAAAAATAGTTCTTTATTGCCAGGATTGAAGTAATTTCTAAAAAAAAAAAAAGAAAAGAAATAAGTACTATATGATAATTAATGAACATATCTCGCTTAAGAAATGTAGAAAATAAATCAGCCATAAAGTTCCATTCTTTTTTATCATTTTTCACATTTGTCCACAATCAAGTAATTAAAGACATTAATATTGTCATGCATCACATAGGCCAACCGTAAGATAATCGAGTTGTAAGGCAATTATAACAAATGCATCCTTCATGAATACTAATTAAGCCTCGTACATTAATTAGGCTTAAAGAAAATAAAATAGAAAAGGAGGAGAAAATTAGGCATAGTTTGTGTTTCAACACTTTTACCAATTCGAGCACCTCACCAAACACTTGATAAAAATCTGCATAATTTCAAATTCATAACAAACTTAAGATTTTATTTTTGAGCTCAAGAGGCATTTTCTAGCCAAGAAAGTTCTCAAAAGAAGAGGTCCAGATACTATATTATCATGCTAAACATGGTTTGTTCCTGCATATTTATTTTTTTAAAAAAAAAAATCTTGCCTTTTATACCAATACACAAAATATATTGGTAGCAATGCTAAGTTTGTAATATATCGAACAAGCAATATGGCAAGTTTTAGAAACGTTCCAAGCTAAATTTGATGCGAGTTTTGAAGAAATCATTATATCTCCTCATTCCGCGGCTATTACCACCACAAGCCAAGATCTAAAATTGGCGCTAAATCTAAACATTTTCTCCAATGTTGTGGTTCATTTTGTTTGTAGATTGATGGTTTGTCACATTAGCCAACTAGTCACAATCATATTTAGAAAATTTGCAGATTGATTAAAAGTCTACTCTAAAGTGTGTGCCATGACAATATTAGAGGCAACATGCTTATACTTCCCTATTTGGTTGGCTAGGAATACCACAAGAATTCTTTTGGTTCCAAACTGCAGTTGAAATGCATTTAAATTCGGGTTTGTTGGTCAGATAGGTTGGGGTTAGCACCAGCAAAAAGAGTTGTTCTTGCGGTATGAATATTGACCTTTGACATTTCGCCCTTCTATTTGTTTTGCTAAATTGTGCCGCCATTTGGCAAGAGAGATCCATATTTGCATTTTCATTTTATTATTTTCACCCTACTAAGGATTTGTTGGTGAGGAGTGGGGTGGTGGGGGGCTGGGGCTAGTAGTGATGTTGGCCTTTGTGTACAAATTAATGATATTTGAGCTTTAAATAAATCACAATTAGCTGAGTACAACTGTTGGAGCTCACTGTTACTCGAATTTGGCCTTGGGCCCTTCTTAATATGCAATTAGATGAGCATGAACTATTCACCTTATTGGAATCCGTCCCTTTGCTTTGGAATCTGGCGACTCATTCATTGCGTTGACACTGGGGACAGCAGGGGCAGGTTGAAGGCTGAAAGTATTTGTCCATTCTGTTCTCACTTTGGTAGGCAGAGGCCGTTGATTAGCCAGGAGAACAAATGAAACCCAACTCGCCACTTGATAAACCGAGAAACCAGAACCTCAATTGGGGTTGTGTAGTCTCGATTGGGAATCAAAGAAGCGGAAGTTTATTATAACGTTATGTGCATAAAGTTCTTTTCTGCATTAGAACGTAAAGGCACCGTATTAAAACTGCTGGCATAGAAATGTTTTGGTGCATTGGCAATAATAATAATCAGTACTCAGTAATCAATAACATAAATGCAAGTTTGCAACAAGGAATCCCAAAAAGCTCTAAATATGTGGACGATGAGACGGCCATAACCAAGGAGACTTTGGTGACTATAGGCTGTCCTGCATTAACAGACCGTCTTGTGTTTAGTTCTCACCGCGTTGGGTCAGACCATTTGAAAAATAAACAATTTCCTTTTGAAAATGAAGAGTGAGGTTATAAGAAAAATAAATAAATATTCCAAAAGCAAGTTCCGAAAGAACTGTTGACCGGAGAGCCTTGGCATTTGAGAATTATAATTACTGTGGGTAGGATTCGCTACAAGCTGGCCAGAGTCGGTGCTGTGGATCCGAACCGTCTCGCATCGGAGAACCTTAGAAAAGAAAAATCGGCCGTCGTCTTTGAGAAACTGCTACAACGTAAGCAGACAGACACTGAAAGTCGTACGGTTAGCTTCGTGTCGGGACACGTGCCGGTCGAAATAGTGGAAACTGAAGGCTTCTGTGTCACTTGCTTCCTCTTCACCACACATGGATTAGACAAGAGCCGGACGGCGTGGGGATCCCCCGTTACGACTGTTGCTGATTTTACTAATTCCCATTACTTTTTATTTATTTATTTATTTATTTTTTTTATAATTTTTCTTGTGAAGCAAACCATTCTATATACGACAAATGAATTTATCTTGTTTTATTTTATTTCATCAGAAAGTCATTCGGTTCAAATTTCGGGTTTTTTTAGTTTTTGATCAAAGGGTGGAGTGGGGAACCGCAGCCAAGACCGAGAGGGCGCAAAGGGCGTTACTGTCATTACAAGTGAACGGCCTGTGGGCCCCCGCATTGAGTGTGAGACCATCGTTTTTTTTTTTTTCTTTTGGCAGCCGTTACGTCCGTCGTCACCGACTCGTACGTGTCAGTCTCGCATTCGACTGCATAAGTCCGGTGCTTCGAACGCCGAACCTTGGCTTTGACCTTTTTTGATTTGACGCTGGCTATGTGGCCGCCGTATATGGCACCAATTAAATTTCATTTATGTTCCATAATCATCAATATTCAATACTAACCCTTCGGAGTTTCCATCATAAACAAAATGCTCCGGGTTTGATACATTGGCATTGGAATCAGAATTCGCCAACACATGATTTGATCGTTGCATTTCAACTGTACCCCTAATGGCAAGCAAAATAAGGTGTGGATGCATTCATGCATACATGACACGAGCATGAACATCTAACAATTATGTAAGGAGAATTATCATCGTCGTTTGTTGTCATCATCGTCGAATTCCCCATCACACAAGGATTGTAAAAGCACATCACGCCAGCTTAATTTGTAAGGGATGCTCAAATGTAATTCATTGTCACTATGTTTAGTACTCCTAATCAGGTAATTTACCGAGTTGAGGTCCTTTTGTGGCGGATGATGTGTGCCTTTCTACTTCTAATACAAACCCAATCCAACCCTTATTAGTCGGTTCACATTTGTACTGCTTGATAGCATGAGTTAAATTCAATCACCATTTCTGCATTACATATTAAAGCCCGTATCCCTTTCAGGCATTGTCGATCTCTAGCTTCTGTTGTTAGAATTAAACCATCAATTGATAATTACCTACAAGCCATGGAAATAAAACCGGAGAGCATTCAAGACATGCTAAATGCCCAATAGCTTTGTCTTGTGGAAAATACATATTATTACATAGCGTGCGTATGTCTATACAAAGCAGAAAGACTAGGTAGGTGAGTCGAGAGAGAGAAGGGGAGAGAGAGAGAGAGAGAGAGAGAGAGAGTTGGCTTCTTTTGCCCTCTACGCAGCTTAAACCACGCAGTGTCAAATATAGACAGACCCAATGACACGTTTCAACTTACAATGTCCGCTTTTTGTTTACAACAAAAATTCAGATGCGTACAACTAATTAAAGGCAACAAACAAAGTTGTGTACAAATATATTACATCAATACTTGTATATATAACCATAGATAGAGAAAGAAAGAAAGAAAGAAAGAAAGAAGCTTTTGGGGGAAAGGGAAAGAGGGTTAGATAAGATGGAGATGAGAGCATGAATTTGTTAAGCTTAAATTCACGAGAGGAAGGAAGAAAAATGAATAAAAAGGACAGTTGGGAGAATATAAGCTAAGGCTTATCGCATGTTTGCTTCACGCAAGCAGCTAAATGTGGGGGGGGGGAGGGGGGCTGTTTGCTCTATCGCGTGGCTTTAAAGACTTCATCTAGCGTTTCGAATCCCCCATATTAAAATACCAGCAAACAAACAACCCCCCCAAAAATACACACCCAGAAAACAAAAAAACGAACAAAAAAAAAAAAAAGGGAAAGAAAAGAGCCGTCACCCACCAAACCGAACCCTAAACCAACCCTCTACTTCTCCTTATCCTTCTTCAAGTATGGCCCTCCCCCTCAAAGTAAAAACCCTAATTATGTGACAGATACCCAATTAATCAGCATTTTCTGTCGACAAACTAAAAGAAGGGGACATGAGTGGAGCAGTAGGTCCTTCTACCAGCGGTACTGGCGGCGGCGGCGGGAATAGTACCAGCGGGGGTGGTGGTGGTGGGGGAAGCGGGGGGCCATGTGGTGCATGCAAGTTCTTAAGGAGGAAGTGTGTGGCAGGGTGCATATTTGCGCCTTATTTCGACTCAGAGCAAGGTGCAGCCCATTTCGCAGCGGTGCACAAGGTTTTTGGCGCCAGCAATGTGTCCAAGCTTCTTTTACATATTCCCGTTCATAAGCGGCCTGACGCAGTAGTCACAATTTGTTATGAGGCTCAGGCTCGTCTCAGAGACCCCGTCTATGGCTGTGTAGCTCACATCTTTGCCCTTCAACAACAGGTATGTACTTGAATTCACTTCACCACTTTCCCTATTTAAGACTATCACCCTTCCAGTGAAAGTAATTCGAGATACGAGTAGAACTTGCTTCATCTGTTGCCCTTGCAGATTGCCTTTTTGTTTCCAATACATAACGCAATAAAAAAAGTCCAACCATGAAGTTTGTTTGTTTTTGAACTGTCCCTACTTCCCCCACCCAATTTGTCAATAACCCTTTTAGTAAATGCTAGTGGCTCGAGCTGTTTTACGCGGTTCAATCTTTGCTTTGACTTTTCTTTGATAAAATCAAGTTTACGGGGTTCTCAACTTCTCTCACATCTCAAATCCTCAATGAAATAAAGAATCAATCATTTAATTAGTTCCACTCGGTCTTCGCAAGAAGGGTAGCTTTGCGTGTGCTCTCTCTATCTATATAAAGGGATGAAGGGGTGTCTGTTTAACGTTTCTCAGTTACTTTTACTAAACGCCACCAAAATTGCCTGTCACCATTTATCGACTTTATCTGAACCAAACAGATCCTAAAGTGGTCTTTGCACAGTTGCAAAGGGGAGGGGAAAGCAGCTTCCAGTGAGAAAGCAATTTTTCTGGCTCTTGTTGTCTTTTGCGCTATGCTGCTTGATGGGCATTTTGTGCTTTACTGAAATCAAGGAATTATTTTCATTAACTACTCGTATACTCGGCGGTTACGAGAATGGTATAGGCCATGGTTTGTACCCTTTTTTCTGAGCAGATTGCGTGTTTTGCAGTTATTAAGGAGATGGTCGGTTTTCTTGTTCTTGGAAGCAATGCCTGTGAAAGTAAAGTGGTCAGCATACGTCTCTAACATTTGATTTTTCAATTAGGAAAAAAAAAAAAAAGGGCTGTACTGGAGCAATAATGTCAAACCACACTGGTTCTAAACCATAAAATACTAGACTCGTTGCCTCCATAAGACGATGAAACAAACAGTGTTCTCTTATTCCCTCTTAATCATCACAAAATTTTGGCTTTTTCCCTGCTAGGTGCATCTGTTCCCACCGAGTTTTTTATAATTGACAAAGCAGTATGAGTTTTAATTTTTGACACACGACGGTGGGGAACATTTGCTAATTTCAACAACCACACCCGCATTCACGTACTCCTATGGCAATGACTTTGAAGAACCATGCTCAATAATCAACACACGCTTATTTTCCTTTGTCAAAGCAAAGCTTCATTTGTTCGCAACACCATGTTCTAAGGCACATATTTCGAGCACCCTTGAGAAGCCTCAAACTTGTCTCCTCTGTCATTTTTTTTCAAAAATAAAAATAAATAAACCAAATTGTACACACTAATGCGTTCCGATTCTACATTTTTTGCTTGATTGAGGGGATCTGTCCTTTTTGTCCAACTTGGTATGTTTGTTTTGCGTTGCCTTCAATTAGGACTACGAGACTCAAATCTATGCTTAATTTTGGATGGTGTATCAATGAAAGGTACATGAAATGATTGACTTTGCATATGTTTTCTGATTTGGGGTACTGGCTAACTAAGGAGTTGTTTAAATTCCTTTTTATTTTTTGTGGGGGGGGGGGGCGCTAAATTGGCTTTGCAGGTGGTGAATTTACAAGCAGAGCTCTCGTATTTACAAGCCCATTTGGCAACACTAGAAATTCCATCATCAACACCTCCCCCTCCACCGGCGCCAACGCTGCTGACTCCACCTCTTCTCTCAACGTCCGACCTCCCACCAGCCTCTTCCATGCCTGCTAGGTACGATTTATCGTCGCTCTTCGATCCAATGGCGCAACCGGCCTCGTTGTGGACCATGCACCAGCGTCAATTGGACCCGCATCAATTTGGAGGCTGTAGCAGCAGCACAATGGCAACCAGTAGTGGCCGTGATCTTCAAGCATTGGCGAGCGAACTCCTCCAAAGGCATGGATCCTCACCATTAGGTACTTTGCCATCTACCGACTCTTCGTCGTCACCATCTATCTCTAAGTGAGACTGACCAACAAATACAAGCCGAGGAAATTCGTACTGATTAGGATACCAGCCAGAAGAGGGAGCTTATATATCTTCATCTCATTGTTAGCTACCTCAATGGAAAAGTAGTTAGACATTCGATTATTGCTTTTAATTTTTCCCCTTTTTTTTCTTTTTTTGTACTTTCCTTTATTAATATTCATTTTTTTCTCGATGTTAATGAATTCAATAGTCGGTGGAGTTTTTATTTAGTACATCAGAAACCTTTTTGTGAGAATCTGAATTTCGACCAGTAATTTTATTCTCACGGTAAATCATTTTAGCGGTGGAGTTGGAGAAATGTAAACGTTTAAAATTTAAAAAAAATAAAAAAAAAAGTATAAGTAAATAACAAAATTATAAATTTGATATCTAATATTAATTTAAAATTTTAAAATATTAAAATTTTAACTATATTATTTATATTTAAAATTTTAATAATTTTTTTAAATATAAATTTCTTTTACATTAAACTTATTGTTCTTAAATATATTAAGAGTCTATTGTCACCTCATTAAATTAAATTTGATTATGTGTCATTTTTATTTAGCCTAATTTAAAAGTAGTACATTTGAGTGTACACTTATTATCACTCTTACTTTGGAGGAAATACACATTGTTCAAACCTTGATGTCACTGGTTTTTAGAGTCACGTCTTATCATTTTAGAGGAAACATACATTGTTTATATTACTCATTTGTCAAATTAATCATTGTCTTTGATGTCACTTTTTGGAGAAATACATGAGTCTAAATTCAAAAAAAAAAAAAAAAAGAATCCTAAAAAAATTTGAATAAGTAATATTCGTAAATTTGATATTATATTTTTAATTTAAAGTTTTAAAATATTAAATTTATAAATTTTTTAATTTATATTTTACTTATTTATCTTTTTTATTTTTAATATAAAGTTTTTTAATTATATAATTTATACTTAAAATTTTAATAATTAACTTGAATGATTCTATTGAATAGAAAATTTCATGAATTAGACTCATGATGATAATATTTAACTTTTATATTTTCACCGTAGGGACCAATTGGAAGGTCAAGAGAGGCCTAAGGCCTTCGCCCCAGTTAAAACTTTCAAGCAATTAGACTTTATATTTGATTAGTTAAATGGTCCCCCAAAACAAATTATGGAGAAATTTTTAGTCCCAATTAATAAATTAAGGGTTTTTTTTTTCTTTCCATAATTTTTGATCGAAAGAAGTACAACTTTCATTGATGTGAAGATAAACCAATTACAGAACTAAGAACACCAGAAGCGACAAGAAAATCCTCCTGCCAAACAACAAGATTAACAACATTGATGGCCCATTGGTTAGGCCATATTCCCCTGACACGAGGTGTACGAAACCTCAACATGGTGAAAAATTGGGAGTAAGGATTTACATTATTTAACACGAAGTACTTGTAATATATACACTGTCTTCAAACCTGGAATCTTTAGCCAACCCTTTTGTGCCTTGTTTTCATAATTAATGACTAAGCAGAGCAAAGACATTGCTAGGTAAAATTGGTACGTTTTCTCAATTTCCTAGTTGCAGCTCGTACATGTCATGATTATCGACGACCCTAATGAATTTTTATAATGGCTAGTACTATACAGGATTGTCTTCCATTCTGATGCTTATTGTTCTTGATTAGCCTGATTAGGTTAGTGAAGTTGACTAGCATTTATGCACGCGAGGAAATAAAAAAGTTTGATTGACAATTCCATCTATATGTCACACCTCGATTAATCAAAAGGAGCTAGTTTTCTTTTTTCTTTTATTTTTTTATTTTTTAGGACAATCGGACAAGTGAACTTAAAATCTTTTGATGTTGATAATTGATAAAAATTTTATTTATTTATTTATCTGTTATTTTTAGTCTATTAAATCATGAAAATGACTTTTTCTATTTCTATAAATCCCAATTTTCATTTTATGATTAGAACAAAAATTTCTGAACAACTATCATACTCAGAATATCAATGAACCCCATTATTGAAATAGCCTCAGATACCCTTTTTTTTTTTTTTTTTTAACTTCTAGAATCAATTTCTCAGTTCAAGATCCCTCATACTAACTGGAATCAAAGAATTAATAAATTTGTTACGCCTAAAATGTATCCCTTGAGAGACAATCGATAAGGATTTTAAAAAGCTATAGCTGGCGACAAGTCATACAGGAAAATATTTGATCGTAATTTACATATGAACTGAGACCCAAAAATATCAAATCCAGGTCAGTGGAAGTCTAGATGCGCGGCCGGCGGCCCGATGATTATCGGGCTATGACGCGAGAGGCCGCAAGCTGGAATGCTCAAACATTGAACAGCTGCTAGGCAGGCTTCGTATACTGTAGATGGGCCAGACAAATGCCAGCTGAATAAAGCTTGGACAAGCGTGGCTGTCCATAAATAGGGAGGTGGTGAGCCCTCCATGGGCTTCAAGGTAATCCCAGATTACCACTCCACGAATTCACAAACGTATTGAATAATGGCAACCACAAAATCTGAATTCCAACTTTCTTTAGAATTGGGTACATGAATCTTCTCTCACCATTTTGTTTATCCGGATACTACCTCTTCAATTTTGTAAGGAGTGCAGGGGCATGTAAACCTCGAGAATGAACCTGTAGATAAGTTAGCTCAAGTATGAAATATTCCATTATGCAGCAGTGACCCAGAAGTTCGTTTTCCCCAGATAAGGCAAAATGGGAAAAAGCCAAAACATTCAGAACATTTCAGCCAAAAAGAAGCCAAGCTCTAATAAAAATGATATACATTGGCGCAAATTGCTGAGAGCATATAAAACTTCATCACAAAAGTTGATTGCGCCAAAAGATATAGCCTCTCTAAAAGGATGAGATATGCAGCTGTTGCTGGGATGTGTACTTCCTTTTTGACAAAACCGGCAATAAGTTGAAGATGCCGTCAGTTACCAAGATACCAAATCTATCATTTCTTGCTCTTGGCAATCAAAATGAGAATATAGACCAGCGAACTCATAATTCTCATGCCTCACATGCTAAAAGACTTCTAGAAGTTTTGAACTCGTTGGAGGGATATGTGAAAATAATTTCAGGATACAGCAATCTTGGAAGTTACTTCTCTTGGGGCATACTCTCTCAGAACTTGCTCCACTTCTTTCACCACTCCCAACCTTCTCAACCAGTCTGCCAGAATTTCTGAGGCTTCTTTGCCAATTAGAACTCCCTCTCTCTCCAGACAAGTGAGAAAATCCAAGGCCTTGCCAAGCTTGTTTTCTTTTTCATATGCAGCCAGCACCAAAGCCACACATTTGTCACTTGGTTTGAGACCAGCACTCCACATATTCTCAAATGTGATGCGAGCCTTTTTACTTTGACCAGCCATTCGATAAGCATTTATAACAAGGGCACACACTCTCACATCAGGAGGAATACCAGCAAACTGAATCGCGTCAAATACGCTTTGAGTTCCTTCAGCATCACCATCCATGGAATATGCTCTCAACAATGCCTTATAAACCTCGGTTCCAGCACGAATTTCTTGTGCATCCATTTCTCTAAGCAAAGCCTCCCCTTTGCTAGGTTTTCCACCTCTGATGTAAGCCATGATCATTGAGCCATATGATCGTTTATCTAGTGATTGGCCCAGGAGCTTCAGCTCTTCAAAGGTTTCCTCAGCCAACTTAAGATTCCCAGCCTTGCTATACATGTGAATCATGGTAGTTAGAGTCACTTGATCACATGGGAAGCCTCCTCTTTTCATGGCTACGAGAGTATTCTCTGCTTCTTGAAGACGGTTTTGCTTCCCATAGTAATGAATTACTTTGGTATAATCACGAAAATTTGCCTCAAAAGATTCTTCCAGCAGTGCAAATTCTGCCACCTGAGAAGGATGCAAGAACCAGTAGATTAACTATCACATTTGAGGTAAACAACCGGGTACTTCCACTTAGACATAGAATATGAAATAGCCCTGCAAAGAATAAAGAAGTTGACTGCAGTCTGGCAATGCTAACATGAACAATTTTAACCCTCACTCCCACTAAAACAAGCTGCACTCATGTTCCTGATTTTTCATGGATACCCAGTGCAATAAGCAAGTTTGCCACATCTAATGTTTTCAGCCTTACCAAAACTCAATCTTTTGAGCTTTCACTAGAGCTTTCCTTTTGAAAATGCCATCTAATTTTCACTTCCTGCCAGCAAAAGCTACACTTTAAACTCAACCTATATTAAGCACGACAGTGTTTCAGTGCTCTCTTTGTATATAAATGACCACTTCCTGCCAGCAAAAGCTACACTTTAAACTCAACCTATATTAAGCATGACAATATTTCAATGCTCTATTTGTATGTAAATGACCTTATGTTCCTGGATTTTGAAGCTGTAAACTTTGGTACTTTGCCAATACACCATAACAACATTGATCAGTGGTTTTGATTGATGATTTCAGAAATTATGCATTCAAACTAAATTGACCTGATCATTTTCTGTCAAGTAAAGCATAGCCTTTTGTGGTCCTTACAAAAGGAATTGGCTATTTGATAAAGTTTCAGATGGAAGCCAAAATTGTGTCATATCTTTTGCACATTGAACAGTTTGCTGCACGTTGAAAGAGTTGGCCGCACAGCAAAAGAAACAAGCTCAAAAACTCACTCATTCCCCATCACCCCAAAAAAGGAGAAGTAAACAGATTTCTGGAACATCCTGTGGCAAAGACTGAGAATTGCTAACAGGTTTCTCATATGTAGCCAACAAAAGGACATAACGCAGACCATCTAGGATGTTTAACGAATAAGAGACTGTCTGACCTATGAGAGAAAATGTTATGTCCAACTCACGGAATACGGAGGATGCTCAAATTCAGAAGTAAGAGCAAAGAAAGGAATTGGACTTCAACAACATGGATAAATAGAAAACGGAGAGGATGGAAACCACAATGAAATGCAGAAGAAATTCAGAACCAGTAAGAGCAGTTTTAACACGGCGCACATGGGGTAACTAATTACCTATTACTGGAACAATGACTCTGGACAGAAGCAACTGAAGCCACAAGATGTTACATGTATAACATGTACACAATAGTTCAAATTTGCAGGCAAAATGAAAATAATAATAAGCAATATCAACTAATAATCAGATTTCTAAACCAAATAGCAATGCAGCAGGTAGCTAAGTAAGAGAAGACGCAAGAAACCCAACAATGATTTTGACTCTGAGCAGGAAACATGAGTACCTACTACCTCAATATAAAGGGTATGCTCCATCCTTTTCAATTCTCGAAGAACTGAAAGCCAATCAGCTCGTCTGGGCTTCATAATCCTCACCCACGCACCCAACAAATCGGACAAGCAGCGGCTGCCTTGCTGCGGGCCAGAGAAGTAAATTATTTGCTTCATGATTGCCTTGCATCGTTTGGTCATCCTGTAAGGCAGTCTGGATATGGCCTGTTTCTGTGCTTCCGTGAGATTCAGCCCATCGATCTCTACCCACCTGAGCTTTTTCCTCTCTTCGCCTTTCTCTACATTTTCTGCCTCTTTTACGGCGACAAGGGCTACTACTACTCGTTGAAGGTGGGAAGATCTTAAAGACCCAAAATTTCTGGTGAGCTTCTGAAGCCCTGGATTACCCAGAAGTTGGGAGTAAGTGGGTTTCGCAGTTACGTCACTTCTGGGGGAAATTAGGGAGGAAAATGGGAGGCCGTTGCCAGCGTAAGAGGCCATTGTTGCCAGAGTCGAGCATTAGAAGGCAAATTGCAATTCATTGGCAGAAACAGGCAATTGACACACCAATTGCCTTAACAAAAATAACCAATCGAAACATAAAAATCTTTAAGTTTCGTATATAATTACCGATATATAATATATAATTTAAAAACGAGTATAATTAATCTAATTTGATATTATATTAAAAAAGTTTCTAAATGATTTTACAGACAAGATTTTAGAAGAATTGTAAAGAAATTATTTTACTAGTCAACCCCATATTTATTTAAATTTAAAATTAAATGCCACTTATTTAAATAAATAAAGAAATATAAGTGAATTTTTGTCCAACGAAGTCACCGAGTTTCCGGTGAGCTACAAGCAACTCCGTTGGTGTTGCCAGAACTATTTTTGAAACTCAAGCCCTCAAAAAAAAAAAAAAAGAAAAAAGAAAAAGAAGAAAGAAAGAGAGGTTTCGACGTCATAATTCGTAACGACAAAATTCAATTATTTCAGTGTTTTTATTTATTTATTTTTTTATAAATTTGATTTTGGCGAGGAGATGCAATTAATTGACTTAGAGGGTGACCAGCAATATTACTTGAAATATGTTGTATATGCCGTGACCGGACGACGATGAATGCTCCGGACAACAAAGCTTTAAGATTTTTGCTTTTGTTTTTTTCATCGACTTGCATCATTCATTCCTCGAACAGACACAGAGCATAAATTAAAGTTCTGATCATGAATGGTGTCCGGAAATCCGAGGACTGCGGAGAAGACAGAAAAGAGAGAGAGAGAGAGAGAATCGCAGAATTGGTCTTTACGTTTTCTCATTTCTATCTGTTTTCTTTCTTTTTTCTTTTCTTTTCTTTTCTTTTTTATTGGGGTTAAGATAAAACAATAAATCGTGCTTTCCAATGAAGAAAAGCGAAGAAAAGGGAAAAGATGCGCATGATAGTCTCCAGAAGAAGGAAAAAAAAGTATAAAAAAAAAGAGAAAAAAAAGGCCAATAATTGAGCACGGGGTTCCGTAGGACCCACCGTTACCGTCAACATCTTAATAAAATTCTTAAATACAGAGGCCCCGCCCGGGGGGGGGGGCGCCATTATTGAATAAAATTGTCAGATTAAGAAACCGGGGGCATTTCAGTCAATGCAGCAGCGTTGGCGATCTGAATCTCAACCCGACCCACCCTTCGTACCTGCTGCTGCGGATTCAAGTGCCTGCGCCTCGCTCCCTTCCAGTTCACTCTTCTTTCTTTTCACTGTTTCTTGATACTCTTTTGTTTGGTTTTTTTTTTTATTTTTATTTTTTCTTTTGAAATTTGTGGTGTTTTATGCGATCCGATCTCGAGAAAGCAAACACGCCCTAGCATTGCCCGCGCGGCTTTCAGATCTGAGCCGGTCGCTGAGGCCACGAGCTCGTCTTGTCTCGGGAATGGCTTCTTCGGAAGCCGATTCCCGCATGACCGGAGTAGTAGCCCCTGCGCTCGAGAAGATCATCAAGAACGCGTCCTGGCGCAAGCACTCCAAGCTCGCTCACGAATGCAGAGCCGTTCTCGAGCGGCTTACTTCCCAGTCCCAGCCCCAGCCGCCTTCCTCACCTTCCGATTCCGACCCCGATGCCTCAGTCCCCGGTCCACTCCACGACAGCGGGCCCACTGAGTACTCCCTCGCCGAATCGGAATCTATTCTCAGCCCTCTGATCAACGCGTGCGGCACCGCTTTCCTCAAGATCGTCGATCCGGCCGTTGATTGCATCCAGAAATTAATCGCCCACGGCTACTTGCGCGGCGAGGCCGACCCATCCGGAGGCGCCGAAGCGAAACTGTTGGCGAAGTTGATCGAATCCGTCTGTAATTGTCACGATATTGGCGACGACGCAATGGAGCTCGCGGTGTTGAAAACGCTATTGTCGGCCGTTACCTCGATTTCGATGAGGATTCACGGAGATTGTCTGTTGCAGATAGTGAGGACTTGCTACGACATATATTTGGGGAGTAAAAATTTGGTGAATCAAACGACTGCCAAAGCTTCCTTGATCCAAATGCTAGTGATTGTGTTTCGGAGAATGGAGGCTGACTCATCGACGGTCCCCATTCAACCAATTGTAGTAGCCGAGTTGATGGAGCCCGTTGAGAAGTCGGATGCCGATGGGTCAATGACGATGTTTGTGCAAGGGTTTATCACCAGAGTCATGCAGGACATCGATGGGGTTTTGAGCTTGGGGACACCAAGTAGGGTTTCATTAGGGGGACACGACGGGGCTTTTGAGACTACCACCGTTGAAACCACTAACCCAACAGATTTGTTGGATTCCACGGATAAAGATATGTTGGATGCCAAGTATTGGGAGATTAGTATGTATAAAACGGCGCTGGAGGGGAGAAAAGGTGAGTTGACTGATGGGGAAATGGAGAGAGACGATGACTTAGAGGTCCAGATTGGGAACAAGTTGAGGAGAGATGCATTTTTGGTCTTTAGAGCTCTTTGCAAGTTATCCATGAAAACACCTCCTAAAGAGGCCTCCGCTGATCCCCATTTGATGAAAGGGAAGATTGTAGCCTTGGAGCTGCTAAAAATTTTGTTGGAGAATGCTGGGGCGGTCTTTAGGACTAGTGACAGGTATCTGTGTTTATGCATTTCATTGGATGCTTCCTTGTCTTTTTTTCCAACAGAATCAATTTCATTTTCAGGTTCTAGGAATTTAAGTTGTCTACTTTATAACCTTCTACAAAGCCATAGAGAAATCTTTGTAATTGGCAGTGCTTGATGATCATTTTGTTACCAAAAACTTGCTTAGCTTTGTTTGTGCGGTTGATTGCCCATCAAAATCGTGGGTGAAATATTGCCTCAGTCAGAAGTTGTTACAGGCGCAAAATGTTGTAATGGGAAATATTGACCATTCAGATTAGCAACCAGCAATAATAGCTGTTAATGCAGCCTGGAGAATCAATCTTTCAGTACCGTTTTCTGCAAGTAGACAATGTAGTTTGGGGCCTTGCAGGAGATGGGAGTGTGATAACTTACTTGAGATTTGGAGCACTGCCATTTTGGCTTTTATTGTGTTTCCAGGGGATGGTATAATGCCCAACAGTAAAATGTTCCTTGGTTGGAACCCGAGGAATCGCTGTGAAAATGATATCTATCTCGATTTTGATGTCTAAAGAATTTGGTTTATTGTTTCTCTCACTCATTTCAAGGGATTCAGAAGTTGTTTGTTTTGCGGGCAATAATTGTGGTGCAGTTGGGACTCCTAATGTTATGTGGGACAGACCAAGTGTTTGTCCTTTCATTTTGTGGAAACAGCTTCTTTGTGAGAACAAAGGAAAGGCACTTCCCCAGACCCCACAACGCAGGAGCCTCATGCATGGGGACATCCTCTCTTTTTTTCTTCAGTTTTGTGAAAGCCATGAGAGCAGAGTCGTAACTCTTAGGTAGCTTCGGTGGTATCATCTTTTTGGCTGTTGAACGTTATTGGAGGGAGTCGGTTATGTTTCTAACTTGCTATTCTGCCGTGAAGTGGGTTATTGCTCCTCTGTTTCCTTGAAGCTGCCTGCGATATATGGGTCAGACGTCTGGGTTTCTTTTTCTTGTTGAGTTATTTTGTGTGCTTGCATTGATAAGCTAATATTGAGTTCGGTAACCCTGAAAAGAATGGTAGGACCTTGTAGTAAAGATTTTGGTATTTATGACTCCTAATGTAGTATTATTATCATCTTCTGTTTGGTTTGCAGAATTGTCTTCTTTCTTTTGTGTTCATCTGGATATTTTCCATGTTCGGGGACCAGAATCTCTGATACATTGTTCGTGCTTATGATGAAACAGGTTTTTGGGCGCCATTAAGCAATACTTGTGCTTGTCACTGTTAAAGAACAGTGCATCAAGTCTCATGATTGTTTTCCAGCTCTCTTGCTCCATTTTCATTAGTCTGGTGTCAAGATTTAGAGCTGGTTTGAAAGCAGAGATTGGAGTATTTTTCCCTATGATTGTTTTGAGAGTTTTGGAAAATGTTGCACAACCAAATTTTCAACAGAAGATGATAGTGCTTCGATTTCTAGATAAGCTATGTGTTGACTCGCAGATCCTTGTTGATATCTTTATTAACTATGATTGTGATGTCAATTCATCAAACATTTTTGAGAGGTATGTTCTCTTTCCCATAGATTTGAAGATGTCATTCTACATGATTAAAGTCATTGACGATTTCCTAGTTTAAGTACTTTTGAGAATCTTTCCTTTGTTCCCCTGATTCTTTCAGAATGGTCAATGGCCTTCTTAAAACTGCACAAGGTGTCCCTCCTGGTACAGCCACTACTCTGTTGCCACCTCAGGAGTTCACTATGAAACTTGAAGCTATGAAATGCTTAGTGGCTATTTTGAAATCAATGGGTGACTGGATGAACAAACAGTTGCGTATTCCAGATCCCCACTCTTCCAGGAAAGTTGATGCAGCTGAGAACAGCCCTGAATCTGGAAGTCTTCCCATGGCCAACGGCAATGGGGATGAGCCTGTTGAAGGTTCAGATTCTCATTCTGAGTCTTCCACAGAATCTTCTGACGTTTCCACTATTGAGCAACGGCGAGCTTACAAGTTGGAACTTCAGGTACTATTGACAGAACATTTGGATTGCATGCAGATCTGTTGTCTTCCTATTTATTTACTGGGCTTTTGTGCATGGAAATCTAATTAGCAGCTTGTGGCAGGAAGGTATATCTCTTTTTAATAGGAAACCTAAGAAAGGGATTGAATTCCTTATCAATGCAAGTAAAGTGGGCAACTCACCAGACGAGATCGCGGCTTTTCTCAAAAATTCATCTGGGTTGAACAAGACTCTGATTGGTGATTATCTAGGAGAAAGGGAAGAGTTACCACTGAAAGTCATGCATGCCTATGTGGATTCTTTTGACTTTCAATGCATGGAGTTTGATGAGGCTATCAGGGCCTTTTTACAGGGGTTTAGGTTACCTGGTGAGGCTCAGAAAATCGATCGAATCATGGAAAAGTTTGCTGAGCGTTATTGCAAATGTAACCCAAAAGTTTTTACTAGTGCTGACACAGCCTATGTCCTTGCATACTCCGTGATAATGCTCAATACTGATGCTCATAATCCCATCGTGAAGAACAAGGTGTGTTGATATATTTGGATTTCATCGTGTTGAATAGGTTGGACCTTAATATTTATAATTTCATCTCAAAAAATTCATGCAGATGTCAGCTGATGATTTTATAAGAAACAATCGTGGCATTGATGATGGAAAGGATCTCCCTGAGGAGTACTTAAGATCATTATTTGAACGGATTACAAGGAATGAGATCAAAATGAAAGAAGATGATTTAGCTCTTCAACAAAGGCAGTCCATGAATTCAAACAAAATTCTAGGTTTGGATGGCATCCTGAATATTGTGATCCGCAAGCGAGGTGAAGAAAAGCATATGGAGAGCAGTGATGATCTTATCAGGCACATGCAGGAACAATTTAAAGAAAAAGCTCGCAAATCTGAGTAAGAATAGCTGGCTTTTTGATGTCCAAGAACTTATTGCCTCTTCCTTGGAAATCTTGGAAACTTTACACGTACTTTTAGTGTGCAAAAATTGTGCCACCATATCCTTGTCATCATAATTTAGCAGTTTAATATGTATATGGGGCCACATATTTTTCTTGCCAAATGCTCTTACGTTTAGCATTCATTGACGAAGGGGAATTTTTCTCTGTAAAATTTAACTTTGTTTTCTTTTTTAACCTGATATTATAATTCCAGTTGTGGTACCTATGGATTAAGGTATCTTATATTGTGAGCAATCATGCTATCTAAGTTCTCACTGATTTATGTTGGCATTGCAATTTGCAGGTCAGTCTACTATGCAGCAACAGATGTGGTGATTCTTAGGTTCATGATTGAAGTATGCTGGGCTCCTATGCTGGCTGCCTTCAGTGTTCCTCTTGACCAGAGTGATGATGAAGTGGTTGTAGCTCTCTGTCTTGAAGGTTTCCGTTGTGCTATTCGTGTGACTGCTGTAATGTCAATGAAGACACATAGAGATGCTTTTGTGACTTCACTAGCAAAGTTTACTTCTCTCCACTCTCCTGCTGACATCAAGCAGAAAAATATTGATGCTATCAAGGTTGGTTCTTTCCTTCCAGATCTCTCATGGACAAAAAAGAAGATAGGATTACTATCTGATCCAATTTGTTCTTGACTTTTAATCAAGGGTTTCTGTCAAAATGAAAAGTACAATAAGCACAAAATGTACCAAAACATAAAGAATACTGAGAGAAGATAGGTGGTAAAATTTACTTGGTGTTCAGAATTAATTAAAAAAAAAAACTCTGCTGTAGGTGTTTCAGTCTCTTGCTTCTACTTGTAAATTAATTCATTTAATATGTCTTGATTAACTTGCTGGTGCTGCTGAAGAACTGAAGAAGATTTACTTGCATTTAGAATGTGTACTTAAACAATAAATTGCCTCAGGATTCAAATCTTTACTATCCTATTGTTGTAGTGCCTTGAGAATGGTTGACATTGAGGTAAAGAGTTTGGATTTTATGGAAAAGGGGGCTGCTTTATTTTATACAAATGGTTTTTTTGTGAGGATAATTAATTATTTAGAAACAATGAGAAAAACATTTAGAGGTCAATAGCTATTGTTGATGCTTGGAAGAATAATGCTGAACTCCACATTAAAATTAACCATTGAGGAATTTACTGCAGAAATATACAGAGCAGACTGGAGCATTCAGAGTAGATTAGATATTCCCATCAGTTGCTGTTTACATGTGGATCTAACTCTGGATTTGGATTGGCATTAATGGCAGGCAATAGTTACAATTGCAGATGAAGATGGGAATTATTTGCAAGAAGCATGGGAGCATATTTTGACATGTGTCTCACGCTTTGAACATCTACATCTCTTGGGAGAGGGTGCTCCTCCCGATGCTACCTTTTTTGCCTTCCCCCAGAATGAGTCAGAAAAGTCAAAACAATCTAAGTCAACCATTCTTCCTGTTTTGAAAAAGAAGGGACATGGGAGGATGCAGTATGCAGCTGCTACTGTAATGAGGGGTTCATATGATAGTGCAGGTATTGGTAGCAATGCTTCTGGGGCAGTCACCTCTGAGCAGATGAACAGTTTAGTCTCTAATTTGAATATGTTAGAACAAGTTGGCAGCTCTGAAATGATCCGTATATTCACGCGGAGCCAGAAATTGAACAGTGAGGCAATCATTGACTTTGTCAAGGCTCTTTGTAAGGTCTCTATGGAGGAACTGCGGTCTGCTTCTGATCCACGTGTATTTAGCCTCACAAAAATTGTTGAGATTGCGTATGTATTATCCCATTTATAATTACTTTCTGGTGCCTTTCATTTCATTGCACTTTTCCATGATTTATAGGTATATATCTGCTGATATTGCCATTATTGCACAATTTACTTGGTTTAATTTCATATTACAGGCACTATAACATGAATCGCATAAGGCTTGTATGGTCAAGCATCTGGCATGTGCTCTCTGATTTCTTTGTGACAATTGGCTGTTCTGAAAACCTGTCAATTGCAATTTTTGCCATGGATTCTTTGCGTCAATTGTCTATGAAATTCTTAGAGCGAGAAGAGTTGGCTAACTACAATTTCCAGAATGAATTTATGAAGCCTTTTGTCATTGTTATGCGTAAAAGTAGTGCTGTTGAAATCAGAGAACTGATCATCAGATGTGTATCACAGATGGTTTTATCCCGTGTCAATAATGTAAAATCAGGGTGGAAGAGCATGTTTATGGTAATCTTCTTTGCCTATTATTCTGTTCTTTCTGTAGTCAAATTAATCTAAAGCTAATAAATGATGGTATCAAATCTTTTAACATTTATTGTTGACCTGTTATTGTGTGTTGTTCTGCCTGTTATATTGTTAATGACATAAGTCACTTTACTATGACAGGTTTTCACAACAGCTGCTTATGACGACCACAAAAATATTGTTCTCTTGTCCTTTGAAATAATGGAGAAAATTATTCGAGATTATTTTCCTTACATTACTGAGACTGAAACAACCACCTTCACAGATTGTGTAAATTGCCTGATTGCATTCACCAATAGCCGGTTCAACAGAGAAATTAGCCTCAATGCAATTGCCTTTCTTCGGTTCTGTGCCACCAAACTTGCAGAGGGGGATCTTGGATCCTCTTCAAGGAACAAGGAGAAGGACAAGGAAGCCTCTGTAAAAGATGGAAAACAAGATAATGGAGGGATCACAGATAAAGAAGATCATCTCTATTTTTGGTTCCCTTTGTTAGCAGGTGAGGAAACTGCATTGTTATCAGTCTGGAAAGAATTTCTTCATTGTTATTGCTTTTGTTCTTGCCTTCTTACCCTTTAATTATATGTATTTTATTGCACAGGTTTGTCAGAACTTAGCTTTGATCCTAGGCCTGAAATTAGGAAGAGTGCCTTACAAGTGCTGTTTGATACTTTACGAAATCATGGTCACCTTTTCTCTCTACCTTTATGGGAACGAGTCTTTGAATCAGTCCTCTTTCCAATATTTGATTATGTGCGGCATGCTATTGATCCTACTGGGGGTGACTCCCCTGGGCAGATCATTGATGGTGACGCGGGCGAGGTTGATCAAGATGCATGGCTCTATGAGACATGCACGTTGGCCCTGCAATTGGTTGTAGATCTGTTTGTCAAATTTTATAACACAGTCAATCCACTTTTGAGGAAGGTGTTGGTACTTCTTGTTAGCTTCATTCGGCGTCCTCACCAAAGCCTTGCTGGAATTGGTATAGCAGCACTTGTCCGTTTGATGAGCAATTCTGGTGACCTATTTTCAGAAGAGAAGTGGCTAGAAGTGGTTTTGTCATTAAAAGAGGCAGCCAATGCAACTTGCCCTAATTTCTCTTGCATTGTTAGTGGGGATTTGGTGAGAGTTAACCATAGACATTCGTTTACTGGACAAAATAATGGAGAGTCTGGTGGAGCTGGCATACCTGATGATGATTCAGAGAGATTGATGACACACCATCTTTATGCTTCTTTATCTGATGCAAAGTGTCGAGCTGCTGTTCAGCTCCTACTGATTCAGGTGTGTTCTCTCTCTTTTTTTATTTATGTTGGGAAACCTTAACATCTATCTTGAACATGGAGCACTCTGTTTGAGTCTCTTTAAGTATGCGTATGGTTGTAATTATATTCTGCTTCAGATGAACTTGAACTTGAAACACTCATGTTTTATCCGGCAGGCAGTAATGGAAATCTACACTATGTATAGATCTCATCTTTCGGCTAAAAATATTTTAGTCCTCTATGAAGCTTTACATGATGTGGCATCCCACGCACAGAAGATCAATACCAATACCACTTTACGGTCAAAGCTGCTAGAATTTGGTTCCATGACCCAAATGCAAGACCCACCATTGCTGCGTCTAGAGAAT
Organism: Bruguiera gymnorhiza; assembly: GCA_020883675.1. NCBI lineage: Eukaryota > Viridiplantae > Streptophyta > Magnoliopsida > Malpighiales > Rhizophoraceae > Bruguiera > Bruguiera gymnorhiza. The sequence goes on along the minus strand of JAIRCJ010001055.1, from coordinate 1,804,571 downwards.
GAGTCCTATCAAATTTGTCTCACATTTTTACAAAATCTTGTCCTAGATCAGCCTGCAAGTTATGGTGAGGCTGAAGTGGAATCCTGTCTTGTCAACCTCTGCCAGGAGGTATTACAATTTTACATTGAAAGTGCCCAATCTGGACATGCACGTGAATCTCCCTCCGGTGGGCAGCATCATTGGCTGATTCCCTCTGGTTCTGGAAAACATAGGGAATTGGCTGCACGTGCACCTCTTATTGTTGCAACTCTCCAGGCCATTTGTAGTTTGGGAGAGACTGCATTTGAGAAGAACTTGACAGAATTCTTCCCCCTATTATCGGGCCTGATTAGCTGTGAGCATGGTTCAAATGAGGTCCAGGTAGCTCTCAGTGATATGCTCAGCTCATCGGTGGGTCCTATTTTACTTCGATCCTGTTGACACGGATAAGGTTGGACAAGAGTCGGGAATGTGCTGTTCGTCACCTGATTTTCTCTGTTTTTGTTTACTTCGGCCCTGCTCTCTTATTATCGTTATTGGAGATGTAGATTGATAGTAGTGAAGAGATAGCAATGGGTTTTGATTAGCTGGTGTTTTTGAGCCTTGCGCAGTTTACTAGTGAGCATTGCACCTCCTTTATTAAGAATTTATAGATATCATTAGGAGTTTTCATGTTGTACGCTAGGCAAATATTTTTCTTGTTTACCCTTCCCAACGAGATGACTTCCTGAACGATAATTTCCTGTAAAAAGTTCATTTCTTCAACATGTAATGCAGAACCCGCTCAATTGAATGGTATGTTTTGCAGTGATTATCCAGAATGTCAAAACACAAGAACATTTGAATTAGACTCCAATTGAGGCTGCTCTTTAAATGTTTTTTGGATCATATGAAGGTGCAATTGAATTACATGTAGGTTGAGTTCTGACTTCTGGTTGATTATGAACCGGGGTAGACATGTATATTTAACGCGGGTGATGCATGGAAAGAGTCCGTCCTAAATGGTGCAAATGTTGAGGCATTAGGTGGATTGTACTCGGATCCTCTGCCGGATAAGATTGGGTTTCACTTGTGATGGGGTCCATACTGAGTCAATGATGATGCTGGGTGCCCTTTTGGGGCATGAAATTATTGTTGACTCGTGGTAAACCTGTGGATACACGTGTAAGATGTTAGCATCCGACCCCATGTTTATCCTTTTGGGCATGGTGATCTTGGTGGGGGCGGAAATTGGATGCACCAAAACAATGGGCCGTGCCGGTAGTTTCAAGAGATGCCCACCCCTGCATTACCATCGAAAAATTACTAGGTATACTCCAATCTATAACTCTAACTAATAGCTTAAACTGGTTTAAGAATAAGTTAAAAAAAAAAAAAAGCAAAAAGAAAAAATCGTACCCAATTAAGAGAACCTAAGAGAAGGAAAAGAGATAAAAAGTATCATGCTGAGAGAGAAGCAGAAAGAGGAGACCGAGGAGATGTCTCGTTGCTACTGTAACCAACCTTCAGGTGTGAAGACGCCGTGGACAAGCATCAACTCAGGTCGGCGGTTCAGGGCATGTGCCTTATTTCCAGTGAGGAAAATAAATCAAAAATTGTTTTGTTATGAAATTTTGGATAATTACATGGATGATTTTACTATTATTTCGATCTTTCAGAGACAGGAAGCATGTGAGGTTTTTTTTTTTTTGTAATGGCTAGATCCCCCTAATTCAGCTCCCAATGTATCTTAGGGTAAGCCTGATTATTCCTAGACTCTTGAGGAGGATTGCCGCTGCCGAGGACGCAACCCAATAAGAGAGGAGGCGATCACGTTGCCTATGGGTCTTTTTGGTTCTCTCACGAGTGTTGTTATTTCTTATTGTAATTGGAAATGGTGGTGGAGTTGGTGGGGATGAATGTGGGGCAAGAGCTACAATGGATAATGAGAAGGAAGGTGAGAAGTAAAATTTGGAAGCTTTTATATGTTTAAAAATATGATATAAAATTATTATTATTTTATTTAATATAAAAATCGAATTATACTTAATTTATTCATAATATAATTCGTTATCATTTATGACATATTTTATTTGTGACAAATAGCTTACAAGTAAATAAAATAGTTTGATATTTTCTATTGAAAAATAAAAAAATAAAAAAATAAAATCATTGTCACGTAGATTGCATCCTAGTATACCCCATATCAAGTATACCAATTTTTCCAAAACATCAAAAGAAAATAGTTCAGAATAAATATGTACACAAAGAGCCCTAGGCAGCTAATGTCTTCAACAAAAACAAAAAGAAACATATGACAATGTGATCAGCCAAAAGAGTCAATCCTTGAATCAGTTATGGTAAATGGACTCCTAATTGCATACGCCGTGTATTGGACCTATTGCAAAAGTGGATCCAACTGTTTCTCTTGTAACTCTTTATATTCTTTGGTTCTTCTCATCTTGCAGTTGTTGAGGACTGATGACATTATTATGAACCCTTTTTTTTGTGTGTGTGTGTGTGTCTGTGTGTGGGCCTCCGGGGAATAATTTTTTTGCTCCTCTGCTATTGCATGACAGGAAAAAAAAAAAAAAAAAGGGTAACTATAGATATTGTGCATGATCTACTCAATTTCAATTGACTAACTAGAAACATATGACTCACTGGTCTTAACATCTTAGGAGGATGAGGAGCAGGGGAATTCTTGCAAGTCCTCATGTTATGGCCTGCTGCACGGCATGTGTGGCAAGTCATGGTCACTCCCATCCGATTGAGCTCACTGTTTTGATCCTTTGTATTTTTGGGGTCTTCTTGTCATTCTCTTTAAGGGTGGTGGATCGATTGGATCTATACCAATCTTAGTAAAAAAAATGTTAATCCTAAATAGAATTCATCATGACTAAGTAGCTCTCCAAATACTTCTACTTCATGTGCCGAGCGTGAATATAATCTATAAGTGCCTCACCCATAGTCAATATAACATAGATGACATGACAACATGGTATGCCTAAAATATCCTATGTCGTGCATGAACAAGTCCATTTTTGCAATTCCACCAAATACTCAACACTCTTATGCACAATATCATACTCATTTGTTCTATTAAAAACAAGTTCACAATCAAAACTGTCCTTTCTTCTTCTATTTAATTTTCTTCTAATCTTATAATCAAGTTCATCATTTCATGTGTTGTGCACATCTTTATTTGCCCTTAATCTTATTATCACCATAATTCTAATATCTTTTAGAATTGAAACAATGTAATTTAAATTAAAAACTTTACATAGGTTGTTATCCACAATGTCATACCTTAAATTAGTATTGAAGTAATCTCTGCACCACTTTTTAGGAAGATTTTTGAGTATATTTGCATGGGCATCAGGGAAAAGTAACTCTAATTTTGGCATTTTCTTCTCAGAATCAGGTATATTGACAGGCTTAGTACATATCTAAAATTGGCTGGACAATTCATTCTCTTTATGTTTCTTTTCTTACTTAACAAATATATTTCTAGCACAGTATTTGTGTTCTGTTCTGCCTTTGGAAGACAATTATTGACAACTTTGAGAATACCCTGAAAATTAGAAATAACAAGAAAACTAATTTAAAGTAAAGCCAACGAGTAATAAAAAAGTTTATAGTTAGCTTAATAGGTTATAAATAAGTTTATAATTGCGTTAGTAATATATAATAGATATAATACCTTTTTCTTTATATAAAAAGAATAGGAATAATTTAAGAATATTTTTTCCTTTTCTTAAGAAATTGAAAAAGACAACTTGAAAATATATATATTTTTTTCATTTTAAGAAAAATAAGCAAATTTAAGAGAATTTTTTTTCTTTTTAAAAAATAAAAGGATAATTAAAGATTTTTTTATCTTATATTTCCCTAATTTGCAAATTTATAAAAAACTATTACATAATTAAGTTGAGATTTTCTCTCAATTTTAGTATTACATCTATATGTGTATATCTATATATATATATCTATTTTAGAAACGGAGAAAACTCACATGTTGCTCATTTTCACTATAATTCATCAAATCAGGAAAATAAGAAAAAAAAATCTTCTAAATACTCAAAATTTAATTCCTTTTATGTTTTCATTTTTTATTTTCATAAAAAAGAAAAATACTACTCACAATTTCACTTTCTTGTTTTCTTAAAAATTAAAAAAGAAAAAAATTACTTCTTAATTTTTATTTTTGTTTTCCTAAAGAAATAAAAAATTACCAAATTCAATTTTTTTACAAAGAAAAAAATATATTTGAAATTCTCTTTTTATTTTCTTAAAAAATAAGAAAAAAACTTCTCTCAAATTCTATTTAAAAAAATACTTATAATTTAAATTTCTTTTTATGTCTCTCTTTTAAATAAAATATAATTAAAAATAAAATTTTTAACTAATACCATAAACTCAAACATTAGATGGATCTAATATTAATATAGATACATATAAATAAGGACAATTGCCACAGGGCCACCCAAAGTGTGATAGATTTCCTTTAAATTCTTAAGGTTGCTCCTTTGAAATGTAACATGCTCTCTTATTTTTTTTACATTTTAAAAATGGTCCCTCTCCCCATTATAATTTGTCACCCTCTCTTTAACTATATATATATATGTATATATATTATAAGTAGAATTATTTAAAATTGTTCATAGATTTTTTCAATTATTCTTTTAAATATCTATATTTCTTGTATAATTTTCTATAATTACTTCATAAATTTTTTTTTCAATATCTCAATTCTTCTTTTAAAGTTGTTCTTACTAAAATTTCTTTGTTCTCTCTTTTAAAAGCACGCCTTACTGAGATGATTTTCTGGATTTGTTTCCGCGAAGTAACTATAACATGATATCGAGGCTTGGAGAGCCGCGTGCACTAGAGTTGATCTAGCTGCTAATAACTATCCAACCTTCTCAAATTTGCCAATTTGCAGGGCCTAGCAATTGACCCACCAACTTGAACAAAAAAATAAATGTCGCTGGTTGGCAAAAGTAGAACTTTGAATAATATCTCCTCTAGTAGCGGAGAACGCTAATTATAAGAATATAAACACAAGGCATCGATTAGGGTCCACCGGGTCCCTCTTCTGCTCTGGTGTGCTTTCAGGCTTCTGGACTCTTACTCTTTAACGAAATATAAATAGGTATGAATATTCTAGGACGCCGTTTTTTATTGCTGGAAGCAACTGCCGACAAGGACTTCCAATGCCAACTAAGGCTTCATCAATGCAAATTTTCAATGTCTCTTTATCTTCATATGACCATTGTAAGACTCGGCATACTTGCCAGGTTAACATAACAACCCAAGGTCCAAAACTGAGGGTTTTGTCTGGTAGTTTGGCCATGACCCTGTATTTGTACCCATAGAATTAGTCACATCTAGCTTGAATTAAGCCCTCGGTAGATCCAAAAAATTGCATCCCTGTCCACTGCCCCCCGTCTCTTCTCTCCCTCGCTATATAACTGTGATCCCCATTTTTCCTGCCACTTATCTCTCTCTAACACAAGCACACGCACACTGACAAAGCACACATCATGCTGGGCTGTATCAGGAGTTGCCTGCGGGCTCTACGCAAAAGGGTCGGGAGGAAATGTAAGGGAATGAGAAACAAGCAACTGTCTTCCGGGTTTGACTTGTGGACTTCATCTTTTGCATCCATGGAAGTGTCCAACCAATTGGAACAAGTGTTCAAATTCATCGACGCGAACGGCGACGGCAAGATTACTCCCTACGAGCTAAGCCAAGTGCTTTCGTGCCTTGGCTACGAAAAATCAAGAGCCGAGAGGGAAGCGGAGGCAATGGTGAAAGAAATGGATTGCAACGGAGATGGGCTTATTGACGTGGACGAATTCGTTGATGCTGTGAACGGCAGTGATGGGAGACTTGGTGGCCTTGAAGAAGAAGACGAAGAGGAATGCCTTATGGACGCATTTCTAATATTCGATCTGGACAAGAATGGACTGATCTCGGCTATGGAGTTGCAGAAGGTTCTGGTTGGTCTCGGCTCTGATAAGTGCAGCCTGCGAGATTGCAAGCTCATGATAAAGGGGGTCGACAAGGATGGTGATGGGTTCGTGGATTTTGATGAATTTCGGTCAATGATGACTTCCAAGTGCAAATTAGAACAACAGCAGGAGAATATAGAGTATCCGAAGGCACATTAGTCAGGTGGATTTATCTTCTTTTTCTTGATGCTGTAATCATTGTACAGATGCGTTCTTTTTGTTTTTTTTTTTCTTTTTTTGCCTCAAACGTCAATTCTGATTTCTCACTCAAAATTTCAGTTTTCTATGACTATATAGAATGGAATTTCGAAGTAATTGGGATATCTTTGGAGGAGAATTCATAAGGAAAAAGAACAAGAACTTAGAACTGTAATTGTCAGATCAGAAGTGAAAGGAGTTGCAATGTATGGGGCAAAAGTCTTTTTATTTTATTGACTGCTTCTTGGCTCCTGGAAAAGCCTGGAACTGGGCAAGCAATTGAGGACGTGAATTTCGGATTCTTTTGTCCGGAGGGCCTTTCCCATTGACGAGTAATGTCTGTTCTTTGACGATGAGAGATACTCCTGTTCGCTCGCTCTCTCTCCCTCTCCCTCTCTCTCTCTCTCTCTCTCTCTCTCTCTCCCTCCCACTCTCAATTGCAATGGGACCTCCAAGGTTCGTGTCCATCTCCTGTTCGATTGGGTCCCGGTTGTTTTTTGTTGGGTGTTGCAATTCTTTCCAGCCCGAATGGTACGACAAACTTGCTGATACAAGCGTGTATCTTAGGGTGCCATTTCAACGACATACATAAACCCTTCTCTCATTTCTCATTTCTCATTTCTATTCTGTGTCTCTGACTTACACCAGCACCAGACATTCGAGTTGAGGATAACCCTTATCCACGTAAGCCTCGTTGCACAAATATCGCCCCGTTTTGCTTCCAGGACCTGGCCCGACGGAATGATGGAATGTCATCCGCAGCGAAAACTTTTCCTTGACTGAAAAGATAAGATGTGAATGACAGAATGGGCAGTTGGGCAGCTGGAGCACTCATTTTGATTGATTGGCTTCAAGCAGTGGACAGGCCTTTTTTTCTTTTTTTTTAAGTTTGTATTTTGCATGACTGAAATTTATTTGTCAGGATGATTCTTATTTTAATATTTTAAAATATAATTTATTCATAATCTTATATTATATCATAAATAACAAAATAAATTATTTATTATTTAATTTGAATAACAATTATCGCCAGGAAATATTTCCTGCCTTGGTGGGTTCTCGCCGTTTACTTGAACAATTCCCCCCTCCCACCCCAAAAAAAAAGGGGCATTTAGCCCAAGGCTAAAGACCATCAGCATCAGGCCTTGGGCCTAGTTTAGGTCTTGGCGATAAACGGTGCTTGTTGGGCTTTAGGCTTTGTGATTCTGCGTGTTAAAACTCGTCCCATGAGAAACAGACCAACTCAAAGAGAACTCTTGTTTGGTTCCAAGGAAAACACATTGACGGATCAGAAAATGTCAAAATTGGCCACATTTATACATGTTGATCTGTCTCGGTCCGCCCTCGAATCTGGCTGCTTAGGTTTACTTTTTCTTTATTCCATTCAAGCTCCGCCTAGCATTAAACAATTGATTCGTTTTGCCAGACTGGAAATATTCGTTAAAAAGGAATATACTTTAAACATACAAGCCCGAACCAATCACATTCCCACAAACAATATGGCCCGAATTAGACTCAGCCCGAGGTTGCCCTGCCGTGCCATGATAAGTACATAAACAATCAACATTGGTCCCCCTAGGATTTAAAAATACCAATCAACATTGGTGACCACCAATGAGTTTCGCCAATTCTACCCTCCCATTTCAACTGAACAAAAAAAATTTAAAAAAAAAAATATTAAAAGGATGTACGGAATAAAAACTAATAAATTGTTATTGTAATTGTAATTAATACCTTTTTTTTTTTCATTATAATAAACGATTATAATAAAATGATGTGTATTTTATTTTTATTTTACATGTTTTTATAATAAAATTTAGTAAAAATGTACTTACTTTTTTTTTTTCTGGTCAAAGGAATTCCCTTGGGCTCCAATTTTTTCATGTTCACTCCCCCTCCCCCAAAACAACTTCATCTTCAGTTTTCTCTTCCAACAACTTTATATAAAAGTTAAAAGATGACCATTTAAGCCAACAGAGCAGAATAAGCTCCTTTGCCTTAGTTTATGATACACTGCTTGCGATGTTTGTTTTCTTTATTTTTGTTCTTCCTTTTTTTTTGTTTTTTTTGTTTGGAAAAAGGAAAAGAATTGGGTAGTTGACGAACTGTTAGTTGTAAAAGGATTCCTAGGTTCTCTATTGCCTAGTCTTGGGAACTTGCTTAACCCAAATGCCCAATGATTGAGACGATAAATGGTAGAGAAAAGCCTCAGCATTTTGGGTATGTTTCGACTTTTCTTTACTTTATGTTTAGTATTTGATCCGAGTTGCTAAATCTTTTCAGTTATTTTAAAGCTATGTGGGGGCAAATGCTTGGATAAGTCTGAATTTGAGTTAGTTATTTTGAATTTTAAATCATTCAATTTTAAGTGTTTTAAATATTTATTATATCAGGTGAACGATTTATAATTTTAGATATATACAAAAAAAAAAATAACTGTTTAAACTCGGTCCAGTTGATAGTACACTATTTGGTGATGTTACTCTTTATAATCACTAGTTAGGAACTTAGTCTATCTTAGGGTCAATGTTGTGATATTGCTTATGGAACCAGTTGATGGCTGCTCTTAAATCTACCCATTTCATAATTGTCCTCCTATTATGCAATACTTGAAAGAGACAATTATTTCAGACTTCACTTTTCTGCTCATCTCTCTATTTAATCACAGATTATCTTAGATATTGATTAGATAGATAATCTACTACTAATTTTTTTTATTCATTTCTTAGTGATTCTCACATCTCTAGAAATAATAAGAAACAATTAGTAGTGCCATATTCTAGCAATGAAGTGTATTGTGTATTAGCTGATACAACTGCTGAAATCATTTATTGTGTATTAGAGTTGCTCATTGAAACAAGTGTAAATATTTCTTTGGGTCATATTACCCTGAATTGTCATAATTAAACGATTATTCAGATTGCTCACAATAATGTTTGACGTTGTATTTTTGTTACTTTCTCTCTCTTTCGTTCTCGTCGCTAGTCACGTCTCACTGCTTAACTTGAGTATTGGAGTACCAATTTCCGCCATCGCCTAGTACAGAGCTTGCTGTACTCCTTTGCAGCTCCTCCTCACCTGCTATCCGTTAGCTCGCAACCTCATCAACCGTTTCGGAGGGCCAAAATAGAAGAAGGGGAAGAATTAAGAATCGGGACTTCCCAACACGAACCATACTAACTAATTACCTCGTAACCAGATGCAGTGTGGTTACCATGTACAACCATGAGCTTGGCCCCAGAACTATACACTATGATAATAATCTATTAGTTGGTTTAAGGATGCCGTGTAAAAGAGGTTTGAAACTTAAGCTTTCCGATCGATCATGGGCTGTCACAATCAAAATACCACCAGCGAGGCTATAGCATAAGGATCTATTTGACTTGTAGTTGGTTAACAAACTAATAGTTGTAAAATTTATTATTAATAAATATAATTAATTTTTTAGTAATTATTTATATCGTTTTGAAAGAAAAATAAAAAAAATTAATGAAATAAAAATTAATCAAAAATAAATAGTTTAATGTAGTTAAATTGTAATTATTTTATAGGATAATAAATATTATTATTTTAAAAGTTTTTTAAATTATGATACGTATTTTATATTTTTTTTAATATATAAGAATATATTTCCGGTCAAATATAGATTTTACAATTTACTAAATATTAACAAAATTGTATTTGACCCAAAACACAAGTTTTCTAATTGTAATTACAATCCTAAACACATCTTAAGTAGTTACGAAAAAGGGTATAGGGGACAATTCAACACCAACTGGCTTGGTTCCAAACCTCCATTTAACAATCTAAGTAGAGAATCATTATGGTGCCACTTGCACTAGTGTTCAAGTTTAAAAGAAGTCACACGGGCAGGTGATGGAATGACCCAAAATAATTCCCAAAGGGATATCGCTGTCCATCACATGGGAACCTACGTATGGTGGGCCGTTTAGCTCTAAATTATTCTCAAAGCTCTCGCCGATTTTCATTAATTAACTCAAGAATGAAAGCTTTGAATTGGAGCTCTTCCATGGAGGACATGAAATGGGTGCAACAAACTCAAAGCACTTTGGTGAAAAGCGGCTTGTAAGAGAGTGAGAACATGCGATCTTATGCTAGAATCAAAGAGGTGGGGTGCTTTTTCACATGGAAATGATGGTGTCTTTTTCTCGATGTGGTCCATACTCATTGTACAATTGCTTTGCTTAAAATAATTTGTTTTGTTTTGCACTGGATAATGGGTTCTGATTTGTTTAATAAAAAGAGAGTTGATTTAGACAAGCACTTGTATATTAGCAGTTGCATTGGCACAAATGCCGCTTGAAACTTCTCTGCTTTTGCTCTCGTTTTTCTTCTCTCTAAAGGGAATTCTATGTCTTTCTTGAATACTTACTTTTGTCACAATGTTCACCTAATTTAGCATCTTTATTTTTTATTTTTCCTTTTCAAGACTCTTGTTTCCACGTCTCCCGTGATCTCAGCACTATTTCATCAAACTTGGCTATGCTGGAATCCTGAAATTGGAGATCGATCCTCAGTAATGGAAATCAAGATTCAATTATGTTTGTCTATGTTCTATTCGGTTTGTAATGAGCAAAAAACGGAATTAGATGCGGGATGGGAAATAATTTGCGTGACAGACGAAGGTGATAAGAATAATGTAACAGAATCTTTAAGACTTCGAAAAAAACCAAAAAAAAAAGAAAACGACGAAGGGGAGTGCAATTAGAAGGGGTCGCCATACATGTCACTGTGTGGTAGGGAAATCCAGGAATCGAGCACCTTGGAGGGGCGGAAGTGGTGGGGGCAGGCGTTGACTGCTTATAAGAAAACGATGAATGCTTGTATTGTAGCCATAAAACACTTTCCAGTTTTATATTCGCCCGAGAAAGGGAGTGGTTAGCGACTTGATGTAAGATCCCCAGTCCACATATTTTTAACGTTCAGGTTATTTTTCCTTACTTGCTTTGTGTTTGAAGAGCAAGAAGAGACTGCGAATCGGAGCACCCGGAGGGCCCCTTTCCTTCTCTTTTTCAGATTTTTGATAATCCAATCAAACTCATTTCTAACTCTACAGTCAGGTGAGATTACTCTATTTCGAAATAAAAATGAGATTATAGATATTTCACGTTTTTTTTCAAATTTTACAGCTTCGGAGTTTTTTACGTTATGTCAAAAATATATCCGTACGTTTTTCGCTTTTTCTGTCATGTCACTTGGTTTCAGAGCATACGTGAGCACGCTCGAGCATAGATGAGAGTAAGATGTACAGTTCAGGACAAATGACACGATAACTAAATAGGCAAGTCTTACCCAGAGTTAATTATTTAGAAAGATGCGTTGGATAAATTATAATGTTTTAATAACTCTGACAAAAGGGGGTGAGTGGGACAAGTGGTAACTGCTAAATGGCAGCATGGGAAATGGGGCATATTCAATGCAGGGTCCGACACAGTGCCTGAATTGGGGTGGTTCGTGAGATTCATTCAGGGCGTGGGTTGATTATGATGTCAGTGGACACAGCATTGGCATTAGACTGCAATAGTTTCAGGTTGGGTTCCACAAGTGAAGTTGACACTGTGACTGCCTCTCTCTCCCCCCCACTGTTCAATCTTGAAAGCATAAATAGCCTCCCAATCAGTCCCATTCCCTTCAATTCATCCGCATATAAATGCCGCTCGTGCTTCTTGCTATAGTTCTCCTCCCTCAAATTGCTATTCAGCCTTTGCTTGTTGGCTGTGTCAGCACCACTCACTCTCTCTCTCTCTCTCTCTCTCCCCATCCTCTTTTAAGCCCACACCTCCTGGTTTGCGATTCAAACATCATAAAGCACCATCAACGATGCAGTCAAAACCAAACTACGCGTCATTAGTGTTTATTGACATAATTATTATTTTTTATTTTTAAATCTGCTTCGGTGCTTTCCATTTGTGCCCCTTACCATGTCCCCTTGAAGACCTTGTCCGTGTGCCCATTTGCCGGATCGTGCCATTGCCATTAATCTATACCAGAATTTGTCTCGGCAGCAACAGCAAAATTCTCTTGAAAGGAAAACCCATTACCAAAAATATGTCAAGTCTTGACCTTTGTTGTTCCTGCTTGCCTTTGCTATACATCTCTTGACCTTGCCGCTGTCTAGCGCAACCCCTATCAATAAGCACAAATGCAATCGACGAGTCAATCAATAAAGGGTTACATCGGGTATGAGAAAATCTCAAAGAAGATTAGTATTTTATTAGAAGAATACTCTTGGACGCAGGATGACCAATCACCAATTACCATTCAAACTGTGGTTATATATTTTCATGCTTTCTTATTCATAGTAAGTCTCCTGACAACGACGACAACAGGAGATGGGGGCAAAGCATGGGGAAAAAAGAAGAAGAAGAAGAAGAATCGGAGCACAAGCGACCAAAATTTCCCTTTGCCAACTTTTTATATATTCCGTTGTTTTCTAACAATTCATTTGACACAATAATTTTTTTTTTTAAATTAAGAATTAAATTCTAAATTAAAAATTAACAATTTAAATAAGTCTATTACAAAACCTTGTGACGAGTGACTTTGACACAACAATATTTAGCACGTCATTCAAGCAATTGCATTTTTTTTCCTTGTTGGTAGGATTCCGTATCTAAGGGTTTGGATGAGGTTAGGATCGATTTCATTTGCACTTTGTTTATTGGATGATCCATTGACCTTATATATAATCATGAATCTTTTTTTCTAATATTCATCGGAAAGAAAACCATCATGACTCGTTGACCTCATATATAATAATAACTCTACCAATGAACTAAGAGTTGTCCGTAGGACTGAAAATATCGAGTTCAAGTCCCAAAATCAATTATTTAAAATAATAATAATAATAATAACTACTGTAGTGAGGTGATACTATTCTTGATTATTGATTTCTGTTTTGTGCACCAAAATATTAATATTATAAGACAATAGGGAATAGGAATTATTTTTGCAGTTTGTCTGTTTGAGCGACTTCCGCGCATTAGGACTAACAATGGCGTTTTGATGTCTATCTTCTAATGAAATCAATGAACATGTAGATACAAAAATCAATTTCAAGTTCCTTGTGTATGAACTATTCCTTGGTACGAAAAGAAAAACGTTATCGAAGTCAAATCAACAAATGGTCCATTTTTCTAGCAATCAATCATTATCCTAATAAAGAACGCTAATCTTGATGAACGGCTTCTCTATTCCATGGATTTTAGCATATTATAACCGGCCATGGTATTTTTGACAAGCATCTTCCAGCGTAATTAATAAGTAGATTCATAAGTGAAAGTTTATATGCGAATGACTCATTAAAGTAAAAGTAAGCTTGCTAAAGGAATTTTAAAAAGTTGTTAACTAACTATGCTCATCTTCTCTCTCTTTTTTTTTGGTCCCGTTAGATTAGAAACATTAACCCAAAACCCCATCTCAAATTTTATATTTGGTGATCCTTTTTCCTTTTATTTCGCATGCTAATTTGTTTTTGGCATAATTCCTATGCATGATTAACTTATAACAGCAATAGCCTGATTCTTTTTTACGCATTGTTTTTGAGAAGAATGTATAAAAGGACATGTACATTGTTTTATAAGTTAACGTTGTACGTGTATGCCAGTAGAATTTTGGTCAAAACATTCGTTAATCGTAAAACTGAACTTCTCGCCTAATCTACCCATTGTAGAATACAAAGGTCTGCGCCGTTGTAGTTCAAATCACGTCACCTTTTGCGTTTGGTAAAACAAAGAAGTTACTCTAATGCTTCCATAGGGAACATTATGCCCAATTAGATCATATCACTTTCTTTTAGAATCAAAAACCAAAATTGATGGCAACAACATATTGGTCTACGATAAACGATTCCAAAAGCACTCCTGAGAAGTTGAGAATTTGAATCTCATTATCTCCATCTGGGGCTAGCGACACATACAGGGTAGCCTAGCTACCTGATTCCCTCCGCAACTTGGGGGGTTAAGACGAAGGCAAGCATACCTTTTTCTCTCCTGATACAACGATGCTGAAATTTACGAAAGTTGAACTTAAAACCAAGAAATTTTAACAGATTGTAGTCATCTCTGAAAAAGAGAGGCGAAAATAAAGAGAAAAGCAGAGAGAGGTGAAAAAATTATGTTTCTTTAAAAGAGTTATATTCTTATTAAAAAGTTACACTGATTCATAAGAGACGTGCATTTAAAAAAAGACTGTGCATTTTCATAAAAATTATGTTTTTTTTTTTATTGAAGAGCAATAAGCTTTAATTGTAAATATGCAATTCTTTGTTGCAATAAAGTGTTTAACTGTACATTTGTAATTTTTTAATTGTAAAAATATAATTCTTCATTTAAATTTATAAAACATAATTTTTTAATTGTAAAAATATAATTTTTCAATTATAAAGACATTACTGTTTACTTATTGACAAATGTAGTTTCTCAATTGTATAAAAGTGTGCCTCTTTATTTATTAAGTTGTAATTTTTAATATGTGACTATGTAAAATTTATAAATAAAATGTCTATTTGACTTATATAGTTTATCATTTTTAAAATTCTATTGAAAATTTTGTATTACAATTAGAAAAATTCTTATAAGAATTTAGAAAAATTGTTGTCTATAAGCCTAAGGTTCTGCAAATCTCAAAATGATTAGTCACAATTCTTGTAATAATTCAAAAGGGGATGAACATCAGTTTAAAAGACAATAAATAGTGATGATTAACGTAAAAAAGGCCTACTTGAATGCTGCTGGATTCCTAAAATGACCAATATATCAATATCTAACTCTGTTTTTTTTTTTTTTTATAAATACGTCTCAATTTTAGTATAAAAATAAAAATAAAATTATAATACATAATATATTCTTTCATCTCAATGATTTAAATATTAAAAAAAATAAAAAATGTTCTCTTTTTTGTTCCCTTTTTACTACTATTATTTTCTTTTCTTTCTCATTTTTCACTCGTCTATTTTGTCATTCGAGCAAAAGGTAAAAGTCTCAGAGCAAGAAAATTAGCCTTGCACCAGAAGTAGTCCCCAAAAACAAAGTAAAAGAAAAAGAAAAAAAGAAAGAAAAAGAAAATACAGAAGGTAATGAGGGAGAGAGAGAGAGAGAGAGAGAGATGGCAGGAAAGAGAGAGATCAGCAGGGGCGGGGATATTCGGTGTGCCGTGGCGTTGCACGTGCACATGAGTTGGAAGCTTTCGAGTTCCGTGCTGGCGAACAAAAATCAAATGGTGCCCTGACGTCCTCTTATAAATTCTGCTGACCCCATCGTCTTTTTCTTCGAAGTGTAACCGACGGTTGTGATCTTTTAATTCTCTTGCTCAAATTAATGCCTTTTTTTTTTTTTTTTTTGCAGGTTCGCCCATACACCGCACAATTCTCCCGTGTATTGGCATTACGCGTGTAAATGAATGAATGGGCATTACAGGAAAATAACTTATGTTTGTCCCTTAAGGCACAACTAATAGTAAAAATTTGACAAAAATAAAAACAAATAAAAAATAAATATATATATATATAACTTATGTTTGTCCTTTAAGGCACAACTAATAGTTAAAATTTGACAACAGAAAAAAAAATAAAAATAATATATATATATATATATATATATATATATATATATATTTTTTTTTCTGCAATATTTACCTATTTTTTGAATTACATTAATCACATTTTTTTCATCATTTTTTTTCATTAGTCTTTTATTATTTTTACCACATGATAATTCACATAATGCCTCGTATATTAAATTTTGTTAAGTTAGAACTCATATTAATGATTTTGTGATCACATGATAATAAGTTTTTTGTTAAAAATTTTGATAATTAAAAATTAATTTAAAAAAAAAGAAAAATTCTTAAAAGTTTTTAAATTAATTTCTAAAAGTAGAAAAAAATCTAAAAATAATTAATTTTGAAAAATTCTACAAAATTTTGAGAAAAATTTCAAAAAAAAAATTAATTTTAATTATGTCAATGGAAAACAACAATGCAATAAAAAAAATTGTGGATGTATTTAAAAAAGTAAATAAATATTATTGGTGAAATTTTATTTTTAAAAAATTTTAAAATTTTATTTTTATAATCTTGATTTATAGTTTTCAAAAAATATATGAAGTTTATGAAATTAAAGAATCACTCTTATTGTATAGTTTATAATCTAATGAGTATTTTGATAGACCAAAAAGAGAAAAATTAGGTTTTTATTTCATTTGACAAGTTACCTACTTTCCATTTTCTTTGCCAATAATAGGATTTCTTAATAATTTGACCAAAAAAACAAAAAAACTTCAAATTATGTAACACATAACACATACGCATCATGCATTGAACTCTGAAATTTCTTGATCCACCCCTATCGCTATGATTCATGTGCCCCAAATGACGAGCGAATTGTGGCAGAAAACAAATTGTAAGAAACTCTTTTTGTACTTAAAATTGTAGAACATTTTCGCTCCCGAGGAGGATGCTTGCATAAACTCACGACTCCCTCTCTCTCTCTCTCTCTCTCTTCTCTTCCTGTTCTTCTTAATTATTTCTATTTGATGTCAATAGTTTACGCGTCTAAGGGGCTTCTTCCTCCCTCTATATAATTATTTCAAACTATGTGTATCATAATTCGCTACCTCCGTTTCATATTTTAACCCGAATTGGAGAATTCAGCTGAGGCAGCACCACTACTACTAAACCTTGCATAAAGCAAAGACTTACTTTGTGTTTGGGAGAGAAGAAAAGGGAAAGCCGAGAGAAAAATAAGGAGGAAAAAAAAGTTAACTTCTTTTCTGGTTATTAATTTTTGATACTTGATTCATGAAATGAATAATTTATTCATATTAATTCTTTTTATTAACATTCATTAGTTTTATTGTAAAAATAAAAATAAAATTATAATTATAATAAATAGTGTTTTCTTTCCTCTCATTCCACACTCTTTTGATGACCAAAAAATTTTAAACTTTTTTTTTTGTCACACTACCATTTTTTTAAATATATAAAGAATTTTTTTTTTTTTTTTACAATTTTTCTCTCCCTCACCTTATTATCCACACAAAAGCTTAGTCCCGACCTCTCAAAATATCCTACAAATTTATAATAATCGCCGAAAAGGTAAGCACTGAACATACCTCTCTACTGTGTCTAAAAGGATAGCCACGGGTCCCCTAAAACCATGGCCGAAAAAAACCCGATTTAAAGAGCTAAACAGTTCATGTTTGACTTCTTCTCATTTCAATTCTAATTGGGATCTTAAAACTCAAATCACATCACCTTTTTAACATTACTTTTCTTATAAATTAGATTAAGTATATGTGATTTTTTTACTCCTTAATATTTTTGCTTTGTTGTAATTTATTTTTTTAATAAAAAATACATTACACATATATTAATTATCGTATATGTATAAAGAAAACTTGAAAGATATTTATAAATAACTCATCACTTAAATACTATTAGACTGAATGAGTCTCAATAAACTCGATCTCAATATTAATGAGTTAAGAATTTGACACCTCATTTTTTGACATAAATCCATGTTATTTAAGGGTAAGAGTCAACAAGTGAATTCCGATTTAGACTAATATTAAAAAAAAAATACTTTGACTACTATTAAACTTTCACTTTAAATAGTGATTTATTACAATTTAATTAATTGTAATATTATAAAACATGTTAATGGAAAGAATATGGACCTCCTGCCAAATAATGTTTGATGTGATGCGATGTTTTATTTACTTCATTTTAGTTAAGGGAAAGCATGCATTTCTCTTTTTTCTTTTTTTCAAAAAAAATGATATATTTATAACAAAAATATTAATGAGTTGTTATTGTATTTGACGGTCTTCTGACTCTATTCAAAGTACATGTCATAATTGATGAAAAAACACTTTTAAACTTTATCAGTAAAAATACATTTTTGGTAATAAAAATAATAATAAAAAAGGAATGATATCTAAAAAGAATTAAAATTAAATTATATAATACTGTGAATTAAGTTATTATATTGAATTTTAAAGAATAAATTATAATATTTAATAAAAAATTATTGGTCTCTCTAAATTGTGTAAAATTGGATACACTAAATACTCTAATAAAAATTTAAAATTATAATTATAGGATTGAAACAAAAATTTTTAACTATTGCCTCTCTTCCTTGGAAGGAGAAAGGGGTGAGTGAATGTTGTGTGGCCAAAAGCGCGTGAAATTTCCGCCAATGTTCTTGTTTGTTTTTGGGTGTCTGTTACGTAATAGATATAGCTCCCAAGGGGCTACCGGCCAAGCTTCTGATGGCAAGAGGCAATGGAACCGGGGAAGAGGCACGTCGGGCGAAAAAAATGGACCGCAGAACGGCATCAATGCGTTCCCCGAAGCAAACCCTGTCAGCTCGGCATCCCTACAAGGATACAGCCGAGAGTCGCCCTTAAGACACGCGCTGGCTCTGCCCCCCCCTGACTCATTTGACCCCGGCGGGTCCACTCACTTAACTTCCCTTAAAAAGTAAAAAAAAATAATAATTTCCGACGATTATATGTATATTTTAAGTAATCGGGGTAGTGATCTCGTGAATATAGCTATTAATATATATTATTTTAATAATTTTTTATTATTTCCTACTCACTCAAATTCATGATATTCATAACTATTTATATCTAATCCCTCAGAATATGTATCTATTAATTAGTTAGGGTATTTATTCCATGTTTACAGCTTTTGAATGCATAAATGAATATATATATATATATATATATATATATATATATATATATATATATATATATATATATATATTAAGTGTTCACTAAATTTCTGTCACAATAAAAATTCCCTTGTGCTTTTAAGTTACAATAACACCACTGCCCTATGATCTGGCTTCTATGACCCTTGACCAGTGCGTGTAATGAGACAGACATGGAGTGAAACCGTCCTATTCGTGACGCATTCCCACCCAGTAGTTGTCAGCCTATAAGCATGAGAAGTTGAGAATTGGAACGTTAAAATTCTCTCAGTTCTTTTTTTTTTTTTTTTTGTTACTGTCGCTTGTCATTTTCTAATCAAGATCGCAATGAATGCTCCTGTTTTAGTGAAAATTTCCTCGTCTTTCTTACCATCAGCTCCGAGGGTAGTCGTATAATGTTAAAGTTATAAACTGAATTATTATAATCGTTACGGTTTCCAGCTTGCTTCGGTTATAGTTGTCACACTAGCTAGTTTGACTTCAGTTAAACTTACAAAAGATTGAAAGAAGATTGCATGGAGCTCCATGTTATGAATTGGGTTGAGCACAAAACATGGGTTTCAAGCACATGAGAAACAAGACAAAAGCCGTGGGAAGAGATGCTCGAGTGATCGACGATTCAGCGTTTTGTCTCCTGTTTTGCAGATTTGGAAGATGTACGTACTGTGTGTGTGTGTGTGTGTGCGTATGAACCATGGATTGGGCTATAGGAATAATCAAGATTGTTTCACTTAGATATATAGATAGAGATATTGAAATAAGGATGGGGGAGGAAGAGAGCCGAAGAAGAGGAAAGCAAAGGAAATTACAGAGGGAATGAGGGAAGAACAGAAGAGGCTGGTGAATAGTAATGTTGTGGCAAGCAAAAGGCGGACAAAATGATCTCCATACCGCAGGCTTTTAAGACATGACAGAGAGATAGAAAGATAGAGAGAACATGGAGGTGTTGGGGCCCATTTTATGTACGTGTGTGTTTTTGGTGTGGGGAGAGGAAGAAGGGGAGGATGGGTTGGGTCCCAGACACACCGCCCAAGACCTTGACCTAACCCTAACCCAACATCACGATTATAACCAAAGGAAGACGCAGAGAGAGAGAGAGAGAGAGAGAGAGAGAGAGATTGCATTTACTAGCCAAACATCTACAAAGCTTCGGCCTTTTTCCCAAACCCTTTAACCAACAACTCATCTTCGTATTGAGAACAAGCTATGAGAAAAGAAAAATTTCCACTCACAAGAGATTAGGACCAAGAAAGATGGGCTCCATTCAGCTATTTCGGCTGAAAATTTGGTGGCAGGTAATTGAGAGTTGAAATTCCTCATTTTTGACTCAGCATTTTTCAGCCACCCAGAAACAAAACAGGCAGAAAGCCACAAGGGAAGCAAAGCAATTTCTTTCTCTGAAGAAGAGATCGATTGTTTTGAGTCGAGATTTTGTATGCCTGTGGCTTTGAGGCTTGAGGGAGTTAATTGAGCTTGTAAAATTCGAAGAAACAAAGAAATGAATTCGCTAACAGCCCACGGGCGCCCTCTTCCACCTCCCTTTCATGCCAGCGATCTTCATCTACATCCCCACCATCAATTTCAGCAACACCGTCAGCAGCACAATTCTGAAGACGAGCAAAGGGGTAACGGCAGCCTCAACCGCGGTCAAAAGCGAGAACACGACGAAGTCACCACCGTTAGCGCCACCGCGATTATCGATGGCAAAGAATTAGTCCGAGCGAGCTCCGGTGGAGAAGGAGAGAACACGAGACGGCCTCGAGGGCGACCCCCAGGTTCCAAGAACAAGCCCAAACCGCCGATCATAATCACCAGAGACAGCGCCAATGCCCTTCGGTCTCATGTCATGGAAATTGCCGACGGCTGCGACATCATGGAGAGCGTCTCTACTTTTGCAAGGCGGAGGCAAAGGGGATTTTGCATCTTGGGTGGAACGGGAACGGTAAGTAATGTCAATCTTAGGCAACCGGGCGCTCCAGCCGCAGTGGTAACTTTACATGGAAGGTTCGAGATATTATCACTTTCCGGTTCGTTCCTGCCGCCTCCAGCTCCTCCGGCTGCATCCGGCTTGACCATATACCTAGCTGGTGGTCAGGGCCAGGTGGTTGGGGGCAGCGTGGTGGGTCCACTTCTGGCATCTGGACCGCTGGTGATCATGGCGGCCTCTTTCGGTAATGCAGCGTACGAAAGGCTGCCGTTGGAGGAGGATGAGTCGCAGCCGCTCCCAGTGCCGTCAGGTAGCTCATTCCCATGCTCACCACTTCCCAGAATCTTTGGTCAGCAGCAGCAGCAGCAACAGCAGCAGATCATGCAAGATCCAAACCCATCAATCTTTCAAGGGTTGCCACAGAATCTACTAAATTCGGTACAAGTCCCAGCCGAAGCCTACTGGGGCACAGGTCGCCCTCCTTATTGATTAGTAACATCAAGTAGAAATTAATTAAACTGTGTATGTTTTTCTTCTTCTTCTTCTTCTTCTTCTTCTTCTTCTTCTTCTTCTTTGCTTTATTTCTTCTCTTGAAGTCATCGATCTTCATTCTTCCTCCTATTCCCATCTTTCTTTTCTGTCAAAACTCAAATCTTAGGTTATGCGTTGCAAATGAGTATTCATCTCTGTGCTTGATAGTTTGACAGAAGAGTATACAATTTCGAAATCGCCCATGGCTTAGGGCTCATACTCATTCATATCTACACCTGCATCGATCGATTTTGGTTAAAATTGAAGAAACTTCCTGAGGTGGGATTTCAACTCTCTTTTTCTCTCTCGATCCACTTCCTCCTTTCAGTTGCAGCTCTGATAGCTTGCCTGAAAATTAATCCTTCCTTGTTTGCGGAGAAAGGCTAGAGAAAATTTTTAAAGAAATTGGAGCAAAGGTGTTTGCTCTTTTATGTGCAGCGCTGAAAGTTTGATCAGATTTCTCCTTAAGATGACCAAAAACACATTTCTATACTTCTATAGCCACACAAAAAAAAAAAAAAAAAACTTTTAAATAAACATTGATCTGTTGCTTTTATATATACATTCTGTTGATTATAATTATGCTCCTAGATTTTTGAGCAAAAACATTTATAAATAAATTTTATTCCAATTTCGTAATATCTTGGTTTAGCTAGTAGACATATTCTTTTTCTTCTATTTTTTTTTTCCAGTATATTACATTGAAAGCATTTTCATTGTTGCCACTTTATTCAAAGATACATAGATGGTTAATATATTCTCCCTCTCTCTCTCTCTCTCTCTCTCTCCTTTTTCCCCCTCTTGTTGCATGTGTTCATCCACCAGATATCCAAAGACTAGTTGATTTTAATTAATTTGGTGTTTGCTAGAGAGGGTTGCTTTGAGGAAGAGTCAATTTCATCAAGCATAAAGTTATGGGGTTAGGGTTCTCAATTGTTTTGATTTGTTTGTTTGTTTTTTCTTTTTTTCTTTTTTTTTTCAAAACTCAGTTTCTGATTTGGAACTTGTTAGCTAGGGTTTTGATTGAGCATTATGGAAGCATTCCAGTGCTGCCTGCATGAACATTGGGTACTGGGCTACACGTGCGCTGCCCTGTAAAAAAACAAGAGCTCATTTTCGAGGCAGCTACACTCCCATATAAAGGCATCATCCCCAACCCACAACAACCAGGACAAAACAGACCTCAAGCTTTACACTCTCTCTCTCTCTCTCTCTAAATTCCAAGACTGTCACTGGCACTACAGCAGTAAAAGTTTTGGAAATTAATCGATTATCTATTTGTGTGTGTGTGTGTGTGTGTGAAGATGAAAATCTTGAAAAAATAACAAGAGTACAAATTTGATTCTGGATTGGATAGCATTAACCTCTGAAAACACTATTTGTAACTGAAACTATTGATTACTGCCACTCCATAGTTGTTGATCATTCTTTCTAGTCATACCTTAATGTTTACCTCTGCTTTCTCTTAATTAGGCTTTCCGGTGATGTCCCCCATCAATGACAATATTGATAGGGTCTTCATCAAATCATTTGGTAACATTTACATTCGTTGATTTCCACCACCCCCCCAACCCCCCCCCCCTTTTTTTTTCTTTTTTATCTGTTTGATATGAAATACGATTGATAATATTCTCATTACCAATGTAATGTCGGGTAGGCGTTTCATTTAATTAGTACTTGATGTACTTCTTTATCGTCATCATTTAGCTACTTCCATGGTTCAATTTTTTGCTTTCACTAAAAAATTCCGTAACATTCACTTGAATCCTAAGTAATTTTTAGATGTATATAATAATGTTAATTGGTCAAACGATCAAAACTCTTGGGAGTTGAGTTCAAACTCTAACTCTCCCAAGTTTTCATTTTTTTTTTTTAATTTTATGATTAGGCACTAATCTATCTTGTAATTCCAGTAAGAGAAAAATTAATTAACAATGTTTGTTAAGATATAGGAAATATAGATTAATTATATCTTATTTATTATTATAAACAAATAAAATTAGAAGTAGAATGAAATTACTTTACTATCTTCTTTATACCTACATGTACAATAATAAATATTATTATTTAGTGGTGCTCCCATAATAAAAAATAACCTAACCTACTACACTTTGGAATTCTAGGTGGATTAGCCCCATAGGCCTTAATTTGAAATTTGAACTCTAGAAATCATTAGGAAAATAAATTTCATGAGCCAAGACCTATCATTCTAAAACTGTACATATATTTTCAGCTAGGATTTTTATTGCAAATGCATTTCATAGAAATTGTAAATAAAACACAAACCCCTTTTATCCTGCAGATGTGTTGAAAGTGTGAATAACGAAGAACAATTCAATTTGAACAATTAAATTGTTAATAAGTCTTGGAAATGTTTATATGTTAATATTTACCTACAATCATACATAATCTTGGTCGGCTAATACATAGTTTTTACCTTGTGCTGAAATTATCAGTATTTTTTAATAAGATCTATGTGACATGCGTTGATTGAATTCGTGAGTTCTTGCTTTGAGATTATTTTAAGAAAACAGTCAATTGGAAAACGTATGCTTTTGTTATTACGAAGTTTCATAAAATGACAACAAAGATTATTTTCCTCATCTCTTATATGCACTAAATCTTGCACTGTTGGAGCCTAGCACATGCAAAGATTGTCATCTAATTATGGAGACTTAGTCTCACTTTTTTTCTTGAATGGCAAAATAACATTATTCATTAGTCTAACTTACAATATAGAAAATCCATATTTAGTAGTTTAAACTTCTGACTAGACACACTCTAGTGTACGAAACTTTGACAATATGGGATTTAAAAAAAAAAAAACTTAAATATATATAATTTTATTCTTATTTTTATAAAAAAAGATTGGTTTTGCAAGTTACATATATCTTCAAGACAACATATGCACCCTATAATTACTTGTATAAAAAAAAAAAAAGAAACATCTATCCACACGTCAACATGAATGTATGATTTCAATCCAACACATTTTTGCCTAAGGGAACTTGTTGAAGAATTGATTTTTTGCTATACTTTGCTGAGTGCATAGTTTAAAAACAAATTAAAAAAAAAAACAAAAAACAAAGAGAAACATGATATTGTGCCTTTCTTATTTTATGAGAAAAACCATCCTTGTACTGAAATCCAGAAATTGATTTAAAGAATGAATTTTTGACTATTTTCAAGAAGTTTTAGCACAATGGTGAGAATCTATTCAAGTTAAAAATTTAAATTGTTGAATGAGATATTGTGTTATGCGTAGAAATTGTCCCGAAAGTCCTCTTTTCCCTCAGAAAAGAGAACCGGATTGAAAGAGTACAAAGATGTACAAGACAAATATGCGAACACCAGCTACATCATCTATCAAAAGATGAATTTGAGTTTTGACTCTGGTGTACAATTGAGAATAGATATTAACCCTTTTAATTGTTTTTTAGATGGTTGGCTTGTATCTACTCATTTTGCTTAATCTTGTAGGAAAAATTATTGCATGAGACAATCCTAACATATCAACACAGTGAATTTATGGGATAACCTAATCAAAATAAACCATTTTAGCGAAAAACAATTTTGAAAAAAGTAGATCTTAGAGTTTAATTAGCTTCAATATTATTGTTGAAGTTAAAATTTAATTAGTTCTAATATTACTATTAAAATTTAATAATTTAAACATGAAATCATATTCTTTGGTTATATAATAAAAATCTAGATTTATACTCACCAACTATATGATAAATTAAAATATTTAAATTCTTATATAATAACAAATATTTAATTATTATTGAAATTGTATTGAACTAATTCAATTAATCTAACTTTTATTTAAATGCTAGTTCCTTAATTATATAAAATTATATATATTCAATTATTTAATTTTTACTTAAATATAATTTTTAACTTGTGATGAATTTAAATTAATTTTAACATTCTTCTTAAATTTAATTCGATTTTATAATCATTTATAAGATCTATTTTAACTTAACAAAATTTTTAAATTTCAATAATATTTTTTCAAACTTGTATTTTGACTTTATTATTTTTAAAATATCAGACCATATCAATAATTTTGTCACCTCATCTTTAAACTCATCTAAAACCCTAATTCGTCCTCTGACAAGGTCATTGCAAACATAACATATTTTCAAATTATTATCAATAAATTATAAGAAATTCCCTCAACAATTTTTTTGTAACTAATCTTTATCAATTTTTGTTTAATTTTTTAATCTTTAAGGAACTTAAGGTATAAGATTTTGAACAATAAAACCTATAACTTTATTATATACAACACATTATAAAATGTATTATTTATAGAGTATTATTATATAAATATTTCACTTTCTCATTTTATATCTCATATAAAAAATTAAATTATATTACCTTTAATCTTTAACTTAATAAATTCTTAATTTGAACTACCTTTAACTTTCAACTTTACAAGTGCTTATATTTGAATTTTATAAATTTTATTAACTCAACATCTATTATATTAAATTTTTATATTTAAATTATTTATATTACCTAAATTACTTATAATTTTAAATTTTAATTTAACTTCTAAATTTATTTTTAAGTCCAAATCTTTACTTTTTTTTATTGTTTTGTTGTTATTTTTTGTAAATTAGATTATTTTGCTCTTTTTTTTTTCTTACTCTCTTTCTTTTTGTCTTTTCCTTTTCCTTATGCATAGTGGTTGATGTTGGCACTCTAGTGACATTTATTGGCAATTTGGTGGTTTTTATAGCAATTTTGATGAGACTTATATATTTTCTTTGATCATATATCTACTCTGATATAATTAATGAATCAATTATTAATTCTAAAAATTGTTTTGATAGTGACTAGCAGCATTTGGTGATAATTGATGGTTGTTCTCCCTTTTCTTTGGTTCTTAGATTGAAATTGCTCTTTTATAATTTTCAGATTGTATATCAACTCTTATTTGATTCCTTCTTTAAGTAACATCTTTGATGATGACTCCCTAAATGATCCTACTTTAATAGTGGCTCTTGAATCAAACCAATTTTTACATCATTATTAGAACTAAATAACATACATATAAAGTTATATTCATTGCTAACATAACAAAAATTTATATTTATACTCACTAACTATATAATAAATGAGACACTCATATTATATAATATCAAATATCTAATTCTACTCAGTTATTAAAATCTATTAAATTAGACTTAACTAGTTTACTTTATATTTATATATTAATTTATTAATAATGGGAAATTATATATATTTAATTATTTAATTTTGTTTTAATATTAATTTTTAATATGAAATGAATCCGAGTTAATTTTAACAATAAGGAGCTGAAGGATTTCACCATTTTGTTTTGAAATGTTTAAATTTGTTGATTTGAATGTTAATTTTTTCCTTGCTTTTCCTCGTATTGATGAAAATGTCTCACCCAATAATTAATCTTTAGATATTTAATTAAAATTTTTTTTTCATTTAATTAATTATCAAAACTCGTGTGTTCGGATTTACAAAATGAGATGGCAGGGTTAGATGAGATGGGGAAAGATTTTCCTAGATCTATTACACAGTGGAAGACTCTATGAGTCTCCCAATAAATAAAAAAGAAAAGCCCAGATATGTAACATCCATATCTTCTCCGTCCCTGTGAAACTAATTGCTGCACTTTGGTTCTCCTAAAGAGAATTTTATTTTATTTTTTAATGGATCCTGAAGAGTAAATGTTCCCCTCAATCCGCACCAGAAGATTGGGGGTTCTACCGATGCTACAATCCAAGTTTAGGAGTCTCCTCCTCCAGGGATTGGTATAATAAATACTATTTCAAGTAGACATAATTGGCGTGGCTACTCCCATAGGCGGGCTAGCTACCTGACTTATGTTTGTTTTAGCTTTCTCTTTTTTCACTCGTCTGTCATTAAAAAATAAAAATAAAAAAAAAACAATGTTCCTCCCAATGCATTTTCCTTAACGAAGTTTAGTATTTCTAGTGCATACTTGGAGATGAATTACAATTAGGTGGACAATACTATTGTACTTTGTGAAAATGCCATCGTGTGCCGTCATGATTAATAAATCTAGATTCTTTGAATATATACACCCGAATGATTAAGTGCATGTCTAAAATGTTATGATTCCATCGTTGCCATCTTATGCCTTTTGCTATCTTTTCTGGCGGCCATCTCGTGATAGAGCTTCTGAAATGACCCCTTTATGCCAAGGTACCCGCACCTCGCAGTTGTGCATATATGCATTAATTATATCGAACTTTTAAATCAAGTGTCTTTTATCTCCCGCTTAGGTTAGACTGATATGGGTGCTGGAAAACTAGTCCCGCAATAGCCCTTTTTCGCCAGGATTTCAATACGGATTAATTGTGGACACTTCTTAAGTCGTTGGGATCCTCCAATGACAAGGGTTGTTTATTGTTTTAACTTTTAAAATCATCCATTTTCTGCACCCTTTGAAGCCTCCCAGCGGCAAATTACTTTGGAGAGTGAAACATGCTATTGCTGTCTAGGCTTCCTTGCCTCCTCCTGCTCATAAAATGATCTTGTTTCCCTGGTAACATTTACTGTATGATTCTAATTTTCTCGGAATCGACCACGTGTATATACTGAGTATCCTATTCTCATTTCATCTGCCAGTTGCGCTTAATTGCTATGGTTCCAAGATCGGTATATTTGAATGTAAATTCTGACTATCTTATTACACCGCACCAGGCAGGGAGTTTAGCTAGCTAGTGGTACTGGCTTTCCGATTTATTCTCTCTGTGCACAACAAATTTATTAAAACCTATTCACCTGTGACAGGAGGTTAAAAAAGATTTAACCCTCCTACTGCAAATGGAGCCACGCAGGAGTTCTATTTATTATTCTACTTTTTAATTAATTAACTTTTTGACTAAAATCCCAATTTGAAATCTCAAACTCTGATACTCCTTGTTGCGTGGGGGACTTTGGAAAAATGCACTGTAATCCACAAAGCGCCGTACGTGCCTACAGAGAAATTCTTCCAGGAGTAGCTGGGAATTGGATAAATAGCAGATGAGCTTTTTAAACTGGACCAGCCCATTCCTTGGCTAAGAGTTAATGTTATTTAGGTCAGCGCTCACATCATTGCAATATAACTAGTCCTTTCGAGGGTAGGATTGGCAGGCACATACCTTTGTACTTCATTTCTGATTCAAGCCGAATTTATAAACGTCAGATTGGTGTCAAATACGAGGCCCACCCAACCGATGTGGTGTGAGGAACTCCTTCGACATTGTTTTTGCTTTTCTTTTCTTTCCCGGGTCTTACTTAATCCTTCTCCTTCAATCCATCCGGCTATTAGAATTAAATTAATATATCACAAGAAAATGATATAGTAATAGTACACGGATTACAGAATACAAACGCAGGGCCTCACTTCTTTACACCAAAATTGCCAGAAGATTTTGGCTGAACGGAGAGGGGGGGGTGCTAATCTAGCATGAAGAATGTAGTATTATCATTCTCAAACGATCTGTACACCAGCCATCAGGGGTCGATCAGGGGGGGCCCTTGGAGAGCGGATGGAAGAAATTACTCCTGCAGTCAACACTCTATCCGTAACCGCCGCATCTCGGATCTGAACGTCAGGCTTGAATTCAATGTCTGACGTGCAAGACTTTTTATGTCTTCTCTAGAGCAGTCCCGGGAGATACGAACAAGCTCCCAGAGTGCGCCTCCACTAATCATGTCTTTGGCATTTACTTCTGAAATCTCAAAATTTTCAAGTTAAAGATATCACTAAAATTCTCCATGGAAATAAGCAAAAGTTGCACTCACCGTGCTGCGCCAAGTGGCAAAGTGCCAGCTCAATGTGGCGCCTTATTGGCGCTGCTTCATTATTAGCATTTTGTACGATCCATGGAAGTGCACCATCTTCTATAAGAAAGGATTTGCCACCTCTTATTCCTGCCAGAGGTTAGTATGGTGTCAACGTTCAGCTTCAATTTATTCATATCCATTTTTCTCGTCAGTAAAGGAGCTTCTCTGATGATATGAGAGCTATGCCCCCATGCAGCTTAAACCAATCATTTCCAGATTTCCAGCTACATGGTTGTTGAAATATAACCAGGTCCAATGTTTCGTTCTAGGCTTCTACCACAACAAATCAGAAATAATAGCTTGCATTACACAGAGCACTAACCTTGTGTAGATGCTCGTGACTCGCACTTTGCAAAGTTTGCAATCCCACGTGCAACTTGGGAAAGGACATCAGGATGCCCACACCTCACCATTCCTAACAAAGCCCTTATCCCCCCTTCAGACCTCAGCTTTGTTTGTAGCTTGTCTGGACAAAATTACAAAGGATATCAGCAAAGATGAATTCAAATGCAAACACTGCTGCGGTCCTGTGAAGCCAATTTGAAACCTTGAGTAAATACAATCTTTAGTTAAGTTGTAAATCACTAAGAATACTCTGCATGGAAAATTTTTGATATTATTGCTCTCATTAATCGTAACCATATGTGAATGAGGACTTCCATGTCTCCACAAATTACTATCCTCTAATAATAACTAATGTTTAACCATTCTTAGTCAGGCAGCAAATCCAAAATACTCCAGTGCCAATGATTCTTTTCAACTTTTTCAAGAGCTAGGTATGTGCTCTCATAATGTCATTAACTGCCACAAAACCATAAAGACACAGAATAAAAGGTGCATTATACCATTTCCACACAGATTAGCAATAGCTCCAGCAACCATACGTAGAGTTTGAGGATCTTCAGCATCAGCTGCTGTCACGGATAACAAGCTAATTCCCCCTTGTGCCATTATAAGCTCTTGATTAGCTTCTGTAAGGCAACAATATGAAAAACCAAGATTTTATAAGCAACGTGCTTTTCACATCCTTCAGCAAACATGCTTCCAGAACTCTTGGAGAAAACAGGGCAGTTTCATCATTACCATTCATTGCAAGGTTGGCAATTGCACCAGCTGCAACTCTGCGAACAGTTTCATCCTCATAGCTTCTGAGAAGCATCAGCAGGGAAGTAAGGCCACCAGCTTCAACAATCCTCTTTTGGTTTGATTCTGCTTAACAAATTGTGAACTCCCATTATAATTATGCAGCAAAATCCAGAAACAAAGTGGCGCATGTTAAGGAATTTTCCTTCCTGCTTCTTTATTCTTTTCTTTTTTGGGGTGGGAGGGGGCTGTTAAGGCCTGTAGACCCAAACTCAAGATCCACATTGCTCAAAAAATGAACACCACAGTTCAAACATGAAGAACAGTTCCTGTACATTAGTGAGAAAAGAAGGTAACTTGAATACCGACCTTCGGCAGCTAAGTTTGCCACCACTTTTACCGCATGAATTCGCACATTAGCATCTTCTGACTCAAGCAATGACAAAACATTTTGCAATCCAACTGTCAAATTGATTGACAAAATTCTCAGAAACACTTAGACTGGATGTAACAAAACTATCAGAAATGCATGGACTAAATCTGTCTATCTGATTACTTCATGCTTACATATTATTTACCTTGCTCAAAGAGTGTGGAGATTGGCAACTTCTGTCCATTTACAGAGTCTTTAAACTGAGGATGCCTGGACTGAGACATCAGAGAATCTAAACTAGTAAAAGAATTTCCAGGTCCACCTCTGTCAAGATACCTTCTTGCCTGTAAATGTAGAATTGGGATGAACAGAATTGAATTCAAAAAATATCCAGGCTTCAAGAAGAAACAAGATTTTTAAATCTCACAACCATCCAGTACTATTGGAGAGTAGACATCCACTTTCGAAGCACTTCCCATAGAGCTCTTTCAACACTCTAAAACCACATACCTGGTCAGCTTCAAAAGTCAATTGCAACAAGTGACTTTGCAGAGCTGAAATTTCTTCTTCCAGTTTCTTCTTCTCATAAGCATCATCTTCCAGTCTCTTGTGGAGCCTTAAAACCTCCAAATCCCCACCTACCTAGTGCATGAAAAAGATCCCTTATATTTGACAACCCAAGATTCCATCTTTTTTCTTTCTTTAGGTTCTATTTCTGGTTTAAGAAGGGGAGTCGGTGCTAGGTGGCAATAAAGCTTAGAAAAAGACAAGTCAGATTGTGCAAATGAAATACTCTCATAATACGCATAAATCTTACCCCAGACTGCATATATTGTCCTAATTGACCCTTTAACTCATTGGCCTCTTCTTCAGCTGCCTTTCTTAGCTGAATTTCATCTTCAAGCAACCTTTTCAGCTCAGCAATTTCCTCGGGGACAGAAAACTGTGCTACCTGTAGCATAGGAAGAGAAGAGGTAGAGACAAGTATTGATCATGCTGATTGGATCCAAGAAAACAGATTACAATGAATTGATAAGGTAGTTATGTAATTGCAACATGTCCTAATCCTTATGGCACCACAAAACTGCAACCTCATTGCTGCACAAGAGGAGCTTACAACAGACAAATAAAAATAACTAGTGAGGGCAAAAGACTAAACTAGTTTAAAAGATGCCGACACTTGCAATGGCCCACTAAATTTCACCAAACACCACAAGAGTCCTTTCTCAGAACAAGAAAACCTAGCACCACAAATCTGTTACAGAAAGAATACCTCTCCATTACATTTATTACTAATGAAGCCATCACGCTGATTCATCACAATTTTCTCCTCCAGCTTTTTTACTGACTCCATATATTCCATCTGGCACTTTATCCTTTCCTTCTACAAAAAGTAGCACAAAACTTAAATACTTGGAAAAATTAAAGATGACAGGAATTGAACATTATGGATGCAAATAAACGTTACAAAGTATATGAGGAAAATAAATACAAAGTTTCTCTGAACGTTTTTCCAGTTAAAGCATTTTTCAGCTATCACACTTCTATTCCCTCTCCTTTTTCTACTGTCTAAGATGGGAACCAACCTAAATGAAGACCAGTAAACTCTCAGTATCATTCACAACCAATTATACCCTCAGCTCTTTCCTTGTTTGATGCAAAAGGAAAAAGCACAATGACATACATGTGGTCAAATGATAAGTCCTTATGAAATAAACATTACTTGGTAACAAGCAATATGCAAAGCTGTTGTTCAAAGAAATGTTGCAAGTAGATGGACTAACCTCCAAGGCTTCTGCAAAGTTCCTCTCAACCTCAGAAATACGATGCTGTGCTTCTTGATTTATCCTTTCAACTTCATCATCTAAAGCCTTCTGCTGCCTTTCATTTTCTGTGATGAGCTTGTCAACTTGTATTTCAAGCTTTCGAGACAAACTTTTATAGTCAAACTCTTCCTTTATTTTCAACATATTCTCAACTTTCATGGCCTAAATATAAATGATGTAACACATACAATCAGAAGGTACTCTTTGATATATAATAAGAGTTTCCAAATGCTCTCAAAAATAACAAAAACAGGCATAAAATGGTAATCCATGTTAACAGGGTGCACAAGGTAGGCAGCAAACAAAATCCATATGCTTAGTATAATAATAGAAAAATTGGTCAAAACATAAGCATATTAGAACCACCCGTGGAAATACAATGATGGCTCATTAGCAGGCACAACTGATACAGACAAGATTGATCAATTCACCATGCTCACCCGTTGTCCAAACAATATAGTACTTGTAGTCTCTCCTCGATGACGGGGTGAGGGACCTATAGTTACAATTAATGATGTTCTTGCTGTACCTGTAATAGGACAGCAGATTAATGATTATGTGTTACTATGTAAGCCTTTTAACAGCAGTAGTCTCCACTAAATTAGCAGCAGAAGAAACTCATACATGACAAGGTTCCAGTAGCACCCATAGGGGGACAAGAGTTGCAATAAGAGGACATTAGCAAACATAAAGAGCTCTTATTTGGATGAACAATTCAGTATCAATGTAATTGTATGATTGATACCATCTTATGAACCAATTCAGTCAGATCAAAATTGAATCGCAAGCCTTGACTTCTTGACAATAAAGGAATCTCACCTCCAAATGAATCTCTAAGCAATCTTGTAAGTTTTGAATCACGCACTGGAACATGAGCAGTATTTTCTGCCAGTGCATTAATGCACTTCCCCAATGCACTCAATGAAAGATTGATAGACTTGGCTTCCTCTAGCATATGTCCCTCACTGCCTGCCAGGACAAAAGAGGAAAGAACATGTCACAGGACATGTATATGGTAACTCATAGAACCAGGAAGACTGTGATTATCACAGCCATACAATGCAACCATATGTTTCCAAGCTCATAGAACAGAAACTTCCAAAACAAAAGAATGAAAGAGCAAATAGTTAAAATTATCCAAAGAAATGTTGCAAACTCAAAATGACATCCATTCCTTTTCATAATAAGATAATCATATCCAATTGGAGTTACAATGGAAAAAGAGAAACAAACATATTCAGGCTATGATATTCTCCTCAAAGCTTTCTTAGAACAGAGGACTCGAGTGCACATACAAAATGTCCATCCCCATCCAACTTCCCCACCTCTAACATAGGCAGGCAGGAAAAAATAAACATTTAATATGAGAACACAGATTTTTAGTCAGCTAAATGGTCAAATATGTATGACATGGTACATTGAATGGTACGTTCAAAAACACACCTGACTTATGAATACGTTCTGAACCTGCCAGATCAACCAAAACCAGCTTGCTTCGCCGAACAAGAGGCTTGGAAGGTTTCACCAAGTGAGATGAGCTATCAATTCCACTTAAAGGAGTATCCTCTTGTCCCACAACTGATCTTTTAACATGAACCTGCAGTAGCAGACTTGAATATAGTGGCACGGGATATCTTGGCAAACAGGCACATGGACTTGAAAACGAGAGAAAGATAGAGGGAGACTAGTCACCATTAAAATAGCATGACTGCGAGATGATTCAGTATTCAGTTTTGTATTAGCAGCAATTCTATGAGTTTCTCCTAATCTTAGCAGCTCCACAAAACTCTGCTGGTCCCTTATCTCTAAAAGACTTGCCCCAGGTAGTGAAACATCTCCAGTTTTGGGGTCTTCCACAATGGCAATATTATCATTTGCTGGATCAAGGAGGTCCTGGATGGTCTCCATATAAAGCTACATGTATTTGTAGAAGCAAAAATGTTAACCAATTCCTGAATATTAGTGTTAAGTGAACTTTCAAAGGAGATAGAAACATATTCTAGCAAGATGGAAGCACATATGCTGTAGTTTACATTTTACAGTGAAATGAGGTAGCAGATAAGCTCAAGAAAAAGCAAATGAAACGAATGTATAGAATGCTTCAATAATGTTTTCTAGAATAGAGCCTAACAACCTGCAAGTATGAGACTGAAACAGAATCCGTGTCAGGAGAAATATCAGCCAGTATATCCTCCATTGCACGAACCATGATCCCACGAGCAGAAGTATCATCATCTCCCAGGCGTCCAAGTGTAAAAGTTTTTCCAGTACCGGTCTGACCATAAGCCATCACAGTCCCATTGTAGCCATCTAGAACACTCTACAAATCAGAACAAACATCAGATAGAGTGGGGGGGGGGAAGAAAAGGTAATGTTAGCAACAAAGCAGGCAAACGAAATTAGTAAGAGCTTTTTAGTTGAAGTAAACATAAGAGACCTCCACAACGGGCTTGGCAACAACTTCATAGACACGCTTTTGCGATGCGAATTCAGTGAGCACCTCATCAAATTCGTAAGTGTCCGCATCCCAATTGTTCTTTCTAAGTTTCAACCTCTTAAGCTGGAGGCAGGCAGAGCAAATGCTCAAAATGGTGAGGTTAACGGCACCAAAAGCAGCGAAGCTATAATTATCCTATCCTGGTAAACGTACACATATACATTTAAAGTAACGGGGATTGTACATCACCTCGGGCTGCAATTCCACGCAATCAGCAAAATCTGCATCGGCCAGCAACTCCTCCGCATTTCGCGGCCGCAATCTCACAGCCACTCGAACTCGTCCGGGCACTGTCTTACAAGTCCAATTAACAATTGCAATTGCTTAGACAAGTTGATGTATTGTTGCTACAAGGCCAAGCAAATACCAATAGTAACAGTGAAAATAAAAATAAAAAATAATGATAATAAAAAAATCGTTTGTGGGAACTAAGGAATGAAAAAGGAACGACTGACCTCCGTCGTCCGCGGCATTGGAAGAACCGGTGCTACTCCGGCGAGAAGCGGATCCCGTCGGAATGGGCCTTGATTTGAATGACGATGACTTGGGATTTGAAGCGAGAGGCTTGACTGCTCCCTTGGGAGCGCCATTTCTATAAGCACTCGATGCCATCTTCTTCTTCTTCTTCTTCTTCTACGACTCCTACCACTACCACTACCACTACCACTACCACTACGATAATAATAATTATTACTGCTATTATTGTGATTATTATGTCGTTTTCTTTTTCTCTTCTGCTTCAAAATGGCTCGATAACCAACACACCTTCGAATGTCTTGCAAACGAAAGACGCAGACAGAGAGACAGAGAGACAGACAGAGAGAGGGAAGAATGGGGACGTCTGGGTGGCGTGTGGAGTGGAGAGATATGTCAGGTGGTGCTTTAGATTTGAAGGGGGTGAGAAAGAGAGACGGGGCTGTGGGTTTTTAGTGTTACGGAGGATTCGAAGTTCAACTTCAAACAGACGGACACGGAGGGATGATGCGGGCAGGGCCCCACATCGTCCGATGGACTTTAGCAAAAGAGACAGACACGGTCGCATGTTGGTGGACCCTTCCCACCTCAAATTACAAAAATGCACAGCCCCGACCTCCCCTCCCTCTCCTCTCTCCTCTCTCCTCTCTCTCTCTGATTTTTTTTTCCTCTTTATTTTATCCTTTTAATTTTCACCCTCTCCTTTTCGATTATAAAAGGAATAAATAACTTTTTTTATCGTCATACTTTTATAAATCATAAATACCTTTTCTTTTTTACTTTAAAATTAATGTCATTATTTTTGTCCTTATTTATTTTAATTCTTTATTATTAGTCAACTATTAAAATATATAATATAACACATAATTATACTTAAATTAAATTAAATGCTAAGTAATTAAAAATTAAAGATGTGATATTTTTAAAATGAACTTACCATAAAATTTGAAAAAATTTAAAAAATTTGAAAAGTTTAACAATGAAGTTACATGTCAAAAAAATTATATTTTTTTGAATAATTTGAAATTTTTAAAACTTTATGAAAACTTTTACAATATTTTCAAAATAAATTAGGTTTTTATTTTCATTTGTTTAGAATTTTCAGAATTCTTTTTGAACATTTCCAATTTTTTTGAACATTTCATTTGTTCATAAAATGTCCCATAATTATTTTTTGTTGACGAGGTATCTAATGTAACCTATGACTACATGTCATATAAAATGCTTTAATGATTGATTAACAATAAAAGATTCAAACATGTAACGAAAATGTCTAGGATTTTTTTAAAAAAAAAAAAAAGAAGAAGAAGAAGAAAGAAAGAAAATCAAAAGTGAAATCAGAAAGTGATTTATGACATCAAAAACAATAAAATGAAGGGAAATCACCGTCTGTCACTTATGGACACCCAAGCACAAGCAAGCTAGACCAAAAAAAAAAAAAAAAAGGGATAGGGGTCCAAAATTGGAAAACTACCCCTAATCGGTTCACTTCTTAAATGTTCCGGCGTTGAGGAGACCGCAAAAATGCCACGATGCAAGCACGTTCATGTGGGAGTGGAGACTGGGGAGACGGGTGTCGGTAGTTCCCATTCCACGCAGCAGAAAGGAACCGTCTCCTCCTCGTCTATAAAATTTCTCTTTTGGAAATAAAAAAAAAAAAAAAAAGTGCGCGTAATTTTGAAATTTAATTTTTTTCCTATTTACAAAAAATTCAATTTTTTTTTAATTTTAAATATATTTTTATATTAATATTAAAATAATATACAAATTTATTATATTTATTAAAAAATATAATATTATTTATATTTTATTTAAATAAAAAATAAAAAGACACTCAAATTATAAATATTTTTTCCTTTTTAAAAAAATAAAAAATGTTATTAGTTGTAAAATATAATAGTAGAATCATCTAAATTTTTAATTTTTATTTAGAATTTGATCTTTAGGTCATAAAAAGATAAAAGAAAATAACAAGAAAAAAATTTAAGTTATGAGTTTCTTTTTCTTTATAAGAAAAAAATATAAATTTAAAAATACTTTTTTGTTGTAAAAAATTAAAATTATTTTTTTGAGATTATTTTACACTTTTTTATTTTTCTTAATCATAAGTATATGTGTTGTGCAAAATTTTAAATATATATGAAAAATTATAAATATGAATTCGATCAATTTTAATATATAACAAATTATAATTGAATAAATTTGATATATGTTAAAATTTTAATTTTATTAAAATATTTAAAAAAATTACAAATTAACTATTAGATTAATATTAAATACTACAAACTATAAGAATTTATTAAAAAAATTATAATTTGAATCAAATACTTAAATATTTATAAAATTAAGTAAATATTGTCATATAAATATTTTATTGTCTTTCTCTTAACTTTGACACACACACACACACACAATCTTAAATATCTAATAAGTGTATCAAAATCAAAAATTCGAGTTATACTTTTAACAATAATTAATTAAACTAATTTTTTTTAATTTAAATTTAAAAAATATAATTAAAAAAATTGAAATTTATTTATTTATTGACTAAAGGTCCAATTTCTTTAAACTTAAATCTTAGGCAATAAAAAGAAATAGTAAGGGAAGCCTATAAATTTCAATAAGTTTTGAAGATTGCAAGGCCTGGCATCAAGCCCACAAAGCAACTAACCTAACTTTGTATATCTTTTAAAAGCTTATAGAGAGACCTTTAAAGACCATTAGTAAAAGAAGTCCAAGCACCTAATTAAAAGCAAAAATTGGTTAGTCCAGTAACTAAACAAGGAATTAACAATAATGCAAAAAATTCTTCTCTATCAATAACAAGCAACTTGGATATTAATAAAGGGAAAGGCCTTGAATAATAAAAAAACAAGAGAAAAGGGAGATATATGAACAAAAAAAAGGGTAATAGTAATTTAAGGAAATAATGACCATGTATGGTTAATAGAGATAAAGTGGCTTAAAGAGATTAAAAAAATAGATATTAGCCTCAGGCAACCTTACTAAAATAGAATAGGCAAATAATAATAATAATAATAATAAAAGATGCAAAAGTTAGATTTCACCATTAACATGTGTTTTTATAAAGGTTAAAAACACTGCATAAAGGAAGTGGACACAAAGGTATATCAAATATTCATTGAATACTTTTTTTTTCATAAGTTAGGAAGTTTTTTTTTTTTTAATAATCAGCATATGTACACACCATGACATAAAAGACAATATTTAAACTAACAAATCTAATTTAACTATTCTAACTATTACGAAATGGTCAGGGAAAGTTCAAAAATGGTAAGTAGTAACCAAAATAAATGGATTCTCAATTTTAGTATTTTCATACCTAAGAAATAGTTATAAAAAACTTATTTCCAGCAAGTAATTAACTAAGAAAAAGTAAAGCATTTTTTTTTTAATTTACTTCTTACATTTCAATTTTCTTTTCGGCAAATCATTTATATTTTAGCTTTCTGACAACTATTTCCCTTATTTATGGTTCTTGCTTGCAATCTATACTTCAATTGATTGTTTGCATTATCTTAGTCTACTTATATTATCATTTACATTTCAACAAAGACATTGATAAGGTGGCAAAGGGTTGTTCAGGTACTATCATCACTAGAGGGGTTATTAAGGGATTTGAGAGGGAAGTGGATGGTAAGATGTATATGTATTGCTTTAAAAACTGAGTTATAAGGTTTGTTGTGTGTTTTCTATGAATTGTAAAACACATATGAGAGAGAGAGAGAGAGAGCACATATAATATTGAGACCAAAAAAGTAAGTTACATTATAGAACTTTGTTTCTTTTTCTTAGAAGATATACATTAGATTCTAACTTTTGTACTTAAACTAATTCAACAATTTCCTACAATACTTACATATAAAAGTCTTTTACATCAACACTAACAACTAATTATAACAAATGATTTAATTGCTCAGTGTTTAAGTCATTTAACATGGTTGTAATCTCTTCCATTGTTGCTCAGTGGTCTTTATAACCTTCATCACTTGCTTGTTTTTATCCATCTCTATCTTTTTTTTTTTTTGGTAATTGAGTCTTTAACAAAACTCTCCTTGAGACTTTTGTTAAAGACTCTTAGTAAGCTTTTAAACATGCCAAATTTTGACTTAAGAAGAGATTTTGTAAGAATATCAATTACTCGTATTTATGAGCTATAACAAACTAGCTTGACTTCACCATTTTTTTTCAGCTTCTATCATGATAAGATATTTAGCATTCATGTGTTTGGTTTTCTTATGTTGAATTAGATTCTCAATAATTTTAATGGTAGATTTGTTATCACACTAGATTTTTATAGTTTGAATTTACTTAATATCCAAATCCTTTAAAATTTTTCTTACCATAATACTTGGTTAATTATTGCTTTGTCATATACTCAACTTCAACAAATGATTGAGCTACCACATTTTACTTCTTAGAATTCCAAGAGAACATCTCTAAGTAAAGTGAGAAGCTATAACAAATGGTACTTTTATATCATCCAAATTCTTAACCCAATCACTATCTACATACCCCACTAAATTTTTATGTTCATTTAGTTTAAACTAAATGGCAACCTAAATAGATTCCTTTAAATATTTAAGTACTCTCTTAGTAGCATTAAAATGATTATTGGAAGGCTTATACATAAATTTGGACAATAAGGTTATTGCAAACATTAAATCAGGTCTAGTGGTAGTCAAATAAAGTGAGCTCCCAATCAAACTTCTAAACCTTATGGCATTTACATCTTTACTTCCATCATTTTTACTTAGTTTAGCATTCATAACCAAAGGCGTTTTCGCTAGTTTGCAATGTTGCATCTTAAATCCATACAAAATTTCTTAAGTATACTTCTTTTAACTAAGAAATATGCCATCATAAGTCTAATGACCTTCAAGCTTTAACAAAAACTCATATATCTTAAACCTGACATTTGAAATAAGCTTAGCATAATAGATTTTAACATATATATTTCATCTGAGTTGTTATTAGTCATTAACATGTCATCAATGTATAGTGAGATGATTATAACCTCTCTACTTGAACTTTTTTTTACATGGAGTGTATGATCATTCTTACTTTTCTTGAACCTTTGGCTACAAAAAAAAAAAAAAGAATCTATCTTATTATACTAAACTCTAAGAGCTTGTTTTAACCCATACAAGGCTTTAGTTAGACTGTAAAACTTCTGCTCCTACCTTTTAAGCTCAAATCCCTTAGGTTAAGTCATATATATTTTCTCCTTCAACACTTTATTTAAAAAAATAAATTTGTCATCTAAATGATTAATCTTCCATGTCTATTTACCAACTAGAGCAAATATATTAGTATAATTAATCTTAGGTTATTGTCAATAACCTTTAATCATAAGTCTTCCTTTGTATCTATTAATTAAGCCATTTAAGTTCAATTTGACCTTGTAAACCCATTTAGCCCTTATGATTTATTGTTTATCGGTTTTTCAATCAACTCTTAGGTGTTATTTTGCATAATTATGGAGAATTCTTCTTTCATAATAACCCTTCACTTTTTAGACTTTAAAACTTCTTTAAAGGATATTGGTTCCACCACTGCAAAGTTATTCTTTTGATATATCTTAAAAAGAGGTCTAAAACATTAAGTAAGAGCATTATCATAGTCTTTAGGTTCCCAATCAAAACCTAAATTCTTAATTGTAATGGTTTGAATTAAAATTTCTCTTTAGATAAGAGGTTTACTCTAATCTCAAAATGTATCTTTATCAAACTTTAGGTTTCTACTAATTTAAATCTTTTTGTTACTAAATTGTACACGTTATAACCCTTAAATTAAGAATTATAACCAACCAAAATGCCTCTTTTTGCTTTTTCATCAAGCTTCCCTTTTTTACAACTAATATATATATGTAGTACAAAGAGCCAAACACTTTTAAATGTTTAACAGAGGGCCTTCTTTAGTCTAAGCCTCTAAGGAAGTCTTCCCATCAATAACTCTTATTGGTAATCCATTTTACAAATAAATAGTAGTGTCAACTGCCTCAGCTTAAAAAATGTTTGATAACCTTTTCTTTACAATCATACATTATGCCATCTCCATTGTTGTTCTATTTGTCCTCTTCATCACTTTATTTTGTTGTAGTATATAACTCATAATAAACTACTATTGGATTCCAACCCTCTTATTGAAAAGCTTGAACTATATAGATATATACTCCTTCCCATTACTACTTCTTAGAATCTTAATGATACAGTTGCTTTAAGTCTCTACTAGTGTCTTAAACCTCTTGAAAATCTCAAAAACTTTTAACTTATGTTTAAGGAAGCAAACCTAAGTCATTCTAGAGAAATCATGAACAAAAGGAAGGAAGTATTTGCTACCACCATTTAAGGAATTTGTTTACATTAGTCCACACAAGTCTAAATGAACCAAATGAAGTTGTTATATATCTCTCTAGGCACCTAAACTGAAGAATGACAATCTTTGTTGTTTACCAAGTTCACAACTTTCACATATATTTGTATAACTTCCAATCAATGGTAAATCTTTTAAAAAATTGTTCCTTTGTGCAAACTAAATTACTTTTATGTTAAAATGCCTTACTCTCTTATGTCATAACTTTTATTTATCTATAACTTTATTGCTTTTGCAATCTACCACCTTCACAGAAGTGAAATGTAAATCAAAGCTCTTATTTTTCATAAGAACTTTAGTAATTTTTATGATATTAGGGTCAAATATCAATAACCTTTTTCTTTAAACAATAAGTTATAACCTTTATACATCATTTGACCAACAATCAACAAATTTTGGTTTAACTCAAGTACCAGCATAAGATCTGTCAAGGAATATGTATTTGATGGCGTTTTGATTTGAATTGATCTGTTTCCTTTACAACCATTTTGGCTTCATTTTTAATCTTAATAGTTCTTAAGGCTAGCTTAGGATCATTAAACAACTTTGCATAACTAGTTATATAATTTGTACACCTATTGTCCAAAAATCAAACATATTAGTTCTCAGTATCATTTAAAAGCAATGCAACAAATAGTCATTCCTTCTTTTCTTATTCTTCTTCAGTGAAATTTTCTTTTTGTTATTATTAAGGATGTGGAGATTGTTGTCTAAAACCCTAACTACCTTACACACACTGCTTCTTTTTATAGTACTTTTCAATATGCCCAAATTTAGTATAGTACCTACATTGCACCTTTCTTTTTTAGAAAGAATTCTCTCGTGTATGACTAGTTCTTTTGTTAGTAAGACATGGGGGAAATTTTCCTTACTTTCCAAAACTCTTGTCAAACTTTAGTTACTTGCCTTTACTAACTTTAATTCTAGATAACTTTTTGTCATTCTTTGAGGTTAAAACCTTCTGCTTTAATTTAACCAAAAAGTAGCATTTAAACTACTATCATTCTTTATATTTCTCCTTTACTCTTAACCCTCAAGAACTTTTAGAAACTTCGACAATATGATCTAACTAAATTCTTTTAAATCTTTTAAAAAAGAAAATTTTTACTCAAATTTCTCAGGAAGATTCATAAAAACTCTCTATCATTCTTTGGTCTAAAATTTCCTCTCCTATTAACCTTATTTGGTTTACAATCTACATTAACTATGAATTCTTTTAAAAGATCAAACTCTTACACTTTTAACATTTCAAATTCTCTTTTTAAGTTTAAAAGCTTTATTTGTCTAGTTTTATCACTACCATAAAACTCATTCTTGAACTTTTCTCAAACTTTTCTTATAGGTTGACAAGTCATGATCCTTGCAAATATAACATCTAAGAGGGTTGCATGCAAATAGGTAAGAACTTTAAAGTTTATATAGCTCTTCTTCTTATGATACTTAATTTGATTAAGGTTAAATTTCCAAGCAAAGATGGTGGATCCCTACTTATTTCAACCACCTCTCACAAATCCTGTATTAGCAAATAAGCTCTTATCTTTATAAACCACAATTGATAATTAATCTTGTAAAGATTAGAGGTGATGGTAGACTAAAGCGATTGAAGGCCATTTACTCTCTCTTTCTCTCAAACTCTTCCTCAAATCTCTTTAACCTGTTGTCCTTGTCAAAACAACTTATTTGCTCTATAAATTTCTAATATCTCACTTTCTCAAATTTCTCTTGACCTTTTTAAGATCCTTTACAACTATGATATTATTAGTAAAAGGTAAAACACATCTGAGAAAGTGAGAGTACAATATTGAGACTTAAGAAGTAAGTTGCATTACATAATTATATTCCTTTTAATTGGAACATATATAATACATTTCAACTTTTGTATTTGAACTAATTTAATAGGTTTTCTATAAAAGTCTTTTACATTAGCACTAACAACTAATCATAACAAAAGGTCTAATTGCTTGGTACTTAAGTCATCTAACATGGCTATTGTCACAAGGCCAACCATTTTACACAAATTTTTTGCCTTGTGATAACGCTAAGTATCTCACTTAGCCTCAGCCAACTCACACACATAGAGAGACAACAACACACTTATGGGAAAACCTCTCAACCTTTACTACTTTCCTCAAAGTACAAAGAACTGTCAAGAGTTACAAGTATATCTCTCTCTACACTTTCTCTCTCTGATGTCTAGCCTCTAGTATTCTGGTATCAGGGTATCTCTTGGCCGATATCTTATATACATTTATATAGGTTGCATGACTTGATTGTCAAACCAGTTATACTTAGTGGGGCATTCCCCACTATTTCCTATAAACTAGGCTAAACATAGATCTGCAATCAATGAGAACCTACCACCTCACGTTGGACTGGTTCAACTTTCATCTACTGCTTGCCCACGTTCTCCTTACTTCAAGCAGAGATTGCCAGTACATCAGACCTATACAGTTATCCCTTCCCATGATCTCTGCAGATAAGGTTGCAGAGGTTTTGGTGGTTCTGCCTCACGTCCCATTAACTCTTTCTTTCATGGTGCATAGGTAAAACCTTACTGATACTGCCACCTGTCCTTCTACTACCCAGCTTGTGTGCTGGCCTGGACCTTTGTCCATGCGCCAGCCTCGTGTGTT
Source organism: Bruguiera gymnorhiza (assembly GCA_020883675.1). NCBI lineage: Eukaryota > Viridiplantae > Streptophyta > Magnoliopsida > Malpighiales > Rhizophoraceae > Bruguiera > Bruguiera gymnorhiza. The sequence goes on along the minus strand of JAIRCJ010001055.1, from coordinate 1,760,074 downwards.
ATTGTAACCAACTTGCGGGGTTCCTATTAGTCACCTTTTTTTTGGTTAATCTCTCAAAGGACACATGCACATCCCTTATAGAGTATTAGAAAATCTGATTTTTTTGTAGAAGGACACCTTAGAGTATTTGAGTAATCACTCTCTCAATTGGTAACCTGTTAGTAGAATCTACTGTACAATCAGTGATCTAATACTCTTCTCTTTTACACTAATGTCCTAACTTGCAGCCCCTTGACTGTAACACGTGCATTCTTGGTGTCCAACTTTACTGCTTTACACATTAACCCACTGTAACTGCCTTATTTTGTTTGATGTGCCTGATTCATACCGACTCTATGCCAAGGACTGACATAAGGTATTGTCAATACTTGAATTTATCTATCCAGACTTGAGGGGCTAACAGCTACCATCTCTTCCTCTGTTGCTTGGTGGTTCGCTGCAGTCACCGTCACTTGCTTGTCTTCATCCATCTTTGTCTTCTTTCCTGCTAGCTGAGTCTCTAACAAAACTCTCAAATACATCAGTCTTGAACCTGCATGGCAGTACGGCTACCCCAAGCTATAGGTGGAGTCCGATTCCAAAGTTTCTATTGATTGTTTAGAGAGGGGCGTGCCATATACCCATCCATAGGCCAACCTGGTGCGGAATTGTCTTGAATTGCTCCAACTTGACTGGGAGATTAATGTTTGCCTACCGGTCCCCCATCTGAAGTTGCCGAGATTTTGAACCCAGATATGGTGGGAGCGTTTTGGCCTAGGGGCCTTGTTCTGTGATTTTTGTTCTGTTTCAGGCATTCTGCCTTCCTATTGATAAAAGAAATAAAAATAAAAATAAATATTGCTTTAAGAAATTTTCTGGGGGTACATTGCTCTGCCAGGACGGAGATCCTTTTGCTAGAAGCAGAGAATCAGGAGGAAGCTTGTTTAAGAAGCTAGTTTCGTATCCTAGGAGCAATTAACCAAAATTCTTAGTTAAGTTGGCTGCTCAGCTTCAGTTGTCTCTGGTGTGAGTGATTTGCCTGGTTCAAAAGCAGCCAGTGCTCGAAATTCTTAGTTAAGCAGAAAAATGCCAATTCTTGTCGCAACAGCCGCTTCTTTTGCTGGTTCGGTGAAAGAGAGTGGCTTCACCCCAACTTTTATGAATCTGGAGGAGTGCAAAATGGAAATCCAACTAGCTGCTTCAATAACTAATTTCCATCCCAATATGTAGTTTTGGAGTTGAAAATCGGTAATTTATTAAGATTATAATTCTTCGTGATGATGCATTTCCCTTAGCAGATGTTGCTTGTTCTGCTATTTTTAGTTGACTATGGGCTTGTTTCTTTCGAGACAATTATGACACGAAGTTCCCTTGAGAGAGATGTACACAGACAGAAAACCTGTTGGATGGCTTGATTTGTCATCTTGATAGTGTGTAACCAATGGGACCTACAGTACCTTATAATACTGTGCCGTCACGAACTGGCCAAGCTAATTCCCTCCCCCCCCCCCAAAGTGTTTCAAGCTGTTTAGCAGGTGTAATGGAGTGTAGGGGGAATGGCCGAGGTGAGCAGTATATCACGGATAATAATGGAATTGTGGTCTGGAGCGGGAATGATGATCAGTGTCATGATGCAAGACGGGATCATGGTGCTTCCGGGGTGATTTCTGTTAGTAGCAACTTGGTTCCAAGTTTAGCGCAAAAACTCGTGTTTGTGGGAAATAATCCTGCCTTGAACTCGAATTTCATGCCTACCATCGAGTAGCCTTTTGTGGAGACAAACCCTCATTGGGTTTGGCTACAGCTCTCCTCTGCTTGGGGTTATTACTATTAGACTAATTCTTAGGCTCCCATATTTGCCTCTTCCTAGTGCAAAGAGGGTATAGTTTGTGAATTCGGTTTAAAAAACAAAAGCTAAAAAAAGAATTGGACGACAAATTTTCATAGGAGAAGACGTTCAGGTTCTTGATGACGACTATTTCATATTGGTAGGTCGGTATCAGTAGGTTTTGCCACCTAAATACTCTGCGACTTTGTGTTGTAGTTTGCTTTTTTAAATATGACTTGTTTGAATTCCTGTGGTCTTTTTTGTTCTCGATTACCGGTAAAGTTTGATGGATTGTAGCTTCTTGGAAAAAGGAACTTCTATGCTGTTGCATTCAAATCAAGTTGCATCTGAATCATTTGACAAAGTTCCCAGAAAGCCAGTGACAAAGGGCTAGATTTCAGCGGGATCAAATTCCTAGAAATTCGTTTGTGGCAAATTCCACCCTACATCCATACAAAGCAGCATCTCTGGATGGATTGATACTTACAAGCGGAATCTATTACTCTCCTGCAAGTGTTTTGTCACCCTATCTGGCCCATGTGTGCGTAATTTAGTTATTTGGGCTACTAGCAGCTAATGGGCCTTTCTGAAAAAGAGGAATTAAAGCTTGTTCAACAGGAGGAACAAAGATTTAATTAAGCACTTCAGGTTAATGGGCTGGCCTGTAGCTCAACCGATCTACTCCAACACCAGCGGTTTAATTAAATGTTTAGCAATTTCCCATGTTTTGGCCCGCGAAGAAACAAGGATAGATGCATCACTCTTTCATTGATTCAAAATGTCGAAAACAGATATTTTACTCCATAAATTTAATGTGTGGTCTTGATATGGCCCCGAGAGTTTAGCTATTTGATTCAACTTCTTAAGCTCTTACGTGAACAGTGGTTAAATTCTGACCAATAAACTGACAGACGATGATGTCTTCGCCATTACTGGAATAAACCCAAAACGAAAAAAGAAAAACAAAATGGACAGACCCCAGAAAAACAGATTCACGAAAAGAAAAGAGGTAGCTTGGAGCAATACTTTTAATAATACAATATACAGAACCAGCACATGTTTGTGTTGCTTTTATCTGAATCTAGATTCATCGGTAAGTGTTACTGTAACAGTCAGGTTACCTCAACCAGAACCAGATCTTTATAAGGATGCCCCCCCAGACATATGAGAATGACTCAAGTCGTATGAAGGGAGACTACACGTATAATTATTTTTATATATACATATATTGGGAGGAACCCGAATGGTCCTACCTTATTGGTTAATAGAGAATCAAATCTATCAGTAAATCACGAAATGCTATGGTTTTAATGATATTTTTTTAATTTATTTAGAAGCAATTAGCTGATTATGCACCTTTTTTTCATTTACTAGTTGCAAGTTAAAAGGGGGAAAAAAAAAGTACAACTTATTTAATCTAGTGAGTGTAAGTTAAAAGAGACACAAATAAAAATACAAATTTTTTAACAATTCTAATTAGTTATTTTAAAAAATAAAAAAATAAAAACAAATATTTTAATTAGTTACTTATATTTGTAACTCTATGTAATTTCTCAACATCCCTTTCCAAGGAAAAAAAAAAAATCAATAGACCAAGGACGACACTTAAATTTATTGTATTTGTTGCTAAAATATTGGTATTAAGCCCGAAACTAATACTTATTAATAAAAATAAAAAAAAGAATGAACTTAAAAAAGGGAAACTAGCAAACCAAAGAAAAAGGAAGATAAAGATCAGAGAGATGACACTATCTCGCTCCAAGAACATATAGAGGAAATAAACATCCTTCCTCGCCATATATTTCTTCACCTTCTTCTGCACATATATATATATATATATATAGTGATTTCTAATTAAAGACCTCTTATTAATGGCGGCTGCTGCTACTGCTTGATTAATTGCGGCTGTTGTCTGATAGAGAGCTAGACGTTGAGTGCTTTCGGAGCTGAAATAACAAGGCTTGGTTCTCTTGATGGAGAAGGCAGGCTTGCTTCCTAAGCCTCTCATTCTCTTGTATGATGCTTTTGTTCTCCATGTACAGTTCCAGGTTTTTATTTCCATCCGTGTCCTTAGAACTGCGAGCTTCTTTGCCTTCACTTGTTTTGACAAACGGCCCCGTCTCCTTCTGCGAACAACAACAACATGACACGAACTGAATATTTTGAGAGAAAATTAAGATGCAAACACAACGGAAAAGGAGGGTGAGTAAGATGTGAGGAACCAACCTGTTTAGCCGGCGATATCCAACGTTTTTCCCTTTTGGTGGCGGCTGTTGATTGCCAACATGAAGGGAAATGCATGGCGGCCCCAATTTTGAAGGGATCATGCACATTTTTCTTTTTTCCTCTGAAGTACTCTATGTTCTGTGTCTATGGGACAGAGAGGAGGATTTTTTTTTCCTTTTTTTTTTTTTTTTCTGGCTTGGGCTGGGATCCTAGTATATCATAGAACTGCCTAACTGTAACCAAAGGGAAAAAGGGAGATTGATGAAAGATGTAAATGGGATTTTGGGGCTGATACCTGGGAAATGTGCAAGAACAAAGAGAACAAAGTGTTGAGTTATATAGATGGAGGATGGTGTTTGTAAATCTATCCGCATATGAAAGCAGCAGAGAAGGAGCCTTTCGTGGTAATGATGGCACGATAGAACTCATGATTACAAGGGCCAACAAATAGATGAGGGATTGCTGCAGGATGATGAAGAAAAGGGGGTCTCTTTTTGATTTATTTGGCGTTCTATATTGTGTACCAGAAAGTCTAAAATCATGCTGGATGAGTGTGGGACCGGGTGGAGACTTTGGTTGGCAAACGGAACAGGACTGTCACAACCATGCAGGGACACCCTTTGAACTTCAGTCACGAAGTTTCAACAAGGTCGGGCTTCTTCTAAGCTGCCGTAGAGGTCCTGATTCAGCAAACGATGCATAATCATGTCTGTTAATTGCCCTTGCGTATTCGATTAATCTCGAAGCTTAATTACTAGTTGGAGCCTTTCAAGTTAGCGCCCATTTGCTAACTGTTACAACTATTATTAGACTTCTTGTCGTTTTTGTTTATGACTATGAATCCCTTTTAACTATACCCCAGATCGTTATCACAATCCCTGAAGACGAAGACTCTCTAATGTTCTTATTCTTAACAAATGAACAGGGAGAATAAAAAAAAAAAAAAAATCTGCAGGCTTGATTTTTTTAGTTGCTCGCCGTGTGTCAAAAATAATTAGTTACGCAACATGATGGGCAGAGCTCACCATATTGGACAATTAACATACACCAAAAGTCTATATAAAATAATAGGTTTTTAGTCCATGCATTCATAACGAATCTAGGGAACACATAATAAGTCAAAGCCGCAGATCTAATCTTAGTTCAAACTACTTCGGACATGTCAATCTACTTCACCAAATTCCAATCACAGTATGATTAATACTAGTAATGACACAGTTTTAACGAAGGGAGCGAGTACGTGAATGTTGAAAATTCAACATTGTTTTTAAAAAATTGACAATTAAGGTGAACAACTATATGATTATAAATTATACAATATGAGTAATTAGTTATTTTTTTTTATATATAAATCTTCTACTCTCTGACGCAATATATTTAAACTTGGGATCTCAAGTTTATCCTTAAAACACTGACTTGGAGGTTAGATTTCTTAATCACTAACTGATCTCTAGAGAACAGGTTTTAAGTGATGTTTATAGCTTAAAGGGTGTTAAGATTAGTGACAGCAATTGGAATTGATCTCTGCATGTAGCTTCTTCGCTCAAGAACATAATTAACAGATTGCTAAAAAAAATTTTTGGCAACGAAGCTAATATGTCTCCTTTCCGATGTACACCCCCCCCCCAGAAAATAAAAAAAAAAAAAAAGCTAATGTGCTCAGAAGACTTGTAAAACACTGTGCAATTAGAAATGAAAGCAATTCTTGAAAGTAGACACATCTAATTGTTTTTTTTTTTTTTTTGCTAGGAAGTTCTTGCGTCTTAAACACAATTTCTCTTTATAATCATGACCTCTCCAAATTCAAAACAACCGAATGCCCCATTTCTTAGCTCATCATGCTTATGTACGTTCATTAACAAGAAACCACACACGCAATCTAGAGTGCACTAGTAAGCATAAATCCAAAGGGTTGGCCCAGTCAAATGACAAAGTCAACACGTTCTCCATCTTATTGATCAAAATTCAATTTTTAAGTTGGGACTGCAAAAAAGACATACAAAATTTCCAATCCTGATACGAATCTTTTGTTTTTTTTTTTTTTGTCTTTTATAAAATTTGTTTAATGAATTTAGCATAACACAAGTTGATAGGAAATACCACATGACTATAAATCCATAACCTTAATTATTAATGAGAAAAAATATATATTCTTTATTCATCAACCTTAATTGATCTTATTGATCAAGATTAGACCCTTAAGATTAGGTTACAATGAAATAATTTTTAATCCTGAGACTGAATTGTTCGAGCTTAATATTGTGTGCTTAAACTGCCCTGTGATACCAACTGCGTTATAAAATACCAAAAAAAAAAAAAAATCAACCTTAATTATGATCCAGCCAGAAAAGGGTGAAAAGGGCAAATCGGAGAGTCACTTCGAGAAAATGTGTCGGTATTCAACGTGGGCCAGCAACTGAAGGAACCCGACTGGAAAATATATATATATATAGTATGGGAGGTATTGGAATTTGTAAGTGGAGGGACTGGTTGAGGAAATGCAATCAGGGAGGACGAAGCTGAAAGTGTAGTCAGTGTGGGTTAGGTTCTTCTTTTGGCCCTTTTCTACGGGTAATTGAGTGCCAATGGCATGCTCATTTATTTGGAAAGTGAAACACATCCTTGGCCTCATCTTCTTCCCCACCCCTATTCTTCTTCTTCACTGTCATCATCACCTCTCTCACTCTTCCACAAAACAGTATCATTATGATGATGATAATTTGATATGGTAGTGGTTTTTAGTCCAACCCCATCTGAGCCCCCTTAATTGCTAGCTGGCCTGGATTGGTACCTGGCTGGTTATCAGCCTGCCAACCCCTCAGTGAATTGGGTTTTCATGCTCTACTTCATTAACATCCCCGGTGAAAATTGTACTTCATTTTGTATGCTTGCTAGCCATCCACATTTGATTATTTGTCTTTTACTAAACTCGCTGGAATATTACACATCAACCAACGTGTCATGTTCTCTAATTTTAATAATAATAATAATAATAATAATAATAAAATTATTAAACTCTTATAACATTAACCTTTTTCAACTTTGATATTTGTATTTACATTAGTTATCTATTTGCTCATGCCTGATTAAGGCATGGCCTCTCATAATGGAAAAAAAAGAAAGAAAGAAAGAAAGAAATCAAAAGCCACCGAACGTTATGATGTAATAATTGTGAGGTTATTTGTTGTAATGTCAAAAATTATGAATTTAAATTTCTATTAAACCGTTCAGCAAGACTTTTCTATTTTACTAATAATAAAAAGAAAAAAGTCAAAAAATGCAAATTGCTCGTCACCCTTTAAATGCAAATGGTTGAGTTAGTTGGTGAGGAGAGAGCATGATGATCTTTAAATTTGTAAAATTACTAACTCTAATTTTTTTTCCCTTTTTTATTTTTTTTTATCAGCTGAATCACGAGAAATCTTGTAATAGTGGAATTGAAGATTCTCTTATTAAAAATTTCCTTGTTTGTTGAACTAATATAAATTCTTAGACATTATGGATAAAATTACAAATATAACATTAGAATATTACATATGAGATTAAATAAGAGAGTATTGTAATTACAAGTTAATTAATCAAAAAATTTGAGCAAATTCACTCACACTGAGATTTTAATTCCTGCCAGGGGGAATATTCCACTTCTTGATACAACTGATCATCCTTCCTTTCACCACATGAATCAAACAAAGAAATTTGCAATTTATAAAAATTTAGAAATTCTCTCTCATCAATGTCTTCATACCAAACATATTTAATCGGATATTCACACCGTTCGATGGTCAACAACGGAATAAAATTCGCCACATTTTCAAAATCTATCTCTCTCTCTCTCCATTCTGGATTAGTCAATTGGCGCAGGAGACGTGGACAATTTTAGTGCTCTTTCCATTCGGTGTGCGTAAGGGGGTGTAATCCAATACATATAATGTTTTTTTTTTTTTTATTTTTTATTTTTCTCTCAAATTTAAATTTGGTTTCTTTTTGTTAATTAGAAGATCTATTGTATGCCATAGGATAAGACTACTTCTCACTTTCATAAATTTTATTTTTTTATAAGATTAAAATTCGAAATTTTAAAAAGAAAAATATAAATTTTTAAATATTGGATATCCTTAAAAGACTTAAATGTGGTTCTTTCACGATATTGGTATCATCAACTTCCCAAATAAACATTAATTGCCCTTTACATATTTCGCATTACAAAGAATATTCATTCTTGCATACTGTATACAAGAAAACAAAGAATATATAACAACTCATGGTTAGCCATGATAAGAACGAAATTAAAATGAAGTGATCTACCAGATACATTGCATAAAATAAATGAAGAGGGTGGTGTCCGAGGTTTGTTTCGGGTCTTTCATCATCAAAATATAATTTATAATCTAATTTTAGTCTAATATAATAATATTATAGTAAAATTTCGATAAAATTTATAAGTGTGCTAATTGAGAATTTTAGTGTGGTAGTTGGGACTAAAAATATCTAAATAATTTAAACAATCTAAATTATAAATATTTAGTTATGTGCTTTATTAAGGAAAAAAGAAAATAAAAAGGCAAAACGATGCTGACTAGTATCAGAAAATTAAATTAGAAAAAAGAAGGCACACAATGAGATTGAGAGCGATAGTGGATGCTGGGTTTCTTCTTCGTGTATTCCCACATTGCTGATGGTGAAGACGATTAGAAGGAACGATGACTATTCAAGCACTTATCCTCAATCCATATATGTTTATTTTTTCAATCTCTTTATTTTTATTTTTATTTGATCCAAAAGCACTATTGCTGTAAAAAATTATATCTCGAAAATTTAAATATAAAAAAAATTACAACTTAAAATTTTAAATATACAAATTTAAAATTTTAATTATTAAAATATTCTTCGAAGATATCCCCGATACATTCACAGTGGCTTTAGTATGGTCCAAATCTCCACCACTGCCCTTGCTGCAGCATTCAAGCTGCTAATCCACGAATATTCCTTCCACCTCTGTTCTATGCTATCCAAATTGTCTATTGTCCAATACATTGCACCTTGGATTTCAAAGTGTTCAACCTCATTATCATTCGCTTTTTATATACCATCATGACATCCACAAAGACGTATACTTATAACACGTAAGAAATTTCAAAGGGAGGATGCATATAGTTTATTCGGGGTTGAGGCTTCGTTCTAGAGGGGTGGCGTCTCCATCTGGAGTGGAGATGCTGATTTTTGATGGTTCCCATGCTGGCACACTGCAACCGAAAAAATAAAAAGGAAATTGTAAAGCCTGTCATCTCTTTAACGACCAATGTAACGAGGGCTTGGGAAGCCGATACTGCCGAACAAATAGAGAACATGCTATAGTACGCAACTATTAAAGAAATATAGGATTTAATATATATAGGATTTGCATCTGGCGACGGAATGTTGTGGGAAGATGAAGAAAGATCATATTTACGCCCAAATTAGTAACTAAAACAAAAAGGGATTGGGGAGAGCTGCTACAGGGGATTCCAGTATTTACACCCACCAGTCTCATCTCTAAGCCTAACAAGCATAGTTATTCAGTCTTCTATAAGCAGCCTAACTATCCAAGCGAATCTTCTTGTGTAGCTTCATCATCTTCATCCATTGCATCACATTCTTGGTCCCCATCCGGTTGATCATTGTCTTGGGTCTCTGAATCTGAAACACACACATTTTTTGTATATTTTTCATTAGGATCATCATTATTGGAGCAGGCCTCTGTATCTGAGTTTGAAGTGGAGGACTCCTTTTGCTTCTGTTCACAATTATTGTCCACAAGAACACCAAACTCTTCTTTCATATCGGGTGCAACAATTCCAATCATCTCAGTTAATGCTTGGTATTCACGATTCCGTCTGGTGGCTGCGGCCTCAGAAGATGGTGTACTTTGACTCTCGGCCACCAGGACACCTGAATTGTGAACACCGGCACCACCTCCCTCGTCATTGTCTCTACTTCTAGGAGATTCATTCTCACCATGAACAGAAGGAGCAGTGCTGTGAGCCCAGCTCCCAGCAACTTCAGATGCTAAAAGGTCTGTTGTTCTGATTGTGCATCCCGGCTCTACATTTTTCGTGTCATTCTGGTTCTCAACAGGACTATTTGACTGGGACTGACACAAAGCATCACTCTGAATCCGTTCATGACTATCTTGTGCATGCATTTCATCTTCAAGTTGCATTGTGTCCCCAACTAAAGAGTTACATTTGTTGAGATCAATATTCCTTTCACCATCAATTCCAAGGCTTTCAGTTTCAAGAACTTGTTCTGTTCCTATTGCATCTCCTGCTAGAGCAGGTGCTGTATCAACACCATCAATATCAGAACCAAATCCACCCTTGACAATGCTCGTAAATTCTTCACCCTGAGTGTTTTGGTCTTCTCCTTGGCTTCTGATGTTGCACTCGTGCTTCTCAGTGACACTTGCTTCATCACCAGAAGTAGCTTGATTTTTCTGGTATCTCTGTGCTGAATTGAGAGACCCAGCCTCTGCACACTTGTTATTTTGATATCCATTGATTCTTTTTTTCTGGGGCAGAATGCCATTCACGTCCCCATTTACATTCAAGTCAATATCCACTGACGTGTTCTCATAATTTTCCTCATCTTCCAAAGTCCTTTGCATTGCTTTCAGTTGTTCCTGCTGCTTTGCAAACAGTACTGATATCTCCTCAGTTGTGGAATAAAATGCCCGAAGCTGTGTCTCCCTGCAACAAATTCATTCCACAATGACATAAACCATCATTCTCAGAGTGCAGAATATACATTTCTTCAAGCTTTATAAGAACATTAACTAATAGGGAGGCTGCGAGGCACCACCTCAAACATTAATAGATCATATTAGCTAAATGCAATTAATTATACAAAAAAATAATTGGATACTAACCTGTGGTATTACCAAATTTTTCACTCACAAGCTCCACATAAGATACTATGGCCCTATGTTAAAACTTAGATTAAAAAATATGAAATTGTTGCCAAGATGTTGTACAAAGTACCTGAGGAAAGCCGAAAGTAACGTGCAAGTACCACTATAGGACTTGCAGTTGGCTTAACAGGAGGTACCAATCTCATCATCAGGCATAAAACACAGGTTAAGTACAGTAATACTCCATGATCAGGCAAAATCTCAGTTATTATCATATATATCTCAAGACTTTTTTTAAGGGATATATCTCAATTTAAACAGACATATAGATTAGAATTCATACTTGCACAAACATTACCTAAGCATTATTCTTTCCCTAGCACCTTTCAACCTCCGTCTCTCATATTCAAGATCCCACATTGCAGCATTTATCTCCATTTCAAGGGCAGAAACCTTGGCCCATGCTTCCTCTTGAGCTGCCTGCTAACGACATGAAGCAAACCTCAACTTACAGTCATACCAATCTGAGTAAGATGGCAAAGAATCTCATTCATCATTGAAAATTGCAGTAAATGTTGTTTACAAACTAAATAATTGGTGAAGTTTTACCATCCAAATACAAAATGAACTAGAGGATATCCAAAATCTAAGCATTGACAAATGGTCAGCACTGTCTTCAGGAGAATAAGCTTACAAACATGTTAAAACTGTAATAACTGAATACACAGCTCAAGCACCTATCATTAACAAAGCTTCAAACTAGAAGCTCATTGTAAACATATTATGCCTCAGTAACTGATTTGCATGGATGAAATGATAAACAAGTGAGCACATCACCCTCATTGTACTTTCATTCTCTTTCCTCAATTTTTTACAATTGACACACAATATCAGTGACCGGAAATGTTACAATATCTGACATGAACTCATAGCAGCCAAACTTAGAACCATTAGATCCTAATTAGAACAGTAAGATCTTGAACCAAACTTCATTCATAATAGAACAAAATGATGAAAAAAGAATTATATAGTCAATCTCATTTAAATTTGAGATTAAAATTTTGTTATTGTTGTTGTTATATATTAGCAAAAACAATGGCAAGCATTGCAAAGTAGTGATGACCCTGGTCCGGCTCAGTTCCAGTTCTAATTCTAAACTGGTTTCAAGGTTTGGTGGAATGGAACCAAATTGTAGAGTGGTGGTTTGATTTCAGTTTGATTTTGGTTCATTTCAAAACCATTCAGATCAAGCCAGTTTGGCATGGTTAAATCACTTTTTTTTTTTCTTTTTTTTTTAATTGGTATATTTTAAATTTTAATAGACAAAGGTCACGCAGACTGTTGGATCAACACTAATCTTGACTTTTGACTCCATTTTTTATTTTTGTAATTTTTTTTAAAGAATCTGCTGATTTGGAAACTAACGGTTCAAGGTTCTTGGAGGGACAGAACTGTAACCAGACCACCCTTCCCCTGGTTCTAGTTCAAACTGGAACAACAGTTCAAACAGGAACCAGAGTCATGCCTAACTCAAATTACAAATGACAGAAGTCTCACAAGTAGGCATTTGGAGATGAAGGCAACAAAAAATTTTGTGCTTTGCCCTTTATTGCCCCGTGGAGGGGGAGAGAAGAGGGTCAAAATACAATAAAAACAGACATGTCCCTCACTTATTCTTGTTAGACCATTTGACATTTTAGGAGAGTGAAAGGGGAATTTCCATACATACCTTTTCACCCTCAAGGTCTTTCCTCAGTCTTCTGATTTCTTGTTCAAGGTCTTCTACTTTCTGTTCCAAAATGTACATAACAACAAAATAAGCATCACTCTGACAATCTATTCATGATATGGAAGAGTAAGTCTGGTAAAAACAAGGCTATAGATACACTGAAGTCTAAGCAGGTATTGAGAGATATCATTACTTTTCTACCATTTGCGGAGACCAGTTGCTCTTCACAAATTTGAGCTTCTAGCTGGCGAACCTTATTGTCTGAGATAACCAACTTTTGCCTGGTTTCTTCCTGTGGAAAGACAATGAAATCAAGACTTGAGATCTGAAAATATTCAGATATAAAACAAAGCAAAGAGAATGCTTCTCATACCAGTTTGGGCCTTAATGTGTCCACTTGCGAACACCACTTTTTCTCTCTTTCCTGAAAGAAAATGCAGGATATAGTCACATTTTGAATGTTTAAAAAAATTTGAGACACACTGGATGCACAATGATTGAAAGGTACCTGAAGTTTATTGATTTCTTCTTGCAGTTCTCTTTCCTGTTGTAAGGCAGCATCAGATTGTCGTTTAAATTCAACTTGGGCTTCAGCCTGAACTCTCTGCACTGCAGCCTTCAAGTCAGCAGTAGCCTTCTGTCTTTCTTCTCTTCTCTGATCTCGCTCTTCTTCTAGTTGCACCTCCAGTTCAGCCATGGATGCCTTCTGACTAAAATAAACAAACCAAGCTACTATTATAGTTTCAATTATTCTTTGTACTTTATTCAAATATTCTCAAATATCTCAGAAACCATGGCAATATTGTCATGAATGTGAAGACAAGACCCGAAATAAATGTTACAGGATGCTTCTTTCAAACAGTGCTGTGTTTTAAGAAACCATAATAGTAAACTTTGGCATTTTAAACTTGAAAGCAAATATAAACCTAAGATGGAAGCACAGCACAGAAATTGGTGAAGCTGGTGGTCACTGTTCTACCAAAGTTGTTAGTTAATGTGCTTCAATATCATTAATCAACAAATAGAAGTTTCTTACCTCTTCATTATTTCATTTGCTTCTATACATGATTGTCTGGAAGCAGAAAGCCTTTCATTAATGTCTTCCAAGGTATGCTTTTGTTCAGCTGATACTCTATTGACATCCACCAGCTCCTTCTGTTTAGTATCTAACATATGCTGCAACTCCTTGAGTTGGTCAACATACAGTTTTGCAGCAGCTTCTTTAATCTCTTTAATTTCCTGCAAAATAAAACAGAACTTTTGATAAGAGGCTGAGATAACAGCAGATAATTATAAATACAAGCACTGCCATTTATATCTCAGTCAATGCCTGAGATGCCTGTGCAGCAGAAAATTAAACTTAAGAAATCCAAAATGAAGAATCATGGATTAAAAAATACAAACATCATGGCCAATGCACAGTTATGATCCCACTTCAATAGAGTCATGGAGAAAGAACATTCAAGATCATGGGAAGAGAACTTTCAGAACAACCATATCATTCACAATTCCAGATAAAGTGGCAGCTTAGAACTGACAGACAACCTCTTCCTATGAAGCCAAAACATGAATCTTACACTAATCTTTTACAAAGGATTGTTAAACTTCATTTGTCAGTGGAACTACTTATAAAAAAGTAAAAACACCAATAGAGTAGACATTACCTAGAACCTGGAAAATGACTAAAACAAGTCCTCTAGCATTATGATCCCCACCCACCCATTTAAGTATAGAACTTAACCTTTCTCATGTAATACAAACCCAAGAATTTTCTCCTTTTACAAAGTTCCCAACTATTTTTCATTAAAGTCCAAGATTAACAAACAAGAATGAGCTGTCAGAAGAGCTTACAGTTTCATGTTGCTCAATAGTTGCCCTATGCTCATTGTGCAGTGTATCAATTGCAAGGACTTGGCTTTCCAATTGCTTCCTTAGTTCCTGCATGCAGCAATATTTGAAAGATGCTAACTCCATCATAGAAGCCTAAACAGAAAAAGAAAAATTTCCACTCCATCAATCACAACAAGCATCAAGAAAAATAACTATACCGTATTTGACCGCTGAAGGCTTCGAAAATCATCAAGAGATATTGGTCCCTCTGGAGCACCAATGCCAATTCCTTTTAATCTCTTGTTTTCTAAAAGGATCTCATCTGCAAGTTAAAACAAGAAAGGTTCCGCCATTTCCTTAACATGACCACAAAAGGTTTCTCTGCAAGCTGATAGCAAGCAGGGGTGATATCATTAAACTGCTTGATACTAGGACAACTTCATACAAGCCAGAAACTAGAACAGTCTGTTAAAAAATGCAAAAACCTTCTGAAGACCTCAATAAATCTTAATGGCATGACAACAGGTGTTCAGCAGCCAGGTTTAAAGTAAACAAGAAAGGGTACATGTAAGATGGTAGAGTACACAAAATGCATTTACAAGCACAACAGAAACTACCCATTAGCAAATATACCTGCTTTCCTTTTAGCAACTGCAACTTCAGTCAAAGAAGTAGATCTAGGAACTTCCCGATATACAAATGCAAATGCAATTTCTGTCACCACAAAGAGGAGAATAAGGTGATTTGCGAAGTGTCATTGTTCCTGAAATATAGTTTATGGTGGTGGCTGAAACGTATGATGTAACTAATTATAATAACCTAGCAATTGTTTGTGTTAATTTAAAAAAAAAAAAAACCTCAAACTCAAGGCAACTATTGGAAATTACCAAGAGTGCTTAATTAGATGAATGGCATTTTGGTCAGAACTGGTCCACAAGGTATGAATGGTAGCAAAAGGCAATGGATCCTTGAAAATTCAATGTATATGCCAAGGGGATAAGAAAACGAAGCATTGGCAAGGTAAAAAGGGAAAAGAAAAAAAAAAGAAAGAAAGAAAGAAAGAAAAGGACACCAATGGCTGAAACATTAATAGATCATGCATCATGTATGCTTTCAAGCAGCCAACTCGGAATGCAAGAAGTATTTAACCATGTTGAGGAGGAGCAGCAAATGATATTATATCCCCATGATGGATCTTTACTTCAGGGCTGCTCTTGTTCAATTTCTTCCAATTTAGGTAAGTCCCATTTGTACTGCAAAAGAACTCAAAAATATTCCGAATACTGAATTTCAAATGAATTAACCAAAAAAGAGAAGAGACCACAGAGGATCAACAAATGGAACCTAGTATCTTTCAAGAAGACAGAAGCGAAGCCATTCATTGGGTTCTCCGTATCATCAGTGGAGCCATTCTTCCTATATATTTTACAATGGCTTCCACTAACTGCAGTAGATTCAATTTGAAATCGCAGATCGTCTACCAATCGGCCAATGCAATGCTCATTTCCAGTCAAAATCATGTTGATACCCTGCTTACGACATTTTTGACCAGTTCTTAATCATGAAACCACGCGCATTCCACAAAATCAAAGAATTTCAATAACAGATAGTCATGGGCCCCAAGTCTACGACAAATTACCTGGTGGCGCTTGCGCGCATTGTTAGAAATAGCAGTGAGAACACCCCAGACGTCGGGGTCGGGGTTGGTGAGTGGCTGAGAAGATGTTTTGGAGGCCACTGAGAGAATAAATTCCTTGGGGCTCATTGGCTTCTTCGGAGATGCGTCGTCGGGGATTGGCGGATGAGGAGGAGCAGCCAGCGAAGAGCTCCTCCGCGACGCCGGGATCGGACTCGGCTTTGAAGCCACCGGCGCCTCTGGGTTTTCGTCGTCCGCAGCCATCGAAGAGAGACACTTAAAGAAAATTGGCGGGGATTTTAAAACCCTAATACCAGCCTTTCTGCATTACTTAGATCGACTGGCGAGTGATGTGTAATTGTGTCTGTAGAAACTGGAAATTAAGAGTTGTACGCTGGAGAATAGCTTTCTCGAGAAGCTTCGGGCTCTCCCCGGATACATTCGGTATGTTATAGTTAAATGGTTATAATATCATTGTTAAAACTTAATCAAATTGAATGTTATTATTAATGATTATTATAATAATTATGTAATTTAATTAATTTGATAAAATATTATATATTAATAAAAAATATAAATATAAAATTTTATTCATTAATTATATTGATTAATTATATAATAAACTCAAATATTTAAATTTTTATAATTTTAATTTATAATAATTATAAATTAACTTCAACACAATACAATTATTGTATTACAATATTATTACTGTTGCATAGATAGAACTAACAAACAAATTCTTAAATTAGAGTTAACTTAGATTATTTTAAATTTTAAATTATTTAAATTTTAAATATGTTAAATTATAAGTTCATTAAATGTTGAATTAATCAAAATTTTTTATTGTTTAAATTTTAAATTTAAGAAAATCATTCCAATTTTATGTATTTTAAATTTATTAAATTTTAAATAATTTAATTTTGAGTTATACATTTATTAAATTTTAATTATATTAAACATAGCGTAAAGTCTTAAATAACCCAAAATATTTAACTATTTTTAAATTAAAATCTTAATAGTTTTTTTCTGATAATTTGTCATTAAATATATCACATCAATTCATTGATGTTAATTTATATCTTATATCATTACACAACACTTTAAAAAAATTTTAAATATTTAAAAAAATAAAATAATAAAAAATTATAAATTAAAAAATTTTAAAAATTTTAAAAATTGAAAAAATTTAAGAAAAGTATGAAAATTAAAAATAAATCTAAAAATAATTTTAAAAATTTTGAAATTGAAAAATTGCCAAAAAAATCTAAAAATTGACAATACAATATAAAAATTCAAGAAAAAATATAAAAATATTTATAAAAAATCTAAAATTTTTAATGAAAAGGAGGAAGTTATATTTCTTAAAATATTTAAGTAATCCAAAAACTCTAATTTCAAAATTTAAAAAATATAAACAAAAAATTGTAAAAGAAAAATGGATGATATATTTCTAGATTTTTTTTCTTCAATTTTTTATTTTAAATTTTTGGATTTTTAAATTTTTTTATTTTTTATTTCAAATTTTATTAAAAATTTTATAATTTTTAAAAATATTTTTCAATTTTTTTTTTAAATTTTCAGATTTAATTTTGAATTTGTGAATTTTTAAAAAACCTTTTTATTTTTTTGAACTTATATATATTTTAATGATTTATTTCAGAATTTTTTACTTTTTTCAAATCTTTTAAATTTTTAAATTGCTAAAAGTGTCATAACCTCATTTTTTATAATGTGACATTTAAGTTAACATTCCCTAATTGATGCAATATATAAAATAAGACATTTAATGACAATCATATGAGTTAGTAACAAAAACTTTAGAGGCTATTTAAAAAAAAAAATTGTAACTTTAATTTGAAAAATAGTAAAATGTTATGACTCGATTAAAGTTTTTTACCATTAAATTTCAAGTTTTTGAAATTTTGAAGTCAAATTAATTGAATTTTGAATTATTTTAAATTAAAATTATTTTAATTTAGAATATTTTAAATTATAAGTTTAATTTTTAAAGTCAATTGTAGATTAAATTAAATTAAATTTGAGCAAGTTAAATTGAATTTTTTAGGTCTAGTTAAATTTGTTACTTCTACTGCCAATGGAATTATTGTGCTAGAATTCTATTTCAGCTCCCTAAGTCTTAATTTGGAGACATTAATTAAGGTCCTAAAGTTTTATGCACCAAAGAAAACGATCTTAAACTTCTAATTGACGTCATCTTATCAAATCAAGTTAGTCATAATTGTTACCACTTTAAGCCAAACGAGTGATTGCTATATCGATGGGTTCCTCTAAATAAAAATAATAATAAAAAAAAACTTGTTACAAGCATATTTATGATCACGAAGCAATATATGATCCAACCAGACATTTAAAGGTGCAACTAGCTAATAAGAGAGTTAACATATGTTGTTACACAATTAATTCGTACTTTTGCAAAAGGTCGATCCCCTAAGCCTGTTTGATTCTATGGAATAGCAAAAAATGCAACCAACAGACCATATCTTGTAAGGAAATTGAAAAACCAAATTCATACTGATGGAGAACAAAAAAAGATAACTTAATTCTATCATCTCTTAATTCAATTGTCTCTTGTTTGTTTTACTACTAAAAAGATATGCAATTGAATAACTAAACAGACAAAGGCAACATAATAGCAAAACAAAAAATGCTTAATTATAAAATGATATTTAGACATACAAGTAATGATGACAGAGCAAGAGAGAGTATAAGCCACTGACCTTGCTATAAGTATTTAGCCATCATGATCTATTTTATCCAACTCTCCATGCAAGTATCCATTTGCCTAAGCCCATTAGTTATTCTAGTTTCAAGTAAAAAGGAAAGAGCATTTGACAATATATAATACCATATACCTTTTCCATAAGATTAAGGACTTCAAACCTATGAATTACTCTACCAAAAATGGTGTACAATCCACTGAAGTAAGGTTACTTCACATAAGTTGAGAAAAATTGGCACTCATTAATATTAGGCCTACTATTGGCCATGGAAAGAATGCCTCTTGTATTATATTTGAAAAAAAGAGATAATATAGCTTCAGCATCATTAGCATCCCCCATCCTTTTGAATGGCATTTACATGTCAAGTTCTATATTGCTTATACAAATTATTAATAACAATATGGTATAAAACAAAAAGGCAAAAAGAGTCCTTTCTATAGTAAAAAAAAAAAAATAGAATTTAACTCTCTCATATAGCAAGCACCTAATTAAAAATTAAAAGGCAATTAGATGATTATTACTTTTCAGTATAATTAAGCCTATTGTCCTTTATACCATTCCACAATCTCATGCATCAAGCAATGAAGGCACAACTAAATAAGCCTGAACAAAGAAATCATTAATATTTGGTTACCAATCCCTCAACTAAAGACTTAAATTTGCCTCATGAGTTTTATAATCTTAAAAAAAAAAAAACAAGAACAAAGCAAAAGGGAAAACAAAAAGAAAAAAAAACAAAAAGAAAAAAAACAAAAATAAAACATATAGCAACAAAATTTTCTTATCAGAAACATAAGAATTAATATAACTTAAAAGTCATTAATTGAAAATTAACATTAAAGTTAGTATTAGAGAAGAGATGGGGAAATCTTGCAATTTAAGACTGATTTGAAGTTTAAAATCTAAAAGAATGTACCTTAAGAGACACTTATTTCATCATTGAAGTTCTTGCCCCAATATCTGTTGGGTCTTAATCTTGTACATAAAGCCTTTGATATTTTCATGGAATATGGTTCCATTATAATAAGAACTAGCATATAGTGCCAAAAAATTATGTATCCAAATAAATCATAATAAGTGAAGGATTAGGAATTCCATTCATTACTCATGTTACATAATATTCATGAATGGTAAGTGATGTCATTCATAAACTCCATTCATAAGACACAAGCAAAACCAAATAATCATAAATAATCAAGACAAGAAAACATCATAAGTTAATAACCGAGTAAAACACAACCGAGTTGTGTAGGCAAGCACATTGAGTTTAGAATTACCAAGTTGGTTATTTTCTTATACTAAAATCCTACATATATTGATAAGGAATGCCTAACTCTTTTTCTAAAATAATAATAATAATAATAATAATAATAAAAGGAAACTAATAGAAATGGTTCTTTGTTGCAAATCACTCATAATTTGTTTAAGCCAACTTGAGTTTAAAATTACAAAACCCTAATTATGACAACCGAAGAATTATAATTGTAATCTAATAGAACTCTGACAAGTTAACATGTTTCTTGAAAATTTCCTAAGCACCTTTAGCTCTAACTCTTATAGCTAATTACAACTTTCCATTTTCTAAAAGATTTTGAGAGATAGAAAGGAAGGGCAGTTAACTCGGCCATTTTGGGGACCTCGGTGCAAAAGATCTCGCACTTGATGTTGTTAAGATTAGTGTGAAAAGTAACTAACTATGAACCCAAGTATACAAAATTACAATGTGAGTTCTTTTTGTCTCTTCGATGAAGAAAAAAAGCATTAAAGGAAGAGTTTGATGGGAAATTAATTACACACTAGCCATCTATGAGTGTTCGTGGGAAATTTCACACAATAGTTTTTAAAACCTCGTTTATTGACCATTTAGGAAAATCCTATGCTTAGCTTTTCCTTGTCTTATAAGTTTGCATAAAGGAAAGATTGAAGGTGTATTGATTAGTCAACACAAGTCACATATATTTTCATGCTAATTACCTATTTATATACTAATCAAGGATTAGTTACAACTTGAATTCTAGAAATTGCTAGATGTTACATTTCAAAGATAAAAAGGAAATAAATAAAATGTTCCCATTAGACTCTTTAATGAAAATCCAATTTCCAATCTTCTCTCACTTTTCCATAATGGCTTCAATTGTCAACTATCATGTTTACTGCAAGCTTTCATGTGTCCTCTTTTTTAGCTTTTATTTTTCTTTGCAACAAAACCTCCTTCTTATGCACTATTACCTTCTAAAGTGTAAGTAAGGTACTTTTTTTTTTTTTTAAGGTCATAAAGGTATTCCTAAGGAGGAGCAATGCTAGTAGACCATTAGACCATAACTTAAGTAGTTACTCTATTGGCAAGCCTAACAATTTAGTGATCTAGGATGACTGAAGAAACGACTTTGGCCAATAGGCCTATAACCTTATAAGAAAACATAGGGGCATAATCTTAATTAGGACCTAACTTTCCCTTGAGTTGAGATACATCAAAAATAGGGTGGACTTTGACCTTTGTAGGTGACACTAAGTAATATGTAACTCTACCTACTTTAACAAGAATTTGATACGAACTAAAGAATTGAGCAATGAGATTATAAGAAGGATGTTGCATGATGTAGTATTAGCAATAAGTTTGCAACTTAAGGAATATATAATCTCCCACTGGAAACTCCTTTATTGAGCAATGACTTTTAGCTTGTTGTTTTATACAATTCTAAGCCTTGGTGAGATAGTATTGTAATAAATAGATTATGGCTTCTTTGAGGCAGAGCTATTAATTGACAAAAGTAATAATTAAATCTCTAGGAACATAGGAAGGATAGATTGGGGTTAGATAACCAAATAGAGCCTTAAAAAGTATCATATAAATATTAGTATGAAAATGAGTGTTATACCACTATTTTACCAATGGTAACCAAACACTCTAATGGTAAGGATAAGTAATAGTAGTACATTACAGGTAAGTTTTGAGTTAGTGATTAATTACCTTTATCTATTTGTCACTTTGAGGGTGATAAGTTGTAGAGAAATTAAACTAAACCCCTTGAAGGTGAAACTTTTCCTACCAAAAGTTACTTAAAAAAAGAAAATCCATGTCACTAGCAATACATTCTAGTAAACCATAGAGCTTAAAGACATTGTCTAGGAAGACCTTAGTAATAATATTAGTAGTGAAAGGATGAGTAAGGGTTGTGAAGTGGGCAAGTTTATTGAACTAATCAACTACTACAAGAATGGTATCCTTTCTGGCACTTTGAGGTAAGCCTTCCATGAAGTCTATGGTGATGTAGCGCCATATTTTGCTTACAATAAGAAGTAATTGTAATAATCTAAGAGAAGTTGTGTGTTCAAATTTACAATGTTGCATATATTGCATTCTCTCATAAAGTTGCATACATCATTGTTGAGCTCTTTCTAAAACAAAAGACAACTTACTTTCCTAATTGTGTTAGATGCCTCAGTATGACCCCCATTGATTCTTTCATGCTTATTATTGATAATTGAACTGTGAAATTTAGGATTAGCACTCACACTAGATGACCTTTCCATTTAAGTTGGCCCTTGTTGAGTTTGTAAGGAGACTTAGTTAATTGCCCTTATTGTAGCTTAGTTATAGTGGAAACTAAGTTCGCTTCCTCCCCTAAGACTATTTGATATTCTCCAAAAGTGGCGTGGTGATAGATAATATACCTGTTAATAGTAGCTCATTGTAATTAATATGAGAGGGGGCATTTGTTGCCAAATTGTTCTTCCTGTGCTAATAAATGATCTCATAATCATAGCTCATTAACTTAGAAAGCTATTTGAATTGTCCTAGTGTGGATAATTTTTAATCCAATAGATACTTCAAATTATAATAGTTTTTTTAGATTTTAAAATGGTGATCTTAGAGGTAATGTCTCTATTTTGTTATGGCATAAGTGATTGCCTACATTTTTTTGTTTATAAACGAATAAATGCTAGTGGTATAGAGCACAAACCTTACTGGTATAAGTAATAAAATGTCTATTTAAGAGAGGATTACCCCTATCTTTATTTTAGAGGCATTAGTCTTAATAGTGAATTTTTTAGAGAAGTTTGACATTACTAAAATAGGGGTCATGGCTTATGTAGTTTTAAGCTAATAAAAATCTTTATTTGTTTCTGTAGACCATATTCCTTTTTGAAGAGCTAATTCAAGGGGTAAGCAATTTTGACATATCCATACATAAATCTCTAGTAATAGCTTATAAAACCTAAGAAGCCACGCAATTATTAAGGTTGATGGGTGAAGGCTAATTTAAAATCGCCTCTACTTTCTTAGAATTAATAGCCACCCTAGATACTGAAATGATATGGCCAAGGTTCTTAACCTCTCTTTAAACGAAAATGCACTTGCTCTATTTTGCATAAAGCTCATGTAGCTAAAGGAATTAGGAGACTTAGCATAGATGTTGAAAAAGAGTCTTCCATGTCTTGTTGTATATTAAGATGTCATCAAAGAAGATGAGAGCAAACTTCTGAAAGAATGGCTGAAACACATTGTTCATTAATCTTTGAAAGGTAGATTTTGTATTTATCAACCGAAAAGAGAGAACGAGAAACTCATAATAGCCATCATGGGTTTTGAATGTCGTTTTTGGCACATCAGTCGATGTATCCTTATTTGGTGGTAGCCAAATACAAGTCCATTTTAGAGAATAACATTACCTTTTCTAACTCATCTAGTAGCTTGTCGATGAGTAGGATCCAAGATTTGTCTTTGATGGAGATATTGTTCAGAGCTCAGTAATCTATGCAAAAATACCAAGAACATTCTTTTTTCTTAACTAGATTAACTAAAGATGTGAATGGGTTGGTATTACTTTGCATTAAGCTCGCATCCAACATTTCCTTTACCATTGTTTTAATAAAGGTTTTTGGAGAGCTAGATAACAATAAGGTTTTGTGTTTATAGGTTGGGCCCCTCCCTGAGAATGATCTAATAGTCATGCATACACTAAGGGAGAATAGAAATGGGCCCGATAAAGACATCTAAGAATTCTTTTAGAAGGGCCTTTAAACAAAGCTCGTTAGATCATGGTTTTGGACCACCCATGCCTATTAAAGATTTCAAACTAAGGCCCCAATCATCATTAATACTATAAAGTTGCATGAGGGCCGGCTGGGAAGAGTCAACCAAGGCCTTTGACAGGCCCTTGCCACTTATTCGCTTAACAACTAACGCCTCAGCTACACGCAAGACATGTTTCCTTCCTTGAGCCAAGAATTTTATGTTTAGTTGCTTGAAATTCCAATAGATTTCTCTCAACATTTCTAGCCATTGAACACCCAGAACCAAGTCACAACTTCCCAAGGGAAGGATGTAAATATCAGAAGTAAATGAACTCCCCTGCAACACTCGTCGGAATCCCTTGTAGACTCTAGTGCAGTCTACACAACTTCTATCGGCTACCTTCACACGTAGGCCAACAGCTGGTTCTACCAAGTAACCCACTCTTTTGGCTATTTCTGAACTTAAAAAATTATTAGTACTTCCAAAGTCGATGAGTGTGTGTAGAGCTTTGGAGCCTATATATGTCATAACTCTTATGGTTCTACAAGATTTAGCTTTGCATGCATAGAAATATAAATATACACCGATTCCTCGTCACCCCATTCTTCCTCTTGAGATTCTCGAATCTTGGTCTTATTACCATTAGTATCTTCATCTACTTCAATCAAGAAAAGGTTCTTCTGGTGACATTTGTGGCCCCGTTCATATTTTTTGTCACGCGAGAAATAGAGGCCCTTTGAGTGTTTTTTCATCAAATTCTACACTGTTTCTCATTTTCGAGTTTCTTAGGAGCCGTAACTCCTTCCTCATATCTCTAGAAGCAATATTAAGGGTATTATTGGTAGAATAGGAACCAATAACCTTAATAAGTGGAGTGCCTGTAGTCTTAAGAGGGATACGAAGGAGTGGAGGAAGCTTAGGAGTGAACTTGGTTTTTCTGCTTTAAAGCTGCAGTGGTCGCCTCTTGTAATTTGGCAAGCACGAAGGCATCTTGCAGCCGTTTTAGCCTGAACATACGAACATGAAGTTGGATCTCCTATTTAAGGCCACTCAAAAATATACTGATGGCGAATTCTTTTGATAGGTTGACTTTACTTAACAGAATGTTGAATTGATTCTAGAACTCAGCCATCGATTGGTCCTGCTTGAGACTCAGTAACTCTGATATGGGATCATCAAAGGATTTGACTCCAAAAAGAGCATAAATAAGTTGGATGAACTCAACCTAAGTCATGGTCACCATAAATGGTTAAAGTTTGAGTTGATTCCAGTACCACTGAAGACCCACATCATCAAGGTGGTTAATGGCGATCCTCCGTAGTACCGTCAAGTTGATTCACATTGGTACATCTATTTTTGAAGATCGTTACTAAAGGGACGAGAGAACTCCACTCTAAAACCTCTTTTAGTATAATAAGAATGATCAAACCATCAAGCGGAGAGGACGTACCGATTTTGGACACTGACAAGGACATCGCCTACGTCCAAGACATCATTTGACTTTATTTTATATTGATACTAGTGACCTATGAGTGAAGCTTTTCTAAAGTCGCGTCATACTTTTGATCAGTTCCTGCATTGTAGAACGAACATAGTCATTGTGTTTCTTTCCATGCTCGGTAGCCTTGTTGTGGTCGGCCATGGGAAGAGCTCACGATGGTAGGATTGGTAGCTTTGAAACTACTGATGCGAATTTCTAAATAACAAGGGATAGTCATGCAAGAACCGAATGGGTTAGAGAATCAACTTTGAAGTTAATCAGAATAATAAAAAAGACATAATTCAAGAGGAGAGAGACATCTCTGAGTTTGCACAAAGAGAGGAATTGAAGGTGTATTGATCAGTTGAGAGCCCTACTACAATTCACACTTATTACTATGCTCACGGCCACCTACTTATATATTAATCAAGGTTCACTTACAACTTGAATCCTAGAGACTGTCGGTTGTTACATTTCAAAGATAAAAAGAAAACCAAAAAAAAAGAAAAATGTTCCTTCTAAATTTTTCAGTAAAAATCTAATTCTCAATCTCCTAATATTTTTCCGTAACAGCTTCAACTGTCAACATCAGATTTACCTCAAAACTTTCACATGTCCTTTAGCTCTCTTATTTTTCTCTGCAACAGAGGACAACCCAACCTAACCAAAACAAAGTTCAACCCAATACTCTTCGGGCTGAGCTATTTGGTTGTTAACCCAAGCTTATATATTAAAGACGCTAATAGATCATAAAATAGGAAAATGTCTCTCACACACAAATTAGAGACACAAGAACAAGAAACAGTTATAAAAAATACACTTTATTTATAATTATTCCTATCTTGACCATTCTTTACTTATAATTATCCCTATCTTAATTATTTTTTATTCTCATATTTTGACTAGTGTTTGTGTTGCCCCTTGAAACTCTACCAAATATTGTAGGTTGACTTTTCTTAATCCAGTTGCTCAAAAGGAGAGAAAAAAAAATAAGAAAAACCCATTTTCGAATTAGAGAAAATGTTTTTTGCCATATTTTTCATTCTTGAAACAAAATTTTGACAATTAGCCAAGCCTTGAGTGCAATGTTGAGATAATATTAAAGCTATAAAGATTGACCACGACACGTGGAAAAATAAGCAATTAAGGGACATAAGAAATATGCGAAGAACCCTTTAAAAGAATGCATAAACATTTGGTATACAGGTGAAAAAAGAAGGAAAAAAAAAAAAGACATGTAAGAACCCAAAAGAAAATTATAAATTAATTTATAAATCCGAAGTGCGTTATCCATCCTCTAGAATCTCCTTGTGTACGTGCATGCACGACGTACTGCAGTATTTATAGTTGTATCTATGAAACGGAACTTTATCTGCCAATGATGCATTACACAACGAGCAGGTTAAACCGGTTGCTAACCCACTGTTGGGTTGTGCGGCCAACACGGTGGATGTGCCACTGCCTTGGGTATTTAGAGCCGCAGCTGCAGCCATTCTCCTCTCTGCAGCAGCTGCTCTCTTCTCCCTCTCAGCAGCCTGTGCCCTCCTTAGCTCTTCCTGGATTAGTACAAAGATGGATAGAAGGAAAGAAAAAGTGAACAACCAACAGACTCTTATGGCATTGGATAATATAAGTTACACACAATAAAAGAATTAAAACCATCAAAACTGCGGATAAAATGCAATTTGTCATAGAACATGTATCAAAAGATAGAATCCAAGGGCAGGGCAAAGGGCAGGGCAAAGGGCAGCATAAGTGTTTAGTCAAAGAACAAGAATACATAGAGTCCAGTTCTGTAGGAAAGCTATACTTTGCGGTAAAACTGTGCATGAAGAAGAACACAGTTCAGTTCTGTAGGATGGTTCTATGTCCAAAATAATGTTCCAGAGGACATTCATTGTTATCAATCATTAGAATTTTTCAGCCATGTCCAATTTAAGCTCAAATTTTTTCTTAGAACTCACAAGCCATAAAACAAAAGCACAAAAAAGACCTCTACCTCTTTAGATGTTTGTGATACTCCACTAGCCTGCCCCTTGGTTAATACAGTGGGTGTTGCCCGATTCTCTACAGCCGCTGTAGAATTTTGAGATGAGGCTGTCTGAGCCTGCATTCAAGTCACATAATTAATCAAAATTCAGAACAATATAAGTGCATAAAATTAATTTATGATAGTCACGTATATAAGATCCAGCATTCACCGAAATGATATGAAAGAATACACTGATCATGCGATCAAAACATTTAGAGTTGTTAGATGCAGGTGATGCTCAAATGATATAAATATATATATGGATATTGCATTATGACATCAGGTTGCATTACTTCAAGCATTTAGATGAAGAAAACAGCTAAAGAATGACACCTGGATTGATGGTAAAACTGACAAAAGGCCTTAACAAAAACAAAAACAAGTGAAGAACTACTTTCTAAAAGCTCTCAAGGCATAGTTACCAGGACCAATGGTACAAGTTCATCTATAGATATTGCACCATGATATCAGGTTGCATTACTTCAGGCATTTAGTTGAAGAAAACAGCTAAAAAATGACCCCTGGATTGATGGTAAAACTGACAAAAAAGTAACAACAAAAACAGGTGAAAAGCTACTTTGTACAAGTGCTCAAGCAATAGTTATCAGGACCCCCTTAAGCCTACAGCCAGAACACACTGCATTCCAGGGACTAGGGAATGTAGAGTTGAATGATAAATACAGACATACCTGGGCACTCTTTTCTCTTGCTTTACGTAGTTTCTTCAATTCTTTTGCTCTTGCTTTCCTCTTAGCATCTTTTTCTGCCTTCACAACCAAAATGATAAATAATCAATCAGCCAGTTTGATTTAATTATATCAAACTCAAACCTCAAGCAAGGCAACCATGAACACCATGGAAAGAAATGCTTCCAGGAAGACTAACTGCTCTACCAAAACAACCCAATATTTCACAACTCTGATCCTATGCATTTGAAGAGAAAAATGCTCATACAGTAAATACCAGAAAACAACAATTTTTAGTCCAAAACTGGAACCCCTGATCTTAACAAGAGGAGCTCCATGAAAAAGATGATATTTAACAAAATTAATTACAATGGACCACAGAGAGACAGAGACTGGATGAAAAGGGGAAAAAAAAGGGAAATGCACAGACAAGTAACAAAGCCCACAGAACAAGAACAATCAAAACAAAGAAACAACATAATTACCTGCTTAGCAGCTTGGGATTCCTCCATTTCCTTCGTTAAAGCACTAGGCACTTTAGCAGCATGCCAGTCCCACCTATCAAGGTTTTGTGCCATAAATCGTCTGAAAGCGTTCCTGACATCCTTTTCATTTGCCAGCATATAGGGGGTCCGCCCACTTTTATCTTTGATACAAGGGTCCAAACCATGATCAAGGAGCTCCAACACTTTATGAGCATCACCAGATTGTGCAGCCTCATGCAAAGGGGTTGTCAAGCCAACAACTTCACTTTCGCTACTACTGGACACACACACTTCATCAGATTTTTTGTCACCTAAAGAAGATTCAGTAGTTTCCCTGCAATTAAAACTGCCTTTTGAGGACTCTTTGCTGGAGTCTGGACTGCAATTAACACAATTGCTTGAAGTTGCCACCAAGTCATCTTTGATGTCTGGTGGGATTTCCTTCTCCTCCACTTCATAAACAAATTGAGTCAACTGGTTATATATATGTTGGGCTTCTTTGAAAGTAGGCCTCCGCACATTCAATGGCACATTTCGAACTACATGCTGATGGCTAAAATATGCTCTGTCGCCATCCAGAAGCAGTTGACGATTGCTTGAAGGAGCATAAATAAAAATGCAAGAGGCAGCATCAAAATAAGGCTTCCAAGAATAAAGTAGTTCTTGAATGTCCTATAACATATGTGAGTGAATAGTCAGTAAACCTTACAAGAATGACAAGACAGAAATAGATCAGAAAAGATTGAGCTAGTGCACCTCTTTAACATTGAGAAAGCTAATTCTGTATATATCAACAGTTGGGCAGATTAGGTGAATTATAATACAAATTCATCACAATAATTTTGTTAAAATTTCTCAATTTGAGGTTGAATATAGAATAGGAATTTTTCCTTTATTTTCACACTTTAATCTTTCACATAGTTCTCTCTTATAAAGCCACAGAATGTTTTTAATATTTGAGTCACAAACACAACACAATGGTGTAAGAAGTGGAAGCGTGGAATTCTAATAGACTCTAAAATAGCCAGCTAGCGATGTATATTGGGTACCTTCTTTAAAGAAAGTTCATTGTACCTACGAAGTGAAGCCCCAGCAGAGTGCGCAGCTCTGCCACTTGCATCTTTTGATGACTGTTTTCTGCCAGCTTTAGCCCTTACAACGTACCTATGTCACAAGAACCAAGTTCGAACTTTCAGAACCCAAGATGTTATATGTTTTCAATGCCCATGTCAGCAGCACCAATACGGGCTGGCAAGAAAAGTTCATAACTTTGTGCAGCGTGAAATTTCACCATTTCTTTTTTTTTTTTTTTTATCTTTTTCTTTCTAATGGAGCGAATTTTAACAATGAGGTGATAAGCAAAAGTTGCACAATGCACAAGATTATCTTGTAAAAATTGCTTATTCCCATGGCTTGGTAGGAAGAAAAGTATACTGACCTGTGAAATGTTTTATGAACCACAACGGAGCTGCCATCAAAGACGCAGCCAGCAAAGTGCCCGCCACTGGCAAGCAACACAACCCTCAGATGCGTACGGTCCCTGGGCTCACAGATCAAAAATCTCAGCCTGTCAATCACCTCGTTCTCTCTTAGGCACCGTTCAAAACCACCATTGTCGATGCATACTGCCTTGTCATTCTCACAAACAACACTTTCAGCCTCATTCAAAATCAAACACTTCCAAAGTGAAACTCTCTCCCCTGTCTGAAGACGAATAAACAACTTCCGCTTAACATTTTCAATTGTTCTCTTTTGTGCATCGTTTGAAGGAAAGTGTCCTTTGTCAGCAGCTTCGTCTTCTGATCCCGATACACTTGATATATCAAACTCGTCGAAGAAATCAGAAGTCAACTCCTCAAAATCTTCTTCATTCACAACATCCTTTCCAGCAAGACGTAGCTTAACCTGTAATCACCTATAACCATTTGAAATAACTCAAAGAAAAAAAAAATTTACTAATGACTGGAATTATTCAATCAATTACATTCATTCGATGAATATCGGACTTGAAATGCGACCGCTGGTCTTGAAGAGAATCGAATTCGGCCTTGCAGTTGTTACAGGTCCATCTCTGTGCCGCGACGGCCTCTTTGGAAGACTTCGCTTCTTTACCGTCCGTTTCATCTAGGGTTTCTGCGACGGCAGGACTGTCGGATTCCTCCAAGATTTCGGATATGGAGGTAGCCGAGGGAGACAGCAATCGACATGAATCGAAAAAGTTTGCTGGGACGTCGAAGATAGAGCCATGCCGCTTCTCTCGCGGAATCGAAGCTGCGACTGCTGTTGCGGCGGCGGTCGCCATGCTCGACTTAGCAATAGCAGATAATATTTGATGTTGGTCGTACTCGCTCCTTACGAAGACGGCTGGAACGAAGAAAAGGTATCGTCAACGACGACGTTTCCTGATTCTCACATGGATTATAATTTCTAGTCTCTAGTTAACGCCTTGTTTCGTTTGCTCCGGTTGAAAAGAGAATGATGGGAAAAACAAAAGAATGCGACAAAAACCCAAAAATACTAAAACCTAGAAGAGAGTGTCTTACAACAATGTTTCATCATTTGTGCTACCTGGTGGTAACCCTACTTACACATGACAATCTGACAAAATTTGATTAAACAACTTAATCAATTTTCTTGAATTTCATACGAGAGCTCCCACGTGTTATTAAATAATTTATATTTTCAATTTTCTCAAAATGAAAAAAAAAAAAAGTTGTATTGAAAGAATTAATTAATTTATTAATATAACTGAAATTTATTTAAAAAAAAAAATTTAAATTAAATTATTATTAAATATTTAGTGTGTACAGTAAAAAATATTATTAAATTTCATAATATTTTTTTACAATAATATATATTTTATTCATCTTTTATTCACATTACTATATAATTATAACTACTCAATAACACACAAAATTACAACATTATTATGTTAGTTATTATGAACCCTTTGTACATAATTATTGTTCCTTCTAATCCCAACTTCAAATGTTATATTACTAAAATGCTTATTAATGAGTTGACACATAAGCTTTTGAACATGATGAAGATGAAATCTAAACATTTGTAAAATAATTTTACAAGTTCTAAGTTGTTGATCCAATGAAATAATGGTCGCATCTCTTAGAATGTATAGAACATAAATTGGAGGAGGGTATCTGTTAAGAGTTTAAAAAGGTGTCAAATATGTAACTAAATGGTAACGGGTGTTATACCACCATTCAACTAAAGGTAACCAATGATATTACTTATAGGGAGCCATTGAAGTAGCATAATGCAAATAAGTTTATAGGTAATAATTAAAAACCTCAAACTGGGAATTAGTCTATGGATGATATGCTAAAGACAAGTGTAATTTAACTGTTTGAAACTTGAATAACTTTTGCTAGAAAGTATTAAGAACAATAAGGTCATGACCACTAACAATAACTTTAAGTAAGTAATGTAACTTAAACACTTCATCTAAGAGTGCTTGAGCTATTGAATTAATAGTGTAGTGATAAGACAATGAATGAGCATACCTAAACAATCTATCCACCACTATTAATATGACTTTTTTAAAACCATATTTAGGTAATCTAGTAAGAAAGTCCATGCAAAACCCTTTGGAACCCTTTTTAGCACAAGCAAAGGCTGAAGGAGACTTATAAATACTAATAAATCAAATTTGCATCTTTGACAAATATTACTAGAATGAATATAATTCGTTACATCCTAAGTAATCCTTTCTCGAAAAATAATAAAGACAACTTTTTCACAGTGATCGTAACACCCAAATGGCCCATATAAACTCCATCATATCATAAAGTAATAATTTTTTACCTTAATGACACATCATTTCTCACAACCAAGCAATATTTCCATAACATTTGATCATTATGCCAACTATAAGGAGATTTGCTTAACAAACCTTATTGGAGCTGAGTAATTAACTACTATAAGGAACAGTTAGTAACTTAAGTCTACTTAATATGATGCAATAAGTCTGAAGAGATCATAAAAATAACATATGATTAAAGTTGGTGACTTGATAATCATGATAAGGCATCTATAGCTCTACTGTACTTACCCTCTTTATACATAATATAATTATACCCCATAAACTTAACCAATTAAGTATATTGGCTAGTAATGCATAACCTTTAATTTAGTAAGTATTTAAGATTGCAGTGAACAATCTTAATAATAAAATATCTTTTCTGAAAATAATAATGTCATTTAAAGGTAATAAAAATGATAGTCAATAGTTCATTCTCACAAATAAATAAGGTCAAATGCCTAAGTGAGAAGGCCTTGCTTATGAAAGCTATAGGATGACCTGATTGCATTAATATAGCACTTATAATAGTTCCATTAGCATTTATTTCAACTATAAACTCTTTGAAAAAAATTGGGTAAAGCCAAAACAGGAGCCTGAGTGAGAGGTTGTTTAAGAAATTCAAAGGCTTAAGTAGCCTTTTCACCCATTGAAAGGAGTTTTTTTTTTTTTCAATAACTTAATAAAGGGGTTTACTAATTTTGTTAAAACCCACTATTAATTTCTTATAGTACCATACAAGGTCTAAAAAAATCCCCTCAACTGCTTGAGATTCATAGGTGTTAGCCATTATGCCATAACTATAATTTTTATTAAATTTGTTGAAGCCCCTTTACCATAAATAATGTGTCCCATGTACTCAACTTTAGCCATTACAAAGGAATGTTTAGTCTTTTTAGTAAAGAGTTAATGAATTCTTAATAATTGTAAGATAGTATGAAGATGTTGTAAATGGTCTCGCAAACTTTTACTATAAACTAAAATGTCATAAAAAAAGATTAAAATAAACTTCCTTAAATGATCTAGTTATTAAATTCCAAAATGTGGCAGGAGTATTAGTTAGGCCAAAATGGCATAATTAAAAATTTATAATGATCTTTATAAGTCTTAAAGGTTGTCTTGGAGACATTTGTAAGATGCATCATAATTTGATGATAACCAAACCTAGATTTAGTTTTGAAAAAATACTTCCCCATCTAAGCTCGTTTAATAGCTTTTTAATAAAAAAAATGAAGAATTTATCCTTCATAATTAATTAAGCCTTTTGTAATCAACACAAAAGTGCCAAGTATTATCCTTTTTCTTAACTAATACTACGTGTTAGATAAAGGAAGAAGTACTATTTTGAATGATGCTAGGTTACAATATTTCCTAAACCAATGATTTTATCATATCCTTTTTTGATGTGGGATACTTGTAAGGTTTTGTATTAATAGGTTGAGATCTAAGTAACAAAGGTATCTTGTGATCATAATTTTTATATGAGAAAAGAGTTAAAGGCTCCATAAACACATTAAAATACTAATTTATAAGGGTCAATACCTCAAAAGGCATTACTTGGTCTTTATCATGAGAGATAACTAAGATATCTATTATGGAATGTGGTCCATAACAACTCAAGCTATATAATTGCATAGTTGCTTATTGCCCTGGTTGTTATATTACTTAATGATAGTTTTAACATTGGCTTTTTCTAAAGTTATGTTAGTAAACCCTTTAAGAAAATATCTTTTCCCTTGAATGACAAACTCCATAATTAAGTTCTTGAAATTCTAGATACTTTGCCCCAATGTCCTAAGTCAATATACCCTCAATAACATATCATAACCCCTTAAGTTAATTAAGTAAATATCCATAATAAAGAGAGTTCCTTGCAACCTCTATTAAAAATTCTTGCACATATTTATAAGGTATGATATTACTATCTGCTACCTTTACATTCAAACTAGAAATAGAAACTATAAGGTAGCCAAGCTTTTTAGCCATTTATAAGTTTAAGAAATTATAAGTACTACCAAAATCCACAAAAGTGTATATAACCTTGAATTAATAATGATAAATAACTTTATGGTTTTAATTTCCTAACTCACCATTCCATCCATTACACATACTCAAATTCGGAGTTGCTCTTTAAAATTTAACTTCAATAGCTCTATTTCCATTAACTTTTTCAATTCTTCTACTACAACATCATCTTCCACTTCAATCATAAATAATCATTTTTATCTACACTTGTGACCTTATGTATATTTCTCATCACACCAATAACATCACCTTTTCTTGGCCCTTTGTTCATCAATAGTATCTCTATCTTTAACCTTGGTGACCTTTGACGTCTAATTCAATTTTAAAATCTTTTCTTAGATCCCTCATTAGAACTCATCACTAAGATGGGAGAATTGTTGATTGGAAGTAAGGTTTTTGGGCTTAGTTGTAATCGTTAACCTTTATATCCCAATCTTGACCTTTACTACAAAGTTGAATTAGTTACCTCTTACAACTTAGCTTAGGCTAAAGCATGTTATAGTGTTTTAGGTATAAATATACACATAGGATTTTTATATCTTCTTTTAACCCATTTAGAAAAAGACTAATCCCATATTCATCTGTTAATTACACCCTTCCAAATAAAATATCAAATTAATCTTGATATTGGCTCATTGACCCTGTTTGCTTGAGAGTCAATTATTTTGTAACAAGATTTCCCTTGGTCATAGTGCTCAACCTATAAAAAATAGCTTAAACATATTACTCCCAAGAAATAAAGTCTTTTGTTTTTTTTTTCATTTTCCTATAAAATTTTGAAACCATTGCAAAGCAATCTCTTCAAGATAACCAACTATCAGGTTAACTTTTGACTCCTTAAAAACTCCACTCAAATTGAAGTAATTTTTGCATTTAAAAAGCCATCTATTAAGATCATCTCCATTAAAGGAGGGAAAATCTAATCACAATTATTTACTAAAGAACAAAGAATTAGCATTAGCTATTGTAAAAGTTACAGTAACATACTAACCATACATAAACTATCCAGTTTTTTAATTTTCTTTTGGTGATCTTCTATGTCTATAACACTTTTTAATTAAGATTTTTTTTTTTATTATTGTAACTTCCCTTGTTAAATTCTTCAAGATGTCCTCTAATTGCTTAAAATTTGGATTTGTAGTTTCATGTGAATAGGTACTAGATGTCATGGTTATCCATAATCAAAAATTACTACTCTGATAGCAAATTGATACAACTAGGGTTCATTTACAACAAAATCTAGGAAAAATAGAAAGGTTCTTGAGCTCGACCCAATATCAAACATTTTATGTGTAAAGTCAAGAGAGAACAAAGAAAGAAAAGAAATTGTTATTGAAGTCTGTAATGTTTCTTTACGACAATACGTGTTCTATTTCTCTCCTATTAATATTACTAATCATTAATCAATAGCTAATCATAACCACTCGTAACACATAATTACAACATTGTTATATTAATTACAATGGACTCTTTATACATAACCACACTTTCTTTGATTGCCATAATATAATTTAAACCTATTTGATTATTATTCCATGCTCCACGTGTCATCCTTTTTGTACTACCACATATCTTATGCTAACCATTTCAACGATTAGTGGCCTCTTATGCATCAACAGTTACTAACTACTACTTTGATCCATATTAACAGTTGTTAATTGCCACATGCAATTAAATGTAAGAATGCAAAAATTAAAGAATGAAAATTTCAACATCTCTCTATAGTAGAGGATTGCATGGTCTTAGAATCTCTAATGTTGGATAAATGAAAATGTGCCTGAATTATATAATTTTGTGTTAAGAGAAAGGATAAAAATTTAAATTATATTTTTTTCTATATTTTATATATGTATGAATTATATAATTTTAACTTAAAAAAAATACTAAAATGCAGTTATAGTCAGTCTTAATGGTATAAATTTGTTATGTGTCAAAACCAAAGGTTTCACATTTCTTCTCGAGCATTTTATTTTGATGTGGAAAAATCAACTCAAAGCAATATATGCTTTGACAACAATTGTGTGACCTAGGCAACCAGATTTCAACAACTAAATTTTAAATACCAACAAAAAGGTGGGACAAGTACAATACCTCACATATAAACACATAATGTAGATTTCCAACTAAAATTGAGAAAATTTTAATGAAATTTTAATTCAAGTTTTATTTTTATTTTTTTAGTAAACTTTTACAATTTGTAGGATTTGATATTAATTTAATAATTAATTTATAATCTTTTAGTATTTTAATAAAATTAAGATTTTAATTTGTATATAATTTATTTAATTATAATTTAACATATAGTACAATTTATTTAATTCATATTAATGATTTTTTTGCATATTTTTAAAATTTATGCAACAAAAATAGTCATAATTAAGGAATATAAAATAAAATAAGAAAATTATTTTTGAAAAAAAATTCTAAATTCCTCTTTTTATTTTTTTGTGAGGAAAAATATTTTTAAATTTAATTTTTTTCTTAAAAAGAAAAAATAATCATAATTTAAACATCTTTTTTTTATTTAAATAAAACATAAGGAAAGATTTATTCTTCAATATATATAATAAAAATTTACACATCATGTAAGATGAATATGTATATTAGTATTGCTAAAACTAAGAGAAAATTGGTAATTTTGAATAATTATTTGAGAAAAAAAGAAACACCTACATGGTGACTTTTCCTTAATTTTAGAATTTTCTTACTAAATTCTTATAACTTATAGTATTTGACATTAATTTTTTAGTTAATTTTTAATCTTTCATAATATTTTAATAAAATTAAAATTTCAGCATCTATTGAATTTTTATTTTCACATTATAACTTTGAAATACTAATATTTCAAATAGTTTAATTTGAAAAAAAAAAACTTTAGTCATATACAGTTCTATCTGGTTAATTAATTATTATCATAAATTTTGCATAATGAAATAAAATAAGAATTTTACAAAAGTAACAATAATAGTTAGAAATTAATTTTACATGATAAAATAAAGAATTTTGTAAAAGTAACAATCATAGTTACAAATTCAATTTTAGTCCACCACTCAATTTTAATCAGTTTCATTCAATTACTCCAACTCAACTATACTAATTTTGAAATAATAATATTAAGCAAAAAAATTAATCAAGTAAATTATTATTTACTCAATTAAGCATTATTAAAAATTAATATTGCATAATGAAATAGAAAAACATAAATTGTAAAATAATTTGACATTATATATTATTATTATTATTAACTATTTAATTTAGTTTACTAGTATTTAAAATTAATTTAAAAGTGTAATAAAATTAGGATTTAATTTTTATGAATATTAATAAATCAATGTTAAAATTTGTGAAAATGTGGGCTTTATGCTAGTATATATGTATTGCTAAAATAGAGAGAAAGTTTGATTTAAGAAAACATGATTTTTTTTTTTTTTTGCCATATGACACCTTTTTATAAATTCTTACTAATAATGAAATAAATGAAAAGGTAAATACAAAATCCTCACTTGCTAATTTCTTAAATAGGAAACTAGTTAACAATCTCATAAATTCTAATTTTTATTTTATTTAATAAAAGAAGAAAAAATATTCAAAAATTTTCATGATGACATAATTGGTTGAAAATAATCTATAAAGTTTTAATTTATTACCCTTTTAAATAAAAACCTAATTAAATCCCTTGGCAACTTCCCATAAATTTTTACTAATAAAAGAAAAAATTCTTAATTATTAGTCTCTTAGATAAGAATGTATTTATTATTCTTTCAACTAATTTGTTTTTCTTAATATAAATTTAATCACATTTTTTGATAATTTTTTGCAAACTCTTATTAATAAAAAGAATAAAAGAAAAAGAACAAAAACTATCATTTATTAACCTTTAAAACAAAAAATATGCTTGTTACTCTTTTAACTATTTTAAATTTTGATTTTTTGAATAAAAAAAAGAAAAATGTAATAAAAAATCCCTACAATGAGAAAATTGGTTAGACACAATTCATAGAATTCTTTTAAATAATAACTTATGAGAAGAAAAATTTAAATGTAGTTTTCTATTTTTTGCTTTTTAAGAAAAAAGAATTTATAACTTAGCAATTTTTCTTTTTTAATAAAAATAGTCCATAAATCTTATTTAGTAACTTTTTAGATAGAAACATATTTGTTTTTTAAATCTAATTTTCACAAATTACTTTATTTTTCTTATATAGGAATTTAATTGAGTCCTTTTTAATCTACAAGATTTAAGCTCTTGTAATTCACGTGGTCTAAATATCTTGTAAAAATTGTTAAAAAATAAATTTTAAAATTAATTTAATTTAATTTAATTTAAATTTATTTTTATAGTTAATTTAGTTTAAGAAAAAATTAGTGAAATTAAATTAATTTTAAGAATTTTTTTCATTTTTTCTTTTAAAAAAATAACAATTTGACAAAAGTATTTTTCTTCTTTTTAAGAAAAGAAAAAACTACTCATATTTTAAGTTTATTTTTTTAGAAAAAAGGAAAAAAATAAAAATAAACTTAAATTATGCATTGTTTTAAGAAAAAAAATGGAAATAGTTTATTTTTATTTTTTTTTTCCATTTTAGAGAAACAAAAGGGGCAACTTGAATTTTTTTTTTCTTTTTTAAAGTAATAGGTGAATTTAGGAGAAAATTTTTTTCCTTTTTAAGAAAATAAGAAGCATAATTCATGTATAGTTATTTTTTTCTTTTTTTTATTTTCATTAATTTACAAATTCATGAGAAACTATTGTATAAATAAGATGAATTTTTTTTTTCAATTTTAACAATATATATATATATGAATATATATGTGTAACACCCTCTTCGCTAAAGTTTTTTATTGGAGTTTCCATTATATTTCATTTCCATGCTATGCATTGTTTAATAAATATTTTGTAAATTAAGTAATAATTAAAATGACAATTACAATTATCATTTTATTAACCATAAAATAAATTAAGAATAAATGAAAAAGAAACTATAAATATATAGAACCTCCTTTTGTCAAAATTCAATAATGTAAAACATTATTTAAAAAAAAAACATAGAGTAAAAGAATATAAAATACAAAATTTTATATTTTCA
The DNA here is from genome assembly GCA_020883675.1 of Bruguiera gymnorhiza. Lineage (NCBI taxonomy): Eukaryota > Viridiplantae > Streptophyta > Magnoliopsida > Malpighiales > Rhizophoraceae > Bruguiera > Bruguiera gymnorhiza. The sequence continues at coordinate 1,720,584 of JAIRCJ010001055.1, read as the reverse complement.
AGCATATAAACCCAAAATAGTTCACCTAAAAAAACAAAAGAGAGAAAAGCATAAGGACTTAAATTAAATTTATAATTAAAATTACCAATCAAGGAATTTGAGTACTTATCATCATCTCATTTTAGGTTTATAGACAAACGAATTTGTAACTATGAATTTTGTATTAGATTTAGTATGATGTTGGCTATCCATTAATATTTATACAAATTTTCACAAAAATAATTTAAATTGTTAATAATTTATTTGCAAAAAATTAAAAAAAATTTAAAAGTTGTTATTTAAGAGTCATTTTTTTCTTATTTAAGAAAATAAATAAAGGAATTTAGATTCAAACAAAAATGAATTAAATTATTAGTGTTTTTTTCCAAAGAAAACAAAAAAATAAGAATAATTATTTGAGAGTATTTATTTTTTTTTAAGAAAATAAAAAGAAGATTTCTAAAGCTTTGTTACATGTCTATTTTAATTTATCAATTAAGGAAAAGTCTCAACGTGACATATATAGAATAACTAAGGTCTTTTTTTTTTTTAAGTTTCAACAATATAAATATACACTAAATTTAAACTCACACATATAGATTTTGGATATCTAAAAGTATTAAATTAAGTTGAAATTGAGTTTGGTTTCATAGTTAATTTATATTTGAAAAAAATAGTTATTTAAATTAAATTAATTTTAAGAAAAGATTTTTTTTCTTTAAATATTTTTTAAAAAATGAATAAGAAAATTACTTTTTTAAGAAATAAAAGAAATTTGAAGTATTTTTTTAAATAAATTTGAGAGTAGTTAAAAAAAGAATTTGTTTTCTTTTTATCTTTTTAAAAAAATATTTTAAGAGTTGTTTTTACTTCTCTTTTTGGTTTTTTATTTTTTTTGGGTTGAAAAATCTTATAATTGTAAAGATTTAATTGTAATTAAATTTTTATAATCAGAATATATTTTAATATTTTTAATTTGTAAATTTAAGAGAAATCTTCATATAAACAATATTTAAGTTCACTTGTTATGGACTTACTTTTACTTCGCTGAATAAGAGACAACAAGATATAATATATATCTTTCGTTATTTTTGGACTATTGTTTTATTTTCTTTTTATAATGTACCATTTCATTTTTTTTATTTTTTTCAAGACTTTAATTTAAAATTTCTTTAATATTGAATAAGTTAATATTTTTATCCTAATATTCTTTGTTCCTTTTTTTTGTTTGTTTCAATTAATGTCATTATTTTGCAATAAACAAAGAGAACAACCTGACGACCATAAGAACGAGAAAATGTAACGTAACGTATCTAAAAGATGAAACACATCTGAAGACTAGCCGGACGAGCAGACGCCATCTCCGTTGTGACGGCAGCAGCAGCAGCAGCAGCACTGCGGGAGTGCCGGCCAGCTGTCTTGGTCCCGGAGTGGCGACACTGAGTAAGCGCGCGCGTGCTTTTGTCGTCCAACGAAGACAGAGCACGCGTGCGCAGTAATGCAAAACGCGCACACACACACACACACGATCATGATTTTAGTTTTACTGAGATAATTCTCTCTCCCCCCCCCCGGCCCATACGCCATTCAAAAAAGACTGGGACCCGCAGTCTCTCGCTCTGGCTCACACTCGCACGACAAACAACCGACAGGGCTAAGCGATTAAAGATGGGAACGCCCCCAGAATGGAAAAATCATCAGATAACAACGCCTCCTCGACAAGCCCAAAACCACCAAGAGAAAGAACAAATAAAAAAAAAAAAAGTTGTCGAAAAGACTGGAGAAACAGAAACAAAAACATCAAACCTTCCAACGAGGCCGAAGACACCCTCAAAACACCGGCGGCTGTCTCCCGTCAGCACATAAATTGAATTCGAAATGAATAAAATTAAAAAAAAAAAAAAGAACAAATCTCTAATCAATAACAGCAAACACAACGACCAAGAAAAAGAAGAGAAAACGAAAAGGAAAAGACCGAGTGTTCCATACAAAAGATCTAAATAATTACGATTCATGCCATGAGAATCGAACAAATTGCTGTGGCAGAGAGGGCGACCAATGATGCGAATAGAGCGGGAGCGCCCACGTGGACAGCTGCGTTTTTGTCCGCAGTGCTGTTCTCCGAGCCAACCGGAGAATCTGCGGGGGATTCTACCGGCGTCTCCGTCGGTGGGGCAGGTGGTGAAGCGGCCAACGGCGATGGCGCCTCGACACTGGCTGGACTTGGGCTGGAAGCTGGAGTTGGAGACGGCGCGCTCGCCGGCGCCGGAGATGGGGACTTCCCGAACAGCTCTTCAGGAAGCAGCAAGTTATCAACGGAGAAAATGACGAGCGGCGTAGCGTCGAGAACCGTGTCGGCAACTCTGGACGTGCCGACTCCGGTGTGTAGAGTAACCTCATCACCAGCAGTGGTTGCCTTCAGATCGAACTTTCCGGCGCCGTTGCTCGCCAATGTGGAGATTGAATCTTTTTTAGTTTTCAAGGCCCCAATGGGTTTGTACCCAGGGGCGCCGTGGTACAGGAGGAGTGCCATTTTATCCGCGGTGGTGATCTTGCTCATATCAGGTACTCCGGCAGCCTTAAACGCCTCGTCGTTTGGTGCGAAAATGGTCAGACCCTTGTCAACCGCCGACTCGTACGTCTTCAAAGCCCCACTGGACTGGAGCAGACTAGCAAAGGTTTTGCATCCGGCCTTTTCAAGAACAGCCGTTATGTTCACATCCGAAGCGGAGGGAGCCGGAGCCGTTAAGATCCCGGGAGCAATAATCGGCGCGCTGATCTCAAGCACCGAGACGTTATAAGGGACCTGTTTTACAGACTTGACATAGGAAGAATCGAGCTTGGAGCCAGGGGTAGCCGAGCCGAACCCGACTTTTCCGCCTTGGAGATCGGTAATGTTGACAAAGCCCATATTGCCAGGTGCCTTTCCGGTAGTCTGGTAAAGAGTGGTACTGAGGACGGAGCCTTTGGAGATCTGATGGAGCTTTGCCGGGTCATAATAGTCCAGCACAATGTGAAGGCTGAGGACGCTTTTGATGACGGATAGTGGGTGCTTGGCCGTGAGCGCGGACATGGCCCCATTATTAAGAGCCAGCACCGTTATGGTTTGGCGGCTATTGATTTCGTCGGCGAGCCTTGTCTGGGTAAGGTATTTGCTGAACTGGGAGTATTCTGGGAAGGCCGCCAGAATGTCGGTGATGTTGGAGGACTCGACGGCGGCGATGGCAAGAGCGGAGACAGCAAATAGGAGGAACAAGCAATGTGATGGCCCCATGTTTGTTTAAATGTTGTTAATATTGCTGATGCCGGTGATGAGAGAGGGCAGCTGACCAGCGGTGAGTGAGAGAAGGGAGCAAGTTCTGGGGAGTGGCAGAGAGGTGCGGGAGGTGGAAATAATGGCAAAGGCGCAACTCAAGGTTGAGTTTAGGTTAACTATGGTTAAGTTAACGGCTGGGATGAGGTTCAGGTTTTGCGAGTGGCTGCGGGGCCATGTGAGGAGGAGGCTGGCATGGCTTGGTAACAGCTGGAATATATATTTTTTTAAAAGTTTTTATGCTAATCTTCTTGGGGTACGTATGCTCATCTTCCCATTCAAGTTCATTCCACATGAACGCCCTGGCCTTTTCTCTCTTTTTTTGGGTTTTTTGCCTTTGGAACTGATGCTGACGCTGATGGTTGCAACGGCTATCGGCCCATAAATTTTTCTTTTAAAAATAATAAAATATATATTTTATAAATATATTAATTATTGTCTTTATACATTTCTCTTCGAGCCATTATTTTAGGTTCTAAGTTCAAGCGAAAGAGCCTCGGCGATTGATGGGGTATTTGGACAACAAAAGGTAATTCGTGAAAATAATAAAAATTTATATGACTTCCACTGAAGCAACAATAAGTAAATTGCTTAATTAAAGTAAGTAAATTGCATTTTAAGTTCAGATCCTTTATGAATCTATGATTTTCCATTACTGTTGTATCTTTATTTATAATTTTTTATTGTCTTATATCAATAATGTTCAACTTAACCTTTTTTATTTTTTCAAAAAAAAAAATGAAATGGTTTATTATTTGCTTAAAATAAATCTGAAACCAAACCCGAAGAAAGGGACAATGGTTAGGAATCGGAAACAATCAATAACTAGTATTGAAAATCAGATCAGAATCAAAATTAAAACTAAATTGCCTGACATTGATTCAATTGAGATTTAACCAAAAACCAGAATGAAAACTAAATTGAATCATTAGTAGGTTAATCCATAAAGACTGTTTTAGAAGAAAACAAACGTTCTAGGCGTGTTCATAATTGGCAGAATATTTTGTAAATACCAATAAACAAAGTAACGAAAATTATGGAAAACATTAACTTACTACTGTTATTAACTCAAGATACTCTTCCCTTAGTCACCCGTATCTCTCCCTTAGTCCCTTAAACCAGGCACGTACGACAGTCTCATTTTCTATTAAGAGATAAGAACTAATTGTAAAATTAAATTTATTATAAAAAATAATTGAAATTTTATTATAGATTTTCTCTTAAAAATCAAATTTGTTTTTTTTTATAGGTAAAGGGTAATTATTTTTTTTTGAAGTTTTATAATGACATTTTTTGCAGCTGTTTATATCTTTTTTCAATGGAATATCTAACAAAAAAAATGCTAATTGTTACGGAAAAAAATATCATTATATTTTTATTATATCTTCTTAAAATATACGTGTGAATCATATAACGAAGCAAAATAGAATATGTTAGATGTCCATCTTTGAAAGCGAAGAAAAAGAAAGAAAATAAGAAATGACAACTTGTCGCATGAAATGGTTGACAACAATTCCTGGGAGTTTGGGGCCCTGAAAGATCTGCCGTAGGACGAGAGGATTACCATTCTAGAATAAACCTGATGAAGTGAAAGCAAAAGACTGTTGTGGAAAAAATAACAGAGAAAAAGTAAAATGAAAAAAATAAAAGGTTTATTTTTTTATTTTTCATTAAGGTGGAAGAGGATAGGAAGTTTGATATCTGAGACACGCAGCCACTCCAAAAACAACAAATGCTATCAAGCTGAACAAAAGGATAATGCTATTTCATTAATACTAAAATAAGCAAAAAAATTTTAGTTAATTAATAAAAATAAATAATAGCCAATGTACTTTGAAAAAGCTGAAAATATTGGGTTCAACTAAAAAGTAAATTTTTTTTTAAAGCTATCGGATAAAAAATCATGTAGTTGACGAATTCAAGAGCATCTAAATTGCAAAAGAAGGAAAAAAGAAGTAAGTCTTTCAGGGTACAAAAAAATACAACAGCCGTCAGCATGCACATTTGGGCTGACGTATGAACCAATAATAATGTATTGATTTTTTATGGGCATTTCTTGTATTTTCAATTTAGCATTGATCTTCATATTTTTTTAATTGTTTCAGTCAACTCATTAAAATAATATTTGATTTCTAATTTCAAAATTCAATATCATATGTGTTCAAGATTGTTTAATTTATTTGGATCATGTATATGTTATTCTTTTATATTTTGATATGTTTTTATATTTGATAAATATTAATTTATTTGAATTATATCTTTACTTTTTTTAATAGATAAATATGTGAGTTTTATTTTAAAAAATATTATTTTGATTCCTTTTTTTTAATAAAACTTTTGAATTGAAGTAATAATTATGCAAAAATTTTACTTTTTATCAATTTTTTATTTTCAAAAATGTATTAAATGATATTTTAAATGATTTGAAAAAAAAATCATGATAATTTAAAGTTAGTAGAAAATTAAGACTAATCGTAATATACCATTAACTCGACAACTTGATTAAAAAAAGAATTATAAAAAGAAAAATTATATCAATCTACTAAATTAGTACGTGCATGTAACTAAAAACTAAATAAAATTTTAAGTTATAAAGATAAATAATTAAAAAAATTTTGAATTTCTCAATCTAATAATGACTATAATTGACTTAGATTGTTAAAGAATTAAAAGTTTTCAAATCAAAAAAATTATAAAAATTTTAAGTCAATTGACCTGATTATATTTACAGTCAATTAATAAGATTAAAAAATTCAAAATACAAAAGTTGAGAAAATTACAAAGATTTTAAACTAATCAACTAATGATCCAAAGTTAAAGTTTTTATTGTGAAAATTGATTCTTTTAATGAAAAGAAATTAATGTCTAATAGTTAATTTTTTGTTTTGGTTTATAAAAGAGTTTAAGAAACTTTTTTTGTGTAAGACCTTGAAAGACCATATAAAGCAATTCATTGTATAAATTTAGTGAAAAGAGAAAAGTGATCAAAAATAAAAATAACAAGAATAAGAGTTCTAAGAGAAAAGTGATAAAAAATAAAAATAACAAGAATAAGAATATTTTGGTGAAAAGTAATAGAATGTGAATTTCTAAGTATTAAAGAATTGTTAGTTCTCATGAAAATTTCATGAAAGTTTTATTGTAATTATGGTTAAGGTAACAAAGTGTAAAGAGTTATCTTAATTGTAAAAAAGAAGAAAGAATTAATGAAATTGAACTTTTATTGAAAAAAATAATGGCTTGGATAATGTTCATAACGACAAAAGACTAATGAAACTTTTTAATTATAAAAAGCAACAAAGTTATAAAAATTTCAAAATGGTCAACCTAAGTATGATTGCACTTAACTAAAGATAGTTAAAGAGTTGAAAGTTTTATAATTGAAAAAAATTATAAAAAATTCAAGTTGGTCGACTTAGTCATACTTATAATTGACTAATGAAATTAAATAGTTGAAAGCACATTAGTTAAAAAAAGTTATACATATTTTGGATCAATCAATGGGTCTAAGTATTACAATTGACTAATAATTTATAGTTAAAGATTTTTATTTTGAAAATTGGTTCTTTGTATGTAAACAAATTAATATTTAACAACTAATTTTTTTACTTTAGTCTATAAGAAAGTTTGAAAAATTCTTTTGTATAAGACCTTAAAAAATCTTGTAGAATTATTTATTGTATATATTTAGTGAAAAAAAGTGATTAAAATTAAAAAAACATATAAGAGTTTTAAGAAAGAAAAATTGAAATTGTGAAAAAATAAGGATATTTTATTAAAAAGCGAAAAAATTTTTGTTGCGATCAATATTAAAATAATTAAATATAAATAAATATCTTCATTAGTAAAAAAAGAAAGAATTAGTGAAATTAAATTTAAAAAAAAAAAACTTTGTGAAGTGATGGTATACTCTCATATTGAGCCAAACTAATTTAAAGTATTATATATATTTTTTTCTTTTTATTTTTTAATTTTAATTAATTAATTTGTTATTTTTTTAACTTTAAATTGAGTGTGCGTTGAATAACTAGGTTCATTAAACTCAATTAATTTCCCTATTAGGTTGTTTTAAGAACTAACGATATGTGCCATTTCTGGGATTATAATTAGTTGTTCAATTCATTTCTTAAGACTAAAGTTGAGAAAACTTCATTTTCTCGAGAAAAAACTTTTTGGAGAATATTATGTTCGTAGGAAAAAGAAGGGACAAAAAAATATTAACGAAGACATGGCTATACCCCACATCTAATAAGCCTCGCGTTTTTGAAAAAAAAAAAAATCATGGAAAATACTTGGCAATTACTTCCATTGCACGAAGAACTACAACAAAGCTGCAAGTAATTTTGATTCTATGGATGGTTGGTTGGCGCATTGCTCGTCGAAAGAGTATGGAGAAAGTATAAGAAGTGGTTAATAAAATATTAGAATCCCTGAATGAAACGACAGTTGGAAACGACTTTGTTTAAGGGGCTGGCAAATACAAAGCAAGGCTGCAAATAAATTTGATTCCCCGGACCAAACAAAGGAGAAAGATTATAAAGCAGAGAATAAAATCACACATAAAATCAAGCCTGCGTCAGGTCCTTTTTTTCTTTGTTTTTTTTTTTTTTTTTTGTTTGTTTGTTTGTCCGTGCGACAGGTCATTTTTATTCTAAAGGTGGTTTGTTGGTGCATCGCCGGTGCCAAGAGTTTCCGGAAGAAAAATGTTTCAACTGTAACGCGATTCTATTTGATGTAGGTACTGGGAGTGGGGCATCAACCAGGCTTTATCCAATTTGAGGTTGGAGCCTGGGACGTATCTGCTGCCTAGGATTATTACATTTTTCCACTCAATTTCAATATCCGAAGGAGTTGTTATCTGCAACCATGTTATGCGCCAGAGAGAATGGGATTAACATATGGAGACTTTTTTGCTCAAATTCTTGACTTAATGCAACTATGTACCAAAAGAAAAGAGATCTATTGATGTAGGGTTGGCTCTTTTGTGACGGCATCTTGCCGGCAACAGTGCCGCATCACATGAGCCATACGAGACTGTTTTCAAGAGTTGTTGCCGCTGCCCCCCTCCCCCCTCCCCCCAAAAAAATAAAAAAGAAAAACCTCACTTCCTTTTTTTTCAAAAAAAAAAGAAAAAGAAAAAGAAAAAGAAAAAGAAAAATCTATTTTCGGGTCCTCCCACTTAAATTTCACATCTTCCTTGAGAGAGGGATTCGAATATAAGTTCTTTAATTTAACCTATTAGTCACTAGGTATTCCCCCGTGAACTCCTCTTGCTCTTTTTCGCTTGGGCCGTGGAAACCAGACATACATGCTAATGCCTGGAGTCGGGTTATGGGCAATGACCACAAAGTAGGTCAGTTTATTGTACCCTTTTTTTCTTTTCTTCTTCTCTATCTCATTTTATTTTATTTATTTTTATCAAACTGGAAGAAAAATATTTTTAATAAAACAATTGTTATAGTATCGTACAATCTGTGTTACACACATTACTCAAATGGGGGTCAGATGACGATGAAATTGTGTTATAATTAGAAAAAATATATATATTTTAATGATTTTCCAAATTTAAAATTTCAAAGTCTTTTCTCGAATCTTTAATTCAGTCTGTTGTGCTCATGTGAAACGCTTACTTTCACAGATATTTTTCTTGGTTGGCCTCGGCATAGTCAGCCTGCAACCGCAGAAGGCTGAGCTGTCAGACGGCCGACACCTGCTTTAATCTCACTCCAACAACGCACGCACACACACACACAGAGTCTGCCACGCTCCTCATGCGCTTGTCTAGTCATCTTCGGTATTGGCTTTTCGAATCCACATGTTTCAGTGTCGTCCATCCAGCCATCACCCCCTTTTCAATTCACTTTTCTTCAACAATCCTGATGGGGTTTTGAGTTTGAAACCGATAACGTAACGTAAACAGTGTGAGAGATACAGAGCCCTGTATGGCAATGAAGGAGGCTAAGCTTCCGCTTGAGAGTGTCGCTGCGTCAGTCTCTGGTACTATGTTTTTTTTTTTTTTTGGGGGTTTTTACTTCTCGCTTGTTCTAGTAATTTTTGTAGATTTCATTTCTGGATTCTTGTTGCCGTGCATGTTTTATTTAATGGTGTTGTAAATCGTAAATTGTAAATCTTGAAGTTTTACATGCTGGGCCCCGAGAGAATGGTGGGGATGCGGGAACGCCGACGATGGAAGGGAAAAAGAAAGGTCGGGCGAAGGAAGAACCGGAATCGGGGCCGTCGTCGTCGATGAAGCTTGGTCTGGGGATTTGCGGTGAAAACGCCGTAGCCAAACACCGGAAGTCGCTGTTCACGGCCGCTCAGTTGCATGAGCTCCAGTTACAGGCTCTGGTATTCAAGTACATCGCGGCGGGCCTCCCCGTGCCGCCCGGACTCCTGCTTCCCATTTGGAAGACTCGTTGTAGCTCTTCAGGGTCCACTGGTGGCGACATATTCAGGCAACTTGCAAGCTGTAAGTTCATGTCTCTCTGTTTCTCATCATTTTACTGCCCAAATTATGCTATTTAGATCAACTTTTAGCTTGTGGGTTTGAGATTGACCGAACCATCTGTTCGACTAAAAGTTGCAAAATTGATCCATCTATCTGTCTATCCATCTGTCAATCTTTCTTGCTTTTGTTTTTCAGTGGTTCAATGCAGTCCTTGGGTGTTCGGTTTGATGGACCCAGAGCCGTGGAGGTGTAAAAGGACAGATGGGAAGAAATGGAGATGTGGTCAAAAGGTGGTTCCTGATCAGAAGTATTGTGAGCGGCACATGCACAGAGGTCGTAAGCGTTCAAGAAAGCTTGTGGAAGCTTCTCAAACTGCTGCTACGGCTGTTGACACAACACCTTCCAAGGATGCAAGCCAGAATTTAGAAAAACCAACTCCCAAGGTTTCCAATTTAAATCCCATTAGTTCTCAGCTTAAATCCCACAAGGAACCCAGAATTTCCAGGGAAATTGTTAAAAACATTAGCAATGCCAGCAAAATCAACGTAAACAGCCTTGACACTGGTAATGGGAATGGCGGTTACACAAATTCTGCTTGGTCCAAGAACACACTCCACAGAACCAGCAACAGAAGTGACAATAAAAATGGTGCTAGTGATACATCTCCTGGTCTGGACTTTTCCCCAAAGAGCGTTCTTCAAGGTATAATAGGAATCATTTTCTGACTTGAATTTGCAATAACATGATGAATTATAAAAGCCACTATGAATATTTACTGGATTTCCAAAAGTAACGCAACACCATCCTTATCACTGAAAGGATGGCCATTCACTTAATAATATGTTGGTTATTGATAAATATGATTTGTCCAAATACCTGGTTTTTGGTCTACTTCCTTTCAAAGCACTGCCCTGTATTTTTGGAATTGAAAGCTTTTGGTCCTCCCGGCACTGGGGACTAAAGTATGATTGTTGCTTTTAAAGTGGAGAACTTTTAATTTGGTGGCTCGTTAGTTAGAAAGCCAACAGTGATGTTGTTGTGGAAGAAAACATTGCTGTCTTAAAACAATTGGATTGCGTATCATCTGCAGAAGTCCTTTTGGAATGTTACACTGATTTCAAACCGATTGCTTGTGTTTGGTGAATTGAAGTTGGTTGCTTTTCTTGTTTCTATTTTCCTCAGTTCAAGCCTGCAGGACTCCATGCTTTCATAGAATTGACGAAGAACTTGAACCAGGGAGGTGCAGAAGAACGGATGGGAAGAAATGGCGATGCTGGAAGGATGTTCTTCCCAAACAGAAGTATTGTGCGACACACATGCATAGAGGTACAAGGAAGCATGTGAAAGCTTCCCAATCTTTTGTTTCTCCAGCTTCCACCCATAATATCTCTAGTGATGCCCATGGCCGCCCTAATGCACCCAACCACAGACTGGATATCAAGAATTCAAACAAAAAGTTCTCAATCTCAATGCCAACAAGCCCTAAAATCATGGTCAATGATGACACAGATACTGCCAGCATGAGCAGTGATAAAACCATCAGCGACGCCATTGCTGCCAACTGTGAAACTGGGAGCCTTTCTTCCTAGCTCTCTGTCTTAATGATTCTGATATCCTTTTGTGACTTTCTCGATATACTGCCATCACTTGAGGGGGAAAAAAAAAACATGGGTGCTTTTGTTGTGGCATGCATTCTTTAGTTCGAGATAAAATCGACCTCGCCATTGATAGAAAGAAACTACCAGAGTGCAAATGCAAACAAAACCCTTTCATATATATTTCTGGTGGTGTAAGATCCCAACAACTACTTGAATGGACAATTTTTACATATTAATAGCAGTTCATGTAAGTACTTATGGCATCGTACATAGTTATAATTATGCCACGGGTCTCTACATTTGGATAGCTGAAGTGTTCTAAGTGTCCTAGCTGTATGCATCATCATTATTAGTGTGAATTCTCAATAGGTATAGCAATTTAACTTGCTCGACACATCTTAACTGCTAACGGAAAAGAGAGAGAGGAGATTGCGCTTGCATGCAAATCCAATGACGAAGTGGGTTCCTGCCGCCCAAACCCCAAAACCCCATCCCCCGGGCGGCAGCGCTGCGGCGGTAATTACAAGAAAACAATCATCAAATCTTTCGTTGCTCAATAATGGCTCTCTAACCTCATAATCCATGACACCTATTTGGCATTTGCACTGCATCAGCTCTCGAAAGATTTTGTTAGATGGATTCCCTTCCTCTAATCTTTCTCCTCAACAACTAGCAAGTTCTGTTGCGTCTATATTGGAACTTAGGTGACAAGCACCTGTGACACGGCGCTCCAAGAACCAGCATATCAGGAATAGTTCTCTCTCCCTGCCATCTTGACAGCAGCAGGCCTTATATCCTATCGTGTTGATTTTGATAACGGTTTCCAAGCTTATGCCCTCCCCCACCCCCAAAATACCCATCACGAAATTTGAATGCTGGAGTTACGTACCATAATGTAAGCCACAACAGAAATATAGGTATTTTCATAACCACATCTGCATTCAACTTTTTTTTTTAATTCTTTCGTGATGGAACAATCAATAGTTGATTTGGATATCCAATCAATACAAGGAAAATTAAAAAACAGCTGCAGCATCAACATACTTGGGTAGTTAAAATGTTTTCTTTATTTCCACAGCCGCAGACCTAGATAAAGCAAAAGGCAGGGAAACTAAGCTGTTGGCCGCGTTGGGGTCAAGTTTCCGAGTGGACAAATCAAAACCTCTTTCCAGGGGATCATGGAACTCGAAGGGATTTCACTTTCCCCATATATGACATCGTACAATCTCCAAACTGATGTTAGCAATGCTACTTGGCGCAGGTGACCATAGGATCAACATTCTTGATTATCCAAGGGTGTTCCGTGATCTTGTGAAGAGAAAGCCTCTTCGAAGGATCCTTCACTAGAAGCTGCAGAAAATCTCCAAGATGCATCCCAAAAGGTTATTGAGTAGCCCATAATTATTCTTAAATTTACGCAAGTGGAAAGTATTGTTGGACAAAGTTGCGTGGCTGATCAGGTTTTTGGCTTCTGCAGAAAGAGATGGTGTGGAAAGGAAATTCAAATCAAGCTTCATGATGCTGCCCCACGCAATCCAATTCATGTTTCCAATTTGGTTCATGGAATACCTTAACTTACAGCAAATAATGCCTAGCATTTGACATAACAGTTTATAATACCTTCTGAATGTATCAGTTTGGCTCTCAGCCTCAAATGGAGGAGCAGCACACAAGAACTCATAACAAAGTATACCCAAAGTCCAGTTGTCAACATCACAATCATGAGATGTATTCTCCACCATCTCTGGTGCTAGATAGTCTAGAGTTCCACACATCGTGTTTCTCTTGCTCCTTGATTGCACTGAACACCCAAAGTCAGCAAATTTCAGTCGGCCCTAACAAAATTTGAACAGCCAAAATGTTGAATATAAAGACACTCTGCTTTCGCATTTTGCCCGTGACATGGAACAAAAGAATTCGGGCACAGACGCCTAAGATCACATTGCACCCAAGCCAAGTTTTATATAAGTTTCTCATTGTTCAAAATTAATATATTTACAAAAAAAATTAATATATTTTAAAATAATTAATTTACATATTGTGCAGAAAACTAATTATTATATATTTATTATTAGTTATTATATATTATAAAAATATTAATTATTTATTATCATTATAATTTATATTTTACATCATATCATTTTATAAATTATTAAACTAAAATTATTATAAATAGTTTCTCTGAATTTTTTTTCCTTAGTGAAATAAACTACTTTCAATAATTCACTTATTATTGAGTTAATTAAAAAATAAAACTGTTTCTTTTGTTACCTTATTACATGAAGGGCATAGTAATAAAAAAGTCTATTGTTTTTTTTGAAAAAAATAATTGTTATAACTTACTACTTTGTAAATATTGTTTAAAAGATAAAAACTATTTTTAAGGATAATACTCAGTACATTTTAAATATGATATCCTTTTTGTTAATTTACTTTTATTGTAATATTATATAATTTTGTTAATTATCTTCCAATAATCTTAAGCATTGTTGCTTATTTTTGTTAAATGCATATGCAAAGATTTTAGGTAGGTAAACACCATATCTTTATGTTGGACTCAGCATAGGTCCTTTTAACTTTGACCAAAGAGGATTTAAAATTGACAAAGAGATGTCATGTATGTCATTAAGCCATATGAGACTTTGGTCCCAACATCTTTTTATTTTGCTTATGATATCAACCATTTGGCAAACTACATGTGTTCATTGTAAACTTGGTCATGTACGTTGCATAACTATTGCCTTTTGTTACTTGATGCAACACAAGTGGATGACACTTGATGCAACATATGGTAATGTGAGGTTATTTATTTTTGTGATAATTTTAGTCATACTTAGTTGATAGGAGGTATAAAACGTGTTGTATTTTCTCTAATTATGTATGCATTTTGCAAATATGGTCTAACAAGGTTCTCTTTTAAGCCAATCAAAGTCAATGTTATAAAGATAACATAAATATTTCCCCCTTGAAATTCATAAGCCATGGAAGGTTAGGGTTAAGTGTAACCATAAAAGGGTTGGTAATTATTAGAGTGGTGACATTAATGTGGATTTTTTTTGTGTTGATTTTCCCTAACATTGCCCTAGTATGAATTTAAAACCTATTTACTTATATTTAACAAGTGGCTTTTATGAAGAAAAGCGATAAATTTAATAGTAATAAGAACTATAATCATATTAAATTGGATTATTTGGTATTCAAGATAGAGGATAATCTTGGTTTTGATTAGATATGAATGTTTTTATGGGTCTTTTATATTCACTTAAGAATGAATAACATATGAGAAAGATTAGGATATCATTTGTTTCACTAAAAGGATGAAAATAAATAAATACTACGCTTTCATTCTTGTGAGCATTTTTTTTTTCCATCATGGGTATTTTAAGATTAACTTTAATGATACATTTTGTAGGAAATATTTTATTTTTTGCCTAGTATAAAGCTATTTGCTTATTTTAAGGTGCTTAATATAAGATATAAATTTCTTATAGATTTATATTGCAAAATTGATTCCCTTAAATGCACTTCCCAAAATTGATTTTTTTGTGTGATTAGGTAGTTACATTAATCGATTTAATAATTAAGGTTATGTTAAATGACTTAATCTCTAGAGATTGACTTAGGCTTAAGGAGTCACATAAAAGTTTGAAATTGTTGTGACTCGAAAGGTGTTTCTAATAAGAATGGAAATGTAAGGCCATCATGTATTTTTGTTTCTAATGGTGGGCTTTTGAAGACAATAATCTAACTAAATCTGATAAGAAGTTATTCAAAATTCTATTTCTGGTGGGATATTGTTTGGCTATTGGCAATTTTGCACCAAGTAATGCTTACTTAGAAAGTATATGAGATGGATACTTAGAAAGCAGTTGAGATGGATCCTGAATCTAGGTTTGATTCCAAATATTATTTGCCATGTTGTTATGCTAATGCTAATCTTCTAGTGCGCAAGCAACACCTTAAAAGGAAAATTGTTGTAGCCTAAGGAAAATATAGAAAAAAAATGTGCTTTGCACAATTGCTAAAAATCAGAAGAGTGAACTATGTCACGTGAGTTCTAAACCAACAAATTAAATGTTTTGCAACATTGGGTTGGAACATTCATAGTGATTTATCACCACATTAAATGACATTAAATGAGTTTATTAAAAGCTATGATTCCAATATAATGACTTTGATTATGTAAGTAATTTATACGTTTGCAATATGTTACAATTCAAACCATGATTATGAAATATTAAATTATTCCAGAGATATTATTAATTATAGTAGACGAAATAAGTATAATGAAGTTAATTAACTAAATCATTAGTTTATATGAAGTAAAATCTATTATTAGATTGGTGTTTACCTTTAGAGGTGGAGCAAAGGTTTGAAAATTTGTTAAACAAATAATTATTACTTGGTTTGCCTTAGATTTTAAGTTTATAGCCTTAAAAATAGCTAGTATGAAGATAAATTAACTAAAAAAATTTTTATGGATATTTTATTATAAGTGAAATTGACATTATAAATGTTGATATATTGTGATAATTAAATCTCTATTATTTATACTAAGAGAAAATCATATAATTGAAAAGAATAGGCATATTTGTTGATGGAAGCCATATTGTACTAGCTCAAATTAACAAAGGAGTTGATACTTTGCAAAATCTTGGAGGACTAATGACAAGGACAAGGTCAAAGAAAATAAAAGAACCTCTCAACAACTTGTTATGTAACATTTACTATCAGGAAGTTGTTAGGTATGAGTTAAGGATGATGAAGGTTTCACTAGGGCTTGCGCACATGTCATTTGTGGAGGAATTTGAGAACTATGACCTTGGGAAGGAAGTTGGATTTAGGAGCCCATGTTTGGGCATTTAAATGAGATATTTTCATGGGTTTTTATTATTATTTAGTGGGTTGGACGAATTTCCTTAATAAACCTATCTTATTAGCATATAAAAAGGGGTAACTGGCAAATTGGACAAATTTCCTTAATAAGCCCATCTTATCAACATATAAAAAGAGGTTGTTGGCAAATTGGATGAATTTCCTTAATAAGTTCATCTTATTAGTTAGGGTTTTAGAGGGGTTAGCATATAAAAAGGGTGGCTGTAAGAGAGGATGACAGATGATGAGCGTATGAGCTATTTTCTCTGGTTTTTTGAGAACTAATTCTGAACTTTCATACTTGAGTGTGTTGGTTCAATAGACTTATTTTCTTCAACGTTTTTGTTGAGAATGGCGTCTGAATCGTATAGTTTTGGTTCTTGGTTGTTTATAATCATTGGGTCAGAACTCTAAAATCTCTTAACATTTGTTAGAACAATCCTATACCAACATTGGTGTTGAGTTCCGTTTACAAATAATCAGAGTTCATATCATTTGGTATTAGAGCCATATTTCTGACTCAGGTTAGTTGTACTTTTGTTATCATCTCTTTTGTGTATCCTTCATTGTTGGTTGAATAACCAAAAAGAAAAAAAAAATCGTGTATTTTTTGTGTTGCCTTTCTGCTATTTGTTCTTTCTATACAAATACCCATTAGTTAACCAAAAAAAAAAAAAAAGTTTCATTGCTCAATTGGTCATTTACTCAATTATATTCGATAATTGATTGTTGTCCAATTGCACTGCTCATATCATTGAATTCCTTGTCATCCTGTTTGCTTTATTGCCCATCTTCTTGATCGTGTCACTCCTCTGAAGAGGTAGGTCTAGGATTGATATAGTCAAGTTTTGTTTGTTTCAAATTTAGTTTGCTTGGAACTATTAAAAGATCTCTTAGAGTCTTGCAATTTATTGTGTGAAACATGAGAGTTGAAAACTACTATAGTTGAGTAGAGAGCAAACACGCAAGGGAGTGAGTTTCGTGAGGTATATTTTTTTATTTTCTAACAATCTTGCATATACAATGTTTAATGCTAAAGAAGGCAGGTTCCCATATGAAGAGGAGGAAGTAGTTGTTCCAGATTTCAAATTGTTGATGAAATCTTTAGAGTAGAAGTTTGATAGGATTAACCAAATGTTTTAGGAAGTTCGAGACAGGATGGATAAACTAGATAGGGAATCAAGTATCAATTCTAAGAGGCCAGTTAGGAGGGTCATAAAGGAGCAATTTGAACATGACTTTGGTGAAGATGGTGATGGTTATTATGATGACGGTGATAATACTAGTAGAAACTTCAGAGTTGGCTTTAGAGGAGGACGTGGTAATCGGAATGGTAGGGGACTAAAAGGTAATGGAAATGTTTATAATAAGTACAATGGAGGTTGGGATAACAGATATAGAGTGGAGGAAGGAGTAGACAAAAGTCATAGTAGTATTAAAATGAAAATACCTTCTTTCTAAGGGAAAACTGACCCTGATGTCTATTTGGATTGGGAATGAAGGGTAGAATTAATATATGAGTACCATAACTTCTCTGAGGAGAAGAAAGTGAAGTTAGTTGTGGCAAAGTTTACTGATTATGCTATCGTATGGTGGGACCAGCAAGTTACCACCAGGAGAAGAAATTTTGAGAGAATTGTAGAAACTTGGAATAAGTTGAAGATTGTGATGAGAAGGAGATTTATTCCCAGCTTTTATTATAATGATTTGTATAATAAGTTGCAGAGCCTTACACAAGGTTCCAAGAGTGTGGAAGTGTACCATAAGGAGATAAAAATTGCTATAATTAGGGTAAATGTAATGGAAGATAGGGAGGCAACCATAACTAGGTTCCTCTAAGGTTTAAATAGAAGTATAATTGATGTGGTAGAACTGTAACATTATGTAGAGTTTGAAGACATAGTACACATTGCCATGAAAGTTGAGAGACAACTTAAGGGAATGAGCACTTCTAGATATAATCAGAACTTAGGTTCATCTATTTGGAAGTCTAACTGAGGGAAAAAGGAAGAGAAGATGACTTCTAAACTTAAAACCAATTCATATAGACCCCATACTAGTGGGGGCAGCCTGGAAAGGGGCAAATTTGAAGAAAACTTGAGGGCACCCAAGGAAAAACTAGAGACATCAAATGCTTTAGATGTCTAGGTAAGGGTCATGTGGCTTCACAATGTCTTAACAAGAGAACCATATACCTTAAGGAGAATGGTGACTATTTGTCTAGTAGTGATGTTAGTGATGAAGACCAAATGCCGTTACTAGATGATGCTAGTGATGTTGATGAAGGGATAGAGTATCTAGAGCATGGTGGAAGGCTTTTAGTAGTAAGGAGAGCCCTTAATGTACAGGTTAAGAAAGAGGATGATGTTGAGATGCAATGGGAAAATATTTTCTATACTCGATGTTTAGTTTAAAATAGACTCTGTTGCTTGATCATCGATGACGATAATTGCACTAATGTAGCAAGTACATAGTTGGTGGAAAAATTGAACTTGCCTACAACCAAACATCTTGGACCATATAATTTACAATGGTTGAATGATAGTGGAGTGGTGAAAGTGACTAAATAAGTTATGGTTCTATTTTTCATTGGTAGATATAAGGACGAGTTGTTTTATGATGTTGTACTTATGCAGACGGGGCATTTGTTATTAGGTCGTCCTTGGCAATTTGATAGAAAAGTTTTGCATTCTGGTTACAAGAATCGTTATTCTTTCACCATGGATGGAAAATCATTTACACTTGTTCCATTAACTCCAAAACAGGTGTATGAAAACCAAGTGAGACTTTATGAAAATGAGCAGAAGAGGAGGAGCAAAAAGAAAGAGAGAGTCGAGAGAAAAGAAAGTGAAGGAGAGATAAAGAAGGTAAATGCATGTGAGAGTGCTTAGTACAAGGGGGGTCAGGTTCACAAGAGTGAAGATGAAAAAAAACAAGTGAGTGTGTTTGCAAAAAGAGCCAATGTTAGGGTTGCCTTTCAAGTGAGACAACAAATAATCTTGATCCTTTATAGGGATTCTTATTTCTCTATCACTGACCTTGATTCATCTTTGCTTAATGCTATTTCATCTTTGTTGTAGGATTATAATGATGTATTCCCTGAAGAGATCCCAAATGGTTTACCACCAAAAAGAAGAATTGAACACCACATTGATCTTATTCCTAAGGCCCTTATTCCCAATAAGCTAGCATATAAAAGTAATCCTAAGGAGACAAAGGAGCTTCAGAGGCAAATTGATGAGTTGATGAAGAAGGGACATGTAAGGGAGAGCATAAGTCCATGTGTAGTGCTAGTGTTACTTGTGCCAAAGAACAATGGATCTTGGAGGATGTGTGTCAATTGTAGAGCTATCAACAAAATAATAGTGTTGATTTGAGGACAAATCAATTTAAGGAGAACGAGAATGATGGAAGCCATATTATACCAGCTCAAATCAACAAGGAAGTTGATACTTTGCAAAACCTTGGAGGACCAATGACAAGGGCAAGGTCAAAGAAAATAAAGGAAGCTCTCAACAACTTGTTGTGTGACATTTACTATCAGGAAGTTGCTAGGTACGAGTTAAGGATGATGAAGGCTTCACCAAGGCTTGCGAATGTGTCATTTGTGGAGGAATTTGAGAACTATGACCTTGGGAAGGAAGTTGGATTTGGGAGCCCATATTTGGGCATTTAAATGGGTTATTTTCATGGGTTTTTATTATTATTTAGTGGGTTGGACGAATTTCCTTAATAAGCCCATCTTATTAGCATATAAATAGGGGTGGCTACCAGATTGGGCAAATTTTCTTAATAAGCCCATCTTATCAGTATATAAAAAGGGGTGACTGGCATATTGGATGAATTTTCTTAATAAGCCCATCTTATTAGTTAGGGTTTTAGGGGGGTTAGCATATAAAAAAGGTGGCTGCAGGGGAGGACGACAGATGATGAGTGTATGAGCTATTTTATCTGGTTCTTTGAGAACTAATTTTGAACTTTCATACTTGAGTATGTTGGTTCAATAGACTTATCTTCTTCAATGTTTTTGTTGCTAGGAGTGGCGTCTAAATCTTATAGTTCTGGTTCTTGATTGTTTATAATCATTGAGTCAGAACTCCAAAATTCCTTAACCTTTGTTAGAACGATCCTATACCAACATTAGTGTTGGGTTTCATTTACAAATAATCAGAAGTCATATCATTTGTCTAACTCATAGTAATTGCTAAATAATAAAGTGATCACTTGATTTTGTTATAAATGAATTTGGGTGATCTTTTGATTAAATCACTAAGTAAAAAGTTAATGCAAATTACATCCAATAGAATGAGATTGATATTTATAAAGAATGGTTAAGAGTGATGGAACATAGATGGTAAACGATGCTTTGAAATAGGTTTATATGAATAATAATAAGTTACGAGTTGACTTTGTATGCACTATTAAAATTATAATTCTCTTCCTATGATGTACATAGTACAAAAATTCTAATATTTAAGGATAAGTTATACTTTTAATAAATTCTATAGGTAAAGTATTATTACAATGCAGATTTGATAAATTCAACTATATAATAATGGGTAGGGTTACTCTTATAAGATCTCAAGCAAAATCTCTAGAATGCTTATGAAAATAAACTAGGGGAGTACACATTCTAACAACACTAAATTGCATTAAACAACATGATTTTTCAAAATATAATATGGAAATAAGTTCATTGATATTTATAAATAAGTTATGGTTCATAATTTTTTTTTTTTACAATATTTTTGAATATCAAAGCTTGTACTTCTAGTTTTTGCTTTATAGCCTTAAGGGAAATAAAGATAATGTGTTATATTATTTTTGTTTAATCTAATAGAATAAGCCTTTTAAATAGTAAAAAATTGTTGAAATTTAATATATTATAAAAGATTTAATTCACATATTAAATAAAAAACTAATTATTATGTATTTGTTACTAATTATTATATATCATAATAACACTAATAATTTATTACTATTATAATTTATATTCTATATTATATCATTTTATGAGTTATTAAGTTAAAATCATTATAAATATTTTCTTTTTCTTTTTTTATTAGTGAAACACACTACTCTTAACAATTCATAACCTACCATTAGGTTAATTAAAATATTAAACTATTTTTATTACCTCATTATAAGAAGTATATACTAGTAGGAAAGTTTATCATTTTCTAGAAAAATAACTATTATAACCTATTATAGTGTGACAATTTATTTAGGAGGCAAAAATTATCCTTAAGGATAATATCTAGTATGTTTCATTTACAATTTTCTTTTTGCTAATTTACATTTGTTGTAATATTATATAATTTTGTTTATTATTTTTTAACATTTATCAAGTAGGCTAATCTAATAAACAATAAAAATGCAAAGAGTCATTTTATTAACATGTATGCATATAGTGTTAAACTTTAATCACAATTTTCTAATATAAAAAAAAAAAACATAGAAAGGAGAGTTACCTTAACAATCATCATATCACAGAAACTATCATAATATTAGCATATAAGAGAATGACTAAACCACATAAACTCTCAAAATGTTAAAGTAAAAAAGCATTATAATGTCATAACAAAATTGAGTACTTATTAATGTAAAGCATTTATTTCAAAAATGTAGTAAACATAACACATAAGTATAAAGATGTGACAATTATGTCTTTCAGAAGATACCACAATGGTTAAAAATTTAGAATTTTATCCCTAAGGTCTTAGGTTATAATCTTGGGAATAGGTGTGAAATTTATGGACATAAGGAGAGCTATTCTAATCGTGTAACTCACAGTTCAATAGGTCTTTTGATGAACCACAAAGAGAAAAGGTATGGTAATCATTTTATGAGTTTATGAATCACATTTCGTAATTGTGTATCATAATAGTTAAGAACTTAGACTTCTATCCTTAAGCTTTGGGATTCTAATTCTAGGAAGAGGTGTGAGATTTATAAAAATATGAAGAGTTACCCTAATCGTGTAACTTATAACTCAATAAACCTCTTGATGAACAAAAAAATAAAAAAGTGTGGCAATCATTTTATTGAGTTTATGCATCACATTTTGTAATTGTGTAACTTTAACCATAACCTTGGATTGATTGAAACTCTTAAAAATTAGGAACAATGACATCTAAGAAAAGATAACATATTTTTAGCAATTTTTAAACTTTCCTTTATCGATGTCAAAGATATAATTATGATTTCAAGATATATTATTATAATATTTCTCTATATTTATTGTGATTATAGTAATCTTTTATATTATAATAATATCTTTTATATCTATTATGATTATAGTAATCTTTTTAAATTATAATAATATCTTTGTTATTCTCTATTCTTAGATAATTTTTATATTATTACATGATTATGTAATTATGGTAAATTCTTTCTTTATTTAGTTGTTTACTATCCTATAAATAAGATTCTCATGTAAGTATCATTGTATAGTTGAGTAATATAATTTTTATATTTACAAATTCTTTTTTCTTGTATCACTTTTGTCTTAGTAATAGAACCTTGATTTGGGTTTTCTTCGTGGAGTTTTTTTTTTTTTTTTTTGCTAACAATTGTTTTTTCTTCTCTATTTTCCTTCTTTTAACCTACTTTTAGTTGGTTTTCATTAAGAGAAGCTTTTCTAATTGCATTTCATATTTTACACATTTTCCCTCCTCACCTTATTGTTGCTTTTGTTTTCTATTGCATGTTAACATCACATCATATTAGTTGTGCCTAGTGTTTTTTTTTTTAATTTTCTTTTTGATTCAACATTTTAACAATTTTTAGATGTATTCTGTTCACTTTTAAGATTATTTTTGTATAATTGTTTTTGTTTAGAGATATGGCTAGTGCATCCTCTTGCTCACTACATCAAAATGTCATCATTTAAGACTATGATTAATTAGGTCTCATGTCCAAAAGGTTCTATCATTATACTCGTTAATTAATTGATTTTGATTGTTACAATCATATAACTTTTGATTATTCTCAATTTTTAAAACAAATGGATGTATCCTCTAAACTAATTGTTATTTACTATACTTGTTAGTTACATTAGGTCTATATCTACATCTTCTTTTTCCTTATTTGACACTTATTTGGTTCTATTCTTTATCATATTCTTTGTTATTTATTGGTCAACTTTGTGATCTTAGGTTAAAACTTTATTTTTCAAACTATGGTTGTGAAGTGCAGATCCTTGGGTAGGTTAGGTCTTTGGAGCATGTAGATTTTTTGGTACCATTCTTCTCTTGTTTTATAATGATGATATGATTATTACAAATGATAATATTTCAAACATTCATTCTTTTCAAAATTATTTGAGTCAGTAATTTGAGATGAAACATTTGGAATCTCTTATATTTAACACTGTTGGTTATTTTGTTTTTTAAGCCAAGTATGCCTCAAATTGTCTTTTTTGAGCTAATATTATAGATAACAAGACAACTTCCTTATCTTTTAAGATAATGTTTAGCTCACGTTAACTAATGATACACTTATCAGTAATATCACTCTCTATAATTAGTTGGGAGTTTAATTTATTTTACAACCATTTATCTCAATATTACTTATGTAGTTCATCTAGTTAGTTTATGACTGCTCCTAAATATGCTTATTTCACAATTATTCTTTGCATTTTAAGATATGTCAAGAGAATTTTATTTTATGGCTTTACTTTTCCGCTCATTCCTTTCTTTGGCTATGTTAGAGACTTTACAAATGCTAACTAGGCTAAGGAATTTACAAATAAACAATCTACTATTAATTTTTGTTTCTTTCTCGACACCTCTCCCATCTCTTGGCATAATAAAAAAGAATCAACAATAGCATGCTCTACCTCTGAGGTCGAGTGTTGTACATTAGTTGATACAACAGTTGAACTTATTTAGCTTTATTAGCTGCTTCTTGATATGGGTGTTTCATTCTTAAATCCTATTATGGTACATTGTGACAATCAAAGTATTATTTAGATTGCTCACAATGACACTTTTCACAATATACCATGCACATTAAGACTAATTGTCATTTTATTCTTTAACACATTAATAATGGAACTATATATTTATGGTTTATTTTATTAGTAAATCAGCCTACTAACATATTCATGAGTGCACACCCTCCAAGTCGCTTTTTCAAGTTACTTTACAAACTCAAATTGATTTCTAAAGATGCAACTTGAGTTTGAGGGGATATCAAAAATATTATTGTAATTTAATATTATTATAATTTGAGAGTATATTATTGCAATATTTTTTTATTTATTATGATTATAATACTTTTCTCTAAATAATATTTTTTATATTTATTGTAATTATAATAATTTTAATATATTACAATAATATTTTTAATATTCTTTATTAGTAGATGATTCCTTTTATTATTATATTATTATGTAATTATTGTAAATTCTTTATTTATTTAATTGTGTACAATCCTATAAATAGAGTTCTCTTGTTAGTATTTTTGTATAGTTGAGTAATACAGTTTTCATATTAAAAAATTCTCTTTTCTCCGAGAGGCTTTCCGATCTACAAGTCCTTCAAGGGCCACTGCCTCTTCAGATTATCTTCTTCTTGTCTCTCAGCCCTATATCTCATTTCTTCCTGCAACCACTATTGGGCGAGGAATTGGGAATTTGAACGTTGAAAGGGAGCAGCAAAGGTGAATTTGCTGGACAACGAGGGCGAGGGCAATTAAGTTTGAAAAAATTATATGGCTTAAAACAACTTTAAAGAGCAACAAATATAAATTAACTAATCAATATGTTTTTTTTTTATTTTTTTGTTTTTCATAAAGTAAACGATCAAAATTATTAACAAATTTTTATTTTCACTTGTAACTCTCTAACTTATACAACCTAGTGGTGCTCCAATTGTTTTTGCAATTTTGAAGCCATTTAATTTTGAATTTCAGCCCTATGACCACTATCCTTCCGGGTCTAAAAGCACTGTTTCTTCTCTGCCCTCCTTTGCAAAATTCTTTTTTCCCCGTTGGGAAAAGGTCAGTCGAGTCTTGCGAGTCGAAAACCCTCGTAATCGTTAATCAAAATTCATTGTTATGGTATTGGCATATTGGCTTTCCTATTCGATTCTCCAAATAAATTTTTATATTTAACTTCATGTTATTTCAATTCTATTTTCAATGTACCTGTGTGTAGGCACCATCACGCAACCTCAAACAATGACGTCTCCTGGTTGAGAAGTAAGAAGCAAGTAATCTATAAAAAAGAGAAAGAGAAGTATGAAGTAAGAACCCATTATTCGGAAAATGATGTTAGATGTATTAGAATGTTTACTGAGATTTTTTTTTTTTTTTGAGCAGATGCTTACTGAGATTAACGCTTAATAGTGCCGACTCTTCTTAATGTGATTTTACAACGGCCAAATTATAGGCAAAATTAATATGAAGATTATGAGAATGACAAGAACTATACTTTATAATCTAGAGCTATAAACTACAAAATATGTTTTATATAGATTAGTGATATCGTAGGAATTTTGGCTCTACTGTAATATATCTTTACTAAAATTGATAATAACTAAAGTATCATAATCGTTAAATGCTAAATTTATTTGGATTGGCCAACAGTCATTAGCTCTCTTATATATGCTTCCATGCAAAATAAATTAAACCTAATTTGGTGGTTTTACCTTCTATTAGTTATAAGCTCTTTCATTTCTTATAGGATTGTAGACGAGACGACATAATTGTTAAGGGTTTCGTAAATCGACTTTATAAGAGGTTGCTTGAATTCATTCATTCATACAAGGGACACTTAATTTTAAATTTAAAACTCATTTAAAAAATAAAATAAATTTTAAAAATTTATAAATTTAACTTATTTAAATTTGTCAATAATTTATTTAAAAATTTATTTTTAATATCATTAAGTAAACTCATTTAGTATGTCATTAGAATATATTTGATATGCCTAACTTTTAATTATATGTTATGTACTAAAATGAAACACTTTAATCTTTTAATTGTTTGTTTTTATTAAAATATATTTTTTTTCATTTAAATTCTACATATAACAATGGATCTATTTATTAGTTATTCGGGTATAAACTAATATATGCTAAATGTAAATTTTTTTCCCTAAACATAGGTTAAATGCACTTAATATCCCCATGGTTTATCTCTTTTACATTTTAACTCCTTGGTGTTTTAATTTATATTTTAAGATCCATGAAATTTCTATTTTTAGCAACCATTAATTGGGGTTGTTAATTTTAAAGCTAATTTTTAATTTCAAAGATTTTTATAGAATTGAAATATTATAAGACTCAAAAATTTTTTTGATTTATCATAATTATTTTTTATATTTTCTCAATTTTTAGAATTTACATTATTTTAATTTTGCTCAAGTACAAAAAAAAAAAAAAGAATCTCATTAAAAAAATTCAAGAATTAGAAATTCTAAAAAGTTTCAAATAAAAGGAAAAATAATTATGATCAATTAAAAAAAATTAAATCTCATAATTATATATATATAAATATAATTATTTTTTTGCATTATCATAGAACATTTTTATTTTTCGTGTAATCGTGATTTCCTCTTCTAGATAAATAATCTATCCGCATCAGCCAGCTGAATTTCATTCAACCGATATGGTCTAAAAAAAATAATCCGATGCTACGTCCTGTATGATGCATTTTTTTTTTAATCAATTACATTTGATTATGTCATCCCAAAGGTATTCTACGCTATCATGTCAGCATCAAAAATAAAAAATCTATGTCATCTAATATCCAGGGACTGAGAGAGCAGGGCCCCCGTTGAAATATTGGGGGATTTTCCCTTCCGAGAAACTCCATGGAAGAGGAACGGGATAAGACTTTAGCAAGTATCAAATTTTTAGTGAATTTTATAATCGAATTTTATTATTTTTAAATCAATTATAAATTTTTAATTTTTATTACACATCAGTCATTTTCAGGACAGCTATTAATAAAACCGTTCGATTTTTCGAGGGGTCATCCCAGAAGAGGACCTGTGGACGAAGTTCGTAATCGGATCGTTTGACTTTTTTTTTTCCATCACTTTGAATGACGCAACTGATGACGAGCGAGTGGTTGGCATAGGCTGTGTCACGGGTATTTGTTTCACTCGAGAATAAAGGTCACGCCTCCGTCTTCACAAACTCGGATAAGAAAAATATGGATACCCTCTCGGCCATCTTCACTCTGATAGCAACCCCACTTCTTGTTATCCTCACGTTTTTCTTGTATCTCTTGCTCAAGATCTACACAGGGAAATCCATCAATAACCCCGAGTATGCGCCAGTATGCGGCACGGTGTTGGACCAACTGTTTTACTACAAGAAGCTCCATGACTACCAGATCCCGATTGCTAGGAAACATATGACCCATAGGATTCTTGCTCCCGACCGCAGCAATTTGTACACGACTGATCCAAGAAACATCGAGCACGTGCTGAAAACGAACTTTGACAAGTATTCCAAAGGGAAGAATAATCGAGACATCGTGATGGATCTTTTTGGAGAAGGGATATTCGCGGTTGATGGAGAAAAGTGGAGGCAGCAGAGAAAGCTTGCAAGCTGGGAGTTCTCTACCAGAGTTCTCAGAGACTTCAGTTGTGCCGTGTTTAGAAAGAACGCTGCTAAACTCGTCAGACTTATCTCAGAAACTGCGACTGCTGATCGGGTTTTACACATTCAAGTGGGTACAGTTTAGAATACATATTTCTAAATGGTCAATAATTTTCCCCATTTTTTTTTTTTTTTTGGTTGTTGTCATTATTTTCTTTCTTTGGTCACATGTAGCCATAAGAAAAGAAAAACAAGTATCATTTCAAAACGATGGCCATATTCACGCTGCATTTGATGAGGTTTAAGACTGTTCATTTTGATAGGATATATTGATGAGATGCGCATTGGATTCCATATTCAAAGTTGGGTTTGGGGTGGAATTGAATTGTTTGGATGGATCAAGCCAAGAGAGCACAGCGTTAATGAATGCTTTAGATGAAGCTAATGACTTGGTAAGTTTTCGTTATGTGGATCCATTATGGAAACTGAAAAGGTACTTTAACGTTGGTTCTGAAGCAACCCTGAAGAAGGACGTCAAAGTTATTGATGACTTCGTGAACTCACTAATTAATACCAAGAGAAAGCTACTCGCCCAACAACGACATTGTGTAAGTATCTCTTTTCTTTTCTCCTTTTAGATGCTAATAATGGTAACTTGATGTAGTCGTAAAGTTACTTTTATTGTAATTAAGAGTTAGTTATAATTTTAAATCATAAAAAATAAACTTTTTATAAAAATAAGAATAATATTGTGTAAATTTGACTCTTTTGCATAGTAATATTACGAAAATCTTGTATATTGAAATTGCCGTTTAACAATGGCTTAATCTATACGGGTGATTCATAGAGAAGCTAATTTTCAAATTTTTTTTTTCCAACTTTCGCCATGAATGCTGACCAAATTTCTTCGATAATTCAAGAATGACAAGGAGGACATATTATCAAGGTTTCTGGTGGAGAGTGAGACGGATCCAAAAAGAATGAATGATAAATACTTGCGCGACATCATTCTAAATTTCATGATGGCTGGAAAAGATAGCACTGGAAATACTTTGTCATGGTTCTTTTATATGCTCTGCATGAATTCTTTAGTACAAGAGAAGATTGTGCAAGAAGTGATACTGCTCACGGGTAGCCAAGATGATGAAGCCAGTGTTGAGGACTTCTTGGCAAAGATGACCGACACAACACTAGAACAAATGCATTATCTTCATGCAGCTTTAACAGAGACCTTGAGGCTGTATCCTGCTGTTCCCATTGTAAGAATTCCAAGAAACTTGGCGCTCCGTTTAATAGTTTATATTATCTTTCTTATAAAGAGGTGCCTCTCTAGTCCGCAACCAAGTGACAATTCTCACCTATTACAGGACAGAAATTTGAGCCAATAATCTCTCAAAACTCTGCTGGCTAGCTCAACTATTGTAAGCACCCACATGGACTATCCGCCTGTGTTGGCCCCTAGGACATCTAGGCTAATTTCTTTTTAGAGCACTAGAAATTACATAACCATGTCATAAAATCTCGATTTAAATGTGTAGTGCGAGCCAGATTATAAGTAAATTTTCTGGCCCATAAGCATGTATGCTTGTAGCTCAGTGGCAAGGACATGAAGTTTTAGGACTAGTTTGATCCAGGTTAGAGCCCTGGCTGAAGTATTACGATAGACTTTGGCTTCTATATATACCCAAGAAAATAGACTACCAATGCTTCTATCCTGCTTTTCTATCTGTTGTTTCCATTTTCCAATTTCTTCATTGTTAATCATTTAGTCTAGATGAGCATTTATAGCTCCTCAGACGACACAAATATTTTATTCCTTTGTGTGCTTAAAGGATGGAAGATGCGCAGAAATGGATGACATTCTTCCCGATGGCTTTAAAGTGAAAAAGGGAGAAGGAGTCTACTACATGTCCTACGTCATGGGTAGGATGCCTTATCTATGGGGCGAAGATGCTGAAGAATTTCGGCCGGAAAGATGGCTCGACAATGGAATCTTTCGTCCTGAATCGCCTTTCAAATTCATAGCATTTCATGTTCGTACTGTTTCTTGGGTTGTTTGATCTTTATATGGATGTTGCACACGCGCGCGCGCTCGCACATCTATGGGTCAATGACACTTTTACGATGAAATGTTTTGGTTTGTGCTATCAATATTGCAGGCTGGCCCTCGAATCTGCCTCGGGAAAGACTTTGCTTACAGGCAAATGAAGATAGTATCAATAGCGCTCCTCCGCTTCTTCCGCTTCAAATTGGGGGACGAGGCAAGAAAAGTTACTTATAGGACTATGATCACACTTCCAATTGATGGAGGCCTTCATCTGCAAGCAATTCCCAGGATAAGTTTGAAAATGTGATTATGGGAAGGAAACTCCATGGGAGAAACTGAAACTTTACTGGTGTGATAAAAAGAAAAGTTTGTGACCCGTATCTCTTTTCAGCTTCAGGTGTAAGTTGTTAGCTTTTGTAAATATGTAAGAGTATCAAAATGGACAGAGCTAAATCTATATTAATGTAATGCGAAGCCATTCTACCTTGTCTTTCATGAATGGAGATAATTCATTGAGAGAATGGAAGAAACAGTCTTCGGAAAGTATCTACACAGATTTGCACCGAATGTTAAATTAATTCACATAAGTGAAACTTATTATTTATAGTATCACTAAATATAAAAAATTTAATATGATAATTAGTTAAATATAATGATAATTTGGGTCATTAGATTTAAAATTTTTTTACTTTTTTTATTAAAAATAACGATTATAGAAAAAAAAAGAATCACTCTTTCTATTAAATATAACTACTATACAAAAAGAGCGAATCACTTTTTTCATTAAAAATTATTAAATATAATCGTTAAAAAAAATGTGATTTTTTACATTATAATTCTTTTTCCTCACTATCAGAGAAAAATTGAAAAAAGAAAAAAAAAATAATAAAAAAAATTCATCAAAAAATAAAATTAGAAAAAAAATTTTATTTTTATAATAAGAATATGACGTTATGAATAAAAATATATAAAATTAATTACAATTTATATATTAGTATTTATATAAAAAAGATTCTCTATTACATAATTGAAAATTTTAGTAAAAAAATTTTTTTATTTTTTTTTAACACCAAAACCAGTCGCAATTGGGCTTCCAACAATCTCTTAATTACTTGGTTTGCAAAAGCGCCTGACACGAGATGTTCCTAGAAGTAGAATAATTGTTTTAGAATATCGTGACGAGGAAGGACTGGGCTGGTGTGCGTGGAATTGAAAGGAGTGGGCTGGACTACATGATAGAAGTAAATGTAGGGAGATAAATTGCACACCTTCGACCTCACGGAGACCTGAACATTTCCAGAATTAGAGAGGTCTTCCATCAGGTGGTCTTAAATGAGTAGTGACAAATTTCAATGCCTGATGTGACGTCTATCCATGTTGGGACCGCTAACTCATTTGGTGCTTGAGCAGGGACGGATGCAAAAAAAAAACAAAGTTTTTAGGGAAGACAAATTTATAATATAATAAAAATAAGAAAAATATAGTAGACACAAATTTGGAAAAGAGTTGGGTGTTGAAAAGGTCTACGTGACAATTTTAGAAAATTATGAAGAAGAAAATATAAATTTAAGAGAGTAAAACGTTGTGTGATATTTTGAGGAAATTTTATAGATATATTCCTCCCTCTTGTTACCTAAATTGATGAGAAGCGGATAAAACAAAATAACAATAAAAGAGACATCTAGGCGGTCCCATTAAATTTGAAATTAATGTTTTGTTGTTGTTATTATTTTTTTTCTTTGTTTCAAGTAGCCTTAAGAAAAGAAAAACAAGTACCAGCTCACAACAATGGTCATATTCACGGTGCGTTTGATAAGGTTTAAGATTGTTCATTTTGGTAGGATATATTGATGAGAAGCGGATTGGATTTCACGTTCAAAGTTGGGTTTAGGTTGGAATTGAATTGTTTGGACGGATCAAGCCAAGAGAGCACTGCGTTCATGAAAGCTTTTGATGATGTTAATGAATTGACAAATTTTCATTAAGTGAATCCATTTTGGAACCTGGAAAAGTACTTCAACGTTGGTTCTCAAGCATCCCTCGAGAAGAACGTCAAAGTCATTGATGACTTCGTGAACTCACTAATTAATAATACCAGGAGAAAGCTACTTGCCTAACAACGACATTGTGTAAGTATCTCTCTGCTTTTCTTTCATTTTCTTGCCTTCTTTTTCTCTTTTTAGATGTTAATACTTTTATTTTGGAGTAATGGTAAGGCTATTTTATTGTAATTAAGAGTTTTAGCTTCAAATTGCAAAAATAATCTCTATGTAAAAATAGGAGTAATGCTATTTAAATGTGACTCTTCCCCCGTTGGCTCATATTGTGAGAGTTTTGTGTGTTAGGAATGCTATTTTATAATGTTTGGAATGTCATTTTATAATGGTTTGATGCCTTATAAGTATTTTAAACCCCTAGTGTTGTTCCTTCAGTAATCACTTTAGTCTAAGTCTCTTGTTGCTATTTTTCCCTCCAAGATGTCAAATGTTATTTATGACAATTAAGGAAGACTTAAAAAAAAAAGCCTTAAGCAATTTAAGTAAATAACTTAAATTATAATTTTGTATTTAAATTTAAAATTTTTTGATTTATGTACAAATCTAGCAAATTAAGTTACATACTAACTTATGTAGGTATAAGTAATGTTTAAATTTGCATTATAAATTTCAAATATTTGTACTTAGACTCTTTTATATTATGAAGAATTAATCTAATAAAAGAGAAGTCAATTAAGTCCACATTAAAACCCTAAAATCTCTTATTATTCCTTTCCTTTGTTATTACTTTTGTTGCAAGTAACATGAAAAGCTTGAATTAATTCTTTAAAACCAACATTTTAGTATTAGAGTAGGTTCATCTAAGAGATCTATAATCAATTAAGGAAAAAAAGAGAAAAGGAACATACAAACCAGCAATTGTGTGAGGATTAAAAGACCAAAAGAGAAACTCCACAAAAAAACCAAAAACATAAGTAAATTTAATAGCTTCCATTAGTTTTTCTCATATCCCACCTCCTAAATTCATTAGGGAAAATTATTCTCAGTGGATAGTGATGATGAGGGCATACCTCAAGGATTTTGATTAGTAGGAGGTCACTGAAATTGGTGTACAACCACCTCTTCTTCTTGTCAATCCTTCTTTAACACAAATAAAGTTGCATAGTGAGTAGGTTGCAAAGCAATATAAGGTGTTGACTTATATTCACTTTGTTGTGTTTAAAGCCATCTTTAACAGGACAATGACTTATGAGATAGCCAAAAAAGCATAGGATAGACTAAAAAAAGAGTTTTATGGGAGTGAAAAAACCCAAAAACATGTAGCTTCTAAATCTTAAAAGGGAGTTTGAACTCATGAGGATGAAAAAAGATGAAACAATTATATATTGTAATGATAAACTTCTCAAAGTGGTTAATTAAATTAAAATTTTAGGGAAAGATTTTCTAGATAAAGACATTGTGCAAAAAGTCCTTATGAGTGTCCTAGAGAGATTTAAGGTAAAAATCGCCTCTCTAGAAGACTTCAATGACTTAACCACCATCAGGCTGCTTAAGCCCATTAATGGTTTTTAAATATAAGAGTAAAAAAGACTTTTAAGATAAAAATAGGCAACTAAGGGTGCTTTTGCAATGAAGACTTTTCAAGTACCAACATAAACCTCAATAGAAGAAAAAATAGCAAAGCAAACAAGAAAGGAAGTTAAAAGAAACCTCTAAGATAGATGGCTAAAAATAATATTTTCCATGTGATCATTATAAGAAAACAAAACATTTATCTAAATATCACTTGAAAAGGCATAATCTTGTTTGCAAAATATACTATAAAAGAAGTCATTTAAAGTAAATATGCTAACTTAGAGGCAAGTAACAGTAACAACTACTTGAAAAGTCACAACAAGCTCAAGTGATAGATAAGGAGTAAACACCAAAAGAGTAGTTATTTGTTACAACATCTAGTACCATCACCAAACAAAAAAAGAGCCACCTGGTTAGTTGACAATAGATGTATTAATCACATGTCTTTAAATTTACAACTATATAAAGAAGTTAATAGGTCCTTCAAGTTTAAAGTTAGGATTAACAATAGACATATGATTCAAGCTCCAAGAAAAGGCAAGGTGGTCATTCATATATAATTAAGTACCAAGTTTATATAGAATGTGCTTTATGTACCAAATATAAGTCATAATCTATTTAATGTAAGGTAGTTGCTAGAAAAAAGCTATCATGTATTGTTTAAAGACAACCATTATGTTATTTTTGATGTAAAGGGTCATTAGTTGGCTAAAGTCCCTATAAAGGGCAAATCTTTTCATTTAGATGTATTAATGGTTCATAATGCTGCACTAGTAACATCAATTGATAAATCAATGTTTTAGCACAAAAGACTTGGCTATTACCATTATGCTAGTATCTAGAAAATACAAAAGAAAAGGCTAGTTTATGACATGCCTAAAATTACATATTCCAATAGCATCTGTAAGACATGCCAACTTAGAAAACAATTTAGGTCATCATTCTCAAAAGGTGTAACTTTTAAGGCAAAAGAGAAGGTACAATTGATTCATAATGACTTATGTGGTCTTATGAGAGTTGAGTTCATGAATAAAAACAAATACTATGTCATTTTCATTAATTATCTAAATAGATTTACCTAGATTTTCTTTCTCAAACAAAAAATTGAGGTGCTAGCAACTTTAAAACATATAAAACCTAAATTGAAAAGCAATTAAACCTTGTAATTAAAGTCATTAGGTTTAATAATGGCTAAGAATATACATTTAACACATTCAAATAACTTTGCAAAATAGCAGGCATTCAACAGATGTCTATTAGTAGAGAAAGGATTACCAAAACAATTTTGGTCTGACGTAATTGTAACTTTAATTTATCTATTGAAGAGGTTGCCTAGTAAAGCATTTTTAAATTGTACACCATATAAAACTAGGTTTATATTAAATTATCTCTGTCACATCTAAAAGTGTTTGACAATTTATACTGCATATATGTGTCATAACATAAAAGAGATAAACTAGATCATAAATCCATGACCCTTACATTTATTAGGTACACTAATACTCCTAATACATATAAAGTATATAATCTAGTTACAGGTAAAGTCTTAGTGAGTAGAGACTTTGAAATTTGATGAAGTAAAAAGATGGAATTGGGAAAAGGCATTTGTTGATAATGATGAAACCAAGTTTGAGGATTAAAGCATCTAATAACTTAAGAATATGGCTCCTTAAAGAAAAAAAATATTGATGATTTTCTTATCAAAGGCACTAGGACTTTTGTTGATATATATGAAAGATGTAATCAAACTTTCCTAGAACCAACCAATTATGTAAAGATATCCAAATTCTCTAGTTGGAAAGCTACTATGCAAAAGGAGATTTATACAATTAAAAGGGACAATACCTAGATTCTAGTGCCAAGACTAAAGAACAAAAAGGCTATAAAAGTCAAATAGATCTATAAGACTAAACACAATGTAGATGAAACCTTACATAAACTTAAAGCCAAGTTGGTAACAAAAGGGTTCTTATAGCAACCAAGAGTTGATTATACAAATACCTTTGCATTTGTAGCCATATTAGACATTATAAGACTTCTTTTAGCTATACTAGCTAAAAAATAATGGATGGTTCATCAAATGGATATCAAATTTACTTTTCTAAATCATATTTTATAGGAAGAAATTTTCATTAAACAACCATTAAGGTTCATTAAATTTATAGAAGAATACAATATTTATGTCCCTAAAAAGGCTCTTTAAGGGCTCAAACAAGTATCCAAAACTTGGTACAGTAGAGTGTATAAACATTTACTCTAACTTGGTTTCACTAAAAGCATAATAAAAACCACACTTTATGTTAGAGATAAGGTTGCACATATTCTTTATGTCATTATGTATATTAATGACCTCATGATTATTAGAAATAATGATGATCTCTTAAATTAGTTCAAAGTAGAAATGAGAAACCAATTTGACATGATATATTTAAGAAGTATGAATTATTTTCTTATTTTAGAAATTCATTAATCTAAATAAGGAATTTTTGTAAGCTAGACCAAGTATGCAAGACAAATGCTTCAAAACTTTTAAATGTAGAGATGCAAAAAAATTTCAACTCCTTTAACTCTAAGAAAAAAATTCCAACAAGATTATGACACCTAAAAGATTAATGCTAGTAATTTTAAGAGTATAATTAGCTACCTATTATACTTCTTTGTCTTAAGACCAAATATCATATTTCCTATAACTATGTTATCTAGGTTTATACATTGTCTGAGTTAAACTCATCTTAGGGTAGGAAAAAGGATATTACAGTACATTCAAAGTACAATTGAACTTAGGATCATGTTTGGTAGGACACCATAACTCAAATTAGAGGAGTACATTGACAATGATTAGGTAGGCTCATCAGAGGATATAAAAAGTACCTTTGGATATGCTTTTACCTTTTGATTAGGCATTTTTTACTAGAGCTCCAAAAAATAATCAACAATAGCTCAGTCTATAATTGAAAGAAAACATGATTACTACTTTAACTATGAACTAAGTACTTTAAATTAGGAAAATCATGATTGATTTGAAACTAGAGCAAGTGGAAACTACAATCCTTTATTGTGACAATCAATCTATCATTGCTATCTTTAAAAACCTAATAATGCATGGTTGAAGCAAGCATTTTAAAATCAAATTTCACTTCATTGGAGAAGTGCAAGAGAATCAACAAATCAAGTTAGTCTATTGTATCTTTAAGGACCAACTTGTTGATATTCTAACAAAGGGGTTGTATAAAACCAAATTTGAAGATTTAAGGAGAAGATTAGGCATGTAAAGTAACAACATCAAGGAAGAGTGACATCCTAAAAGCATTTTAAACCTATAGTGCTACTCCTTTACTAGTTACTTCAATTCCAAGTCCCTTGTTGCTACCTTTCCCTCTAAGATTTCAATTGTCAATTATTACAATTAAGGAAGACCTAAAAATTGAAGTTATGAAGTAATTTAAATAAATAATTTGAATTGTAATTTTGTATTTAAATTTGAAATCTTTTAAATTATATATAAATTTAACAAATTCAATTATATATTAATTTATATAAGTATGAATAACATTTAAATTTGAATTATAAAATTCAAATTTTTGCACTTATATTCTTCTATATTATGAAGAGTTAGTCTAATAAGAAAAAAATAAGTCAATTAACTTTAAATTAAAACTCCAAAAATTCTTTTTATTCCTTTCCTTTGTATTACTTTTGCTATAATGAAAGGTTTGAATTAATTCTTCAGAACCAACACTCAATCTTTACATCTAGTAATTAATATGGGAGCTAATTTTCAATATTTTCCAACTTTGGATAGTTATTATTGGCTTTGATTTTTGTTCAAAGAAATTCCAAACAAAAATTAGAGATTAAGAGGAGCTTTTTTAATACTTTTTAAAATAAAGAAGGGTTTATTATTATTATTTTGAAGAAACCAACTTTTTTTGTTCTTTAATCATGGATAATTATCAAAGAAAATGTGACATTATAGATTGTTTAATTTTAAAATTTAAACAACAAATCATAATACACAAGTTGAGATACATCTAAATTAAAATAATTGTCTTTGATAATAAATTTAAATATTCAAGGTTGGTAATATATAAATATATATTGTCTATGTATTTTAATATTTTTAAAATTAATGCGTTGTATTATCCGTGTCATCTTGTCTGTATTGGTGCATCCTAGAGAATTAATGGTAAAAAAGAGAAAAGAGAGGGGGGGAAATAGAAAGATGCATTGTTTAGTTGGACGAAAGAAAAATTTAGCAGAATTGTTATTCATGTGTAATTGTTATTTTTTTTATGATATTTATTTTTTGAATTCACAAGGGTACAATAGATTTAAAAAAAAATAAAGAACAACCTTCTAAAAGGCTTTTCTCCCAACTTTCCACCCAATTTGGAGAGAAAATTAAAAAAAAAATTTCAGTAAATTAAAATTTAATAGATTCAGAAAAATACAAAAAGTTTTATATTATATTTATATATTATATTAATTTATACTAATATAATATAAAATATAAAAAAAATTTATATCTACTTAAATTTCTTAAATTTGTCTCCACGTATCAAAGGATGGACAGACGGATTTTTTATATGTCCTTTTTTCTCCTCTATTTCCACCATATTTTCCTTCCAAGCAAAATATACTGTAAAATAATTCTTTTTTTGTTTGGGTTCCTTAAACTGGCGTAGGACACAAGGCTAGGCATCGTGCTAACTCTTTGTCTACCATATGCCGGCACTTCATTCAAACTTCACATGTGACAAGATAACCGACTGATGTGATCAACATTAAAAATCTCGTTCACACATATCAAGTTGAAAAAAAAAAAAATTTACAGTAGATCCAAAACATTTTACATTATGAATAAATTTTATATAATATAATACAATAGAAATAAAATATCTTATATATAATATAAATTTTATTTTTTAATGGTTGGTCTACTCTCTCACCAAATAAAAGTCATTTTTATCTGTGAAATCTATTTCTTTCTTTGCCCACAAAATAATTTCCTTCAAGATGTAACATGGGTCTTAAAGGTTAAGAAACAACGGCTAAGCTAAAGACATTGTAGCACCATCCACGTTGTGGTCAGACATGGAATTCACCGATTTCCTCTGCAGCCAAGTGGGCTTCACTGCTGTGGCGATATTCCTATCGCTGCTCTTACTTCGACTCCTTGTGAAAAGGGTGTGCAAGAATCATCAAAGGAAGAAGCGGTACCATCCCATAGGTGGCACGGTCTTTAACCAACTTCTCAACTTCAACAGATTGCATCATTACATGACCGATCTTGCTGGCAAGTACAGAACCTACAGGCTTCTCGGCCCTTTTAGAAGTGAGATCTACACGGCCGACCCTGTCAATGTTGAGTATATACTCAAAACCAACTTCGAAAATTACGGCAAGGTATACTTTTATTTCCCTTGTGCAAATTGTTCGCGTTCATTTTACTCGATGGAATTCTTCCTTTTGTCTGATTCATGAACATGAAGTTTATATACGACTATTGGCTTCTCTGTATTCAAATGAGAATTATTTAAGAAATGGCTTCCAATTTTGGCAGGGTAAGCATAATTACGACAATTTGAGCTGTTTACTGGGTGATGGAATCTTTACTGTTGATGGTGACAAATGGCGACAACAAAGAAAGGTTTCCAGCTATGAGTTCTCCACAAAGGTCTTGAGGGACTTTAGCAGTGTGGTCTTCAGAAATAATGGGGCTAAGCTTGCTAGTATAGTGTACAGAGCTGCAGAATCTAATCAGTCGATGGATATACAGGTCTGTGATTCTATGAACCCAAAATGTCCACGAGCAATTACAACGATCTGTCAGGACGTGCAGATGTAATGTAAATTCTCCAAATTCTAACTATTGTGTAGGATCTATTCATGAAATCGACTCTGGATTCGATATTCAAAGTTGCCTTTGGAGTAGAACTGGACAGTATGTGCGGATCCTATGAAGAAGGCACCAAATTTAGCACTGCTTTTGACGACGCAAGCGCGCTGACCCTGTGGCGGTACGTTGACGTCTTCTGGAAGATCAAGAGGTTTCTGAACATTGGATCAGAAGCTGCATTGAAGAAAAATGTCAAAGTGGTTGATGATTTCGTATATAAGCTAATTGATAACAAAGTTGAGCAAATGCACAACTCCGAGGATTACTCTTCTGTTAGTGATTGTCAACATCCCTGCTGCTGTTGGTTCTGATTCTATGTTTGTGGCTTGATTTATTTTGATGTTATGTGGACAACGCAGGCGAAGAAAGATGATATTTTGTCAAGGTTCCTGCAGGTGACTCACACTGACCGAACATACTTACGAGACATAATTCTTAACTTTGTGATTGCTGGAAAAGACACAACGGCAGCCACTCTGTCTTGGTTTATCTACATGCTCTGCAAACACCCAGCTGTGCAGGAAAAGGTCGCAACTGAAGTAAGAGGAGCAACTAAAATGGACAGAATTACAACTTTTGAAGAATGTGCAGCCAGTGTTAGTGAAGAAGCTTTAAAAAAGATGAACTATTTGCATGCTGCTATAACCGAAAGTCTCAGACTCTATCCAGCTGTGCCTGTGGTAATGAATTTTTCCACTGTACTATTTGCTGCATTGTTACCTTTTTCTCCCTTTGTATTTCTCCGCGAACGTTTGCAACACGAGGGAAAGTTGATGCAACTCTCGTGCACTTACGTATTTCTAACTGTTTTCATAATTATGACGAAATTTACAAATCCTGCAGCTCAGTTACATATTATATGTGGTGATGTTACAATTGCTTCCTGGTTATTCGTGTTATCGCTTGCTGGAGGAATTCTCTTACCCCTCATTTCCCTGTTAACAGGATGCAAAAATTTGTCTTTCTGATGATACGTGGCCTGATGGTTACAGTGTAAGGAAAGGGGATATGGTTGCCTACCAACCTTATGCTATGGGCAGGATGAAATTCATATGGGGTGACGATGCCTGTGAGTATAAACCAGAGAGATGGCTGGATGAAGACGGTGTCTTTCAGCCAGAGAGTCCCTTCAAGTTCACAGCCTTCCAGGTTAGCCTGCACAAATGATATTTTTATGGCGGTTTTAGTCATAATGAAGAAGCTGAAATTCACTCTGTAATTTCTCTATTTTGTTACGAAGTTAAGATGCAGTTTCTGCTTGTTAACAGGCAGGGCCACGAATCTGTCTAGGAAAGGAATTTGCTTATAGGCAGATGAAGATCTTCTCGTCAGTCTTGTTAGGCAGTTTCATTTTCAAACTGGAGGATGAAAATAAAGCTGTCCATTATCGGACAATGATTAATCTTCATATTGATGAAGGCCTTCATGTCCGTGCCTTCCGGAGATAGGAAGTCACCCATTCGGTTTCGCAAGGCATTAAGGTAGCATGGTACTTGGTAAACCGTTCTGTTCCGTATTATACCTATGTAAGATATTGCTTTTCCAGAAAGAACAAGGAAAGTAAAGGCATGATAAATGAAGAAGCGTTGTATGACCTTTAATAACCTTTAATACAAACTACTGTGCGTATATGCTCATGAAGTATACAACCAAACTCACGCTTCAATTTACAGAGAACTCCAGGAATGGCGGCTCGAATTAGTATTATTAAGATGTTAAGTTGAAATGAACCTAAAGCAAGGAACCAGATACCTATTATAGACCAGGCAAGAAGTGAAAAGAACGAGTTATAGAAATTAGCACATTGACAAATCAATTGGCCAGAATAACCACGAGCGACTACAATATTATAAGTTTCTTCCTTTTGACAGAATTTGTTTTAGCGGATTCTGAGGTTTCCATGATCAAACTGGGAGTTAACAAGAGACCATGCATGGCACCGGAGAGGGAACCACCGAACACACCAGCTATGCCCAACATGTCAGGACGTTATGTTCAGCTTAGAATACAATGATAAAAATTTTGTCTATCTACATGACATTTCTAATCCACGAATGCATTTTAACACTACATGATTGAAATTTTATATCGAATTTTCAAATTCTTGTACTGTCTACTTTTATACGTGTGTAGGTAAATGAGTCGTTATGTTCATTAAAAACTTGATGGCCTTCCCGTTTTACACACTCTGATCCTTGCGTATCCTTTAACCATAACGTTGAAAGTCCCCCGAGACACCCATTTCATATTTCCTATCACTTGGTCCAACGACTCTCATACATGTGTAGTGGGACACTAATGGAAAGAATACTCCCAAGACACCCACTTAGTCCCTAATCGACTCTATATAACACCGACTTGTCATGTTAAGTATGCCACTTCATTTTAAATTTCAGGTGATTTTATAAGTGCTTACACTTGATATATTATATTTAGTAAAATTTGATTATTTGAGTAAAAAGATTAGGATTGAGAAATCAAGGAAAACTTCAATTTTGAGACATGTAAATGGGGTTTACATGGATTTATATTAAAGAAAAGACTACATGTAAGACACAAAGATTGAACAACTATCTTTATCTACTATACCCGGGAAAAACAAAAAGATCGTGGACCAAAAAGAACGCCTCGACTCTCTGGGTCTGAACTCGTCAAATCTCAATGGCAGCAAACTACAACTCAACAGTTTCAAAAAGAATCACCTCGTGAAACCAGGCACATGCCCAATAGGTTTGTCCCCATGCTCCAAATACATATGTTACACCCACAAGGACAGCTCCAAACTGCGAGGCAAAGAGACTGACCTGACATCCGAACTGAGGGCAGCCAACATACCCACCATTATACATTCTGATGTTATCCTAGTTGCATTGTGTATCTTCCGTCGCTCCTCAACTTATCAAAACTCAGTATCCTAAAGTTAGGATTTTATAAGGGGGCTGAGCCCATCACCTTCCCAACCAAGCTTTAGCATGTGATCCACTACTTTCAAGCTCAACTGCAAGACGTAATCAAGAGGAGTTGCATGAGGTTATCACAGAACCAACAAGTTCTCTAATGCTACAGGAATTTAATTAACTTACAGCTGGATCTGTGAATATTATCAATTGTTTGTCTGCAGTTGACACCAATAGATTTGTATTATCATTATTTAAAGCCAAGGCTGTAATGTCCTGGCCTTCTTCAAGCTTCAGTACATGGAAGACCTGACATCATGCACTACATGTTAGTAAATCCAAAACCAGTTCATAGTTAAGGAAGGTGGGTAATAGCCAAGAGCTACTTAACAGAGCACTTCAGAATAAGGTACAGTGAAATTTATTATGCAACATGAAATGCGTATCGAGCAACCAAGACATGCAAATGCAAGTTTGTGAAATAAGTTGCTTGAAAGTCCTAACATGCAAATTTTAACCAGATCAGGTCACCAGAGACCAGAACTAAAATTCCTCTAGATCCAGATAGGTAACTCAATATCCCGGAGAACATCTCACATGGCATAGGCACATACATATATGGTCATCACCAACATGTGGGACACTAAAATTCATGCATATTCACCATGAAAACAATCCTCAGTTTCTTATACCTTCAATGTGTGCAGATCCAGGAAGCAAATTGAAGGGGAAGGAACATCTACTCTGTTCCTTTCCCCCATTTCCTCTGATTCCGGATCCAAATCTTCAGTTCCCGGATTCTTTAAACTCATATCCCAGTTATTACAACTTCTATCATTTTCTGAACATGAGTTCATTCCAATCAATGCACTGTGCCCATCTACAGAAATTTCCATGGATCTTACACTTCCAGAGAAAGGAAGTTGAGCTTTAACAATTGGCATCCCATTTAGAGTAAAGGTATTTAGAGTATGTTGGTGTTGGTTCCAAGTCATTAGCACACCCTCTGAAGAAAGGCAAACAGCATGAGCCTCCACACCGACCAGTCTTCTGATCAAGCGGCCCCTTCTAATGGAATGCAATAGAACATCTGACAAAAGGGAACAAGAAACAACAATCCCAAGATCAGAACTGACGCAACAACAAAGTATTTCCCTGTGGTGACCCCGAAGGACATGTACTGGACCCTCAATATGATGCCCCCTGCTTTTGTCTGTCAAGTTATTGAGTGAAGAACTACTGGCTGATGGTAGTGTCCCTGTGCCGGCTGTCTCTGACAAGCCGCTTGAGTGTGAAGCAACTTCCCTATTTATCTTCCAAAGCAATACAGTCGTGTCCTTTGATCCTGTGACAAGGTAGTTGCTATCTGGGGAAAGTGCCAGGCAAGTGACTGGAGCACAGTGCCCAAAAGCTACTTCTAATGTTTTTGCTCCATCTGATGATATCAACTTGATACTGTTATCCACATGTCCACCTAGATATGATGGCAGAATTAAGAACGTTATATTTCTAAGACAGTACTAAAAGAAAGTAAGACTTTGTCGCTCGTCAGAAACCATAGAGGACATCAATTTGTACACAAAGGAACTGTGAGGCAGGATCTCATCTCATTGAGAAGATCTTTCCGTTTACCACCTAGAGAATTAGAGAATATCAATTTTAACAATCATATAATTACTCATGGTCCCACAAGTATCCTACTACAGCTCTATCTTGCTATACTAGAGGAAAAGAAAAGAAAATAGGAGTTGAGCGAATGGCATTCTGATATGAAATGATCATTTTTGATTCAAAATTATAGCAGTTCAGTATTTTCCATTACCCACTTAGACAGCCAGCCGAAAATAATCACTCAGAATTCATTTGAGAACTCACACAACTCATTTACTCACTCATAAAGCTCACACACTTCATTTCAAACTAGGACTACCTTTATTGCCCAAACTGCCTCAACAAAGGGAAACGTGGGGACCATGATGGAGATGAAACCAAGCATCCTGTCATCTAACTTAAAGCATCATACGTCAAAATGGTTAGTTACCAGTGATTATTTGTTTGTCACATGCTATGGAGACCACAGCAGTGCTTCTGATTCCAGATGCAGCAAATGCCAGTGCTTGAGGAAAATGCCATTCATCTGAACCAGATCCAGCTGAACCTTTAAACATGCGCATAAATGTTCCGCCAGCAGAACTGGTTGAGGCCTTTCCATGTTGGAAGAGAAAAGGAGTACCCTTTCCATCTGGGGTGTTGGGTTGCCACCTGTGCTGTGCAACATGAGCAGCTGGTGCAATTATGTCAACAATTGTGATAGTATCAGAAGATGCGTGAATTGCTGCTGCAGGAAGATTGCACCGTTCTTGGGCTGGAACAGCATATGGCTTGACTTCTTTAGGATTTCGAAAGATAGTCTGGCATGAAGACTTTAGATCAGGACACCATGCTATAAAAAATGTCTTAAACATAAGCAGAACAAGAAAACAGTGAGCTGCATCATAAAGTGTCTTAGCAGAAATAGCTTCAACGATTGCTTTAAGTACCAGTAGGTATCACAAGACATCACAATCCTAAACATTTTTCCCCAGGATAGCTTTGTAAATAGGCTCTCAATTTAAGAGGAATCATCAAAGGAC
Organism: Bruguiera gymnorhiza; assembly: GCA_020883675.1. NCBI lineage: Eukaryota > Viridiplantae > Streptophyta > Magnoliopsida > Malpighiales > Rhizophoraceae > Bruguiera > Bruguiera gymnorhiza. The sequence continues at coordinate 1,675,768 of JAIRCJ010001055.1, read as the reverse complement.
ATCAATTTAAATCCTGGATTTTCAAATTGGGGGAGATCAAGAATTCACATTGCCAGCTATTTTTCAGCACTAGGCTGCCATCAGCTTGCAAGTAGAAAGTGAGGACTACAATATCCCTCTTAGGAATAATGATTTTTCACAGAAATTGTTAGCATGTGACATTGCCTGGATCATCCTTCCTCTTAGGGTATATTTAAACACTAGGAGTTATTTAAAAAACAACAAATTGCAGAATGAACTTCCAACGGTTCTGAGAAAGCTCTATGCTTACATATTGAAAGAATTTGTCGCATCTCAAGCAATACAAATCCACAGACCTTATCCAATGTAACATATTGGCCCTTAGCATGCATAGCATAGCAGAGGAGCATTATAGACAATCCAAAACAATTATTAGCACATCACAAATGGAAATCCATGCATCCAAAATTGTTTTGAGTTGAGAAGGTAAATTTTCTGTCAAGATGAGACCTGCAGATGAAGAACATCTGTTAATGGCATCTTCTTCAAGTGAGGCACAGTCAGAAGTTGGGATGGAGTTTGACCAAAGTAAGCAATCTGGTCTTGTGTCGCACGTTGTTGGACCTATTGTTGGTGGATATAAGAAAAGGAAGATATGGAACAAAACTCCCATTTAACAGGTATTGTAGCAAACCATACATACCGGGTCAGATATCTTGTCAATATCAACCGTTCCTTCATAGGTGATGTAGAAGAAAACATTTTTTGCCTGTATAGCTTCTTTGCCACGTTGCTTGTAGCTGAATAGTCCAATTAATTGAATGGTTAAAACGAAAGAGCACAGAGTTAATATGCCAGACGATTATTCCAGTTCTGACAGTGCCCAATTACAAACAAAGGTGCAAAAGATTTGAATGTCGATGGGGAAAAATGCACAATCACTTTGCAAAAAACTTACCCAAATATGAGATCAATCCATTCATGCAAATGAGCAGAAACATGCTCACTCTCAAGAGCCATTCGATGCTTATGAATGAAATCAACTGAATTTTCAGCCCAAGGAGGAAGATTGACAGAATCTGACTCAAGGGACATTGATAAAATGGGAAACATTCATCAGTCTCCAATTCAACTATTTTTCCGTTTACACAGCATAAATATTTGAAAAGACATACCGAGCTTCCCTCCTAGTTGTGTTGTACCAAAGTCAACTGAATTTTCATTGGTTAGGATCTCTGGAAGGTAAAACAGTTCAGGAACCTAGGACAGAAAGGAAATAAAAAATGCTCATGATTGGCTGATTAACAGGCAACACACAAATAAAAATCAGCACGGACTGATGAAAAAGATGAGAAATAATCAATTGTATGCATAAAGATAAAGTCATGCCATTATGATTGGTTACAAAAATGATGCATACCAATTCCTTGACATCACTCATGTCCTCAAGAACTCCATTCCAAGTAGCAGGAATATCTGAAAACATTCGGTCTGCATGATCAAATTTCCCACCTTGCAGTTGAATTGAAAGAGTTGTAAATGGCTCAACTCTAACAAGATAATACAACACCTACCACAAAAACAAAGCATCCATACAAGGGGTTACCACAGTAACTGCATATTAGACTGTGCCAGAGTAGAGCAGAACTTAGAACCAAAAAGGACCACATGTTATCTCACATCCAAGGAAAAATGTATTTCAATAAAGCACAACATTTTGTTGGTTATTTTAAGAGCAGCCACCTGGCGGACGGGGCTTGGGAAGGGAGGAGCCGTGGGTGGTGTTAGGGAGGGATCGGGTGGGATTGGTTGGGACCCAAATCCCTGAGGCAGTGATGAACTGAATAATATTTGCTGAAATATAATGGTCAATACATTTGATTTGGAGCAAATCCAACAGCTTATACAAGTCCAAAACTGGCTCCTTGAAGTCATTCAAGTTCTGAAACATAATAATCTAAGATAATCACTTTTTGGAACTTTGTGTCTTAATAACCCAAACGTTTACATCCAATGTCCATAAGTGTAGGTCATGATAACTGGATCTAAAATTTGAAACCAGTTTAGCCAGGACAATACAATGATCCAAGATAAAATCTAGAAACATTTGACCAATATGACTTCATTACTTCTCCAATCCTTGGTTCCAAGAGTAAGCATCACAAGGAAATTAACGATCTTCATCAACTAATGTGCAGGACTACAAATACAGACATAAAAACCAATTGCAAATGATCAAACAAAAGTCAAAACTTACTGTTCCAGCACTTGAATAATGGGAACCATAGTGGAATTTAGGGATGACAGGATCATCAAAGCTAGAATATCTTTCTTGGAACTTCTGCAACCGATCAGGATTTAATGCACCAACAGGCTGCAGGTACCATACGATTGTATAATTAAAGTGATGATGGTTAAAATGTACAACAATTAGAAGATAAATTCAAAATATGCCACCTTTGATAGATCACGATAAGAAGAAGGATCAGCAAGGTCCAAAGTCTTTGAACTGTAATTAGAAAGAATCCATGGGAAGACTGGATACTGCATGAAATTTTTTTTTTTTAAATTAGGATTATATGCACATAACTTACGCACAAGAATTGGTAGTTACCCTAGAAATCAACCTGAGTAATGTCGTTATAACTACGTCCAGCCAGGGTATTAAGCTGCATTAGGTATTCAAAATTGCTGATCTGCATCATTGCCAAATTGTTCTTATTATTATGAAATTGAAGAAAGGAAATAAGCACTGAATGGTAAACAAAAGTTGAAATATACTGAAGTTCATTTGAATTTATACCTCCCACCTTGCCCACCGTTCCATGAGTTGAGTTCTCTTTAGAAGTTGTTCAGGCCTCTACAAGAGAAAATCATTTATGCAACTGTGACATAATGGCTAGAGCAAGACCTATGATTAACCAGCTTCAAGGTCCCCACACATGCATTCTGCAAGAATATTAACACACATACACAAACACAAGCCAGGGACAAAGTTAGAAACCTGAGTGGCCAAATAAATGTTGTTTAAATGAGGAGGACGTAATTGAACAATAGCTCGGTATGCATTTCTTCGCCCCTCTGTACTCTGGACAAATAAAAGATGAATCAACAATTTAATCAGAAGGTAAGGTTCATTGACAGAACTCTATTTGCATGAGCCAAAAGCAACGCAAAAGGTAGCCATTTAGAAATGAAATACCCCAAAATCAAAGAAGAAATTTGATCTGTCAACCATAAACAGTTCCAGAGCACTTCTTCTCAGGAGATATCTGTGGTTAGGAAATAAGGAAAAATCAGACAGATATCAAAAGTGAAATTCTAATAAAAAGCTACAATTACCATAAAGAATAACATCCACTGCAATACCTTATGCAGTGATAAGGCAATAAGTTCCATATATAGGGTCTTTCAGAATCAGCCATTAGCATTTATAAGCCAGGGCCAGAAAAAATTAGTCTGCAAAGGATCTATTGTGCCAAATGACCCATAGTTAAAAGACAACCATAATTTGTGACACTTCAAATTGAAAATGAAAAATCATTTCTTATCTCAAAAATCATTTTCCTATTATCATATGATAAAACCTATAAACTAAAATATCATTCATCACCAAATATAAGAATCTCAAATTTTTAAGCAAGAGGAATCAAACAAAATCCAAGTAAATGAATAAATGCAAAACAAGTTCACCTTCTGCTATACATCTGACGGAGGGACGATATCAACCAGCTGTGATCCTTTTCTTGTTCTCTTGATTCAGAAGGTTCCATTCCATCCACAGCATTGCTCTCAGTGGTATCAACTATAAAATTAATTCTCCTGCTAGTTACCTGACAGAAACAAATAGTTCCCATGCTCAGCAGCGAAAAAAATATGAAAAAATCAACTATCCCTCATTAAGATATAAAAGCATCAGTTTCTAACTTTCACGTTGAGCAAACAAGAAAGGATCAGAGCTTACACAAAGCAAGAACTAGAGTGCACCAATGCCACTTAATAAAATAACAAAAAAAATATTAAATGAAAAAGGTAATTACAAGAATATAAACAACACATTAAAAAAAGGTAATTACAAAAATAAAATGTTCTATAGTTTTTACATCTTACTTGAAAGGTTCCTCGCATAACCCTTAGTGGCCGGACCATAGATGAAGAAAGCTCAAGAATTATTCTTTCATCCAGTTCACTAGGAACATATCCTGGTGCAACTGCTGATGTACTTTCCAAGTCTTTGTCACCAGCAAGTTGCACATCTGTAGACTCTGTGGAAAACTGCAAATTCTTGTCAGCTGTTCCGGACAATCTTGGATTGCTCTCTACACTATGTTCCACATCATAGTGTCTAGCATCTGCATTATCAATTTCCGAGCGTTCATCTTCTTCATTTAGCCCCTCCATTGAAATTACTTCTGCTGCCAGAACCGGCACATTCCCTTGGTTGTGATTCATCACAGCTTGATCCTCATGATTAGCAGCAGCACCATAATGATCTGAGCCTCTATAATTCCTCCTCAAGCATCTTCTCATCCTTGAAGAACTTTCCATGAAGTCCAGCTTCCAGAAAACCTAAATGTTTTAACTGAATTATTCAGGAAAAAAAAAAAAAAAATCCTGAACACAATGTGTAGAATAACAATAAGAGAAAAGTATCATATATCAAGATGCTAGATATCAATATATACACCAAAAGGATTCAAGGCAAGATGATAAGCATCTCAAAATATACACGTTCAGGACTGCACAAGTGTTCTCCAAATGGACCAAAAAGACTCTTCGTCTCTATCAAACAATGGATAAGCTTGCGCCATGCACGAATTCCACCAAACGAACGATGCTGAGCTATAACATCAAGTTGAGCACGCCTGTCAACCTAGGGAGAAAAACAAATAGTTCATAACCCTTTCTTCCCCAGTCAACTAATGACAATGAGGCCAGCAATCACAAACCTCTGATCGCTGCATGTTTCTTGCTGAAGCAAAACTTGCAACAAGGACAGCAATAAATTTATAGGACAGAGCATTGAAATCTTTTCCATAGACTGATCTTGTGTCAACTGGTTGCAAACATTCTATCCAGGCAACTCCCATGGCCTCAGTATTGTTCCACCTCTTCACACGCTCCATATCACTAGCATTCCTTCGCTGAGCCGATGTTGCCATTGCAACTGCACTAAGGCCCCTTCCAGAACCAATTTTAGCATTACGTTCAAGATCACGCACAGCAGCCAAGGCAGCAGCTTTTGCAGCAGCCTTGTCCTTCGGAAGAGCTTGTGTCTTGTTAGGCACCTCCAGAGGTTTTTGAAAGCTTGAAAATGTATGTAGCCTAGCCGATTTTCGCTCAAGCAATGATGAGTCACGCCTAAGCTGGGAATTTGTTGAAGGAGATGAGGTTTCCCCACCTGAAGCACCGGCAGCAATCATTGCCAATGCCATTGCAGCTGGTGGAGAAGCAAAAGCAGCTGCCCAGGCTGGAGAGATCATTGAGAGAGCAGCCTGAAGGAAAAGGATTGAAATGTCTCAAAGATGGAGAAATAGCAAAGGCATTACAAGGAATGGTTTACAAATGAGTACAAAGAATGCAAAGTGAACCAGCTAACTCAGTGCAAGGTTGCAATCATAGTGCCAAAAAGGCAAATCTAACAAAGAGAATATATGAAAAAAGAAGGGAAACAAGAGACACCTACTGCATGATTTGTCGCAGCTTTTAGGAGCAGGATTACACTATTCCATACAATGTTAAAAAGAGACAATGCATACACTCTAAACATCTTTTTACTAAATCCTTTTAAGTTTTACTTTTATCCTTGTCCCATTTTTCACCACATCTACATCATATAACTACCTTTAGTTTGACAGTTAATACAATTGTGCATTTGTGTTTGTCACCGTTCAAGATAATTTCTCCAGTTAGAAGTAACCGTAGTCATGTGCAGGTGCACATAAGTATCATCAGCCACAGTGCGCACAGTCATACATTGGTTAGAGAAATGCAGTGAGCAGTTGCTAAAAGACCACTAGGCAGTCATGCACTTCTACAGCACTTGGAATAAATCTGTCCAGTTGTTCAGATGATTCATCAAGTATCTGGAGGAGTGACTTTTGGAGCAGTGCTAGGCAAAATGAAGCACAGGGCAGCACTACATTTTCCCTCCCTGAATAATAAGGTACGACATGAACTTCTTATGATGGAATCCCCCAGAAGGCATTAGATATGCCAAAAAGAATTTTGAATTATGGGAAAATAACTAAACTAATTTAACATCCATCTATTAAAGTCCATTGTTTTGATGGATTGCAGAATTGGTAAAGAAAGAAAAAACCCAATGAACTAGAGTGAAGCAGTTGATGTTTGTTATATGTCAACTTTTATGCAACATTATGAAAGAACCCTCCACAATGCATTTGCAACAAGTACAGTTTGACAAGAATTAGAGCAGCATTGTCAAAGAATAGATGCAACAACATTATGCAGGGCCAATTCTACAGCAAAGCAGTGACAGTATGGAGTGGGAGCAAGAGGTACAAGATAGAGTGGGCAGACTTTGGTCAAGAACAAGAGTGAAGGATAGATAATGCTCAATAACCTCTATGGGGAGTGCATCAGCAGCTAAGGCACGATCATCAACAACTAGAGGATTTAGACCATCAGCAGTAGCAAGTTCATGAATTCCAGCAAGAAGTGGCCGCCACCTCCGTAACATTGCAACAAATGGTGGCAAAATAGCTTCAAGGTATTGCTTCCGTAGAGGTTTTCTGTCCCTGCCAACAGCGTGCCATACCTACAATGCACATGTCAAGCTAAGGAATAAAAAAACAAAGACAACAATGTCATTCATCTGGGTAAGGCACTTGATGAAGCAGCAGCAAATTTTTTTTTTTTTTTTGGCTTAATATCACAACAAAACAGAAGAAAATATAGGAGGTAAAAAATGATGCAAAATGTTCAATTTCAAACAGAACTAACCTCTGAATAAAGAACACAAGAAGCAACCAACACTCTCTGTCTCTTTGAATCAGAAATTGGCATGTTTAAAACAGGTGAAAGCACACTGCAAAAGGGTAATCCAAATTGGTTCACTCATTGTATGTCATGTATCAATAAAAACTGCTAAGGTGCAACAGCCAAAATGCTAAGTTATGGACCATGCAGATAACTACACTCAGTGTAAAAAGCCACAGCCGGTGTAAAAGCAATCCTGAAAGACATCAATCCATTGTATGCCCAAGATATCTGCCAAATTTGCAGATTTCAGTCTTTTGTAGGTGTGAATTACATGAACATAAACTCCTAAGCATAAGCATGGGTGCATTTAAAATTTCTGTGTTTTCCTGTAATAATACCTGGTGCACTGACTAACTTTGTTCAGCCATGTAGGGTAGGGTTATCAATCATGAATACAAGTCACAGAAATTTGGAAGCACTTTGGAGAAACAGAAACAAAATGTATAAGAGAACTCTAGGATGTGATACAGTAAAAGCTTCTAATTTGTAGGGATGGAGGTAGAAGAAGTTCCTATTCTGGTAGGCAATTAAGTGCCTTGGTGTTTCCTAGCCAACTATGCTAGTTGGCCTAGGCAGATGTACAAAAACTGCATTTGATGAGCCATTAGCTAAGCTCAATCCTACCTAGAAAGAACAAATAGTGACAAAGGTTTTGCTTGCTTAGATAGAAGAAGACAAATTCACATGTACTTTCAAGTACACCTTCATTTGGAGATTGTGAAACTCCATTAACAGGTGAGATGATGACATTGCACAAGACAACACACGAAGAAACAACTGCATACTGAAATTAATTGGTTCATCAAATAGAACATGACCAAGAAAGTCTTTGTCCAAGGCTGCTGAAACAATCATGTAGCTGGTTTCCTTGAATTAAGTTGTTACAACAATCAGTGGCATCTAATGCTCCCCATGTTCTAAGAAAGACATCATACCAGTCAAATCCCAAATTCATTCAGCCTACCATAAGAAACGCTTTCCCTCCATCTTTTCAAAGTTCAAACTCTGAACAAGTTCGGAGGATATTGTATAAATGACTTACACTTCAAAGTATGCCAGCAAAGTTGTCTTAATTTTAGGAGAAGTTCCAATATTTCAAAAATGGTTTTGGGAAAGAAAAAGCTAAGATACCTCCACAACAAAGCTGACCGTGGTTGTCTCATTGACATTCGAGAAGAAATTTCCATGGACCCAGTGTTGAACGCTTGTCCATGTAATCCTTCTTCCATGCCATCTTTAATGCTTATATTCCTCATAAGCATATTGGTTTCACCATTGTCTTCCTCCCTCATTGACAGAAGCACCATACGCAGCATACATAAAAATGGTTGGTCACTGTCCAACAACTGGTAAAGTGCTGCCATGCCACCCATACCTGTGCCTGATCCTCCACCTATCCCAAGACCACCACCAAGTCCAGACTCATCTAATAATAATGCTTGAAGCATGGACACCGACTTCTTTACCAAAGGAAGTTCAATCCAGTTTCCATTTGCATCCTTCTCCAAAGCATTCCTCCATGCTTCCTTGCCACTGCCACCGCCACCAAAGACGGCTGTTTTTGGAGGAAGACCCACACCATACCACAATCTGCTCCTATATTTCCAACCACCAGCCAAATCCATAGCACAGCTCCCATATGACACAAAAGCACAGGAAACTGAATCGTAAGGTTCTGCCGCTGCTGCTGCAGTTAGACGTTCCATCACAGCAGCAGAGATCTGCCCATTTGAATCAGCCATTGAAGCAAGGACCTTATGTAATGTTTTTGTGTTAGTACGTAGTGGTAAACTGAAATTTTGATATAAGCAACAATAAAAAGTGATGGCAAAACATCTGTGAACTAACCACCACATTTTAGTAGCTATTCTGCTATATGAGGAGCACAGCTACATGGAACGCAGTGAAAAAGATAAAAGGTACGTACATCAAGAGGCAGTCCCCCAGATTCGCTAGATCTGCGATCACCAAGAGCTTCAAATGAATCTCCACTAACTGACGTCTGTGAACTCAAGCGATTATTCAAGGGAGATACCAGAGAAAGAGGAGATGGAGAACTATCAACATGTGATGCACACGAAAGTTTCCTTTGCAATCGTAAGTGATCTTCAACAAGCATTAAAATCACTATAGCATTTTCAACCAAGGCAACAGAAAGCTGAGCAGCATTCTCTGCTTCTGCTTTAGCTTCCTTTGGTGATAAACCTTCAGCAGCAACACCAGCAGCTGCAGCCGCAATAACTTGAGTCTGCAGCAAAAGAAAAGCTTGATGTAGGAGTCCATTCTAGTTCAGCTAGAGAAGCTAAAATCAAACATAAAAGTGACCATTCTTATCTTATATTTAATGTTTCAAGAGAAATAAAAAGACACGAGCAGTGTAACGTAGTTATTAAGTTTGCTCTGGTTTTATATCTTCACCTGCCCTCATAACTTATGGCAAACTATAAACTCTGGTTACTATCAAAGCCTTCCACCACGACAAGGAATGAAGATTGCATGTCATTATTATCCAGAAATGAACTGCAACTAATGCAGCAAGATACAATTTTGTTCATTATGAAGACAGCAATTAACTAATTGAGTGGATTAACTTCCACACCATAGGCTAAAACCTTAAAGCTTAAGAAGAGGTATGCAGATTTGTGTGGTAGAGATAAATCCTAAAACCCTTTATCATCTTATGTTCACCATTCTTGTCAGTGGTGGGAGAAATAAGTTTGTAATAGCTATCTATCCGTACAACTATTGAGTCCCTCTCCTCCCAAAAGAACAAAGATGAAAAAATGAAACCAATTGGCAAATTCTCATTCTAGTAGTACAGAAAAGAGAAAAATTAAAAAATTAAAAAAAAAAAAGGAAAAGCAAGGTACAAATACAAAGTTTTGACCCTCTCCAGTTCCACTCATTTTCTCCCTTCCTAGATATTGCCATCATAAACCAAAGATTGCAGCATTGCTCTTGTGTATTTCCATACTTGAAACATTTTTCACATCTTTAGCCTTGTTTCTCACTCCAAATCCAGAATTGCATTCATTATAACTTGACAGCAAACACAAATTTTTAAGTTACTAAATGAAAGTTACCTGAAGCTGCAGTTCTCTAGCAGCAAAATCTAGTAAGCCACCCAAGAGCCTTCTTTTAAATATAGGCAGTGAGTCTTCACGCCTTCAAATCATAAAGATTAACAATTTAGAGAGGCCAATTATCAGTAAGTAGGTATGATGTCAAAATGGGAGGATAGGACTAGTGAATTTGGAATCATAAAATCAACTGTCCCATAAAGCATATACAGACTAGTAGTTCTGTAATTTTGTAGAAAACTAAAACAGGATTCACACAATCCTGTATTTTTGTAGAAAACTAAAACAGGATTCACACAATCCAATCAGTTAAGATAAGAATTCACATTTCACTTGTAACCCAAAAAATGCACTGCCCCACTGGAAACAGAATACAACATGCTTCAGATGTGCACATTTCTCATGGCAGCCATCAGGATCAGACATATGCATCAGTTATCAGATGTGCAACCTATGCATAAGCCAGTAATTTCATCATGAAATGTAAGGAGTGCACAACAGATGGTTCAGTTTGCATTGAAATGATTGACAAGAATTAGTTGGCATGATTTCCTTTCCCTTTTAAATCATCCTACATTCAAGTCGCATGACTCTCTTTTGTAGCTAATGAAGAACCAGACACTACAGCTTAAGCATCTAATTATGCTATTTTACATAGTTCAAGGAACTGTGTGACAGAAAAAGTTCTTTTATTGTTTTGTACCAATGCACCGCAACATAAACTGCCATGGAATAAAAGGAAACTCAATGCACAAGGCTCCCACACTATGGGTTCTGAGGTAGGATCAAATGTACGCAACTTAACACTTGAGCAACTCAAACCTGTGACCTCCAAGTCACAATGAAGCAATGTTACTTTTACATCAAGGCTCACCCTTCATAAATCACCATGGAATGATTAAGAAAATTTTAAAAATGAAAAATATTAGTCCCAGGTAGCATACTGTAGCATGAAATCAAATGCCCATGGGCAGTTTGTCCAACAGGAAAACCGAAGTCATCGTGATCTCAACAGGAGAGAGACAGTTGAGTAAATAAAGAATGACAAGAACAAAGAAAATAAATGATCTCTATGTATAAACAATTTTCCAAGATAGAGAAAAATAAAAATTCACCCCACCTAATGATAGACTATGGCCATACCTGAGTCGTCGTTCTCCAGTGCTAGATCCTCCTACAATTGAAAGCCATTCTGCACAATGAATTGTAGCTTCAATATCCTGTAAAAGAAACATGAAAATAAATGACCCTGATACAGCTAAGAGATTAAGAAAAAAGACATCTAGTAGACCAACATAAGGACACATAGATCGGACAAAGAGATGTGAGCAACTAAACAGCACTACAGACCAGGTACTGTTAAGAATGGCACTTGAAAAAACCTATACTAAAAGAATTTTAAGAGGCTTCACTGATATTGTCAAGTTACTCATAAACGAAGGAAAAGTTTACAGCCCAGCCTTGATTAGCACTGTTTGGTGAACTTTTCCTTCAACACCTAGCCTTCAGATATGTGACAAAATATAATAGGTATGTCCACAGGAGAGTGGCTTCTGCATGGATTTCAGCATTCAATACAAACTTTGAGTTTTTATTTTATTTGCAGGATTCGAAGACCTTCAAAAAATTGCACTTCTGAAGGTAAATGAAGCAATTTTGTGATCCACTGGCAGTTCTACTACATACAAGCTGATTCCAGATTGGTGATTAAAACCAATCCTCAAGCAATTACAGAAAGAAAAGAATGCCTTGTATACCATAAAATCTTACAAATCAAAGTTATTAACGTATCTATCATTTAAGAAATATTGCCATGTAGCAAAGGCCTCATGCATTCTCCTAATTTACATAATTTCATTGAATACCAGGCAATTGTAACCATGTAGAGCATCACTCTTGTAAAAGATAGCAAGATATGTGACATGAATTATAAGTAGAAGCAGTATCATTGTTAAAATATACAACTGATAATAATGCCTAAAAAAGCAGTGTAAAACTCTAGGGAATTCATCCCCTAGCTTGTAAAAAAGGGTATATGCAACATATAAATGGACATCCACCTTCCAACCATCCTTCTGCCGTATTGAGTGCTCCAACATTATAATCAGGAAGTTGTGTACAAGATCCTCTATCTCTCCTAAGCTTGCTGTATTAGAGTTTTCACTTGACCCCATCTGAAAAGAAAACAAGTAATGAAATTGAAATGTCCTAAAGAAAGAATTTGTTACTAACATATTAGGATGGAGAAAAACCACTGAGTCAGATATCAAGCTTCATGCTTTATTTGCTACTAATATTAGAGATGACAAAATCAATAAAATTATAATTCAGGGTGAGACCAGATAGTGGAACCTCGTAATTAGAGATTAGAACCTCCAGTATCCACTCAGGCCATTCCTCCATGTTTGTCAGGCTGCTTCGGTTTTCTGAATGACTGCAAGCCAAAAACAGAAGATCCTGAAATCATATAGAAAGCAGCAACTCAGAAACTAAAACAGAATATCAGGGACCTAATCAGGATAACTGGGATGTGAACTAAATGGAGATTTTAAATATCATTTTTTTGTTATTCCATTCAGAAAAGCAAAAAATGTCAAAGGAAATTCTCTGGTTGAGAGCCATTTCCAGCCATTCACAAGCATTTCCTCTATCTGCTTAGCATGAGCATTCATGATTAATATCACAATCTTCAACACTAATGTAAACATATTAATTGCCAAAAAATAATTTGTATCTGTTTACAAAAATCAAAATGGCACTCCTATTATCAGACCATGTAGCATGTACATGCCATCTTACATTCTGGAAACAAGAGAACATATCATTAATCAGCACACAAACTTTGCGGGGTTAGATATTATGGACAACAGATATAATCATACAACAGCTTTTGGTCTTTAAAATGCACAAAAATGTGCATGCAACAGAGATATGGCATAAGTGGTAATACAGCAAATAAAAGTTACCTGCAATGCTCGACTTTGCAAAGCCCTAGATGCATAAGGCAGTGAATGCAGAAGAACCAGCAGAAGTTGTGAGTGCTCAAAGCGATGGCCAGAATCATAGAAGTTCAGCCCCTCCTCTGTTAAAGAAGCATTGATCTGAAAACAAATGATGCAGCTTTAAACTTTTCATATTGGTCAATTTTGCCAAGTAAAAGACATCATAATTAAGGAAACATAGCACAGAAAACAATTATTGTCCCTTAAAATCATAGTAAGAAAATGTTGTAGTTCAAAGCATGATTGGGAACTTTCATGACCAACTTTAGAACTGCATGGACAGACATTAGCATTTTAGGTGGTAGATAACAGCCTTTGGCAGAAATGTCCCCCACAAATCAGAGCTGCTCGTAGAGAAAGCAAACATAGCATTTAAAATTGCATAAAAAGAGCGTCCCAATGCACAAGGCTCCCACACCATGAGGTCTAAGGAAGGATCAAATGTATACAGCCTTACCCTTATTTGTACAAAAAAGCTGTTTCTGCAACTAGAACCTGACCACAGGTCACAATAGAGTAACCTTACCATTACATCAAAGCTCACCCTTCCATTCAAAACTAAACAATGATGAGAAATCAAATCATCAAATCACAGCTGAAACTCTTTTTTTCTTTTTTTTCCAGGATGGAAAGATAAGTTTAAACACAGAACAATTTGGTGGATGAATAGAAAAATTGTCACATTATGACCCAAGATAACAAACAACAGTAAACATGCACTGGCAATGCAAATTACAAAATTGAGAGGTGCAGTATGCAATAGCTAACAACATCATCACCCAGAAAGGGTAAACATGTTGGCCAGACTACTGTGTATTTTTTTGCTTGTAGTGGGAATGAATAGATTTCATAAAAGGTATAAAGAATTTTACTGAGCAATATGAAAGTGAAACAACTACAGAGTTGAATCATGTAAGGACCATATCACTAGCAATAAACATATCAACAAAATCAACTGGAGACAAGGAAAGAAGGATACCGAGGCTGCCAATAAAGCTGTGTATACATTGGTGGTCATGAGTCTTTTTGGTGCTGCTTGGAAAGCCTTCTGCAATGCAAAGAGTAGAAGCGTGACTTTGTCATCGAACATTGTACTACCTCCTTCCTGCAACTCTCCACCCAATAAGCTGCTTGTAATGTCTGTATGTCCACATGAACCAAATTTCAAATGCCCAGATGTTATCAAAGCACCTAGTAATCCAATCATCGCAACAATGATGGCGTCACTCCTGTCAACATTGTAGACATTATTTCTTGCATTGTCGGCGCTAATTGAAAGACTTATACCACCCAAGTTCTTAATAAAAGGATATTCGGAAACAGATGACGTCCTTTCAATTCTTGTGCCAGCAGAAAAAGCAGCCAGTGTGGCACCACTACCAGATGGTTCATGCACAGAGTCTTTCTCATGTGAAGCAGAATCATTTCCCTCCAAGTTCTGACTTCTTTGCAGAACTGCAGTACCACCACCTTGTTCAGTTTCTTGAACTGACAAAATATTGTCATTCTTATTCATTGCTTCCAAAATGTTATGATCACCAGCTTTTGCTTCCCGCTGCAGCAGTACAAGAAGTGTTTCTACCCCACCACATGCTATGAATGCCTCCGCAAATGTGTTAGCTCTAGCTGTATTTGGCTGTACTACCAACCTGTAGATTAGATGCAACACCCTAGCAACCTGGAAGAAGATTATTGGAGGAATCATTTTGAGCCAATTGAGAAAACAGCTCATGTAAAATGCCTTCAAATTTTCCAACAAACAATGAAGCAAGTTATCCAAAAAGCAAACTGCTATATGAATACCCTGTGATTGTCTGGTTTGAAAAAGAAAGATATAAAGAACACAAGACAGACTAGCCCTATCCCAACAAATAAATAACAAAATAAAGAAAATCGGTTAAACTTATCATTATAATTTCCTCACAAATCAGTTGACTCCAACTGGCAAGTCACGCCAGATGTAAATTAAAAAATGCTTTTCAGACCAAAATCAATACAACGTGTGACTATGATATACAAGAGAAGAAATGAAGCTGCTAGAGCAAGCTTACAGGTAGTCTTTTTGGGTAAGCACTGTCTAGTTGTCTTTCTGTACTATGTTGTCTTGTGTTTTTGGATTTACCCAAATGACAAATTCATATGCAATAGGATGGCAAAAAGATGAAGGAACTAAATTGGACAATCAAAACCAATGTGTTCAATTATTTTCTCCTTAAATATGAATAGAACAGTGAAATTTAAGTCTAATAACTATCTCTGCTACTAAAATTCATCTAAACTATAAATATTTATCATGCACTTCATCATATGTGCTTTTATTATTCCATGTCAATGTGAACATGTACAAAATTGCAAAAAGACTTAAGTCTGCCAAATCCTGATATGAAGCATACAAATGTACATGGCAGCCTGTATCACCACAAAGCCCACCAATTTCCGACATATATATACCAATGCCACATTAAAATAAGCATGCAAGATAACGCATTGACTAAAGAAAACAACTGCAATTCTGTGTTTCTGCAATTAGAAAGATAAAACCCTACAGATAACCAAAGGCAACATAAAAATGAATAACTTTACCTGATTGGGTTGAGGGCAATCAACCATGAATCCAAGTAGACAACGGAGATCATCTGCAGCCATCAAAGGTGGTGCTGCTCCAATTAGAAGTTCAATAACCACTAAAAGTTCATCAACCAAAGCATTCACTTCACCCATTGGGCGTGCTGCCTCATCCAATGAGAAAGTATTCACGGAATCCTTCTCACGATTTGTCCAGTAGCATCTTCTGCAGCTATCAAGAAGCATCTGAATAGCATTGGCATCTCGCATTACTTTTGACTCTGTGAAAACCATGTCTGCAAGAGATGATAGGAGCTTCTTTTGCAGTCCATAGTTGCATAAGCTCCAAATTTTCAGATCCAATAACAATGTAGTAAAAAGCTGTACTTTGAGTGCATGATTATGCCTCTCGGATTGGCATAGTGAAACAACAGCTGCAACAAGTTCCTCATCTCCTACACCATTACACTTCCCAGTATCCATTGAAGACAGAGTTTGAAGAAGATAATTTAAAATTTTAGAGAGGACTTCAGGCCCTTTTGCACGACATAATTCTTCATTGTTCCCTGGATGTTGAATGGCTATGGAAATAATCCGAAATGTTGGAGCAGCCAGAGCAGCTGTGGCCAAAGACAAAGGAAGATTTCCTCTTTCCAGTTCCAAACTGTCTTCATGCACACCACTTACAATCATAGGAAGTAAAGACAAGGGACCTCCATGGGCCAAGGCCCACAAAGCCTCCACTGGTCGCATTCGTGTAGCAACATGGACTTGCCCAAGAACCTCAGCTGGTCGCCGAAGCACACCTACATCACCACATGAAAGAATCTTCAGAAGCAAATTGCACAAAGACAAGTTATCTAGGCACTATAAATAAGGAAAGTAAAATGATGAAACCATACAAAAGAGAGTACCATAAGCAAGTGTCAGCATGATTTTCTCCCTAACAAGTTACGTCTGTAAATCTATCTGCCAGTGCCCATGAGAAGAATGGTGAAATCTACTTTCAGATGGTGACATGGTTCTACTTGCAGTGCATCAATCTTTTTTTTTTGGGGGGGGGGGGTACATAGGAAAAAGAAAAAAAAAAGTAAAAGAGACTATACATATATACATACACACAGAAATTTACTTCAAATGAAACAAGCACCAACTAGATTAGCCAAAAAGAGATTAATCATAACTGTAATTTGTTGATCATAGGTAGTCAAAGGAGGGTGTTGGGATGCTCCTAATTTTGGCCAATGCTACACATGAATTTCAACATAGGAATTACATTTCACTGGTGATCTGATCATCCTATTCATGAATAATAATAATAATAAACTGACATTGAAGTGATGTGCACACCTGTAGCACCAGAAGGAGAAGCATCTGGACAAAAACGTCCACTAAGCAAACCAGGGTGATAGAGGAGGTGAATAGAACCTCCAATCTCTGCATCAAGGAGTGAACTTTCTTCTGCCACAGTCTGAATATGGTCATTTGTTGCTAGCCAAGGAAGCCCTGCACCATGACCAAACATAGGTAGTGCATCCCCTCCTCTAAATGCCAAGCGAGCCATCTTTTCTGGGCCAATTGGTTCCCGAAAGATATAAATAGGCCCCATCTCTGCAAACAATGGACATTGACGACGACGACGTTGTAAGCCAGCCATTGTAGGAGGAGGGTTTGTCCCAATGCAGCAAAATGCAAGTGGTTTAGATATTCTAGGAAACTCAAACGGACGGCTTTCATATAATGTTCCATCAATGTACAATCTCACTTCACTCTCTGCTCTCCCAAGCAGTCCTTGCTTGCAGATATGCTCCAATCCAATGAAATACCAGCACTGTGACTTAAATGCATGAGTAAAATGCAAAGAAGCCTTCTTTCCCTTTCCACTGCCACTTTCAACAACCAAAAACTGTGCATGAAAGTATGCCTCTATGCCCTGGTTGTCAGCAGACAAAAAACTGAATAATCGAGGCATGTGGGCAGTGCCTTCACCAGCAAGTGCACTGGCAGCAGCTGCAGCTGACATGGCAGATGTTTTTCCTGACTTGGCCGCTGCAGCAGCTGCAATTGCAGCTGCAGCTGTTGCTGTGTTCAGTGTATCTGCGAATGATTCAATATAGATCCACGTTGCAAATGCATACCCATTAGTAAATGGCCAACGACTTTCCCCTGGACCAAGCAAACCAGAGTTTTCTCCATCAAACTCAAAAGAACATGCTGGTCCCTTTGCCTCCTTTCCACCCATTGCTTTCTCCAATGCATGCATTAAACTAGATGCCCAAGAAGTAGTAAGTGTTCTAGTAATGACTTTAAGCCATCTATGCAAATCTACAACATTAAGTGAATGCCCTGCTAAGTATTGAATGCAGTAGCATAAAGGAGTTCCATCCCATCTCACCATTTCTGTTGAGCTAACATCCTGAGCAAAGATCTTCTCTGCTGACCCCAAAAGTACTCCTAACAGGCCCGCCATGGTGCACATTGCTCTATTTCTTGTGCAAGCTCGTAATATAGCAAGCAATCCTCGAACCATTCGTGTCCTGGGGGACATAGAAACTGCACTGTCCTCTAACCAAGGCAACCACG
The DNA here is from genome assembly GCA_020883675.1 of Bruguiera gymnorhiza. Taxonomy (NCBI): domain Eukaryota; kingdom Viridiplantae; phylum Streptophyta; class Magnoliopsida; order Malpighiales; family Rhizophoraceae; genus Bruguiera; species Bruguiera gymnorhiza. The sequence goes on along the minus strand of JAIRCJ010001055.1, from coordinate 1,657,572 downwards.
GAATAAGCTCACCAGCCACAATCGCAGCCCTAGAGTTCAGCATCACACTAGGGGGGCTATTTTCCTCATCCTCAAAACTTTCAACACCACCCATTGTGGCCAGGAGTGAATCAACAACCAAGTAAGCAATGCTCTCTGCTTCTTCCCCACTCCCAAAATTCTCAGTTCCAATTACGATGTTCTTCAGCTTGTCCAAGCTTTCAGGCTTCCCCATAATAGCAGAATCCACTAAATGCAATAACTCTGGAGACACATTTGGCATGACAGCTTTTGGCTTAGGTCTATGTGGTGAACCAGTGGGAGAAAACCCAGCATCTCCAAAGTAGACAGAATCTAGACTTGCTGATGAATATGATTGCTTAGTCATATAACCAAATTGTTTCTCAGGCCCAGGGCTTGAAGTAGAGCGATCATGTCGAATTTCAGAGACAGGGGAAGTATCATATCCAGACCCAAAATCCTGGGATAAATTCTGAGAGGCTTCTTCAAATCTATCTGAATTTGAAGGTCTGTTTGAATCCACATGACCAACCTGAAAGTCATCAGTAGTCCTTTCTTGATCTCCCAAAGAAACCTGTTCAAACTGGTCTTCATCCGCAGCTGTGGCCAGAGAACCACCTTTATGCAACTCTGCACCTTTATCTGCTATTTCCACTTCCCCAACCCCACCACCACTTACATTTTCTTGATGAGATGTTCCTACGCTATCTTCTACAGAGCTAACTACTTCTTCTGGGCCATTTACTTCCTTTTCAAATATTTGTTGGTTCTCTTTCTTATATTCCTCTTCCTCCATGATAGTGAATCAAGAATCTAACAGTGCTCATCCAAACTATTTACAAACCGTGGGCCTATAACTGCAAAATAGGAAAGAAGAGGAGAGTATCAGTTGCCAGTTCAATTGATCAAAAGCAATACAATACTGCATCGTGGCCTAACCCCCAAAAACTGACATGGGTTTTTTTTTTCTTTTTTTTTTTTTTTTTGCACTTAGGATTTCATTTGATAGTAGACATGATTTTAGTTAAACTTATTGTAAATCGTTAGATGAACGGGCATCCCTTGACTCAGTTGAATAACATACAGTAAGCATAAATGAGGGAATAGAGTTGTTTCAGTTTTGATGCCACAGTCGCCAATGCAAAAACACACTATATAAACTCAAGCTTTTTCAGAGGTTAATATGCCACAAGAAAATCACGCTAGCGTTCTCTTGTATTCGTTTTGTTTCCATAACACTGATTCCAATCTAAGCTTAAGGAAAGAGGCCATTCAAGTCAAACCTGCAAAGCAATCTAAGGAAAAACCGCAGATCTATCCCATGAGAGCACGTACATTCACTCCAACGGATATATTTTTTCGAACAAGTATAAACAGAACTGATCTTTTTGAATATAAATTGTCCAGCCAAGATCCATTCGGATCAACGCAGCTCACCAGACTCGGCAGATGTATACATTATTCCAAAGAATGACAGAAGGCAAAAACTAAAAAATAAAAGTAAAAAAAAAATGAAAGAAACCAGACCAGAAGTCACTGGGCACAGATCGGAATCAAATCGGCAATGCTTCTTTGCAAAGCAAAAGAAAAAATGAAATAAAATTTTTTTTAAAAATTAAAAAAAAAAAAAAAAACAAAACAAACAAAGAAAAGAAAATCGTGACAGGCTTACCTTCTAAAATGGAACAGTCGGGTTCGACGTTGAATCTTCGATCTCAATTGTGGTGTAATTAAATCGAGAAGGAAATTAAAAGAAAAAGAAATTCAAGAAATTGAGAGAAAAATAAAAAAAATAAAAAGAAACAGAAATTTTGAGAGGATCGGAGAGGGAGACAAGAGAGGTGTGGCGACTTAATAGCATAGCCAGTGGTCGGTTGCTCGGTCAAAAACCATGCTAGCTAGTGGCGATTGGATTCCATTTCTCCGTTTCCCTTTTTTTTTTTCTTTATTTCTTTCTACGTAGGCTGGCACAGGAGGAGAGACGTCCTTGGCTCATCTATTATATATATTTTTGTACAGGGAAGGAAATTATAAGATCTGAAAAGAAATCGAATATCTTATTTGGGTTATATCATTGGACGCACCCACCGGAAACGCATACAACGGAAACAAGAAGTAACAATAATAATAATAATAATAATTTATTATTATTATTATTAAAAAAAGTGATAAAGATAGGTTAGCGGTAATAACTTTTTTCTTTTTTCTTTTTCTTTTTTTTTGGCAACCTTCCAATTTCACCCTCACATGTGTTTGGGCTCCCGATGGAGATTGGGCTTTTGGAGGCGTACCCAAAATCAGTATGGACTTTTGCCTGTCTTTGACCAATGACACAAGTTGAATGATTAAGTCCCAATCTTATTTATAACAAGGAAGGACTCAATTTTATTCAATAGATATTTCACTCACGCCAACAAGTCCTAATGAATTGGAACTTCATGAAGCTGCATGGTTCAGTACAGTTACCAAACCAATTTTGTTAGAACTTTTGAAACTAACAGCATAAAGTATAAACAAAATATTAAGTTGTTATTAATGAAAATAATTTAACAGTATTAAAATTGTTTAGAACTTTAAAACTTTTTAATTTGAATTTCAACCAATACCAATTAATTTTTTTTTTATTTGTTAGGCAATGATCCATTGCTCAAAGCAAATCAAGAAAAATTTTTAAGAAAAAATTTGAATTTTATCTTTCATTTAATAAAAAATTTAAAATTTAAGGTCTTTTTATTTTTTGCAAAAAGAAAAACATTTTTCATGTATTTTAGTGTTTTACATAATGAAAAAGGTAATTAATAAAAAATTAAATTCAATCAATTGAAAAAATAAGTTGTTTTATGTAAAAAATGACTTTGGACTTTTAAAATTAGAAGTCATTTTTCCTACTTTTATGCAAACAAAAGGACGTTAAAGTTTATTTATTTTACAAAAAAAAACATCTTTTTATTTTTTTACATCTTTTCGTGTTTGGCACATTAAAAAAAAGTAATTAATGAAAAATAAATTTTAGTTAAATAAAAAATATCTTTTTATAAAAATGACTTTTATTTTTTAAAATAGAAAGCTATTTTCCACAACTTTGATATAGATAAGATAATGAAAGAGAGAGAGAGAGAGAGTGTGTGAGACAAAGAGAGCAAGAGGGAAAAAAAGGAAAATGAAGAGAGAGATAAGTAGAGAGAGATAGAGGGAGGGAGAAAGAGAGAGACAAAAAGAAAAAGAAGAGAGAAAGAGGATTATTATTAGTTTTGAAAAAAGAATAACTTCCTAAAAATTTATTATTTTTTTATATATGTAAATAATTCAAGTCATTTTTTCTATTTCTTTCTTTTTCTCTCTATCTCTTTTCTACTTTTTTTTCTCTTTCTACCTCCTTTCGTTCTTTCCTTTCTCTCTTAAAGTCTCCTTCTTTGCTCTCATTCACTCTCTTTATCTTTCTCTTTCTCTCCCTCCTTTTATTTTCCTCTCTCTTTCTCTCCCTCCCTTTCCCTTCCTTCCCTTTCTCTCCCCTCTCAGCCTCCTTTTCTCTCATCCTCACTCTCTTTGTCTCTCCTTCTTTCGCTCTCTCTTTCTCTCCTTCTTTTTCATTATCGCTCTCTTATCTATGTCAAAATTATGGAAAACAACTATCCATATTAAAAATCAAATGTTGTTTTCTACATAAAAGTAACATATTTTTTCATTTGATTAAATTTTGTTTTTCATTGACTACTCTTTTTTAACATACCAATTACTAAAAAATGTCAAAAACATTTTTTAAGAAACAAATAACTTTAGATCCTTAGAGTGAGGTCAAGCAAAAGCAAAGTGTAAACAAATGATTGGGCAAGTGCATCACATTCGTTATTAATATATTATTGATAGGTCCAATAACTATACAAATTTATATTAAATTTTTAAATTTGATATTATGTGATTATGATAAATTTTAGTAGGTTTTATTTAAATGTAATTCTTTTTATATTATTGGTGAAGAATCAAAGTAATAAAATAATGAAATTAGTGAATCAAACATATCGTGAATTATGAAAAAAAGGAGAAGACATAGACCAATTATAGAACCAATTAGAGGATCAATTTATGGTGAGAAGGATAATTAGTGTTGATCTATGATTTGGTTGATAAACCAATCAGATATTTGATGCACAATGCTAAAAACCTAATCGAACTAATGTCAATTTGGTCCAACCAATATCGATTAGTTGTGTTTGTTTAATGTTGTATAATTTTCTTTATTAAGACGAATTAAGATTAGTTTGATCATCTTAAAGAAGGTTTATAAATAAGATGATAAAAGATGACTTATAGGGAAAAAAAAAAAAAGAGATTCTTAAAGTCAAAAAAAGGAAAGGTGACTAGAAGATAATCATTGAAGGTATGACGTCAGCTAATACAAAAGTTTTATTATCTTTTCCTTTCCTTTTAATATGATTTTAGAGATGTTGAATACTTATTTATTTGTAATTTTTAGTACGAATAGATAGAATTTTAAGTTAGGGTGAAGGGAAGTAACCTATTTTGGGAATAATTCACTTAAACTTTTATGGATTATACATACTTTTTGGATTAATTGAGTTATTTAATTAGACTTATGATTTGATTTATCTATTTTAAACTTTATTGATACTTTTATACTTAATTACCATAAAAGTAGATTTTTGAGTTGTGTTAAAATTAATGGATGAGATAAATTATGCATTAAATAAATGAATAGACAAACTTTAAGATAGACATATGAATAAATTTGTATGATATTTAATAGTTTCTTGTACTTCATGGATCTAATCTATTTTTACATGAGTTCAATGGAGGATCATATATAAATTAGGTACAACAAATATTGTTTAACAAAGAACACTTGTTATTAAAGTGGAAATTGACTTTAAATCATAGACCCATAAAAACCTAATATGATTCACCTTTCTTTTGGGTGAAACCCTATAACTCTAATACCTAATTTTGATTAAAATAAAATCTCAATTTTCTTTGTGTTGTTAGTTTAACAATTAATGTAATTTCATTATTTTCAGTAAAATCAAGTTTTTTTTAGCAATCTTATTTAATTTTATAGTAATATTAATCATAACTAAATTTTCATTCTCTATGGGTATGATAATTGAAATATTCATCTTGTTTTATTATTACGATGGACTTTGTATATTTAAAAGTAGGTTCGACCAAGTTTTTGTCATCATTGCCAAAGAACAGTGACATTGATTGTAATTTGTGTCTTTTATTACTTTTATTTGTTTAAGTAGAGGTCAATTATTTTATTCTTCTTTATTTTGTGAGATTTGATTTTGTTTGTTTTAATACCTTATTCATTGTATTTGTGTCTAGCTTTTTCATTATCTTAATTTAGTTTTTTGTCATTAACTTAACTTTTACATTTTATTATTATTTTTATTTGCATGTAGTATATGTTTTTAAGAAAGTCCAAGAGCATTAAATTGCTTCTTTGAATCCTACAAGTGAAAAGGTTTGTCATCATAATCAAGTCTAAAGAAGAATAGAGATAGCAAAGAATCAAAAAGGGAACAATGAGTAAGCAATTTGTCAAGCCAATAACATTGGTCAAAGAGAACATCCTTAAATTCAACTCAATATGAAATAAATTTAATAACTTGTGATTAGTGTCTCTCCTTCTTACATTGAGCTTGGTATAGTAGTGTGCAACTATAAGTTGTAAATAATTCACTTCAATATACTACTAGCTTTACATAAGTTATTAAGTGAAGATTCTCTCACCTTTATTAGAGAGTTTTACAGTATAAATCAAACTTTCCTTTTACAAGGTTATTTCAAGGATGAGTTGCAAATGTAATGTTTCCCTTATATTATCAAGGATAAAGTGAAAACACAATTAATCAATTTACCTAAAAAATCATTCATTATTTAGGGACCAAGTTTGTGTCAAATTCATGACAAAATACTACTCATTTTAGAATATTGCAAATCTTAAAAGTAAGATTTTCTCTTTCTTTTAACTTAATAAAAAGCCTTTTTCATGACACATAGGATAGATTCAAAATGCTCCTGATATTCTATTGTGAAATACCTAGTCATACCATGACTACTTACACGTATAATGATTCATTTAGTAATAATATGAAAGATGTTAACTATACAACAGTCTATGTGGAAAAAAAATCAAGGAACACTAATTTCAAAATAAAAATAAGAATACTAAAAATTGTGTCCTTAAGCTTATTTAAAAAGCAAGAAAAGATATTTCCAAATAGAAAGACACATTAAAAAATTATATCTATAGAGTTTAAAAGACATATTTAATAGGTAAATAATTCTTAAACTACAACATAAATGATGACTTTTCTTTTCATGGAAAAATAAAATTTTTGTTTATGGTTTTCTTACAGAAAAATTAATAAATAATTTAGTAAAATAATTTTATAAATATAAAAATTGTTTCAAAATTTTAATTTTAATAATATAATTTACAATAAAAAAATATTTTATTTTATTTTATAATAAATTTAAATATATTTCCATTATAAATTCACAAGGATAAATATTATTTTAAAAAGAGTGACATTATTACACAATTTGAAATAATTCTTCAAATTTCAATAACTCAACTTCTAGTTTTAACATACCCTGTACTCCTTAGAGCTTGAAAATAACCTTGCAATTGCTTTGCATTACAAATTCCCTTGCTGTGTAAACATAAACCATTAAGTTTTCTCGAGAAGCTCAGCAGATTGTTAAAAAGTAGTCATGTCAGGTAGCAAACCATCTACTTCATCTCAAATGAACTAGAAGTAGGTCTAACCACAGGTCAGTTCCAAACCAGTTGTTACGATTTGAAATCGGTGGTTTAGGTTGACAACAAATAGTAAACCTTAACCAAACTATCCTTTGGACAGTCTTGGTTATGGCTTGGTTAACTTATAGTCTTAACTTTGAGTTAGTTTTAATTTTGGTTCTATCATCAGTTTCATTTATAACTTTAGGTAAACAACCAATTTGGTTCAGTTTCAGTCCAGTTCAAGTTTGGTTCAATTCGATTTTTTATCTTTTGAAAAAAAAAAAAAAGAAGAATTTCTAATTTTTTATAAAGGAAAATTTTGATTTAATTTATTTAAAAAATTTAAAGACCATTTATTTTATTTTATTTTGCATAAATTGGTAGTTCATTAGCGGTTAATTTCCAGTTTGAATCGGAAGTTCAACTGAGGTTGAAACTGCCAGTTCAATAGTTTTAGAATTGTTGGACTGTAACTGACCCGTCCACCTGGTCAATAACTGACCTGACGGTTCAAGCAGATTTTGAATTTTTTGACTAGCAGATTTTAAGCCGATTCAAGGTTGAAACTGCTCTGGCTGGTCTAATCTAACTAAAAGTTTGTTGGAGTCTATCATATTAAATAGCACCCCCATTTTAGGTTTACAGCTAGTGCTTATGTGGTGGAATTGCTCAATTTCAAACCTTTTTCTGACCTCATCTATAGATTGGAAGATACTATGTATTGGCACAATTGTCATGGCAACTGCAATTTCGAAAAAGTAGGGATGCCGGAACCTAATGGAAAATAAATCGTATGAACTTTGTTCTAACTGTAATGAGAGCATCGTGGCAAATTTTGGTGTTACGTCTTTGCATGAAAGTTCTTGCATTGTTTTTAAATTTTAATAAAAAATGTTAATTTGACTATCTCAGCAGCCAGAAATTATTTTCCATCTTGCAATAAATATTGATGCAGGTCAGATAGATAATGTCGCCTGCATTGAAGACGAGCTTACTCGACCAAGGAGATCAGCCCGCATCTGAGCTCGACAAGTCGCTCGACTAGTCGAGGAGATATCGAAAGGACACAATCCGAAGACCAAGAGTTTCATTTACAAGCTCATGTCACAATAAAATCCTTATTTTTCTCTATACATTAGAAATCTAAAAGATACTTTGAAATAATCAAGAGGACATTGAACATTTATCTAATTTCTAATTTATAAGTTCTTTAATATTTTCTACCTTCTAGGATCTTTAATACTTTTTAACATCTTCATTTACTCGAGTCTTTTTATTTGTTTTTTTTTTACTACAAAAGACTATTTACTTTATGTATTCAGACAACGAATTTGATTAATGAAAAATTTTTGCATTAAACAATTATCTTGAATCTTGAAAAGTTCGTACCCTTAAAAATCTTGAAGAGTTTTCACTATATTCTTGAAGAGTCAGAAGTTTTTTTTTCCAAATCTGCATTCTTGAAGAGTTGTAGTTATCAATTTAAAAGAATCGGTACCCTGGAAAAGCAACTAACAAAGTTTTATCTTTTCCTTTATTTTATCTATTTACATCTATCTATTTTCACCCCGATTTCATCTTACCTATAGTACTTATTTGAGAAAACTCAAAATAGAGAAATTGTTAATTCAGAAATCTTTATTCATTTAGCTTTTAGAATTAGGTCATTCCGATCTCTATCGATAAAATTACACTCATTTTTTCAAGTTTACGCAGGACTATAATTACTGTTCATCATGTTTCACATGTGCAAATCAATCTCCCGGTCCTAACGTTCGATTAGCCTACACCAGGCTTCTTCAGATATTTTCTTCTTGTCATTTAATTTGCCGTTGGTATTGTGCAAATGAGACCTCTAACGCAGTATTGTGGCTGCCCTTGACCCAACAGATGAATACTGTAGTTGATGAGCGATCACGACTGATTCCAACCCCAACATTAATGACCTTTCAATTTAAGGGGATGGTCTGTTTAGGTATAATTTCCAACAGCTTCCTTCTGATGCCAACCCCAGCACTAATCAGTGCGTTTAACGCGGCTTCATCGAGCGACACAGTGAATGTCCCAACTTCCTTCAGAGACGATCATCTTACAATAAAAAAAGCATGGCAGCATGCTGTGAACGATCACTGGCCATTAGTTACAGTTACTGTCACACACAAGAACCGGAGATGGTCAAAAATCGGTGGCATTCGGGTTGACAATACTATGGACCGAGCTGAAGTGCCCCTCCCCCCGCTCTGAATCAGTGTGATCCTCTTCATTTACTTTTGATATGCCTGGCCTAGTCCGCATTTCTAATTGGGCTCTGGAGGTGCTCCTGGTGGGTGGCATCTTGCTTTTTCGTTCTTCACTTCCTAATCTAGCCACTTCCCGTTCGACTTTACTTGCTTTTTAGTTTTCTTTTCTTTTTTTTTTTTTTCTTCTGGGTTCTCTCTTCTTGACCCTTTTGTACACTCGTTAGGACATGCCATAGGGCGACAACCTTCCCATTATAGGACAGTACACTAGAATCAGAGTAGACGGCTTTAGCACCCGTCCTAAATGAGTGCCTAATGTCACCCTTCCTACCTGTTAATTCATTTGAATGGATTTCTTAATTTATCAGTCACCTTTGCCATGACTCGAGTGTGATCAGATGACCAGATGTCACTTCAGTTACCGCACGGATCTCTCCTCCCACGTACACTGTAGATGACCAGATGGTCAATTGACAACGATCCTCCTTAAACGTAACTTCAAAATGGCTGCATATAAGAGAGTACAAATATTATTATCCAAACAGACTAGAGCTTGATTGAAGAAATATATAATTTGAATATAAAATAGGTATAGATTTATAATAATTATTAACTATGCTTAATATATTTTTAATACATAATAATTAATTACAATTCAAAATGAATAAAAAAATATTTTTAAGAAAGACAAAAATATATGTATAAATATAACATTAAAAACTTTAAACAAGAAATTTTGAGTTTGAAATTGCATTCAATTAAATTTTAAGTGTCACTTTTAAGTCCAAGCAAAGAGTATGGTTAAAAAATTCATGAATTAGGGTTTTTTTATTTTTTAATTATTCTCGGATGACCTTTAATATATATTCACTTTTGACAATTGAGGATGAATGATATTAATTTAAAATACAAACTCACTAAAAAATATGGCATACATATTTGTCTCTTTTTTTTTTCTTTTTTATGTTTTATCATCAAAAAAATTTTTTATAAAAAAATAATAATACATTTAAAACGAATGTAGACTAAAGTTTGACATGAAAAAAAATTTGTACAAACAATTCTAAAAATCTTACGAAAAAAAAATAGATTTAGTGAGATTGTTGGGCAGCATTAAAATTTAGGGGGGCAAAAACCAATTAATGAAAAAATTTTGTATAAATTTATGTATAAATAAAATATTTTTTTTAAAAAAAAAAAAAAAAAACCTATATGGAGGGGCATTCCCCCCATTCGCCATTTAAATCTATCCATGACTACAGCCAACCGGCGTTTATTTTGCATTGAAGTTTCGTGGTTTTTTTTTTTTTGGGGGGGGTATATCGGTTTAGTTTTTTATTAAATGCCATCGTCATTTCCAATCCCAAGGATGGTATGCACTTGAGCGCGACCGGGCCGGCCATCTTCGTCTCACTGCAACACAAAAATAATGGATGCCTGCAAGTTCCTCAACATATCCCCAAACCCAGATGGTTCGCTCACCAGAAAACCCTCGTCTCCTCCAGTTCCCCCAGCTGAGCAGCCACTGCCCGACGCCCGCCCTCCTCAACTCGCTCTCTCTAAGGACATTCCACTCAACTCAACCACCAAGACCTTTATTCGCTTGTTTCGCCCTCTCAGCCCACCGCCACCAAACGCCAAGCTTCCCATCATACTCGACTTCCACGGAGGTGGGTTCGTCCTATTCAGTGCTGCCTCTCTCATGTTCCAAGAACCTTGCAACCGCATGGCTTCCCGTTTCCCAGCTTTGATCCTGTCCGTCGATTATCGCCTAGCTCCCGAACACCGCCTTCCTGCGGCGTATGATGATGCTATGGAATCGATCATGTGGGTACGGAATCAAGCCCTGAGCGTCGACGGCTGTGATCCATGGTTGAAAGATTACGGCGACTTCTCAAAGCTTTTCTTGATGGGCAGCAGCGCCGGCGGCAACATTGTGTATCATGCAGGGTTGAGATCATTGGACACGGATCTTTCTCCGGTTAGAATCGCGGGGTTGATAATGCACGTCCCTTATTTTGGTGGGGTCCAGAGGACAGAATCGGAGATTAGGCTGCTGAATGATAAGATCTTGCCACTGCCAGCCAATGATCTGCTGTGGTCCCTGGCTCTGCCCGAAGACGCTGATCGTGACCACGAGTATTGTAATCCGATGGTGAACGGGTCCCAAGACGAGAAGATCGGACGGCTGCCGATGTGTTTCGTAGCAGGGTATGCTGGGGACCCACTCTGTGACAGGCAGAAGGAGTTTGTGAAGAAACTGGAGTTGCGCGGAGCGCGGGTGGTGGCGAGGTTTCGAGACGATGGATTCCATGGCGTGGAGATGTTTGACCCCGAAAAGGCCAAGGTTTTTCACGATGATCTTAAGGAATTTATCAGGGTTTCGAGCGCAGGTCTTGACAGCAAAGTTGCCATTGCCCGGTCAAATACGTGACTGTGACCAGGAGTGACCGGCCGCGAGCCTGCAGATGCCTGAAACAACTTCCTGTTTACCGAACTTTGCAGGAACGAGTGTCAGGCGGAGGCAGGGAGGTGGACGGAGGAAATTGATCTCATTTTCTACTGTGCCCTACCTTTCTTGATTTCTCCAATATTAAAGAGAAAAACACTCAATTTCTTTCTTTGCAATTATGTAAAGATTATATTGTCTCTAATATCTTAGCCTAATTATAATTATAGTGAGATTATAATGCCAAAACCTTATTTCAAATAATTAAATTGCCGTGTTTATCTTTTGTTGCTGTCATATGCTTTGGTGGACCACTGGGAGCATTTATTAATTCCAATTTGCAATTTTGATGAATAGACGTTTGCCACTGTACTTTGTACACAAAATGTATCATAGAATTTTTGACAAACATCATATACAATTTTTAAAATGGCATTAAAGGATGATTGGGAGTATTATAAACATGTAAGTTTAGTTTCTTTCTTTCTTTTTTTTTTAAAAAAAGAAATTTTTAGTTTTGTTTAACAATTTTTTTTTTCTCTCCTTTTACTTCTCACTCATTCCCAAATAAAGAATTTTTAGATTTTTTTTTGCTTAAATTATACCCTCTCAAGCATAGGGATGATAGAAATTCTTTCTCTTCCAACTTTCATTCCTTATGTTTTTTTTTTTCTCCCATTACTCTTTTACCGAACAAGGGGTAAATTAGTCCTTTTAATAATATATGCATGCGAATGACGACAAATTGAGAGTTTTGTGCATTCAAATAAATTAGTTTCTTACATTTGTCACTTGCGGATTTAATTATAACTTTTATTGATTTATTTAAAAGTTAATATAAAATTATTTCATAAATGATGCAACACAAATGACGCGCAGGAAGAAAGAATATCAAAAGTCATTGCTAAATTGAACCTTTACAGTAAAAATGATAAACGACTTCTAAAAGAAAAAAATTATATCATTTATATAATAAAATTAAAAACTAAGAATTTACTAAAATTACTTAACTTTTAAACTTACAAATTTATTTTATAATAAACTTTTTTAACTAAACAAGAGAATATTCTAAATAAACAAAATATTATTTAATAACTATGTGAAAAATTAAATTAACTTATTAAATATTTTTAAAGAAAAAGTATTTGATGACTATGTACTTCAAAAAAATTTATTTAAAACTTTTAATTATACTAGAATATTCTAAAATAAATAAATAAAATTATAAAATAAAAAATAATATAATTTGTATGATAGAAAAAGACTCTCTCTCAAGTTAATGAATAACTAATATCTTTTTATATCAAATGAATAAATATTTAAATGAATAAATATTTTGAGTACATCTATATTTTCACTTTTTTGGACTTGGCCTTTTGCTCACCAATCTCCCATAGATTAATAACTTGTACCAATAAAGATATTAGTGTAAAATTGAATTTTTTTTATCCTAATAAAATTAACAATAATTGACACTTAGGGTAAATAATCAACAAAATTTTGTAATCCATGAATTATAGGGTAAGATTAAATAAATGTTTCTTTGCAGAATCAATAACAACACTAGTCTTTAACTTTTCATCAAAATCCTACTCAATTTCACAAATAATTGTCTTTTTTTTATCCATAAATATGCTTGAAAAAATTATCCAATATTATACTTTTTTTGTTCAATTGTTAATTCTTAAACTAATGGAGTACAAGAATCAATGAAATTAAATTCTTGCACAAATTAAATCTTTCGAATATATGAATTCATATTTAATGAAAAACCAAGATTGATATGTTTTATACTATAATTAAAGGACTATGATATAATTAAAGGACTATGACATATCATAATAACTTTCACAACAAATTTTAAAATATTGACTCAAGTTTTGATTTAATCTATTTAAAATCTCATCATAATAATTAAGATGAATAAAATTAAGAATTTACACATTTTTTACCACGAATGAATTTTGAATTTACCTCATTAGAATTGATACTGTTAGACATTAACCCCCTAATCAAATGCATCATAATCAAGTTTACTGCTTATAAGTCTCACCTTTTCTTCTTCATCAATATTACAAATTTCAAAATAGATTTCAAGTTTTACTAGCCATTTCATAAAATCATTCAAAAAGAGATTGCTATTAAAGAAAGGAATCTTTTTAAATGAGTAACACAATTATGAATATATTGACTATTAGTAAAATCTCTCATACAAGATCTATTGTATTCGTAATTCCAATATAACACTTCAGATAAAGTTTTCTTTTCATAATCAACTAAATTTTCATTTTAGTGGATTTTAGATCTATTGCATTCATGATCTCATAAAGTTTTCTCTAAATAGAGTCTTCTCTTCCCAATATTATATTCATGATCCTAATATGACACTAAATTAAACATTTATAAGAATTTTGAAATCCACTAGAAAAGATAAATTTTCATATTAGTCATATGATAAAACTAACAACTAATAATTAACTATGACAACTTAGCTTTTAGGCTCACCAATCTATTTATAATAAAAGCCTTTAAATAAATGGGAGAATACTTTAGTTATATGAAAAATTACTTAACAACTAAGTAAAGAAACTAAATTAAACTATTAAATATTTGTATGATAAAAAATACTTAATGACCATGTATTCTAGAATAATTTAATTAAACAAAAATGCTCTAAAATAGGTAAATAAATTATAAATTAAAAATTACAATATAATTTACATAATGGTAGGGAATAATTTTCGTAATGTGCTTTATGTCAACAAATATCATAAAATTATGATTTTAAAGCAAATAATTCTTAAAATAAGTATCATTAATGAAAGATAGAGAACTCTTCCATAATTAAAAAGTGAATATAAAAATTGATTAGAACTAAATAAAAGCAAAACTTGTTAAAAATATATATATAATATAATCAAAATTCACATACCTATTTTAATAAAGATGCACAATATCTTATTAGTTAATAAGTAACCAAATCTAATAAAATAGAAGTCTGAATTGTAAGAAATCAACATCAAAACTAACCAAAGGCAGCTTTACACCATAGCAAAACAAAGAGTATTTTTCTTTCATCATTGCAATTACCATCAACCATTTAAGATGATAATAACCTTCCTTATTCCTTCGCAAGTTCCTCTAAAATCAATCTAATAGAATTGTGTGGTAGGCATTGATGAATGCCATTGATATTAATTTGTTACAAAATTATAAATGACTTAGTGACTTGAGTTGACATCGTATTAGATATGTGTTTGTTCTTTTTGTACATATCTTTATAAGCAAATGATAGATCTAAAAGGAAATGTATGTCTACTTGTCTTAGGATCCTATGAATACACCTACACTTGGAAATATATTTTATGTACTATTAAGGATATATAATTGCTACAACCTTAAAAAAATGTGAGTCTTATTTTAAAAAAATGTGCCTAAATATGCCTTATATGTATTTTGTCACATTAATTTCAACTTATTATATTCCACTTAAATTGAGTTAAATTTTCTTTTTTATATATATTTATCCATAATTATGTTTCATTCATCATAAATAAACATAATTGATTAACTAATGAATACATATGAAAGATTTCAGACAATAATAGTCTTCCTTTCACACTAATGTTCCTTGATTACAATAAAATTACTTTCTTATACATATTCCACAAAAGGTTAAATTGTTTTTAATTATAGGTAATATACTAAAGTAGCAAATATTGTATTATAACTTTAGAATAAGGTTAAAATTCACATAAGGTACAATTTTTGAGATAATAAGACGAGGTTTGATTCTTTCATTTCCTTTATTGGTCAAATAGTACACGTGTTATAGTGATCATTGTCTGTAGGGAATGTATGTCATTTTATTCATTTTTCTTATAACATCATTATACAAATCTCTTAAGTTTCTAACCTAAGTTTTCTATATGATCTTCTCACTCAAAAGTGTCAAATTGAAATCTCACATCTGACTGGCTCTTACTCATTTTATCCTCATCATGATCTTCTTAAGATGACTATCTCTATATCATACGATGATATCATCTTTACAAGCTCTTTTAGCATTAGAGGTGATTGTTTATATGAATAAACCAATTTTAACCTATTTGATATACTTTTACTTTTCTCATAAAATAAAAACAAAAAAACTAGTGTTAGGATTGATCTCATATCAAACTCATTTTGCAACAATTAATACTTATGATGATATTGTGGATATATGTGTAATAAGAAACAAACTTTTAAATTATATAACAGTTTGTCACAAAGTATCATAACATATTAAATTTTATAAAGTCCTAAAGACTTAACATATGATTAAAATACATCTCTTGGTATTGGTTTAATTAGTGGATATACTGTCATCCTATGTGTTGAAATGTATTACAAAGTAACATCCTTTTATGACACAATGTCTCTTACAAAGTTGCACTTGGTATCAATGTGTTTGGTTTTACAATGATACTTAAGATCTTTTGCATATGTAATAGTCACCTGACTACCAAAATACAATGCAATTACATTCTATTAATTACAACACACTCCCAAATGTTCCAAAAATCTATTGAGTCAAACAATTTCTTGCATTTTAGTTTAGCAAGTTACAAAATTTTCCCTAATTATTGATAAGACAATACAGGTTTTCTTCTTGCCACTCTAAGATATAATGTCGTCATTTAGTAAGAATACATATCCTAATGTAAATTTATGTTCATTTATATCTCATTCTCAATTAGTGTCTAAATAACTAATTAGTCATAAATCATTTCCTTAATAACATAAGGAATAATCTGCAGTGCCCTTAAAATATCAAATTATTCTCTGCATAGCTTGCTAATGTGCTTTTTTAGGGTTTGATTGGTATCAACTCACCAATCCCACATTATAACAAATGTTTTGGCGTGTACACATCATAGTGTATATCATACTACCTATTGCACTAAAATATGACAAATTCTTCATTTTCTTATGCTCTTGTTATGTTTTAAGGTATATTTTAAGGCTCAAGTTATCACTTTTAGTAACTAGAGTGTTAATGGATTTATGACTTTCTGTTATAAATTATTCAAGGATTTAATGGATGTAACACTTTTGTAATATAATTAAGAGTCTTTTGGAATGATCCTTATGGATCTTTATTCCTAATATATAAATTGTCACACTCATGTCTTTCATTTCAAAATAAAAGGACAACCATTTTTTAATGGTAGTGACATATTCCTAATCATTTCCAACTAGTAGAATGTCATCTATATATAAAGATAAAATTACAAACTTATTTTTAAATCTCTCTACTTATATATAATGATTCTTACCAATCATTATGAAGTTATATGAGATTATTAAATGGTGGAATCTCAAATACCATTGCCAAGATGATTGTTTTAAGCCATAAATTGATCATTAAAGTTTATAAACTTTATTTTCTTGGCCTTAAACAATGAAACATCTAAGTTGTTCCCTATAGATTTCTTTGTTTAGCTTTCCATTGAGAAAGCAATTTAAAAATCCATCTGATTTAATTCTAAATCCATATTTGTTACTATAAGTAAATTTTTAGGTAAATTGAGATAAACTTTACTGTCAGTAAAAAGGTTTCCTCATAGTTTATACCCTCTTATTAAGTATAACTTTTTGCCATTAAATAGGCCTTATAACTCTTGATAGATCTATCTTCCTTACACTTGATTCTAAGAACTCATTTATTCTTACTAATTGTACGTCCTTGGGGCAAATCTACCAAGTCACATACTTGGTTAGATTTTATGGATTTCATCTTGTCGATTATTCTTTAACAAGGTATAAGAGAGCCTGAATTACTATTTTAAACTCCCTATCATCATAAGGGACAATCATAAAGCTTCCCTTTTAATTTCAAAATGACAATGTGGGACACTTTAATGATTACTTTGCATAGTATGGGTCCTTGCAAATCTTGCACAATGTATAGTATAATGCTCCCACTTGAATTGATAGTTTAAGGAATTTCTTCATCCATTTAAATTAGTGGATTTGGTATGTTATAGCCATTTGGATCACTCATCTCATAGAGATAAAAATCCTTATCAATATCACCCTTATTGGGAAAATCATTTTTTAAGAATGTGATATCACATGATTCCAATTGTAAAATACTTTCATTAACTTGTTCACCAATAAACATATATCTTTTGGCGTACTCACAGTATCTTATAAAAACACATTTTTTTCCTCTTGGACCCAATTTCTTATATTTATGAAATGAATCATGAACATAAGTTATTAATCCCATGATTGTAAATTACTTAAGTTAGACTTTCATCCTAATCATAATTCATATGGTGTGGAAGTAATAGATTTAGAGGGTACATAATTAAGTACATATATAACGATTAATAAAGCATCACCCAAATGATTTATTAGGAGATTCACTTGAGTAATCATAGACCTAACCATCTCTAATAGTTCTTTTCTCTACAACACCATTTTGTTTTAGAGTCCTAAGAATAATTAGTTGTCTAACTATATTCTCTTCATTACTTAGTTTCCTAAACTATTTAGATAGAGTGTCCTCAATCAATTCTTAGGGTTTTAATTCTTTTATCCAACTAATATATATGACCATAATTCATATAATCATCTATGAAAGTAATGGAATATAAGGTATCATGCCTTGCCTTTACACTGATTAGACCATATATGTCAAAATGGATTAATTGCAATAGAAATTTGGCTTTAACAACCTTGTCAAATGCTTTTTTAGTTGTTTTTTCTGCCAAACAATGTTGGCACATAGGCTATTTAATTTTAACTAATGAACCTAAAAGTCCCCCTTTAGCTACTCTATCCATTTTATCTTGCCCAACATGACATATTCTAGCATGTTAGATATCTGTATCTATGACATTATTATTGGTTAATATGATAATAGAAAAATAACTATTATAAATACTAAACATATTATAGATAATATCTAACACCAACAAACCATTTAACAAATATTTATAACCAATATAAGAAGTGTCATCATAAATATTACAACATGACCTTTGAAAACGCGTTTATAGCCTAAACACAAAAGAACAGAAACAAAAACAAGATTATGTCAAATTTCAGGTACATAAAGAACATCACGAAGTAATAGGGTTTGACCATCTCACATTTCTAATTTGCAAGTGCCAATCCCCTTAACTTTTACCCTCATATTGTTCCCAACATATACTTATCTTGATTTAGTTCTAATTTAAGAGAACTCCAAATATATTTCTTGATTTTTAGCTACATAGTCTATAGTCCTTGAGTTTACAATCCACAAAGGATCAAATTTAGTAAGCAACACTAAGCTAAAATATTAGCTAAATAATAAGAAGTAAGAGTAAAAGATATCTTTTTTGACTCAATACATTCATAAGTAAAATGACCCTTTTTGCCATAATTGTCGTATGTCATTTTGGTCTTATCCTTTTTCTTGTCATTGTGTTTCTTAGGACATTAGGACAATCATTCTTGTTCTTCTTCCCTAGTTGTCCATTCCTTTTTCCTTTCTTATAATGCTTATAATGACACTTACACTCAAACCAAAAATGACCTTTAAATTAGTCTTAATTTCAACCACATTCACTTGACTACAAGATTTAGCAACCCTAAAATGCTCATTTTCTAAAATTAGATAGTATGAGATATTTTCAAAAGACTTAATAGTCTCATTATGCATCATATTAATTTTCTTATACTCACAATTTGAAGGAATAAAGCAAATGATAATCTGAAATTACTACTCATCTGTAAGGATATGACCAGTTGTTTTGAGTTCTTTAATCATCTGTAAGGATATGATTAGTTACTTTGAACTCTTTCATATGGCTTCTTCATATAGATGTCAAAATTGACCATTAGTTCTTTTAGCCTAGTGGTTGAAGTATCTTCAAACTTATTTTTCAATGCCAACCACATCATTTGGGCAATTTTATACTTCTCAAACTCATGGACGAGATTATCTTCCATTTTCTTAAGCAAAGTTATGTGAGTTGTACTATTTTTTTTCTTTTCCAATTTTTAAAGGCCTTTTAGTTCACTTTTACTGAGTTGAGGAACTTTCCTTAGGGTCTCCTGTGACATCATTGACAACTTCCAACACTTTATGCTCTTTAAGGATATAATGAACCTTACAATACTAGATCTCATAGTTTTCACCATTTAACTTATAATCCTTATTAAACTTATTAACAATTTTCTTTATAGTCATAGTTACAACAACCTTGAGACATTTATCAAAGATTAGTACTAGTACTTTTAGCCATTTATTTTTACACTAATATTGAAATAGATTAACAATAACCTAAAATTAGTCAAAAAATCAAAAGTTCACAATATTCATAATCATCTTCTTTCATATTAATATTAAACTATTTTAATTTATTTCCATTTGTATAAAATTTAAGTTTTTAGGAAAAAATTTTAAGAATTTTACCAATCTAACAACTATCACTTTTTAATTAATTTTTCATGCACGCAAAATATATGTGTTGAACATTGAAGATAATAATTGAACACATATAGTAACAGAATAAACATTTACAATAAAATTTTACATACATGACAACAAATATAAAAATACATAACGTCAAATATGAAATAATACTACAATAATATCATCCATCAAATCTAAGACTTGAACATTTTTTTTTATTTACATATGGTTTGAAAAATGTAAAAAGCTTAAGATAAAGAAGTAATAATTGGTGAAATCTCATCCATCTTGGCATCTCAGATAACCTTAGACCTAGCTTTCAAAAGCTATAAACCAATCTTCATTTCATAAAAGCAATATGCCTTGTAGCTTAGAGATTAAGACTCATTGACAACACATCAAAAGACCTTATAACATGCTTAATATAACACTTTTATGCTTTCTTAAAGGTATCCTATAGGTCATCATATCACTTAATAATGTGCTTGATGTGTCCAACTCACGACACACCTAAACCCTTAAGAAGTTTGTCAACATGTTTTATAAAATTTTAATCATTTTCCATTCTACATTCTTTAAAAATGTAGAAAAATTTTCATTAACTATGTTTATTTCTAAATTGTTCAAGGAGAACAAAATGTACTTTTCTAAGGTACTCTCTAATGATTTTTTTTAATCAGAATTTACATTATACGAACTATATTTTATCCTTAAATAAAACTAAAAGAATATTAAAAATTACTAATATAAAAATTACTTTTATAATCTATCAATTTATTGAAATATAATATTAAAATTTTGTAAAGTACAAAATTAGAAAAATTTTGGTGCAAATTTCATATTTTTTTGATATTCCTATTAATTATTATGATTTTTTTTAAAAAAGTTATTTTCAAAATAATCAAAAAATAATATTTGAATGACAGATTTTTATTAGCTAATATGCAACACATGGTAATTTCTAATTGGTTAGTGAAATATGAAATTAGAATGATCTTTTTTAACTTTAATTAAATTTATTGCGTGACATCTTTTCAATGGTAATTATCATGTATATTAGTTGTCTTCTCCACACCTAATTAACCAAATAGATTCTTAAGAGTGCAATACACTAATCATTTGAATTTTTGGTGATTATAAAATTTTGACACATACTTTAATTTGACCTCATTAATTCATTGTAGAAGTTAGTTTTTAAAAATAACATATAAAAATAATTATATAAAAAAACATCTAAACAAATGAGATTAAAATTAATTTTGAAAATTATTCTTCTCTTCTTAAAATTTCAAACTTAATTTAAAATTTTGAAACTTAATTACTCTTACTTGGTACATTTTAAAATTGACAAATAATATATTATTTGTAAACTCATAATGAGTACTTTTTACACATATAAAATTTGTGTCATAAAATTGCTATTTTAAATATTAATTTTGAATAATAAAATATGAAAAGAAAAATATTTTTCTCACAAAATACATAATCAAAAAATATGAAATTTTTACAACATGTTACACAAAATAGTATTTCATCACATGAAAATTTTATAAAAATTTAACAATATATGTAAAAGAAATAAATTTTTAAACATATCAATTCAAAATATATACAAAAATTGCATATAAAATAATTAAAAAAAACTTAAATAACAATTTTCATCTTCTTTTTTATTTCAAAATTGGTTTAGGAATGTTTTGATATTAATGTAAAATTAAAACATTATGATTATAATTATCATTTGAAAAAATTAATAGTAAACTAATTATTAATAAATCAAAATTTTATTACAATTTAGTTAATTGATATTACTATATTAATTACTTCTTTATTTACCGTTCAATAATCATTGATATTACTATATTAATTATTATTTTATTTATAGTTCAATAATTTTTTATTATGAGAACCAATGAAAAAAAGATATTTTTTATTTTTCACAAATTAAGAAAATGATTAGTTTTCGTCTATTTTTTAAAGAATAGGAGAAAGTATTTTTATTAATATTGATAATTTTTTACATATATTTTTTTTATATATTTATAACGAGAGTAACTCCGTATAATTTTTCTTTAATGAGTTACCATCTTAAACAAACTGACTCAACCTAATAATGTTTATACCTATTAATGCATGGATCTGTTCTAATTTACGATTTATAAAATCTTTTTCTACGGAAGGTAGTCAAATCCCCGACAGTAAGGTAGTGATGATTATTTCGACGGCATGCAAAAGAATGTATTTTGACCACTCTTACAAGCTACCTCAACAGAATCGCGGCTTACATGCACACTTCTGGGTGATTTCTTTTCCTTTTATCATTTTCAAGGTGCGTTATATGGTTTGAAAGGAAAGTTAAGGTCAATAAATACACTTTATCAAAAGAGGCAGGATAAGAATTCAATGGTAATACAATTACGTTTGATATACTATATTATTAGTCTATTATCTTAATCAAATGCTACTTAGATATTGTAGTTCACTTAAACTAAATACAATTTCATGGTTAGTTTGGTAAAACGAGTGAGAAGTCTCTATTAATTTGGATGAAATTACTTAAATCTCTAGTCTCGGTTTTCCCGAGCAGCAGCACAATACCAGCCAGCGTGTCCATTCGCCTCTTCAGCCTCTCGAACACGAACTCAAAGCCAAACCCCCCCCCCAACAAAAAAAAAAACACAAGGGCAAAATATCAGCAAGAGAGTCCATTAAGATGGCGACAGGCCGTGAGGGTCTGCCAGAGGTGCTAATTTGCAAGATACCGGCGGCTTTCACTCTGGTCGGAGAACAGCCCTTTACCTCCGACAAGTTCCGATACCTTAAAGCCTACGAGTCACCGCTGCCGCTGGACCAATTCCTGCTACGCCGTGCCCAGTCCGTACAGGCCATCCTCTCGTCCGGTGGGGCGCCCGTCACCGCCGACATCCTGCGCCTGCTTCCCGCCGTGCGGCTTGTTGTCACCACCAGCGCCGGCCTCAACCAGATCGACCTCCCCGAGTGCCGCCGCCGCGGAATCAAGGTCGCCAATACGGGGAATATCTACTCCGCCGACGTTGCCGACACGGCCGTGGGTCTCTTGATTGACGTCTCGAGGAAGATTTCGGCGAGTGATGGCTACGTTAGGCAAGGCCTCTGGGCTACCAAAGGGGACTTTCCTCTTGCTTCTAAGGTTAACAGTAAATTTATGTTTCATCCCCAACGTCTCCTCTCACTCTTCACAGGACTAGTATTCCAAACTTTTGAGAGTTCTGAGCTTTTTCTTTTTCTTTTTTTTTTTGACCTTTCCTCCTCCAATTTAATTGTGTTAGGTTTGCTTTAAAAGTGACTTTTTGATCCAATTAGGATGAACGGCTTGGTATAAAGTACAGAAAACCTTTCCAATTTTACAGAAGACATCATCAATTAGTTTTCAAGCTTGGCCAGCCATTGAGACTTAGGTCACAAGTTCAAGTCAAGAAAACGGTCTTCTTGTTTTGCGTACTCCCTTCCGACGCCTCTGTTTTTCACGGGAAAATTGGCCCCTCTCCTGATGACCAATGTTTGTATGTTTCGGTTTTCTTTCAAGGGCCGGCCAATGGAATTTCAACATATATATATATATATATATATATATATATATATATATATATATATATATATATATGATAGTTTGGTTTGCCTAAACAGGAATAAAAATGTGTTCTTGAGTGGATTAATATTTCTAATTTGTCAACTTGTGGTAATTGTTGTGTGAGAGCACCACCTGTTTATCTGATATACTATTTTCTTGATGAATGAGGATTTCAGTTAGGAGGAAAGCGGGTTGGAGTCGTTGGACTGGGAAATATCGGATACGAAGTTGCTAAAAGACTTGAGGCCTTTGGTTGCTTTATCGCATATAACTCCAGGAAGCCAAAATCATATGTATCATACCCTTTCTACCGAAATGTCTGCGAGCTTGCGTCTAACTGTGATGTCCTTATCATTTGTTGTCCATTCACAGAACAAACCCACCACTTGATCGACAAGGAAGTATTGTGTGCTCTGGAGAAGGATGGAATCATCATTAACATCGGACGTGGGGCCATCATCGATGAAAAGGAAATGGTCAGGTGTTTGGTGCAAGGGGAGATTGCAGGTGCTGGCTTGGACGTGTTTGAGAATGAGCCGGATGTTCCTGAAGAGCTCTTTTCACTGGACAATGTTGTTCTTTCCCCACATTGTGCCGTCTTTACGCGGGAATCTCTCGTTAATTTAAGTAAACTCGTGGTTGGGAATCTGGAAGCCTTCTTCTCAAACAAACCGTTGCTTTCTGAATATGTGGATGATTGAACCAGGAGCTAATACATTTGCGGGTTTATGTCAATGGGTTTGGGACATCCGCATGATGAAGAAGTGATGCATTGTTGTTGCTAGGCGCTTTCATGTGTCGGTAATAAAAACACTTGCAGCCTCAGATTCTTTACAGTATCTGCTCATGAAAGTCATTGTTAAACGGTAGTCAAATTTGATTGCTGGCTGTGTTCTTGCTTATTCGTCCATTGTTTGTCTCCGATGCCTTGGGTGCGTTTTAATGAACGTGTGCAGAGAAAGCTGTTCAAACTTAAAGAGGGTGGAACCACTCGCAGTAGCTCGAGTGGCCACCTGACCAACAAGTCAGGGGAGGCTGGAGTTCGAATTCTAGCCTCCTCCAATCCTCCTTCTCCCCTCCAAAAAGCCCAACGAAAAATAAAAAAAAAAACCTTGACGAGGCTGGAAGCTTTTATCATAACATCTGTTTTTATTTCGTGGCCATGTATCTGCAGATAAACTAGCCGTAAATGTACAAGAGAATTGAAGAAGGTAAGTCCATACTGCCTGGCTGCTCACCTGGGGGATTGATCAAATTTCTCTATGTTAGCCCTTCTTTTTTTCTTTTTTTTCGTAAAAGAAGTGTTGAGAGGCATACACTCTTGACTTAACTACCAATTTGTTGCCAATTCTAATAAATGGTTATTAGGAAATGTTACATACCAACATTTTTATCCTTAGAATTAAGCAAAGGCTTCCTACGCATAATCAAGCAATCAATGAGGTGTATCTCTGTTAATTTGGCCACAAACAATTCAGTCAAGCAGTGGTAATGTTCTAAAATGATAGGAAAGATTGTATTTAATTAGAAATTAACGAGAATAATAAATTAGCCACTAATAGTACGGGAAAAAAAATTTTTATGATAATAATTACAATAACAAGAAATTTAGTACATCAGATCTTTTAGCTATAATTGTAGAGTAACTCTTTTTCAATTTACTTTATATAATATTACTAGGATTAGACTTACATATATATATAGGGCTTAGTCCACGCATTGCATGGGTCAAATTTTTTTTGTTTAGTTTTTTAGTTCTTTCGATTATCTTTTTATTGTTATTTTTTATTGATAAGATATACATTTTTTCCATATAGTAAGAGGTAATAATTATATGTTTTACTTCTTAGTTTTTAAGAAATTTTGGATTTGTCATTTATTAAATTGAAGAAAGTATTAATGCATTTGTTTTTTTAATTGTAAATTATTGGTTAAGCAATTATTTAATAATTGGAATTATATTTTTATTTTTTGAGTTTTCAAAGTATTAATTATTAATTCAATTATATATATTTACATTTTTTTATCAACTGATTTTCATTCACTCAACTTTTTTATATCAGTTAATCTTCCAATTGCTCTTTTTTTTTTTTTTTTTAAGATGAAAGATGGAAATCTGCATTGATCAAGATAAAAGTTATACATCATTGTCAATGAGTGAAAAGAAATAACTAGAGCTAGTGTCATGGAATTAGGTTTTGAACGTACTAACCCGCACGACACTTAGTCGATCTTGTGTGTGAAGACGAGCTAAATAAGCCTTGGAGAGTTTGAGAGAATCAGCGGAAAGCGTTGGGCAGCAAGTAAGGACTTCGAATTGCAAGAGGAAGAGAGAGCACAAGAGAGATTTGCAAGTGAGCTTGTATTGAGTATGCAAAGGTGTGTTTATAAGTGAGAGGAGTGGCCTATTTATAGTTGCTCCACCTCCTTGATGTGTGGCTACAAATGACTATCTAAAATATTTACAATGAATGTTCTAGAAAAGGCATCTAAGGAGTTTCTTCAAGAAGGTTCTAGTGAGTGTCTTTGCTGGACATTGTTGGAAGTCTCTAGATGGGGCACTTCCACACTCTTCTAGGACCTTCCATATGCTGGATTTGGGCTGCAAAGGGGCTGGACAATGTTGGCAGCTCGCAGAGGCTTATTTTGGCCCCCAATTCTTGTTTCCTCACTTGCTGGATGGGTTGGACTTAGTGTCCACGTGACACCTTCCCCCACTTAATCCTGCGATGTCCTCGTCGCATTCTCAGCCTTATATTGCCGAATGTGGTCGGCAAATTGACAAAGCTGGTCCTCTCGTTCCCAACTAATCTCTTGGTCCAGTAAATCTTTCCATTTCACCAAATACTCATGATAGTTGAGAACTCCTCTTCTTCGAATCACTTGGTCAGCAAGGATTTGTTCCACCTCCTTGTTGAATTCGGTGACCACAGCCGTTGGTGCACGCTTGGACTCACTTCGACTTGGATCCTTGTCATCTCCATGAAAAGGCTTTAGAAGACTTACATGGAAGACATTATGGATCTTCAGCTTTGGAGGGAGTTGGACTTGGTAGGCAGCCTTTCCTACACGCTTGATCACAGGAAATGGCCCTTCGTACTTCCTTACCAAGCCTTTGTAGACTTTGCGTAGAGACTTAAATTGGTTGGGTAATAACTTCACCATCACCGTGTCTCCCGCTGCGTAGTCTTTTGGGCGTTGTTTGGTGTCAGCCCATCGTTTCATTCTCTTGGCCGCTTGGTGAAGGCAAGCCCTCTTTATGTCCATTTCCTCGTGTCATTCTCTCGCAAACTTAAAGGTTGACGGGTTATTGCCAGTGTAGGGAGAGGCAAGTGCACTTGGCGTGAGCAGTTGTTGTCCCATGACAATCTCGAAAGGGCTTTTGTTTATGGTCTCGCTCCTCTGAAGGTTGTATGAGAATTGAGTAGCATCGAGTAGCTTTGCCCAATCTCATTGGTGAGCACTGATGTAGTGCCTCAAGTATTGCTCAAGTAAGGCATTAACTCGCTCGGTCTGTCCATCACTTTGGGGATGAAAGCTTGTCGAAAAGTTTAGGTCGGTTCCCAACAACTTGAATAGCTCGCGCTAGAATTTGCTTGTAAAGCGGGGGTCTCTATCACTGATTATGCTCTTCGGCACACCCCACAACTTTACCATGTTCTTGAAGAAAAAGCGAGCAGTTTCGTTCACCTTACAATCAGTAGGAGTTAGAATGAAGGTGTCATACTTGCTGAATCGGTCGACCACTACCATGATGCTTCTGCATCCCTCAAACTTCGGTAGAGCTACAATGAAGTCCATTGAGATACTTTCCCACGGTTTCTCGGGGATGGGTAGTGGCTCAAGTAGACCCGCTAGTTGCTACTGTTCTACCTTGTCTTGTTGAAAAACCAAACAAGTTCGCACATAGGCCTCGACGTCCGTGTGCATATGCGGCCAGAAGTAATGTTGTTGGACAAGAGTAAGGGTTCGTGCCATACCTGGTGACCAGCCCACAGGGAATCGTGACATTCCTTGAGGATTTCCTTCCACAAGTTTCCCCACTTTGGCACGAAGACTCGGTTCCCAACTGTCATGAGGACTCCGTCGTCCACCCAAAATCGACGAGTCTTCCCTTCGCTAGCCAATCTCAGCAGATTGTTGGTTAGGCTGTCTTGTCCGGTACCTTCCTTGATTCGTTCAAGGAGGTTGCTCTTAGGCGTACTAGTAGAGAGGGCAGTTAGTTCCGCCTTCCTGTTCAGCGCATCAACAACGACGTTGGCTTATCTCGACTTATACCGTAGAGTGTAGTCGAATTCTGCTAGGAAGTCTTGCCAATGAACTTGTTTGGGGATGAGTTTCTTTTATGTTTGGAAGTAGCTCGTAGCAACATTGTCGGTCATAATCACGAACTTACTTCCAAGGAGATAGTGTCTCCAAGTGCGCAAGTAGTGGATGACGACAGTCATCTCCTTGTCTTGGATAGTGTACCGCCTCTCCGTGTCATTGAGCTTGTGACTTTCATAAGCAATGGGATGCCTATCTTGCATTAGTACTCCACCAATGGCTCCACCAATGGCAAAGTCGGATGCATCGGTGTGGACTTCGAAAGGTTTTTCGTAGTTTAGGAGCACCATAACAGGTTCTTCGGAGATTGCTTACTTCAATCTCTCAAAGGAAGCTTGGCATTCACTCGTCCAATGCCAAGTGTGGTTTTTCTTCAGCAGGTCGGTTAAGGGTGCGGCTACAGCAGAGTATCCCTTGATAAATCGACGGTAGTAGTTGACGAGCCCTAGGAAAGATCGCAGTTCCGGGACCTTGGTTGGAGGTTCTCATTGTTGGATCGCTTGCACCTTCGCTGGATCCATCATCAGTTTGCCATCCTTGATCTGGTGACCAAGGAAATCCACCTCTTGTTTTGCGAACGAGCACTTCTCCTTCTTGACAAACAACTCGTTTTGCTGTAGAACTTGGAAGACTTGCTTAAGGTGCTCAACGTGCTCAAGTGTGTTGCTGTACACAACGATATCGTCCAAGTAAACTACTACGAATTTGTCAAGGAATGGATGTAGTACCTTGTTCATAAGTGTGCAGAAAGTGGCTAGTGCGTTGGTGAGGCCAAAGGGCATGACTAGGAACTTGAATGCTCCGTAGCGTGTTACGCACGTCGTTTTTGGCTCATCACCTTGTGCAATTCGGACCTGGTAGTATCCTGATCGCAAATCCAACTTGGTGAAGTATCTTACCTTCTCGAGTTGGTTGAAAAGATCAGCTATCAAGGGTATCAGATATTTGTTCTTGATAGTGACCTTGTTCAAGGCTCGGTAGTCGATACACATGCGTAGCGATCCATCCTTCTTCTTCTAGAAGAGGACAGGGGCACCGAAAAGGGCTTTCGAAGGTCGAATGTAGCCCGAATCGATCAAATCGTGGAGCTGCTTCCTCAGTTCAGCAAGCTCCGGGGGTGTCATACGATAAGGGGCCATGGCAGGAGGTTTGGCACCAGGTTCCAACTCAATGTGGTGATCCACATCTCACTTTGGTGGAAGCTTCTTCGGCAGTTCGGAAGGCATCACGTCCCTCAATTTGGTAAGAACTGCCTGGATGGGTTGCAGTAGTGCGGGAGTGGGTGCTGCTATGTCCTCCCTGTCGCTCAACTCCCTTATGGTAGCTGTCACAGGGCCAACTGTCCCGTACAAATTTTTGGCCTTGTAATGGCACTAAGTAGCCCACTTAGTCTCAGCCAAACTCACACACACTCACACGCAGAGAGACAACGACACTCTTACGGGAAACCTTCCCAACCTTTACTACTTAACCCAAAGTACAAAGGATTGCCAAGAGTTACAAGTGTTTCTCACTCTACACTTTCTCTCTCTCGTGTCTGGATATATGCAAGTATCCTTGGTGTCTCCTGGCAGACACCTTACACACCTATATATAGGCTGCATGACTTGGCTGCCAAGCCAATCATGCTTAGTGGGGCATTCCCCACTACTTCCTACAAGTTAGGTAGAACATGGGTCTGCAATCAAGGAGAGCCTGTCACCTCACTTGGACTGGTTCAACCTTCACCTGCTGGCTGCCATGTGTCCCTTGCCTCAAGGAGAGACTGCCAACACATCAGACCCATGCAGTCATGCCTCTCCCATATTCTCTACAGTTAGGGTTGCAGAGGCTTAGTGGGTTCTCCCTCATGTCCCCCATGAACTCCTCTTTTCATGGTGCATGGCCAAGAGCCTTGCCCACGCTGCCACCTGTCCTCCTGCTGCCTAGTTTGTGTGCTGGTCCGGACTCCTGCCCGTGCACCAGTCTTGCTCACTGCTGGTTCGGACTCCTGCCCAACCTGCTGCAGTCTTGTTCATCGCTGGTCCGGACTCTTGCCGTGCACCAGTCTCATGCCTTGCTGGCCTGGACCCCTTGTCCGTGCACCAACCTTGTGTGTTGCTGACTTGGACTCCTGCCCACGCGCTAGCCTCCTGTGTTGCTGTGCGGGCCCCTGTTAGCCACCCTTTCCTCTGCGCCACCGCCCTAACCCGCTGCCCCTTGGCTGCAACACGTGCATCCTTACTTGGTGCCAATGCCAAAGCCCGCATCTGGCCACTCCCGGCTTTGTTGCCTTGCGCATTGACGCACCACAGCTGCCTTATTTCCTTCGACGTGCCCGTCTCACGCCGACTCCATGCCAAGCACTGGCATAAGGCATTGCCAATGCTGGCATTTGGCATTGCCAATGCTGGCATTTCTCTATTGAGGGACTTAGGGGGCTAACAGTAGCCAAGTAGCTTAGACCCGACTTAAGACCCCGTTTGAATTGCAAGGCAGAAATCATCGATGGTTGAGACTTCTTCTTATGTTTCAAAGGGACTACGCGGATCTTGTGATTGTGAACAACCACAAGAGATCTTGAGGCAGGAACGAGAAAAGCTAAGACTTCGCAGAAAAATGCAAGACCTAACACCACCTTAAAGTCATCCATGGGAACGATGGTAAAGTCCAACTTACCGGTCCATTCGCCAATTTGGATGACTACTCCTTGTGCTATGCCTTGGACAGACTTTGCTTCTGAGTTTACCGCTTTGATGGTGCTGATTCCCTTCGTTAGTTGGAGGCCTAGACGTTTGGCCTCTTGCACATCCATGAAGTTGTGCGTTGCCCCTGTATCTAGCATTATAGAGGCTGCTTTGCCTTCGATGGCAATATCAGCGTACATCAAACTCTTCTCCTTAGAAACTGCTGGTGAGGCAGATTTAGAGATATTACTCAATCGTTGGATACATCCCATGTCGGCTTGGGGCTTTTCGTTGGCTTTCTTCGGGTCAAATACTGCCATCATAGCGTTCATTGCTTTTCGCTTGGGGCAGTCTTTCACTCAGTGTGGTCCGTCACAAATGAAATAAGGTCTAGGGGGATCTAGGTTACGTGTACCTGCAAACTTCTTCTTATGCTTGGGACGGCCATTTGAGGGTCTCTGCTGTCCACCCTCGTTGCGGCCAGAATCTTATCTCTTCTGTCCGGTTCTCTCTCCCCCACTTTTGCCAGAGTTAGGCTTCTTGCTTTTGGAGTGGGCAGAGTAGTTGACGAAGGTCTATGCAGCGACAATGGCAGCATCCAGGGTCTGCACATCATGCCTCTCCAACTCGACTCTCGCCCAGTCTTTCAAGTCGTCTTTGAAGTAGAAGAGAAGCTCTCTATCAGACATCTCAATTTCAAGTATAAGGGTAGTGAATTCCTTGATGTAGTCGGAAATACTACATGTCTGGCATAGGTGACACAACTCTCCCCTCGCTTTGCTGTCTACATTGTAAGGGACGAAGTACCTACGTACCTCAGCCTTGAATTGCTTCCAAGTATCGATGATGCACGAGCCCTTCTCCCTCTCGAAATGCTTACGTCTCCACCAGAGTTGGGCAGTTCTCTTAGGAAAATTGGGGCGTTGCCCACTTTGGCAAGGTCGTCGACAACCCCCATGGCCTCGAAGTACTGTTCAAGGCCGAACAAAAAGTTCTCCACAATAGTGATATTGCGTGTGCCGTTGTACATGGCAGGCTTTGGGACCTTCAAGCCACGTGCTGTCGTGGCGCTAGTAGTGGCAGTTATACTAGCGTATGAGTTGTTCCGGCGTAGCGAATCTATCTCCTTACGCAGGTCGTGAATCTTTCCTTCAACGAACTCGCGTAAACTGGACAGATCTTGGTTCAGGGAGCGTAGTTCTCCTTTAAACGAGCGACCAAACTCTTTGATCATGATTTTGGCAGCCCGCGTTATCTCTACATTCTCATGGATCAAGTTGTCGACTTGATCGCTGAGGTCGCTCATAACGGAGCTTATATCGGTGACGTTCCGTTCCAAACCAGCAACATGAGTGTCCATGGTTTCCTTCGCTGGAACCTTGGAATTGCTCCGCTTAGCAGGGGCACGTTGCACCTCACGCCCACGAGATTGTTCCCTTGCTTGTTGCTCCTCCACAGTGGTTGCAACAAATCCTTATTCGCTTGCCATACTTGCAATCTCAGCAAACAACGAACAGACAGGTTTGGACCTTAACTCTGATACCACCTGTCACGGAATTAGACTTCGAACGTGTTAACCCGCACGACACTTAGTCGATCTTGTGTATGAAGACGAGCTAAGTAAGACTTGGAGAGTTTGAAAGAATCAGCGGAAAACGTTGGGCGGCAAGTAAGGACTTGGAATTGCAAGAGGAAGAGAGAGCACAAGAGAGATTTGCAAGTGAACTTATATTGAGTATGCAAAAGTGTGTTTACAAGTGAGAGGAGTGACCTATTTATAGTTACTCCACCTCCTCAATGTGTGGCTACAAATGACTATTTAAAATATTTACAATGAATGTTCTAGAAAAAGTATCTAAGGAGTTTCTTCAAGAAGGTTCAACTGAATGTCTTTACTGGATATTGCTGGAAATCTCTCGATAAGGTACTTCCACACTCTTTTAGAACCTTTCATATGCTGGATTTGGACTACAAAGGGGGCTGGACAATGTTGGCAGCTCACAGAGGTTTATTTTGGCCTCCAATTCTTGTTTCCTCACTTGTTGGATGGGCTGGACTTAGTGTCCACGTGACACTAGTCTCACTTAAGAAAATCTCGCCTATATGATTTAAGGCTTCTTTCACGAGAGCATAGGGTACGAGTACGTCGAATGCAGAAGCTAGAAAAACAAAGGGAAAATATATACTCAAGTGTATTTTCCCTCAGATTGTTTCAGAATCTCGGAGCAACTTTGTTTCGGGGCGTTTAGTTACTGGCAATGCTTTGATTGCCATTGAGTTTAAGCACAGGTACAGGGGCAAAAAGTCATTCATGGCACTCAAACTAGACTTGAGTAAAGCCTATGACCGAGTGAAATGAAATTTCTTGCAGCAACTCACGCTCAAAATGGGGTTTGCAGCCGAGTGCTGAAGGCTTATCCTCTTCGATTGAGAATGCTGCTAGCCTTGGTCACTTGATTGGCTTGCAAGTGTGCAAGAGGAGCCCTGGAAGTCCCTCATTTACTTTTGGCTGATGACAGCCTAATTTTTTTGAGATGTTTCTTTGTCAGAATGCAACAAGCTCAAGCTTATTCTTGCCTCTTTATGAAAAAGCATCGGGTCAAAAAATCAATTTAGAGGAAATTAAAGTTTCATTAAGCCGACAGAATTAAAAAAAATTCCATAAAAAGTTGCTTGAGAGTCACGACAAGAGAGAGACCTCAGAAATATCTTGGATTACTAATGGTGGTAGGATACTCCAAAAAGAAAACTTTTAGCTTGGTTCTTGATCGAACGTGCAAGAAACTTAGCGGATGGAAAGAAAAATTCCTTTCGCATGCCGGCAAAGAGATTTTAATTAAAGCCGTCCTTCAAGCTATTCCTATGTATATCATGAATTGCTTTCTTCTTCCAAAATCTTTTTGAAATGAGATTGCTATGTTAGCAAATCGATTTTGGTGGGTAGCTCCGACGGGCAAGGAAAAATTCATTGGCTCTCGTGAGATAGATTAACGATGGGCAAAGCTGATGGGGGGCTTAGACTTCGCGATTTTCACAATTTCAACAAGGCAATGCTTGGTAAACAAGCCTGACGCGTCGTGACTAACGAACACTCATTGCTGGCCAAGATTTTGAAGGCTGGATATCATCCTCGGAAGCCTTTCTTGGGAGCGGGATTGGGTTATACACCAAGTTATACCTGACGTAGCATTTTGGAGTCACGACAATTGGTCCGAGTGGGCATCAGGTGGACTATGGAAGGCTCCATGGTTACCAGATCATCACGGTCTTAAAGTTTTCTTCCCTAAAGTGCAGCTTGATTCAGAATGAGTTGCCTCCTCTGTGCCTACCGAAATCCCCTTGCCAGGAACCTGTCGCGACAACATGTAGCATCTAAAGTACATTACTTCAAAAGAACATTTCTCGACTAAAAAAGATAATAATTGTTTTGCCTACTTCGACTAGAAAAATACGTAGCTACTGAAAGCAAGAAATGAATTAGAGCATGTCAATTTTTACTGGAAACTGAAGCGGGTAGGATTGCTAGGCAAAGGACTGAACTTTTTCAGGACTCCACCCAAGGCACATGGGATAAAAAAACATCACACTCATGTACAAGCAGTTCAGTAGGATCCATCGTATCTCCACCATGGAAATGTTTCGAATTGCCAGTGGACTCTTTATGCCTCAGAAATTCTGATATATCAATTCCTTTAAGGGTTTTTACTGCACCGGTGATGTCACTCATTGCTATCAACTTCTCTTGTTCGCTGGCCAGGATTCCACGTTACAAAAATCCTAAAAATAATACATTGAGAAGCCACAATTTGTCAAACAAAATGACAGAATCTCATCAGAGAAGGAATTTATGTCAACCTGCAATTCAAACCCAAGCACTTGAATAGATGTCACTAGGGAACTAAGGTTCGGCCCATTTGTTACCTGAATTGCAAATGTCAAACCCTCAATGGACTTGTCATATTCAGCAAGTGAAGCCTCTGTGGCAAGAACAACTCAGCGCCCAGTTGCAGCCTTCCTGCTCAGTTATCCGCCAAGTTTCTAATGTAGGCAAGTGCTGAGAAATAAGGACGACCTATTTGCTTTGGGATTAAAATTAAAACACCAAAAGAAACAAAATTAAGAACCCCGATGTTTAGCGAGAAACAATGAAATTTTGAGTACTGGTCCAAAATCCATGCCATGCCACGGTCTATTACCTGGTTTAGACTCCCATTAAGAATTCCTATTTTAATCGTATAATTTGGAGAAACGAGTCGAAAGAGCTCACCTTTTGACATGACCGGCGAGACGTCCGGTGAGAGCTCCGAGAATGGTCTCCCTCCCCCCATTAAGAATTCCTATTTTAATCGAATAATTTGGAGAAACAAGTCGAAAGAGCTCGCCTTTTGACATGACCGGCGAGACGTCCGGTGAGAGCTCCGAGAATGGTCTCCCTCCCTCCCTCCCTCCCTCCCTAACATAATAAAAAATCTATTTATAAAACTAAGATAAATAGACCAACTATTAACCTAAGAAAACTCTAATAAAATAAATATCTAATATAATAAAATTTACTAATAAAATAAACATTATCATAATACAAAATAACAATAAAATTTCAAATAATAAGAATTTTTTCTTTTATTCTCCATCATGCTCCTAGGTTAAAAAATTTGACCTCAAAATTTAAAATGCTAGAAAAATGAAAATAATAATAATAATAATAATAATAAAAACAACTAACATTGTGCTGGAAAAAATTTATCTTCAAAGATCAAATTTGATGTACACTATGAACTCAATTGGCAAAGTTGAAAAATAAAACTCCGAATAAATGACAAAATCAACACCATTGCTCTCATTTTTTTTGCCATTGATCAGAAATTTTTTATAGCTTTGAAAAGGTATTGGGACATTTCAATTATTAATGTATCGTGGTCAAGATCCAACAATATATAATATGGTTTTACCCTTGTAAAAATTTCAAGGACTGATATTCATCTACCATATATATATATATATAAGCAATTGGTGTAATTATCCACATCTTTAAATAATGATACAACCAATTGAAAGATGTTCTTCGTCACATCAGCATCTCAAGAAATATTTGAAATAATTATCCTTATAATCTCATTGAGATATGAAACGATTAAAATTCTTATATCGATATTAGAATATCGAAAGAAGTGATTTCCAATCAATACTTTCATTAATGAATTTAAGAAAATTTGCGTCCGTAAAGGATTAGGTCACTCTTGACAAACAACGCATAATTTGGTTGAAAAGAGAAAGGATTTTTCACGTAGATGGGCTTAAGCCCAGCTAACCAAATTTGTTTTTCTAACATAGAACTCATTTTTCTCTTTTTACACTCTTTCCTTTTTTTTTTTTCTTTTTCTTTAAACGCAAAAAAATTTAATGTAACGACTCGTATTTACTTTTTAAGTGAAAGACTCGAATAAGCAGATCTAAAGCTAAAAGATAGACAAATCAATTTTTTATTTTTTTAATAAATTTTTGACCCTTTTTTTTATCAAATTATAAATAATAAGAATTAAAATGGAAGATACCAAATCAACAATATACAAAAAAAAAATTCTAATTTTTGTAAATTTTTATAATTAAATCCTAAATATTTTTATATTTTTATTTAAATTTAATATTTTTAAAATTTGTTATAAATTAATTTTTTTTAAATAAAAAGTGATTAAAATCGTTAAAAATTATATAATAATTAAAAAAATAAAAATTAAAAAAATTTTATTTATAAAAATTTAAGATCATTTTTAGACGTGTTCGTGACAAAACAGGGTATCATTCAACCTTGTGCCCAAATGAGAACTTGACGGCATCAATTGCTTTAGCAAGCGAGACAGCGGAGGTCATCGGACTGCATCGGCAACCGGAAGCTGCAAGGCAGAGGAAGGCGTCTCCAAAGTTAAGGGCTTCATTCGGCAAAGGCTCGCGGCGGAGGAATGGAGGCGCGCGAAACAAAACAGGACGGACAGCCACAGAACAATGGTGGAGTAGGAGGAGGAGTTCTGTGGCTTGCTACGGATTTCCTCAGTCTTTCACGCAATTTTTCGGCGCGTGGGACCCGAATTGTTGTAGATTGGCTAATGGCGGTTCCGAAAAGGTTAATCACGTACCGTGACGGTAATTGCAGCCTTCAGCAATTAACACATAATATAAATTTACTTAAATATTATGTTTATTTAATATAAATTTTAATATTTATAACAAATTAAATTAAAAATAACACATAATAGAAATCTTATTTATAAAATTAAGATAATAGAACTCTTCATTTAGAAGGGTTTTAATACAATAAAATATTTAATTTAATAAAATTTTTTAATAAATTGAATATTGTCATACTAAATAATACCAATAAAATTATAAATAATAAAAATATTTATTCTCTTTATCACTAAATAGTCTTTCGTTATACCGTTCATGCCCATTAAATCCATCCATGGAAGAAAGAGAGAGAGAGAGAAAAAAAATGTATGTATAATGATTAATTTTGTGTAATTTCTTTTTGTTTTTTTATATTATAAATAATTGTGTTTATTAAATAAATAAAATTTTAAAAACATAATTAATTTTATTAAATATTTTTATAAAAATTTAAATTTTAAATTATGAATATAAGAATAAATAATTTATTAACCATTTAATCATATTTTTTATTTTTATTTATTTAAACTGTTTAAAGAATTATTGGAAGTTATAATTTAATTAATAATATGATATGAATTTTTTATATTTTAATTTTTACATTAATGTTGATTTTAATATAAAATAAGTTTAAAAGTTTAAATATATAAAAATAGAATTTTAAATTTATCAATATTAAAATTAGATATTAAAAAATTTATTTAAATTTAATAATATTTTTTAAAAAAAATTAAATAAAAATAATTATAATAAATTTAATATAAAATTATAAATATAATAATTAATCTACCAACTTTTATATATATATATATATATATATATATATATATTTTTTTTTTTTTTTTTCCCAAACTAAAGACATTGAAAAAAAAAAAATCCATCTTAAATAATCACATCATTGTCAGTCTCTTACTAACCCCAGAGATACATGGAATACCAAGAACACCATCAGGTAAACCAATTCCGAGACCTCCCACAGGTCCTACTGTTGAAGCCCCCGCCAGTCCTGACGGTTCTCGGCGACCAACACTTCACTTCAGACAAATTCCAGTTTCTGAAAGCTTGGGAGTCACCGCTCCCTCTCGACCAATTCTTGAAAACACACGCTAACTCAGTCCAAGCCATCCTTTGTTCCGGCGCCTCTCCGATCACCGATGAACTGCTGGAGCGCCTCTCGTCTGTCCGTCTTGTTGTCACGGCCAGTGCCGGTACTAACCACATCGACTTGGCTGCCTGTCGCCGCCGTGGAATTGCCGTAACTAACGCGGGGAAGGTCTTCTCAGAGGATGGAGCAGATGCGGCAGTGGGGTTGTTGATTGATGTGTTGAGAAACATTTCCGCTGCAGATCGGTTCGTGAGGCGAGGGCTTTGGGCCAATAAAGGGGACTACGCTCTTGCTTCCAAGGTCATCAATTATCCATCCCTCTTTCTCTCTGTCTCTCTCTTCTTTTTCCATTTGAGAATTCGGTTCATGCTTGTGTCATTCTCAGGTCACAGTGTGGAAAGGTGTGGAGAAAATAAAAGCAAAAAAAAAAAAAAAACGAAAGAAAGAAAGAAACCTAAATTGGGAAAAGTTTTCTTCCAACAATCAATCTAATTGCTGTCTTTGAAATATATGCAACATTCCATTTGATTTGATGCAAATATTAGTTATACCATGATTAGTTATTGCATAGCATAGGCAAGCATGACAACATGTCACCAAACGTGGTCAAAATAGCCATTGTTGCTGAGTATAACTGATGTGTTTGACAAGCTGACATTACTGTCAGCGAATGAATTGCCTACTAGGTAATAGTTAGAAAAATCTGCGGTTGTGGCACATTCCTTCACTGCACCAAAAACACATGATGTTCCAAACTCAAGTTTGAACTGTATTGTCCTTCCATCTGCAGCAAACTTTGGATGTTATCCAACACCAACTGCTCTACGTTTGACTCAAATAACTATGTCTGCAAACCTCAACTACAATTCCAAACACACCCTAATAAAAGAGACTGTTAGAAAATTAGAGGGAGACATGCTACTTGATAGAAAATTAAAGCAGATAATATGATCTCTAAGATACTGACTGATATTTACAATTTCATTATACTCTTTTCACTATCCTAAGCATAATTTCGGCCAATTTAATTCCATGGGTTATTACCATTGGTGACTTTCAGCT
This sequence comes from Bruguiera gymnorhiza, assembly GCA_020883675.1. Classification (NCBI taxonomy): domain Eukaryota; kingdom Viridiplantae; phylum Streptophyta; class Magnoliopsida; order Malpighiales; family Rhizophoraceae; genus Bruguiera; species Bruguiera gymnorhiza. Next base: position 1,618,731 of record JAIRCJ010001055.1, on the reverse strand, counting down.
GGGAGGCAAGCGAATAGGTATTGTTGGAATGGGAGGCATTGGTTTGGAAGTTGCCAAAAGGCTAGAGGCTTTTGGATGCAAAATTCTGTACAATTCAAGATCGAAGAAGACATTTGTTTCATACCCATTCTACCCCAGTGTCCATGAACTTGCATCTAACAGCGATGCCCTTATCATCTGTTGTGCGTTGACGGATCAAACCCATCACATGATCAATAAGGAAGTGCTGGCAGCACTAGGGAAAGAAGGAGTTGTCGTGAATGTTGGGCGGGGGGCAATTGTCGATGAGAAGGAATTGGTGAGTTGTTTGGAACAAGGGGAGATTGCAGGTGCTGGCTTGGATGTGTTTGAGAGTGAACCTGATGTTCCTAAACAGCTCTGTGCATTGGACAATGTGGTTTTATCCCCACATAGAGCTGTCTTTACTCCTGAATCTTTTATGGACTTGTGTAAACTTGTGGTGGGCAATCTGGAAGCATTCTTCTCTAATAGGCCTTTACTTTCTCCGTTCATAGATGCTTGAATTTGGAGAATTGATGTAACCATTGGTACATGCAGCGTTTTGATTTGGGCTCTGGTTGTAGTTTAAGCAGAGTAATTGTGTGAAACAGCCAGGGATACGTCCCTAGTCTCGATTGCCTATGCATCCCTCATTCAATCTTTAATTACGAGCAGTTTAAAAAATTGGTAATTTTGCAGGTAAATGTGACGTTCTACTGGCACATTATTACGATAATTAATTACATATTTATAATTATTCAATACATGACTATAACTAATGATAATTAATGAATTTTAATTTGATAGGCACCAAGTAAAAAATTTAATAGGCACTACAATGTATGATCAATAATTATAATAATGTTATTTTATTCATGTTTGCTAGGTTAAGAAAGATTGTATCTTTTTCATGAAGCCCTCAAAAAGCTGAGCTGGGTGAACAGCCAGTTTTTTCATTCCGGGTGGTTGCATTCTAGCTTACTCGTCAACATGAAAGCTTGACCTCACATAGCTAATGGTTTTTTCGTTTTGGTACGGTCCTCGTGAATCAATGTGGGTAAATGTAATTGCGGACCAGTGGTTTCGGACTAAGTTGCCAGTGGGTTGGATCAGTTTTGGGCCTTTCGACATAGTGATGAAGCAAGAACTCTGGGCCATTATTTACGGGCTGGCCCATCTTCTGTGGGCTAGTTTGTGACTAGCTGCTACAATAACAAGATTAGTTTAATAAACAAATTAAATTTGAATAATCACAAATTTAACTTATTTAAATTTTCCTCTAACTCGATTAAAGATCGTCTAAAATTTATTTTATAAAAGTATTAAGATACTTAGTGAGCATACCATTATTATACGTGTTGTAAGTTTGTTTGAGTTAAAAAACAAGTTTTTTTGTAAAAATAAAAATAAAAATAAAAATATGCATATTTTAATATTCTTAATATTTCATAATGCAGAAATATTGTATATTAAAATATTTTTTATATTTATAATTATTTACTAAAATTAAAAATTTATTTCTTTCAATTAGTTAGTTTTATTAAGTATGTTTTATCAATTTAATTTTATTTATAATAATAACTTTTATAATTTTATTATATATGTTAATACTACAAAGTTAAATAAGTTGTTAATAAAAACAATCCAAACTTAAATATATTAAAAGTTAGCTAAGTTTATTTGTAAGACAAATCAAAAGCCAACCTAGTTTTTAAAGTTAGAAGTCAAAATTACGATTTATTTTAATACAAAAATAGATAACGTATATTTTGAAAATTTAAATCAAATTAAGTAATTTTTTTTCTCTTCTCCATTGAGAAATAATTTTCCAAAATATCCTTTGACACAATTTCCTGTGTTGGAAATTTTCTACTTGGAAAGAAACTCATATAAAAAATAACATCAATTCTTATAAATCATATACAATATTTAATTTTTATAGTTAACAATCTTATGGGTATGCAACAAAGGAAATTAATTGCAAAAAAAATTAAAAAAAATATGTACTGCTTATCCGTATAATCTATTTCCTTTTTATTGGTGCTTGATAAGCCAATGCTTTGCATCTGTGACGAAAAATGGACCCGGCAGGCATAATGGATCAAGTTGCCAGCCCACTCGGGTACTGGAGCCAAGAGAGTACTGTACTAGCATCCACCACAAACTTCATTATCTGTTTCTATGTTTTTATTTATTATTATAATAATTATTATTTTATTTATTTATTTATTTATTATTATTATTTTTGTCTTAGATAAACTAGGCCGGCTTTGCGAAGTAAACAAGGCAAAGGTGACCAGGCAAGGAGATGTTACCTAAGAAGCATATGTTTAAAATTAGGAGATAGATGATAAATTATTAGGTAAATCGAGTTTACTATACGTGAAAATACAAATTTACTTCATATAATTAACTCTCCGATTTGGTATTACCAATTTTTAATCACTTAGCTATGCAAACCTCGCAAACAATTTAAGAACCATTTTTTTTTATTTAACGAGATGCACCCTTAATTTGAGAAGTTTAGAGTGTAAATTTATTTAAGTTACAAGGTGAAAGAAAGTATAGACAGTAATTAGTTATCTTACAAACCGTTTAAATTCGATTCAATTTTTACGTTGAATAAGAAAAAATAATTTTAAATTATATAATCATGAATTTTATTTTGAAAAAAAATAATAACGGTATGATAATAGGTATTTTTTTAATTATATTTAAATGAGAAATAAATATTTAAACTGTAATTTTTTAAAAAATAAAATTTAATTAAAATGTATTTATTAAATAATATAATAAGTATTTATTTATTTTTGAAATTAAGAAAAATATAATTAGTTTATATATATTTTTTTGTTGTTCTCATGGTGCTAGCTAGCTAGCTAGCTATTTTCTCGGTGAAATAATACTGAATGGATTGCCCTCTAACCAAAGAAATGATTCACAATTTTGGCAGTGTTCCGCACTCCTGCAGACGTTGTCACCTAGGCTATAGACCATTTATGATGCTAAGCGCCAAATCAAAAGATAAGGGTTGTAGGAAGGCTGTGATGTTGGTGTGGAGGGGACCAGAGCTTGAAAGCACACCCAAGCAATTTCATAATAACATTTTTTGCACGTATTCATCCAATGTGGAGGCCAATTAGAGAACGGAAAGGATCATCAAAAAAAAAAAAATGATAATTCACTAGAAATGGAATCTACCAGGCTAGCGTATCTCCACATCACGTGCAAAAATATATGATGAGGGGGCTAATCGAGTTGGTTTTTACATTAAACTATCAAACCATTGGATGGGGCTTAGAGTGAGCTAAGGGACGAAGCGTGGTGGAATTGGCGAGCGTCGTGTTTGGATTTGTCGTTTCTTCTGTTTTCGTTTCGTTTTGTTTTTTGTTTTTTTGCTTTTTTTTTCTTTTTTGTTTTTTGTACGCGTAGGTGAAATAAATGTATTTTCCCAATTGAGCCACCTAACCGAAACTCTCCAATAGAAAAAAAAAAAAAAAAGGTAAAAAAGACCTAATTTTATATTTTTATTTTTCTGTCCGGGAATATTCGTGACTTCAACTACATAAGATAACCTCTTAAAAATTAACAAAGACCGCTTAAATGCCGAGGTATTAATCTAGTCTAAATAACTCAACTTAAATTTGTTTGAAATTAATTTGACATTGACTAAAAAAATTAATAATTTACACAAAAAAATTTAAAATTCAAATAACTCAAAATTTAATATATTTAAAATATGTAATGTATTTAAAATCTCATTATGGTGAAATAACTGATACTAGAGAGACTTAAAATTTAAATAATTCAATGTACCCAAAATCAAAGATCCTCCAATAATCCAAAATCCTAAACAACTCTGTGAGAATATGAGCCAGCCTGACCATTCGACACCTCTACCTTCTTCTTAAATAAGATTTTTTTTTTTTTTATTTTTAATTCTCGGCATTGCAGATATATTTTTGTCCATTAAAAAACACTTTGATGAGTAGATAATGATACGATAAGATGCGCCTTTCTACAAGCATATAAATTTATTTTCATCTCATGTCAAGAGCTCCATCATCAAATTCCCCTGGTGTCTAATCCATTGGCTTACAGCTACATCCCAAAAGTGCCTTAGAAAAACTTCAATAGTCAGCAGATAAGTTCAGAATTTTTCAAGGGAAACTTATATAAAGCTACAATATGCTATGGATAGCGACTCTGTTTTTTTAATGATCCAGTTTGGATGAAAAGAGAATTTAATTATTTGTGAGGTGAAGATTTCAAAACTTCAAATCTAAAAATGTTTAAATAAGTGATTAAATTAAAATTGAGTCGAGTTATTTTAAATTATTTTAAATTTAAATTGTTTGAATTTAAGTTAATTTATAAGTCGGTAACTTACTATTTAAAAAATAATATTTTACAAAATTTTTATTTTATTAAATATTTGAGTATTTGTATATATTATTATTTATCATTTTATATATTAATTTATATAAAAACATATAAATTTTTATTTTTCTACTAATTTTTATTTTATTAATGTGGAACGAAAGCATAAAAACATAAAAATGATATGAAGTTAAATAAATTCAAATTTTAATACCATTGAATGTGAAATATAAGCGTGAAAAATAAATAATAAATACCAACACTCATTAAACATTTAAAAGGATTTCTTAAAAAATATAACAACTTTCAATTCATTGAGATAAATTTTCTTATAATTTATTAGGATATTGTAATAGTTTAAAATTTATACTTATACATGTATTTATAATTATAATTATCTAATTAACTGAAAAAAAATATTTTAACTAAATAAAAATATTAAAATAAAAAAGAATTCAGTTCTTATATATTTTAAATAGCTCATTTAAATTTTTTAATTAAACTAAAATATTCTAAAATAAGTAAATCAATTATAAAATATAAATTACAATATAATTTATAAGATAGTAAAATATAATTTTTATAATGTATCTTATTTTAATTCCCTATGTTTAAAAATAAAACTCACTCTAAAGTTTACAATGAATAATTAATATTTATCTTTAATTTATCATTGTCTTATCATCAAAATTGAGAGATGATGAATCCCAATTTATCTAATTGATTTTCCACTCCAATAAAATCAATAAATATAAAATCAATAAGATTCTAAGAACTAGCGAATTATATTTCTGATTGTCCCTCATCTCCTTTCCCGAAATGAGAAAGATCATACTGCTTCATATAATATGTATAATAGCTCCGAATGAGAACGACACATTGTATATGCCAAGCAGGCTATCAACTCTGTCGGTGGACTGCCCCTTTCAAGGGGAGGAGTACCGACAAGGCAAAATCATGGAAGATTTGTCTTCGGCAACAAAACTCTCTAAACTAACAAAAAAAAAGAAGGAAATTAAAGAAGAATATGCTCATTGCAATCACATAAAAGACAAGCGAAAACATACTCTGCGGGGAGCTGTATAACCCATTGAATCTTGTCGATTTCCAGGCTCCCCTTGTTTATATTCTGCAAGTTGCCAGCTTTAACATTTGGTGCTTTTGATGGGACACATATGGGGCCTTATATGTATGTAGGTTAGATGTTATATTTTTCTTTCCCAAATCTCCATGCGCTAACTAGGCCCTATAACAATCTATTTATAAACCCCTTCTTCTTACCATTCCATACCATCCAGCAGATACGATAAAATTTCATAAATTGCGTTCATCGGTATGCTAACGATCTAAGTTCCACCAAGTATTTTGCGACGAGAAATGCAATGGGGAGACTTCAAAGATCATAAAAATAGACGAGTCATTATCTATTTTCTTTTGGGAACGAAGAACTTATATGAATAAATCCCTTGAGTCATCAATCCTTGAACACCATTATGTGGGGTCTAGATCATTTATCTGTATAGGTTCGGTAAAGACTGTTTTCAGGTCCCGGGAATCGAATATCTATCCACTCAAACCTCTGTGAATCGCTTTATGCCAATGTGCCATCCGAAAGGTTGCCATTTTTACACATGGGTTTTGGGTACCTGTTTCGTCAAAAATGATCGTTATGCTTATATCAGCGTGACATCACTTTTATTAAAAACTTATTTTTTTTTTGAAAATTTAAATATTCCGTTCGAAATTATTAGATGTACAACAAGTGTATGAAAAAATATGCAACAATATGTGTTTACATTTTTTGACAATTTGTTATAGATTCTATCATGCTTGTTGTATATTTAGTCATTTTTATTATACATGAAATTATTTTTATTGTCAATTTTGCGACGCACAAATAATATTAGCGTGATATGTCTCTCAAACTGAATAATCATTACTTAAAAAGTTAAAAAAAATAAAAAAAGTTTCCTGCCCAAATTCACTCAATATGTAATACAGAACACAAAATGTGCAACAAGTTGCCATTGTATTTTTTACTAACTTACTATATATTCTGTTCCGTTGCACATTTTATTTTTTTATTACATAATCTATGGCAAGAACTTCAATTTAAAATATAAAAAAAAGATTGTTAATGCAAATAACATTATCCACGTCAGGTCTGTGTCTAAGAACTTTTTCCATTTTACATTTTCAGAATGTCGAACTGCATCCTATCTTTCGAAAGTTTTTCATCAAAGATGAGGTGTGTATGTATATATATATATATATATATATATATATATATATATATATATATATATATTTCAACTGTAATATAGCCAAGAGAAAAGAGTGGACATGATGGGTCATTCACATTTCCTATCGACTATAGTCTAGCCACTTCATATACCTGTGGGAGGGCCAGGATCTTGGATTTTTGTTTTGGTTAGCTTTAATATACTGGCAGATCGATGAAATGTTGTACTTCCGTATGCATGACATTTATATGATGACACGCCTCGTTAATCCATGCAAATATCTTGGCCTAGTTATTGTCAAGAAAAAAAAAAAAAGCTCTGCATTTGCATACTTGCATTTTAAAAGAAAAAAAAGATAACCTTCTTTCTAGCTAAGAGGTCCTCCACAATTTTCTTTCCCCACATAAAAATAAAAATAAAAATAAAGAAAAAAACGTAGCTTTAATTCTTTCATTTTAATGAAGACAAAGGTATGAGATCGGCACAGCAGCTTTAAAAATTCTGGGGTGTATGCATGCCTCTGCGTTTTCCTTCTTTTTAAACCCTCTCTTAACGTACGTAATTAACATGCAAACATACGTGCACCGGTGGTGATTCAGAGCTACACGTTTTTCACATATATATTTTCTATTACAACAATTCCTGCCCTTTTATATTGTTTTATACGAACTAATTGTAAATAAATCAATAATTAGTTTTGACCGAGCGACACTAGAGTTATTTCCATGATTAAGGAGTCTCAAATTCAAATGACAATTCGAGTTATTTAAAATTTTTCCTAAAAAAAAAAAAAAAAGAAAGAAAGAAAGAAAAACTGTTTGCTGATATATCGCTCCATTTGCATCAAAATTCATGATTGAATTTAAACCAAGAAGTGTAAGGATATGGGTATAGCCCACGACCTCAGCTGTAATTGAATATATAATTCTTAACTAATTTCCACAAAATTTTTTTCAACTTTTTTTTTTCTTTTTTGTCTTTGCGGTGAAAATATCCTCGAATCAACTTTCATCTTAACTGAGAATTAATCCCAACCAAGATCATCTTAAGGGTATCCCACATCAGTTAGTGCATTTAGAATTTTATTATAAGAATTTCTGATTTGACTTGTTTAAAAATTAAATTAATTTAATTTAATATTATATGGGAAAGAAAATAAAAATTTTAAATAAATTTTAACTAAAATAAGAAAAAAAATGTGTAATTTAAAATAATTAATTTATTATATTGATAAAAAAAAGTATGATATAGAGTGCTTCGATTGAATCCAGGATGACAAAGAAATCTTCAGTTACACGTCTCTCCCCTTCTCTAAGACAACTTTGATTTCTACTAGTAACAACTTTGTTTTATCTTTTAATAAAATACAACCATGACTCATTAAAAAAGAAAAAAGAAAAAGAAAAATTGAGCTCCTACTTTAAAAATTCAATAAACTATTTCTAGTACTAATTGTCAGTTTTTATCATCGTTAATTTATCTTAAATTGTAGAGAAAATGAAGGCAAATTACGAGACTGTGCCACACGGGATGGGGAGTGTGGAATGACGCAACAGTGAAAACAATAAGATTCTGCTACTGGTTAATCCTTCCCACCTCCTCAGGGAACGACCTTGGCTTTTCTCTCCTCCCCATTTTCAACTCCTTGTTAATTAAACTCTCTCCATCCTCCTCTTTTCTCTCTCTCTCTCTCTCTCTCTCCCTCTCTCTCTCTCCCTCTCTCTGAGAACCAAGTCAGACCCTTCCTTCAAGTTCCAATTCTTAGAAGTCGAAAAACAAAGTCACATTTTAATTTCTCCCAATTCATTGGCAAATTAGTTGCACTCCAAACATGCCACTACGGCCTCCTCCTCCTCATCCTCATCCTCTGTATGACGAGCCTCCATGCAAAACAGAAAACTCCAAATTTGAACAGAAACCTCTAGTTTTCGACGCGGCAATTCTTCAACATGAATCCAACATACCCACTCCGTTCATTTGGCCTGACCAGGAGAAACCATGCCTTCATCCCCCAGAACTTGCAATTCCTCCCATTGACTTGGCAAGTTTCTCCTCTGGGGACCCTTCTGCCGTCTCCAGAGCCTCTCAACTTGTAAATGAGGCATGCCAGAAACATGGGTTCTTCCTGGTTGTCAACCACGGAGTTGATTTGCAGCTCATAGCTAAGGCTCACGAACACATGGACGTGTTCTTTGGCTTGCAACTCACGGAAAAGCAAAAAGCTCGAAGAAAAATGGGCGGATCCTGTGGATATGCCGGTAGCTTCGTTGGCAGGTTCTCGTCCAAGCTTCCATGGAAGGAAACACTTTCCTTTCGATGTTGCGCTGACAGAAAGTCTTCTAACATAGTAGAAGAATACTTCGCTAACGTAATGGGAGAGGATTTCAGAGAATTCGGGTGAGCATGAAACCAGACAAAAATAAAATAAAACCAAAAAGAACGGTAATGCTATTTAGCTCGATTGAGTGTCTCTAAACTTACACGATTTATCAAACTACTAGAGTGATAAGATTGTTATTCGCATAATTACTTTACTAGAATCGGCAAGTTTCGGGAAACTCAGTCGGAGAAAAAAAAGTCCAATATAGTTTAACGAAGAAGCATATGCTATAACACAAACTCGGCTACTTATTTACTAGTTCTATTGTTGTTTGGCGCAGGAAGGTGTACCAAGAGTATTGTGAAGCTATGAGCAATCTTTCCCTTAGGATCATGGAGCTTTTGGGGGTAAGTCTAGGAGTTGGCCGGGACTATTTCAGAGATTTCTTTGAAGGAAACGAGTCCATAATGAGACTAAATTACTATCCTCCTTGCCAAAAACCTGACTTGACTCTCGGAACCGGGCCTCACTGTGACCCAACATCCTTGACAATCCTCCATCAAGATCAAGTTAGTGGGCTCCAAGTGTTTGTTGACGGAAAATGGTGCTCTGTCAATCCTCAACCAGAAGCATTCGTCGTCAACATCGGTGACACATTCGTGGTACTTAAGATCTTCGTTCATCAATATCTGATGTTGTCAAATACCTCTGCGTCGGCAATCGTACATTTCAATGTCCCCCCTGGCCCAGGTTTAGGTGACGACCGCCTATTATCGCTAGTCTAATCTGATTCTAAGTTTGTAACTGGCCTTTTGCAGAGGCTCTTGTTGGCACTCGCAACAGTTGCAGAATTTGGGCTCTCTTGAGTTTTTTTTTTTTTTGTAGCATTTTAGGCCTTTTAACAAGTCTATCAACCATCCTTCCAACGCACGTACTATTCCTCTTGCATATTGTCAGATATAAAGAAGATGAAATGGTGGTTTTATTATCAAAACATGTCATATTGAGTCTGACTTATGTATTTAGGTAAAGAGAACTTTGCGTAGAAAATCAAAATTCATAGGTTACTTGGTAAAAATTTTAGATGCTTGTTAGTTGTTTTTTTTTTTTTAAAGTGTAACAAACACTCGGTTCGGTTTTATGTCTCACTCTATTATGAATTCCGTTTGAACTTGAAAGTGAAGTGGCAAACAAAGTCGACTAAAAGATTGTTAGTGTTAGTTCTTAAGGAACAACATGCCCCAAGAGTCATGAAAATCCTTTATGCCTTAGCTGATTATTGGTTAATACTCTTTTTTTTTTTTTGATCAAATTATTGGTTAATACTCTATCTCTAAGGCTCGAATGTTAATTTTTTTGCCATCCCAGGCTCTGTCAAATTGCATTTTCAAGAGTTGCTTGCACAGAGCGGTGGTAAATAATAAGAGAGTAAGGAAATCCCTCGCCTTTTTCCTATGCCCAGAAATGGACAAGGTGGTGAAACCACCGGGTATATTGGTCAACCCGAAAAATCCAAGGAGGTATCCGGACTTCACATGGACAAGTCTGCTAGAATTCACGCAGAAACATTACAGGGCCGACACTGAAACCCTAGAAGTCTTCACAAGCTGGCTTCAACAGAAAAAAGAACTGTGAGGAGGCCAAAGCAATTTTCTGCTAGGAAGAGGGAACTGGCAGCCAGGAGCAGAGAGTGCTAACGGAGTGTGATTCGATAATAATGGTGGATCTAGAAGGAGAAAGGGAGCTGAAACACCGAAAGGTTGGCCGAATCGCTTGAAGAACCAAATTGTAGGTATAAAATTGAATGGGCTCCATAACTTCCTCCTCCTCCTCCTCTCTCTCTCTCTCTCTCTCTCTCTCTCTCTACTCCTATCATCAATAAAAATAAGTGGAATCTTGTTCTTTTACTCGTACCAAGTTCTTGTTGCCACGACTATCTTCGTTTTTCATGCAAACAGTCCTCTGAGATATACAGAAGAAAATCTTTCTCCAATGGTACAAAGATCTGAAATACTGATTTAGCCAAAGTGAAAACTCCGGGGGCAGACAACTAGCTTCCCCAGCCGCCCGATGATACGAAGAACCATCCGTTGCAGTCTAGTGGTAAGGGCATTGTTTCATGTGAGAACATGAATTCAAGCCCTTGTTAAGGCGTGAAATTAAATGTATGTCCTGGATATCCATAGCCCGGGACGACTTTAGTTAAGCGCATGGAGTGTCCTTTAATGAGTTTAAATGGCTGGTGTGAATGCACAGTCCTTGGAAGTAAGAAGTAAGAGTGTCGAGTATTAACCCACTTTTTCATTTTTGTGACCCAACAAAATGATCCCGAGAACATATCAAAAGGCTTATTAAGTTCAAGTCCAAGTTCGCTTTCACTTACCAAATAAAAAAAAAAAATTAAGACCCCAGGAACAGAGTTGGAATCAACCAAAAAAAGGGCTTCGGGCGTTAAAAAAAAAGGAAAAAAGAATTCTAAAAAGGTTCGACGATTAGGGCTAATGCTGGTTCTAGAACTGAATGTGTTGACTGTCCAAGCATGCCAGCCAGATACATCATCCTCGGTACGACAAGGCTTGTAAATTTCACTTGACTAAAAGCAATTCCCAAGTACACTTTTTCAAAAAATAATAAAAAAAAAGCCCTGAAACACCATAGTACCATACTATAATCTGCTTACAGGGCTGTACCATCTGCTTCCACAATAATTATGCGGCAAATTGAATCTAATTGCCAAAAAGTTAATATTATAGCAGTAAATTTAAAAGTTGCAGTAAGTTATTGAAGGATTTTTTTTTTTGTTGCTAAAATTCATGATGACATGGCAGTAAATATTGTTATTTCCGTAAGTTATATTTCGTAGCAAGCCTCAGTTTTTCTGCATCAAAATGAAGCAATCCTATTATTATTATTATAAATGTATAGTAGCAGAATTTTGTACTGGCAATAGAAAATTTTGCTGCCAAATGTCTAGTTACTAGCAGTACCGAACCCGAACACTCAGACAAAAAAAGGTGCCAATACGATAAAACCAACGCGGATTCTATCTGACTGGCTCCAAGATGTCAAGTGCAATACTTTGACAAAGCAATTAACTTCAAAATTTTATATTGCATGTACAGGACCAAGTTGGTCCAATGGATACCCTCTCACCGCACCCATGACAGCGTGTTGAAAGCTATGCGCTTTATTTGTATAACCAAATCATACATGAAGGTTCAATATTGCTCTGTCTTCTGACGGTAGGTAGGTGGTAGGTTTCGCATGTGCTCCAAAGCTTTAGCTAATCATCAATAGGACAACAGCATGCAATTGCCAATGTCTTTTTCTCGAAAATAAGGAACTACAAGAGCGAGGGCAGACCTCCTCTAGGAGAGGGAATACGGTAACCTACCAACTGAAACTATCAAGATCCGACACCAATATTCTAGACCTTTAATTATACTATTGACCAGTCCACATGTCAGCTGCCAAAGGATGATGGAGTGTCACAGATTCTTGCTTAACAAGACAAAAAAGTTGGAGCACAAGATTCGCGCAAAGCTGTCATATGATATAGATATTACCCTACCAACATAGACCCTCTAGAGTTGTACTTGGACACAAGATTCCCAAAACAGACCGTCTTGTTTGCAAGATTTTAGCCCAAACATAAAACCCTATCCCTGTAGCCGTACTTGGTCAACCACATAATGGGATTGTGTCCCAGAGATGATACCAACTCCGGTCGTGTTTAGAAGACGTCTAGACGGACAAGACAGTCTTTAAGGGAAGCGCAATAACGGTCGTACATCACGGCAGAATTACAATAAGAGGATTGTAGTTCAAAACCATCCTATTTTAATTCATTTCACCGTTTCCATAAGCATAATTTCAGAACCCCAAGGATTAACCTAATCGATATAGCATATATATTTTTCACTTTATTCATCAAGTTTGTTTCCTAAGGTCTCCAGTCTAGATGTAAATAGCTTATCTGAATCTAGTAACCAGTGATACCCTCCAATTAAAGTAGATTATGTGGCCTGTGAAATTAGTACCTGCAGTTCCCAAGGCTTGTAAAGTAATGAAAACCTGCTTTGATAATCCGGGACAGCGTGGTTCAAACCCATGAATAATATTTGATATGAACTTCAACCACATGACATAAGTTCATCTATTTGCCAAATAAATTAACCCAAGAGTTACTAGAAGCCCATTATGTTATTATGGTTACATTCATACGGTACACTGCTTAACCATGACATATAACAGGCAAGTATTCTCTTCGCGTTACAACTTTCATCTCACAATGAAGCTCGAGCATAGACTTAAAAAATGAAGCTGACGGAACCACGGTCCAAACTCAAATATCACACTCTTAGGTTCTTGTTTGATTCCTTGTATGTGTATATGTTGGGTACCTAAGCCACATCTTTTGGGTTCATATCATGATCCAAAGGGTTATATAGACACTAAGTATAAGTCATATGTCAACATACTCTCAAAATATCAATTATAGACACTAAGTATAAGTCATATGTCAACATACTCTCAAAATATCAATTATAAATGATGGTTAAAAGCAACATTGGACAAGCTTGACTACATTTTGTAATGGCACTTGAGAGAAAAAGTAAAGTAGCAATTTTAAGTAAGTTTAGTCAACATGTCAGAAGCAACCTCAGGCAAGTTTAAGTATGCTTTGAATCCTAACTTGAGTGAAAGGGTTATGTAGCCATCTTGAGCAAGTGTAGATTACACGACACCTTTTATTCAAAATTGGACATGCTTGAGTATGCTCCATAATGACACCTAAGTGAAAGGGTAAGATCATTATCTTAAGTGAGTTTAGTTAACATGTTAGAAGCAACCTTGGATAAGTTTAAGTACATTTTGCATTCACAACCTGAGTGAAAAGGTTATGCAACCATCTTTAGTAAATTTAGATTACAACATAGCTCTCATTTAAAATTGGACGACCTTAAGTATGCTTCGTAACAACACCCGAGCAAAAGGGTAAGATAACTATCTTAAACAAGTTCAATTAATATACAAGTTTAGGCAAGTTCAATTAATATACAACACTGGACAAGTTCAAGTATGCTTTGCATTTATAAATCAATGTAAGGGTGATGTAACCATCTTGAGCAAATCAGACCATATGTCAATGATTTTGTGTAAAGTTCGAGAATTTATCCTGGATTGGCAACTTGAGCGAAAAGGTGATGCAACTATCTTAAACAAGTACAGGTAATACATTAGTCCATTTTTGAAATTTCCATAATACATGGCAAATACAAGCAATGCTACGCATATTTAAGAATGTATTTTGCATTAGCAACTTGAGTAAAAGGGTAATGCAGTCATTTCAAACAAAATCAAAGTAGACATGAATGTATCTTCTAAAACTTCAACTAAGAACCATGATTGGAAGGTTCATTTGCATTGACTTAAGTGCGCCATAAAATTCTCTCATATTATGCAATTACCCCTACAAAGAGCTATTAATTACATGGCAAAAAGAATCCCTAATGGAGAATAGTATAATTTCTAGTAATATTAAGAGCCCTTCAATAATACAATTATTCCAAGCAAAGTTGCCCTTAACTTGCAGATAATAAATAACTACTTTCAAGACTATTATGACACATAAGATTATTCCTTAATTCTAAATGAACTTTAAACAATCATATCCAAAATAAAGACATCATAATATAGATACTTAGAAGGCGAACAAAATTGGAATCCAAAAAGATCTTTGTTTGTTTCTTTGTTCGAAAGTAACTCACAAAGAGAGACAACTATTGTACCTATATTTTATCTGCCTTATTTGCTCACTCTTATGCAAAACTAATTTTGTACATTTGGATTATGAATTGTTATGTGGATGTGAAAAAGTAAATAAAGCAACAAAGAAAATAAAAAAAAGAATGGAAAAACCAAAAAATAATAATTGAATTGCTACTAATGTCAAATATACAATCCCACCCCTAAAAAGGAGAGTTAATGACCAATGTGACTTTCAAACTAAAACCAAAGTTTAAAATTTGCTTTTAGGTACTAGTTGTATCATTAAGTCACAAAGGGGGTCCACTTTTTTCTTAAAGGTCTTAAGTTAAATAGCAATATTTGCTTAATCCTCCTTTCAAAAACCAATAGCTTAATCCAAATGCAAATTCTACAAGTCAAAAACCCATATAATGTTAAAAATAATTTAGCAAAAGAAACAAATAGAGATCAACAACCAAGATCAAGTCAATTTTTTTATAAAAAGCTAACATTTATTAAAGCAAATGAGGCTAAAAAAGAATCCACATTTAAGAGGCCAAGAGAAGGTCTAACAAAAATAGCCAAAATATACATTAAGAGACAAAGAGCCCATAAAAAAGAGGAACAATTAGAATTTAGGAAGCCAAAAGAATCTTTGGAGGCAAAGAGAATAAAATTGAGTATTAAATGTAATGAAGTTCCCTTTTAAAGTCCAAAATAAATCACTGGAGCATTTGAGGTAAACTAGACACCATCAAGTATCCCATAAACATGCACAGGCATCAAAGCAAGTGGAAAAATTTCTCTCTTAAGCGAATAATGTTGGGAACTAAGGTACCTATAACCTAATTTTGAAGAACTTTTTATTTTTATTACATTTTTTAAGATCTAATTACACAAATAATCATAAATTCAATCCTTCATCATAACTGGATCAAACAAAATTAAGTATTAATGGTTAAATACCAAATTAATCTCACTGTTTCACCAGTGAGCAATAAAATTAGTATAAGTAAAAATAGTCAGTTAAGTTAATAAGACAACAATTTCTTCATTGACAAGAAATACCAACACATTCACACGCATAACCATAAACACATAATCACTAAAAATTGACAAATCACTTATCTACACTACAAAGAACACCAAAAAAAAAAAAAAGGTAATTTCTTCCCTTGTTTTCTTTTTCCTTTTTTTTTTTTTAATTTATGTTTTGCTAAAGTGTCAACATTAATGGAACATAAGTAAGAGAAATAGAAAAAATACCTTAAAAATGAAAAAATCTGCATTTTGTCAATAGAGGGTTACCCGAGAGTCACCGGTGACAACCATCAGCCATCAAAATTTGCCATTAACACCATTTTTAGGACATTTATGAGTTGATCTACTTACTTGTGAAGACAGTATAATGAAAAGAGGTCAAGAAACGTGCAAATTGACACTGTCATTGCACCACTGCTGGTTATTGCTTGGCAGCATTTTTGCCCAAAATTAGCAGTAAATCATATGTCTCACTTTATTTGGCCTAATAGTAGGCTCATGGTGCCCTTTATTAGCCCAAAGAAGCCTGGGATTGCTCTAATAAATGGCTTAAAGGCAAATGGTTTTACCAATTTTGTCCCCTGATCGACCCTCTTTCAGCTACTGTCGCAACACAAAACTTACACCAGAGAATAGTGCCCCACTATCTATCCACTGATGTACTCCCTGTGCTAATTGAAATTGATGACATCCCATTGTTAAGGCTAGTCACTCTCCTCCCACCACAATACTTGAACTAAAATCAACTCAAAATGCTTTTTCAAAGCTAGATTTTGGTGTCCAATCTTTAAAAATTGCCATAGAGGCACTTATAGATTTAAAAACCTGAAAATCAATGGACAAAAAGGTTGTAAATGGGATGGGGCAAAAGGAAGAAAGTTCGAAGTTCCAAAGTTAACTTTTATGGACAGAGAAATTTTGGGGGGTGGCAAGTGGCCAAAGGAAAAGAAAAAAACAAAATAAAACGACGTGGAAAAGAAAGGAAAAATAAAAGAAAAAAGAAAAAAAAAGGAAAAGGGTGCAAAAAAAAGCACAAAAAGAAAAGAAAAAGGAAAGGAGAATATGAAAAAAATAGAAAAAGGAGGAAATTAATAAAAGTAACAGGAATGCAAAGTTCCCAATAGTGATATTGTTTTAGGTGCCCTAGGTGAATCCAGAATACAAAATAATATTATTTCTTTTTTTATTTTTCTTTTTGTAAATAGAATTACTAAAAATTATTAGAAGCATTCTAAAAACCAAAAAAAAAAAAAAAAAGAAGAAGAGAAAAAATAAATAAAATTTTGATATGAAAAGTATGGAAAAAGAAATAGGTGAATAACAATACCGTTGCATGTGACAAATGTTTGGTTGTTGTTTTTGCCAAATGTAACCGAATTCCTATACCCCAAAGAATCTAGATAATGCAAACCGGATCACTAAAGGTGTTCTAATCACACCTAAAATAATTGGAGACAACTCGGAAGTCAATCTACATGCATCATAACACTTTCTTACTTCGTATTCACCAAACTTTTCCTTTATTGGGAGGCTTGTCACGACATTCCCAAAATAAAATCTAAAGATGTGGAAATTTTTAAAGAATAAGGCTCCTTTTGACACAATGAGGAATGTCATACAAGCAAACCAAAGAAAGGACTAAATGGTAGAAGTTATACCTTGCCAATAAAAGCTAATTATCTTTTTAACCTAGCTATCTTGATAACAAGTAGGAGCTCTACTTAGAGCTTTTTCAAAACTCAATTGTATTTGCAAGTGAAACTCCAGTTGTATTTGGCACAAAGTCGATTAATAACTCTCTAAAGCATGTCACCAATGAGCTCTTCTCACCACCTGGTTCTTTGTCCCTTAAATAAGTGCTTTAAATGAATCTACAAAACAAGTCTCAAGATTAACAAGAAGTTTTATTTGAATTATTATAGCATACTAATATTAGTCTATGATTACAAAGGGCTAGAAAATCAATAAGATATGTAATATAGAGCGTTAGTTTCACATAGTTATGAATCACAAAGAAAAAAAAACTATAATTATGTCTTGAGTTAGAGTTAAAACTTGTTAATTTATGGATGAGTTTGAGTATTTGCTTATTCAAGACTAGCTAGGAAAGAGGTGTAACTCTATGGCAATTCAAGAAGTATATCCAAGACTATTTATCAACGCTACCGATAAGGACGTTGGCTTTAATTAGTAGGGATGGTTTGTTAGTCTCTTAAGCTTATTAGCTTGAGGATGCAAGCAAATTAGTAATACCTTGCACTAATTCTTGCATTAGGATTTGAGTGTGAATACCCAAGCAAGATGAGGCAAGAATATGTATATTATAGTACATTATGGGAGGCTAAATCATTGGACTAAGTGGAAAAGGCATTAGGTTGTGAGTTAGTGCGACAATATGCACTAACGACATAATAACGTGTACCGATGACATGATAGCATGTTATTGGCAATAAAATGACCCCTTAAACACAACAATATCTCTTTTTTTAAGCTTGCACCACTTGTAACATACAACCAGTTACCCTTAGCATGCAATAATCCATCATCAAGCCAATATCGTCTTACTACACCCTTATTCACTTACTGCATAAGTTTTTGATAATCAACATTACATGGGGCTTGCGCCTTGACTCTATTCAACAAGTTACTTTGAATTTGGGTAAGGGCAACAATAAGTTCTTGCAATTGTTTACGACCAAGTGCATCTGCTAACTAATTATGCCTTCTTAACTTATGTCCCTATAAGAAGTCATATTCTATTAAGAACTCTTACCACCGAGTTTACTTAGCAGAGAGCTTCTTTTAAGTTTGGAAGAACATTAATTACATTATTTGTGCAAACCATAAACTTGGTACCTAACAAATAGACCCATAAAATTTAAAAGTAATGCACATTAGCAAGCATTTCCTTCTTATGAGCCAAGTGTCATTTTTCTACCTTGTTGAGTTTTTAGCTTTTGTAAGCAATGGGATGGCCTACTTGGAATAACACACCACTAATGGTTTTATTACATGTATCCATAATGACATCAAAAGACAACTCAAAGTTGGACAGCTATAACACTGGTTTCATCAATAAAACTACCTTTAACTTACTGAAGGCTTTTTAGCACTCCATGGTCCATCTTTATGGTTGATCTTTCTTTAACAAGTCAGTGAGAGGGGCCATCTTTTTTAGAGTAACTCTACATAAATTTTTTGTAATAGTTAGACAAGTTAAGAAAGAACTATAACTCTAAGACTTTGGTAAGAGGTGACCATTTTACAATGGCCTAAACCTTTTCTTCATCCATTCTCACATGCCCTTAACTAATCCTATACCTAAGGAACATGATTTCTTATCAAGCAAACTTACACTTTTCTTTCTTAACATATAATTGGTGCTCCCTCAACTGAGACAACACCACATAAAGGTAGGACAAGTGATCCTTAAATGACTCATTATATACAATAATATCATCAAGATATACCACCACAAATCGGTCAACAAAGTCATGAAATACATTATTCATCAAATTACGAAAAGTAGCAGGACTTTAGTCAAACTGAAGGGCATCACAAGGAATTCGTAGGAGCCGTAACAAGTGATGCACTTGATTTTCCCTTTATCTTCTTTCGCAATTCTGACTTGCTAATATCCTAAACACAAATCTAGCTTGGTGAATAATGATGCTTTGGCTAACTGATCAAACAAGTATATTATCAAAGGGATAGGATACTTATTCTTCATCGTGACTTTATTTAAGGCCTATAATCCACACATATCCATAAAGAACCATTATGCCTCTTTTGGAACAACACAGAGACACCTTAAGGTGCTTTGGAAGGCTAAATTAAGTTTGCATCTAACAACTTTGTCAATTGCTTTCCATGTGATAAGGGGCTTGAATTAGAGATTTAGAGCTTATAACCATATAAATTTTGTGGTCAATGGAACGTCTATGGGGAAGTCACTTTGGTAGCTCTAAACACATCATGCATACAAAGTTACCCAATAATTCAATAACACCATTAGGCACCTTAATGACAACCCTCTTCTTTATTTTGAGTAATGTAGCCAAATAAATGGCCTTACCCTTCTTAAGTCATATTCCACTAACACAACAAAAAGTTTACCACCCGACTTCCCACCAATGCTAGATAAGGGAGTGATCCTGCCCTCAATAAAAGAAAAGATAGTTCTTAAACATAATTATTAGCCTACTTGAATAAGGTAACCAAGCAATTTTTGCATGCATAAAAAACTTAACTCTTAAAATGATATCAAAATCATTTAATAACATAACTATAAAATTAAGATTGCTAACTCAATTTCCAATGGTTATCTTCACACTCGTTGCCGCACCAAACACCTTACGAGCTACCAAGTTGATTGCTTTCATTTGATTGCCACTTTTAGTGATTTTTAGTTCAAGTGACTCCACCATTCGTTTAGCAACAAAGTTATACTTGACACTAGTGTCAACCATTGTCATCAACTCCTGATTATTAACCCAAATCTTTACATACATTTGACCAAATTATTAGAAAGGTTTTACTTAAACTGCATTCACTAATCGCAAAGGATTGATGTGAGAGGGGTCACTACCATCTATGATAATGCTTTTGCCACTCTTTTTAGCAACCATGACACTTAACTTTTTCCTTTTAGGGCATTCCCTAGCATAATGAGGGTTGTTATAAATAAAACAACTAGAATTGAACTTGTTTTTACCTTACTATTGTATGACAACTTTGCCTTTGTCTTGGCATCCATTCTTGTATTTTTCTTTCTTCTTGCCCTCCTTTTTTTTTTTTTCCCTTGTCTTCGGGTTACTTTCCCATAGTAGAATTAGAGGACTTATTGATTCTAAAATTAACCAATCCATTAGTAGTGGCCATGGCCGAAAGCAAATTTTTGGCACCTAGCCTATGTAGCTTAATTTGAGCCCCTGGTTGAAGACTTAATAGAAAGTTAAAAAACTTTCCTCATCCGATATGTTATAAATGTCAAGCATCAAGAAATTGAATTCTTTCATGTAGTTTTCCACCATGCCGCTATATTTTAATTTCTTTAAGCATTCCTTTGCAACCGAAAATGTGTTGTAATGACAACATCGCCCTTTACACCACTAAAACAATTGATAAATGTACAATCAAGACTATCATAAGTAGATTACAAAAGACATATCGATGTTTTCAACTCTTCAAGTCTTGCTAAAACATCCTTAAGGATGTCTACAAAAGCCTTTTTAATCTTGGTCACCCACTTCTACACCACATCAAGACCTAATCCACCAGTCATAGATCGAACCTTAGTGTTCTAACACTTATTGTCATAGAGTCAATCCTTTCACTCAAATTTTTGACCTTGTGATGGCACTAAATTGCATTTAGTCTCGACCATTTTAACACACATAAGGCACAAACACTTTTATAGTAATCACTTCCTAACTTGTATTACTTTCTCACAAAGTACAATGGACTTGCCAAAAGCCTCACATTAATGTTTCTCTCCATAATTTCGTATGAAGCCTTGATTGCCATATTACACCTATACATAAGAGTTATAGTTGACACCTTCAACTACTTTAAGGATATGCATGACTTAGCTACCCAACCAATCATGCATAGTGGGACTCCCCTCTCTTAAGAGCACTCCCCTTCATCTTTAGTTAGAATATGCAATTATGTTGGCGGAAAGCTTGACACTTTGTTGGGGCCTTAATTAACCATTCTTTTTTGGTTGCCTATGTTCTCTTTCTTTTAAAGAGAACACGCAAACACTTTGTTTTGAATAAAGCTTTAGCTTGCTTGCCATTTCTACCACTAACATGTGTGCCCACATTTTAGGGTAGCACAACCTTATATTTATCCTATTTAATAGGGTGTGAAGTACCATCTAACTTGGTCTGCACTCTAAACCTTTTCCGTGCTAGTATGCTCACAGTTAGCCATGTATAACATTAACCTAAGCCTGAAGCCCATGCACTAACATCTCATCAATGTTGTAGTAAATTCGTGGAGCACTTGTTAGCCACTTATGATAAGTCCTTATAGTGTCAGCCCAAACTCCAATTCATACGTTGACATTGGCTAACTTTGGTGGGAGACATGCATTACCCCTTAAAGAATGTTAGGGAATATGAAGATTTGGTAGAAGAAGATATTGTTGCATTTGAGCAATCACTCTGCTACCAACAACATGTTATTGCATTGTTGGCATATGTTGTTGTGTCACTAGTGCATATTGCCACACCAACCTACAACCAAACGCCTTTCCCACTTGACTTTAATGATTTAGCCTCTCTTAACGTGTTACAATATACATGTTCTTGCCTTACCTTGCTTACTTGGGTGTCCACACCTAAATCATTATGCAACAATTGGTGCAAGATGCTACTAATTTGCTTGCATTCTTAAGTTAACAAGCTCAACAGACTAACAAACCACTCCTACCAATTAAAACCAATGTCCTTATCGATAGGGTTAATAAGTAATCTTGAATATATTTCTTAAATCATCATAGAGTCACATATCTTTCCCAATTAGTCTCACTACAAGGAGCATTTTTCCACTACATCAGGTACTTAACTCAATGATTTTTCTTACTTTGTCCTTACATTTGACGATTTAGAATCTTTTCCACTTTACATTGAAACTTTATCCTGATTGTTGGGGTAGCATGTCTCGCTTGTCTCTGTAAAGTCTCATCACCATCTTCCTCATGGAAAGGTTTCAAAAAGCTCACATAAAAGGTTAAAAGCACCTTCAGCCTCTTCGGTAGTTGCAATTGATAAGCAATGTTGCCAACCTTTTTTACCACCACAAAGGAACCATTATACTTTGAAATCAATCCCTGATGCACAATTTCACAACTAATCTTCTTTTACTTTGTCCTCAACTTGGAATTCAACACCCTGTCTCCCTTTGTCAACACACTTTTTCATGCATGTAATCACCTTATTCAAGTTGTCTTAGGTTCATCAAACAACTCTAGTTTTAAACATACGTACCGATAGGTGGCTGGACATTTTCCTCCAAAACCTATTCTTGCAACCTCGTTAGGAGTAAGGAGCTGTTGCCCTATAGTTAACTCAAAAGGACTCATAATTGTTGAAGGGGATCAATGAAGATTGTAGCAAAATTGGGAAAAATCCAATAACTTTAGCCAATTTTGTCGGCTAACAATCATATAATATCGAAGATACTCCTTCACCAAGCTATTAATCTACTTTATTTAGCTATCAGTTTAAAGATGGTTAGTAGTGAAAAACTTCAACCTATAACCTATCATGTTGAATAAAGTTGTCCATAACCTATCTATGAAATAAGGATCTCAATCACTCATAATTTCTTTAGGCAACCCGAAATATTTGACCACTTATTTGTAGGACAAATAAGTGGCCATCTCCACTTAATATGAAGAAAGAGCTAGTATGAACACCACATTGCTCTTTTGTTGTCTGTTTTGATTTTTTTCCTTTTCTTCTTCTTTCTTTTCTAAATTCACTGCTTGGAACCTTCTTTGACCGTGCAGCCTTACTTTAGGGAGGTTCAAATTAGATGCTCACATCCTACATTTACAAAAGTCTTTTTTTCTTTTTCTTTTTTTTTTTATTAAAAGTATGCTTGGATTGTTGATTGGAAGTCTTAACTTAAGAAATCTTAAATTATTAATCCACTTTTACTTATTGGCATTACTTGAGAGCTTTAAATATGACCTTTAAAGGAATTCCTTACGTCTCTGAGAGTCTCAAACAAAGAAATGCAATCAATGTTATGTTTATTTTTTAATACACTTATTGATATATGTCAACCAAATAAATATGATCATATCAATGACATTTATGTCATGATTCCAAAGAAAGCTATTATTCATGGACAACTAATTTATGTGTAGCAATTAAATAGAGTGACATAAAATGGAAAAAAAATTGTGAGGCTAGTGTTGTGTGAGTTAACAATGATTGATTATATAAGTTGTAGTTTGGATTAAGTCTAGTCCAACTGCAGCACTAGGGATTGTTCAAATGCCCCTTACATGCAAGTCTTATCTACTTAATCATGACTCATATTTTTTCTGATCTCTTTTATTGTACTCAAATTTCTAGTTAGCAGTCAATCGTTGATCCATTTCATGCCCAGTTGTTGCTTAAGCAAAATATTTCTTGACTATGTCTGAATTAATAAGATGTGACATATCTTCGCTATCCATATCAGTTATGGGGATGTCATAATATACAATGGAGCATGTGTTGCATGTAGCTTATCTACATGAATTTGAAATCCATAGGATTTTTCAGCATGCTAAAAGCAAAATTTGATTCCATGGTTAAATAATAGTATTCTGCCTTTAATATTTGCCTAACCATGGCAAGACCACAGATATGGAACCCACATAACCTTTAATGTACTTCTTTTATGACTATTTCTACCTCGGTTGTATTTATACACCATAGCAAGATTGAGTCATAGTTACATTTGTAGAGCATGTCTCCATTAAGGAAGAAATTCATTGCCAATCTTTACAGAGTTTTATCATTCTCACTTGTACCTTTAAGATACTCTCAAGTTTTAAGGTAGTACTTTATTTCATGACACCATGGCTTCTCGTCCATTTCTTATTCTATATACATTAGTGTGTTGGTGTGTAGTGGATATCAACATGGATAATTGTGTTGGTTACCTAGTTTAAGTAATTTACCACTTGAAGGAAGCCTACATCTAATTGCTTTTTGACCTACTTTATGATCTTTAACAGGATCTCAAGTTTCATTCTCCTGAGTTTTTGTCATATGGGTATGCATTATAGTCTTAATAAGAGTTTATGCACTACTACATTAGTGTTCGAATCTGGCATGTCCTAGTAAAGCCAGACAAATACATCTACGTACTCTTTGAGCAATCAAATCATGTTTTGCTTGCTTTCTAGGTGAAGTCTTGTGCTAACTTTAACTCCCCCCCAGCTTCCTATAGTACCTAAGTTAATTAGTTCAACTGGCTCCTTTTCAACTAAGGATCGCCTTTCTTTTTGTTCAATCAGGAGCTAAAGATTTGATAGACTTCTTCATCCTTAAGATCATCTTAGGTTGGCACATTAAGGGTACATTCGAATTTTGCGTTAAGGTAAGCACTAGCTGGACTATCAATATCATCTTCTAGTGTCCTAATTAATAAATAAGAAGTTATTGAAAATGAACAAGTATTGTTAAAGTGATAAAGGCAAATGCTAAGATGATAGTTTACATGATAGGATAAGGGTTATGAATGCAAGTGACATAACCATATATTGCTAGTTAACATATGGAAAAAAGTCACCTATTATATTACATTGCTTCCCCTGGATTTTATGGGCATCAACATACAAGAAGGTATCTTAAGTTACATTACTTTGTAAGAGACTTAAGTGGTTAAGAAATCTCCCAAGCCTACCAATTACAAGCAGGGGTGTAAGGGTTGCAGGACTAAATCAATGAAGTTTGAAGTGATTCTTCATTTTCTCCTTTAGAGATCATGTGGATTATTAATGCACTAAATTTAATAGTGACTTTGGCTGATGCATCGTAGTTGTCCTAGCCTTGATTGATAAACCTTGCACTTTTAAAGTAATGAGTTAGGGGTAACACAAACTTAGTCACCTTATCTTCTAAGTATCTTTGAATGTCATCACTTTGGCTAGGTTAATATTCAATTATAGAATGGTCTTGCTGCCTATTAGGTTGTATAAGAGCAGTTATGCCTTGCAAATATTTCCTAATTCCTTTACCTAAGCAATAAGCATTCTTCCACATTACTTTGATTGCTTTTAGCAGTACTTTAGATGGTTAGGGTGGTATTTTAAGGAATAATTCCTCTTACTAAGGAGTCACATTTGTGATTTTGAAGGAAAAAAAATGTGTATTCCAATATTTCTTCAACTACCTCAATATAAGACATTATTAGTTGTTAAGAGACAAGCAAGTTGTATTTCACTCAGACTTTTATTAGCTAATTGCCCATAATGAATTTCACTTTTTGGTGTAAGGTGGAAGGAATGGTTTTTGCAAAATGAATCCATGGATGACCTAACAAGTAATTGTAGGTAGTCTTAATATTCATGACCTAAAAAGGTACATTCAAAGCGCATAACCCTACCTATGTTGGGGGTTTAGCGTTTCTTATAACCTCGCATCTTATGTCATTAAATGCTCAAACAATCATATGGCTTAGTGTTATGATGACAATGTCAATTGGTAGCTACTCTAAGGTGTCTTTTGGCATGACATTCAAAGATAATCCATTGTCGTTGGCGACATAAGACATATTATAACCATGACAGATGATTGAGATATGCAATACTTTGATATGATTATACTTCTCAATAAGAATCTCTTTGTCTAAGAACGAGATGCAATTATTTATCAGAATATTATTGACAATGTGATCAAGTTTGGCTAAGGAAATGTCAGGGGAAACATATGTCTAATTAAAAACAAGTAGTAAGGATTTTCAATGAAACTCTGAGTTCATCAGTAAAGAGAGAATTGAGATCTTGGTTGGAATTTGAATAAGTTGCTCAACCATATTGTAATTGCTCTATTTAATGTATTTAAGAAACAACCCCTCATCCTTATTAGCGGCTATTTCCTGAAGTTTGGAACCATGCTTGGTAGATGACTTTATTCTCTCAATGTTGCGTTATGAGATTTTTTCAACATCATTTGAAATCACAACAACCTTTCCTTTTCTTTGGTTGAGTTTTTTTATATATTCTAGAGTGTACCATCTCTCACTTCGAGTAATCCCCTTAAATTCTATGATGTTGGATATTGTTACAAGTGTCAATCTCAATGTTAGTGATGACTAGGGGAGACTATTTGACAGCTGTAGTTTTATTGAATTACTTTACCCTTCTAAAAAGGGTAATAAAATGTAGGAGGTGAAGGTGAAACTAAGGCAGTTAAGTAAAATACTTTTAGTGATGTTGGGTTTTTCTGATGCCAAAAAGGTAAATACATATGGGTAGGCACTTTAATCGTGTTGATTTCATAGGAGTTAGGATTTAGTCTTTGGCTATTATTGTCAAGGCTTTCTTCAATTTGATTTACTACCATGTGATTAAGGAGAGGATTAGTGTTGATGTCAGATTTTTTTTTTGACTTTTGAAAAGTTGATCCATCATTTATCCCTTAATTTTTGGGCTTTAGGCTTGAGAGTCCAACAGTTGTTAGTCGAATGTCAAATTGGTCTACCATGATATTCACACTTAGCATTAACATTGTACTAGTAAGATAAGGTGGTTTCAACTGCTCCTAGACTATAACCACAACTAACCCATTTTGGACTAGTCAAGGGAGTAACTCTAAGTAAGACATTGGTACAAAGTCAATTTTCTTCTTCTCTTACTTCCTAGCTCAGTGTGATTGTTTAGAGGTACTAGTGGACAGATATCTGGTTGTAAAGATTATGGTTGAGGTCCTTGGTAAGCAAATAGAGATATCATATTACGAGATTGATATGACTATTAAAGGTTAAATTGTCCCCATATATTGCCATATGACTAGTACATAGGGTATGATCCTAACCAATTATCATATTCAATCATTTGAACCTTTCCTTCCTTCTTTTTGGTCATTTCAATTTTCTTAGATGTTAGAGTCTTGGCAGTTGCATCGGCAATTTTGCCTTTTCGAATACCCTTGTTAATTATTTCCCCTATAATGACCAAATTGACAAAGCTTCATAATGCACTTCTTACCATTCGGTCATTATAAAGGACTTTTAATATGCTGAGGAAAGCAAAGATCAATTCTTTTTCTAATAGTGGAGGTTAAAGTTGAACTATTATATTGTGTCATCGTTGAGCATATCACTTGAAGGTCTCTTTTGACTTCTTTTCCATAGTTTAAAGATCCATTCAAGTGGGTTCTTACTCAAAGATATATTTGAATTTAACTTTAAAGGCAATTACTAGCTCTTTCAAAGTCTTGATATTTCTTTGATTTTACTTGATTTACTAATGAGAGGTTATAATTATCGAGCTATCCTAGAAACAATGTATAAGAAGTTTTTCATCATGAGTGTATGCTACCATTTTTCGAACATACATGGTTAAGTGATCAGCAGGTGTTCCTATGCCATCATACTTTTTAAGTTCTAGGACCCTAAATTTTGGTGGAAGGACTACATCTTGAACCAGATAGAGATTTGTCATGCTTAAAAAAGCATGCATATCGTCCCTTTTGATGGCTTTGACTTCCTCTTACAAAAGATTGATCTTCTATTTCATATAATTATCTGCACTTCCTACATTTTCATCCTTTAATTTGGGAATGATTTAAAGTTTGTTAGGGGAAACATAAATAGGGTAAGGTATGGGAGTGGTGCCTGGTAGACGTATTTGAGTGCCTGATGATTTTACAATGGTGATTTGTGCTAAAGGAGTAAGCATGGGCGGCTAAGGATAGATAAAGGGTGGTGGACAAGCTCTTGGTGTAAGGGTTGCTTAAAATAGCCCATTAGTTGAGATGAGAGAATTCTCTTGCAGTACAATGTCTCCTATGGCCATTTTCCCTTTAACAAATGCTTGGGTTTTTTGCTATACTTGCTCTTTTAATTCCTCAATTAAGGCCTGAATCCCATCCATACAACTGGCTAGCTCTTTGACTTTGTCTTTCATTCTTTTTGCACGTGATTAGGTTAGGATTGTATGTCTCATTAATTGTAAGCTCATTATTATCTACTCTATTGTACCTTAGTTGTTTTCCAATGTTAGAGAAAGTAATTGCATTTATAGTACTTATGCATGAAATGCTTATACATACATATAAAAGACTTTATAGTTAAATTATTTTATTTAATAATGATAATGTATAGGAGAATAATAGGGGATCCCCCCCCCACTTTTTCATCCTTAGATGGCCTTATTATAGCCAAGGTTACCTTTCATTTTTAGTTTTGAACAAGATATTCCTTGTCACTACTTAAGATATATTCATTAGCAATAGTTTCCAAGTCATCAAAATGATAAGGAAGTGCCTTGTTATCTAGGTTTATGCGCCCATCGTAATGGTAAATGTCAACTTGGAACAGGGTTTAAGAAGGAGAGCCTAAATCCACATCATTGCATTCGTAGAGGATGATTTTGGCTTCTTACCATAAGGTTGGATTAGTGTAAGGGTCAGCCAAAAGGTTGACAAGAAAATTGAAAATCTTTTAAACAAATGGGTAGGTGCATGTTCTGGTTTCCTTATTTTGTACCCACACATCTAGGTGTAGATGGAAAACACAAAAGATGAATAAAGGATTTTTAATGCTATTAAGGATGTTTATCTATTTTGAAAAGAAGTTAAAGAGCTTAAACCATTTGTATAGTAGTGATTAGGTGTCTAGGTTATGCTTTTAACATCTCATTAAGGCATTAACCCAAGGTCGATATATTAAATAACAATTGTATATTCTCTTACTAGGTACATAAGTAGACAAAAAGTCTCTTTAAAGAAATTATTGAAATGTTATAGGAGAATCAAGAAATAATTCATGAAAGGGTGTTATGGATGCCAATCTATGGTAATTCCATAGTGCTTGAGAAAGATCATTAAAGTCTCATATCTTTGAAAAATGTCTCTAGCAATTACTTCTATTAATGTCATGGTTAAAACGTTTGTGAGATTGAGCATGGAGAGATTTTGTTTGTTATTGGGAGAGCTAATCCTTAGCAACTTAGGAGGGTTATTTTCTTCTTCTTCTTCTTCTTCTTCTTCTTCTTCTTCTTCTTCTTCTTCTTCTTCTTCTTCTTCTTCTTCTTTTAAATTAGATTATAGATTTTCAAGCTTTGGGACATGAAAAACTGTAGGTGGATAAGAGGGGCTAGTCATAGTTTCATAGTATAAGAGTTAATACCCATCTATTTCATGAGATTGAACATCAAGGCATGTTTTCCAAAGTTAGATTAATGTTAAGTCAACTTCCCTTATCATTATTGTTCCTTTTAAAAATAGTCAAAACCTTACACACTTATAAGTAATGTGATTTAATCTCGTGCCGCCTGTAATAATTGTTAAGTCTTCCATCGAAAAGAAAAGGACATGTTTTTGATGATGTAGGTGAAGTACATTTCATTGTAGATATGATTGGCAATAACTTCCTCTTTAAGAAACCCTCATGATCTATTCTTGCACAAACAACTTGAGTATTACAACCTTTCATTTAAATCAAACAAGTTTAATTATAAATTCTTAAATACGCATGTTCAAACAATTATGTATGACATTGAACAGATGTCATAATATGCATGTAGACATCATTCACTTTGTATAGTAATGGTTATTGTAACAAATCATAATAGTATAAATCTAGCTCTATTTTTATATTACAATATCAAAAATAGAAGGACACTTTTAAATTATGTTGAGTATACAATGAGGGACTAATATTTACACTTTAAAAGGTTGAAAAGGGTTTAGTATTACACGATAATTGTTATAGCTTAGATTTCTACATAAAACGAGCAATGAACTCGTAATGCTTAAAGCCTTTTTCAAGAAAATAGTTGAGATGCTCATCAAATAGATGCAATGGTGGGATCTTGACTCAAAATTATCTAGCTTCATTTGCCATGCCTTTGGTTCTGCTTGGTGCCCCTCTTATTGATTATGATATCTAAACTTCTCACCCATGATGAAGGGTTGTCAGTTGTTAAAGCTAGATGGTCAATTCCTAAATTTGGATGTCCCGAGCTACTAATTTTTGTACCAAACCTTAATTTCCCTAAGTGAGCAAGTTTACTTGTTGTGTTTGATTTTAATTCTTCTAGGTAAGTAAGTTTACTCGTTGTACTAAGTCCTGATTTTCCTAAATGAGTTAATCCATTTTTTGAATCATATTTTGATTTTCTTATGTGAGCAAATTTGTTTATGTGACATGAATCTCTTGTTTTGCAAAAAGTATAGCATTTGCATCATATACTTGTTCTTGTGGGCAAGTGTTCTCTTGTTGGAGAGTTTTATTATAGTTCAACATAAGTTGGAGGATATTTTGCAATTAACTTTGATCTAGTCCCATTGCCCTCGTATTTTAAAACATATGATTTGTTTTTGTGAGCTAAGAAGTCAATTCCTCGTTTTTCCTTCAAAAAGTATCTAATTCTTAGAGAAATTGATTGATAAGAAAAATCTAATTTAGATCTCTTAGGGAATTTGGCCAACCATAATATGAAGAAGTAATTTCTTCTAACATTACAAAACTGCGTTCATCAAATCTCAACAACTGTCGTGCTTGGGCATCTTCAATTATGGTTTTTCCTTTGAAAACAACACAACTTGTTGACTTATCAGGGATGTAAATTCCACATCCTCGAGTTACGTGCTATAATTCTTATTGTTCAAATGGGGGATGATTGGAATAAGCATAGGTAGTCTTAACAACATGATTCCATGCTTGTATAACGGGCTAAAGAAGCTCTTCAATGTTAAGGTCATCGAAAGTGAAACAAACACCTTTCATTCCTTTAGTGAACAACACAAACTTCTTTGATCTCATCTATGTAATTACTCTAGTGATCGTGATAAGATGGACCTATAAATATTCCCTGTATTTATACATCTTCTAAGCCATTTGGCATGTAATAGAAAATCTTACTCTAAAAAATAGATTATCTATTAAAAAATCTATGTCATGCGAGGCCACTCAATTTTGCTAAACTTTTCAAGTTGGGGTCTATCTTTGCAACACATGATATGGGTGAATTGGTGGAAAGGGGTGTCTACGTGGCTCATAAGGCAGAAATATAACAAAATTGAACTACCTCAAAACTGCCCCTTTTCTGAAGTTTGACAAGAATTGAAGGACAAGATCATTTCAACAATTATAGTTAGAACTAGATTAATTCCATCTTTCCTTACCTTATAAAACAACTCAAAGATGTGTTCATGAACATGTTTGATGACTTTAAGGAACAATATTAATTTGTAAATGAATATAGTTATATGGGCGAATTCTGCTTTGGTATACTTTATCATGTATTTAATGATGTGATCTGTCAAAATACATTTCTCTTAGTGTTATCCTTTGGTTATAATATGGATCTTACTACACTTTTAATTAATCATCTTTGATAGCTTGTTCATGTGATTGGTGTTTAAACTTAGAGAATACACATCTTGATTAGGAGTGCTTACCAAGTTTAATAGGTTTTCAATTTCTTTTATCAAAAGAACCATATTCACCTTTGGGAAAATGAAGTATTAGTAGGTGGGGTCCTAGAAATGTATGGCTACCTTTAACTTCATAAGTTGGGTTTGAATGTCTAATAAGTATTCAATATTGCCATAAATTACTTGAAAGGCACATCTTTTACCAAAGCTCTAGGTGTCCCAGATTTGTTTAAGGAAAGGGAGTTTTAATTGCTTCAGGCTGAATCCCTCAAGATCTGTAAGTGTCCTAAGGAAAGGCAATCCCTAACCTATCCCTGAAGGTCCACAAAACATGTTCTGACATAACTATAAGTCTGTTCGATGATGATAATATTGACCAAGTACATGCTTTGAAATAGTAATCGATACTTTAAAAGGTGAATGATGTCTAAAATGAATGATATAAGATGACATAACAAATGACAAAAATAAAATAAAAGGGAAATGTGACAGTGCCAGAGGAATAAGTATAGAGTGAAAATAACAAGGTAACATAGTAAAATTAGAGGGTGTGTATGATGAGATAATCTAAGTAGGCATAACTCAGGCTTTATATCTTATAAGGGACAAATTTAATAGGTGAATAACTTTACTAGCAAAACAACAAGCATATAGTTTGTTGAATCTAAATTAAGCCAAAGGTCCCTAAACTACTTCATCTCTCACCAATCAAGGTTTAAGTAGGAGTCACAAATTCGAGTGAAAGACTTCAAAATTGTCCTATACAAAAGTCATTGGCTTCTTAAAGAACTCATACTTTCTCTCATCTAAGTTAAAGAGCATAAGTTCAGTTTCAACCTTTGTGTGTGTGTGTGTGTGTGTAATTGAGGTTATAATGCAAATAATAATTAAATATATTAAAACGAGAGAGATAAATAAATAAATAATATGCTCTTGCATAATTCATGATCGAATAAACTTTATAGTTATAAGTTTTATCATAAGAGTACTAATAAGTGACTTGTCTTTAAAACAAAACTGTCTTTCCATAAATTACAAATATTCTTTTGCACTTTCTATTTTTAAATAGTTTTCTTATTATTGTCAATAACAATCACTTTTAAAAATATAAAATTCAATCTATTATTTTATTCCCAAATTTATTAATATAACTTTTCTTACTTGCTACTGAAATTTGTAATAGTAGCAAGTTTACTCATTAATAGTACAAGTTAACATTTATAATATCTAAGTAAATATTTATTTGTTCATGTCATTTTAAGAAGTTCAATCCTTAAACAAAACAACTATTGAAACCTACAAGTGAATTATAATAGTTTCGTAACCATCAATACTCATAATTAATCATAAGTCAGATAAATAATTAAAGTATATTATAATTCTCCTTTAGAAAATCCTACAATATACTATCATAAATAATACTATCGACCTCAATAAGTAATTAAATATTTTCAATCAAATATATTTGATATATTTAGATAAACAAATATATTTAACCAAAAATATTAATATATTTTAATTATATTATTAATAATATAATAATAATTTACTTTTGAGTAAACTCTAAAATTTTAATAATTAATAATATCAATTTATCTAATTATTTTTTATTTATACATATTTTATTAAAATTATAGATAAATAATTTATTTATGTATGTCATTAAACATATAAGTTTGGTTATTTTAATGACTAACAAATTATAACAATAATATATGCATATTGATTCAAATCTAATTTGACAATCAAAATATAATCATAATATATACATAATGTTAAACCTACTATCTTAATCACTTTGGTAACTAAAAAATTATAAACTTGATTCATGCATATCAAAATATAACTCAATATTCATTAAAAACAAATATCACCACATTCAAATTTATAAGTCTATTTAGTACGTAGTTTTAAATTTTACTAATGCATGTGATCTATACATATTTGGACAAGTTATACAATTATGCAGTATAACTCACAAAATTACTACAATTTTTTATTTTAGTATTTGTGACTGTCCTTTAACTCATAAAATATACAATTAATAACTCTTCAAACTAATTGCCTCTATTCTTTTCTTAAGTACCAAAAATTATAATTCCTTCGGCCTTAGTCTTTTTTAATACTAAGAAAATTTTTTTTTACTCATATGCTAGACAGAAGCATTATAAGATCTTTTTTTTTTTTTTTCACGTAAGAACCCACCAATCAATCATAGGTTAACATAAAACTCTATTAATTTCATAGGGTCAAAGAAAAATCATTAATCATATGTATGCATTTTTATCATATATAGAAAATATTAAATTTTAAAACATATATTCTAATACTATTTATTAAATTTTTTAATAAATTTTTTATTATAAATATTAACTTTTGGGATTTTGAAATTAAATGTATTTATACAAATAATAGGTTAAATAACATATTTGAATTTACAAAAATTTAAATTAATATTATATTTAAAGAGTTTACCTTAATTTGATAGTCAATTTTTCTCTTTTGACTTTTTAGTATAATTACACATTTTATATGAAATTTTTTATATATTAAGAAATAAATGATCGGTTACATATATACACACAATTTTATACACACAATTTTATAATTTAAATTAGATATATTTATTAATATTTTAATTATATTCAAAATTATTATCTTAATAATATAATAATATATAAAATTATTTATTATTAATTGAATTATATTATAATTGAGTTTTTAATAAGGAAATTGTTTGAAAATATATTAATATGATTAATTGAAAAATTATAACATATGGATTATCTGAGGATTCTCGTGGAGAACATGCTCTTGGATCCGCAAAATTGTCATTGTTGTTATTTATGGTTTCCACTGAGTGGAAGCGAATGTGGCCTAAAAAGAAGGATGCTGATGCATCATTTTATTTTTCTTTGAATTTAGCGCAGGCAACCATATTTCATTGTGGATCAGTCAGTCTGATTGAGAAGCCCTGTAGGACAGCTCATCTTGCCGCCATGGGCATTGCCAAGAAGGCCGGTTGCTTCCTCTCTTATGACCCATATGAGATTGCCACTTGGGCCATCTGCAGAGGCTACTCGTAAAGGCATCATGAGCATATGGAACCAAGCTGACATCATTAGGCTGCGTGATTGATCTGCTTGTGGACACTATGCTACTAAGTATCAATCTGCATCATTCCTTCCAAATGAATAAGCTTCAGTTTGGGACCCATTAGGACGGCAGATTAGTAAGGAAGAAATCGAATTCGTTACTGAAGGTGATGATCGACATGATGACAAACTGGTGCTAGAGAAGCTTTTCCACCCCAATCTTGTGCTTTTGCTCGTCACCGAAGGTTCACAGGCCTACAGATATTATACAGAGGTTAGCATCCAATTTAAGATTCAGGATGACAAGCATCCTTGCCATGAAACTCTTCAATTTTTAACAAACTGTTATTTGGGCCTTTACCGTTTTTTACTAGATTCAGTGGGCCCTGTAATAAAAACAGGCTCTTAAAGAGGAAACGTACTATATTGTACTGGACAAAGCAGATAGCTGATCGGACCCTTCTTTAATGCCCTGAAATAAAAACTCTAATTGATTATTTCTTTTGAAATCTCTCCCGGAATTCAAGGGTAAAGTCGTTGGTGTTAAAGTTGACTCTGTTGATACAACTGGTGCCGGCGATGCCTTTCTCGGTGGAATACTCAACAGTTTGGCCCTAGACCTAAACCTCTACAAGGTGAGAAGAGTACTAATTTTTCTAGTGGGCGCAGTTACCAGGATGGGACCTCATGGACGGGGTTTAGAACTCGCATAGATCCTACGTGACTAACAACAATGTGCAACAAGCAACATACGATAGATATTTAAGAACTTTTTGATAACTATTTACACGTTTTATTATTTCTTTTATCGATTTATTTTGTTCTGTTGTACATCTTATATTTGTTTTAGAAAAATAAAAAACCCACTAGGCCCACTCATAACCCACACACCCCACACCACCTACAGCGGAATCGGTCCATAGGACCCCATCCTCGTAACTTTTCCGTTTTCAAGTTTATGATATATCCCCCTGCTCTCCCTCCCGGGGACACGGAAAGGAAGAGAACTTATTACTCATACCAGAACAACGACAATGGAATATCATCCTTGGTCTCCTTGTTAATTAGCATCCTTGATGATATTGGGACCCCGTAATGAGACTTGGATCTGACTCATAGAAACAAGAAATTCCATGACCAACATGATCATATTAAGGGTCTGTTATGTAACGGGTGCCACTTGCACATTGTCGAGGAAGAGGGGAATTTTGAGCAATATAAGCTGGTATGCTGTATATCCCAATAGACTGTTTTTTGAGGAGAAGGTAATGACCCCGTGACAGGTGATATCAGAACCTATCTCTTCTGCTATGGAACCTTGACTTGGCGCGGAATGCCTGAGAACCCCTAGTTTCACCGGCTCAGTGTGTGTCCAACCACCGTGGGACCTTGACTGGTGCGGAATGCCGAGAACCCCCGGTTTCACCGGCTCGGTGCATGTCCAAGAATATCGACGAAGACGTCGATGAATTCGGTGTAGAGAATGTAACAGGTGTCACTCCCACATTATCAAGGAAGAGAGAAATCTTGGACCTTCTAAGTAGGTGTGCTGCATACCTCAATAGGCTATTTTTTGAGGAGAAACTAATGACTCCGTGACAATTAGCTCTTATTTTCCTTTTTGATGTTTTACCATAAAAGATCATACATACATGCAATAGTATACTCATAAAAGTTAAATTTTCCGTCGCAGGATGAAATGAAGCTGAGGGACGCTCTCCTTTTTGCCAACGTCTGTGGTGCTATCACAGTAACTGAGAGAGGAGCTATTCCTGCACTGCCCACCAAAGAAGTTGTCCTCAAATTCTTACGAAAAGATAGTGCTTAAGAAGGCATGGAGATGCTAGTCCGTGTGCCCCATGTTACATCTTGTATCGTAGTTGATAAGTCCTTCAATGTAGATATAATGTCCCTGAAGGGACTTAAAAAAAGAAAAAAAAAAGCGGAGAAAAAGGAGAGGAAAGAGACCATTTGTGATATTGAAAGATGTCCGAAGACATGATTTTTGAAAACAAGAGGTGAAGTTGTAGTGAACAACTTACACACTACATTCATCATCTTAGCTCCTTTATATATTAGAAGAAAAGCATAAATAATTATTACATAAAACCATACTTTTTCATGCATGTTCAAAGCTTAAACAAGTTTCCATAATATGACAACTTTCTCAAGACTCAAAAAAGACTCTCTGGCTCCTAAACATATTAGTTAATCCAAAATACAAGCAAAGTGCATCCTAAATACTAGCTCAAATTTTTACAGCAAAGCGTCATTTAACACAGTCCCTTTTTCCCAAGAGGAGCTATTCGGTAATTCGATCGCAACCATGCAACAGGATGTGCATACCTGTGTTTTTTTTGGGTATGCACACTTGATCTTGAGCATGCTTGCAAGCACATAATCAAATTTACACTAAAATTTTTCCCCTTTTCCTTTCTATATGGATATGAGAGCAGTGCTCTTCACTTCTTGTGCAAAAAAACTATTCAATTATCAGCACCTGTGGTGAACAGTTATTCTCAGATTATATGGGGAAAAAAAAATTCTTCTAAGATTGGCGTCTGTTTTTATAACCAAATATCAATCATCAATGAGCTGTTTCTAGTATTCTCTTGCTAGTCATTGTAACATTCTGTTACATATATTATGCCTTTCCCCTCTTTCTTGTATTTTTATATGGTATATAATAATCGTGATACGTAATACATGAGGACAAGTAAATCTCTTGTGACAAGCAATGTAAACCAAGATATAATTGTCCAGGAATTTTTCTTTTCCGATTATGATTCATGGTAGTTTATTCAACAAAAATCTGTTTGCCTAGAGTACTGCTGCCCTCATTGTTTCTTGCAAAAGTGCAATACAAGGGAGCGACAATATTTGTGTGTGTGTGTGTGAGAGAGAGAGAGAGAGAGAGAAATAAAGGCATAATTTCCATGCAAAATTTTGCTGTTAAATTAAAATGCCTTAATCACAAATTGTTCTTTGTTTGGAAATTTGGGATTGAATTACTAGTATTTTAGTATCACAAACAACTTATAATTAGAGTAAAATTACATTAAAAATTACTTATTTTTTTACAATTTAAGTATTTAAAAATGTAAAAATAATCATAAATTCGTTATTTTTTATCTCTACTTAAGAGATTATACTGTCTCTTTTACTTTTATTACACTATTTAATTTAAATATAGTGTTAAGGGTGATACATATAATAGTGACCCATCTGCAACTATTTTCCTTTTACCTGTTCACTAATATATGTTATTCTTATTAAGTCAAATCAGATTAATTGACCCATCATGGGCGTCAAACTCAAACCTATAAATCAATGTTTTTTACCTACATATGATGAGTTCTCTTAACCCGACCATTTATTCATTTGATTCTCTTAACCTTTGAGACTTGTAAACACAGTTGCATTTAAGAGTTTTAACTTAAAAACTTAAACTATTTGTTTGTTAGGGATAACATAGTAACTATAATCCTTAAGAAAAAAAATAATTATTATAATTATATCTTATAGTTCTCTAAATTTATTTTGTTGCATAAATCACAATTTACCTAATCCTTCCAATACTAAACTTGACATATTTTCTCATTATATATCTAGAGTTATACTTAATCCTTATTAAGATGATATAACTAATTAACCAATAAATACATATGGTAGATGTTTGATAATATTAATCTTCCTTTCACACTTAAAGCTAATAGTGTTAAACCAATTTTTTTCTTAAACATATCTGGAAAGTAGAATGTTTCATAATCTTGAATAACATACTGAATTAGCAATCATCAAACTAACACCTTAAAATATAGTTAGAAGTAATATAAGGTACATATAGAGATTCTTTTATTACTTCAAAGGACTCACACAATGAAAAAGTAAGAATAAATTCTTCCACTTTCCTTATTTATTCATTCAATAAGCATATATAATATGAATCATGTGTTATAATGAGTTTTCTTTTCTATGAAGTGTATGTTATTATTTTTTTTTCTTTCTTAAAAATTCATTGTACAAATCTTTATTTAGTTGCTCTTAAGCATTTAAATAGAAATTTTACATTTAATTTTTCACAAGTTATATGGATAGTGAGTAATCCATATTAGTCATACTTATTATTTCGATCTTCTAAACCTCATCTTGACTCTTTTAAGGCAACCCATAATATTGAATGCAATTTTTCTAAATCATTCACTTCGCTAAACTAATATTATCTCTATTCATTTTCTAAGCAATAAAGGCAATTACTTATGTAAGTGGATCAATCTTAACCCATATGACATACCTTTATAGCAACATGTTGAAAATTTCTTCATACTTCACTCATTTAATTATTTGTAATTTTATATTAGCATAATTACATTAAACTTTATACAAATCTATAGCTCTTTACTCAAATTTCAAAAACTTAATAAGAGGCTTTCATTTGCACAATCATCTCTCTCATTGAGTTGTACTTAAAGTCAACATAATTAGAGTTAATGTTTTGCTCAAAACCTTTTAAATAGGTACTACTTTACTAAAATTGTCATATAAAAACACTTATAGTCTATAACAATATCCAAGATTTCAAAAATCTTTTCAAACAAACATTATCACTTAGTGCAACTAAACACATGGAACAATCTTTGTCTTTATTTACATAAAGTTATACATGCGTGCTTTTTCTTTTTCCATGTAATGATCTCACCATTAAGCAAGTAAGTTTATCGACCATTTTGCACTTAATTAAGTCATTATTCTCAATAATAACTTTATACCCAATTAAATGCAATTTTTCTTTTTGTATCACTCTTAATAACATAAGAATATCTTACAGTACCCTTTAATAATTCTAATATGACATTGATGGCATTTCCTATGTATGCATAGAATCAAAACCTTTATTAACTTAAAAGTTTAAACATGCAATACCTTTTGCCATTTATAACATTAAATTGCAATACCAATATTATTTTACTACTTGACATAAAAAGTCAATAAATACATTATTAAACTTAAATTCTTTCGCTATGTCACAGAGTATCAATTGACCTACATTTCTATAATGAAATTGTTTATGAACTTTTCTTAAACAATTTATTACTTAACAAAGAATAATTATATCCATGTAATTCACCCTTATCATTTTACTTCAAAGTTGAAAACAATTATTCTTCAATGATTTTGACAAACTTCTTATACTCTCTAACTACTCATACTATTGCAACATAAAGATATAATTAAATGTTAAAGTTTACAACATTTGCATTCTTTACTTATTATACTAATCATTAATAAGTGTTATATGTAAGTATGTTTTAATTAATTCTTCATAAAGGAAAAACAACTTAATAGTATGTTTTATGTAATTCTAAATCTACAAGTGCAACCATGGTGAGAATTAAGTGATTTGAATATAAACTTTTAAGGTTTATAAAATAACATATCCTCTTATTATACATATCTTTTTGGCCTTTAATGAATCTTATATCTTGGTATTTATCCAATTGACATATATTTGAGAATCTACTCATTATTTATTGTTTTGTACCTAAATGAAAATTTATCATGTCTCAGACATAATTAGATTTCATTGACTTATTATTTTATCGCTATATGTTATTCACACTAATTAAGGTATGAGAGTGCATCCCACTTTGCTTTAACCTTTTAATCATCTTGACAAGTACTCAATTTAGCATTCCTTTCAATTCTTAAATTTCTTAAGTGAGATTACTTTAAGGCTACTTTTATGCATTTGAACTTCTTAAGAACCAAATATTCCCACTAACTTAAATAGGACAAGACATATCATCATATATCTCAGCTTGATAGTTTAGTGAATTATTCAATTCATAATCTTCTAGTTCACCATAAATTAAAAGACTTATTTAACTACATTCTTATTAAAAATTCGTTCTCTTTAGAACTTGACATTTCTTAAGTCTAATGTACTCATATACTTGCTTATTAATGAATATAACACCCTTTGACGATATTTATTATGTCCTCAAAGATATATTTCTTGCATTTTATGACATAAGTTTTACTTTTTAATGAAAAATTATGAATAATAATGATTGACCTTTCAAACTATATACTACATAGGTTAGAGGACTAACATCTCTTACTAATAAAGACTAGCATCTTTTAATGAAAAATAGGGAAATGAGGTAACTAATTGTTTAAAGGACTTTGCAATAAATTGTTATTGTAGTGGGAGGAATAACAAGTTGTAAAGCTTGTAAGATTAATAATAAAAACTTGTTCATTATGTATAAACATAATAAAAATACAAATTTAAAACCTTATCCTTGCAATCATCAGTTTATAGATATCAAAATGAAATTGATAACAATATATATATATATATACAACTTTAATTGTCTTTCAAATAGATTTATTTTGGTTTTCCAATTAAGTCATACTTGTTTATGGGTTAATTAACATAAGTGAGTAAATCTGATAGACTTTTCTTTAATTTATCTCTTAATTCTTTATTACCTAACATGACCTAACCTCTTATACATAATTTTGACATCAATACTCTTTTTGAGT
The DNA here is from genome assembly GCA_020883675.1 of Bruguiera gymnorhiza. Classification (NCBI taxonomy): domain Eukaryota; kingdom Viridiplantae; phylum Streptophyta; class Magnoliopsida; order Malpighiales; family Rhizophoraceae; genus Bruguiera; species Bruguiera gymnorhiza. Next base: position 1,577,237 of record JAIRCJ010001055.1, on the reverse strand, counting down.
TGATATAACTGAGAAAAAACAATCAATGTCATGTACTTCCTTATCCATATAATTGAATTTATTAGGTAAATGTTATAGTAAATAGTATTACGTTAAACATTTATACTACTATCAAATCAAGAAGGATTGTGACAAAGACCAAATCTTGTCTTATTTAAGGCATATAAGGAATATCATGTAAGAATTGGATTAGACTACCATACGACCTTATTTGCAAATGGATTATGAAAAAGACCAAATCTCATTTTATTTAAGGCATATAAGCAATATTATGTAAGAATTGGATTGGACCATCATGCAACCTCATTTGTCAGTAGTAATGCTTTTTGGTATTTAAACAATTCTCTATGTATCCTTTACATCTAATAATATAAATCATTGCTTTATTCATACTCTAAGTTCTCATGCTATATAGTTTATTACTTAAAATCCACCATCCATATAAGATAATACTTAATGAGTAATAATGATTAAGGATCTTAAGCACAAATAAAAAGGAAGGCAATAGGTCATTTTTGTTTTGGTCTGCTTAATGCACTTTAAGCATTCAAGAGCATTTGACCCTTCTTGCCATAACTTTAGTAACTAGTTTGGTCCTTCAATTGATTTACATGTTCACCTCTTACCCTTTTTAACTCTTTTCCAAAATACTTCTGTCAAATGACTCACTACTTGTATCACATAAAAGTATTAAATTTTTGCTTAATGAGGTGAACCACATATGAGAAGATTTAGGAACTTCAGAGTGTTTATCTTCAAGTATATATGATATTCAATATCATAAATTTATCAAATGTAATCATTATGTTTCAAGGTTTATATATGCTTATAACTTTTGAAAAAAATAAATAAATTACAACTTATATTACTATTTAAATGGAGGTACAAATTAATATCAATTAACCCTTACTTCACACTATTTATCACATTTATAACGGGAGTAATGAGTGAAGATTTAATATTCATGTTGACTCTTTTGAGCTTATTCATGAATATACATCCAAAAAAAATTTTAAGGGTAACATGTTATTTGACAAGTAAAATACTTCTTAAACCTTTTAATGAAATCAATATTTATATTTGCTAACATAATAATGCCAATAATAGTAACTTCTAGTTTTGTTTAGGACTCAATAAGTCTCTTGATTTCCTCATGGTAGATAACAATTTTACTTTCAAATCTAAAACTTGACATAATATAAAATTTTTTGACACGTTCATCTCTTATAATTACGGTAAAATTTATGGAGCCAATCTTAGTTTTTTCTTGTTGATATTCAATAATGCCAGTTGTCATGACTTATTGGCAATTTGAAAAAAGACTAATGTATAATGATACTAATAAAATTACACATATATATCAATTTTGCAATAAACTCAACTAAACTAATGTTAATCTAACAAAGAATACAAGATCAAAAGTTTGTTATACTTGTAATCATTTCTTATATTATAATATCTAATTATCATTATTTTAGTTAATTCTCATAATATTTTAGTTCAATAGATGATTTTTTGTTTTTTAATTCTTCCAATCTAAGAACTCTTATTAAAATTTAGATCTACCATTGAAATTAAGATTCTTTATGGCAATTTTTTAACATGTAGATTATAGACATACACAATAACAAATGTCAACTACATCATAATACAAATTAACTAACATAATTTTGCTTCTAACTCTAAAACATACAATTTCACTTTTTTTTTTCTAATATGTCATTACTCTCAATTAATATAACATAATATGCTTGAGTTATTTATAAAGACATATTGAATAAACTTAACATATTATATAAATTTCACATAAATATAAATAAACATGTCATTAACATATCATAAACAATTTGAGTCATGCAATCACATGCATTTAGTACGAGGCATACAAATAATGAGATCATGAAAAGACCTAAATTTCATATAAATATTCATGACATGCCAAATAACAATTTATCACAAATTTAAAAGTTTATAATGCGCCTTTCATTATATTATGATTCTTAGACACCATAACAATATTATCTCATTTTGTCAATTCATTGTCATAATGAGATAAAACTCTAAATTTTGATGAATTGAGTATAAGAATCATAATTTTATGACATTTAATGGTCACATGTGGAGACATGGCAGCATTCGGAAGCGCTATGGCTAAGGCCCTTCTTGCCTTCAGCGTCTGCTGCGCCATGTGCAAATGATCAGACGCACATCATGATCCGTGCCTCTGGTTACATGGCACATACTACAATTCGGCCAAAGGACATAATTATATATATACATACATTGTGAAGTGTCCTCACATTGATGGAATTAAACGCGGCAAGAATTGGTATGTTTTGACAAACCTTTTATTTATTTAGCCCAACTAATTTAGGTGAGCAACCGTCACTCGACTTTTAAAGTCTGGTAACACGTGGCACACAATGATTAGTCTAAAACTTTGTATTTATGTCCACGTTTCTTTTCTTTTAAATTCAGTTTTCCACCTCTCACGCCGCAGTATGGCCTTTATGTTTCACGTACACCCCCCCCTTTGAGCGTGAGCCACACGCGCATTCTTACTCTTCCAATCGACGCGTTTCTTTTCTCTACAGAATCTCCATTTTCCGACGAAAAACTTAAGAATTTTGATCCTCTCTTCACAGAGACCCGTTTGAAACATAATACGGCATTGGAAAGCTTACAACCGGCATTTCAAGCCTATTATATTTGCTTCCCACAAAACTTATGCACGTATAGAATTCAGGAGGACAAAGCAGGGAATTGAATTAAAATTGAGAATCAATTCCAAAAAAGAGGAATTGATGAAGGAGGTGGAAGTTATGAAAGAGAAAAAGAAATAGAGTATTGTCATTTCAAAGAGTATAATGAAAGAGTAATACTGATAATTGAGATTTACACAATCCATTTACACATACCCATTTTCAAATGAGTCTAATGTACTAGTTTAAATAGTTGCTTATTCAAATTACAATTTGCACAATAATCTAACTACTCCCACCAAAGGATAGTTGAAAACTCCAACTGTCAGCCCTTCTAGCTCGTTTCCATGTGTCTTGATATTAGTTTTGCATTGAAACTTTCCTCTCAAGCACCCTTGTCCTCAAAGGGGCAAGTAGGAAATCTGGTTTGAAGATCATAAAAATATTGCCATGTTGGAGCAAGGCTAGAAGACCATTGTACCATAACTTGAGTAGCTACCCGATGACTCTGTTTCACCATTTTGTGTTCAAGAATCAGCACTGGAACTATTGTGGTAAGAAGGTCTGGCACCTTAGGGGGAAGTTCAGCGCTAACAGCTTGGCTGGGTACCACCTTGGCCTTCAATTGGGACACATGAAATACGGGATGAATCTTGGCAGTATTGGGAAGCTCCAAGCGATATGCTACTTTTCCAACCTTTGCCAACACTTTATAAGGTCCATAAAACTTGGGACTCAATTTCAGAGTGGAGCGTTCCAACAGAGAATGTTGGCTGTAAGGCTAAAGGTTCAAAAACACAAGGTCCCCCTCTCGGAATTCTCGATCTAAGCAATGGGAGTTAGCTTGTTGCTTCATGTGATTTTGGGCCCTGGTTAAAAAATATTGAAGCAATCTGATGGTGGCCTCTCTAAGACAAAGCTGCTAATTGACAGAGAAGGCAACCGAAGCATCGCCAGGAATGTACGAAAAGTGGAGGGGTGGTGGATAGCCGTATAACACCTTAAAGGGTGTCATGTGTATGCTGGAATGGTAATGCATATTGTACCATCATTCCGCTAGTGGCAACCATTGATGCCAACGATGAAAATGGGAACTGGTGGCGCACTACAAATAAGCAAGGCATCTATTCACGACTTCAAATTTTCCATCAGTCTGAGGATGATATGAAGCGGAGAAATTTAATTGCACGCATTCTGCCACAAACTACTAAGGAAAATAGTGTCCCTATCGCTTATGATTTGCTCTAGCAAGGCATATAGTTTGAATATGTTAGCAAGGAAGACCTGAGCCATGAAGTTGGCGGTGAAGGGATGCGAAAAACCCATAACACGGGCGTACTTAGTCAAGCGGTCCACCACAACCAAAATTACATCCTTGCTAGCGTTACAGGGTAAACCTTCCACAAAATCCATCGTGATGCACCTCCATACTTCCTCTGGTACTGTTAATGGTTGCAACAAGCCTGGAGATGCGGCGTTGTCATATTTACAACTCTGACGGTTATTACATTCACGAACAAAGTTACGCACATCCTTGGAAATCTCTTTCCAATAAAAAAGACAACTGACTTTTCTGATGGTATCAAATATTCCGACGTGGCCTCCATTAATTTCTGTATGCCAAGTGTCAGTTATGGTTATGCAGAGGTCCTTGTTGATGCCAACCACCAAATTCCTTTGCCACTTTAATAACCCATCCTCCAAAACATAATGGCTAGTTGTATCTTGTCCTTGCCATAGAGCGGCCATAATGGGTGCCAAATCAAGATCCATGGCCCAAGAATTTCTAATGGCATCCAAAAAAGAAGAAGACACAATTGAAATAGTAGTTAGTAAAAGCTGATTGCAGTGGATGCGAGATAGAGCATCTGCTGCAACATTGTCTTTTTCACGGCGATAGACGATTTTGTAGTCATAACCCAATAACTTCAAAAACCATTTAAATTGTCCCTGCATTATAAGCTTCTAGTCTAGCAAATATTTCAAGTTGTGATGGTTGGTTCCAATCTTGAAGTGACGATTCTACAAATAGTGATGCCATTTGGAAATGACAAGGACGATTGCTAGCATTTCTGTTTCATAAACAGACAATTGCATATGGAGAAGAGAGAAAGTCCTACTTATATACATAATTGGATGCCGTTACTGGGTCAAAATAGCACCCATGCCAATGCTAGAAGTGTCTGTTTTAATAGTAAATTCAAGACAGAAGTCAAGCATTTCCAAGACAGGGGTCATGACCAAAGCTTGCTTTAATTGCCCAAAAGCCATATTTGCATCCTTGGTTCATTTGAAAGGGGTCTCCTTGAGTAATTGGGTTAGTGGTTGAACTAGTTGAGCATACCCCCATATAAATCACCTATAATAGCCTAAGAAACCTTAAAAACCTCGCCATTGCTTGAGATTCGTTAGTTGTGGCCAATTGACCATTGCCTCTACCTTCTAGGAATCTGTGGACACTCCCTTTGGCGAAATTAGATGCCCAAGATACTCAACGTCTATTTGAGCTAAAAAGCATTTACCTTTCTTGGCTTAAAGTTCATGTTGTCTTAAGAGCTGCAAGGCCACACGAAAATGCTGCATATGGTCTTCCCACGTCCTACTGTTTATGAGAATATCATTAAAGAAAATAAGGAAAAATTTGTGTAAGTACAACCGAAAGACATCATTCGTCAGACTTTGAAATGTGGAGGGTGCATTTGTCAATCCACAAAGTAGTACCAAGAATTCAAAGTGCCTGTCATGTGTTTTAAAGGCTGTTTTATGAACATCAGAATCGTGCATGTAGGTATAACGATATCCAGAGCATAAATCTATTTTGAAAAACAAAGTTGAGCACCCTAGCTTTTCCAACAACCTGTATATAAGTGGAATAGGAAACTTATCTTTGATAATTAGGTTCTTGAGGGCACGGTAGTTTAACACAGAAGCGCTATGAATTATTTTTCTTCTTTATAAGCACTACTGGCGACGCAAAGGAACTGGTGCTGGCCTTGAATAATTCCTGCATCTAACATCTTCTTGACCATTATTTCTATGATTGTTTTCTGGGGTTTTGGGTTGCAATAGGGTCTTATGATTATTGGCTGGGCTCCCTCCTTTAAGATGATTCTATAATCATGTGAGCGGGGTGGTGGTAAACCAGTAGGTTCTCGAAAGATGTCATCAAATTCCTCTCAAAGCAAATGAAGTCATTTGTCACGTAGACACTTCTTGTCCAGCCCACCAAATATATTGGAAGACAAAAACCAGGTTAAATTAAGTATCTGTGAATTGTCAACATTGTTCAACTCCTTTTACTACTCAGATACAACAACAGAAGTATCTAGAATTATCCAGAAATATCTATCTTTAAAGATTTTCTATAAAAAAGTATTATAAAAATTTTTGTAAGGAATCATTTTAAATACATATTTAAAATATTTTTTATAAATATTTAAGATATACTATTGTAAGATATTCTTTTAAGAAGGTATAAATAGGTCACTCCCCTCATTTATATAGCATGATTTGCTCACTCAATAAACTCTCACTTACATAACTCTCTTATACTCTCTACTCTTCCGATGCTTCCAACTCTCTCTAACTTGTCTCTCAACATTTTCTGCTTATTATCTTAAACTCTCTAAAACTTAGTTTATCTTCTCTCGTAAGATCAACTAAATGTCATACGAATTAGCATAAACACAGTGTAACTTCATGATAGGTGGTATTAGAGCAATAGTTTCATCCTAGGTACAACCTAGTTATTGTTAAAGCTACAAGCATGGCAAGTGAGGAAGGCTTTGTCGTGACCATTGTGGAGGAGTAATAAGTGGAGCAACAAGTGTGTAAGTGAGAGGAGCAATGCATCTCAAGTAAGCACGACAGATCCAAGGTCCCAACAAGAGAATCCACGGAATCTCATATTGCTGACTTGAAAAAGAGTGTTACCAACTTGAATGTCAGAGTGAGTGAACTCAACAGGCAAGTTGATAATGTGATTTATAAGAATTTCAAAATCACGAGGACTGCCAAATACATGATCGACGAGTTTAGCCACTCATTTGAGGGAGAATTATACTCCTTCAATTAAGAGTTGTCCAACTTACGAGAACTCGTTAAAGGAGAAATTCACGACTTCCTTAAAGAGATAGAGTCGCTACATCGAAGCACTCCACATTTAACTAGTATGACTACCACCAATACTATTGCAGTGCATAGTTTGAAGGTTTTTAAGCTTGTCATGTATAACAGCACCCTTAACGCCATTACCGTGGAGAACTTTCTCTTCAATTTTGAATAGGCCATGGAAATTGTCGACAACCTAGTTAAGGTAAGCAACGTCCTAATTTTCTTAAGGGATGTTGCCTAACTATAGTAGAGGTAGAAGCATTCTGAAAGCAATAAAGGCTTGTGCATTCTTAACACTTAGGAGTAATTCAAGGCTAAATTATGAAAATACTTTATACCTCGCAATATAAATAGCAAAATTAAGGAAAAGTTACGTCATCTAAATCAAACAGGTAGTATTTCTAACTACATTAAGGAATTTACTACCTTTATGCATGAAATTGATATGTTTAATAGAGAACTTCTCTTCACTTCCAGGACCAAGGACAACTTGAAGGATTAAGTGAGAGTAGAGCTAGATAAGTGTGATATACAGACTCTAAATGTTGTCATTCTCGCTGTCGAGACACTCACCAACTACTCTTTCTATTTTAAGAGCAAAAATCTAACTCCGATAAGAGTGAGGGAAGAGAAAAATGGGCAAAAACTGGAGGCAGACCACAAAGATGGTGGACACCAGAAATCCTCGATTGGCAACTTCAAGCATGGTTATAATTCGTCGAGTAAGTGTAACTTGAGTAATCTTTCAAAGCTCTGCTTCATTTGCGATGGACTACATTGAGTATAAGACGTCCCTAACCCCAAGGCAATGAATGTCATAATGGCATAACTCAATAAGGAAAAACATAAGGATAAGCCCTAATCTGACATGGGAGTTATCCAATAATTAAGTAACTTTTCCAAGTTTTTCTCTCCATCAATCCTCAAGAAGAAGGGACTGTTATACACGGATGTCGCCATTGAAGGCAAAGCCACATGTGCGATGTTAAACATGGGAGCAATGCACAACTTCATAGACATATAAGAGGTCAAACGTTTAGGCCTCAAATTTGCAAAGAGAGATGACACTATCCAAGCTATCAATTTGGAGGCAAAACTTGTCTAAGGCATAGTGTAAGGAGTAGCAGTACAAATCAGAGATTGAACTAGTAAGTTAGACTTTACCGATGTTCCTATGGACGATTTCAAAGTAATGTTAGGTCTTGCATTTTTCTACAAAATTTTATTTTTCTTGTTCCTGCCTCGAGTTCTCTTATGATTCTTGATGCTTGTAATATATGGGTGATTCCTTTGAAGAGCATAAAGAAGTCAAAACCATTGATGATTTTTGCCTTATAATTTAAATGGGGTCTCAAGTCAAATGAAAGTTACATTGTTACCATAAGGGAACTCAGCAATAGGGAAAACGTAACAGCACTTACTCCGGCATTGTCGCAATCTGTTTAGATTGTCACAATCTGTTCAGACTGTCACAATCTGTTCAGACTGTCCTTATCAAGTTCAAGGATATAATGTCTTCCAAACTGCCAAAGAAGCTACCTCCTAACGAGATGTGGATCACCCCATCAAACTGGAACTTGATACTAAACCTCCTGTCATAGCCCCTTATTGTATGACACCTCCGAAACTCGCTAAACTGAGACAACAACTCCAACACTTGATTGATTTAAGCTACATTTGACCATCAAAAACCTCTTTCAGTGTTTCAGTCCTCTTCTAAAAGAAAAAGGATGATTCGTTGTGGATGTGCATAGACTACAGAGTTTTGAACATGGTCATTATCAAGAACAAGTATCCAATACCCTTGATAGCTGATCTTTTTGACCAATTGGGAAAAGTGAGGTACTTCACCGAGATGGATTTATGATCGGGTTACTACTAAGTTTACATTGCTTAAGGTGACAAGCTAAAGACTACATGTGTGACACGCTACAAAGCATTCGAATTCCTAGTTATGGCCTTTGGTCTCACCAACATGCCAATTATCTTTTGCACTTTCATGAACAAGGTACTTTATCCCTTCTTTGACAAATTTATAATGGTTTACTTAAATGATACCATGGTATACAGTAACACTCTCGAGGAGCATGTGAAGCACCTCAAGCAAGTCCTCTAAGTTTTCTAGGAAAATGAGCTCTATATAAAGAAGGAAAAGTGTTTATTCGCCAAGTAAGAGGTAGACTTCCTTGGCCATAAGATTAAGGATGATAGGCTGATAATGGATCCAGTAAAGGTGCAAGTTGTCCAAGTATGAGAACCACCAACCAAGGTCCTAGAATTGTGATCCTTCTTGGGACTTGTCAATTATTGTCAGGTTATTAAGGAATATCCTATCATAACGATACCCCTAACCAACTTGTTGAAAAAGAACAATACTTGGCATTGGTCGAAAGAATGTCGAGTTTCCTTTAAGAGATTGAAGCAAGCAATCTCTAAGGAACCCATCATGGTGCTATTGGACTATGAAAAACCTTTCATCCACACCAATGCACTTGACTTCACCATCGGAGGAGTCTTGATGCAAGAGAGGCACCTCATTGCCTATGAAAGTTACAAGCTAAATAACACACAGAAGCGATATACCATACAAGATAAGGAGATGACTATTATAATTCATTGCTTGTGCACTTAGAGACACTATCTCCTCGGAAGTAAATTCGTCTTAATGATTAACCGTCGCTACAAGTTACTTTTAAATACAGAAGAAGTTAAACCCCAAGTAAGGTCGTAGTCAGATCAAAAGGTTAGTTGGGAATAAGGGGACTAACTTTGGCACTTTGTCGACCATATTTGGAAATATAAGGTTGAAAATATGGCAAGGATGTCGTAGGATTAAGTAGGGGAGGGTGTCACATAAACACCTCTTGTCTAACCCACTAAACGTGTTGGAAGACAAAAACTGAGCTAGAATGAGTGTCTGTGAGCTACCAGCATTATCCAGCCCCCTTTGCTGCCCAAATACAACAACAAAAAGATCTAGAATTGTGCAGAAGTGTCTATCTCTAGAGACTTCCTATAAAGAGTATTACAAAGACTTCTAGAAGGGACCATCTTAAATACATATCTAGAATATTTTTTGTAAATATCTAAGATACATTATTCTAAGATATTCTTTTGAGAGAGTATAAATAAGTCACTCCCCTCATTTATACTGCATGATTTGCTCACTCAATAAACTCCTACTTACATAGCTTTCTTATACTCTCAACTCTTTCAACGCTTCCAACTCTCTCTAACTTGCCTCTCAACGCTTTTCGCTTATTCTTTCAAACTCTCTAAGACTTACTTAGTCCATCTTCTCTCATAAGATCAACTAAGTGTTGCGCGAGTTAGCATGAACGCGATTTAACTCCGTGACACATTGCTCATAATCTTCTTTTAACATGCCTATCACATTATTCTCTTAGTGCACCATCTCAGGTCCCCAATCCATATTAGAACCACTCAATTGCATTGTTGATATTTAAGGAGAATGATTCAAAGTCTCAATGAGAGTTTTATCATTCATCCTTTTAACCACTTAATTTCTAGCACCTTTCAATATGTATCTTTCTCCTTTTATAAAAAACTTCATCCTCTATTTAAAGTTCCAGTTAATATCCCCAAGAGTTTCAAGTCATTGTATACCAAGTAAAAGGTTACAACTTCCTAAGAGTAAAATATAGACATCTGACATAAACAAACCTCCTTGTAAAATTCACTTGAAGTCATTACTCACTTCAATATAATTCACGTTATTGCCATCTGCCACTTCAACCTTCAAACTATTTGTTTCTATATAGCATCTTAGGTGTTTGGCAATCTCAAAATTTAGAATGTTATGGGTGCTACCTAAATCAATGAGAGTGTGTAGCAATTTAGATCCCACATAAGCAATGACAAGCATAGTTCTATACCCTTTATACTCCAAACCTAGTGATAGCATGCATTAAGATTTGTAGATTCTCACTTTTTTCCTTATTACCTTTGAGTTCTTACACTTGACTTTACTACTTTTATTTCACCCTCATTATTAACCACAATTAAGAACAATTTCCTTTGGTGACCTTAGTGCCCAACTTCATACTTCTCATCATATCGAAAACAAAATCTCGTAGCATGTTTTTCGTCCAATTCTTCACTATTATGCACTCGAGAGTTATATGGGCCTCAAGACTCTTTCCTTATTCCTGTTCCAACCACCACATTAGAATTGACAATAGTGTTGAAATTGGAACTAGTGGTTTTTAGGAGCAAAGTACCAGCTAGTTTGGATGGAGTAGGAAGCAACGCAAAAGCATCTTGTAAACGCTTAGGTATAAACATCCAAACAGGATGTTGAATCTCGTACTTCAAGCCACTCAGAAATATGTTGATAGCGTGTTCCTCTTGTAATTCAACTCTGCTTAACAATATGTCAAATTGGTTCTGGTGTTTTGTCGTTGTCTAATCTTGTTTTAGACTCATCAGAAGCTCCGAGAGTGGGTCATCGAACACCTTGGAACCAAACCCAACTGAGATAAGTTGGACAAACTCAGTCCATGACATGACCGCAGTGGTTAGCCCAAGTTTGATTTAGTTTCGAAACCACTGAAGCGCAACATCATCTAAGTGGAAATTCTACTTTGAGGCCTCGGTCGGAGAAGTTACTTGTATCTATTGCTTCTATTGATGAAGAGCCACTATATTTGGAGGCTAGAGATTGCATGCATTATGTTTCAGAAAATATTTAATTTTGTTGAATGCTGATTCCGATGATACACGAACGAATGTCCTCCGACTCGGTGTCGTATTTTGTCATAACCTTTTGAATAGAACTAAAAGTTGGCTCCTCTATTCGTTTTCAATGATCCGACTTCTTAGTGTTTTCTGCCATTCTCATCACGGTACAAGAGAACCGCTCTAATACAACTGATGCACATACGTAATTCAGGAGGACCATGCAAGGAACTAAATTAAAATGGAGAATCAATCCAGACAAGATCAATGGATAGAGAAAGTAGAAGTTAAGAAAAAGAGGAAGAAACAAGTATTGCCGCATGAAAGAGCAGAATGAAAGAGTAATATATTGATAATTGAAATTAACACATTACAGAGCAGAATGAAAGAGTAATATATTGATAATTGAAATTAACACATTACAGATTTAAATTATAACTTTCACGATGAGCTAACTACTCCCAACAAAAGACAATTCAACACTCTAACTGCCAGCCCTTCTAGCTTGCTTCCATGTGTCTCGATGTTAATTTTGCATCAAAAACTCAATGTGTCTAAAATTGAGATTCAAAATTTTTAGTCTAGAAATTTTAATTTTCCAATTCTCTCAAATTACATAGAGTAAGGCCTTCTAATTTTGCAAATGTGTTCTAATGTGCATGGCCTACGTTCATGCAAAATGTCAAGTCTTAATACTCCTTCTACATAGAGTTGCCATCAACGAGTCTCTAATTAAATTTTTCACAACAAAGATCCGAAACAGAAGTAGATACATGAAATTGTAACACTATAAAACTTAGAAACAGCCCATATATACTCTAAGATCAATGTAAAAAAATAGACATAATTACCTAACAAAATTTTGCTATTAAATTAAATACTTTTAACTGAAAATAATTCATCAGTTCAAGATTCTAAGATTAAATTACTAGTCTTTCAACATTACAAATAGTCATAAATTTCTCTCTTTTATTCTTATTACATTGTTCAAAGAGTGATAGAAGAGATATAAACTACTTCTTTTAACTATTTACTAATATATGTTATTCTGATTGGATCCGATCATATTAATGAACCCATTATGAGCGTAAAATCTAACCATAAATCATACGGCTACACTGAAATGAACCAAAAAAAAAAAGGGGGGGTGGTCTGATCTCCTCATACAGCCTTAATCAGGACCATCAGTCAGTTTTGCGGTGGGAAGCGCTTTGCTCTTGTTTTTGGTGGTCCAATGAACAGTTCAGTCTCCACATCTGAGACTGTACTACCTTCTGGATATGGCATATTATCTCTTTGATCTTTTGAACCTTCCCATGGTTGCAGGCCGCACTGTAATGCAGGATTTGGTCTCTATTTAAAAGTTTCAATTTAGTGAGACTTTAAAGCATGCACGTAAAAGCACAAAAGAAATAAAAAAATAAAAAAGTACAATATCCAAAATGAAGAAAAAAGAAAATTGAAGACTGTGCTACCGTGAAATATGTTTTCAGATCTTACAACACTAAGGTAAAAGAAGTTGCTAAGATTTCAAATTCTCTTTCTTCCCTCTCCACACAGAGAGAAAGAGAGAGGGAGGAGGAAGGAAGAAATAAAGAAAGACAAAGACCTAAAACAAATGGTCTTGCAATATAATGGCACTCCTGAAGTCATTTTATTGACTATTTCAGTGACTTGACTTAGCAAATTCAAGTCACAATGCAGTGGCCTTGCTGTTACAATGGTACCAGCCATTATATTTCCTCATTTGCTGAGGTATCTAAGTGGAACGATGCACAATATTGGTAATAGTTGGATACAAGCAATAACGAAATTGAAAAGCAAACCTTCACCTTTTCGGAAAGCCTTCCATTTTCAGCTGCCAATGCTTTCTCCTGGCATGTTTGCGTGATGAGGAACAGAAAGTTAGTGATCGAGTGACACGGTAGATAAAATAAAATGTCATCTTCAATCGCTAAGGACTAAGCGAACACAAGAAAGTATGCTCAATATAGGAAAACATGTTCTCTCCATATAGATTCCTGCAATAAAATTATCTTACATATTTCATTTCTTTTCAGAAACTTCTTAGCATCAAAATGAAGTTCTAGTTTTAACTTAAGTCTACATCTAACCTTAGCTGTTAATTACCTTTTCTATCAGTCGCTCAATGTGTTCTTTGAAGGCCTGATTCTGCGAGAAAAAGGGACAATCATGTTAGCCATTCAGTTGGACAAGATATAAGGCAAAGATGCAATGCCGAAGGGCGTAACAGACCTTTCTGGCTCGAACTTTGCTTACACTCCTCTCCAACTGCTGCTCTATCTGGTGTAACTCTTCCGTGGTGCATGATCCTAATTCTTCTCCAAGTAGTTTTCTGAAGCATTCAAGCTATTAACGTTAAAACCCTTTATGACATTGAGGCGGGAAAACAGAAAAGTTTTACGACTAGTTAGGCCTTCAAACCGTTTCGAAACTTCAAGAAACTCAATCTTCTTCACCATGGATGCTGATTCATCCTTCAACTGCTGCCATTTTGAATTGAAATGTATGAGAAAATAATTCAATAGCACAGATAACCTAGCAGCCAACGAAGGCCAAAATCAAAATTGAAAACAAAGTGCTAAAATATTCAACGTCTGACGCATTCGGCGAATGGAGATCAATCAATGAAACGTTCACTTCATTGTTTAGTTAACCTGCATGTTTTTTTCATTTGGCGTCTGGCTGATTTGAGTGTCTTTCATGTGCCTCCTATAACGTTCAGTTGTCCCCTGCAAGCTGAAGCAATGTAGCAAGCAATGAATAAGTTCCAGTTTTGCTCAAAATTAGTGAGGACTTCTCCTCAACGGTGGGAAAAGGGAAAAAGGGAAAAAAAGAAAAAAAGAAAAGTTTATCCTTTGCAGACAACAACACCGGGGTCCAATCTAACTCTAGTCCTAAAGGGCAAAGTGGCTACCGGCTAAGTGCAAACTACAATCTGAATTCAAGACTTGCCCTAAGGGTTTCTACATTCAGCCACCAACTCATATTAGTTCTGGTAAAAACCAGGCTTATGGTAAAGCACATGCATGTACAGCCTCAAAAACATTGGGATTTTTCTCAGAAGCACTGTTTCGCTTCATGTGGGAGTAGAACTACTCTCTTTGATCATTATGCCAATTCTACCAACCAGAGTTAGGGGAAGTAGAGCTACTGAAATCAACTGAAAAGAAATAAATTATAAAGACAGAAAGAGATTGAGCTCATACAGTACTAATAGCATACTAAAATATCCCAGACATCATTGCATGCTTTAATCATGTTAATTTAATTGAATTCGCTACATCGAATATACATGTAAATAGAAATTATAATGCAACAAAGTTTATGAGCATAAAATATGAAGATTTCTTAAGCAAAACGGGAATGAGAATTCAAAAATTCCATGACGTAACCTACATTAATTAGCCATTACTCATTTAGGGATAAAACCTATGTCTTTGCATTGATATCTCCAGGACCGCACCTCAATGGTTTTCCAAGGAGATTCATCGATTGGATTTGTAAGATCACTTGTAGTGACAAAAGAATAATAACCCTTATGATCTTAGGCTAGATACAATAAATGCTTTACTGTGCCAATAAGCGTTCAAAACGTCAACATGTGATGAATTGCCGAGAATTTGCAAAGGAATTACCCTGGAACCTGCATTAAGTAGTTTAATCGAACTCGTTCATCGTAAATTTGTGAAATTAGATTTCTTTCAGTTGCCATGGAAGAATTACAAGACCCCTAGCTTGACTTGGTTCCGAGTAGTTCAATAACGTGTTCGCGCGCGCGCGCGTGTACTATGCAGGGTAGAACTAAATAAACTACGATTATGATGATGAAACTATTCCATTGTTATTTGATAGCGACAAAATTATATTAGTGTAAAAAGAATGCTTAGCTGACAAATAATTCACTTCCAAGGGAGCTTTATTGTAAATTAGTGCCCATCACCAAAATAAAGAAAGTTAAAATTTTGTCTCACATCAAATGTAAGACAAAATTGGAACCGCATATGTTGCATGAAAACAATAGGTTTAATACTAATGAGATGTGAGAATTGCTAGTAGTTAGACTAACTTCTTCGAAAATTTTAGAGTAGTTAAAAATTTGAATATTTCAAGTTAAAAAACTTTTTATCAAAATGCAAACATAAAGCGATAAAAGTGCATGTGCAAGTTTTTGTGTGGAAAACTATAGATTAACGATTGGATTAATTTTGAAAAACTTGGACTAGATCAGAATTTGAACATTGTGAAGAAGTTTTCAATCTGCCACCAGCCACCTTGTGCCCTGGTGATAGAACAATTGAGCTTATGTTTGTTTGTCTAAAATTACCTATGGGTGAGTATAAATAGATGGGTGTTTTTTTTATGTGAATCAAGCCTATATATAAACTTGCCCTCAAGTTAAGAATTTAAGAAAAATAGACAATGCATGAAGAGTGCACGAATATCAGCAGCTATAAAAGGATTGCTTGACCATAAAGACCAATCATAAATAGAAAATCAAGATCGTTGCTGTGTTTCCTAGAAAACTTCCATGAGCAAGGTCATGGAGATTGTAATGCTTGAACATAAAACATTTGCAATACTATATTTTTGATATTTGAAGGGGGATGTTGGAAATCATTTTGAGACTGTAGAATAGAATATGGTCATTTCAACAAGTCTTTACTGTTATTTGAGTCACTAGATTCTATACTTTAGATTTTCTAAAAAGATTTTACACAAGCATTGGCGTTCCTACCATGTTTTCTTATTCTAGTCATTACCAGCCAAAAACGATGACTGGTAAGAACATACAAAAGCATCAGCTTTAATTTAAATTGAGGCCTAACATTCTTACCATAAACATCAGCATTCTTAGCCTAGCATTAGACTTCCTACCATGTTTTCTTATTCTAGTCATTACCAACCAAAAACTATGACTGGTAAGAACATACAGAAGCAACAGCTTTAATTTAAATTGAGGCCTAACATTATTACCATAAACATCAGCATCAAACTGAGTCATGAGAATTGAGAACAACCCAGATGGTTGGACACTTGCAGTTCTAGTCATGAAGTGTTTTACATTGTGACAATGTTAGTATGACCCATTTGAGCGAAACTAACACCTTCCCATTGTTTTATTGCTGCATGCAAAAGCTAGTGGACGAAGAGCCTAGGATGATATGGCCTACTCACCATTTCAGATGCCCTCATTGTCTTTCTCTAGTGATCTATATAGAGATTAAAAAGTGAAAAACAAAAGAATTCTCTTTTTTTCACGCCGAATGCTCCAAATTTGAATAGGAATTATTAGGTAGGTGGGCTACAGATTATCTACCACAAAATGAAAGAGGAGGACTGATTACAATTTTTTTTTTTTTTCTTTTTGTGGGAGCAAAGCGCTAATTACAAATTAAGGGAAAAAGAAAGGGGTGAGATTACCTATAACTACATGTGTATTCAACATATTTATGGTGTCGCGCTGTGAATTCATAGATTTTCATTGTATGTTGTGTCCAATTTGCTTAAAGTTGGTTCAATTTCCTAATAAGTATACTTAAAAATTTTATTAGAATACTTACTATTGTCAATCGCTGTTCTTTTCACTCTATCTTGCGATTTAAGTACCGGTTAAAAGCACCATGGTTAGCTGGTCATATGAATGTCGTCTTTCAAATCCATCTCTGTAGATTTTATGACACAAACAAATAGCTTTTCAAAGGAATGGAAGTTGAATTTTTTAGTTTTTAGCTTCTTCTTCTTCTTCTTCTTCCCTTCTTTTTTTTTTTGGACAAATATTCCTCGTTAAAAGTGGCTAGCAGAAAAACAAAACACTAATAAGATCAAGGGAATTAGAAAAAGAATCTGTACAAAAACAAAGGGATCAATAAGAGAAGATCTGTGAACTATGATCATGATCACTGAAACTGGTGCTAGTTAACATGTGTCGGCATGCCCTTGTTGTTTATATCTCTCTGTGCGCGCGTGTGTGTGGCGAGAGAGAGAGAGAGAGAGAGAGAGAGAGAGATCGTGCCCATATCCCTAAGGTGCAAGTACTAGCCTATCCGCTTAAACATGAACTCTAAAGTTAGTTTATGAAATCACAAAAAAAAAAACAACAAAAAGCAACAAAAAAAAAAACAAAAACAAAAAACAAAGATCTAAACCGTATAATTCGATTGTCCCAGAAAAAGCATAAGATATAATTTAATAAAAAAAAGCACAAAAATCAAGTAAATTAGCGGTGTAAATCAGTGAAAAAGTAGTACCTGGAGCTTGCGAATTCATACATCTTCCCTTTTGGAGAGAAGACAATAAGGGCAACCTCGGCATCGCAAAGAACAGATAGCTCAAATGCCTTCTTAAGCAGCCCATTTCGCCGCTTGGAGAAGGTAACTTGCCTGCTAGTGGCATTCTCTATGCGCCTCATTTGAGTCTTTCCTCTCACCATTTCTCTCCGGCCAGACAAAGGAGTAAGCTTTATCTATTCGAAAGAATCAAAAGCCATAAAATTGAGATAGTCTGTTAAGGAATTAAGGGGTTTAGTTTCAAAAGGGACGTTGAGAAAGTCTCTTACCAACTATGCTATACTCTGAAGAGCTTTTTGAAGTAAAAGGTATCGAGAACTGAGGCAATCTGAGATTTCTGTAAGCGAAACTAGGCATACCCCACCATTGCGGAGTTAAATTTTGTGATGGATTGATTTACGGACACACCACCCCATGTCAAATACTTCAGTATTTAACGTGAGTGTGTTAAGTGAAAGTGAATGCGTGAGGGGGAGACAGACAAGAGAGTTAAGTGTTTGTTTGTAATCTGAAATTTCATCGTCAGGAAGTTACAGAGCTTGTTTTTATACGAGATTTTGTACAGAGAAAAAAAAAAAAAAAAAAAGGTCTCAGTTCATTAATTGAATCTCAACCAACAATTCAACTTAACGTAAGTAGATTTAGTTACATAATACTAACTCAAAAAAAAAAGAGTTAGTTACTTGCTACTAACCAATTAGAAATTTCCTCTTATCATAGAAAGCTAACACTGTTCCATGCCTCGGTTTAAAAATTTAATTTCAATATTAAAATAAAATCTAAAATTTTATGAAATATTACAACTAGAGAGAGATAATTTGTGACCTTGCAATTGATTCATTCTCACTTAATTTATTTTACCCTTTGTATCGCTAATAAAGTAGAGAGAGAGAGAGAGAGAGAAACGAAGAGAAATATAAAATTAATCAAAAGTAAAAATAAGAAAAAGTTTTCAGTCTCTTTACGTATGAGAAGGGATAATTTAAAAAAAAAAAGTTAAAATTTTTATTTAAAAAGGAGTGAAAAGTGATAATGAGTTATAATTCTAATTATTTCCTCATACTAAAATTTATAAGTTTTAATTAAAAAAAACTAATTTGAGTAAATTATTCATTTTATGGATCAATTAAAAAAAATCAATAACTCTTTTCAAAATTGAAACAAATTAATTTAGTAAATAAAAGAGAAATTTTTCCTATTTATCAGACACGAGAATAATCATCTTTTGTCTTATTTTATCTCCCTTTTTCCATCTCTTACCCAAAAGCAAACAAACACCCCACCTTTCCTTATTCATCGATATTCTCACCATATCACCGACCAAATAAATAAATAAATATATATATATATATATATATATATATATATCAAAGCTCCTCAAAACCAACCTATATCAAGAAACAAAATATGCCACTATATATCTTACTATATTTAGAGGATGAAAACCACACACTTCGCTTATTTTAGTAAAACCCATGACTAAGACTACCAAAAGCAGAAAATATACGTTGAAATTTTGATGAGATGAGAGAGAAACTTGGTGGACTCTGCCATTTTCTGTTTCTCCCCTAACTTTATTTGCCATTTCCGGCTGCCTTTTCTGATTCTGATAAGGGTCTGATTTTTCCCGTTGAAAAAAGGGTGTGGTAGGAAATAGTTGAAAATTGGGCTCATTCGAGTGGCGGCCATGTAAAAGGCAAAAGATTTATGAGGAACATTGGGCAATTACTATGAGAGAGAGAGGTGGAATGCATCAAACAGTACAATGATGTCGTCGTCCGTACAATACCGTGGGAAGTGAACCAATGAGGAATCGAAAACGCATCGAGGGTGGGCTCATTACCTTTTCTCCTCGTCAAGGCCACAGGTGGTTTGCGCGTTCATTTCACATTTCAAGTTTCCCGGGGAAAGTTGGGGGGCCACTGTCGCACTGCCAATTTGACATCTTCTTCCCGTCCTATTGGATGCTAAAGAGGTACGCGTACATTGCCGACACCCCATGTCTCCCGTTCATAGCACATGCTATTCCCATTTGTTTTTTTTTTTTTTCTGGGAAAAATCTCCCTGTAATAGGGAGGAAGTCATCGTAGAGAATTTCCTAGCTTCGCTGAGTTAAATTTAATGTATGGTGGATACATGTGACATATATCATATCAAAAGGTGCTTACGACCACAATCTAAAAAATAATTCATATCTGTTAATTGCATATACTTCTGTTTGTTGTCCCTTTTGTTGAGACGTACAAAATTTTTGTCGTGGTCTATCAAAAAGCAGCTTGCCCACTCACGTTGAAATTACAAAATTCGTTGAGAATTTTTTGTTTTTTTGTTGATTTTTTTTTTTTTTTTGGTTTGGACCCAATCAGCAGTTGATTGGCGCATGAAGAGCAAATGCACATGAACTCCGTAAGTTAACCCTAACAATTATCTAGCTCCACCACTCATCATTGTGGTTTAGCAATCAGACGATGGATCTGAGTCTTTGTTACAGTATTTAGTGGCACTAAATAGAGGTCGTAAACGTATATACCTCTGGAAGAGATCTCGGATTTCTTTTGTTGGTAACCATGAAATATACTCCTCTGATGAGTCTCTGTCGAGTTTAATTCATAGGTCAACTTATTATACAAAGGGAAGATATATTTTTTCTGATAAAATTATGAAATACCATTTTTAATTTTTCATTTTATAGACCAAATAGTAATAATAATTGTTATGTGGCTCCAATTTTGGGGGGGGGGGGGAATTGCGCTGCTCCATTTCCTTTTCCTCGCTGACATTTGATGTTTCCTGACAACCTTTCTTTGGAATTTTCACCTGCTTCTTGTACGAGAGCCAATTGCTTTAACCTTTCGTGCTCGTTGGCTCGGGACTTAACCAAGGCATGGGATACCAGAGGATTCCGAAACTTGCGCTTGTGGTTATCCTCCAACAACTGCAAATATTCACAAATGCTCAAGCATCAATGTAGGTATATTAGCATTGCCACGTTTTCATGGCACTTGATGAGGTATCACGAGTTGTCCGGCCTCTCCAAGAAGTCTTACCAGCCACAAGACTTGTCCCTTTAGCAACAATCAATTCTGAAGGGTGGCAACTTGATTCCAAGCGGTCACCATCCTTGTACTGCTCCACATACCCTAAGAAATATCGAAAACGGTGTAGAAATATATATCGAAAACGGAACTAGTCAAATAATGCAAGTAAATTTTAGAGTCGTAAAATATATTTGCAGAATAAAGAACAAACGACGATCCGTTGCTACGGTCTAATTTCTTTCCCGAGAAATTGGGTGGCATTAGCATATGTTGGCGATTTTTCCCTTCAATTTTCTGTTCCGTTCCACGTTCCTTTTACTTTATTTTTCCCGGGAGACTTCTACTGTTCTGCAAGAAGAGCACCTGTGCGCCACCATCAGACATTTGCCAATAGTCAGAGAGTTGTTCGTTGAAGAACGCGGTCCTATATAAGCATAGGCCACCGAATTCATTTTCAGTATGGGACCCCAATTAAAGGAACTTCACCTGTGACCATAATTGCCTTGACAGTACACAGCGTTCACATGATGAATATCGTCAAAGGATAAGGAAATGAATAGCAATACGCAAACACTTACTTTCATCTTCCCCCATTTGCAATTTTTGTTTCTTTCCTTTTTTTGTCCTGTCAGGCCTTAGATGGTGCTCATACAAACGCTCCAGAAAATGCCAACACGTTCTTTTCTTGTGTTTTTGTTTTAACCTTTTTTTCAATTCTCATTAGTAAATAAGTGCATAGGAAAAATTACAAACGCAAATATTCCTTTTCTTAAATTTCTCTCAATATCCAACTAAAATATTATCTCTCTATTCATTTTATTCTCTTTAATTTTTATCTTTTTCAAATAAGCTACGAGAAAATAAATTTTTCTTTATTTCTCTTCATTTCTTCCACAAAATTTTCTTCCACAACATATTTTGTATCAAGCGCAGCTTGATGTATAAGTTAACTAAAAAAAAAACGTGTAACATATAAATACTTAAAGGTGTTCGATTTATAGGTTGGAATCGAAATGGAAATTGAGGAGAATCAAAAACAAAATAGTTATTTTTAGGATATATTTAATTTATTTCAAAATTAAATTTTTTTGTAGTTGTTTGGTTCTAATACTATTTAAAATTTGAATTTCTTTTTATTTTTTATTTTATAAATAAGAATTAATTTCTCATCTCATTTATACCTCTTCTACCTCAAATTTTGGTCAATAAATCACAGTTTATTAAGTTATGTAAGAATAATATTTTAAATGTATTTTACATTATAATTATTTAAATTGACCAAAATTTAGGAAGAGAATTGTTAGAAAAAAAAAAAACATTGACAACATAGTTTAATTTAAAATCTCTTAAAATTAGATGATGCATTACTTAGATAGAGAAAACTAAGTATATATAGTTTTCTTAGATTGTTACTTATTTGATAAAACACTCTTAGATTGTTTAACTTTATTATAAGAATATCAATTATTTTTACAATTTCAATATTTGTAAATCCTTTTATTTGAAGTAATTCATTTAGTATGATATTACTCCTTTTCATTATTTCTTTCTCATATTCTTTAGCAAGTGCCAATGTATTAGTTAAGATACTAAATTGAGACCTTTTGTTCTATATAAAATCCCTAAAGTTAGTAAACATATTATGAAACTCAAAAGTCATATTTTCTAGTCATGGAATTTATTCTTCACTACATGGAACTTATGCTTCCTTCACTTACTTCTCTTTTGATACTTTTTTTTTTTCGAACCATTAAAAGCAAATCAATTCAAAAAAAGTCAAGTCATAAAATGGCCATCATCACTATCTTTATAATCACTATTAATATTAATGGCTTCATTTGCAATCTCTTATGTCATTTCTACAACGATATTAAAAGCCTTAGCACATTTTCCAGTGACTATATATCTTCCTATTAATACTCCAATTTCATTATATAAAGAAAAAGTAGTATTGAACAATTCTTTAATATCTTCGTAGCTCTATTATTAAATTATAAAACTAAAAAAAATTATTATTTAGAAAATAAGTTAATAAAAAACTTGATTCAAACTTTATTTGTAAAGATCAAATAAATTACCTTGCAATATTCATCGGATACTTCTTTATTGCATATGAACTTTTTGCTACATCATCTTAACCAAATTCAAAGCTACTCAACATTTTGGTAAGTGCATTATATTATATTTTTAAAGTTTTCTACCTAGAATCAATATATAGATCAAACTTTAATCTAGATATGAATAATTTCTCATTCATCAATTCTTCCACTTAGAATAAATGCCCATTTTTTTTTGGCCATTTTCGCTCTTCCATCTATAATCTATAGTTACTTTATGCAAAGATTCTATCGAGATGTAATCTTTCAGAACATTCCATTTTCTTTTGTTTTTCCCTCTACCACGAGTAACTCAACTATTCTTTACAGACTCCATCCTAACCAATGTTACAAAATATTAGAAATAATAATATTCATAAATTGGCTTTTTATATACAAGTTAAAAAAAATGAAAAAATACAAATTCAATTTGTAAGAAAATTATTACATTCATAAAATAATAATAATAATCACTATAAAAAAGTTTTTTTACATAAATAAAAAAATATATATTAATGTAAAATTAGATATCTTCAAAAATCAAATATCAATTATGGCAGGCTTTTCAATAATTAAACATTTTCTATGTTAATTCATTTTGAAAGTTAATCAATGTTAGAAGTTCGAATGCCTCTTATGTAGTCAATCTCATGATCATCATGTCCATAATCTTTGCCATCATGATACTTTTCCACAGTGTTTGTTAGCAATAATCTTTTTTATCAAGTTATGCAAAAGACAACATATCATAACAATACAACCCTACGTTCATATGAGATAAAATGAGGGACTTTAAAGAATTGTCCATCATTCTTTAAGCAAATCAAAGTAACTTTTAATCGTATTTCTAGCTTTAGAATGTTTCATGTTAATTGCAAATCAGATGAACAAACACTTAACACATTCATTACAATATGTCTTTTTCTTATTTGATATTTTAGGTCACCTTTAGAAAATACACATATGCTAATAAAAGTGTCATTTAAAACTCCTAAGCAATTCTACAAAAAATGAAATAATAAAATTCATTAAGAACAATTGAAAAAAATAAATTACTAATTGTGAGATAATATAAATATACCTTAAAATATTTTCACCTTTCATTTGTGCAATCCTCATTATTGGTGTAGGCTTCTTCAGCAATCAATAATGTAGTTTTAAGACAGCTTTTATACTCAAATTAAATTGCCTACTCACAATTTCCACATTCTTAGCAAAGTAGTTACAAATTAATCTAGTTTTCTTATAATAAGATATTATATGAATAAACATTGCCACAATTTCCTTTAATGACATGTTTTCAAACTCCCAATATTTCTTAACATTTCACAAATTACACCAATGTGTATTTGTTCCTTTTCCTTTCAGTTAATTGACATTTATTATATATTGAAACACTTATAAAATACCAACTCATCATTAAAATAATATACATAATAGCAATGATCAATTGGAGTTGATGCATTTGGTTCCTTCTTTTCAAAGTCAAGCCAAAAGGTGTCATTTTTTCTATAAATTACACGAGTCATGACAATAAAAAGAAAAACTCAATTTAAAATTTAGAGAAGTAAGTTTATATATTAAACTTTTGAAAATTAAAAAAAAAATGGAACACAAGTCCTATAAGTCTATAGAAAAGAAGTTATTAAGCTAACTATCCTTCTTTTTATTCATGTTCATTAAAGTCTATATCTAAGTTAGCAATAGACTTATTAAATGCATTTTTGTCCATAAAGCAAGCTAACTTTTGGAGTTGTTGATAACGTTAGTAAGCAATTAACTCATTAAATACAATGGTTATAAAAATTGTCAAAGCATAATATACATGCAAAAACGCATATATTAATTGTTGAAGCATGAACTAAGAGAAAAAAAGAAAAAAAAACATAAACATCTTTGATACCTAGTTAAGAAAATTGAAGCTTTCATATAATAGAGATCAAAGATGCATGAATTAATTATTGGAGAATGAATAGCTAAAAAAAAGAAAGTAAAATAAAAATGAAATAATGTATATGCATATCACAATATGCCCCTATATCTTTAATTATCTAAGGCCATTTTCATGCTTGTCCTCATAATTTTTGCAAAATTTTATTTCATCCCAAAAAATAAAAAAGTACTTGAAATTTACAAAAACCTCACTTCTTATGCATCTGAGTGAGCTAACATTAGGAGTTGCTACTACTCCTCTTAATCTTAGTAACTTTACAAAAGAACTAAAAAGCAAGTGACTAAATCAAGATTAAAAACATAGAATAAATTAGAAAAAAGAGGAAATTATTAAAAAAAAAAACTCCATGGGTATCTAAAAAAAAAATTATTCATTGATTGTTAAAAAAGAAATGAATAAAAGATTAAAGGTGAAGGGTGATGAAAAGAGCTATGCTTTTTATTAAGTTTGTTGAGAGATTTTCTTTTTTCACAATACATCTATTGATTCTTAAATAAAATAAGAATTAGATTGATATGGGTAACTAATAATCATCCATTCTCACCTTTAGGAAATGTGATTCCTAATTTTAAGAGAATAAGAATTACATCCACATTTACCAAATATAAATAATGAGAATAAGTAATTTCCATTTTCATTCTCATTAATATTTGTGTCAAACCAAATGCACTCTTAATGGCTTTTAGGTCGGTGCCAAATATAAGGGATATGCTCTACCTTTTTAAGTAACAATTACTTAGAATTTGCCCACCAAACTAAAGTTTTTAGAATTTAAAGACAAATTGCACTTTTTTAAATCAAAATTTTAAGAACTAAACTAGTCATTAAATAAAAAAATTTTAAAATTCATAATTTAATTGATTTAATTATTTTAATTAAAATCAAGTTAGTAAAATTAGTTTTAATATTAAATGTATATATATATATATATATATATATATATATATATATATATACATATATATAATAAAATTATATATATAATTAATATAATATATTAATAGATGTAAATAATTTAAATTGAATAAATTTAATACAAAGTATATTATAATTCATATTTATTCTAAAATAATATATATATATGTTTTTTGAAAAATAAAATATTTTAATATAAATAAAATAATCTAAATTATAGAAATTAAATGTTAATATAGTACAATATATAATTTCATATATTTTTGATAAAATGCCAATAAATATATCATATTTATTTATTTATTTATTTATTATGATTTATGATTTAAAAACAAACGAAAAGGAAACTATAAAATTATACAACTCTTATTTTCAATAAAACTAAAATGTTAAAAAAAAATGATTTAAACTTGATCCAGTGATGAAAACTATCATTTATATTTGCTTACTTGTCTCCCTAATTTTGCACCAATTTAATCTGGTTCAACGCTTGTTGCCGACTTAATTTACACTAATTTTTTGAAGGCGAGGTGAATTTTTTTGTAGGTGTCACATTGTCAAATTTTCAACTAACTAAATTGAAAAAATTGTAACTAACTGACTGATTCATCAATTTTATCACTAATTTTCAAAATTAATAATTTTTTAGAATAAATTAAATTGAACTAAAACTTAACTTCTGATTTTATCAGTCTAATTGACCGATTATGTTCAATTTTAAAAACCTTGCTTTAAACAGGAAGCTTACTCCTTATGGGCCCTCTCTTTCACTCCCTCTCTCCCATTCACTGGCGCGCGCACAAATTCAGCGTTGCCTCTGCCCCCAATTTCCCATCTTCGGTTCCCCCTTAAGAAATCCATCCTACTCTCAGTTTTCGCTTTCCCCTCGACCGATAAGATTGTTTTCCAGTCATTTCACGTCCGGGTCGAGTTCGGGTTCAAATTGAGTTGGGGTTCGGGTCGACATGCTGCTTTGATCATTCCAAGTCTGCGTCTTAAGCAAACTCTCGATAGTGCCTTGTGGGTTCCTTACAGAGTAAGAAAGAAGCTTTTCGAACTCTCCTCTGACGATTTATGATCATATACTTCAGCTTGATGACCACCCCAAGTCTTTGAAAATGAGAACCTGTCTTGGAAAAAAAAGGTTTCATTTAAAAAATCAAAAAAAAAAAAAAGGGGAAAAACGAGCATAACAATTCAATACCTTTCGGAAGTTTAAAATGGACAGAGTGGATTAAAGCAGCAGCCTATTTCTTTACTAGCTGAGGGGCACTGGGCTGTAGCCGTGGGCCTAAACGGAGGACGTTTTCCAAGCTGCCCATGGTGCAACCCAATGTTTGGTAAGCGTACCAGGTTTTACGTTTCCCACAACGTCAGACAGCCCACCCACTCTGCTATGTCCGTGCTTTGCACGACATAACGTTCTTCTAACCCCGCACCCCACCTCACCCCCCAAGTCGCCCCCTGCCCCTCGGAAACTGTAATGTGTACAGCATGGAGCAGCCCTTCCCTTTCTATAATCCCTTCCACCACACGGTGTGGACGAGATTTAAACACAGGTCTAAAAAACGAAAAATACCAGGAAACTTTGTCAACTAGGCCTAGTTATGCACTCTAAGAATGCGTTTGACATACAAACTAGATAATATAGACAATACCAGATAAAATAATGCGAGATAAAATGGTATAGGATAAACTGGCATAATAGTCTATATTAAGTTTGAATGATATGAAATAAGACAGAATAGTTATTCTGTGTAACCAAACATGGAATAAGGTGTCATAGTACTATCCAAGCCCACGCTATCTTATACTAACCTGTGAAACAAACGCTCCCCGCTAAGCTAATTGACACCTATTTTGCACTCGCATTCATTAGGCACTGAAATGTTGACTAGCAAGAAAAACACTACACAAAATGGAACAGAGACACAGGTTATGCAGAGTGAACTCAATGCTTTCTACAATTTCACAACAACAAAGACATATACATGCATATACAAATCAAGATAGACTAAAAAATATGCATAATAAGATTTTATAATAGTTCTGAAAAACCTTTTACTTTCAAAAATTTTGTATATAATAATAAATATTGAAATATTCAGGTTATTTATCTATATAAATTTAATATTTGAAAAAGTTAGACATTAATTGAATCTAAAATATGTTCAAACTTATGACTTTTGCATGAAGACAATTAAATTAAAAAACTGAAATTGTGTATATTTTTGTGGACTATAAAGGATTAGTTTCCTAATACAACTTATTAGTTTGTTAATGTAATTTAGTTTTGACACAAAAAGTGTCGTAAGCTTGAACAGATGTAAAAATAAGAAACCTTTCAATTGTATTCATTAGAATGTATAACCCAAAGAAGTTAAAAAAAATGTTGAAAAATACCTTACTACCTATATAACTGCTATAACCTACTTCTCTGGCGTTGCCAATGCTTTTTACTCCTCACGTTTCCTCTCGCCATATGATTGTGGTCCCGAGCATGGGTGAACCAGAAACATTTATATTTGTTTGATTGTAGAGTGACATAAAAATGAATTATCCCTAAAAAGAAAAAAAAAAGAATAATTATATGTTGGGGGCATTTATATATCTTATGCATGGTTATATACTTTATAGTTTTAAATTTGAGAAAAAATAAAAATAAAAAAGAAGAAGAAGAAGAAAATGTTATAAAAAAGTATATTTTTTAAGGAGAAAAAATAAATAGAAAAAAAAATGATAAAAGGGCATACCTTTTAAGAAGGTAAAGCACGTTAAAAATTGTTAGCAACAATTAACAATAATACTAAAACAACACATAAGGTTACTTTCACAAAAGAGTACAAAGTGATTCAACTTTATAAGCAACTAATGATTAATGGGTATACTATTTTATTTTTGATTGGCATTAATAATTTAATTTTTTTTACTTTAAAGAAAAGAAAGCATCATTGTAAAATATAATAGAAAATTTGTCTACATATTAATTTGTCCAATGCACAGTTAGAAAGTTCTATGACATCACCAAAATTATTACTAACTTGTATCATTTCCTCTTTACATCTTTTCTAAACCTAAACAAATAGAAAAAAAAAAATCAGCACATTTGCTTTACTTTATCTTTTCAAAATTTTCGTATTTATCTATTTTTGGGGATAATTACATTCCATGCCCTAAATTTAGAGGATAATTATCATTCACACCCCACGATCCTGAAAATTACACGATGCAAACTGTAGCTTAAATTCGGCAACAAAAAGCATCATCTGTCCATGGGCTGCAAGCTAGCGTTAGATTTAATTACAAAAAAATGGTGTGAAAAGTGCCCCAAAGTAACAAAAATGCCCCGTTCTTGTTGGAAAGGGAAAAAAAAAAAAGACCATCCCTGCTAAGCAACCTATAGTTGCTGCTAACAAGCAACTGGAAATGAAGTATGATGCAGCGCAAAATGCAGGCAATATCAAAGGTCAAAGGCCACATTCAAGCAAATCAGCATATTTCTCCGAGTTCAATTTATCTAGGAAAGGTAAGAACTAAGCGTATTGATACTTGAGTGTTAATAAGGTCAGAAGACGCCTTAACAGTTGAATGAACCAAAGCAAATAGGCAGCTGCACATAAACAATGACCACATTTTTCATTAATAGTAACTAAGTTTTTTTCACAATACAACATTTAGAGTTTAGCACTCTGAATGCCGTAAACACACATGGGAAGATGTTCCCTTTTAACCATTGCCTAATGAAGAGAGTATAAGGGTTGCCGCAATCCAAGCATTCACAGGCAGAGTAAAAGAGCAGCTCCAGTAGGATGCCGATGATAAAATGGGAAGCCAACTTGCAAAGCCCATAATATTACTCTTATCGGGAATTCAGAATAGAATTACAGAAGAAACAATGACTTATTCATAGGATGACGGATTCACTTACCGGATCCTCAAGCGCCGCCGCCGCCTCCTCCTTAACGACCTATCGCCCTCCGCCGCTCAGTCCTTCGCTAGAGATCTGTGGGTTGGAGAGAAGAGACACAGAGAGAAAAGCGAGAGAGAGGAAGCGAAGGACACTTCTCAAACTGAAGGTTCAATATCGGAAATAGGTCCGGCTAACTCCATCGTTTTGCCAAACCCCACAATCCCCAGTAGCCTTTGTAAAGATCTGAGATCGGCCGTGAGACCCAAATCAACCTCCTTGATGTAAAAACAAAAAAGACAACAAGAAAAAGGCTTCCTTAGAACAAAACCTGATGTCACGGGCGGTCACGATATCGACACCGCTGCTAATACACGCCCCATGGACGCTGGCGATCACCGGTTACTCGCGCCGCTTGATCGCAGTGATGAAGACGTGTAAGAACTTGAAATCTCGCAGGAGACCTGCGCTGGCGTGGCCCTGGTCGCCAGAGTGGGAAGGTTCGGTGGTGGATGAAAGCAAGCCGCCGGCGGATGCATGAACTTGATATCTGTCGCAGCCATAAGCGAGAGGGCGAGTAGTGTTTCGCAATTACGTTTTTCATTATTATTATTATATAGAAGGGCAATATGGTCTTTTCATAATTTTTATTAATATAGACCGACATCTCTTTCTTTCTTTTTTCTTTTTTCTTTTTTTCTTTTTTTATAATCTTCCTAATCCTGTTAAAGGAAAACATTAAACCAAAATTGTGAATTAGGGAAGAAAGGAGGCTGAATATAAGAACCACAGTTAAAAAATTAGAGAGTTTTGAAAAATTAAATATGATGAGATGATTCTGTAACGAGGAAATAAAATAATTAAATATGTAAAATCAAGACTAGTAATAAGAGACAAAGTGACCAGGATAAAATAAGTAATTCTAAATAGATAATAATATTCTTAAAAATAAGTGGTAAAGCTATAATTATGGAAATTTTTTTTTTTTTTTTTGTAAAATTCTCCTCTGTATAATCGTAACAAGATGTTTCTCAATCTTCATTCTCTCACATGGGGTGAAAGGAATAGTGGAACCTTGTTGTTAATGCTCTCGAACGTAGGTGGAAGTGATGAGACATAGAGAGGAGGAGACAACTCAAGAAACAAAGAATATATGTCTGGTAAAGACTTGATTGATAGATAGAACGCCACGTAATGCAATCAATTGGGATCTCATTTCTGTCATTGACTATGCACGATACAATAAAAAGCCAACCAATTAAACTGAACTGGTTAAATCAAAACCATCTTCCAGGGACATCTCAATACTTTGGCAGCAAGGTTAAAAATTCACCTTTACTGCTCTCTCTCTCTCTCTCTCTCTCTCTCTCTCTCTCTCTCTCTCTCTCTATTTCTCTCCGGCTACAATGAAAGCCAAACTGGGGGGGGGGGGATTCGCACTTAATTGCAGCCCAGTTACAATCGCAGTTCACAATCTCCCTCAGCATTGAATCTACCAGCTTCTGACTAATGACCACTCCTCGTGCAACAAGGCGAAAAGAGTGCTATCAGCAGAGGATTCTTTCTAAGGCAAGAAACAAAATTATGCTTGCTGATGCTGCCGTCACCATCCGTATCAAATAGAGTGAAGAGCTCGTGGATCTGCATGTAAACCTAGCGGTTCAGCTTCCATCATGTCATTTGCATATCTTAGGTTACGTGAATGTCATTATCATTAATGTATCTAAACCATTCACAGAAAGTAGCTGAAATAGTTTACTCCGTATCCGAGCAAAAAGATTCTTTCCATAACTTTTGGTGCAGGGAAATATCTAACGACAATTGATGATAGGTAAAACGATCACTTACCTCATCCTCATCCAAGTCTGGGACTGCTAGTCTAAGAGCATCTCCCAACTGGTCCATGCACAACAATCAACCAAGGGTGCAAGTCAGAATGGCAGAACTAACATGGAGATAAAAAAAAGGGTTAGGAAAGACAACATACTTCTTCTTCTGAAATTTGATTGTCTTGTTCAGTATCACATGCAGTAAAAGCCAATTGACAAGCTTGCAGGAATACTGGTAGGTTCATGACATGAGATGATCCATATAAGAACTGCAAACAAAAAAACAATACATGATTATACAATCAGATGCAGCGAAACAAATACGTAAGTGGAACTGTTTCACTCTAAATGTACCTGAGCACTTATTGCAACTTTAATCAAACTTCTATCACAAACAACAAACACAAGCAGGTATGCCTAATAGCATCTAACTTCACATCAAGAGTAGCATATAATCACCTGCTTGAATGTGATTGACCCAATCTTCTCCACATCAATGAACCCAAATACCTGCAACCATGATAAAACAATGAAGCAAGAGGGAGATGCAGTAAATTCACATGCAGGACAAAACTACAAAGATAAAAATTAGCTGAGGCAGTTTGTTTTGATGTCCTCAACAGATGTTTGCAAAATTTACATGACTTGAAAAATTGCCAACTCATTGTGCCAAAGCAACATCCTCATAAAATATGCATTTCATTTCAGATTTTTTTTTTTTTTGACTAAAAAGTAAAATACACGATGATGTCAATAGCAATCAAGCTGAAACAGCATGGCCAAGGAAGAAGATGACAGTATCCCAATTTCAGCACATTATATATTTTTTAAAACAACTAACCTCCTCTGAAAGGCTACAAGCTCTAAGCTTCATACCCTGCAGAAAATTGGGGAATTTGACACGACCACTGTAAATAGGATGAAAGAATTAGAACATAGATTTCAAATTTCACCTTCAAAGAGAGAAAAAGCAAACTTTGTGGAAGAACTGGGTCATAGGTACAGGCAAATCATCCATGGATTCCATCATTGATTAATGCAGACTAATAAATTTTATCTTGTAGACGGCATAAATTTAAGGGATCTTCTCATATGATGTTTGAATATCATGCCAGAGTACAGGTCTGTCATTGGCTTTGCCACACTAATTTTCAGCCAAGCAAGCAAGGCCATGGTTTAATACACACGGTAGCCAAAATAACCTCTAGGAAAAAGCAAGACCAAGAATGTCTGACACTAGTCATAAGCTAAATATTATACCAGGAGTCTGGATTCATTGAGAGAAACTTGTGCAGAAATTCCACAGCTTCCACACTGCTTATACGGAATAACTGAAAGAGAAATAAGCAGATTGTTATCCACAAAAAAGTATGGTAGAATAAGCTAAAAGTTGGGAATCTCACTACTGCACACAAATTTTTAAGACCCCCTTTCAATTACATGAAAAAAAAAATTAAGCAGTCTTACATTGAAGAAACTAGACAGGGTCAGTAGTTTGGCAAGCAATTTTGTGAATGACAACCATGAAATGGGTTTCTAGATGTCAGATGCCAGTCAATGCTTGTGTGTATGGGTGCACAAATATTTTAACATTAAAAGATCAAGTCAATGAAAATATTTTCTATTTATCCAGTCATTTAAAAGAATTGAAATTATGTATGTTCTACTTTCTAGAATTTTGGAACAGAAGGGATCATTAAGAGTTGAGGCTCTTATATCATATACAGACTTACTGATTCCACCTTAGCCATTTCGACAGTAAAACGTGATGGCTTCTCCTGCATTGTGATTAACGAGTGAAATATCAGCACCAATAGCTATAGCAGTAAGACTGCTTGCTTTGAAAATGATGTAAGCTAGATATGAGTTATCCAAATGATAAACATGACAAGACACTATTAACTTTATAGTTGAATGGACATCCAGTAGAGACAAAAAGAAAATACAAAGAAAACTGAGTTATGCCCACTACAAGCTACCATATGTCTCTTTTTCATTTTGAGAGCTTGAAAGTAACCACTACCTGCTCTAATAAAAAGCAATGTGATTCAATAGATGGTAACATAAGGCCAAGTACAAGGCCAGAAGATTGTGATGAGAAGAAGGAGATATCAATGATTCAGGAAATTTAGTAGAACAAAGGATTTTAAAAATGTCTACTGCTCAACAAACTGTTTATAATGAATCAAGTTTAGCTGCTGCAAACTACTCATATGCAATCATTAAAAGAACAAACCAAACACTATACACAGTATGGATGAAAAAAGACGCAACAAGCAAGTAAGATGACTTTTAAAAACACTAAAACTATATGTAATACCTGCTTTGACTGAGATGCTCTCATGAATAGCATCACATCCCCATAGGAATGGAATGTTTGAACAACATTCAGGCAAGTTGCCATAGCATTGCTAGTCTGCATAGTATGATATTCATCAGTCCATGGTCAGTGAAAATTGAAAGAACCAAGGAACAAAGGACAACTCATATCATAAAAGATGGGCAGCACTACTTTGTGTATTTGATGGTCAAGAGACCAATAAAAAATAAAAATTAAAAATTAAAAAGTCCAACAAAGCAGTGGGATTAAATTAATTGGAAGCAATCACTCACCATTCGGGCAAACTGGGCAGGATCATCTTTGTTACAATCAAGGGCTGAAACAATAGGCAAGTACTCTACCTGTCCAATTGACAGTAAATTGCACCAATCAACTCTTAAACTATGTACTGGTTGGACCTTGTTACATCGTAAGCAAGGTTCAAGGGTCATATCAATTAGGATGGACAGTATACCTCCATAAAGTTGTGAAACTGTGTAAACATTCTAAACATGAGCTTCCCCAAAGAAATATTGCCCCTGAGAACAACAGAAAAGCAAAACATGCAAGGTAAGTATGATGAATACAGCAAGCAGCCAAGATGCAATTTTCAGCATGTTGTACCATGATTGATCAAAGTGAACATGGGGATAGCGAACAACTACTGGTTGGACTGGACAACCGGGGATGAATGCACCAAGTTGAAAAGAAGCAAGCGCCCTTCCATTTGTTGTTGTTCCCTCAGGAAATAATAGAATTGGAGGAAACTTACTGCACGAAGCCTTTCTCTGTATTTAGATCCTTGAAAGCACATTTCTGTATCAATATAGCTTATAAATCGATCAAAAATCATGTAAAGCTTTTCTAGCAAAGTATCACAAAATGATTGTAGGATAAGCATTTGACATATAATTGTATCTCCAAACTTTATATATTTTTGAAAACACTTTAACCAATTTTAAAAAATTAAATTATCATCCAATTAGGAATGACAGAAAGGACACAGTGTATGATGCAAAGGCAGGATCATCTCAACACACTCAGGCCACAGACAGGACTACGCATATATAGAAGAAAACAACAGACATTCCACTGAACATGAGAATTACATTAGATATCCAAGGACAAACTATCACAGAATAG
The DNA here is from genome assembly GCA_020883675.1 of Bruguiera gymnorhiza. Lineage (NCBI taxonomy): Eukaryota > Viridiplantae > Streptophyta > Magnoliopsida > Malpighiales > Rhizophoraceae > Bruguiera > Bruguiera gymnorhiza. The sequence goes on along the minus strand of JAIRCJ010001055.1, from coordinate 1,542,211 downwards.
CAGGAAAATTCAGAAACTTTCTACCTTTATTTCATTAACGGCATTCTTCCTGGATGATGGCGAGAATCTATCGACATATATGACCTAGTAACACATCACATGACAAGAAACATAACAATCTAAGGGGATTTGCAGAGAACAAACGCACCAGTAGTTGTTTGTTCATAAACATACCTGCATTGCTCTAATAATTGTTCCAACAAAGGGAATGGAATCATGTGACTCAGCCGCCACAATTGTAGGAAACAGTTCGTAAAAATAAAAGATGGGTTCTATGTATGATACGTGATTTGACACAACAATTGGAGCAATCTCCCTAGGCGCAGGCTTCCCTTTTCTTTTTATCCAGTGGTAGCTGCATCAATATTAAAGACCCACATTCATTAATGCCATCAAAGCTAACAAGAGGGGAAAAAAAAAAAAAACAAAACAATAACTATGAAAAGAAAACCAAATTTATTGACTTTTTCCAATTTGTTATTATTACGTCAACTTTCTCACCAACCAAACAACAGACCACATACCCGAAAGAGAAAAGAATACAGCGGGCACAAACCCTAGTGATCCACATAAGCTTAGAGCGCCACTTGGGCATAGGATTATGCTTATCCTTCCATCCCTTTAGGGCAATCAAGGTCGCAACAAAACCAACACACAAGGAAAGCCCAAAAAGGACGAGCCTCGCCGCCGCAAGGGGCAAACACAGCAGAATCTTGATCACCTCATAAACCCCATCAATCTCCGGCGTCATGTTGATAAACGGATCGACCGTGCACTGCGGGGAAACGGACAATCCTTCCGAGCCAATGAACTCGAACGGATTACGAGAAGTGTTGGAGGCAGAGTTGTCGTTAAGGTGTGGAGGAGCGTGGTTGTTGATATGGTTGTGGTGATTGCGGGATTCGACGGAGAACGATCTGGGGCAGGAGTCCTCGTGGACGGCGAGGATTATCTGGGAATCATCGGACGGCTGGGAACCGAGGAGTGGGGAGGTCAGACGGTGGTCCGCCATTGCCGAAACATCGAGAGGCTGGGCACTTTCTTTCTCTATTATTATCTTTATGGAAGAAAAGGGTGACTGCTGGTGTCTCTCATTTTTATGGGAGAAAAAAAATGGACGCTTGTGGGGGCGTGCGTACCCAACTTCCACGCGGCGGAAATTCTTCTCTATAGAATTTTAATTTCTTAAATCGATTTTTTTTTTTATCAAAACTTAAAAGATACACAAATATCACTGGAGATCTTTTCTTTCTATTTGATATAAATTGTGAGAGATCTTTTTTTTCTATTGGATATAAATTGTGAGAGATCTTATCTTTTTCTTTTTATTCAATATAAATTGTGAGAAATCTTTTAATATAAATTATGAGAAATCTTTTTTTTTTCTATTCGATATAAATGATGAGATATTTTTTTTTTCTCTTATCCGACATAAAATGTGAAAAAGAATCCAAGTAAAATATAAGAGTCAAATTCGAAATATAATCTAACTGTAACACAAGGGCATTAAATCAAAATTAAAAAGGAAAAAAAATAAAAAAATTTTATGTGGATTTTATTGTTTTTATCAGCCTTATATTGGTTTTTATTTTTTATATTTTTGAACAAGACTTACATTATTTATCACTCTGATCTAGGGGTTGCACGGTAGAACGAAAATAAAATAATAGTTCTCGGATCCATCCATGTCACATGGGATTTTCTTCAATAATTAACTCAAGTCAGAAATGCTTGAGCTGCAGAGTCCACGCTGTTTGAATACATTATATTATGTTTCTAAGCTGAACCCCACTAAAGCATCAGCCATATCTATGCACATACACAGGATCAGCAGCCTGATGATATATTTATCGATCTAATCCACCCCCACCACCCCCCCCCACATGGTTCCTTCAAATCTAATCCCACTCCCGGAATGTCGGTGCTTCGTATAGAAGCAAGTCTAGGTGTGCTGTCACAATGACGAGCATCCGAGGTTGGGTTCGGCTGGCCCTTCTTGGGTCCTAGACGCACCACAGGCGCGAACCCCTACATAAGAGGCAATGTCAACAAAAGGTTGGTCGGAGTATGTGCAACCACTGCTTGCTGCTAGAGCAGCTGCAGTCTAACCAATTACTGCTCTTTGGAGCTATTCCTCTCGTCGCTACAAACCACGACGTCGTCAGGACCATTGAAATATTCTCTATCATTAAAGAAATATCCATCTTCTTGAGGTTTATAGTCCTTCCCCCTCCATACCACAATCTGCTCCTTATCGAATGTCACAAGGATACAAGGAACCAAGTCCTACAACAAAAGCACGATGTTTATCAAAACAAAACCAAAAATAGTAATCGGGGATGCAAGCACGCTGCAATATTAAGTTCCATAGAATGCAAACTACGAAGAAGAAATTTGAAAATAAGTTTTTCTCACATTTATACACAAACCAAAACAGAATCAAGCAGGCATAAATGCTGAGGTAAATGGTGTTTCTGAAACACATGCACTTGAGCATACATGGAGAGAGAGAGAGAGAGAGCGAGAGAGAGCGAGAGAGAGCGAACTACCCAGATTTATGAGGATATTAGTAGAACAATTTTCTTATGCTCAATTTAACTTTTCAATATATTACAAAACAATAGGAAAAAACTACCACAACAAATCAATGGTTACCCGAAGCTTGCAGCCCAATTTCTTGTAGTCCTTCCCCTCAAGGCCCTGGCAGTCTATCCGAACAAGCTTGCTGGCAAGAAAGGCATCTCTGACCATGGGGACCAGACTACCATAGTAGCCATTTTTCACTGCAATCACAAATTGCAAGTCATGATTGGAGAGGCTTTTTATGAGCAATTTTGGAACCAGAGAACAAGATACCAAGTTTTGTCAAAGCAGGAGCAGCTAGTCCCCTTTTCCTCATTTCCTTCGTCTCCTCAATGCTAAGGCCATCAATTGTAGTTTTGATCAACTTGGGATACACGGGCTCATGAGGTTTCCACAACATTATTGGAATCACAGGCCTTTTCTTGGGATGGTAGTTTCGGCCTCGGTATAACACAAGCGTACCACCATGTCTGTGGATGATCTTCCCAAATGTTTTATCCTGTGTCAAAGCTTGTGTGTAAAAAAGCAGCAATATACCATAGACATTCAAATGTGCACTTTCAATTTATGTCATAAATACAAACTCACTGAAAGAAAAGGCACTAAAATAAAATAAAAGGCAGAAGATAGCAAAAATGACCAACAGAAAAATAGTCCAAAAGAGGCAAATTGCCTATAGCTAAAGAAGGAGAGCCTAGAAGGAAAGAAGATACCTCAAGCTGGGTGCACACATTCTTCATGTCAACAGTGGGAACTCCCATACACTTAATCCTGACTGCTTCGTCATGTTTCCAATGATTATGAATATCGTCCAGCATGTTGTGGGTTAAACCATCTCTCCCTGGAGAAAAGAAAGCGTCAAAAAAGGCAGCAGAGTAAGATGATGGCTGTGTAAATTGCAGAGAATCATCAAAGACACTGTTCTGACTTTCAGGTTGAGGGTTACCAAAAAACATGCAATCATTGAGGTTAAATTACACCGTAAAACCTCTGACTGATACTGATGGATCTTCTGGTCAAAGGAAAACATTCTAAAACAAAAATGTTTCTGCCGAGGTGGTCAATATAGAAGTCTGAAGCAAACTTTGGCAGCACAAAATCTAAGTGATTGGATTAGGGATGCTTCGTCTTACATGTCCCTCAATTTGTCCTAATAAAGTTGACATGAGATTAAACTCCCAATGTACCACCACAACATAACCAACCAAGCAACTAATCAATTTAATGGCATCTACTCATGCAACAAAAAGACAATTTCGAAAGTCACAGTAATTTGATACACTTCACAAACTCTTATTCTACATGTATTGGAAGGTTTCTTTTTTCAAAAAAAAAAAAAAAGGATTGAATATGTGAACAATTACAAGCCAAAGACATGGACAGCAATCAATTAAACCCTTAATTCCCAACCCCCCACAAAACAACAAAAAGAAATCCGATTTTCATAGATGTAAGTACCGAGATTAATCTGCCTCTTGGTCTTATTCCTTTGACACTTATCCACCAAAATCTTCCTCTCGGCACCGTTGAGCGGGGCCCCTTGAATTCTGTCTCTCATCTTCCTCCTTTTCTCCTTCAATTTCGGATCCTCCGCTCCTTCCAAGGATCTCACCTTCGGGTCCACAGCCGGGGCGCAGACTCCGGTCCATATCCTGTCCAAGCGGTCCGGACCAAACGGCGAGTACTTGGGCTCCCTGAGCCCAATCGGCCTGACCGCCGCACTGCTCTCGGTGTAACTGTAGCGGAAATCAAATGGAAGATCGGAATGTATCGTCTTTATGGCCGTCCGGTCGAGCGAGGACGGAGGCCGGTAGGGGTCCTTTTTCTTCTTTGTAGAGTGTGGATTAGAGTTTTGAGGGGTTTGGGAAGAGAGGGACGGCGGGGGTTCGAAGGAATAGTGGTCGAGGAGCTTTGAGGACGCCGTGGCCGAACAAAGGCGGCGCGAGAGGACGGTGGGGGAGATTGAAAGAGCAGTTTGTTTTTGTCGGGAGAGGCGAGCGAGGAGTAACATCAAGGGCGGGTTTTTCTGGGTGGGGGAGATTAGGGTTTAAGGGCACCAGTCGACCAGAAAATGAATGGACACCAATCTGACAAAATGAAACAAAATTCCTTTTTTTTTTTTCACTGTTTCTCTCTTACCAGTCCTCAAGCCCTCGGCTTGAAGGGCTGGCTTAAATTTCCATTTTTTGAATATTAATAAAGAGAGAGAGAGAGAGGGACAGAGAGACATCTGATGATCATCTTTTCAGTAAAAACATGCAATAATTTTACAAGCTTGACCATAATTTATGAACTTGGGGTGGTTTAAGAATTTTCCTAAAAGAATTTCCCCAAAAACTTTCAAGTTTCAACAAGGATAAGGTGCACGCAGCCTAAATCAAAATCTTGTTGTAGAATAAATCGATTTTTTAGTCATAGATGAAGGCATAAAACAAACTCCTTATGATACTTTAACCCCATCATGACCAATTTCTCTCGTATTTAGTGGAAAGATTTTGACTAGCTTGAATTGGAAATTCAAGGGAATGTTATTTGCCCTTTGTGCCAAGAAGAAAATTGCCCTTTGAATGTGACAAATTTATTCAAAGCACAGCGCTTAAGAATTTCTTCTAACAAGTTTATTAGAAGGATTGATCACACCAGCTCATAAAACACACTCAATTGAGACAAACCGAAAAAATAAATAAAATATTCACTATGGCTTTTACCAGAGAATGAACACTAAAACTATCCATTCCATGACACTGACCCTGCAGTGCAAGGCCTATTTTAAATTAACAACATGCATGTTGGAGAAAGGAGGAAGGAAAAGTTCCCGAGTGCGATTGGTAGCAAGCGGAGAAAGCGCTTCTTGCTGGGTCTTCGACCAAGCTGGATCCTTTAAGACAGACTTGACAGTCTTGGCCTCTTTAGGAAAATGACAACTGGTTAAATTATGGAAAGAAGTAGAGCAGATGCCTTTCATAAACCTTGTAGTCACGGATCGTAGTATGGCGCTCAAAGTAAAGATAGTAGATGACTCCATGGTGGGGGGTTCAACAGATTCTAAAGAATGACTTATTTGAGCACTGCGTCTGCAGAAGGACTCGGAGCACTTGAAAGTGAACAGGACGCGAACAAGTGATGAGATTTGTTGACCGTCAACGTAAGAATGTGGTACATTTCAGTAGTTCTAGTTCACAGCCTAAAAATTATTCTTAGAAACCTAAGATTTAATATGTAGTGATTTTTTTTTTAATTCAGTTGGAATAATAGAAAAATATTTAACTATCAATAATGAGATATGAGATTTGCATTTATAGTTTATTGAATTTTTTAATGGAGTAAAATAAAATATTACTATTTTGATCACCAGTTCAATTTAACGGGTTTAAATCATCTCAAGTTAGGGATGATGTGATCGTCATGCTCGGCAGATCGACAATATTGATTTAAAAATCATTCCAATTGATGGCTGAGGGCTGAGGTCTGAATCACTCGAAATCAGAGATATTGACTTAAGCAGAGTAGAGTTTATGCGGGCCGGTAAGTTGGAAACACCAGAATCAACAAATATTCTCTTAATTGTCCAACTACACGCGCATGTGCACCTACTTGGAATTATAGTTTTCCTATTATTACTAGGTCCCTTTTTTTTTTTTTTGACAGAATAAAAATAGGAATTTATATTGCAATGTTTGAGGCTTTGAGAACTAAAAATTAATTTTTAATAGGGTGTCCTTAATATTTTTTGAGCTTTAAGGGGAGAACAGTCAAGTAATTTTGTTTACTTACACGAATTTAATGCTAAAATTAATTATACTAGCAGTACTCCTTATTCTATGTCAACATTTAGAGGTCATCTCTTTGTGTGCAGGATGCAAACGAGTGAAAAACTCGATTTAGGCTAAGGACCTCCTTATTGGCTTAACAAAAAAGGCAAACGAGTGACCACTCGATCCTGAACCCTCAAATGCTAGCTGACAGGATCAGCTTTGATTAGCAAGTTCTTTCCCGGTTGTTCAAAAAAAAAAAACAAAAGGAAGTTCTTTTCCTGTAGACCTACTGTGCTTTATGATATGATTCAAACGATAAGCAGGATCGCCAACTATCTTTTGCTTCTCAAGGTGGTCGATTTGTTGTATTATGAACGGATAATATGTGACCTTATCACCAATTTTTTCATATCCCGTTTCTTAATGAATTTCCCACATTTATCGTTGATGATTTACTTTTAACTGGGCTAACTAAAATATGAGCTTGATATAGTATGTAAAGTTAGCATGGTACATTACCATAATATCAAAATAAAAACCTACACCGCCATTCCAAGCTATGCTTCAATTTAAGCTAAATTTCTTTACAGGTTCAACTCATCAATGCAAAGAAGTTAAAGGTAGCTTTCCGATGAATAAAAAAAAGTAAAAAAAAAAGAAAAAAAAGGTTAAAGGGTAACATTTTCAAATTGGTCTGATGGCACGTCCAAAAAGTTTTGTTGAGAGAATCGAGATCAAAATTATTGAGTGTTTCGTGGGTGAGTTTCTCATTATCGATGAGTAATTCAAATTAATTAGTTTTACAAGTAAGAAAAGCAACAAGGGTATACATTGGCGTTTGATTATTTTGCAGTGATTACCCTTTATCATTAGTCAGTCACGCCATGCCATAGAAAAAGAGGAACATTGTAACATTGGCAACTGAGAGGTGCACACCCCCTAGCTCTGAATACAATATTCTAAGTATTTTAAGGTATTTCTACTGTATATGGGAAACCTTAATTGTAAGTTTATTGTTTATATATTGTACAATTATTACAGTTTGTTGTATATTTTAATTTTTTAGTGTACAATCACAGTTAATCATAATCACTATAGGCGTATATTTGATGATCATATCAATGTAATGTGACCTAGTGTATATAACATCTTAAGTTAATTGCTTTTTATTAACGGTATATATTATGTTGACCACTTGATATATATTCCACATCCCGAGGAAGGTCGCGCATGTCAGGTTGGGGGACTCGCAAACTTCGCCTTGAACCCACACTCAAAGGACAACATTTGAAAAATAACATTCCTATGCAATGAGCATGAACACACTGGTAGAAAACCTGCTCCAAGTTCTCCTCATACATGCTGCATCTCTTACAGGTACCAGCATCTGTAAGGTTTCGAATAGAACGCTGCTCATTAGTCAATTCCACTCATATATTGCAGGGCAGAAAGGGTCTAGAGCCAAATCCACTCATTCGGACCTACCTTTTCCTCATTCAACGAGAGCTTGTGTGTTGATATCACAGAAAACTGACCCAGGTTCACTGCCCATAATAGCTAATCCTCTGTAGTCGTTTGTGAAGATCGGATTTCTCGATCATCCCTAAAAGTTTTATGTCCACCTAACATCTATACGAATATCGAGCCAACCTGACATAATTAGACACCAGTTACATCGATTTTCCTAGTGGCATCAACCTGACCAAGGCCACACATGTATATTTAGCATATCGCCTCTCATTGAAAACCCAATGCTTAGAAACTCTCAAAAAATTTTATTTCTTCATTTACTCTGTGTTCAACTTTGTTAACACTTTATAACTAAACTTTCGAAGTGTTAACGTCATACTGGTCCTCCCAAGCCCTTCTTCCTTTACCTTGCATGTTGGAGAGGCAACTTCTCGTTTGGATCAAAGTGTCTGGGAAGTATGAGGTTAGAATTCCATAGCACTAACTTTTGCCAAGAGTTTTTGGCATAGTTCCTGGAAACTTCTGATGAGACAGCAAATTTAGCTGTTTCCTGTTTAGACAAGGCAGAACCTTATTCTGGTCATAGAACTTAAAAGTTTCCTCGTTCATGTCCCCATCTTTTCCATCTCTCTCTCTCTCTCTCTCTCTCTCTCTCTCTCTCTCTCTCTCTCATGATTATTATGATGAGATAAAAAATAAAAAAAAAGATTTGATCGTTAGGTGAGCTTTAGCTGTTAGTTGGCCAGGTGTCTATTGTCATTTATTATTCTCCCCCTTCTCCCCTGTCTACTCACAGAACAATTCCAATACGTCTCACCTTGTTGGATGTTATGAACATAATTAAAGTCTTCATGTTGTGAGTTTGAAAACCAATGATGAAAAAGGAAATGTAATTAGATACCATAACCAAGAAATTGAAGAAATGAGATTTATTTTGAGTAATGAGTCATGTGCTCGAATCCATGTTGCACTATAATATTATTCAGATTCATATTTGGTGAGGAGGTTTATGGTGTGGGGTTTATGGTAAGGGACCTGTGACCTTTAAAACGAGGAAAAAACTTGAGTGTCGAGTTGTGGTCCAGCGCCAGTATTCTAATGCCTAAATCGGTAAGAGTTGTTTGGGAAAACGGAGAAGATGAAGCTGAATCTGTTAGGCTTACCTTGTAAAAGTGTAATTATGGGGTATTTATAATACCATTAACGACTCTCATTGGTTAGCAAGTGAGTGGCACGGTCGTTGAAGTATGCCAAAGTCACCTTGGCCTATAGTGCTGGTGTGCTCCCCTGTCATCCATGCTGAGGAGTAGCATAGTGATATTCTGCAAGGGCCAGGGTGATTGTACCAAGTATTGGTATGAGCATCTCTCTGGGCGATGCATATCCCCTTTCACTGGGAGAGGTCTCATTCGTTGATGGCTGAAGCGACGAGGAGATGGTAAAGGAGTTATTTGTGAGGTAGCTGCGCGGAGGTGGCTCGACTTCTGACTTAGGGAGCAGTTGTGTGGTGAGGCTTTTGGGCCAATGGCAAAGCCCGTAAGAGATCTATGATAATAATAATGTCTTGATCAACATTTGCTATTTTATTAATAATCATGATCATATATTAAAAGATTAAAATATATAATTAATAATTATAATAATAGAATATTTAAATTTACGTCTGAGACACATACATGTGATATTTTCATGAATGAATAATATCGTTAATTACAATCTCATATGTCTTACAGTAACATTTGCCCGAGTAAAAACAGTGGCAGCGGCACGACCAAAGCTACATCCTGTAATTTTGGACGGCTACAAAACCGAGAATCCTGTATCCTAGCAATGGGAAGGGAACGGATATGGAGAATTATGATTAATTTATTACCAAATCCAATAAAAATAACAAAATAAAAAAGAAAAAAACCCGACGTGTGAGTGAGTCCAGTTAGGTCCCCCACAAATCCTTTTCTTGCGTGAAACGAAACACTATTGACATAGTCCTCAAATTAGTTTCGCCAACCCAACTGGTCAAGGGAGATTGTCTCTCTTCATCTTAGGTTTTTACGAGGAGGGTCAGGTTCATTCATCGTCTTCCTAGAAATTGCTGGTCTTGGCTCGGGTCTCAGTGTACGAATTTTCAAACATGGACACGATTGCCTGATAACCTAAAAGCCTTTGATTCTCTCTCTTCCTCCCCTTCGTTCTTGGGTTGAAGTTTTTTTTTTTTTTTTCTTTTAATGGTTTAAAGAAGTGATGCTTCTCACATCGTATCATTAAAATTCCATCAAATTCCACGAGGTGTTTCCGTTTCTCTGTATCTGTCAAGCACCCTTTACGAAGCTTCCTTCCTAATTGTCCTGTTTCTAATCTTACAGGTAATGTCTACCTCTTGCCTATTAACATTCCTCAAAAAGTTTGTTGCTTTTCGTTCTACGCCCTTCACAGAAAGTTGAAACTGGCAGAAAGAATCGATCTTGATTATCTATTATCTATCTCTTATCTGTTATTGGCTTATATTTGTGAATGATTTCCATCTCGTTTCCCTTGTAAAGAATTGCTAAATTTTGGTCTTTTGATCATTTAGATGGATAATTATGGTTCATCATCTTCATACCCTTACAGCAATCCATACCCATATCCTTATCCTTACCATCCTCCTCCCCAAAATCATGGATACCCACCTCCTAATTTAGATCCATACCGTTCCCATCCCTACCCACACCCAGACAACACTCTGTACGGATATCCCCCTCCTGCATACTCATCACCACCACCAGCATCAGCACCTTCAAGGACCCATTCAGGCCCTTTAGACTGCAATAACCACCATCCTTCATCTACACATTCGGGGCCTTTGGACTCACCCCACCACCATTCAGGGCATTTTCCTTATCCATATCCATACCAGGCTTCTTCAAGTCTGCAGAGTCCTCCATCACCTGCCCCTCAACATCATGGCAGTTTCCAATACGGTTCACCTCAATACCATTATCAACCACAGCCAGGGCACTATGCATCTCTTGATATCCCGCCAGAAGTGCCCCCCAGATCCAATAGCTTTTCCAGTCATCATAGACCAGATAGCACTAGTAACACCGCCAATTCTGTTTCATCTGCCTACCCTCCTCTGGATGATCTATTAAGTGATGTGCATTTGAATGATAATACTCATCCTACTGCCCCCGCATCCCCACCAGCTCCTTCTGTTCTACCAGTGCCTGATTCCTCTGCAAGTCATCAGAGTTCAAGTCCAATGAGTGATTTTTATGGTTACCCTAATAATTCCTTTTCAAGCAACTATGGAGGGGCTTATTTGGACCAGATGGATTCATCTGGAAATTATTCTTCTTCCACTTATACATATTCAAGCTCCTTTAATGGATCTCCACATAGTCAGAGTATGCAGCTTGTACCTTTTCAGAGTGGTAAAGGGTCTTTGAAGGTTTTACTGCTACATGGGAACTTGGATATTTGGGTTTACGATGCAAGGAATCTTCCAAATATGGACATGTTTCACAAGTCTGTTGGGGATATGCTAGGCAGATTACCTGGAAATATAGGCCCCAAGATTGAGGGACAAGTGAGCCGCCAGATCACTAGCGATCCTTATGTTACTATATCAGTTGCTCATGCTGTTGTTGGGAGGACTTATGTGCTTAGCAATGATGAGAATCCTAGTTGGATGCAACATTTTTATGTTCCTGTTGCACATTATGCTGCTGAAGTGCATTTTGTTGTCAAAGATAGTGATGTTGTGGGGTCACAGGAGATAGGTGTTGTAGCAATTCCAGTAGAACAGATATACTCGGGGGAAAGAATCGAGGGAACTTACCCCATTTTGAATAGCAGTGGTAAACAATGTAAGCCTGGAGCCATACTGAGAATTTCCATTCAGTACATTCCAATGAAAAAATTGAGCAATCACCAACAAGGTGTAGGGGCAGGTCCTGATTATCATGGTGTGCCAGGCACATATTTCCCTCTTCGGAAAGGTGGCACGGTGACTCTTTACCAAGATGCCCATGTCCCAGATGGGTGTCTTCCTAGGGTGAAACTTGATTATGGGATGTCTTATGTGCATGGAAAGTGCTGGTATGACATCTTTGATGCAATACGTCAAGCCAGAAGATTAATTTACATTACTGGGTGGTCAGTTTGGCACCAAGTTAGGCTAGTTCGGGATACTGGTAATCCATCAGACATAATCACCCTGGGGGAGCTTCTGAGGTCTAAGTCCCAGGAAGGGGTAAGAGTGCTGCTTCTGGTGTGGGATGACCCTACTTCAAGGAGCTTCTTTGGATATAGAATGGTAAGAATTTTACCTGTATTGTATTGCAGTTTACAGTTGTGTAATGTAGGTTCAGGCTTGCTTCTGTATGCTTGGGTATTGTAGTCATCCTAGATTAGCTTATTTTCAACACAATGAATGCAAGGCTGCAGTTTTGATTTCCAAGTCACAAAGGCAGGCGATAGTTGTTGCGGTTTTCGATTGTTCTATCTTTGCTACATTGTAGTGTAGCACACATTTGTCTATGTTTTATGTTAATGCATGTTTTATAGACTATGCATTCTATATCTTCTTACCGGGATTCTCGATTGGAGCATGTGATCTTTTTCTCCTTATGTGTGTGCTGCCTTTCTTACTTATTTCTGGAATTATCTCACCTTAGCTGTTAATTTTCAATCTGAAATAGAAACTGACATGCATTGTCTTGTAAACTCCTTTTCATTTGACTTTCAAGTCACAAAGCTTGGCAACATTTGTTACTGATTCCTATTGTTCTATCTTTGCTATTTTGTAGTGTACCATGCATTTGTTTATATTTTATGCTCAAGCATATTTCCTACACTATGCATTCTATAAATTCTTATTGTGACTGTTGATTGGATCATGACAATCCATTTTACCTTATATGTATCCCTTTTTTATTTTTTTTCGTTTTTCTGAGCAATACCTTATTTGTATCCTTGATTGCTGGGATTTCTGTTGATATATCCTCAAACTTATTTCTAGAATTATCTCATGTTAATTGTTGATTTTCAATTTGAAACTAAGACTGACAGGAGTCTTCCTGTTAAACATTTTTACATTGGAATATTGCAGGATGGAATCATGGGAACGCATGATGAAGAAACACTCCGTTTTTTCAAGCATTCATCTGTGCATGTGCTACTTTGTCCCCGTATTGCTGGAAAAAAACATAGCTGGGTCAAGCAAAGGGTGAGTTCTTCTAATGTAAATGAAGATTGAACCATGGCATAGCAGTGCTACTGCACACTACATATTGACATATCTTTGCAATTTCTACTGCTTTATGCTGTAATTACATGGAGAAAAATAATTGAAATAACATTTTGTTCTTTCTTTATGTCTTTCATTTCTTGTTTATATTTTAATTTGATGGAAATTGCTGTTCCATTGCTAAACTTCCAACACAAATGATGGTATAATGCAGTGATCTGTGAAATTCAAATAAAGCTTATGCATCTGCATGTTAATGATATTTCAAAATCTCTGTATTGTTAGTCTCTATGAACTTCATCATTAATATGAATTGGTGAATGCATATGAAGATAAGACATCCTTTGCTCACTGTAACTTTGTATTTTTGGAGACAATGAGATTTTTGTGTCATGTCCTATGATTTTTTTTTTTTTCCTCATACAGAATACCAGAACAATGAACCTTAGATCAATCAGAAAAGCTGGACAATTACTTAATGATTTTCCTTGTTCTCTTGTAAATATCAGGAAGTTGGAGCCATCTACACACATCATCAGAAAACTGTAATTGTAGATGCTGATGCTGGCAAAAATAGAAGAAAAATCATAGCTTTTGTTGGTGGACTTGATTTATGTGATGGGAGATATGATACTCCACATCATCCTCTCTTTAGATCACTGCAAACAGTTCATAAAGATGACTACCATAATCCCACATACACTGTAAGCTGTCAACTTCTAGCTGTTTTTGTAGTTGCACAATTGTATTAGCTAGATGTTTCATTGTAACTTCTTAACTACATGACATTTACTTTCTAAGAGAAGCAGAGTTGATAGTGTTCCTTGGAGTTGAATTTCGGGGACATAATCTCTTATTGATAATGGTGGCTGGAAAAAATGTATTTATCATGCAATATCAATTGGTGAAATCAAATTCTGCTCCATCAGCCCTGTAATTCTGTAATCTACTAAGCAGGGCAATGCTGCTGGTTGCCCAAGAGAACCATGGCATGACTTGCACTGCAAAATTGATGGTCCGGCAGCATATGATATTCTAACCAACTTTGAGGATCGCTGGCTCAAGGCAGCAAAACCCCATGGGATTAGAAAGCTGAAAGCTTCCTATGATGATTCGTTGCTTATGATAGATAGAATTCCAGATATCATAGGAGTTGTGGATGCTCCATCTGTTAGTGAGAATGATCCTGAAGCTTGGCATGTTCAGGTAATTTGTCTGAGGCTTGTTCAGATGTTGAAGTACTGAGATTGATGTAGTTTGTTTCATCTTTGGGCTTGTTTTGTTGTGTGGAGGTAGAGCTCGCCATGGATTTTGCTTGTTTGTGCTCTCTAACAGACCTAATGCATTTATATTCTTGTGGGGTAACATGCAGATATTCCGTTCAATTGATTCCAATTCCGTTAGAGGCTTTCCAAAGGATCCAAAAAATGCCACAAACAATGTGAGAGAACAGTTCATTGATTTTTTTCTCTTTGTAATAATGCTTGTTGTGTACAGGAACTGTATTTAGAGCTTAAATGATTGTTTTCATTGTGACAGAACCTGGTTTGTGGGAAGAATGTACTAATTGACATGAGCATACATACAGCATATGTGAAGGCCATTCGTTCTGCCCAGCACTTTATTTATATAGAGAACCAATATTTTATTGGGTCCTCCTACAACTGGGGTTCAAATAAAGATTTGGGTAAGTAAATTTTGATCCTGCTTGAATTGTGTTTGGAAGTGCTGCCCTGAAGATTGCATTTCAGACTATTCTCTCTCTCTTTTTTTTCCTGTGAAAGAAAAATAGGTTTCTGGTTTCATGAGACAATCTTTGTGAACTTCATACTTCCATTAGTGCGGATATATTACTTCCTGTTTTGATTTGTTCCCATACCCAATTTCAAAATTTAGACATGACAACTGTAAAATAGAAAAGTTAACCAGAATATATAGTCTTTAAGATAACCTGGCTTCCTTGCTTTCAAGTCTTGTTTGCATCTTCTGTATTGTCCTCTAGTATTGCTTGGCATCTATGCTGTAGCAACAATTCCATACTCCAATGTTGACCACATTCTGCCTTATTTTCACAGATACATAGGTTTTAACTTTGATTTAGAATACATGGGGAGCATTTGATTTACTCAGATGCTTCCTGCTCCATAAAGCAAGAAAAACGTATATTTTTATGTAATTGACCAGGAAAATGACCATTGCACAGTACATGATGGCAGATACTTCAGATGTTTGGTCCATCAAATTTCCATGGTTTTTAATATGTATATGACAGTGTTGCCTCACCATTTTTTAATGTATACAATGGAAAATTTAAACAAAGAGCTCTATGCAATGTTCTGTCAAGAAATGGTGTTGATTGAAACTGATATACTGTCAGGCTATTCTTGCAGGTGCTAATAACTTGATTCCCATGGAAATTGCACTAAAGATTGCTGATAAAATCAGAGCACGTGAGAGATTTGCTGCTTATATTGTTGTCCCGATGTGGCCAGAGGGTGACCCAACTGGTGCACCTACCCAAAGGATTCTATTTTGGCAGGTGTGTTCCATTTGTAGATCTGATGATTGAGAAATTATGGTTGGTTAAAAGTGCTTGAAATCTGCAAGCTTTTCTTTATCTGAATTCAGCATGATTCAGTGTGTGTTTTAAGGTGGACTTAAACAAGGGAAAGCTTTTGTGGTTGACCCAATTGGATCTAATTTCATAAGCAAACCTGGCCTATTGAGTTATTTTCCATTCTTAGACATTAGAAATGGCATCAATAAATGGCCTCTATATGCTAAAATTCATAGCAATAGTTGATGGCTGATACTGCATTTAGTTATCTGGGAAATGTTTTACTTTGTTGCAGCATAAAACCATGCAAATGATGTATGAGACCATTTACGAGGCTTTAATGGAAGTTGGACTTGAGGATGCATACTCACCTCAGGATTATTTGAACTTTTTCTGTCTTGGTAATCGTGAAGCCTTTGATGCCTATGACACTTCAGCCATGTCAAGTCCTGCTGCTGCAAACACTCCTCAGGTATCTTTATTCCTCAAAGTACCTGATTTATCTTACCATTTATTAAAGTTATTACTTAGTCCACGAGCATGAACATTAAAGTACAGCAAAAAATGTCCCTCATGGACTCTATTATTGATTAGTTTATTAACAGGCTTGCTATGGTGGTTGATATTTGTTGAGCTTTATTTATTTCTGTCCTTGATTCCTTAGAAGGGTCAAAATATTTCCTTTGATATCACCACAACTCTTCTGCCATTGTAGTTCTTTCAACTGCTTCTTTGGTCTCTCGCTAATATATGTAAAGAAAATGCTGTTTTGTGGTCTTTACAGGCATTAAGTAAGAAAAGCCGACGATTCATGATTTATGTTCATTCAAAAGGGATGATTGTTGATGATGAATATGTGTTATTGGGATCTGCAAATATAAATCAACGTTCCCTGGAAGGAACAAGGGATACAGAGATTGCAATGGGAGCCTATCAACCTAATCATACCTGGGCAAGAAAACAATCTAGTCCACATGGACAGGTAAGTTTTAGAGGATATAAATCCGTGAAGTGCTTGTACTGAAATCATGTCTCTCAGCTTAAAAAGCCATGCAGCAGAATGATAGCTTGTCAAATCTAGATGACAAAGAGACCTGATGTCTTTTTCTTTCCTTTTCATGTATACAAATCTGCACAAGTAATTTTTGATCTATGCAAAAGAAACTACCCAATTTCACTGCCATTTGAGACACTGGAATCTCTTTTGCTATTGACTAACTTGTTATTTTACATTCAAAATATATCTGCTCTGCAGATATATGGGTATAGGATGTCACTCTGGGCTGAGCATATTGGAGCTGTTGAAAACTGCTTCGCACAACCAGAGTCTCTGGAATGTGTTAGAAGAATCAGAACACTTGGGGAGATGAACTGGAAGCAATTTGTGGCTGATGAGGTAACAGAAATGAGGGGGCACCTGTTGAAGTACCCTGTTGAAGTTGATCGGAAAGGGAAGGTAAAGCCGCATCCTGGATGCGGAAGTTTCCCGGATGTGGGTGGGAACATAGTGGGTTCATTTCTGGCCATTCAGGAGAATCTGACAATCTGATTAAGGGCATTGCAATTCACATTGGTATGAGTACAGTTTTTGCGACAGTCTCTCTGACATGTTCATATTGGATTCTCACCAATATTTTGTGATACTCAAGTCAACATTCTTGCTTCCGCTTCCTCCATGCCTGCTCGCGCGGGTGCTTCCAATAAAAAGACCACGTTGCTGCTGTATAGCCCACCATCCCTTCTCCCCCTCAGTTTGTGCCAAAGTTGTCTTTTTCATCCTGCGGTTGACAATTTGGTACAAACACACAATCTTTTGTGTGTAAGTATGACAATAATATACGACCTTTTCTTATTTAATAAATTTTGCATATAATATAAATATATACTTTCGTTTTCAGGAGTATCATTCATTTTTTTTTGTAATTTAAATAAATATATTTTATGTTTATAAATATGCATCATTATCTTTTATTGGGATGAAAATAATCACTTAGATGTTGTTTGGTTTGACTTTTTATTTTTGTTATTTTCATATTTTTGCTTGCCATGTTTTTTATGCTTAGCTTTTTGAATTTAAGCTTCATCAAAAAATTTATTTAATAATTTAAAAAATCGTTGTGTGCTTTTTTCAAAGCATTTATTACTATTAATCTAATAAAAAAAAAAGAATTGAGACTCTTTTTGGGGTATAGGCATGAGCATGTTTATGAAAATAGGTTTACTGTGTTATGATTAGAAAACTTAATATCATTGAATTGGTAAAATATAACAATTCAATATCATATTAATATGAATATCTATTTATAATTAATGTAGAGGTTTTATAATAATTTGTACTAATTATATATATATATATATGTATATATTAATAATTAATTTTATAAGGTTTTAAAATTTCTTCTTTTAATAAATTTATTTTTTGAATGTTAAAATTAATATAATAAGTTTTTTCTTACTTTGTGTATTATATAATTATTAAATTAATTGTCAAAAATTTTTATTTTATAAATATTTTTTTAAATTCTTAAAGTATATTTTAATTTTATAAATCTTATTTTATTTTTACTATTTATAATATTTGTCATTATACTTCAAATTCCTCAACTTGATTAAAAAATGTAAAAATTATTTCACTCAATATTCTATTAATAATTTTTTTTGTGTAGGAGTAATTAGGTTTTATGGTGATTAGGTCACAACCTTAAATTATTATTAAAAGATGAAACAAATGTTGGTAATTTATTTGTAACTAATAGTGAAGGACCTTTATTTATAACCATTTAAAATGATTATTTTGTTACCTTCTCACCACTCATTTGAGTAATTACTCATTGCTACTTGGTTCATTAGAAATTATTTGAAAAGAAAACTAGATAAAATATTTAAAGCATCTTTGATAAATTTAATTTTAAAATCAAAGGTTAAAGGTAAATCTTGTCATTTAACAAAAATTTATTTAGAAATTAGATTTTTAATATCATTTTTTAAAATAAATTGGCAAGTTGATAATTAATACAAAGTAAAAATCTTTTGTTAAATATATTATTTTAAAAGGTCATGATGTATAAAACCATGTCTAAAACTTTTTTAACAGTTAAATAATTGGCATGAAGTCTTTGGCAAAATTTAGATCGATATTTTATTATTAATTTTATATTTTAATATTCCACTATAACTTAAATCAAATGCATTAATTTTAACTATTAAGAAAGCTTTATGGTCTAAAATTCTTAAATATAATTAAATTTTAATTAAAGATTGTATTTTAAAAATAACTTATGTCATTTCTTCTGTTTAATTTGAAAAATTCTTTCTAGTTCTTTTGTATAAAGGTAAACATATAATTATAAGATTAGTAATAAAATTAAAAATATAATTAAGGCATCTTAAGAATTTTCATAATTGTTGTTTATTTTTTATTCCATTAAAAAACTTGTTAGCAAATTTTATAAATCTTCTTATTGGAGTAATGGTTTCTTGATATATATTATATCCTAAACACTTAGTCTTGACTTGGCATAACTTCATTTTAGAAGCATAAAGTACTAAATCATTTGTTTTAATAATATTAAGATAATTTTTAAGATGCCTAAAGTGTTTGATTATAGATTTAAAAAATATGTGCACATCATTTATGTAAAGTATAGTGAATTTTGTGTAAGAATTAACTATATCATTCATAATATTTTGAAATTTAAAAGTTGTATTTTTAAAATTAAATGACATAATATTGCATTGATAGTGTTAAAAATAAATTATAAAAGTAATTTTATACTTATCTTTCTTATCAATTTGTATTTTTCAAAATTTTGATTTCATATCACATTTAGAAAATATGGTTGCTCCTAATAGTTGTTTAATTAAATTTTTTTTATTATGAATAAGATATTGAATCCATTCTAAAATTTTATTTAATGGTTTATAATTTATTACTAATTTAAGTGCACCTCTTTCTATTTCTACTTGATTATTAACATAGAAAACATAATATAACCACGGTGATTTACTAAGTCTAATTATACCTTTTGTCAATAATTTATTTTTTTTACAATATTTTAATAATACATTATTCATTTATATTGGTCTACTTTGTAGGGATATTTCTTTCATAAAAATCTTTTATGTATTGTAATTTTACAATATATTTCTTTTTATTCCAAAATGCAGTAGGTATATAAGCACAAGCTCTAGTTTCAAATTGTTTAGAGAAATTTTGAATGATTTTTTAATTCTTTTCCTTTTGCAAATCTTCTTTTATTTTTTTATAATTTAATTCTTGGTTTAAAAAAGATAAATGTTTCTTTATTTATATTAAATATTGAAGTGTCTTTCAATAAATTAGCTTTAGAAACTTTTGATTTAGATATAAATTCAAAACATTTTATTTTATTAACGATAGTTGTAACAATACCTTATGAATCAACATTAAAAGGATAAAGTTATGTAAAAAAAGGCGTCCTTCAAATTAAAGCTTCACTTAGATCTTTGTCTAAAATAAATTTAATTTTAAAACATATTCCTCCTTTATAGATATGAGTATTTGATAATTTATAATTAATTTTCAATTTTCATCATTAGCATTTAATAAAACTTGAGTCATTTTTAATAGTATTTTATAAGTATAATTCCTTCCTAATGCTACTAAAGTCATATGATGTTCAGTATTAATGCTTAAATTTACTTTTATACACTATTTTTAAAATTTTATTATATTTCTAACATTCAAAAATTCTATTGAAAAGACTTTTGTATTAAAATTTTTTGATATTGATATCTTTTTATTGCCATTATTATCTATTCATTATTTAATTAAGTTTATTTCATCCTTTAATGATTTTATTTTGAATTTTTGACTTCTAACTTCCCAATGTAAATCTTTTAATGTAACTTTATTTGTATAAAAAAAAAGGACATTTACATTTTCTAATGAATATGATTATTTTAACTTAGTAAACAATTCTTCATAAATTAATTTTTTTTATTTTATTGAGTAATTTCCTTTTATTCTAAATCATTTATTTTATCTATTATGCTTATTAATATTTTTTTTGTTATCTGTTGTAATAACATTAATGCACTGTTTGGCAGTGAATAGTCTTATACCATTATTAGTCCACTATTACTTGATTAGTTAGTAGATTTTTCTTCGATCACAAGTATTTTGTCACTAGATTCATTAATTAATTTATCATCCATATCTAATGTTTCTTTAATTAAATTGAGATTTTTATTTTTATTTTTTTCTTTTATTTCTAAGGCTTTAATATTATTAATGTGAGTAATAGTTCTTCTATATGTTAAAGTATCATAAGGTATGTTTCCATTATATATATTTTGAATTCTAACCCTAACTATTTCAACAAATAACTTTGGTCATCCAATAGTTATTGTTTTAAAAAATAATTACAATCTATTTTAATAAAAATTTTAGTTAAAAATATATCTTAGTACCATCTAAAATCTTGCATAATTATGCAATTTATGTTTAAAAGTATTTTAAAAGACTTTTTTTTTTAAATTGATTTAGATCTCTTGCAAAATATTTTATAAATTACTTAGTTTTAATTTCATTTAATCCTTCTAATACAAATTTAAATTTAAAAACTCAAAAATTAACTAGGATATTAAACATGATTAATTATTAAATCTATTTTAATTTCACTCAATTATTTTTTATCAAATTTAAATTAAAAACAAATTAACTTAGTTGATTATTATTAAAAGTATAACTTAAATTTTGTTATTTTAATACTTCTTATTACATATTTAGAACTTACACAACTTGTTAGCATAAATTTAGTGTATATATTAGTATTACCAAAACTAATATAAGATAATCATTTTCATTAATTCTTTAAGTTAAAATTATTTACATTACAGTGTTTATTTAATTTTAGTTATATATAACTATTTTGACCAATTCATCAATATTTTAATAGGGTTAAGATTTTTGGCATTCTTAGGTATTCCAATAGAATCTTATTTTTTATTATATAAAATCAAGTATGGTTGACTTGTATCATTATTTCAACATATATTGAATCCTATTTTTCATAGTATACAATTAAGTATGGTTGACTTGCATCATTATTTTTCTTCTCTCTCTAATCTAAATTTTTCAATTTCAAATATTAATTTTCTCATCTATGTAATTTTTCTTCGATGTTAGAATAAAAAACATAATGAATTAATATAATTTATTGTATGTTATTTATTTACTTATTTGTTAATAATAATTTTGCTTTACTATTTAATATTTAATAAAATCTTAGAGCCCAAAAGCCTATCACCAGCTTTAGCAGGCTTCATCATAAAACAATCTTTATTATAAGACCAATGCTTTGTTCTAGGTTTCTAAGTTCATTAATTAACAATATTTTTTATGTTGATGGACCACTAATCAATATTATTAATCATGGAATAATTAATAATGTTTTTCTTATGCTAGTGATTAAGGAGTACTTAATATTTATAGCATGTTAAATTAATTATCAATTAATTACAATTACAAAACCCAATGGCCTATTTTTTTACTAGATCAATACAAAATATATCATGAATTAGCATACTTTAGTGTATATTATTTATTTACTTATTCAATGATAATAATTTTGCTTTATTATTTAATATTTACTTTTTTCCTATTTCATGTTATGTATTTACATTAATTTATCTAATGAGAACATAACACATAATACACTTTACTTAATTCGCATTATATATATTTAAAATTCATGTAACGCACAACTATATCTTAGTCTATTAATGTTACTTAACTTGAGAAAAAGTAAATGATTTTGAGCAATTTTGTGAAAAAAATGCCTATATTATAGCTTAAAATTTGTTATTCTAACACTTCTTATTAAATATCTAAAACACATACAATACATGTGCTTGAACCAATTATGTATGTACTTTAATATTATAGAAGTTGAGAAAATGTTGGTGAAATGTCAATGTGGTGGAGTTTACTTAATTTTATAAATATCTAAGTATTTGATTCAAGTTATAAATTTTTTTAATAAACCTATATGTTTCATGAATCTAATACTAACATGTATTAAAATTATGAAAGCTAAGAGAAAATTGGTAAAACATTTATATGGTTACGTTTACTTAATTTTAAAAATATCTAAATATTTGATTTAAATTTTAATTTTTTTATAGTCTTCTAATTGTACTATTTAATATTAACTTAGTAGTTGGTTAGAATTAGAATTAGACTTAGCATCATTTTTTCCTATTTTAATGAAGTTAGAATTTCAACAAATATTTGATTTACTCCATTTATTTAATTATAATCTATGATATATTATAATTTTTCCTATTTATGTCAATAATGTTTTACATATGTTTAAAATACTCGCAATGCAAATACTCATAATTTAGAAAAATAAAAATATAAAAGTAATTTAAAAATATCTTAAATTCCTACTTTTATTTTTTTAAAAGTGGAAAAATTCAAATTTATCTTTTAAAAAAAGGAAAAAATCATGATTTAAATTTTTTTTCTTTTTCCCTTTTTAGAAGAAAACTACTCCTAATTCATTTTTTACTTTTTAAAAAAATACTTATAATTTTGGTATATTCTTATTTTTATTTAAATAAAATAAAAATAAAAATGCAGTTTACAATAAAAATGATAAACTTAAGCATTGCGCAAGTGTAATACTAGTATATATTAATATTGTGAAAATGAGAGAAAGGTGCAAAAACACTTATTTGGCAACTTGCACTTAATTTTAGAATTACCTAAACATTTGATTTAACTTCTAATTTCTTAATAGACTATTACAATTTGTAATATTTAACATTAATATAATACTTAATTTTTACTCCTTTTTCCATTTTAATACAAATAGGATTTCAACATATAATTGATTTATTCAATTTAATTAATTAAAATTCAACACATATTGAAATTTATTTAATTTATATTAATAATTATTCACATACAAATATAATTTATGTAATATAAATACTTACAATTAAGAAAAAATAAAAAATAATTTCTTAAAAAAGAAAAAAAAAGTACTCTTAAATTCCATTTTTTTTCCTTAAAGAAAAAAAAAAGAAAAAAAGTATTTCAATATTTTTATTTTTCTCAAAAAGAAGAAAAAGTCATAAATTAAATTTCTTTTTGTTTTTTAAAATTTTTTTAAAGCAAAAAGAAAAAGAATTTCAAATTTTTTTTTCTATTTATTTTTGAAAAAAGAAGAAAAAAACTTATGTTTAAAATCTTTTTTATTTTTTCCTTTTAAATAATACACCAATAAAAATATAGATCTTAATAAACATGAAAAATTTGCACTTATACGAGTCGAGACTTAGCTTTTTTTCTTTTAATTACATCATTTTTTTAACTTATATGGCAAGATTTCATTAATTTATAAATTAAAAAAGTGAAAAAAAATATTCTCAAATTATTCTCTTTATTTTGCTTAAAAAGAGAAAAAGAACTTCTTTTAAGTTCATCTATTTTTGTTAAAAAAGAAAAAAAGATATACTTATAAAATCTTCTTTTTGTTTTCCAAAAGTGGAAAACAAAAGAAACAAAAACCTCCTAAGTTTCCTAATTTATTTTTGTAAAAATAAAAAATTAGAAAAAATATTTATAATTTAAATCTCTTTATTTTTTATTTTCTTAGAAAATTAAAAATTAAAAAAATTATTCTTAAATTTTCATTTTTAAAAATAAACAAATAAAAAGATTGCCTCCTCAATTTACACTAATCAATAAAATTAAAATAAAAATTATTTTTTAATTTTGGATTTTAGTTGTATGTTAATTAAATTTAATTTTTTCCTTAAGTGTATATTAAAACTATACGAGTATATATATATATTACTAAAATTGAGAGAAACCCTTAATTATTCTTCTTTTTCCATTTAGTAACTTCTCCTTAATTTATGAATTAAGGAAAAAGGAAAAAAAGTACTTAAGTTGTTAGCCCTTTTTTTTCACCTTTTATTTTCTTAAAAAAATAATTAATCATATATTTTCCTTTTCATTTTCTCATAAAAGGAAACAAACTTAAATGTTGTCCATATTAAATTAATTGCTTGAGTTATTTGGAGGGTGAAAATTATATCATTCTCTCTCATATAATTACCCTTTAGCACCTACAACTTAATTTATTGTAATTTGATTTTTGTCCCATTTTGGTTCTTTTTAGGTTTATGTATAGACATCGAGCTATTTCTTTTATGTATTAGTTAAAAAGTAGGAAAGACAATATCTATTTATAAATTCACCTCTTTAAAAATAACAACTTATTTAAATTTCTTTTAATAATCTAAAGTCCCATAAATTCTTCTTTATAAAAAAATTGAATAAAGACCTATTTAAGTTCCTCTTAATTTACATTTATTTCAACTAATATATTAGAAGTAATAAAAACAAGAGTTTGACCCACAATGTAAGTCTTTTGCTTACTCTACATTTTTAACTTTTTTCATATATTCTTTCTTTTTTTTTTCTCTCTCTCTTTGTTTGTAATTTGCCTTTTTCTTTAAAATTTAGGAGTTTTTATACCTACACATGAGATTGGAGGGATTGATTGAAAAGTTTCATAATTTTAGAATATATTAATATTGTTTTCTCAACGTATTTTATTACTTCTTTATGATACTACCTTATGTTATTACTATTGCCTAAGATAATTATACATATATTTTTTTATAATTAATGCTATTTTGGATTTAACTGCTTGTGATCGTTGCCTCAATTAGTTAATACTTATCTTGTTTTGCCTTTTGCATTTCTCATACATATGACATCATGTCAACAATATATATGCATATTGTTGTAACCATAACAATAATGGTAATTTAAAAATCTTATGGTTCCATATATGAAGTACATTGCCAAATTGATTTTTTTTTTTTTTTTCAGTTGTTGACCTCTACTCCATAAAGCACGAAGATTTTATATTTTGGATATTAAAGAATTTGTTATATCTTACAAATAAAAAAATTAATATCAAATAAATAATAATGTTTGATATAAACACTTTTATATATTAATTTTGGTTTTGTCACTTTAATATTTATGTACAATCTAGATTTCATGCTAATCAAGAATCTTAAAATAGACCCAAAAAAATATCAATATTAAAGCTCACATTATTTAGATTTGGAAATATGTCAACCTATGAAATAAGAACAATTTCATATGCATTGATATAATTTTGACTAACAAGGAAACATTACTCATAAACCAAAGATGAATAGGACAATTAAAACGATAAATAAAAATCTCAAGTGAATAATTGAAAAAGTGATAGTTACAACGATTGGTAGGAGAAGTTATCGTTTACCTTGCATACATACCACACCATTATATATACTTCCATAGGAGTAACCTCATTTGTATTAGTTTATAAGACTAAGACAATCTTACCAATAAAAGTTGAAATTTCTTTTTTTAAGAGTTTTAATACTAGCAAAACTAAAAGAGGTAGAATGGGTCAGAATCAGATATGAGTAATTGAATCTCATTGAAGAAAAGATGTTGAGTGTTATTTATCATGAACAATTATACCAAACTTGAATAAGGCAAGTATATCAAAAGAAAATGCACCTTAGATACTTCAATGAAAGAGACTTAGTCCTGAAATGGGTTCCATAAAATTAGAGTGACATAAAAGATAAATGGGCACTCAACTATGAAAGTCTGTATGTTGTAAAAAAGACATTCTTAGGCAGGGTACTAATTCAGATAGATATGGATAGTGAAGACATGTCACATTCCATCAATTTATATGTAGTCAAAAAGTATTTTGCTTAAACATTGGCTGAGATTGAAATGGACTAATCATTAATTGCCAGCTAAAGGTAAAGGTACAATAAATGAGATCAAAAAAATATGTAAGAAATGATCAAACAAACAAGGCTTACACATAAGGAGCATCTAAATCATGTTAAAGAGATTCCTATTAAGGTGTTCAAACCAAGTATAAGGTAAGTTATTGGTTACACTGTTGAACTCTGTTAACCCTCACATCATTAGCCTTACAATCTTTTGCCACTTTATATCCAAATATGTCACTCTCCTTAATTATTGCATATAAACTAGTTGTCCTATAAATGATAGCTTTCTTTCAAACCCTAACATGAATGTTTTTGATGTGGTTATATTTATTTGGCTGACATATATCAATATATATTATAAAAATAAACATAATAGATTGTATTTCTTTATTTGAGACTCTTAAGAATACAAGAAATTCTTCCTAATGTCATACTCAAAGCCCTTAGGCAACACTAGCCAACAATGATGGATCAATGGTTCAAGATTCCTCATAAGGCTAAAATAACAAGCTAGTAAGTTGAGCATGCTATAGTAGAAAAAACCCTCAAGATTTTACTTCAATATTACGACACAAAAAATGTATGTATCTCTTTTGAGCAAGATGATTCCCTTGAAAGCAAATAAGTAAAGATATTCTATCATAATTTCAACCATTTTAAGTTTAACGGAAAAACAACCAAAGGGATAAAAAGAGGATCCATCCCTATAGTCAAGAGAAAAACAAAAGAATATGTAAAGTTTGGGAAAAACTCCATTTGTATAACATTTGAAAGGCCATAAAAGCTTTAAGCAACAAATTAAAATTACAAAATATTGCAAAATCAAATCAAAAGGTATGGCAGAAGTGAGTGATCCTAGAGCAAGGAAAGAACATTAATTATGATAAATTAAAACCAAAAAGATTCTTAGACAAAAATTCTTTCCACAAAAACTTTTGGACAAAAATGCAAACAATAGGTGAAGATCAAGAAAAGCAAACCTACAATAACATGGTGTTAGTGCAAGGATGTGTGAACAACTATAATCAATGAAATTAGATTATGATAGTAACTCTAAACAAAGCAATTATCTTAAGCAAGCATGAAAGATACACTAATGTATTCCTAGAATTTTAACTAAGAATAATGATCAAAATTCTATTCGTATTAGTTTAAGTACACCACAAAATCCTCAAATATCATATAAATTAACTCTCTGGTAGAGCTATTAATTACATATCAGAAAATCCTTAATGGAAAATAGAATAATTGCTAACAATATCATAAGCCTCTCAATAAGGTAATCAAACAATCATCATTAGCAAAATCACCCTTAACATATAAATGACAATTAATTGCTTTAAAAACTATCATAACATACATTATAGGTTTATTCCCTAATTTTAAGTGCACCTTCAAATACGTATATTTGGAACAAAGACACCACGGTGTAAACACTTGAAAGACAAACAAAATAGAAATCCTAAAAGATCTTTACTCGTTCTTTTATACCATAGCAATTCACAAAAAAGGATAGCTATTGTACCCCTATTTTGTCTACCCTAAGAACCTTACATTTGCTTACTCTCATACAAGATTAATTTTATGGGTTTGGATTGCAAATAATTTATTTAGACATAAAAAAGTAAATAAAGTAGAAAACTAAAAGAAAGAAAATAAAAGGAATGAAAAATAATAATTGAATTACTGTTAGTATCTAATATACAATCCAATTTATAGTGTATATCCCACGCTTAAGAGGAAGAACTAGTAACACATGTGGTCCTCAGACTAAACCTAAAATTAAAGATATTGCTTTTGGGCATAAATAGCATGATTGAAACATAAAGGGGGCCTTCCATTTCTTAAAGACCTAAGTTAAAAATTCCAATGTAGTAATATTAGCCTAGCCCTCCCTTCCAAACCTAATAGCTTAATCCAAGTGTGAATCTTATAAGTTAAAGGGCCATAAAATATTAAATATATACAGGAATAATTTCAACCATCAAACAAAAATGAGAATCAATCTTAGCCATTCATAAAAAATGCAAGTCAATCTAGATCATCCAATAAACAAGCAATCAAAGATTAATGATCGAAGTCAGGCTGACTTTAATATAAAAGGAGCTAACATTAATTGGCAAAGGAGAATAGAGGGGGGACTAGTAAAATCCATCGAAAAGGGATCAATAAAATTAAGCAACCTAACAAAGAAAAAGCATTAATTGTAATTGTGAGGTAAAAGAGAAGCAATAGCATTTGAGAGCTAACAAAAACCATTGAAAGAGTATAATTTTGTATTATTTAGGGGAGGAAAAAGGAATAAAGAGAGTTAGCCTCTCACGAAACATCCAAAAATATGCCCACCATTGACACCATTGATAGAAACCTCTTGAGGATTACGCTTAAAAGAGGCTTGGAAGCAAACAATCCAAAGAAATAACCTAAGGTTAGTCACTGCACTACTGCCACCAATGTTACCACTAGTCACCCCCACCACACAAGACTAGTGTTGGTCAATTCCTTAAGCATCGATCTTTCCATATTTAGTGGCCATGCACTAATTGGAGTGATGAATGACAACAATCATTGCTTCCAAGCTCGACATTGTTGCTCGCTCCACTTTTTACATGCATTAGTTGCAACCCCTATTGCCACATGAGACTAGCATTAGTGAACTTAATAGGTAATGATTTACCCAATGACACCTTCCAATCGATGACATCTTATTGCTGTCAATTGTCACTAACCATCATTTTTTCTCTCTTTACCACACTTGGTCCAAAATCACTAAAAAAATACCACCTTTAAAGCCAAATCTTGACTTTCTCCACTATAAATTGCTAAAAATTCTAAGTGGGGCATTTTTAAATTCAAAAGTGTGAATAATAACCATAAAAAATATTTGTACGAGGGGTGAGAGTTTTGGAGCAAGGAAATTACTTAGGACAAAGAAACTAAAAAGTAGGCATTTAGAAGTCAAGAAAAGGGGGAAAAAAAAAGAAGAAAAAGTTAGGGAAAAAAAAAGAAGAAAATAACTTAAAAAGACCATTCCTAATTATATCTCTATGGTAAATAATTGTTTGTTATTCTTTTACTTAAAAAGAAAAAAGCGTTATATTAAATGTAAACATGAATGAACCTTTTACAATAACTTATGATTATTTAAAAGATTTCTTTAATGTTATTGTAATCATATCAACATTATAAGAAATTTATATTTCTCAAGAATTATTATAGCTTATATAATTAAAAAAAACCAAAAAAAAAATAGGTATCATAAATTGACTTCTAATCAAATAAATGCTCTAAAAAGGGTAACCTATAAACTAATGAGACTATAATCCAAAATATTAATAAATTTAATTTTACTTTTAAGAATGTTAACAAAGATAATTTTCTTAGCATCACTCATATTAAATGTCAACTACCTAGATATATAGTAATATTTATTATAGTATTTGAAATAATAAAATAATTAGAATACATCTTAATATTTATCAAAATTCAAATTAACACTTCTCAACAAAATTCATAAAGCCACACATCATATGGGTCCAACCCTAATTTATTTCTCTATGTATATTTTGTAATTACAAAAACTAAGATAAAGTCGACAACATGCCTATGTTACAATATTTATTTAATTTTAAGAATATTTAAATACTAATTAAAGGTTTAATTTTCTTAGTATATTCTTATAATTGTACTATTTGACATTAAGTTGTTGATTTATACTCTTTTTTAGTATTTTAACAAGATTAATACTTCAACATATTTATGATTTATTTAATTTACTCAATTACGATCTAATATGTAATGCAATTTTCTTTATTTAGTTAACAATTTTTCACATATGTGTAAAATTTTTGCAATACAAATATTTATAATTAATAAAAATTTAAAAAAAGAAAATAATTTCAAAAAAAAGTAAATTTCTCTGTTTATGTTTTAGAGAGAAATTTTTTTCTAAATTGAATTTTTTTAAAAAAATAAAAAAACTCATAATCTAAGGTTTTTTTTTCTTTTTTGTTTACTTAAAAAGAAAAAAAATTACTTTTAAATTTATTTATTATTTTTTAAAAAATACTTATAAGTTAGGTTTTTTTCATTTAAATAAAACATAAGCAAAAATACAATTCTCAATAAATATAATAAACTTAGATATCATATGGGTCTAATATTAATATATATTTATATATGTATTGCTAAAAATGAGAGAAAACTCAATTTATTTTCTTCAAGACATGTGATAACTTCTTATAAATTTTCTCTAATAAAAGAAAATAAAAGGAAAATAAAGAAAAATTATTATTTATTATCCTATTAAATAGAAATCTACTTATTACTATTTTAACTCTCTTAAATTCTTTTTTTTGTTTCATAAGAAATAAAATTAAAAATTTTGCTGTAAAATATAATGTGTAAAATCTCATTTATTACCTTCTTAAATAAAAATGTACCTATGAAAAGATGAATTTTGAAATATTTTTATTTTTCCTTTTTAAAAAAATTAAAAGTCAACTTTTTTCCCTTAAAAAATGTATTTGAACTTCAAAGAATTTTTCAATTCTTAAAATCACTTTTATCTTCTTTTTAAAGAAAAAATATTTAAAAATCTCTACAATAGCATAATTGATTAAACATAATTAGTAGAACCCCTTTTATTAATTGAATATATTTGTTTTCCAAATCTCATTTTCTCAAATTACTTTGTTTTTCTTAAATAGGAACCTTATTAGATCCCTTTTAAATTATTTTTATTTTAAACAATATAAATAAGAACCTATTTATATCCCTAGTAACCTACTTTTATTTTACTACACCTAATAAAAGATGATAAGACATAGCATAAGTGTTTTGCTACTTCTAAGCCTTTAATTTTTTTCTAGTTATTCATTCAATGTGTGTGTGTGTGTGTGTGTGTGTATTGTAATCTTCATCCACTTTTCTTGAAAACTTTAATTGAAATTTCTTTATTGTAAAATAAACTAGTGGTTTTATCCTAATATTCTTTGTATTTTCATTTTGATGTCACTATTTTGCAATCAAAAGTAAAATAAACTAGTATTAAAAAGGTAATAATTTGCTTGTTAAGTGTTATAATAGTGTTATTTTTGATACAGTTAATTAGTTAAAGTTTCAAATTCTTTTAAAAGTTACCCATGATAAGGCTAAGTATTGATTTTAATATATAATAGAATAATTAAAATCCATATCAACATCTAATTAAATTTTTATTAGTACTTCTTAATAAAATATCACAAACTTGCACATAACACAAATCCAACGTTGTGTGTGTATGTGTGTGTGTGTGTTGAAATTGAGAAAAAACTTCAACTTGCTCATGTTGCAACTTTTTACAAATTTGTAAATTAAGGAAAATGAAGTCAAAAAAAAAGGGAAGAAAAACTACTCTTAAAAATTTTTTTATTACCTTAGAAAGGAAAAATATTCTTCTTAATTCATAGGAAAAAAATATTTTCAAATTGTACTTTTTGTTTCTTTAAACAAGAAGGAAAATGAAAAAGATTATTTCCAAATTTTCCTTTTTGCTTTCTTAAAAATATGCATAATTTAAATTTATTTTTATTTTTCTCCTTTTATTTTCTTAAAAAAAAAAGAAAAAACATAAATTATGAGTAAATTTTTTTAAAAAAAAATTCTACCAAATTGTCATCTTTTTTTTTTAAAAAAAAAAGAGAGAACAAAGGAAAAAATTCTGTCAAAATTAATTTAATACATATATATATTCTCAAAATCCCCTTTCTTTTTTCTTAAAAAAATAAAAAAATCTCTTAAATTCATTTATTTTTTTCTTGAAAAACTATTTCTAATTTATCTTTTTATTTTCTTAAAAAAAATTACTCTCTCAATCTCAAAATTTTCCTTTATTTTTTTAAAGAGGATACTTCTACCAAATTGTCATTCTTTTTAAAAAAAAAAAAACAGAGAGAAAAAAAGAAAAAATTCTGTCAAAATTAATTTAATATATATATATTCTCAAAATCCCCTTTCTTTTTTCTTAAAAAGAAATAAAAAATCTCTTAAATTCATTTATTTTTTTCTTGAAAAACTATTTCTAATTTAACTATTTCTAATTTATCTTTTTATTTTCTTAAAAAAAAATTACTCTCTTAATCTCAAATTTTTTCTTTATTTTTTTAAAGGGGATAAAAAAGAAAAACTCATAATTTGTATTCTTTTTATTTACCCATTTTTAACATTTCTTTGAGGGACCAATCTTATATCTTTTTCTTATACCGTGCTGCAACATCCCGGCATAACAGAGTTGAGATGGGATGGCCGAGTTGGTCTAAGGCGCCAGATTAAGGTTCTGGTCCGAATCCCACTCTCAACAACCGCATTTCTATTAACTTTTATGCCATCCAATGGCAACTTCTGCCCATGGATAAGCGTCCAATAAAAGGGATCTCTTGGGTTGATTGACATTCACAACCAAAGAAGTTTTGTTAAAAAAGCAGAACTACTACTTTCTATGTTCAAATCTTTCACCTGTTCATTCCAGTTATACAGTAGCTTTCATGGTAAAACAAATCAAAACTCATCTCTTTCAGAAGTGCTTTAAAGCTTCTGCTTTGATGCAGCATCTTCAATTGTGAAGAAGATGTACAAGGATATAATTTTTCTATAATATGTAGGCACAACTCAATCAACATCTAGAAGAGAGCAATTCAACTGAATACTATCCCCCATGCAAGGTCGAAATGAAGACCACAGTATCCTTCTCTTCCAGTATCGCATCAAGTTGGCCACTAAGCTCCCAATCACAATCATTCACAAGCACCAGAACACCAGGTCTCCTGTGTGAGAAAACAATATGTCAACTCATTTAACTTAAACAGCATGCAATATGGTGAACTTTCTAACCAAACAACCTCCAGAGTATTAGCCTCTTGCACAAAAAAAGACTTCCCAAAAAGATCCCCCCCAAGAGAATTCACAATTTATGCACAATGAATCTAAGCCTTATATATATATATATATATATATAATACCTCTGAACTTACACCAAGTCTCCTTTAATTGAACGTTTCAGACCTCTGAGTTAATGTAAAATGGCATATAAGTCCTAACCAAACAATATCCAGATTTTTAGCCTCTTGCACATAAAAAAAAAATTCCATAAAAAGTCCCTCTGAAAAGAATTTCACAATTTATACAGAATGAACCATAACTCACTGTATATACGTAAACCTTTGAACTTACACTGAATCTCCTTTCATGAACATTTCGGGCCTCTCTTTGATCAAATTTGTACGAACCCAGGCAAGTAAACCTTTCATCGTTAACTACAAAAGAAAGAAGAAAGGATCAGCATCCACATACATTGAGAAACTTATACTGTAAACCACCAAAATTTGGAAATAAAAAAGAAAAAAAAAAGGAAGATCTTGATATTGTATGCAGAATCATCCAGATCTAAAAACAAAGGTTACCTTCCCTGTCTCATTTTTTGGGTCGACATTCACATTATGTACCTTTACCGATTCACAAAGAAGCTCTAGTCCCCCACTGCATCAGAAAAAAACCCCAAAAAGGAAAAAAAAAAAAACGCAGAGTCATATCCTCAAAGCATTCTTAAGAGCAACAAAAAAAGGAAATTTAAAAAAAAAAAAACCCCCAAAAAATGCGTCAGTGCAAAAAGAACAGAACGGGAAACAGACTCGACGCAGAATGAAAATCAACCATGAATCTCCCATGAAAGAACAAGGCTTGTCTACGCATAAAAAGAACAATTTACCCGAATTCGAGAGTGAGCTGCATATTCTCTGTCTCTGCTACTACTAGTGCTCAACAATCAAAGAACCCTAGATGGACTTCGGACAGAACACAAGACACCTCGACCCCCCGTTATGCTTGTTCGGTTTTTGTTTCTCTTGCGGCCAAACCTAAAATGATCTACAACGACGTCGTTTTAGGAGTTGAAGAGGCCCCAAAACCTTTATAATGGAAGACGGGCGGGCTATCGGCTGCACCAGGGCCGAGTCCATCGTTTGGCTCGGTTCGGTTCTAATTTCGATTTTGAAACTGTTGACTTCAGTTCTACGATCAGATCGGGTCGGGGAACCCAAATGCTGATTCGCAATTTCTAGTTTCGGTCTGGACCAAGTTCGCTTACGGTTCTGATCTCAATTTTTGGTTAGTTTATTGAGATTTTCTTTTTCGAGCAAGTGTTACGATTCCTTCCCAGTGTGAACCTTTATGTTGATGTGGATAAATTTTAAAAGATAAATATTGAAAAAGGATTTCATATAAAAAAAAAAATATATATATATATATATATATATATATATATAATCTTAATGGTATCCATCACTTACTGAGTGGTTCGTTGTCACTCTATCGGATAATTTAGTTTTAAGTGGCTAATGTGAACACGTGCGCCCATTTAGGTTTTTTTTTTTTTAATTATATAATATATATGAAAAATAATAAAATGTATAAGTATGCTAAACATAACATGTATTATTATAGGTAAAAAATGCAATATCATAAATTACTAGCATTTATTTATTTATTCTATTTTTCCTTGTGTATATTTAATTTGATTTAATTGTAAATTTTGTTGAATCTCATTTACATTATGTAATTTTATTTTTTTAAAAAAATAAATTTTAAAAAATATATATATTATTTTATTCATGAATGAAGTTATCAATAGACTATTGCATCTGAGGTGTGACTAATTTATTAGTCTACCTATTGTTTTTCTTATTTATTTAAACTTAAATTAGTTAATATCCAACTTAATAGATATTTCAGTCAAACAAGAAAAAGAAAACAAAAAAAAAAGAAAACCTTAGGGAATGACTATGTATCTTATGTTTATCATGTCAATTGATTATAGTTACTTCCAAAAGAAACAAAAAAAATAGTTTATTTAGGAAAAAAATAAGAAAAAAAACTAAGTAGTAAGAAAAAACAAAAACAATTTATCGTAGCCAAAAAAATAATTGAAAAAGAGTAATTTCACCTCTCTCTCTCTCTTCCTAACTTTTTTCTTATTTGTTTGTGTGCAATAACGGAGGTTTCAATTCTTTAGTCATCAATTTTTTATTTTTGGCCATTGAATCAAATATAAATTACTAATATAATTCTCAAACCTCTTATATATTTCAATAAAAATATCTTAAACAATAACTAAATACATTATACATTTTAATAAAAATATCATATATAATTTCCAAATATGTTGTATATTTAGACAAAAGTGTCTTAATTTATTAAATTTGTAATATATTTTAATAAAAATATTATATATATTTTTCAAAATTTTCATATATTTCATTAAAAGTACCTTAATTTATTTTCCATAAGTATCTATAATAGCCAATTTTAAATTGATGTTATCCCAATTTATTAGAATATGATAGGTTTAACCAATTGTTAGCTTATCTAAGTAGATTGCTATTTACCTATAAATAAGGTATAATTTAGTCAGGAAAAATTGAATTTTCGGGCCTTTTGTAGTTTCTCGACATAACAAGGCATTGAATTGGACAAATCAAACTTTAAGTATGATAAAGAAAAATATAATAAGAAAGTTATTAATAAGGTTAGCTTGTAAATAATTAAATTGTAAATGTATACCACAAATTAGACTTTCAATTGACTTATCAAACCACAACTATATATATAAGTAAAAACATTGTAAGAGACAATATTACAATATTAATATTGGAAGTTATTTGTGACAAAGAAGTTTACTTAAAAACTTTGTCTCTTATATTATGGGTGAGAAAAACTTTTCATTATTATTATCTTTGACTAGTTTTTTGGTCATATATGAATCACAACTATATTCATCTCATCAATTGTATCAGATGACACTTTGCAAATATTACATAAAACTTTGTGGTGAAAGTGTTGTATTTAATTTCTAAACACATTGTATAATTCCATTAAAAAGGTTGTATATAATTCATAGACCAGTCATATAATTCACTTAAAAGAATCTTAAATGATTGTAAATTATATGGTATAATTTACCAAAAAAAACATTAATTCAATAAAAGTATCGTATAAAATTATCATACTTATTATATAATTTATTTAAAAGTGTTATATATAATTCAACAATTTGTTATATAATTCACAAACTTGTCATGGTGTCATCTATATTTCCCAAACATATTGTATAATTTAATAAAAATATTATATATAATTCTTAAAATTATTGTATAATATAATAAAAACGTTTAATATAATTCATAAATTCGTCATGTAATACAATAAAAGTTTATATATCATTCCCAAATTTGTCTTAAAATTCATTATAAGTGTCTATATATAATTCACATATAATTCAATTAAAATAATGATATATAATTTATAATATGTCATATAACACAATAAAAATATCATATATAACTATTAAGACTATTGTATAATGTAATTAAAAGTAGTATATATTTCATTAAAAGTGTTGTATATGAGATATTTATAAAATTATAAGTACTTATCCAAAATATATATGACATATTAACAAAATTATTAACACTCCAAAATAATAAAGTATAATCTCTTAAAAATATCCTGTAGAAAATCTACAACATCTTAAAAAAGATATACAACACTTTACCAAAATAAAAATAAAATCAATATATATATATTATACAACAATTAAATTATTTGGGATAAAAAATTCTTTTTTTTTTTAACATCAAAAAATACAACAAATATTTTCAATATGATGTCCAAATTGCAAATGGGCATTACCTATTTTATTCTTTGATATATTAACTTTTTGTTATATAATTTTATCTTTTTAGATATAATTAGTCAATATTTTCAAAGTTATTCATAAATATGTACTAAGAACAATGCTAATATGAATTTGACTGAAACAAATTTCAAATATGTAATTAAGGAGCAAATAACTTGGTGATAAAGAACTTGTTAAGAGATTCATTGTTGCATTGAAAATCTCATTAAGTGACTACATTTAGACAACAAACTTATGTGCCAAGGGGTCATTTTCTGCTAAAGAATGAATATCTTATACATTCAAAATTTTTAGATAAAAACTTTAAACCTTTAGATGGTTACTTGTATTTTAAACATATTTTTATTATATACTATAAAATTTTAATTATATAATTTTATTAAATTGCTTATTTATTATATATGTTATATATATATATTATACATATAGAAATATATATTTATATGATATGTCATATTCACATTATAATGATTAAATTATATAACATCTTATATCATTAATATATGATGATATAAGATGTTATATTATTTTGACGTCCCTTTTACCACTTGTTCTTTTTTTTCATATAAATATTATAGTAATAAAATTTTCATAAAATTCTTGATTAACTCTCTTTCACAAATTATAAGTTTTAATGAAAATGTTTAAAACAAATTCATACGGTATTTTAATAAAACTATATGACACCTTATAGAAAATAAAAGACAATTTTATAAAACTAAACGATATCTTACAAAAGATAATATATAAAAAATGATATGATATTTTATAAATTAAATTTGATACCAAATAATATGTAATTATCAAATCTCTAATATTACCATAAAATTTCAACAAATTAAGTTGTCATAAATGTTTTAATTTTAGTATATACAATTTTAAAATATAAACATATTGTTTTTTGGGTTTACATTAATAAAATCTTTGTAAAATTCTTAGTTAACTCTCGCTTACAAATTATAAGTTTAATGAAAATGTCAAGAACAAATTTATATGACATTTTAATAAAATTATACCACACCTTACCAAAAATACAAGACATTTGATAAAACTAAACAATATCTTACAAAAGATAATACATCAAAAAAAGAATTATATGATACTTTATAAATTAAATTTGATACCCAATAATATGTAATTCTCAAATCTCTAATATTACCACAAAGATTTAAAATAAATTAAGTTGTCATATAATGTCTTAATTTTAGTATATACAATGTTAAAAAAAAACTATTTTTTGGGTTTATATAATAATTATTATTCTTTAATTTCAACAATATAGTAATTACATATTAGTTTGTGGAAATTATATCTAATTTTATTATAAATATTCATTCAACATTATTTATTCTTTAAACTAATTAATGTTTTTTTATATTTATTTTTGTTAAACTCTACTAATATAAAAAATTATAATAATTTTTAGTTGGTACAACTTTGAACAAAAAAAAAAGAGATAAATATGACTACTTTCTCATATTGCCTACTATTTTTTTACTATTTTTCTCTTTTCTCTATAAAAAAAAGAAAAAAAAAAGTTAATTAGCAATTTTTTTGGAGACACATGCCTAATAAAGTTATGTTGCATAGTTTTTGTTTTTGAAAAATTTATTTTTTGTTTTTGAAAAACTGAATAATGTTAAAGGGAATAACTACATAGTTGACACTTAATTGGATGTATGATGGGAACAAGTAAGTGGTAACTAATTGGAAAAGCAATCACGTAAGGTTATAATAGTGTCTTGCTAAAAAAAAAAAAAAGTTTATCTAGAGAAAATATAAATTGGAAAATTTACTAATTGCAAAAAAAAAAAACAATTTAACTTGGCTAAAAAGAAATTTGAAAAAGAGTATCCTAAATCTCTCTCTCTCTCTCTCTCTCTCTCGTTATTTATATGTTTGTCATGGTGGAGCTTTTGATTATTAAGTCATCGATTCTTTATTTTCAGCCACCTATCTCTCCTCCATAAGCTTTCGACTATATAAATGAAATATAGGTTTTTTAAATGTCATATTGTGATTCTCAAATTTATTGTATATTTTAATAAAAGTGTCGTATGTACTAATTAAACACGTCTT
Source organism: Bruguiera gymnorhiza (assembly GCA_020883675.1). Classification (NCBI taxonomy): domain Eukaryota; kingdom Viridiplantae; phylum Streptophyta; class Magnoliopsida; order Malpighiales; family Rhizophoraceae; genus Bruguiera; species Bruguiera gymnorhiza. Next base: position 1,502,996 of record JAIRCJ010001055.1, on the reverse strand, counting down.
ATATTTCAATAAAAGTGTCGTGTATAATTTTCAAATCCCTCGTATATTTAAACAAAAGTGTCGTGACCTATTAAACTTATTGTATATTTCAAAAAAGTATCTTATATATTTTTTAAAACTATTATATTCTACTACAAGTATTATAATTTATTTTTTGCAAGTATTTATAATGATTAATTTTAAATTGGCATTATCCAATTTTGTCAGAATACAATAAGTTTATGCAAGTATTATCTTTCTTGCCGAAACAAATTGCTATTTTTCTATAAAGGAGATTTAATTTGGCCAAGTGAAATTGAATCATCGAGCCTTATATTGCTTTTCAATATAATAGGACATCAAGAAAACTTCTTCAAAGAAACAAATCATACCCCAAATTTGATAAAGAAAAATATAGTACAAAAGTTATTGATAGGGCTAATTTGTAAATAATTAAGGAAGTTATAAGTGTATACCATAAATTAGACTTTTGATTGACAAATTAAGTCACAATTATGTATATAGGTAAGGACATTATGAGGGAAAATATCGTAATAATGCTATTGGAAGTTGTCTGTGACAAATAAACTTACTTGAGAACTTTTCTCTCACATTATAGATAGGAAAAACTTTTCATCATTATTGTCTTTAGGCTAGTGTTATGGATATATGTGAATTAAAACTATATTCATTCCATTTATTACATCTTATAACACTTTGTCCGTATAATATGATACTTTCTGGGTATAACACTTTTATTGAAACTATTGTAGTTTATTTATAAACTTGTCGTATAATTTCATTAAAAAGGTTATATATAATTCAAAAATCTATTATATAATTCACAAATCTATCGTATACTTTAATACAAATATTATATATATTTCCTAAATATATTGTATGATTCAATAAAATGTTATATATAATTTTCAAAAATGTTATATAATATAATAAAAGTATTTTATAGACTTGTCGTGTAATGTAATAAAAGTTATTATATAATTCTCAAACTTTTCCCATAATTCATTACAAATGTCCATATATCATTTATACATAATGCAATTAAAAGTATCATATATAATTTTCAAACTTGTCGTATAGTACGATAAAAGTGTTGTATATAATTATTAAATTTGTCATATAATTCAATTAGAAGTGTTGGGTATAATTTCCAAACATGTTGTATAATTTATTTAAACATTTGTCATTCATTTTATTAAAAATATAATATATGAGATATATATGAAATTATAAGTACTTACTCAAAATATATATGACACATTGACAAAATTATATGATATTAAAAAAATGATAAATTGTAATCTCATAAAATTATCACATAGAAAATACACGATATATTAGAAAAATATATATATGACACCTTAAAGAAAATATATGATAGTTTGATCATATTATACAATAGTTTAATTATTTAGGATAAAGAATTCTCTTTTATGAAAATTTCTATAATTATAGCAAAACTTTCAATATCATGTCCAAATTGTAAATGAGCATTACCCATTTTATTCATCAACATATTACTTTTTGTTCCATTATTTTATCTTTTTAGATATGATAAATCATTGTTTTCAAAGTTGTTCATAGATATGTATTAAAAACAATGCTACTATGACTTTGATTGAAACAAATTTCAAAAAAATATAATTATAATGCAAATAACTTGGCAACAAAGAATATACAATAGATCCATTGGTAAATTAGAAATTTCACCAAACAATTACACTTGATCGACAAATTTATATGCCAAGGAACCATTTTTTTATTGAAGAATGAATATCTCATAGATTCAAAATATTTGGACAAAGACTTCAAACACTTTTGATGATTACTGGTATTTTAAATATATTTTTAATGGCATAATCTTATTAAATTATATATTTATTTTATTATGTTATGTATATATTATACATAAAGAAATATATATTTACGTAATTTATCATATTCACAGTATTATGATTAAATTATACAACAAAATATATGACAATATAACATGCTACACCATTTTGACATCTCTCTTTCCCATTATTTTTTTCCATATAAATATTATAGTAATAAAATTTATGTAAAATGTTTTGTTAAGTTAAAGAAAATGTTAAGATCAAATTCATACAACATTTTAATAGAATTATACAATACATTAAATAAAATACAAGAAATTTTTATAAAATTAAATGGTACCTTACAAAAGATAATTTATTAAAAAAAATTATATGATACCTTATAAATTAAATTTGACACCACATAATATGTAATTCTAAAACTTATAATATTATCACAAAAAATTCCAACAAATTAAGTTGTCATATAATGTCTTAATTTTAGTATATATAGCTTTAAAAGATAAACATATTATTTTTAGGTTTACATAATAACTATCATTCTTTAATTTCAACAATATAGTAATTACATACTAATTTGTAGAAATTATATTTGATTTCATTAAAGATATTCATTTAAAATTATTTATTCTTTAGCCTAATTAATGTTTCTTTATATTTTTTTTGTTTAAACCTTACTAATATGAAAATTTATTACAATTTTTAGTTAGCTTGGCCTTGAACAAAAATAAAATAAAATGAAATGAATATAATTTCTTTCTTATATTACTTTTTATTCTTGTACCATTTTATCCTTTTCTCTTTAAAAAATATTAATAAACAAACAAAAAAAATTAATTAATAACTCTTTTGGGGCCTATGTATATACCCCTCACACCCTAATAAAATAATGCTACTTAGTTTTTACATAGTGTTAATTGGTCTAACTTGGCAAACATATCTACATGAGTTTTCTTAGGATTATTCTACTTCATAATTTCCTTACAAATTACTCTAATAAAATCTTTTGATAGTTATGGATATAGTTTTTAACTTTATTACATAGAGAATAGGTATAGAGACTAGTAATAGACTCATATATGTTGAATATATTTACATTATGTTTAGATAAAAAAAGAAGGGAGAGGAAAGAAGAAAATAAGGGAAAAAAATAAAGATGAAGAAAGTTTTTTACTTTTTATCTTTTATGTGTGGAAAAAAGTGATAAGAGAGAGAAAAATTAAAATTTTTTTGTTTAAGAAATATTGAAAAGTGAGGGAAAGAAATATAATATGAGTTCTAATTCATTAATACTGAAATTATAACTAAAAGTATCGAATTTAAGTTTTAATCAAAACTATTTAATTAAAAATAAAAATATGAGAATGTCAATTTTACTTTTTGTGTGAAAACTATAATATATATATGTATAAGTATATATGACTGAAATTGAAAGAAATGGGGTGAAACGTTAATATGATGATATTTGGTTAATTTTAAAAATAATATAAGCATTTGAATAGAATTAATATTTCAACATATATATGATTTAATCCATTTACACTTTTACAATTTAATATGTATTATAATTTATTCAATTAATGTTAGCAATTTTTCATATGTGAATAAAATTTGCACAATACAAATACTGATAATTAAGAAAAATTAATGAAAAAAGGAAAATAATTTTTATTAACAAGAAAAAATATGTTTGATTTTTTTAAATTAAAAAATATTTCTAATTTATTTTTTTTTAAAAATTATTTATAATTTAAGTGTTTTTTTCTTAAAAAAATTACTCTTAAATTTATTTTTTTATTTAAATAAAATATGAGTAAAATGCATTTTTCAAGAAATATAATAAATTTGTATATCACTTAAATCTAATAATAATATGTATGTATGTATATAAAAGTTAAAAATTAGTTTAAAATTTTTTTATTTTTGCAATACTTTTGAAATTTTTCATTTAAGTCCTCAGTGTTTTTATTTTATTTCAATTTAGAATAATTTTAAACAAAAAAGTTGTTAACCTTGTATATTAACCATGCAAAATATGTATAAATTATTAAAAATACACACATTTGACATATTTAAATCTTTAAATCAGTTCTAAACTTTTGGAGATTTTTTTTTAATTTCATACGATTAATATATAGAGTTAATGGGTTAATTAGTTTTTATTTAAAATTAGCTTAAATTCAAATAAAATACAAATATTTATGATTAAAATAAAAAATTTTAAAAATTGAGAATTTCATTGTAAAAATAGAAAATATTTAGCAACAATTTTATTCCTATTCCTCTATATATATAATAAAGTATTTTAATAAAAATTAAAAAAAAATCAACAATCTTCCTTCCAATTTTGAAAACAAATAATAAATTTAATGAGTCAGAAAAAAAATTAAGTATTCCCTTTTCTATTTTTTCTTCTTCAAAAACATTTCTTAAATATAAATATTAATATTTAATATAATTTTCTCTCTTTTTTTCCTTCTCCCAGACAAAATATCAAAAATTGACAAAGAAGACTCATTTTGTATAATTTCATTATATATATATATATAATAAAATAATTAAAAAATAATATGTAGTATAATAATACAAAATACCATTTTTCAAATTTTTTATATACTATTTATTATAATCCTTTTTTTTTTTTTTTTAAAAGAGAGAGAGAAAAACTTATTCAACGTATACAATGAACCCATCAATTCATGAATTTGTCAAAGTGCAGGCCAGATCAACGGTTGAGATAAAAAAGAATTTTAGCTCAAATAAATATCTCTCCTCCCTCATAAAAATGCCCTCCCTCTCTCGGAAAAGGTGTTTACGACTGTATTTTTATTTCCTCTCGCCGCCATTGACCAACAACTCCGAACTACCGAGCAAAGAGTTGGGTGCCTGCCTGGTCGATCTGGGGTTTGGATGTGGTGATTCATGCAGCTTCGATTCTGTTTATATCATTCTTCTCGTTTTTGGAAACTGATAATTTTGAAGGCATGGAGGCTTATAAGACATGGGTTAGGAGGAACAAAGACTACGTGCAATCGTTGGAGTCTCTTGCCAATGTAAGAGAGCTCTTTTGTTTTCTGGGTATACATAATTCTTGTTCCGTCTGGATGTCTGTTTGCAGACTGTTAGAACGAAACCAAACTAGAAAATAATGAAATATCGGAAACAACTAATACAGAACTGGGCTTGGATGTTAGGTTGAGGTTTGATTAATGGTTTGGGGTCTTATTAATTGTTTATAGACTAACGACTACGTTTATACTCAATTTTTCGTTCCGATTGAATGGTTGTTTCTCTTGAAAGAGGAAGGAGTAGGCCAGTTTTTGCTAGCCTTTTCTTTTTCTTTTTCCTTGTGCGGATGTTTGTGTTGTTTCATCTCTGAAATGATTGCAAATTGCTGGGTAAGAAAGGCTAAAAATATATGATATGCACGCGTTGGAGTTGTAGTCCAGCATAAGCTGTTTTATCTTCGATCTTTCCCGGATGAACAAATTTATGTGGCACATCGATTATTTATATTGTTTGGATTTTCTATTTAGTCAGCAGTAGGTTATGGTTATAGATGAGGGAATTATGATAAATTAGCTGGTTGTGATTTGAATGTTGTCTTACATTGGTACTGAATTGTATTCCGTAGGGTTTTACATGGCTTCTTCCAGAACGGTTTTCTTCTTCAGAGATAGGACCAGAAGCAGGTTTTGTGAAGCTTTGGTAACATTTGGATACTTCCTGTCAATTTCTAATCATTTTACTGATTATTTTTCATTTTCTTTTGTTTTTACTTTTTATGCAAAGCTGAAAAATAGCACTGTATTTAGCAATTTAGTAATCATTTGCAGTAACTGTTTTCTTGGGCATAATCACTGCCATCAATCAACATATAATTGATACAACACCAATCCAGACATCGTCAAGCTCTGCAGAGCCTTATTCTTTCCCTTACTCATTGGCCATATCTGCAACAAAGGATTTGGAGACGTTGGTTGAAGTTGCTGCAATACATTACTGCAGCAAGGGCAAGAAATGGAATTTCATTGCTGCTACAGAAGCAGCCAAGTAAGTCACATGTGTTGATGAGAGCATGTGACTATTACATTCAGTTTGGCCACAAGTCTATTAATGTTTACCCACTATTTGCTATGTCTAAAAACCAGGGTATTAGTGAGGTTGGCTTTGTTCCGGAACAGTGGTTACAAGATGCTTCTGCATGGAGGAGAAACACCAAATACTGAAACAAATTTGGATTTCTCAGGTTCTCAGCAAGGATCCAGGGCTCCTGCAAAGCTTAGAAGGCATATTGGGCCTGCTCATTTACATGCTCTTAATGGACAGAACCAATGGAGTCTAGAAGGGAGAGCACTATCTGCATTGAGCAGGTTTGGAGAAAATACAAGGATGGTTTCTGATCCAGTATGGTTGCATAGGATTCAACATCAGCATGCAATTATGGAGCCTCCACGTAATTAGTTATTTCTCTTTTGGCAGTTCCACCACATTGCAAGCAAATTGAGTGCATTTATGCCTAAACTTCATTTATCTGTAATTATGTGTTTACAGATCCAGCAGTTGAGAGGCCAACACTTTCCATGATATTATCTGAGAAAGGTCTTCGCGGGGCATTATTTGTTATGGGGGAGTTCCTTTTTATCACTAGACCCTTAATTTATGTCCTATTTATCCGAAGATATGGAATTCGGTCATGGATCCCTTGGCTTCTTTCTCTGGGTGCGGATTTCATTGGAGCCGGTGTTCTAGCACAACTTATAAAATCAAGATACGGGGGAAAAGGCCAAAAGTTTCATCTTACTGTTTCTGAACAAGATGAGGTTTGATTTCTGCTGAATTATATATTTATCCTTGAATGCATCTGCCTGATAAACCTTATGAATGAATCAGTAAATCTGTTGTTAAAAAATAACTGTTGGGCTGAATGGGTGGTGAATTCGTTATTGAACAGTTAAAAAGAAGAAAACTGCTATGGGCACTTTACCTCATGAGAGATCCATTCTTTAGCAAGTATACCAGGTACTGATGTCCTTCACAAGTTGCCTTTTGAAATTTATGTGATTATAACCTTTTTCTAAAATCAACATAAGAAACAACCTAACACTTGCTAATTATGTCAGACAAAGACTGGAAAGCACCCAGAAACTGCTGGAGCCTGTTCCTATAGTTGGGTTCTTAACGGGTATGGTGTTTAGTTTTTGTGCTGCTTAAGCTGCATGTTTTGTGATGCATGTTGAGTAGTTTCTGCTTAACTGACTGAAGAACTATTATTGTTTATCTGCAGAGAAAATTGTGGAGCTTCTCATTGGAGCTCAATCTCGATACACATACGTGTCAGGATCGTGAGAGGGATGCTACAAGAAGATGGGACGTCTGAATTTTGTTCTTGTAAAAGCCAAGGATTCTGCCATGCTGAAGAAACAAGCTTGAATTCTGATTTCTTGGTGTTCTGTTCTTTGAATGGTCTAGTGGTTATCCCAAATATTTGAATGTAATCCATTTGAACCAGAAAAGAAATTCAATGATCAGTCGTGAGTGGTTTACGCTGGACAAGCAAAAGCTGAAAGCACTAGGGAGAGTGGCATGACAGTCTTCTTGTTATGGGAGGAGGACTATCCTTTTTATTTAGTCTATGGTCTATTAGAAACCCCACGAGATTCATAACTCTTACTTGTTTTGATCCTAAAATCAATCTATAGGATACGACTACGTGATTACACGTGTAGAAATATTATGTCTATAATTTCAAACTTTTAGATAACATGGTGACTTAAATTATAATTGGTTATATTCAACCCAACTAATCTAATGGTGTTTTAAAGCCTAACTTCTACCCGTAAATCTTCATGGTGTTGGACGATGGTGAACGTTTATTCGTTGGACTTGTAATTTTCGCCAATTGGATTTGTTTGGTATCGTCGTGCAATTAGCTACCTCATCCTATTTACGGGAATGCAACACATGCACAGAAAAAGTGGGCCTATCAAAAGGGATGCAATCTATAATCCATGAAACTATAGGGCATGGCATTGGCCTAAAGGCCGATATATTGTTCCATTCCCGGGCATCATGTAGCTCCCCGACTCTGAGTCTCGGTAAGAACTTCTCTTTCTCTTCTTTTTTGTCTCAGTGGAACTCGGCTTGTATTGCACTTCTTTTTTCTCAGCCAGCAGTGGACTACTGCTTGGTGCTGGAACCTTCAGCTCTGTCGATTCGTGCACTTCAGCTGCTTTTGGGGCCAATTGCTCAGTGTTATGGGCCGAATCCATCACAGCTCTAGATACACGAGACTCCACATTTTCAACTCGAATGGCACTCGTGGCTTTTTCACCACTGCTGCTGCTGCTGATGGAACCAGACTCCAAATTGCGCTTAATTGTTTCCCTAACCGTTACATTTTGTATAAGATGATCCGTGAGAACCCCTGTTGCTTCACACACACACACACACTTTTAATTGGAGTTGATAATATGGCTCCTGATGCACTTGTCACAAAAGCTCTGAAAACAACATTTGCTTGTAAGAACGGCGTCTTTCATCACTTGCTTGCACAAAGGGCAGTGAAGGCTCAGGGTGGATGCTGGTCGTAATAGTTGAACTTGATGAGGATGACAAGCCTTCCATTTCTCTGTCAAAAGCAGCCTCATTCGGCTTCAAAGCAGCACATGTACCTCCTGGCAACTTACAAGTCCCATCTGGGTCAGTCGCAAGCATCGATTTCGGAATACCAGTGGCAGGACTTACCCTTTTGAAATCATAATTTGGATCACCATTTGTTGGACAATCCTGAATGAAATGCCCAGAAACATTGCGACTGTGACAGACATGACCCTTAGGTGGCACCTAGGAAAAACCTCTGCTGCTAGATAATGATGTCTTAGTTCCAAAGTCTGCATCTCCACCAGCATATACCAGAGCCTTGATCCTCTCTTCCTCATTGTCTTGAGAATCTACAGTGACCTTTGACTGAATCGGCACCACCCCAGGAACAGAAACAGCATATACATCTCCCCCAAAATCATGACAATCCCATTCATTATATCATCTTCAGCCATAATCTTTGGCTTTGGGCGATCAGCCATAATCTTTCCCTGGAGTTTGGGGAATCAATTTCATGTACCCGAAAAAAGATCATGGCACAATGTCGAACTTACGGCCACTCACAATTAGACCATTACTAGTATGCGTGACAAATTATATTTAAAGAAAGAAAATTTTATATTTAGTCTATTCTAATTTAGACTTTTAATAAAAAAAATATGTTAATATTTGAATTTGTTAGAAATGAGTCTTCTTGTTAAGTATCTATTAACAAAAATTTAAAATAGTTACAAAAATATCATTAAAAATATTCTAAAAACATTAAACTATCTTTGACTTATTAATATGAAAAAAAGAAAAAACCATTTTGGGGTTTATTTTGGAGCCGAATAATTTATTACGTTGATTTTTTTTTAATGGTAGTATATGTATAAATATGTATCAACTTTATACATATATATTTTTTATAATTATATACATATTCTACCTCAATTATATAAACTATATGTACGTTCTACTGAAGGTCCTGTCATGTGGACGAGTCTCACGCATTAGGCAACGTGATCAGAGTTGATAACTTGGCATTTTGAAAAAATCGGATTTTTTTTTATTTAAACAATCTGGAAATTATATTTAAATTTTTTGTTTTTTAAAAAAAGTTGCCAAAAAATTATTTAAAAAATCAAGAGAAGATGTGTGCCTGGGTTCTTAAGACCCGGCCCAAAGTCAGCAGGCTCTATGAGCTTGGTTAAAGGCCTGTTTCCAAATTCCAATTCTATGTGCCTTCAAGCCTTCGCCCTGTCAAAAAAGATAGCTGTTCTCTGCTTAAATAATAATAATAATAAAATAAGCTGATCTTCTTCTCGCCTTCTGCTCTTCTCTTGGCCTTTCTTGCATGATGTGTTAGAGAAACAGGGTGGTAAATAATGGGGGTGGGAGGCAAATTCTGGGATTTACTAAAACCCCACCTCCGACAAGAAGGTCCGGACTTCTTGAGAGACAAAAGGGTCGCCGTCGATCTTTCCTATTGGATCGTGCAGGAGACTGCCATCAAAAATTATGTCCGGAAACCCCATCTCCGCCTCACCTTCTTCCGTACCATCAATCTCTTTTCAAAGGTATCCTCTTTTTTTCTTTTTTTTTTTTTTTTTCATTCTGTTTTGGTTTTCTACCCGCTAAAGTTGATGTAAAGAAGGACTCTTTTTCGGCAGTTTGGAGCATTCCCAGTGTTTGTTATTGATGGGACCCCTTCTCCCTTGAAGTCTCAGGCAAGGATTGTAAGATTCTTTCGTTTTTCCGGCATTGACGTTTCCAGTTTGCCGTTGCCCGGAGAGCGAGTCTCCGTTGACAGGAACCGGGCGTTCTTGAAATGCGTTCAAGAGTGTGTGGTGAGTTATCTGAGTTGTTTCGTTCATTCTTACTTAATATTGATTTCTTTGTTGTTATTTTTATATTGGGTTGATGGGATTTACTTTGATCGATGATAGTTTGTTGTGTTGACGAGTTAATCCTTGCTTTCTTGGTTTTAGGAACTGCTGGAACTTTTTGGAATGCCAGTTTTAAAAGCAAAAGGTGAAGCCGAAGCATTGTGCGCTCAGCTAAACTATGAAGGTCATGTAGATGCATGCATCACAGCTGATAGTGACGCTTTCCTCTTTGGGGCTAAATGCGTGATAAAATCCATCAGGCCAAACACAAAAGTAATTTTTTATTGCTATAACGGCTTGATTCCCATCGTCAGTTGTTATTTATGAGTATTGCCGTTCAATTATTTACCGTGGATGCTTGAATAGCTCATTTAATTGGTTCTTCACCATTTTTACAGCTTGAGTGAGATATTGTTTTGTACAGGAACCTTTTGAATGCTACCATATGTCAGATATTGAAACTAAGCTTGGGTTTCAGAGAAAACAATTGATAGCCATCTCTCTTTTGGTCGGCAATGACCACGACTTAAGAGGAGTGCAAGGAATTGGACTTGGGACAGCTCTTCATTTTGTTCAGACTTTCAGTGAAGATGATATATTGAATCGGTTTGCTTCTATTCATGTCCTAAATGTTGTTGACAACATTGCTGAATGGTATGGGAATACATGCTAAGTTCTTCTTGTGAACGAAGTCACATCTTTTGCAGGTTGTGTGAGATTGGCCGTAATAATGTTCCTCTCTTAGAGGATTCTTCAAAAGTTACAGAAAATTTAATGAACAGTTCAGACAAGAACTTAGCAGATTCAAGAGTTTCTCATTGCTCGTTTTGTGGGCATCCAGGTACCAAAAGAGCACATTTTCAGTTATCTTGTGAATATTGTATTACCAGTGATGGTGAGGGTTGTATAAAGAAGCCAGAGAGTTTCAAATGCAATTGTACCTCATGTGATAAGGTACACCAATATCATTTTACTTTCTTTGCTATTACTTTCTTGCACAGCTTTTATATTCTATGATTGTTGCCTTATGAATTGTTTATTTTGTGTATCCAATCTGAACCAATATTCTAAAAAACAAGCTGCCTGAATCATTGTCTATACATTTTCTATTTTTTCTCAAGCAGGTTTGGAAAGAAAACAAATGGGTAAAACATGAAAAATGGTGGATAAAAGTGTGCAACAGGATTGCTATGGAGCAGGATTTTCCAAATTATGAGATCATTGATATGTATTTGTGCAACGACAATGGAAATTTCACTGGTATTAGCTGTATGATAATTTTTTTGTTTTTGTCTCAACCCACCCTTCTCCTCTTCCATTTTTCAATATGTGTGATATAGAGTTAAAAATTTTCAAAAATGTTTGTGCAGCAGGATACCCTCATTTGGATGTATTATATTTGGATGACATTGGTTTTATCTTCTCCAACTTAACAGAGTGTAAATGATTGATATCAACCATGCTTTGCTCTTGTGTAGTTGATATCTTCCTTGAACAATTTCTTGGTTTAATGTTGTGTCTTGGCTTATTTTGTGTGCAGCAGATGGTAGGCCCTGCATATCCTGGGGAAGCCCAAACACTGGTATGGTAGTCGATTTCTTAGTTTTTCATCAACATTGGGAACCGGCTTACATTCGACAGAGGATGCTGCCCATGCTGTCTACCATATATTTGAGAGAAATGGCTGCCAAACCTAATGAATCATTGTTACATGGGCAATATGAATTTGATTCAATTCAGCGGGTTAAAGTAAGATATGGGCACCAATCCTATGTGATTAAGTGGAAGAAAGCCGTAGATAGCATTGGCAGTGGGATCCATAAAAACCTTGTTGCAGAGTCTGATATGCAGCAAGGAGAAGATGTGGAAGTTGATGAACCAGCTGATGGATTGGAGGAGTATGATATCTCTCAGATTCTTGTTAATGATGGCTTCTTGTTGACTGATGAGAATATAGAGCTTATTCGTTGTGCATTTCCAGAAGAATGCAATAGATTTTTGGAGGAGAAGGTATCATTTCTTTTTCATTTATCTCTTCCTCCTCTAGCTTGGTCGAATGGTGATGGTTGTCTTTGGATCCTATATTTATATATCGTTGCTTTTTGAGTAAATGAATGTAAATGGCAGCTGACTTATGGCACCGATGGCTATGCTGAGGTGAGCGTAAATGATAATGTCGATGAGTGACTGGTGGCTATGCCAATGGTGCGTGCTTGTAGGAATTTGGTGTTAGAATCTATTATAGAATATTTTTCAAATTGGGTTATCTTGTACAAGGCATTGCAAAATCCTTTTGTTGGTTTCCCGGGACTTTGTTTTGTGCTCTGTAGGCCGTGAAAACATGTAGGTTGTCATACCTACTATTGCATTTTTCATACTCTCTGCCCTAGAAACAAGCTATCTCTCACCTCGTCAGGTAATTGCTTGTCTCTGTGACTGAAAACTGGCAGGAACTGAAAGAATCAAAACGAAGGAAGGGTTCAGGATTTTCATCCCAAGGGTTCTGTGATAAGTCAGAATCATCAGGGTCGAAAGGCGTCCAACCAAGTATAACCAAATTTTACCGTTCTACCAAATCACAATCTCATGCAAAACAAGGAGAAGATGCAGCAAATAAATCCGAAATTCAGGATGACACGGCATCGAAAGAGAAGAGGAAGTTGTCGAGTTCGAGCCTTCCAAAATCTGTGAGACGCCGCCTTTTGCTTGAGTAGCTCATCTGGGATGTCTTAAATGGGGAGTCAAAAACCTATATATATGCTCTTTGAGCCTTAGAATTGTAGCCTTTGTGGAGAAGCTCTCCACTGGTTTTGTAAAATATATGCATGCTGTTCTACTTTTAGGGGTCTCGGTGATTTGTAGTGAGGTCAATTTTTCCTCTATGCAGAAAAATGTAGCTGTCTTAATGTATAATTTATCAGGGGTAGGGGATGCTTTGGTTCAAATCACTCAAGTTTACATCATTATGGTGCGAGAATATGAAGTGCATAGTTATCATTTTTCTTGCTTTTTTATAACTTTGTCCTACGCTAAGAACATAGTTTCCTTTCCCATTTGAGCCGTTAAGTCTGTTAAGTCTGTGACTGGAAAACATCCTCGCCCCTCGTTTAATAATAATAATAATAATAAACGGACAGCCAAACAAAACATCCTCGCTTCGCTTGTAGACGAGAAGGGGATGATGAGCTCAACGGCGCCTCATCTCCTGCAATCTCTCTCCCAAATCCTTCCTCCTTCTCCAAGTCACGGAAACATCAGCAAACCTTCAACCCCGGTGCGCCGTAGCACCGCCGGCGCACGGACCCCGACGCTAAATGTTACGTGTGCGGCGAAAGCAGCAGCAAGCCCGGATGACTACCGCGCCACTCTCAAAGCTCTGAATTCTCGAGGCCGGAGACCTCGCAAATCCCTCGGCCAGGTTTCCCTCGCATTGTTTTTCTTTTATCACGTCTGCCTTCCTGTCTGAGTTCTTCGGTCTCCTTTTTCGTTCGGCCATTTTGACAAACAGTTAGCGGGCCACTGCAGCATTACATGTTGAATTCTGCAATCAACCAGCAGCTTGCCGCTGCGGCTAACGTCCAACCGGGAGACGTTCTCCTTGAAATCGGACCTGGCACCGGTTCTTTGACTCATGTCCTCATTACTAGTGGTGCTACCGTTCTTGCCATTGAAAAAGTGTGTTGTGTTTCATTTCTTTACTCCACATGCCATCATTTGTTTACAAACAACGCTTTTTGAACATGATGGTTTATAGTTATTATACTCATCTGGGGCTCAAATAAATAAATAAAAAAAAGGGATAATAATTGTTGATGATTCTTTAATTCACGGCCTTATAGGATCCACACATGGCTGCTTTAGTGAGCGAAAGATTTGCTGATTCGCAACATTTAAAGGTAGCTTGTTATTTTTATAATAATCCCTCTTCAGACAGCATAATCCCAGCCCCAATATGATTTTATAGTTGTGAATAATGTACCCTCTCTCTCTCTCTCTCTCTCTTTTTTCTGTTTTGGTTGCTCTGAACCCTTAACAAGGTTTTGCAAGAGGACATTGTCAAATGCCACATTCGGTCTGCTATGTCGTCATTGATGGAGAATGTAGCTTCTTCTTCCAATGAAAGACCCAGATATGCAAAAGTGAAATCAGGATTCTTATATTCCGACTTATCCCTTTGCAACATTTGCTGACAGATGATCATGCCAGTATTTTTTGTAGGTAGTCTCTAATATTCCATTTAATATAAGTACGGATGTGGTCAAACTTCTGCTTCCAATGGGTGACATTTTCTCAGAAGTAGTTCTTTTGCTCCAGGTGAGAATAGCTGTTTCAATGTTATTTGCTCATCAACTAGACTGTAATTTCCTACTTAATGTGTAGAAGACAATCTTTAGTTACTGTCACTGGCATGATTGGATGGTTTCAGGAGGAGACAGCTCTGCGCTTGGTTGAGTCATCTTTACGAACACCAGAATACCGTCCCGTCAATATCTTTGTTAATTTCTATTCAGGTTTTTCTGCCTCATTTGTTTTGGGTTGAATTGACCATTACTTTTAGGTGGCCTTTGTTGAGTATTTTCTTATGGTTAGTAGGCATCGTAAGGGATTAATTTAATAGTAATCTCAAACCTGCTCAATGGAGTTGATAAGCATTAGATATTAAGAGGCCAGAAAGTAAGATAACAAAATCCTGGTTTTTCTTCTATCAATTGTAGCGTGATCCTTCCTGGAAAACTGTATAATTTGTGGTACTAATCATACTAATCATATGTCTTCTTCCACTCTTGCTTCCCATGTTAAAAATAATTTAAAAAGTATTAATAAAACTATCTTATGTTTAGAGGTATTTATGCTTCTCAGTGGACCCATAATAGTTCAATAACATACATTAGCCTCTTTAAGATGCACTTCTAATTCTATTTTCCAGATCCTGAATACAAACTCAAGGTACCAAGGTCAAATTTTTTCCCTCAGCCCAATGTAAGTGCTTTGTTTCTGGATTTTATTTTGGTTTAGCTGAATTGAAGTGATATTTGTTTCCTCCTTTTGGTTTATTTTTAATAGCCATTTTATTGTTAGTATACAAACGTTCAATTATTGAGGTGCAATTGGAGAACCGATTCAAATTTATTCTGGGACAGAAATTCAATAGAATAATGCTTTAATACACCAAAAGCATGCCAGGGATAAGAATGACAGTTGTGACTTGTGAGTGTCTTTTTTGGCTAAATCTGAAAAGAGCTGTGAGTGTCTTTGTAGTTGCATTTTGTTAAAGGTCTAGTGCAAGGGAGGGTGCTTTGGATCTTGTCCTGGCGTTGCTGATAGGAATTTTAGATTGCACTGATGCCAATGGACATTAACAAGGGTTTGGCGAGGAAAGCATGTTGGGTATTTTTTGCCCCCACTGACACAAAAGCCTGTATCCATGAGGCATTGAATCCTGTTTGTGTTATCCAACTTATTGCGCCTACACATCCAAAATAAGGTTTTGCTTTTGTTTTGTTAGAAAATTGATTTTTTTTTTGTTCTTTTTAGGTTGATGCAGCCATTGTCAGGTTTAAATTGAAGCAAGCTTCAGATTATCCAGCAGTTTCCTCTACTAAAAGCTTCTTCTCTATGGTATGTTCTCTACCATTGAACAACTTATTGTTCTTTTAATGCAAATAATTATGATAAGTTATACTCTTTTTATGCTGGCATCGAGAATAATAAGGTGGTATTTTCTGTTATCCTTCAAAGAGGGTGTCATTCTAAGATGTAGATTAGAGGTTGACATGCTCCTTTTTAAATTTTGTGATGATGTTCTTAATTCTGATGTGATTGAGCATTAAATTAGGGATGAGGTTCTGCATCTATTGAAATCTAGTAACAGGCTTATCTATGCAGGTGAATTCAGCATTTAGCGGGAAACGTAAGATGTTGCGAAGATCACTTCAGCACATTTGCACATCTTTGGAAGTTGAAAAAGCTCTTGAGGATGCAGGTCTTCCTGCCACAGTAAGACTATTAATATGTGAACATTGCATTGCATGGCTTTCTTTCCTCTTTAATTGTTATTTTCTTTCTGAATGACAACCACGTTGATTGCATTGCAGTCAAGACCAGGGGAACTTAGCTTGGATGATTTTGTAAAGTTACATAATTTAATTGTAAGAGCATAGGGATATAAGTTGCTGAACCTCCTTGCTGGAGTTGTGGGGCGGTCAAACTCAAAGACAAGGCCTGCCAAATTTAATGCTTGATGATCCTCGCGGTGGGTGGTTGATGCTACGGCTTTGACCACTGGGTACCATGTAGAAATACAAACTCCTCCTTGGACTTCTTTAAAAACAAACTCAACCTTGGAGCATTCGGGCATTGACACCCAACTCTAGTCAGTACAAATTTGGATGTCCGCCATACATATTTTGGAAAGTTTCCAGGGCTGCTATTATCAAGCAGGGTCGGCTGTGGCCAGAAGCTGTTTCGCCATCACTAGAGCTTTCTCTAAAGATGCTAACAGCTCTGGTAGAGATGCTCGTAGTGGCAAACCTCAATGCCGTTTTGCTAGGTTGTTCATGTTAAGTTCAAGCAGTTGGCTTTTATTTCAGTTGAGGGCTGAGCTTTTGTTGAGCTGACAGGACGCTGTCCCAAAACAAAAATCGTATCAGGGGAAAAAAGATGTTCGTGGGACCATTTATTTTCTCTAATTTATCCTTTTGCTTTCCTCGAGGGTTGATTCCTTTTGTCTGCTCGAGTGATTGTCTGACGACTTTGATCTGGCTCTATTTTCTTTTCTTTATTTTTTTACTTTTGAATTATTCCCTGATGCCCAGCTCTTTTTGTACAAGGTTCCTTCAGCCTTTGGTAAGTCTTTTCTTGGTCATCAAAATTACTAGGAGTGATGGTAAACTTGTATGAAAATTGTTACAGAATTTGTCTATAATAGCTATAGAACCCTGCATCTAGTCAAAGGATGGCATTGCTAAATCACCGATTCAATGTCAAACCGGTGATTTTTATACCTTTTACATTATTTATACGCAACAGCCGATATAATGGTTTCGTGAATTTTTGCGCGAATGTATTTATTTGTCATTTTATAGAAAATTAACCATTAAAATTTGGAATGAACTCCACAGAGAAGAATTGACTACCTTAAGACAAAAAAAAATCATTTCACGTGCTACCTTTTTTTTTTTTTTATATCTGTTACATCTTTGTGAAACTAAAAAGATTCATATGGTGCTATATTGAATTCCCACAATTGGCTTATATTCAATTAACTAGAGTAAATTAAACTCGTGAGGGTCACAGCACATGAGTATAACTGAACCCCAAATTTGGGTTGATGGAGGATAATTTTCAAAGAGTTCAAGATCGATTTATACAAAAAAAAATAAAATAAAATTATGACATTAGTAAAGTGCCAAAAGCATACATAGCAAAGGAAAACAGATTTTACCGCAAGCAATATCTTAGAGCAAACGGAATGGAATTATGACATTAGTCTTTTCTCAGCCGTTGAGCCAAGTGTCAAAAGCAAATCACAATAAAAGAAGGTTCCCAAGCTTGCCGAGGGGAAGACTTCAAAGCTTCCCCAAGCACCTTGCCAAAGCAATCCACACCGTGTGCAACAAGGAAAATGACTAATTAATTAATAAAGTTTGCGAAAGACAATAAAAAAATAATAATAATAAAAAAGGGTTAAAACTGGGGCCCCTAATCCAAATAGAAGGACCAAAAAAACAAAAGGGGGCGAGATGCAATGGAAAGCTAAAAACCTCTTCCAAGATTCTGTACTTTAAAAAGGTACAGAAATCACAGAAGAATCGGACAATATTCACCAATTTACCGTTGGAACTCCCCCCCGACCCCCTTTTATTTATATTTATTTTCATTTTTTTTTTGCCGCCAAAAAGTCACCACCCGCCTCAATCTCAACCGTCGGATGATGATACCTATAAACCCCCCAATCTGAGGTCTCAAATTTCCCTGTTGGTCCCACCCAACCCTGGACCCCCACCAGTGCAAATTCCAAAGAGCAAGAAAACGAACCCCCCCCTCCTCCTCTCTCTCTCTCTCTTTCGTCTCAAATCCACACCATCCAATCCAATTCCTCCCCCTTGAGTCCACCCAAAGCGATTAGGATTCCATATGGGTAACCATTAGTTTCTGTGTTTTTGACATTTTTGGCCCCTTGAACTATTGACCGCTTTGCCATTTTTTCAAGAATCTTGACTTTGGGTCTCGGTTTCTCTCATCCCACTCCTTTTGCCTCATCATTTCTGTTTTTTTTTTTTTTAAAAAAGGAGGTTTTTTGAGCTTATGGGTATCATTTATATGTCCTTTTCTGTTTAATGGACTTGGATGGGTACTTGACTTGGCTTTTGTTCTGCAACTTGTAATTAGGGGTTGGACCTCTGGCTGTTTGTAGCTTTTGGAAGTTGGCCTGGAAAATTTGGGGGCAGGGAGGGGAGACGATGTTTGGTTCAGGCATGAATCTGATAACTACAGGAATTGGGTTCGGGATGAGTGCAACTTTTATTTTGTTCGTCTGTACAAGGATAATATGTAGGAGACTTCGAGGAGCCGAGTCCTGGCAAATGTTTGAGATCGAATCCAGGATTGATCTCGAACAGGTATGCTTACTTCCTTGAAATTGGTCTCTCTCTATCTCTGCTTTTTTATCTTTTGTTTTTTTTTTTTTTTGTTAGAATTGCCTAGCTGGATAACTTTCTTTGCAATTGTCTGCTAACAGTAGAATGTATGAAAGGTAATGTCGACTTTTGAGTTGGGTGGTTTTGCTTATTTTTTCTCGGTAGTCCTGGATGTTTCAGTTTTTATTTTCAAGTGCTTTTTCGTTGTCATTTTACTTGACTTTGAAGTGTTTGAGCTCAAAAAAATGAGATAGCTGGACGATTACGAGAAAATCAGTGAGAAAACATAGCACAGACTAGAAGATTCCAGTCTGGTAACGGATCTAGATTGCACCACACCCATGATGTCAGTAGAAAACATGTTACGCGGCTGGTATAGAATATCATTCTCAATGAGCAGCAAACATCTTTGATATCCTCCCCCAGGCATACCATTCGCAGCATTGAGAAATTTAGGCCAGTTTAGTAATTGAATACCTTGCAACTCGGAATGTGCCTTAAATGCAGTTACTTTTATCCCAGTATTAATTTGGAGGCCTGAGCTTTGAATCCTTTTTGTTTTTCTTCTTTTTTTCTATCCGACAGCCAGAGCATCGGATTAGTGGCCTTGAGCCAGCTGTGGTTGCTGCAATCCCAACTATGAAGTTCAGCCATGACGCATTCACTTCTGTAGAAGATGCACAGTAAGTTTTTGCCACCTTGTTCTTGGCATTTTTGGATGTTGAAATGTGGTATAATAGGTCTAGAGGTCCAGCTTGTGCTTTGAGGATCTTTCTCCTCCATAACAGCTTATAATTACATTATTCTGGCATGTATGTGGTTGGAATCCCATTGGATTGGGACTCATTATGTTTTGCATTTTGTGCTCTTCCTTCTTCATGCGATTGAGCTTTAACAAGCATTGGATTGCTTTCAGCAGAAATTGCAGGAAGTTCTAATGCTTTTCAACTCGGTGTGCTAGTCAATGTTTTCTTCAGGCAATATGTATGAGACTGACTGACGAAATGTAATTTCAACAGGTGCTCCATATGCTTAGGGGAATACCAAGAGAAGGAAGTGTTGAGAATCATGCCCAAATGTGGCCACAATTTTCATCTCTCTTGCATCGATATTTGGTTAAGAAGACAATCCACATGTCCAGTTTGTCGGCTTCCAATACAAGCCTCCTCCTTGGAAGAAAAACATATGAGGCAAGCAACACTTAGCGGGGTCCAACGTGTTGACAGTCCGGAGACTTCGAGTGAGCATTCTAGTCAATGGCTGCTACCTGCTCCTGGGCTTTCTGCGGAGAATGTCAGCAACCCAGGACCCCTTGAATTAGTTTCCAGAAACCCTGAACCTACTCCTAGCGACACTGAGACAGGACACTCATGAAGCAAAGAAATTAGAGTCATTGCAAGAATACACCAGTAAATAGAGAAGGGAGCGAATTTTTGACGTGGGAAAATCCTTGGAAAATTTCTCTATGAGAATATTACGACTGGGGGAGGAAAAAAATATTTAGATTGAAGATATTGTAAATCTAAGAGTTCGCATATGAAAAAACATCTTGACAAAGCAAAAGAATCTAGAGTAAATGAGTTTGATTATGGTAAATATTTTGGTAAGAATCAAAAGAGATGTTGATTAGATGCATTTTATTATGCATTATGACTAAGATTTAAATATCTCTCTCTCAACTAACTATTGTCTTTCTTTAATTTAGGAAAATTAGGAATGAAATTTTATATTTGAAATTAAAATTTCAAATAATTTTACTATTTATTATTATTATTATTTACATAATGAATCTTGTAAACTATTTGAAAGTATTTTAAAATTACTTAAAATGAGAAGAGAGGCATGTCCTTGTCATATGATATCTTATATAATCAATATTATATTTTGATAGCTGAGATAATTTTTTCTCCCAACAAAACATCAATGCTATTTGCCTTCCCATTCAAATTGCCTCTTTTCTTCTCGATAAGAATCATAGAGAGACACCCAAAGAAATTGATACCTTCTTTAAACAGGTAAGATCGGAGAAATTAATACCTTTTCTATTATTGCCACATTTTATGCCATTCTAATTTCCTTATTGACCATGAATTTGAAAATTTTAAAAATAGATTTAAAATAATAAGAACTATTGTGGTTGGATTTGGGTCATTGTAATCTAATAATAATATTTCAAAATCATAGATAGTGAAAATAGACACCGAGAGAAATTCAAAACTGCTTTAAGCGGGTAATATATAATTATGGATTAATAAGATTTTCCTTTTATACAAAATAGTCAACTATAATTAAAAAAACAACGATAACAGTACGAATAAATTAGATACAACTTAACTTATATAATGAAAAAAAAATTATATAATTATAAATACTGCTTTTTAGAAAAATGTAATGATCATATGCAAATCCACCCTCAATCAATGTCTAAGATAATGTCTGGACGTGTGGGTTCCTAAAATGATAAGCTAAAAATTTCGTTATTGATTCTTTAATTATGGCATTCTTATTAATATTTAATTACAATTAAAAAAGAAAATCACATATATATATATATATATATATGCAAGATTATAATAAGGTTAACTTACTTACATTCGTCATATGTCTGGACGATTCATATATGTACAGTGAAACTTGTCGAGCTTATTAGTAGGAGATTTATTGCTCGAATGCAACAGATTTAATGTCAGACGAATGTGCTCATACCATATAATTATAATTGTATAAAGATATTTTATTAAAAGAATTATAAATGTATAATTAAAAATTATAATAGTAAAAATATATATATAATTAAAACTAAAGGTGATTATATTACAGCCCTTGTCCAAGGGACACGGACTCCACCGTAAAGACAAAATTAGACATCTAAACAACATGCTAATCTTATCACAAACTAACAAAAAGTCAAAACTTATATATACTAAATTGCAAGGATATGAGTTTAATTTTTCATAATGATATGGTGCAGATTGCCCAGGAAAACAAAACGAGAGAAAAGACAGGAAAAGGCCAGATGGAGCCCACAGATCATTCTATCTCCAAGAGCTAAATCCAACGGCGAAACTTTCCCCACCGATTAAACTAAACCCTCCCGCCGGACGTTTCATCTTTTTTTTTTTTTTTTTCGTTTTAGAAAAGAAAAAAAAATTAATAATAAGAATCCAGCGTTCCAAGAACGTTGTTCATTTGAAAGGTGACAAAACTCGACCGCCACCTTCTGTCAGGTTCTGTATGTTTACGTCTTTAAGCCATTTGGGTTTCCATTGAGCCGGTCATTTGAGCTTGCATGTTTTTTGTTTTTTGTTTTTTAATTTCTGCAGTTTAAAATGAAAACTGATAATAAGGAGGCAGTTAAATGCTAGACACCCAGACTCAAAGGCCATGGCTACCGTGTTAACTTAAAAAAACAAAAAAAGAAGTTTAAATCAGTGCTGAGGGTGCAAAACTGCTAACTTAAGGCTTTTAAGTTTATCTCACGCCTACATGCACTGCATTGGATTTAAGAGATTTCATGGTGCACATACATACTACACCAACAATGCTAAACTATAAATGTGTGCTATGTTGTGCTTAAAATTCAAGCTTTAATCGAGGGAACTGTGATCAGCTTGGCCTGGTGCGTGCATCAGCCACCAAGCCGAGCTGCTGCCACGTAAGGCAGTACTGCAAAATCATTATGAACCGGGAATTTCCAATAGAAGATAATTGATGGCGAAAGAAACAAACAAATAATGATTGAGACAGGTTTCCAGCAACACTCAAACACTTGATCATCAGCCACCCTATTTATGGCGCCCCTTGTATTTTCCAATCCATAAACAGAAAACAATTCTCCCCAGGGCGTTCAAAAAAACAAAAAAAACAAAGAAAAGACAAAGAAAAAGGCTGGCTTTGCAATGGCAAGCCCTGATCAAGTCCTGAAAAGTCCTCCTGTAACCACCAACACTGCAAACAAGCCAACGAAATCACTGCCCCGGAGATTCGTCGGAGTCAGGCAACGGCCATCGGGGAGATGGGTAGCAGAGATAAAGGACTCATCTCAACGCGTAAGGCTCTGGCTAGGGACTTATGATACTCCTGAAGAGGCTGCCAGGGCCTATGACGAGGCTGCTCGCGCCCTTCGAGGGGAAAATGCCCGAACCAACTTTGCGTCGGTTAATCACACTAGCTCAAACCAATCCGTAGGCTCATTATCACCATCTAATGGTGCGTTAATGTCTGGATCGGACGGGAAGCATAGCCTCAGCTTTTCTTCACTAAAGGCTAAACTGAGCAAGAACCTGCAAAGCATCATGGCAAGGAGGACCGCAGAGAACAAGTCCACAAAAAACAGAGTGAGTGACAACTTCACTTTCGCTAGCATATTTCATTTTCGGAGCCATGAATACCAGAAGCCCGTGGACATGAAGACATTTGAGAAAGTGGTGCAACCGAGTATCATTGTGCCCCGTGTAGCTACTGGTGAGCATAATGCTTCCTGGGAAACTTCGAGTGTTTCGGATTGTGACACTGAATGGGTCAGTTTCCGGCATCTTGGGCTCGACTCAGATGGATCGGATATTGGAGAGGTTAGTGTTAGCGATCGAGGCTTTGTCGATCAAGTGATGGGCAGGATCGATAGTCCGGATGTTACTGCTGGTGGCGGTGAGGAGGGTTCGAGGGGTAAAAAGTTCAAGGTTTCTTCCTCTGTGTTGGTGCCACCAACATTTAGCGGGTCCCCATCCTTTTGCGGTTCTCCATATCATGGTGGTGACAACTGAATAAACAGACGAAATAATGGAAGCGATTGGGTAATTTCGTGTGTGGCTTGTTTATGAAAGCTTCTTTTGAAAGTGGGTCATCAGAAGCTAGCTGTAGCCTCCTGCTGCTTAACCAAAAGGGTTGTGCTGTTTTCCATACCGTTACGTTGTTGTTCGAAGAGAAAGTTATTATAATCATGAATGTACAGTCAAAAAAAGATGAAAACTTTGGAATGACAATAAGATTTTTAGCCAGGACTGGACTTGCAGACTTTGTTTAATAGCAATCACACCAAACTGTGAGCTTTGGAAAAAATGGCTGGCAAGCAGAACCAGTTCTATTCCTCTTTGGTCAGCGTTGGGATGCAAGTTTAGATCGATTGCCAGAGGTTCTCCAATCATTGTCCCATGATACTCTTCACATTTTCAAGTACGCATGTCTACTGGATGACAATGGTCCAGTGAGTGTAAGCATTAAGCTTATGGATTGTGTCCCTGTTTGCCATCAAAGAACAGAGAACCATATGGTCAATTGGTTTAATTACAAATTCCTCGTGGCTAAAAAGTAGTGTCCAGAACAAAACAGGTTATAGAACAAAACAGCGTCAGCAATCATTTTGGCATGAATCAAAGACTACCTAGATATATCATTTTCGTTAAGTACAAATGAAATTAAGCTAATTGACAATTGCTTGGACCCTGAACAATACAAATTCTTCGAGTAAAACGATACATGACTCGTAGCAAGGCCGTTGTTTTTAACCCTTGAGGCATACAGGACTATATGCTAATGGCAAAGTTTCTTTTAACTTCCTTTTTTTTTTAAAATACTATTTTTGGATTCAGTCGAAGGGCTAAGCCATTGGTGTTTCGTACGAGGTTTTAGACCCTTCTTAATCTAATAACCCTCTTGATGAATACTTTAGATGTTTGTCCACCAAAACAGTAGCTTCGCTGCAACTTCTTGCAAACTAATAACCTCAAAATGACCCCTTTTTTGTTTGTTTTTTTTTTTTTTTTTAACACACAAAAAAGAGGCATCATTAGATCTTAGTCATTATTCTTATAAATTTCAAGTTAGAGATCACCACTCATTGATATCTTAATTTTACATCCCTTAAAGGTAAAATTATCACTTAAATAATAATAATTTTAAATAATTTTTCTTAAATTTAATTACATGTACATACTAAATTTAAAATTTAATAGATATATTAATTATAAATTTTTATTTTTTTTTTGAAATCAGAGAAAATGTTGCTAAAACAATTCAAACCTAGAGTATACGTTGAATCACTACTGATCTCCTGTGTCCTGTGGTAACTTCAAAATGGCCCTCTTTAAGGCTAAAAGAAACCAAAATGATTTTGGTCGGACTATTCGACGGGGCAGGGTTTGAAAGACGGCAAGAGCCACTTGCACGCGTTATAGCGACTAGAGCTAGACGTGCACTGGATTCCATTAAAAAGCGGATTCATATAGCCGTCAATCCTAGTCATAATTAACCATAAAATCTGGAAAATTAATTTAAGATGGTACTCTCCCGACCTAAGACATTGTAAGGATAAGTGATTGGGAGTAAATGCTAAAATGGTTCGGATTTCTTTTGTGGTCACTCGTCACAAGGAAAATTAAAAATACTATACTCTACCATACACAAATGAATTTTGACTTGAGTCATGTCAGCATATATATATATATATATATATATATATATATATATATATATATTAAATTATATTCGGGTATGGATGAATTCAGAGTTGAGTGACAAAACCTTTGTTAGACATTAGGTTAGTCAAAACAGCATGTTGGCGTTAGCTCGCCAGTTAAGTCAAAGTGGGCCTTGCTTATGCAAAAGTTCCACGCCAACCTCGAGTTTGGACTATTTTCACTTTCTTTAACCAGCATTTAGTTTTAAGGAGTTTTGAGCTCAATTAGCAAACTAAATGTTGTTCGCGTTAAAGATCTGTTTGTGTATGGAAAACATCTGTTACCTAACTGTGAACCAACGCCTATTCCTTAAGTGGGCTCTACATACGTTGCAGCAAAGCTAGTCTTGGTTGCTAACTGGGAAGAATGCAGTAGAGGTCGAGAGGAGTTGTTGATTTTTTTTTTTTTGTTTTATTTATTTATTTTTATTAGGAGTCAGGAGCTAAATATAGAGAACAGTTTTTTTTTATTTTTATAAATTTGATATGTCCTTATTAAAATTAGAACTTCAAATTTTTAAAATAGAAATCAAGTACTTAATTATTGTAGTATTTTAAAATACTTTTTTATTTTTTATTTTTTTTACAAGTAAAGGAGAACTATGTGGCCTCATGCAAGAAGATGCCCTGTAGCCTCACTCGACGTGTCGCGTTCTGATCAGATAGTGAGCGTGTGAGGGAGAGGGGTTGAAAGAGAATTGTGACAAATTTTCTTTAAAAAAAAGAAGGGTATAATGAGAATCGCGTGGAAGAGACATGAGAAAGAATTTTGGTAACTAGAAGCGTGCTCTCTGCTTGGATTCTTGAACGGACGATGACAACTCCAACAATCTGCTTTGATTCCATCAGTTTGCTTCGAAAAATGGAGTGGAACTGAAGTAAATAACTTGTCTGTGCTGCAGGATTCGAGAAATTTGGGGCTGCAATCACAACCACGACTAGGGGTTTTACGTGGTTTTTTGTTCTAGGGTTTTGTGATTTTTGGAAAAAATTTAGTGAAGTGTGATGTATAACTTAGAATTAGGTTGGTTCTTTATTCTGTCCTCTCTTTCCTTGTTTTTTTTTTTTTTCAACTTTTAAACTAAGTTACATTTGTATTTAGAATCAACTATTTTATAAAAAGTAATGATTTATATATTATCTTTTATTAAAAAAAAAGGTTTTTGAATGAGAAGAGGAATAAAACTTAGATATACACTTTAATTTCATTAGTCTCCTTTGAAAAATCAAGAGGAACCAAAGCAAATAGATTGATTATGCAGTGAAAATTGGCACTTGTTAGTTCCCATCACCACCATATTAAAGAGTTTGAAGTGATTTTTTTTTTCTATTTGGATTTTGTACGAAGGTAGTAAAAGTGCGAGCAGAGCATTTTCCTTAAATTAAATATTATAAGAGTTCATTAACACCATCTACTTTGAATATTTATGTAGAGAATATTTGGATGTACAAAATTTAGTTTTTCGTTACCCTATGCATTTTGATGTAAAGTCGAAGTGGGGCATTAAAGGAGAAGCTCTAATGTAGTTTCATAAAGTAGGAATCAAATATCATTTTAAAAACTAGAAATTTTGAAATAGGTGGTTGTATTGTCTTTTATTTTTTGTTCCCACGTATGTGAAAGCATTATAAACTCAACATTATTAAACTATGGAAAACCTAAAGTATTATCTATGTTAGTACTAAAAATGACCAACTAAGTTAAGAAAATCCCAACGTTATGTGTACACTTACATTTTTGTGGTTTTTGAACTTACATGTGCATTATTTCATTAATAATTAAAATATAATCTATTCTTTAGAGTAATTGCAGAAACCTTTGTTTTTTTTTATTAAAAAAGATAATTAAACGGTTCATAAAACAGAAGTTGGTTAACATAATTATAAAAAAACAAGGTGATTACACAATTTTAATCCATGACTACACTATATTTCAGGAGCACAATTGACTTTGTGAATGAGTAATGTTGCCTAATAAAATCAAGACATATGAAATTTGAAATTGGTGTAAGTACACATGTATGGATAATGAATAAGTAGGTAAAGTTTGTTGTAAGCAAGTATGAATAATGAATAGGAAGGTAAAGTTTGTTGTAGTCATGTATAAAGTGATTGAAATTTTGCACAGTAGATATTGTACTATGTTGTTAATATAAAAGGAGAGGAAATGTTTTAGGAATGATCTCTTGCATTGTTTTCTATATAAACCAATGGTTGGGGATCATTAAGGAGTAGAGGGGTTTAGTAATAGGAGAGGGAGGTGCTAAAGGTCCATAAATGCAAATGGATGTTATAATTTGTTGAATTTTAAAAAGATTATTGAAAAGGCTTGATTAAAGAATGTGATGTGTTTAAATGTTTGGATTGAATTGTTTTAACACTTGGAATGAGGAAGGATCATTGAAGAGGATTTGCTTTGTAACTGATTAATCCCTTGGTTGAAATGTTTCTGACAACAATTTATCCTTGATTTTTAAATAGATTACTTTCAATTACATTTATAAGCCATGATGTCATGTAGTGTGGTAACATAAGGTGTTTGACAAACAAGTTATTGGTCATTGCATCAAGACTCACAGTGTATCAAAGGCAATTGGTTTCACAAATGGGATCTAAAGAGCTTTTAAAGATGAACAATATCCTTTTAAATCAAAATTTCTTGTATTGGTTAATGACGAGGTTTAATCCAATAAAATGACTAATGAAAATTAAGGATCATTTGGTGAAGGAGATAACTACCAAAACTATAGGTTGGCTTGCACCTATCCTAAATGGAGAACACATTATGCCATTGAAACATAAGAAAAGGATACTCTTAGAACTCGAGTAAGCAATTAAAAAGACAAGAGTTTTAAAGGAATAAGAGGTACTGAACATGATAAACAAAGAAATGTCTAACTTTGAGTTCAAGAGAATATTTTTGTTATATCTTTTAGGAGTCTTTCTTTCACTAAGGCTCCAAATTAGAATCAATAAAAACTTGTTGGTTGCAATATGTGATTTGGTCCTTAAAAAGGCCTTATCTTATGATTAAAGGTTTTATGTTTTTAAAAGTTTGGGGAAAGTTCGTTTAAGCTTTTACAAAATTAAGAAGAAATGAGTTAAGTTGTTGTAAGTTGTAGATGAGTGTTATGGAAAACCCCATTTGTTAGATGAGGATGGGATACCTTGTAAAGCTCCTATCCGTCATTTTTTGGGAAATAAATAGATAAATTAAATGCTTTATCATTTTAGGTCTTAGATTATCCCACTCTAACCATTCTGAACATTATTGAATTACGGGTTAAATCCTTCAAGGGGCATATGCCAAGCCAATATTGTTACTCTTTTTAGGCTTATCCCCCTTTAATGTAATTTACTCCTTCTTTAAGGGGTTGTAAACGTATAAGGCAAGGGAAGTATAGGAGAAGTAACTTCTACAACAACCTATCCCATTGCATTCTGCCAACACCATGACATATTGAAGGAGGAAATCAAGGATATCTTGTTCTTATTCCTTTTGTTTTGGCTGGAATATAGCTAATGGTTTAGACATCCTTACTATACCTAAACCTTTACTAGAAAAAGAACCAGACAATGGTCCTTTCCTTTTGTAATTAAACCAAATTGAAATTGTGGTCAACTATAAAGTGTTACCACTTTTTACAAACCAAATTTAATTAGAGTAAATCTTTGGTTAGACATTATGAGAGCACATTCAATAGATCTTTATCATTTAAGCCATAAATCTTCTTTATTTTTATAAGGAGAAGCAATTTTTTGAATCAATGAATTGACATAAAGCTATAATAAAAGCACTTAAAATTGTCAAAATGTTAAGCCAAAATGAAATAAGTAAACAAAATGAGAAAGAAACATTCTTTAGTGGATGATCAATTTTTCCTTGTCTTAATATTGAAGTTTTAAAGGACAAGTCTCCTTACATTTTTTATTCTTTTTTGAACAAAAAATGAAATGTTGTTCTCTCTCCTACCTTTTTTTTTTAATCTCTTTATGCAAAGAATGAAAATGGGCATAGAGATTATGATATAATTAATAGGGAAATCACTAATGGAATCAAATAAATTTAGAGAGTTGACTTTGAGAAAGATTGAATAAAGCGTAAAAAGGGTTGAAATGAAAAGAATTGGATTAATAGAGTATCTTTGAAAACACAATGAAAAGACTAAAGACTTTGGTTAGCCATTAAGAAATCATTTTACAACAACAAATCTCATTCCTTCTAGGCCAACAATCTTTATAGGCATGCAATTCACACTAATTGCAAGAAAAAAAATTACAACAAATTAATTATTCCCATTAAGTTGCTAAATTTTAAATATTCTAACTAATCTTAATTGTCTTAATTTCTCTATATTAAATTATTTGAAACTTTTAGCCCCCGTTTTGTTGAAATTGACAAAATATTAAGCCAAAATGAAAGAGGAAACAAAATAAGGAAGAAATCTTTTTTAGTATATTCATATTTTTTTACCTTTTTAATATTTAAGTTTGAAAGTGTTAAAATTGTTATGATCAATAAAGAAATTACTAAGTTTAGTAAGATCATGTGTTATATCTATTTTTTAATGTGTCCCCAATGTTTCATTAATATGATTATTTATTAGGTAAGTAGTATCTTTATTTAAATAATATTTATTTGATTTATACTTAATATGAAAAAATTTTGAATTTCAAATTTGAATTATGTCAATAATTATGTAAAATCTTGTTTTCTGTTAAATTTCTATTTATAAAAAGGTATTAAGTGAAATAATGAGTGATCTCAGAGAAACACAAAAAGAATCTCAAAGATTCAAAGTTGGCAGAATTTTGAAATTGGTTGACTTATGACATCAATTGGATAGAGAAAAAAAACAAAGAATTTAAGTTAGTTGACCTATGACATCAATTAGTTAATTAGTAGATAAGAGAAGACAAGTTAGAAATAAATAGAAAATTTAGGTTAGTTGACTAGACTTGTGATTGTGGTGGATCAGACACCAAAGAAGTTGCAAAGAGAAAAGAAATAGGGAATTTGGGTCAATTGATTAGGCTATTACTTATGGTCGACCAAACACCAAAGAAGTTATAAAAAGAAAAGTTATAGAGATTTTAGATTGGTTGACCTGGGTAATGATTGTAATCAATTAGAGGTAGTTTAAGAGTTAAAAGTTTCAACATTGTAAAAGTTATAGAAAATTTAGATCAATTGATTTGACTAACAATTACAGTCGATCAATGAGATTAAAGAATTAAAAGTGTAAAAGCTTAAAAAAGTTACAACAATTTTGGGGCGGGTAACCAATGCCTTTGAAAGAGTTTCTTGTTTTGAAAATTGATTCTTTTTATGGGAAGAATCAATTTCCAACTACTAGTTTGTTTGGCTATCTTTATCTAATAAAGGGCTATAGAATTATTTTTGTGGAAGATATGATTGTAGGTTAATAAGCGAAAAAAGGCTTTGAGAAATTTTCTTGTGCTTAGTATGAAAAATCAAGGAAAAGAAAAAGAGAGAGAAGTCAAGAGTAAAAATTCTAAGAGAGAAAAGTTGAGATTATTAAAAAGTAAGAGTGCTCAAGTTAAAATTGAGAAAAAGTAAAAGTGCTTTCAAGTTTGTGAAGAACCATTGATTATTAGGAAAGTTTTGCAAAAGTTTTGATGTGGTTAAGGTTAAAGTGACTTAATGTAAAGGGTTATTTTCATCTTACAAAAGAAGAAAGCATTAGTGAAGTTAAACTCTCAAGGGACTGACCTTAAGGAGGGGATGTAAACTCTTGGTTTAAGCTAAACCATTATAAATCACAATACTCTCTCTTTTTTCCCTTATCTTTTTACTTTTAGTTATTTGTATTACTTGCTTGGTTAGTTGTTATTCATTATCTTGTTATTTGTATTCACCTCTCCTTTTGGGTTATTTTAAAGACCAATAAGTAGTATCAAAGTTCAATCTTTATTTTATAGGCCTAACCTCCTAGTGTCAATTCATAACATCCTTTATAGCCATGTGTCATGTTAAAGGTAAAAACATACTACTTTTTATCCTTGATGGTTCCAATTATAACTATTAGAGAGATAAGATGAGTATATAAATGCAAATTTATGATTATAAATTTTGGAAAATGGTTGAGAAGAGCCCTAAAAAAGCTTTAAAAGTAAGCATTAGTGGGAAAAAGAATGAGTCAACCATAAAGGACAAAAGATCAATAACCCTTAACTTTAAAGCTACTTACAAGCTTCATTGTTGTTTTAATGTTAGAGAATATAATAGGGTTTCTTCATGTAAGACAACTAAGGAGATATGAGACAAGTTCAAAATCATTCATGAGAGTACAACATAGGTAAAGGACACAAAGATTAATTTACTCATATATGAATATGACCTTTTTGGGATGAAAAGTGTTAAGATAATCTAAAAAATGTACTTAAGGTTTACCAACATCATTAATCCACTTTGAAATCAAGATAAATGATCTTGTGAATAAGATATTAAGACCACTTTTAAAGTCTTGAAACCTCAAGACAATCAAAATTTGTAAATCCAAACATCTAAACACCTTCGGTTTGGACAAGTTCATAAGGTTTTTGTTAACCTACAAGATGACCTTGATTAAGATGGTTTTTGAAAAGAAGAAAATAGTTGCTTTTAGATCCTCCTCTCCCAAAGAAGGTGAGGATAATGATGGAAGTGATTAATATAATCAATAAGATTAAGAGGATGCTAACCAAGAAGCTAGCAAAGAAAGCCCTTAAATCTACTTGGGCTGATTTAGGTGACTTAGAAAGTAATTCTAACAATGTTGGAGTCAACTTAACATCTATGGCCATAGAGGATAAGGTAAATTCTAATTGTGAAACCTTTAATGATAATGAGTCTTTGATTGATGAATTATATGACACTTTAGATTACATGGATAAGAAACTTGAAGACGTGGTTATTAAGAATAAGGGCATTCATGCTAAGAATGTTTCTATGAAGTATGAAATTGGATCTCTAAAAGGTAAAAATGCTTCACTTAAAAATGAGAATAATTCTCTAAAAGATAAAAGTGATTCTTTGAAGGATAAGGTCAAATAACTCACTAAAAGGAATAGTGAATTGAAAAATGTCTATAATGAAGAAAGACTCATGAAGTTTTTAGATGACAATATTTATCTTAAAAAGGAAATTTCTAAATTTCAAGAGTCTCACTTTAAGTTTTCTATAAGTAAACATAAACTAGACATTCTATTTGACTCTTAAAGACCTTAAGGTAAGAAAGTGGTTTGGAAAATGTGTTTAATGCAAATTGACTCAAAGTTTCTTAAGGTAAGATAACTCATAAAATACACATGTGTGCATAAAAATCTATTAGTGCATTACATAATAATGATCATGCGTTATATCATTATAAAAAGACATCACATATTTTTTTATATATGTACACGGGGCATACACAAAAGCTTACAACATCTTGTAAGCACGTACATTCTTATGATAGATGATATGATCATAATATATATGATTCTTATGCATATAGATATCATATTATAGATTATATTAGATGTTATTTCTATGGTGACTCTGGTCACATGCAATATTCGTGCAATTTGAGATAAAACTTTAATAGTTATCCTTATATAGGTATTAGAGACATCAAAACTAATACTTAAAAGTCCATGAAAATTTGGATACCTAAATTTAGATAAATTATTTGCGAGTATGTCCTAAAAGTAGTGTAAAGAAAGATGAATGGTATTTAGATAGCGATTATTGTAGACATATGACAAGAAATCCTGAAAGTTTTATTTCCCTTAAGAAAATTGATGGTAAAATGGTAATGCCTAGAGATAATGTTAAATGTAAGATTATTGGTATTGGTAAGATAAGTAAGGAAAAGTCCTTAATGATTGACAATGTCTCATTAGTTTTAAGACTAAAGTTTAATTTATTGAGTATTAATCAATTATGTTATAGTGGCTATAAGGTATCATTTGAGCAAATACTTACCATGTTGCTCATTTCAAAACATATGATCCATTATTTGTTACTAAGTAGTTGGTTAATGTGTATATTATTGATTTACATATTTTGGCTAATCAAGATATTAAGTTCTTTGTTTTTATTGGTAAGGAATCATGAATGTGATATCGAAGGTTAGGTCATGTAAGTATGAAACAACTATCAAAACTCAACCAACACATCCTTGTAGAAGGTTTTCTAAGGGTGAAATTTGAGAAGGATAAGGTGTGTGATATATGCTAAAGGCATAAGCAAAGTAAAAGCTCTTTGGAAAGAAAACAAGTAATATTTGCTTCTAAACCCTTGCAATTATTTTATATGGACTTATTTAGTTTTACTCACGTTTTATCTTTAGGTGGTAAGTTATATGCATATGTCATTGTAGATGATTATAGAAGGTTTGCATGGGTTACATTCCAAACTCACAAAGACAAGTGTTTAAAGACTTTTAAGGAATTTTTAAAGTAAGTTTAAAATGAAAGAGGTACCATGTCACTTTAATAAAAAGTTATCATAACCGTGAGTTTGAGAATGAAGACTTTAATAATTTTTGCAATTCTCAAGGTATTTTTCACAACTTTTTAGCTTTAAGAACTCCACAACAAAATGGAATAATTGAAAAAAAGAATATAGCCTTGTAAGAGATCGTTAAAATTATACTAAATTAGTATAACCTTCTGTAATACTTTTGGTCAAAAGTAGTCCATATTGCTTTCTATATGTCCAATAGAGTTTTCATTCATCTAATTCTTACAAAGACCCTTTATAAGTTATGAAATAGGAGAAAGTCTAGAATAAACTTCTTGCGAGTCTTTGATTACAAGTTTTATATTCTAAACATGAAAGATAACTTATAACCATGTTAAATGAGTATAACCTTCCCTAACACTTTTGGTTAAAAGTAGTTTATACTACTTTTTATGTATCCAATAGAGTTTTCATTCATCCAATTTTTGTAAAGACATTTAATAAGTTGTGGAATAAAAGAAAGTCTAAAATAAACTTATTATAATTATTTGGTTACAAGTGTTATATTCTTAATATAAAAGATGACCTAAGTAAGTTTGATTCTAAAGAAGATAAAGGTATCTTTCTAGGATACACTTTTAGTAATAAGGCATACAGAATGTTCAACAAAAGTCTCTTTTAGTAGTATAGGTCAATCAATGCAAGTAGTCAACTCATGACATACTCTGGTCGACTAAAGTCAATTTTTAAGTCACCTCTATAGTTTCTGAATTCAAAAATCTTACTTCTTTAAAATTCACTTTCCTTTTCAAATCTAAACCCTAGAGATTGAAATTCCTTTGAATCCAATCTCCAAAAGGATCAATCTCTTAAAACTATCAATAAAGGCACTAAAATTGACATCATCTTCGATGAAAAAGAAGTGAAATATAAAGAAAATGACTTTGAGCTCTGCGAGGACACTCTCTTGCATTCTTTCTCACTTTTTCAATAGTCATGAGCACTTTGTCTTTATTTTCCATTAAAAGTTGTTTTGTTATTTTGTATATATGGCAATCACAAGCCATAATGGTTTTACAGCTGGCTGTTCTTAACATGCTTTATTTTTGGTAGTATATCAAAACAATCATCTTTATTGCTTTATAGACCAAAAAGACTACAAATGTTGTTACTTCTCATAGCAAGTCCACTCTTTAGACTGCTCCAAACGATTAAGTCATAAAGTCTAAACACTCTTTTTTTAGACAAAACAAAATCACCCATTAATATATATATATATAGTGGACCACTTCAAATGATTAAGTCATAAAGTCTAAACACTCTCTTTTCAGACAAAACAAAATCACCCATTAATATATATGTATGTATCATGCTTGACACCACAATGTAAAAGGATACTTTATAGCACAATACAAAAGTATATATATATATAAACACATACAAAAATTTTATTTAAAAGTGTGTGATTACAATAAAAGTTAGGAGAGAGAAATTAATTATTAAACTAAAGAAAACTGTCCATACGTATCAATCATTTCAACTTTTGTAAATTCAAGTATGTTATTTATAATATTATTTATATAAATATATTCAATTTTAAGATTAAAAAATATAATATTTATGATAATAGATATATTAAGAAATCTAATAAGTAGTATTAAAGTATATGTTTTGAAATTAAATATTTTTTGTGTATGAACTACACAAAGCATTAGAGTATGTTTTAGATTTATTAAGAATGGTGAAGTGGTATTAGAGTGTGAAATTCCCTTTTGACACTAAAACTTATTATTGTAACAAACCAATTATGTTGATTTAAGTTGTAGTCACTATGATTTTAATATATTTAAAAGAAAAAAGTTGCATATTAAGGAAAAGAATTTTCAATTTCTTGTTAGTCTCTACTAGGCCTTTAGCCCTTTAAGAATTACAAGTACTTTTATAATAGTATAAGAAAAAAAGAAAAAAAATTATTTAATGGACATCAAGTTTGGGTTTTTTCATACAAAAAAATGCATAACACCATTAAGTTGAGTCCTATCATGTTAATTTAAAATAATAATGATCCATGAGCTTGTATGTCACGATTTTTAGTGCTAAAAAATAATGAATGATTTTTATATGTATGTATATATTATTATAGTTTATTAGTCACTAAAATGATTAAACTAGTATGTTTATCATTATGCATATATTATGAGTATTATTTGATTGCCACCAAAGTAACTAAACTAGAATATTTGAATTGATATATGTATGCATTATTATTATAATTTGTTAGTTACTAAAGTAAACAAACTAATATGTTTAATGACACGTATAAATAAGTTACGTATCCATGATTTTAATAAAATACATATGAATGAAAAATGATTAGATAAATTGATGTTATTAATTATTGTAACTTTAGAATTTACCCAAAGGTAAATTATTATTTTATTATTAATAATATAATTTAGGTATATTAATATTTTTAGTTAAATATATTTGTTTATCTAAATATATCAAATATATTTGTTTAAAAATCTTTAATTACCTGTTACAATTAATGGTATTATTTATGATAGTATATTGTAAGATTTCTTAAAAGAGAATTAAAATATACTCTTATTGTTTTATCCGACTTATGATTAATTACGTGCATTTACGGTTATACAGTTATTATAATTCACTTACATGTTTTAATTGTTATTTTGTTTAATGACTGAAACTTCTTAAAATGACATGAAGAAGACAATGTTTACTTAAGTATTATAAATGTTGAATTATATTATGAATGAATAAGTCTATTACTATTATAGATTAAAGTAGTGAGTAAGAGAAGTTATATCAATAAATTTGGAAATGAAACAACATATTGAATTTTATATTTTTTTAAATTGATTGTTACTAATAGGAATAAAAAAAACTCTTTCATAAACAAAAAATATAAAAAAATATTTGCAATTTGTGAAAATACAATTTTGTTTTAGAGATAATTCACTCATTAGTACTTTTATGATAAAACTTGTGACTATGAAGTTTATTGGGTTGCAAACTATACAAGAGCACATTATTAAAATGACTAATCTTGTAGCAAAATTTAAGACTTAAAATTAATAGTAAATGACTCTTTTTTGGTGTCGTTCTTTTTAAACTTACTATCTCTTGTGTATGGATTATTTCAAATTCTTTCATCCACTATAACCTTAAATGTGAATGTAAAAGAAATTAGGATAAATATTTTTTTTAACTGTAACAAACTCATAATTGAGTAATATAAATAAACCATAAAAAATATTATTAAGAAGATCTCAAAGATAAAAGAGATTAATTATTTCAAATGATTATGTGTTTTATTTACAAAAGTCAAATTTTAATATTGAAATCAATAAAGATCTAGTTTTGTTTTCATTACTATAAAAATATTGAATCTATTATGATATTAGTGATTTAGTATGATTTAAAGTTACACCAAATGAATGTGAAAATTGACTTTCTTAATGAAAATCTTGAAAAGAATATTTTCATAGATGAACTAGAAAGTTCTTTCATTGAAGATAAAGATTAAATAATATGTAAACTAAAGGATAAATATGAACTAAAACAACTTCTCCTACAATGATATATTAAGTTCAATGATATCATGACATCTTTCAGAGTCAAGAAAGAACACCATTGATCGTGTTATGTGCTAAAAGAGTAGTGGAAGTAAATTTATTTTCTTATCCTATACATTACTTACTGTTATTATTTTAAGTATATTGCATAAGGTTAAAAAATTTATTTAAAAGAATTTTATAATAAAAGATATAAGAGAGATATTTTTTATGGTAGGAATAAAAATATTTAGTAACAAATCATAATGAATAGTGATTGTTTTAAAATAGTTATATTAAAAATATTATAGAGAAATTTTATATGAGTAAGTATTCACTTAGGGTTATTCTTATATAAAAGGATAACACATTTAATCTCATGTAATGTTCTAAAAATAATATGGAATGTAAGGAAATAAAATCAATTTCATATGTCTTTATTATCAGTAGTTTAATGTATCTGTTACCTTGTATTAAACCGAAGATCAGTTTTGCAATCAAAATATTGAGAACGTGTAAAAGAAATCTTAGAATGAATCATTGGAAAACTACAAAGAAAATATTTTCTTATCTTAAACGTTACTTACTATTACTATTTTAAGTATATTGCATAAGGTTAAAAA
This sequence comes from Bruguiera gymnorhiza, assembly GCA_020883675.1. Taxonomy (NCBI): domain Eukaryota; kingdom Viridiplantae; phylum Streptophyta; class Magnoliopsida; order Malpighiales; family Rhizophoraceae; genus Bruguiera; species Bruguiera gymnorhiza. The sequence continues at coordinate 1,464,944 of JAIRCJ010001055.1, read as the reverse complement.
AATTATTTAAAAGAATTTTATAATAAAAGATATAAAAAGATATTTTTTATGGTAGGAATAAAAATATTTCGTAACAAATTATAATGAATAGTGATTGTCTCAAAATAGTTATATTGAGAAAATTATAGAGAAATTTTATATGAGTAAATATGCACTTAAGATTATTCTTATATAAAAGGATAACACATTTAATCTCATGCAATGTTCTAAAAATAATGTGGAATATAAGGAAATGAAATCAATTTCATATGCCTTTCTTATCAATAATTTAATGTATCTACTACTTTGTATTAGACCGAAGATCAGTTTTGCGATCAAATATTAAGAACGTGAAAAGAAATCCTAGAATGAATCATTAGAAAATTGCAAAGAAAATATTGAGGTACCTAAATGAACAAAGAATTACATGTTTATATACAAAAAAATCTAATTATTTAAATATGATTAGATATTCATATTCAAAATTTACTAGATACATTAATAGTAGAAAATCTACTTTTAGTTATTTATTCTTATTAAAAGAAGTGTAATAATAAAAAATTATCTATCATTATTTCATCTATTATAAAAGTAGAGTTTATAATATGATTTAAAAGTTATAATTTATACATTATGATTGTTTAATTTTTTTTCAAAACTTAAGGTTATCAACGTTATTATTGAATTGTTGAAAATTTATATAATAATTTAATAATAGTATTCTTCTTCAAGAATGACAAATACTTAAAGAGTACCAAACTTATGAAAATTAAGGTATTTTGTCATTAAAAAGAAAGTTTAAAAATAAAAAGTGTTTATAAAGTACTAATTGATCTTATAATTGTAGATCAATATAAAAGTTCATAATTAATATTATATAGATATTATATTTTCAAAATGAGTTTTAATTGTACTAATAATAATTAATGATGTATGATATAATGATACTTTAAATTCCTTAAAATAAGTGTTTTAAATAAATAAAGTATAATCACCATTACTTATATTTAACAGTTTATCACATTATAACATTATGATAAAATAATAATAAAATTATTATTATTATCATTTGAGCATAATTATTAATATAATAAATTTTAATTGGATCAAGTGGAAAAATGTTAAAATTTTTTAATTAGTAATATTAGAATATTTTTAAATAATATTTTAATTAAAAACTTAATTATAACATGACCTAATTAGTGTGTATTATTATACTATTAACAACAATAATTTCAAATACGATTTAAACATTGATGGATATATATATATGATGATTTGTCTTTTTCTAAATATATACAAAAATTTTATTTAAAAGTATGTAATTATAATAAAAGTTAGAAAAAAGAAATTGATTATTAGATTAAGTCAAATTCTTCAAAAATATCTATAATTTTTTATTTTTATAAATTCAGTTATATTATTTTAAGTATTATTTATTTAAATACATTTAATTTTAAAATTAAAAAAAATATATTTATAATGATAATCTTATTAAAAAAATTTAACAATTAAAAGTAACTTCTTTCATGTCTACGATTTCGTTAACATATTTTAAGCACATATCTTTCTGTTTTTTTTTTTTTTTTAACCTTCAATGTACTAGATATGATTTTGGTTGGCATTTAATCATTACTTGAGAAAGCTAGGTAAGTGAGTCCAGGAGGCATTTTGAAGTAATTGGATATGGTTGGTATCTTGTTCTCGAAGCTCTTGATGTGGCCCATTAATTTTTTTTTATTCTGTTTTACGTTTTAAAATGGGTATAACCTTCTAATTTTTTAATTTCTTCTTGTGATAATTGCAACTGCCTCACTACCTTTGAATTTTCTATGCAAATATTCCTTTTTTTCCACGTTTCTTCTCATCTAGATCATCACTTTTGTGGTTTGTTTCTTCTAGAATTCATTTTTCTGCAGCCCTGGTAACAGTTTGATCCATACCCATATAGAATCATGGGGGCTGATGGGGAAAAGGAGGTTTTGCATGATGACGAATTAGTGGACTGGTTGACACATGCATAACAGTTTTTTCCTATTGCACTTGATAAGGTTGGGGATGTGAAGGGGTCTACTAGAAGATGGAAGATGGCAATTTCCCAAGTTAAAGCTGATACCTTCACATTTGTCAGACCTGTCAAGCTATCCTTGCTTCTCCAAGAATGCTCTCTGCAAGGAGCAATTATAGCCCGTGTCAAAGACTCTGAAAGAGGCAGTTAAATTAGCAGATTTATGTGAGTGAGAGATATGTGACGAAGCTTAGGATGCAGAGTGATCTTGATTCTTTGTCCGGGAAATTAGATTTTAATTTATGAGACTCTGGGCTTTTGATCAAAACCGTTGTGCTTGGTAAAGCTAATTTGCCTTTGGCTGGCTCATCAACAGAATCAGAGACTGGAAGCCACAACAATATAAGAGAATTGCTAGCCCGGTTATAGATCGGCCATTTGGAAGCAAAACACAGAGCTCTTGACGATCTTGTGGAGGTCATGAGAGAGGATGAGAAGACTGTTTTGGCTGTTTTGGGGTAAAGAAAAATTGCGACTTTAGTCTAGTTGTTAACGGCAATGTCTCCTCGCATCGGGGAAAAGACTTTCACTGTAATTTGCTCGCTTGCAGGGTCTGAAGTAGTGAGAATTGGTTTTATTTAGGGGGGGCTTTGCCGCCCTTTATACGGCTTGTTGAGTCAGGTAGTGCGGTGGGTAAAGAGAGGGCCACTATTTCACTCCAAAGGCTATGTCACCAGAAACAGCCAGGGCAATTGTTGGGCATGGTGGGGTTCAACCACTGATTGAGGTTTGTCAAACTGGTGACTCTATATCACAAGCTGCTGCCGTTGGTACTTTGCAGAATATTTCTGTCAGTCCCAGAAGTTTGTCAAAATCTAGCCGAGGAAGGAATTGTGAAGGTTATGATAAATATCCTCGATTCCGCGTTTGTACTGGTATCCAAAGAATATGCTGCAGAATGCCTACAGAATCTCACTGCAAGCAATGAGAACGTAAAGAGGAACGTTATTGCAGAAGGGGCAATCTGAAGCCTATTGGCATAAGTTAATGGTCCATTGCTTGAAGAATCTGCAGTTAGGGCATTAAGGAATTTGGTTAGCTTGATCCTTATGGAACTGTTTGTTTGTCTTGGTTTCCTCCCTCGTTTGGTTCACGTGCCCAAATTTGGATCACCAGGCACAGCACAGGCTGCTGTATCTGCAATTTGTCGTGTTTGCAGCTCATCGGAGATGAAAAAACTAGTAGGTGAAACTGGCTGCGTTCCTTTGCTTATCAGATTACCGGAGGCCAACAGTAATGGTGTTAGGGAGATTGCTGCACGAGCAATTTCCAGTTTGGTTACCCTTTCGCAGAATTGCAGAGAAGTCGTACGGGATGACAAAAGCGTGCCAAATCTCTTGTACAATTGCTCGACCCCAGTCCGCAGAACACCAAAAAGATCGTGCCTTACATATCTTTCTCATCAAGTAAGAAATGTAAGAAGCTAATGATATCATATGGAGCAATTGGGCATCTCAAGAAACTTACTGAGAAGGACATTCCGTGTGCTAAGAAGCTACTTGAACAGTTACGAAGCTTGTTCAGCAGGAAATAACGGCAGGAAGTAAAGTATGTTTTTCGTATAAGGTCCTGTTGTTTCTCCCCATTTGATGCTGTTTCACTGTCTAAAATGAAACATTGTAATCAGATTATGAAATGGATTCTCTTTTCTCCGTAACAAACCTCCAACAAACAAATACACTTAAACATTATTAAGACATTTATTTGGTTTTTTTATCTGACCGGTTAGATCAAATGGGCATATCTACAATTGTCCAATCGAATGATTAAGACGCATTTGTACTATGCGATGAATGTAAGCCAACGGTGTAGATCACGAGCACAACGAAGATTGTAATACGCAGTAAGAACCTTCAACAACAAACGGAACACTCGACGTTGAATTCATGAAACAGAGAGGGCATTGAGAATTCATTGCAAAACTAAGATTGATTTTTGTTTGCTAGTTACGGGGGAGAGAGGACCAAGCAAGCCCTTATCAGAGTCTATCGGCCAACTGGCCAACAAAGAGGAGACTAAAAGACAGAATGTTGAAGCGACCACTTCTCTTTTTACAAATATTTAATATCTTCCATTTGTAATCTCCGAGGTAAAGAATACGAAGATAGAAGCATAATGCAAGAAGATGAAGATGGCAGCAGAGAAGAAGAAAGAGAGGAGGAAGGCATGATAACATAAAACTTTTTAAAACCCTATTAATAGAAGTTTGTAAATACAAAAGAAAAACGTTTACAGAAATTTAGTCGAGACATTTTAAAGATTAGAGAGAGCCTTCAGAAAGTTCCTAATGTGAACCCTCTAAACACACCACGCCTTCATGATATTACAAAGTCCTAGATTCTACAACATTTTAAATTCGAATGACCTAAGCCCTTACGTTACAATTTAATTGTTTATTTCAACGTCATTGTTTGCGTAAGAAATCATTATTGCTAATGAACGAATCTCTTGAATAAAGAGATAAAAGTTGTCAGCCATAAAGATCCTCTTGGTTTTATTTTTGCACGATCATATCTAGTTTATAGTTAAGATCTTCATTAGTAAAGCAGGAATCAAATCTGATTATCACTCTCATCACTCGATATCTGCAACAAAGCTTTCTTTAACTTTTTCTTGTATTTTTTTTTTTTTTTGGAGACGAGTTGGATGTCAGAGATACTTGTATTTTGCTTTAACTAGTATGGAATGTTAATTGCCATGTTGGAAAGTTTCAAAAATAATCTTGCCTTGAATTTGATATAATCGATTAATAATCGCTTCTTGACAATCGTAGGAAGTGGGAACAGATGACAACCATTTGATACTTATTTGTAATACTAATAGTAGAGGGTAAAGAGATAGATATTTTTTTTCATAGAATAAATTTAACTCAAAATCCATGATATTTTGAAGGTGATGACAAATAAGTAATATATTGAGAAACTTGAGTTTCAATTGATTTTTGTGAATAAAAAAAAAAAATCCTTCTTGCACAGGCTTTACCCTTAACACATTTTTACATGCAGTTATATAATCTTAATAGTTGTAAGCTGAAGGTATGAATTCTTAAAAGAACCTTTTGTAGTAATTAGTTAGACCTAAATTTTCTTGAGTATGAACCATTTTAGTCCATTCCATTAAGATTAGGACTTTAAGCATTTTTTATGTGGAAAAAGTTATCCAATTAGAATCTTGCTTATCTTTAATATAAGTATAAATTCAGTTAATTAAGATATAATTACTTGAATTGTTTAATATTTAATATTTAGTAATGTTGATTAGCTAAAGAGCCATCGGTTAGCCTAGAAAATACATAGGATGATCTTGATACTAAAGTAAAGACTTTGAACAAAGCTTGTGACTAATGCTTAGATTAACTAAATTTTGAGTCAAATGGTTTCTCTAACTCCTAGTTGAAAAACTCTATGTGGTAGACTATAATAAATAAACACTACATATAGCAAAAACAAAAGAAGATTTGTCAAATTAAAATATACCTTAATAACCTAAGAAGAATATTTATAGAATAAGAACTTTTAACAATTTCTTTGGAAATTATATAATAGATGTAATAAAGAAAACTTATTATTTAAATCCAAATATTCAAAAAATAAGTTTATTAAAAGAAGAAACTCTAGAATCTCTAAAATTATGGTTAAAACTTTAAATACATAAATTTTTTGGATAAAATTTTTGAATGTTATAAATAAAATAAACATTAAGCAACATATGACTTTAGTAGTATTAGTTAGCTTTGGCATTCATAATAATTGTATATAAAAAAATTATACTTATAAAATATTATGAGAAAACAAGTTAACTTTAAAGATATGTTAATGACGAAAAGCTAAAAATCAATTATAAATTATCAAATGCTCATATTATTAATGGAGGAATATGTTTTAAAAATACATTTATTTTACCCAAAAATTTATAAAGTTTAATATTTAAACAACTTATGTTAATATATAAAAAGAAGCATTTACATTTTTTAAACCAGAAATAAATTATAAAGGAATAAAAATTTACAAATAGAAAAGAATTAGAACATTATTCAAATTTTCTTTAAATAATTTGAAATTAAAGTTTGTACTAATATGCCTATTGCATTATGGAATAGAAAGAAACATTGTAAAATTATCATATATAAAGGATTTTGATGAAAAAAAAAAATCTTACAAAAGTAAAACCAAACCAAATGAATAAGTAGTTATTAGATTATTATGAAAAATAAATAAATGAATTATTAGACTTAGTCATAATTAGACTTAGTAAATTACCATGATCATATTATGCTTTCTATGTAAATAATTAAGTAAAAATAAAGAAAAGCATCTAAATCACTAATAAATTAAAAACCATTAAATTAAGTTTTAGAATAGATAAAATATCCTATTTCTTGTAAGAGATTTAATTAAAAGACTAATAAAAGTAACCATATTTTCTAAATTTGATATAAAATTAAAATTTAGATAAACACAAATTGATAAAAAAATGTATAAAATTACTTTTACAATTGTATTTGAATATAACAAGTAGAATATTATATTATTTAATTCAAAAAATACACTTTTTAAATTTCAAAATATTATTGATGATATATCTAATTTTTTTACAAAATTCATGATGGTGTTTACTAAATTTATAATTGAATATTTTAAGCATCTTAGAAAGTTTTTTAATATTATTAAAACAAATAATTTGATAATTTTTATTTTAAAATGAAATTATTTTAAATTAAAATTAAAATTTAAGGATATAATATATATTAAGGTATAATTACTCATATAAGTAGATAAGTTTTTTAATAAAATAAATAATAAATAATAATTATAAACATTTTAAAGGTATTTTAATTTTATTTATAAATTTATTATTAATCCTGATTTTTAGATATATTTTATATATTAAACTACAATTTTTTTAAATGCTATAAAAAGATAATATGAAAATATTAATTATTATTTTTTATAAATTTAAGTTAAGTTGTTTTTAGTTTACATGCTAATTCAACTTATATTATAGGAAAAATCTACTATTTATTCCGTTGATAAAATTTGAAGGAGTACCAAATATGTGGAGATTTGTCAAATTGTTACCCAAATTTGACTTTGTGTCTGACTGCCACATTTTTAATTTTTATTGATCTATATATATATATATATATATATACATACCTGATATTTACTTTATTTTATATATAAGAGAGAGGCAAAGACGCAACGAGAGAGCGTATGATTGTGGTTTTCCCGGCCAAATCCAGTTGGGCGCTCCCTTCAGTACTATCTTAAACACGCTCTATGTTATCCTTAATCTCTTTCCTATTGCAGCTTCCGCGTTTTTTTATTTTTTTGCCCTTTTTTAATCGATGCCTTTTCTGTGCTTTCTTTGAATCTCGTTTTTATCTTAATTCCTGAGGCTAATTTAGAGTATGTGATAATTTGAGTGTTTTAAATTTACATTTCTTGCTTATCTGATCTCTTTTGTATTGATTTATTGTCTGATTAGATGGGATGGATAATATTGAAATGATTGAAAGGTTTTGATTTTTAGTTGTTTATGGGTTAAAGGTGTTGGCTTTAAGAATTATGCCCACTGATGCTAATTGCGTTTTGAGTTGTGGGGTTGAAGAGAATACAGTTTTCTTTATTTATGAACCTTTCCTTCTGTTGTGTTTGAAGTTCTTGAACATGGGTCTCTTGAAGCCCCCTACCCCTGCTTTTTTTTTTTTTTATTGGTTTTGCCACTCTTCACCTCTTGTGTTGAGCAACTAAAGACACTGCAGGTTTCTTCAAGCTAAAAGATGAGTGCACTGGATGCAACTAGAGCTGAGCTTGCTCTTTTAGTCTTGTACTTGAATAAAGCTGAGGCTAGGGATAAGATATGTAGGGCAATTCAATATGGTTCAAAATTTCTCAGTGATGGACAGCCTGGTACGGCTCAGAATGTTGACAAATCTACCAGTTTGGCCCGGAAAGTTTTCCGTCTTTTCAAGGTCGGGTTGTGTTGCAATTACTAACCATATGCTGCTGGTTTGAAGTTGAATTTACCCAGAATTGTTTGTTAGCTTGGTCCTTCCACTTTATGCCATCAAGTCCTTCATTTTTCTTTGTCTTTGTACCGAAGAATGCTGCATATTATTCACTGAAAAGATTGCATCACTTTCTTGCTGATTGGCTAAAAAAGATGAGCATAATGGATAGAGTTGCTGATGCAGGATTGATTGTGCCGTGGTTTATTAGCCATGCTTTAGTCAAACTAATGTGATGTGATACTGACCTTGTGCTTCTTGATACCATTTAACCTCATTCAATTGCAGTTTGTCAATGATCTTCATGCTCTAATTAGTCCAGTTCCTCAAGGAACTCCCCTTCCTCTTGTTTTGTTGGGAAAGGTATGTAGTCTTACTCCTAATTACATGTTTCTTTTGTAATCTTAATGTTCTATCTAGCCTGAACAAGTTAATTGCTATTTGCAGTCCAAAAATGCATTATTGTCAACATTCTTATTGCTTGATCAAATTGTTTGGCTCGGTAGAACTGGCATCTACAAGGTATGCAACATTTCTTTCCATTTTAGAATCTAAAATTTCAACATTGGACTCCATGACAAAAATTAGTTTGAGAAACCTATGTATCTTATTTTCTACAGAACAAGGAACAAGCTGAGCTGATTGGTCGGATATCTCTTTTCTGTTGGATGGGATCCTCGATATGTAACACTTTGGTTGAGGTATGTAACTTCCCTCTTTTCTTATTGCAGAGAATGCCTTATTTTTGTTTCATCCTCCCTTCCACAGTCCACCAACACATGAAGAGAAAAAAAGAAGAGAGGAGAAAAGGAGAAGGGGGGGGGGGGCTGTGTGTCTCATCATGTTTCTAATGATGTTTTCAACTTGTTGTGCTTTCAGGTTGGGGAGCTTGGGAGGCTTTCTGCATCGATGAAGAAGTTAGAGAAAGAGCTCAAGAACAGTGATAAATATCAAGTATATATCATCTTGTCATTACATTTTGACCCAACTTCTTTGATTTCTCCGTTAATATTTGTTGTATGCCATTTTATGACTGCAGGATGAGCGCTACCGCACTAAACTTCAAAAATCAAATGAGAGGTCACTATCTCTGGTCAAAGCAGCCATAGATATTGTAGTTGCAGTTGGCCTACTTCAATTGGCACCCAAGAAAGTTAATCCTCGTGTAACCGGAGCCTTTGGCTTTACCAGCTCTCTGATTTCTTGCTATCAGGTACATAAAATATGCATTGTCAAATTGCCACCTCAAATAACTCTTGGCATGCCTTGTGGTTTCCAGCCGTTGGAAACCAGTTGTAAAGTCTGATATTATCAAAGGAATGCCTTTACAAAGTAAAGGGAGAGGAGTTTTTCCTTTCATTAATGATTGTAGGCTAGAAGCATAATAATAGCCATTCAAATATTATTGAACTTGCATTTTGCTATTTCTTCTTTTGACATTTACATATTTCTTTACAATCTTTTCCTGTGCTCCTAAATATGTCTTCTTTATTCCGAACTTACTTTGTTGAACTTGGTTTTGGATTGTGTGGTATGTTAAACTGATTATTTATGCTCCTTGTTTTTCAGTTGCTTCCTTCACGACCAAAGTCCAAGACAGCCTGAAGAAGGGACCCTGATCTGCTCGATAATTGCCAAAATGTCATCTGAATAATTGTTTAAACTTTTGAGATAAATTCCTTGGTGGTGTAAGCTGTAGGCCAATGGCCGTCCTGTGGGCTGACTCTGAAGTTTGCTTCTCTTGCCGACGCTAAATGACACCTTTGTTGTCATTGTTGTTATAGTTAATTATGCTCTTCTGCGACGGGTAAATAATACATCGATGTTAAGTATGAGAAACGCCTAAAAGTTGCAATTTTGAGATTGGAAACTTAATTGACAGTTAAATATCAATAACATCTATACAAAAATAGTAAGAACATGAAGTACAAATTTTATCCACAAGAAAAATAGGGTCGTCCATTGATTGACAAAATGCCTCGAAACTTGATAAGGATTCAGCGAGACACTCAGCATTAGCGAAGCCAAAACTGATTCGTTATTCCGTCGAAAGGACAGGACATGACCATTAACTAAACACTGGGGTTAGAATTCATCTACCGTAACAGAACTAGTTAGCAAGCTCTGCATCAATCTCCTCAATGGGGCTCGTTATTGTCTTCGTTCCAGTCATGTTCTTCAATCGCTGCTCCATGTCTCCTTCGCATGTTCGCTACCCGCTCCAAACGTCGAGCTGCCTCCAAAAACACATTGGGGTTGGACGGGTATCATGTTCATGTAAGCTCGGTTGGGCGCTTTTAGCACGAACTTTCCTGAGAACCCGGCAAATACAAAATCAAATGCAGGTGACGTACAAGGGAAGAACATAAGCTTACCGCAATAATATTTTCAGCAATAGGAAAATTTGGGTGGATGAGGAACTGACGTAGTTAACGTGACAAGCGTGGCTCCGTGCAGGTCCTACATACCTTTTTTTTTTTTTTTTCTTTAAACGAAATCAAAAAGAGGGGTGAGGAACAAACCATGTATAGAAGAGAAAAGCTAGGAAGTAATAAAAAAAATATAAATTAATTATATTTAATAAATATTATTATGCATTGATATTTCTTGTCTCTAAACTCCGACCATGAAAATTCCACCAATGCATGGGATCGGCACAGGAAGCTCAAACTTCTGCAAGCGATTCTCCAATTCCTATAGAATAAAGATCTGCAGTTAGCAATTCCACAATGTCGACGTCAAGCCAAGGCGCCGATATTGACTGATTTATCCATTGTTAAGTTGGAGAGAGACAGCGGTCATCATGTCAGCAACAGCCGTTCTTTTGTAGAAAACAGTGTAACCCTGCTGACTTGTAGTCCACACAAAGCCAATCGTAGAGTTAAAGTATACAGTTTTTAATTCGAGCCCTTGCTGCCAATTATAGAGTTAAAGTATACAGCTTTTAATTCCAGCCCTTGCTGCCAATTATAGAGTTAAAGTATACAGTTTTTAATTCCAGCCCTTGCTCATTCGTACTGGCCACAATGCCAAGTTGATTACTCAGGATCAAGTCACCTGTGACGGCTAACACCAGGATCAAGATGTGTCGCGCAATTGTGCTCGCAAAGGCCAAGTTAACCAATGTAAATAAGATGGTCCCTACGTGTCTGGCTTGGTCATTTCATTAATTAAATTACTCGCACACAAAAAGTAAATCCACCATGTTTCCACTAGAAAAGGCAGGGAAACCATGACCAGCTTCAGTATTTATCTTAGGACAAAGGACTTTCAAGCCAAGAATACTTCTCCAATGGGGATCCTGATGTGAATGTATCATGACTTTGCTTTTCCAACCCAAAGTCATATGTTTTCGTCCTTTCAGCTAAGGAACTTCCACCATGAACGCCTAAAAACCAGAATGGGTCCAGGCCCTAATGAGATGTACCCATTTGCTCCAACAGGTTAATAGCAAGCGCCTCATGGCTCCAAGAAAGTAAAACTACGTTTGGTTCGTCCCAGTTTTGCCTTGATACGTTGGCGCACAAACGTAGGCAAAGTTAAAGTAAATGCTCAGTCTTTTAAAATCATGAGACAGAAAAAACCTCATGCTTTATCTGCCTTTATAAACGCACTTGTTGCTTAGGCTTAATAAATAATTCGAATAACAGACTCGTAGTGTCAGCAAAACATATAATCACTTCACGAATGCTGGCTCTGCTGAGAAATATATATCTAATTGATATCTGAAGAACAGCACAGCAAAATAAAAGCTACTACTCAAGAGACATGAAAGACAAAACAGATACAACTGACCTGAGCCACTGGGAACTCCGGTGAAGTGTAAGTCCACACAAAATTGTCATCAGCGCAGTATGGCTCACCCATGGGCGCACCCATTGGGATTCTGAGATGACCCATTCTAACGCGTGCAGATTTTGAAGAATATATGGGCAGACCCGACCGAAAGTAAGCTAGAACACCAAACGATATTTAGCCCCATTAAAGGCAAGCCAAAAGGTAAAGACAAATCCCATGACATTGAAACAACAGAAGATTTAGAAGCAAAACATTGAAAAGGTCGAATACTGATTTCAGTAACAACTCAAATGTCAGCAACCAACTTGTATATGAGTATCTCGGGGACAGCAGGGTTACTTTGCCCTTTACTTGACCAGTATGGAGCTCTTCTTGTATAAAGCTCTTCTTGCTACTCTGTCTCATGGCTCCAGAGTATTATGAAGTAGATCATTATCAGTGCTGGAAGCCATTATTGCATCTAAAACACAACCCTCTAAGAGTAAATGGCGTACAGCCTTGAGCTAGAAAGCCATAAGCTCGGTGGTCCCTCTCCAAATTTTTCCATTCTACAGACTTGCTACATCCAACTTTCAAGGGTTTCTTCCCACCCCTGCTTGGTTCAATGACAAACACAACTCTATCAAGGCAAGGAAACACTCCCAAGCACAATTGCTTGCAAAGGCAATTTTATATCACTGTACAACATTTGAAAAACACATTCAATATCTCTCAGAAACAAGTCAAACTCCAAATTTTGTGGAGCTTTCTTTAGACATGCATTTTAACCATCAGTGGATTTTCATTCCACAAATCTCTCTTGTATTTGTTCTGGGTATCCAGTAATATCTTAAGGACAAAAGTTCAGCGGCCTGGGTTCTAGGAGTTCCTGTAATCCAGTTTATATTGCAACTCCAACTTGCAGCCACATCAGAGAATTCAAGTTCTGTTTTCTAAAGATTTATTTACTTTTTTAAATTGTCCATTTGATGTGGCAGCAAGAAGTGCGTTGCCACACTACCTGGGCAGTAGGATTTTCTACAGTTGGACCGTAGGAAAATTATGTTCCGTGTCTTACTATAAACCATGTATTACAATGCAATCCGACTACCACATGTCTATCAGTGTCCCAAGGAGGAGTCCTTGCAGTTTTGTCTTAGGTTAATTAAGTCCATATATGAGAGAAAATTTAATTAATAGTTTATTGTATAGTATATTTAATTTATAATTTAAAATACTTAATGAAAATACAAATACTTTATCGTGTAACTAAAAAATCTAATTTGAGAGTAAGATAGGCAAACACTTAAACAAAAAAGAAAGAACAAAAAGAAAATCGCATAATTTTTTTTTAAAATATTATTTTTATAATGAAAAATCATTATTTAATTGAATCAAAAATTTGACAAGTAATAGAAAATATCTTATTTTTTATTTTGAATAATAATGTGATGTATTGTAAATGTGATTTTTTAGTTTATATTTTGTAATTTACATTTTGAAATTTCTTTTTGCATATAATTTTTATTAACCATATAATTAGAAGATTATATTTAATTCATCAAACTGATATTTGGTAAGTTAATAAAAGATATATATTTTTTGATTCATAATAGTTAGATCATAATTTGAGATTTTGCAAGGATAAACTTTCATCTCATAACCATCATTACTATTTTTTAGTAATACTTTCTTCTCTTTATTGTGATAATTTTAATAAATTATATAGATGAATATCGATTTATAATCCAATAATGTTAAAATTTGGTTGGTTAGTAAAAGATGTATAGAAGTTAATTTTGAATAATTGAATTGTTTTTTTGAGGTCTTTTTGTGAAATTATAGTTGACAAAATATGACTGGTTTGTTTTTGATTAACTTATTTGGCCTTTTATTGAATTCAATTTGAATTGGTTCAATTTGTTTAATATAATTATAGTTGTATATGTCTATTATACTTACTTGTTAATTATAGTGAGTTAATTTTTAAATTAGTGTATCCCATGATTTTTCCTCTTTATTTTAGAGAGTTCTTTCATGTAAAATTAATGTATTCTTTTATGTGATTGCTTAGTTTGCTATTTTTGTTATTCAATTGACTTCTCACAAGTTTAAGCAAGTGAGAGAAGTCTCCTGTATATTTTGTGTTCCACAATCCCCTCTCTTAACAAATGTGTGCATGGGCAAATTCAAAGATATTTACTTACCAAAATGTCCCCAAGAAAGAGAGGCACAAATAGCATAGACAATATCAAATGAATTGTCTAAAATATAAGAATCTTAATTGACATGTGGTCAAGCCAATCCAAGAAGTTATAAAAATCTTCAAATAGGTAAAAGGAAATGTCTTTGCAAATATTATTATGTAGTTGTCAAACAACCCATGTATAAGTTAACCTAGAGAGAAAAAAAGAGAGAATGAGAGAGAGGCAAGAAAGGAGATTGTTCCAAAATGTTAGTATATATCCAATTACAGTACAAGGATCAAGCTGTTGTAATTAGGTATTTTCAAATGTTAGTTTTCACATTTTTAGACATAGTTAATTAACTATTTTATAACTATTAGGTGAATCATTATTTAAATATTAAATTAACTATTATGCATTAAAATAGTTAGTCGTTACTTTTTATCTCTTAAAATTAATTATGAGAGAAAAGATTTTTATCATAAAATCCTAGTTTATGATAAATATATTTTAAAAATGAATTTTTTAAAAAATATTTGAAAGAAGGTTTTAAAACTTTTTTGGGAATAATAATTAATACTTTACTTGAGTCTTCTTTGTTAAGCTTTTGAAGGATAGATAAATCCTGTAGTGTTGAAAGAACATCTAAAATTTTGTGGACATTCTTCATCCATTTTTGGATTTAGAGTTGTTTTTAAGGAGTTTTGAAAGATTAAGTTTCTTGATTTGGTTTTAAGGATTGGCCTTCCTAATTGATCAATTATTTAATCTAGGTTCTTATGAGTAAACTTGAGATAGTTTTTGAACTAGTTTCTACTTTAATTTGGATTAGTTTTGGCATTACTCTTTTTTGGATTTTAGATAAGGGATTTGCCTTTATTCTTTAATTTTCTTGATATCTTTGGTTTTAATTTGAAGAAATTTTTGGTTAAGAAATAAAAAATAAAGTTTATTTCTCCTCTTATGTACTCAATTTCAAAATCAAATGCAAAAAGTATGACTTGCCACCAAGTAAAAATATGTTTTGATGTAATGTTTTGCATATTTTTTTGTAAAATTTCTTTTGCAAACTGACAATTGATACATAAAAGAAATTTTTGATTTAGCAAATCACTTTAAATTTTGTAATATACATGAAAATATATAAAATCTCTTTTTTGATGATGGAATAATAGTTTTGACAATCATTCCAATGTGTAGATGCAAATTATATAATGTATTCTTTTCCATCTTTGAATTATTTAAGAATACCTTCATATCCTATATTAGAGGTATTAGTTTCTATTACTTTTGGAAGGGAAAGGTCTACAAGATGAATGCAAGGAGTTTCATAGACTAAGGTTTTGATGTGCCAGATAAGAATAATATACTAGGAAGTTTAAAGAGAGATTTTTCTTAAGACATCATACAGGGGTTTTTGCAATATAATTTATATTTGGAATGAAATCTAAAGTATAATTGAAACTTTTTAAAAATCTTTAGAGTTAAGATTTGTATGTGATTTTGTCAAGAAACTTATTAGTAAAAGTTCTTTTGATAGGTGTAATAGCTTCTTGATGGATTATCTTAACTTGTATAAGAGGTGGATGTTCTCATTCTAAAACTTGGTCATCTAAGGTATTTTATTTTTTAAAATTTACTATAAGAAGTAACAGGGTTTGTAGATTTTTTGAAAGGAAATTAATAATCCATTTAAGATGCATATGCTTCAAACTAATAAAAAAATAACATGTGTACTTTATGAAAGGAAAGAAATATGTAATAATCTTCTTGGATTTCCTTTTTTTTGGAGAAAACATTTGAAAAAAAAATGCTTAAATGATATTCACCTTGAAGCTAGTGATGGAGGTTGAGTTAAGTTTTTAATGAATTTTATATTTCTTATGGATGATGTGTTGACTAAAATATATACATGATAAATTCAACTATATAAGGTGAAGTGACATTGCTTTTATGATATGTTGGACAATATTTTTGAAACTTTCATAAAAATAAATCAAGCATGCATGTAGCCTAATAGTACCTAACCACTTTAAATAACATAATTTTAAAAAGTATAATATAAAAACAAATTTATTAATATTCATAGAGAAATTATAATTTATAAAAATTTTCATTTTACTATACTTTTGAGTATTAAAATTTATATATCCTAATTTTTAGATCACAGTTTGAAAAACACCAAAAATAATATGTTATATTCTCGTTGATTAATTCAATAAAATTAATTTTTTAAAATAAAAAATATTATAAATTAGTATAATTTCAAATTTTAATTATTATATTTTTAAATTTGATCAATTAATTATTTTGTAAATATTGAATTAACTGTTTTATAACTATTAAATTAATTATATTTGACCATTCAACTAACTATTATAAGTATTAAAATAATTAATCGTTATTATCCTAATTTTTACTTATGAGCTATTATTCTTATTTATGAGTAATTACACTAAATATATTATATAAAGGTGATTCTTTTATCTTGTAAAGTTAATCATGAGAAATTTTAGTAAGTTCTCTTACATGTTTTATTTGAGAAAGATTTATGCCGTTGGATTAATCTAAAGAAGAGCAATTTTTATGACTTTACTATTTGAAGTGTATATTAGTTAAAAAAAATCTATCATATTTTATAAAAATAATTACTATAACATATTACACTATAATAATTTATTTATAAAAGTAAAAATTATTTTCAAGAATAGTATTAGGCATGCTTCAAACATAATTTTTTTATGTTAATTTACATTTTATTACAATAATATATTATTTTAGTAATTATTTTCCTAACCCAACAATAGCTAGTTATTTAAATAAAGACAAAACAAACAAAAAATGCCCCATTGAAATGCTAAAATAAATGGGCAAAAGTTGATTGAATTAGCATAGACACAAATAAAAAATTGATCATAGAAAACAACGATAAAAAAGAAGAATATCCACCACAAATGTATATGGAATATATGAACGAAAGCAAATGCTATCAATTGAGTATCAATCTCCCAATTGAAGAAACTCCAGAAGTCAGACAAAGAACAAAAGGAAAAGAATTTAAAAGATCACACTTCAATAAGAGAAAGAGGGAGAGTGAGTGTGTACAGATGCTAGAATATACCAAGAAAGTATCGGTTTGGAACTCGTTCGAGAATGTCTCAAATGTTGCAAGCCACAGAAAGAAAATTTTTCTCGCAAGAAAGAGAATGTTCGCGATGATTGCCAAAGAGAGAGAGCGTACAACTGGAAGTCTAAACAAGTAACTCGATAAATGCCTCTTTGCAGTGTTTTTGTTTGGATTAAGTATAAATTTAGGTTGTAAATTTTTCATATTTTTCCAAATTGAGTTGTGAATTTTTAATTTGATCAATTTATGTTGTTAACTTTTAAATCATTATTTGATAAGATTGTTCCATTATATTTCACTTTTGAATGCTACGTCAATTGTCACGCTACACTTTTTGGAACATATGGCAGTCACGACAAGGTATCAAAATAATTTTATTTATTTTAGTTAACAAAAAAAATATAATTAGTCCCCATATTTCATATGTATGTCTATCTAAGGATGCTCACCCTACTTTTTTCTTTTATGTTATTAGGAGTAGGTTAGAGATATACAAGTAGAAGTAATGATTTTTTAGTAATTTTGATTAGTTATTTTTAAAAAATGTAAAAAAATTAAAAAATTTTTATTAATTATTTCATATTTGTTACTCTTCTATCTTCTTAACATTAAGCAAAATAGTTTTTCTTTTTATTTTATGTAATTTGTATTTTGTTAGGCAAATAGTTTGATTCTAATGATTATTTCTTTTTTAGAAAGCACAAAATCAAAAAAAATAACACTTGAAGTAAATTTAATTATGGATTAATTATATTGTTCTTGTAACTATAAATAAGTATTATTGTTACTAATCACAAGGTTTAATAATAAAACTATTTGTACTTTTAATTTTATGTATAATATTTAATTTTAATTTTTATAAATTAAAATAAATAAATAAATAAATAAGTGTTACTCATTTTTTTTTTTTTTTGGAATGGAAGTGTTGCTTAATTTAGCTAAACTTATATGGAGAATTCTTGTACAAAATTCCATTGTCTTCTTATTATTTCTTATTTCATAAAGTATGAGTCTAAATTAATAAATTACTAGTTAAAATTTTATTGTTCCTAAATTACTCCTATCTACTCAAATTTTTACCTATTCAAATAGTGTTTTCTTTTCTCCTCTCTTAATTAAAAGAGGCCAAGAATCAAAGGTACATAACCAATCGTACTTAACTTGATTGGCTACAATAGCGAAAGTTGTAGGAGAAATTGAGAATTTAAACTTCAACTTACTTAATTTTTCACAAAATACATATTTTAAATACGATGAACCAAAAGAAAGGTACTCACCGCAATAAATTAGGTCCAAAATGTGATGAAAATAAACTAGAAGTTTAGACCTTTATGGTAGGATGGTAGAACAGACGGAAGCCATATTAGCATGTAACCCTTCACTCAAAAAAAGGAGAGAAAAGAGGCCACCATTAACAGCAACAGGTCGTCATCCAGCTGACCTCATTGTGTTTGCCTCCACAAATCATTTGAAAAGGGGAAAAAAGAACCCTACGCATAACAAAAACTCTGGCAAATATTACAAACAAAATTTGCACCAAGAGCCCCAGTATATCGCCAAACATGGATCTAAATGTTCTTCATTATGGGGTTGGGCACTTTTATACTTTACAGCTCTCGCTGTTAGGGCCTACTCCGTCGGGGTATATAAAGACTGCGTCCACACAGAGACCCCCTTTGGTATGAGTGCAATCAATCTGTGTCAAAGAAAATTTGATCCTCGTCAATTCATTCGGGCATTCAACTACAAAATCTCCCACATGGTAATAAACCCAATTCCCAGGATTGTCCAAAAAGCACTGGGACATAGCATGTTGGCCATTGAAAGTAGTTAGCTGGAACTGCACGGGTTTTGCATCCCAGCCATGGACGTGCTCCAGATTAGGAACCTTGCGGCCCAGTCTTTTGGACGACCTGCCAAGCTGGAGTCTGAAATATAATCTATATGTCCCTGCTGGAAATCGGAACTGAAGCTCTCCGTCTACTTCTAGCCACCATATCTGTTGAAGGTATGCAACCGTCTGGAATCTGAATTTCGGTTGGAAACGAACAATTTGTTAGTCAAATTGTTCCTTCAATTGTTTAATATGAAGAAGGCAACCATGGCTCTACGAGCACCAAAACTCAATTTGCACGATCACTGGTGCTCAAAGCACAAAATCCATATCTAGTAGGACTAAGAACTGCAGCCGTTACACAAAGAAGAAAAGGGATTGAAAAAGAAACAGGGTCAGCCATTGTTGCTCTTTGTAGCTTGCTGATTATTGAATATTGACACCTTCAAGGGGGCCAAAAATATTGATCTATAACGAAACCTAGTATTGTTTGCATTCAAATTGAAAGTGAGACATCAAAATATTAAGCCAAACACCCTTTCCTCACCTCGATCAGGGGAACCTCTCCAAAACCCCAGCCAAAAACCAAAAAGGAAAAAAAAACAAAAGAAAAAAGCAAAGGGGTTTTACAAATGATTTTCTTGTATATTATTTTCTCTGCAATACGATGGGCCTATCAATTCAGTGTGAAAAACCAGAAAAAAAGAAAGAGGACAGACATGAAATGTTTATCAAGAGATTCCACACCTTGAGTCCTCAGTAGAAATGTGATTCCAATATCTCCTGTCATCAATGCCAGTAATAGTCAACGCCTTTGAAGAAATAGATAAACAAACCCCACCAGTACTCTTGTCCAACCATACCTCCTGCACACATGCCCAAATCCTTTCTCTTTATCACAATTGTTGAGACGTATAAAAGCAAAATCCAAAGACGCAGCAACCAAAAAATAGATGTCGGGGGGTTACCTTTGTGCCACCATTCAAGGGGTTAGGCCTGCAGAGCCTGACATAAAGATGTTTCTTCCGCTTATCCACCATAGCTTCCTCATCAAACACTTGTTCCATTATATAATGGTAATTCTGAGGCAATTTGGACTCCCAGATAAAATCGGCAGAAGAAGCAGCACGAAAAGCTCGATTCAAGCGAGCCAACTTGCAGATCTCAAGCGGTTCCAATTGCATTAGAACCAACGCCACGCAGCTTTCTGGGATGTCACCGAGCCTGGGCTTCAATGAGGGGCCTTCCCCATCTGTATGATACAAACTACAAGACACACTGGCACCCATGATTATTATGCTTCCTGAATTAAACCCTCAAATGAGATCTAACTCAAATTCAATGCTGAATGTGTTGTGTGGAAGGAGAGAACAGAAAAAATGAATTGAAATAATATCTGTACTGACAAGGAGAGAGAAAGAGGTTTTGCTCTTGGCATTTACTTTGTGAAATGTACAGCTAATAAAGACCAGTTGTAGTTTCGTGGAATGTTGGGATTCTGACTCAGCACGCAGGCAGGATGAGGTGGACAAATCGCAATCTTATCCACTCCAAACATTATTAAAACATTTTAATAAAAAACACAAATATATAAAGAATATATCATAAATTTATTAATTATTATATTTATAAATTAAAAATAAAATTATTTATTAATATTTTTATTCAATCTTTTTATATAAAAACTCATCATCTAAATATAATTAAATTTGAATAAAACTCCTTAAATTTATTTTTAATATTAATAAATTTAAAATATAAAATTATACATTTAACATATATCCTTGAGTATTAAGACGTGAGAAATGTGATTGAATTTGAACTCAAATTAATATAAAAAAATAATATATTAAATTATTATTTAAAATAATATTATTAAAATATTTAAACTAAGTAATATTCATTATTTAGCTATTATGTGGATTATTTAAAAATTATATGATTATTTAAGAATTCTTGTTTTTATATTTTTTAATTTTTTTAGTTAAATATTTTCTCAATTATTATTTTTTTCTTTTAACTAAGATTTTTTCTAGTTAAATTAAAAGTTATAAATATATGTAAATCTAAGGATTAAATTATTTTAATGAATAAATATTTTTAATAAAAATATTGGTTTTATCATTATCTTTTTCTTTGAGAAATTTTCTTTTGTTAGGTTTAATCAAGTATTAGTCTTATTTTTGCTAAACTGTGCATTAAGTGATATTAGAGTAGGTCTCACTTATTCTAATGGCAACATAAGATGAAGGGACTAGCAACTATTTTACTAATGAAGATTAGGGGATGCTAGAACTACAAAACCTGAGCCAAAGGTTTGATCAATTGTAACATGGAATAAAAGTCATTAGTAATCGATTTAAAGCTTCCTAGGTGGAAGATGCCAATAAAAATTGAAAAGATGATTGGAATAAGGTTGGAAACTTTGCTCGAGATCAACCTCTTACCCAACCAATCATCATAATTCGCATAGGCATCAAACTTACGTGGTAAATTCTAATGAAGAAACAAATTTGCATATGCATAAGGCTTAAGCTGTGGATTTTGATGATGAAGATTGTGATTTTAATAAGTACCTAGATTATATTAGTTACGAACAACAACAACCTCAACATCTTAAAATGTTATATAAATTTTGGTTAAAGGTAAATAACTTTATTTTTAATGGTGAATTAAATATAAAAATTTTAAGGATTGGTTAGCTAAAGTAAAAAGGTTCTTTAATTACACGGAGATACTTGAAGAGCAAAAAGTTAGATTAGTAACTTATCACCTAAAAGAAGGAGCTTTTGCTTGGTGGGAACAAACAAAAGATTGAAGGAGAAAAGAAAGGAAAGCTTTGATTAAAGACTAGTGTAGAATGAAACAAAGAGAGCATTTTTTTTCCTCCAAATTATTAGTAGATCCTCTTTTAGAAATATCAACATTGTAACCAAGGCAACTAGTTAGTTCATAATTACTTAGCATAATTTTTCAAATTATTTGATTGCAATAACCTAATGGAATAAAAAAAATCAACAAGTCTCAAGATACCTTGATGGATTGAAACTAGTTATCTATGATAAGATCAGAGTTTATATGTTACTATACATATTTGAGGCTAGCAATATAACATTAAAAGTTGAGATAATGTTACACGAAAAGAATAAGGTTAAAATCTTCTCGTAAGTTTTATGTTGATTCTAATAAATTTGTTGTAGAGAAAGAAAAACAGAAAGTCTTAAACCAATCAGAAAAAGGTGATAACTAACAAAATCACAAGTGAACAATTGCTTGGTAAAAGAGTTGCAATTCAAAATATTAATCCTTATGAGAAACCTATGCTTAAGTGTTATAAATGAAACGAGGTAAGTCATTGTTATAGTGATTGCTTACGTAGGAAGATAATGAATATAGTAAAGTAAGAGGGAACAATTGGAGTTGAAAATGATGAAGTTTATTGCTACTCAAATGGCACGAAATGTAAGTTTAAGGATGATAAATTTGTGTATGTGGTAAGAAAATTGATGTTAGGTCTTAAGAAAAAGGATAATACTCAATGAAATAAGTTATTTTATATGAGGTGCACAATCAATAATACTTTGCTTGATTTGATTATTGATAATGGAAGTTAAGAAAATATTCTTAGGATGAAAACTTTTAAGAAATTACAATTACTAGTAAAAAAGCACATGAGTCCATAAACCATCCTGTGGGTCAAAACAATTAGAGAAATTTGAGTGATGGAATGAAGAAAAGTTCCTTTCTCAATTGGCTAGTACATAGATAAGGTTTATTATAATTTTGTAGACATAGATGCTTGTCACCTATTGTATGGGTGGCCCTAACAATTTGATTTTGATGCTTGATTAGAAGAATGTCTATAAGTTTGAGAAGGATGGGGTAAAATTTACATTACTGCCTATAAAAGGAGAATTCCAAACCCAGACTTCTCAAGTGAAGGGGAGGACTTTTCTAATATTCACCCATTTAGATTAAGAGATTAAGGCTACTTTTAAATAATTGAAAATTGTTAATATGCTATTGAGGAAAGATGAAGTAACGGACAATTTAAAGAAAGAGATTTAAAAAACAATTAGGTCATTGTTGGAATAATTCAATGAGATTATACCAAAGGAGTCACCATATGGGTTGCCACTAATGCATAACATTCAACATCAAATTAATTTAGTTCTTAGAGCTAGTTTTCCTAACTTGCCACTTTATTAGATAAGTTTTAAAGAGAGTGAAATCTTAAGGGAAAAGGTAGAAAAGTTGCTACAAATGAGGCATATAAAAAAGAGTTTGAGCCCATATGTAATCTCAGCCCTATTAACTCCAAAGAAAGATGATAGTTGGTGGATATGCATTAATAGTTAGGCTGTTGTTCTCACAGCCTTATATGGGTTGTAATTGTTGTCAACTAGGGTTAAGTGTGCAAGAAAGTAAAGTCACATGGAAGGGCAAGAAAGTAAATCTGTCGTGTAAGGGCAAGAATGTAAATCTGCCATGTAAGCCCTATTAGGGTTTCAAGAAAGAGAGTATATAAAGGCCTTGGAAGACAAAACTATGGTAGAGGGCCAACACAATTGAATAAACAGCAACCCTACAACAACCGGCCAAAAGGAAGAGAGAGCAGAACGACAAGAGATCAGAAACGTCACCACTAGGAAAGCAAACCAGAAACACGTCCTGCAAGCAAACCAGAAACACGTCCTGCAAGCAAACCAGAAACGCCTCCTGCAAGCAAACCAGAAACACATCCTGCAAGCAAACCATAAACGCATAACCAGTAAAAGGAGAAATAAGAAACAAACCACCTAGAAGAGAAAACAGCAAACCTGGTATCCGTGAGACCACCCGAAAAAGAAGACAACAGACTAGAAGTGTGAGGCAGGCCGAGAGAAATGAACTAGAAAAACCAGTAGTGTGAGGTAGGCCAAGAGACATGAAATGGCAGACCAAACGGCGTGAGACCAGAACGTGCAACAGCGTGACAGACCAGAAGTGTGAAGACAGGCCGTGAAACAGTAAGACCATGAAATAGGAGACGGGTGAGACCGTGAGACGGTGAAAGCAGGAGTTATGTGAAACAACCTAGAGAAGGAATTCGGTGAAGCATCGAAAAGAACTTAACATATTTCTAGATTTCTTCAAGAGAGGTTAGAGAACGTTGCGGTGAACTTCTAAGCGGCAGTGGAGCAACCTTTCAATTCAACAGAGGCAAGACAAGTTAGAAGAAGGGTAGACACAATAAGTGACACTCTTTGTATTGTACTTGCTTAGTAATTGCAATAGTGAAAGGAGTAGAGGATTAAGACATCCATTGTAACTAGAATTCTCAAATATAGTGGATAGTCTCGGTAAGGGAGAGTCCCTACTACCGTGGATGTACGTCACATTGACGAAACCACGTAAATCTCGTGTGTCCTTAATTTGCTTTACATTCTGTGTTTTGAATTGAGTTGTGAACGCAACTAAAGTATCAGTCAACCCATAATCTAACAAAGACCTAAACAAGAACATCCGAATTGTCTATTAGGCAAGGTGTCTGAAAGGTGACTTTGGAGACTATTGTGATTAGTAGGTAGCAATAGATCTACCTTAGTCGAATCTGAGAAAGAGTTTGCTTTTAAGAAGAGATTGAAGTTGTTCACTTTCCTGCGAATTGCGAATTGTGGTGATACTGATTCACCCCCCTTCTCAGTATCATAAACTAGTAGATCCTAAAGTGAAGTTGGGAACTTCATAGGCAATTAACAATATTTCCATTAGGTATAAGTTTTTTATTCCTAGATTAGATGACATGTTAGACTAATTAGATTAGTTCAACTATTTTCAAAGATTAATCATTAAAGTAGCTATGTTCATATTAGGATCAGACTTTGAGACAAGTGAAAAATTATATTCAAAACTTACAATGGTCTTTACAAGTAACTGATCATGTCATTAGGTCTTTTTAATGCTTTTAACACTTTTATTAGATTGATAAATTGGGTATTAAACCCTTTCATTGGTAAGTTTATAGTTATATACTTTGATGACATTTTTATTTATAGTTAATCAGTGTAAGATCATCTTTTACACTTAACGAAAATGTTTATGGTACTATAGAAAAATAAGTTATATGTGAATTTAAAAAAATGTAGTTTTATTACTAATAAGTTAATCTTTTTAAGGTATATAGTCAATTTTAATGGTATCCAAGTTGACAAAGAGAAGGTGTGGATAATTTGAGATTGACCTATGCCTAAAATAGTAGGTGATATGCAAAATTTCCATGATATAGCAACCTTTTATTAAAGGTTCATCCACAATTTTAATACAATTATGACATTTGTTACTAAGTGTCTTAAGAAAAAAAGTTATAGTAAGGAGATCAAGAAGAACATTGTTTTGCTTTCATTAAGAAGAAATTATGGATTGCTCTAATGTTAAACTTGTCTAGTTTTAATAAGCTATGTAAAGTTAAATGTGATGTCAATAGGGTTGTAGTTAATATAATTTTTTTCTTAAGAAAAGAGACTAGTCACATATTTCAATGAGAAACTTAGTGAAACTTGACAAACATGGTTAATATATGATAAAAAAATTTATACATTTGTAAGAGCCTTAAAATACTAGGAACATTACTTAGTAGGATGTAAGTTCATTTTATACTTAGATCACCAGGTCCTAAAGTTTCTATATAATCAAAAGCGAATTAACAGTGATATATATGTAAAGTGATCCACTTTCCTATAAAAGTTCCTTTTCAAACTATTTCACAAGATGAATCAACCAAATAAAGTTATTGATACTTTAAGCAGAAAAGTATCATTGTTAATTTACAATGAGTTGTGTGATAGTAAGTTTTGAATCTTTATAAATTATATAAGCTTGATAAGGATTTTGAAGTAATTTGGGAGAAGTGTATTTAGAGGTAGCTTACAAATGATTTCTATATCTATAATAGCTATTTTATATGTGGAAATCAACTTTATATTCTTCATTCTTTATTAGGGGAGAAAATTGTTTATAATCTGTATAGAGGTGGTCTTATAAGCCATCTTGGGCATGATAAGACAATTATTACGATTTAGGAGTGATATTATCATCATAGTTAAAAAGGGATGTTGACAAATTTGTACAACGATATTATATTTATTAAACAACTAAAAAGTAATCGCAAAATATTAGACTTTATATGTTTTTGTCTATTCTAGAAAATATTAGGAAAAACTTATTCATATATTTTATTTTGAACTTACCTTGTACCCAACGTAGTATGAATTATGTGTTTGTTATTGTTGACAAGTTTTTAAAAATAAGTCATTTCATTCCTTGCAAAAAGGCATCTAATAGCTTTAACATAACTTAATTATTTTTTAAAAAAGTGTTATGCCTATATAAAGTGTCTAAATCCACCACCTTTGACTACAACACTAGGTTTCTTAATCACTTTTAAATCACTTTGAGCAAACTATTTGATTCATCCTTAAAGTTCATAAGTATAGCTTACCCCTAGTTGATGATTAGACTGAATCACTCAATACGACTCTAGACAATCTTATTCAGAGTATTTATGAAGACAAGTCAAATTAATATAACTTTTCCTTAGTTCAAATAGAGTTTGCCTAAAACAAGAATGATTTCTTGTCGGTTTCTACAATAAGTTACAGTCTAAGAAATATAGTCCTTATCAAGTGTTGAGAAAAATTAATGACAATGCATGTATAATTGATTTACCTAAATAATAGAGGATTGAAAAAACTTTCAATATTGCAAATATTTATTTGTTATATACTATTGATGAACCTTTTTATTCAGAACCTAACTTGAACTTGAGATTGAGTTTTTTTTCTAAATGAAAGGGACTAATGTAAAACGAATAACTCAAAATTTCATGAACCTAAAGAATTGTCAAAAGTTTAAACTAAAATTCTACAATAGTGCAAAAAAATAATTTAAAAAGAAGTATAATTTAACTATTCAAGTATTATGTAAATTATTTTGATATTATAAAATTATTCAAGAATTCTTATTTTTATATTTTTAAATTTTTTAATTAAATATTTTTTATTTAAATGAGATTTTTTAATTAAATTAGATTATTTTAATCATATATATATATATATAAGTTTTAGAATTAAATTATTTAATAAATAAATACTTTTGGTAAAAATATTAATTTTACTATTATTTTTTGCTCGAAAATTTTTATTTTTTTAAAATTTAATTAAATATTAATCTTATTTTTACTAAATACTACAATATCTTTGATGTTGGACACATTCGGTTTTTTTTTTCCTTTTTTATACGAAACATTCGGTTTTTTTTTCCTTTTTTATACGAAGAAAGTGGTCAAGTTGTGATTGCTACGTTGTAACGGCCACATAACTTCTTTCGGCGGAGCCTACAAAATCATAAAATGTGGATGCCCAGGCGAGTGACTTGTCTCTCCGTCTGGTTTCCCACTGCATTACCCCCCACTCCACCTGTACGAATACAATAATATATTATAGTTTGAGAAATCCTTCCAGTTCATTCCGGAAGAATAATTGCAACAATACTGTACAAAAGCTATTTTGAAGTGATTTTAAAAGCTCATCATCTGTATTGCAATTTAGTAATCCAGAGCTGTAATTTAATATTATATGGTCATCACAAGTCTATTACTATCACTTCACTCTATAGTAACAAGTTATAACTAAATCTAATAACATCAAACATGTATAATGTGCGAATCAGATCGTTATATCAAACGTATTCACTTGGTTCACTGCCGAGTAACAAGCTTTATTATGTAGTTTCTTCATGAACTAATGTCTAGAAGTAAAAACTCTTCTAGTTACAACGTCAAATGCAATTTGGAGATGCGAGGATGTCAGTCGAGAGAGAGCAAAATAGGAGTTTCAGCCACAGATTGTAGTCCAAATTCTCGGCCAGAGGTCGTAGCAATGGGCTGCTTATTGGCGATGAAGTTAATTCAAATTAAGAGTTTGTTAAAATTTTAATAAAAATATTTCACTTCAGTACAATTTTATTTATTATTTAGGTATATTTAGGTACAAGTTTATATTATTGTGTGTTGTTTAATACTGTATAGCATTTTATTGATTTAATAGGATTATAAATATTTATATAATTATTTAAAAATAATATTAAAATTAATTAAATTCTAACAATTTACCACTGGGCCAAACAGGCTTTGACCCATTGAATCACTCCTAAAAGTGGTCGGCAGCATCGAGGCAGAAACATGAAACAAAGGACACAGAAAAGTCTCGTGGAAGTCCAAAACGGCAAGCGAAATGGGGAACGTGGTTTTGCTCCCTCCAGGGTAATCACATCCACAATTTCACGTGCCTGTAATCAGTGGGGTTTGCAGATCAAAGTCCATTATTGGGCTTTGCACCAAAAGCCCAAAACAGAGACGAGTCCAACTCCTAGTAAATACCATAAACGTGAGTGCCCGCATTTCAACTCGCACTACAAAATTCCGTATGCTTGACATGCAGATCAAAGCAATGCCAGTGTTGAATGGGTTTTACAGACTGGGAGTGAGTGCGATCGGGATGCTCGAGCCATGCTACGGAGGGCTAATCTAATTAAGCATGAATACAAATATCAGGGCTTCTAGGAAATTCTGATTTCCATATTTTCCGTGATTGGTGACATTCTTTTGATTAATTTTCTACGGCTCCCAGCTTGGGCACGTTACAGTAACACGGTCTTCTAACATGGTCAAACAAGAATGGAGTGGCTGTCCAAAGGGTTCGGTTGGATTTTGAGGAATGCAGTATATGTGCCAAACAGTAGCCAATTCTCCATGGTGCCAATTCTAATGACACTAAGTTGTCCACTTAATTTCAACTAACTCATTCTCATTCACACACAGAAATTACAACATAATTATAAGAAAACTTTTTAACTTTTATTACTTTCCTCAAAGTACAAAAAATTATTAAGACTCATACAAGCGTTTCTTTCTCTACACTCTCTCGGTGTATTTTCGATTTCTTAATGTCTTTTTGTCAACACCTTACATACATATAATAGGGTTACATGACTTAGTTGTTAAGCCAATTATACTTAGTGGGGGGTCCCCACTCCTATGAAAACTACCTACTACTTAAGTAGAACATGAGTCTATACTGATTAAGAGCTTGCCACCTCCTGTGGACTTATTCAACCCCATTTTTGTTGTTGCTTATATTCTCCTTCTTTCAAGAACTTGCTAGCCCACCATATGGATAAGGATCCAGAAGTTAAGTGGTTTTGCCACCAACCTATGTCCCTAGCAACTACCCATGACCTCTTTAGATAAAGATGCAGAGACTTAGTAGTTCTACCTCACACCTCATGAATTTCTCTTTTCATGGTACATAAGCAAAACCTTACCCACACTGCCACTTGTCCTTCTGCTGCCCAACTCGTGTACTTCCATAACGTTGTAGACCCGAACCCCTACCATGTGCAAGCATTGTGTGTGTATTGTGGTAACCAACTCTCAGGGCTTTTATTAGCCAAGGAATGAGTTGGCTAACTTTCAAGAGAGACATGGATATCCCCCTAAAGAGTATTAGAGAATCTGTCCTTTTGGTAGGAGAGAACATTGAAGTGCTTGAATGATTATTCCTTCAATCGACAACCCACTGGTGTGTGGCTAGTACAATCCGCTGCCCAGCCAGTGATCCAACACTCTTCCTCCATTGTGTCAATGCCTTAATCTGTTACCCATTGGCTATAACACATGCTTGCTTAGTGCCAACGCCAAAGCTTGCACTTGCCTCTCCCAGCTTGCAGCCTTGCTTATTAGCTCTTACATTTACTTTGTTTCCTTTGACATACCTGACCCACGTCAACTTCATTTCAAGCACTAGTACAAGGTATCACCAATGCTTGTATTCCCGTATCTAAGGGCTTTTAGGGGGCTAACAAACCACCCCAACTTGTTGAACTCAATGTCCTTGTTGGTAGGGTTAATAAGTAGTTTTAGATCTACTTCTCGAATTGTCATAATGTCATGTCCCTTGCCCAGCTAGCCTTGCTGTTTGGAGTATCCTTCCACATCACCAAGTACTCAACCTAACGATTTTTCTTACTTTACCACCATGAAGGGGCCATCATACTTATGAATCAACCTACGATGTATTGTTTTGCTACTAATCTTCTTCCATATTTAAAGAGTCAACTTTAGCAAAACTTAATCCCCAACTTGGAACTTAAGACCTCGTCTTCCTTTATCCATATATTTCTTCATGCATCAGGCTGCTTTGTTTAAGCTGTCTTAGGCCTCATCGAACAACTCCTATTTCGAATAAGCATACTAGTAAGCAACGGGAGACTTCCTTCTAGGGTTTATCAACATTATCTCATTTAGAGTAAGGAATTGATGCCCTATTGCCAACTTAAAGAGACTTATCTCTATTAATGATGTTCGGTGAAGATTGTAGCATATCTGTGTAGAATCTAATAACTCTATCCAATTTTATTGGCTTGTAGTTACATAATGTCGAAGATACTCCTGCAATAGGTCATTAATCTGCCCCATTTGATTATAAGTTTAAGGATGATTGGTAGTGAAAAACTTTAACTTTGATCCCTTTATGTTGAACAAAGTTGTCTAAAACTTACCTATAAAGTAAGGATCTCGATTGCTCATAATATCTTTTGATAAACCAAAATATTTCATCACATATTTATAGAATAATTTAGTAGCCACCTTAACTTGGCATGAAGATAGGGCTAGAATGAACACAACATACTTTAAGAACCGATCAACCATGACCATGACAAAACCCTTGCCATTAACCTTTGAAAATTCTCTAATGAAGTTCATCAAAATCGACACTAAGGGTTTCATTGGAATAGGTAATGGTTGAAACAACCCCACTTCCTTTTATCTTTCAACCTTGTCCTATTGACAGATAATACACATCTTTACGTAGGCTTTAACATTGTCTTCCGTTTTTGACCAATAGTAGCTATGAACCAACAAGACCATTATTTGCTTTGTGCTTAGATGACCAACCCATTAGGAATCATGACACTTTCGTAAGTTCTCCTTTTTAAGGCTTACACCTCTTGGAACATTTAACTCGTTACCCTTTGTATGTAACAATCCATTATCAAGCTAGTATCGCCTCACCACCCCTTCGTTTACTTGTTGCACAAGCTTTTGATAATTGTTATCATGCAATACTTATGTCTTGATTAGGCCTAGTAAGTCACTTTGCACTTTTGTGAGGGTAGCTACAACTCTTTACACTTAGTGACTCAGGGCATCCGCCACCTGATTCTGTCTTCCTGACTTGTGTTCCCACACAAAATCATACTTTGCCAAAAACTCTTGCCATCGAACTTGTCTTATGGAGAGCTTCTTTTGGATTTGGAAAAAGGTGTTAGCCATATTATACATTCGAATGACAAACTTGGTACCCAGCAAATACACTTGTCCAAGGCATAGGTAATGCACCACGATAAGTATTTTCTTCTCATCGACCAAATGTCGTTACTCTACCTCATTAAGTTTCCAACTCTCATAAGTAAAATAAGGTGTCTTTCTTAGATCAATACACCACCAATGACCTTATTGGAGGAGTTAGTAAAGGTTTCAAAAGGCATTTTAAAGTTAGGCAACCGTAATACTGACTCTATGGATACTGCTACCTTTAACTTATGAAAGCCTTATTGGCACTCCGTGGTCCACCTTCAGGGTTAGTCTTTCTTGAGTAAGTTGGTGAGAAGGGCCACCTTTTTGAAGTAACCCTACACAACCTTCATATAGTAATTAGAAAGTCAAGAAAAGATCATAAGTTTAATACTTTGGTGGGAGGCAACCATTCTACAATGGCCCACACCTTTCCCTCATCAATTTTTATATGCCCATAACTAATTGTATGCCCGAGGAACCCAATATCCTTCCGAGTTTTGGGCAAACTCACATTTTTCCTTTTTCACATATAATTGATGTTCTTTTAATCGAGAAAACATCATTCTAAAGTAGGTCAAATGATCCTCAAGGGATTCACTATACATGATAATATCATCTAGGTATACTACCACAAAGTGATCAATGAAACCATGAAATACATCATTCATCAAATTGCAAAAAGTAGCAGGGGCATTAGTCAAATTGAAGGGCATCACCAAGAATTCATATGAGTCATAGCGTGTGATGCATATGGTATTCCCTTCATCTCCTTTTGCAATTCTGATTTGCCAATACCTTGATCGTAAGTCTAGCTTTGCGAAGTAGGAGGTTTTGCTAGCCAATCGAACAAGTTTGCAATTAACAAGAGAGGATACTTATTCTTCATTGTGATCTTGTTCAAGACCCTATAGTCCACACACATCTGTAAATAGTCGTTATACTTCTTTTGGAACAACATAAAGGCATCGAAAGGGGCTTTAGAGGGCTGGATTAGGCCTACATTTAGTGACTCCAACAATTGTTTCCTCAATTTGGTTAACTTCATTAGATTCATGTGATAAAGGGCTTGAGCTAAAGGTATAAAACTCGGAATCAAATCAATTTGGTGGTCTTGAGCACATCTCGAGGGAAGACATTTTGGTAGCTCCAAAGGCATTGTGTTTGCAAAGTCTCCTAATAGATTAGCAACACTATCAGACACCTCGATGGTTATCCTTTCCTTAACTTCAATTAAGGCTGTTAGGTAGGTAGCTTCTCCTCTTTTCAAACCATGCTCAACTTGTATTGCCGAGATCATACTACCCAATTTTCCTTCAATATCTACTAGAGAGGTAATTTCACCCACAACAAAATATGGATGGTTCTTATACATGATCGTTAACCTATCCCAAAAAGGTAGTAATGCAACCTAATATAATATAAAAGTTATCCAATGGTACAACTGTAAAGTTAAAATTGCCACTTCAATTACCAATGATTACCTTCACTCTTTTGGTCGTGCCAAGCACCTTATGGGTTGCTGAATTAATTGCTTTAATTTGACTGCTGCTCTTTACGACCTTTAAGTCCAGTGACTTCACCATTCATTTGATAACAAAATTATGAGTGACATTAGTGTCAACCATCGCCATTAACTCCCAATTATCGAGCCTAATCTTTACATACATCAGGCTGGCCTATAGTGAATGTTTCCCTTGAATTGCATTCACTAACTGCAGAGAATTTACATGGGAGGGGTTGGCATCATTCGTACCCTTTTCAACAACCATCACACTTAATTTTTCCCTTTTTGAGCATTCCCTGACCCAGTGAGAGCCATTACAAATGACATAACCTGAATTGGACTTGCCTTTACTTTAGTCTCTAAGGATAGTTTTACTTTTGTCCTTGTTATTGTCCTATTATTTCTTCTTTTTCTTGCCCTCCTCCTTCTTCTTCCCTTTATCTTTGGATTGTTACTACTGCTACTTTTCCCTAGCATCACAATCTATAAACTTGTTGAGTTAAATTGACCAACTTATATGCAATAGCCATGGCAGACAAGTCTTTGACACCTTACCTCGAAGCTCAATTTGAGCCTATAGTTGGAGACTCGAAAGAAAGTTAAAGAGCTTATCTTTATCTAACATGTTACGAATGTCAAGTATTAAGGAACTGAATTACTTCACATAATTTTGCACCGTGTCACTATGTTTTAGTTTCTTCAGGGAGTCCCGTGTAACCTATAATGTGTTGCAAGGAAGGAATTAGTCCTTCAATTCCTTTTCAAGCTTTCTTATGTCTTTATTCGTGGTCTGCTAACACTCGTATCATTATCAAACCTTGTTCGCCACCATAGTTTAATGTCCTTGGTGAGATACATGCTTGTAAGGGTCACCTTCTCCTTTTTAGGCACTCTTATGGCCATAAAGTATTGCTCCATGTCCCACAGGAAATTCTCAATTGCTTTGGCATCTTGTTTCCCCTCAAAGGCCTTAGGTTCAAGGACTTCCATTTTTCTAAATGACTCAGTAATACCATTGGGTTGACTGCCTATGGCCTTTTTAAAGACAACAACATCACATTCTATGTTGCCAAAAGATTGCACCTAAATACCAATAAGACTATCATAATGAGATTGTAAGAAATTGATTAATTTCTTCAATTTGTCCAACCTTGCCAAGATTAAGAGGACCTGTTCCTCAGAGTTATCACTGAGCGCCTTTTCAATCTTGGACATTTGCTCACGAACCATTTCAAGTTCCAATCCTTCAGCCATCGATTGAACTTGCCCTGATACCAATTATCATAGGAACAACCGTTTCATACAAATTTTTAACTTTGTGATGACACTAAGTTGCTCACTTAGTCTTAACCAACTCTCTCACACACATAGGTTATAACATAGTTATAAGAAAACTTCCCAACCTTTATTACTTTCCCCAAAGTACAAAGGATTATCAAGACTTATACAAGAGTTTTTTTCTCTACACTCTCTCTAGTGTGTTTTTGATTTCTTGATGTCTCTTAACTAACATCTTACATACATATATATAGGGTTGCATGACTTGCTTGTCAAGTCAATCATGTTTAGTAGGGGATCCTCACTTTTAGGAAAACTACCTATTACTTAGGCAGAACATGGGTTTGTACTAATGGAGACCCTGCCACCTCATATAGACTTATTTAACCTCACTTCTACCACTGCTCAAGTTATCCTTCTTTCATGAAGAACTTGCCAAGCCATCACGTGGATAAGGATCCATAAGTTAGGTGGTTTTGCCACCAACCCATGTCCTCAGCAATTGCCCATGATCTTTTTGGATAAGGATGCAGAGGCTTAGTGATTCCAGCCCATATCCCATAAACTCTTCTTTTCGAGGTACATATGCAGAACCTTGCCCGCATTACCACGTCTTTCCATTGCCTAGCTCATGGGCCTCTATAGTGTTGTTGGCTCAAACCTTTACCCATGTGTCAGCATTGTGAGTATGTCTTGTCATGGCCAACCCTCAACACTTTCATTAGCCAACTCATTCCATTGCTAACTCTCAAGAGAGATATGCACATCCCTTCTAAAGAGTATTAGGGAATCTAGCCTTCTAGCAATAAGAGATATTAGAGTATTTAAATAATCATCCCTTTAATTGACAACCTGCTAATACATTACTAGTACAACTCACTACCCAACTAATAATTTAATACTCTTTCTCTTTCATGCCAATGCCCTAACCTATTGCCTAGCTCATGGGCTTCCATAGTGTTGTTGGCCCAAACCTTTGCCCATGTGCCAGCATTGCGAGTATATGTTATCATAGCCAACCCTCAGGGTTTTCGTTAGCCAACTCATTTCTTGGCTAACTCTCAAGGAAGACATGCACACCCTCTCTAAAGAGTATTAGGAAATTTAGCCTTTTAGCAATAAGAGATATTAAAGTGTTTAAATAATCACCCTTTTAATCGATAACCCGCTAATACATTACTAGCACCACTACCCAACTAATGATCTAATATTCTTCCTTCTCCATGCTAATACCTTAATCTACTGCCTAACTCGTGGGCTTCCATAGTGTTATTGGCCCAAACCTTTGCTCATGTACTAGTATAGTGAGTGTGTGTGTTCATAGCCAACCCTCAGGACTTTCGTTAGCCAACTCATTCCTTGGCTAACTCTCAAGAGAGACATGCACACCCCCTCCAAAGAGTATTAAGGAATCTAGCCTTCTAGGAATAAGGGATATTAAAGTGTTTAAATGATCATCCCTTTAATCGACAATCCACTAATGCATTACTAGCACAACCCACTGCCCAACTAATGATCTAATACTCTTCCTCCTTCATACTAATGTCATAACCTACTGCCTAGCTCGTGGACTTTCATTGTATTGTTGGCCTAAACCTTTGCCCATGTGTCAACATTGTGAGTATGTGTTGTCATAGTCAACCTTTAGGGCTTTCGTTAGCCAACTCATTCCTTGACTAACTCTCAAGGGAGACATGCAGACCCCCTCTAAAGAATATTAGGGAATCTAGCCTTCTAGCAATAAGGGATATTAGAGTGTTTAAATGATCACCCCTTTAATCGACAACCCGCTAATGCATTACTAGCACCACTGCCCAACTAATGATCTAATACTCTTCCTTCTTCATTCCAATGCCTTAATCTACTGCCTAACTTGTGGGCTTTTATAGTGTTGTTGGCCTAAACCTTTGTTCATGTGCTAGCATTGTGAGTGTGTGCATTCATAGCCAACCCTCAGGACTTTCGTTAGTCAACTTATTCCTTGGCTAATTCTCAAGAGAGACATACACACCCCCTCTAAAGAGTATTAGGGAATCTAGCTTTCCAGCAATAAGAGATATTAGAGTATTTAAATGATCATCCCTTTAATCGACAACACGCTAATGCATTACTAGCACAACCCATTGCCTAACTAATGATCTAATACTCTTCCTTTTTTATGCCAATGTCCTAACCTATTGCCTAACTCGTGGGCTTCCATAGTGTTGTTGGTCCAAACCTTTGCCCATGTGTCAACATTGTGAGTGTGTGTTGTCATAACTAACCCCAGGGTTTTCGTTAGTCAACTCATTCCTTGGCTAACTCTTAAGGGAGACATGCACACTCCCTCTAAAGAGTATTAAGGAATATACCCTTTTAGTAATAAGGGACATTAAAGTGTTTAAATGATCATCCCTTCAATCACTAACCCACTGATGCATTACTAACACAACTCGTTGCCCAACCGATGATCTAATACTCTCCCTCCTTTATGTCAATGCCCTAACCTATTGCTTAACTTATAGGCTTCCATAGTGTTGTTGGCGCAAACCTTTACCCATATGTCAGCACTGTGAGTGTATGTTGTCATAGCGAACCTTTAGGGCTTTTATTAGCCAACTCATTCCATGGCTAACTCTCAAAGGAGACATGCACACCTCATCTAAAGAGTATTAGGGAATCTAACCTTTTAGCAATAAGGATATTAGAGTGTTTACATGATTATCCCTTTAATCGACAACCCGCTAATACATTACTAACACAACCCACTACCCAACTAATGATCTAATACTCTTCCTCTTTCATGCCAATGCCTTAACCTACTGCCTAACTCATGGGCTTCCATAGTGTTGTTGGCTCAAACCTTTGCCCATGTGCTAGTATTGGGAGTGTGTGTTGTCATAGCCAACCCTCAGAGTTTTCATTGGTCAACTCATTCCTTGGCTAACTCTCAAGGGAGACATTCACAGCCCCTCTAAAGAGTATTAGGGAATCTAACCTTTTAGCAATAAGGGATATTAAAGTGTTTACATGATTATCCCTTCAATCGATAATCCGCTAATACATTACTAACACAACCCAATGTCCAACTAATGATCTAATACTCTTCCTCTTTCATGCCAATGCCTTAACCTACTGCCTAGCTCATAGGCTTCCATAGTGTTGTTGGCTCAAACCTTTGCCCATGTGCTAATATTGGAAGTGTGTGTTGTCATAGCCAATCCTCAAGGCTTTCATTGGCCAACTCATTTCTTGGCTAACTTTCAATAGAGACATGCACACTCCCTCTAAAGAGTATTAAGGAATCTAACCTTTTAGCAATAAGGGATATTATAGTATTTACATGATTATCCCTTCAATCGACAACCCGCTAATATATTACTAACACAACCCACTGCCCAACTAATGATCTAATACTTTTCCTCTTTCATACCAATGCCTTAACCTACTACCTAGCTCATGGGTTTCTATAGTGTTGTTGGCTCAAACCTTTGCCCATGTGCCAGTATTGGGAGTATGTATTGTCATAGCCAACCCTCAAGGCTTTCATTGGCTAACTCATTTCTTGGCTAACTCTCAAGGGAGATATGCACACTCCCTCTAAAGAGTATTAGGGAATCTAACCTTCTATTAATAAGGGACATTAAAGTGTTTAAATGATTATCCCTTCAATCGACAACCTGCTAATGCATTACTAACACATCTCGCTACCTAACCAATGATCTAATATTCTTCCTTTTTTTATGCCAATACCCTAACCTACTGCTGATTGGCTACAACACATGCTTGCTTAATGCCAACGCTAAAGTCCGCATTTACCTCTTGCGGTTTGTTGCCTTACACATTGGCTCCTACGTTTACCTTGTTTCCTCTAATGTGTGGGACCCATGCCAATTTTGTGTGAAACACTAATACAAGGTATCACAAATACTTGCATTCATGTATCTAAGGGTTTTAAGGGATTAACAACTTCCCTCTATATGTTTCCAATTATCTAAGAAGGAGCAAACTTGTCATTTTACTTGATTCATGGGATATGTTTAACATCATTACTAAACTTTTTATGGACTTTTCAATGTAATCTTTCCGCGTTTTGTTTGTTTTTTTTTTTTAAAATATGAATATTACATCTTTATGTTTTGTTTCATATGAGTCCTTTTTTTTTTGATAAAATTTAATCAATCGATCAAAATAAGGTTTCTGACTAAATGAAATATGCTCTAAAAAAATCTAAATTTCATTCAAAAATAGATTCATATGAAACAAAATATAAAGGTATATGATTAAAATGTGAAATTAATAAGTAATAAGACTAAATTTTAAAAAAAAATTCATAAAAATGTAATAATCATTAGAAGATTATCCCTTCAAGTCAAGGTACAAAGTATACTAGATTTACAAAATGAGTATGCAGATGTCACGTCCAATATGTAAGTGCAAAATGTAAATTTCTTAAAAAAAAAGAAGAAGAGAAAACTACATTTCATATATTTTAATTTAAACTTAGCAAAATTCATACTAGTATTGTTTTAAAATGTAATAGAGAAATATATTGATATTAAAGTTTCATGACAATTAACATCTCAAGTAACTTTTAATAAAAATTTGATATAATTACAAAAATATTATAATAAATATATTTAAAAAATCAAATTATCTTTAATTTATTGAAAAGAACCAAAAAACACCTTTTTGACTCTAAATTTTAGAGCTCAATCGTCTATACTTTTGATGTTTTAAAGGCCAAGTTAGTAATGAAAATTTTATTTAGAAACATGTCTTTATATAGCCTTTTTTTAATTTTTTTTTTACAATTTATTGATTGTTTGAATCATTATTTTGAGCAACATAAGTGACACATTTTCTGTTATGTTTAACTAATAGATGTTAGTTATCAATATTTTTTTGTTAT
This sequence comes from Bruguiera gymnorhiza, assembly GCA_020883675.1. NCBI lineage: Eukaryota > Viridiplantae > Streptophyta > Magnoliopsida > Malpighiales > Rhizophoraceae > Bruguiera > Bruguiera gymnorhiza. Next base: position 1,425,893 of record JAIRCJ010001055.1, on the reverse strand, counting down.
ATATTAAATTGTAGAATTTGAATCATTGCCAAAATTAAATTAGAGTATGCTAAATATCAATTTTCATAGTAAAATTTGTAAATTTGAGATCAAATATCACCTTCAATTTAGAGCTTTATTTGTTAATTTTTAAGCTCCTTATTACAATAAGGGCTACGTTCTCCAATTGAATTTAAGATCAAAATTCTATTATGATAACGGCTTCAATTATTGTTGTTAGTTCTTACCATGATAAAGTATTCAATAGAAGACCCACACTATAACATAAGCTGTTTGAATTTTGCATTTAAAAATTTTTCATCACAGGATTTCCTTATGATAGTCGCTATCCTTCACTTACCCGTGCAGTGGTCCATCTTCACATCTTCATTCTCCTTTTGAGAAATATATTTTTGATTTGATAAACATATCATACTAGACTTTCTTCGCAACAGGCACCAAAAAATTAAAAAAAAAAAAAACGAGCATTTATGCAAAATACTGAAAATATGCAATTTTATGGTTATAAAATAATTAAGCACAAAGCAATACTTATACATGATGGAGATTAAAAATTAATTTACATCTTCATAATAACGACAAAAACAATGTAATTCAAAAAATAAAGGAAAAAAAAGTCTATATATATGTGAAATATTAATTTAAAATATTATTAAATAAAAGTATAACAAATTTCTTTTTGTAATCTTAATCATTAAATAATAAAATTTTGGAGTTGCAGAAAATATCTATATTTCATATTTTTAATTGAATATAATTACTTTTATCTATAACAACTTTTTATAAAATAAATAAATAAATAAATAAATATATATATATATATATATATACATATTGTTTCATCACCTGCAACAATATTTCGATTTATATATGGCAGAGTAAAACCAATCAACCCACTATATATTTCTATCATTATTTTGTACTTACCTAATAAATGGTCAAAACTTCAGGCCATCTAAGCATCCCATTGAAAAGATCTTTATGCAATATTCCAAACTAGACGAAATATATGTAACTGGCTACAATAAGCGATAAACCAAGATTTAGTGTTTATTTGAAACTAGTTTGTTTAGAATATAGCCACCGCATTATCGAATTGAGTAACATAAAACAAAAGAAAATGTAATTTTTTTTTTTTCACTTCTGCAATTGTTATAGGAGTTTGAAGATGGGTTATGAAATATGTAAAAAATAGATGATGGAATTTTAAAAGTTCTTTTCATATTAATGACAATAAATTTATAAATTAGTGGGTGCAAAAATGGATTAAGAAGTATTAAAAATGCAAAACAAATAAATGGACAGAACTTTAAAAGTGTTCTTTCTTTTTTTAAACCTTGATCTTCCATCTATCTTATGTTCTAAGCTCAAAAAAGCTTAAAAATACATAATAAATGTGTCACATGGTAAATTTAATAAACAAAATGGACATATACATTTAAAGAAATAAGATCTAAAAAAATATATTTTATAATATTTATTATAATATGTGTCTATTTTAATTAATAAAATAAATACTTTGTTAGTTGTAATAAGTCTACCAACCTTTTTTTTTTTTTTTTTAAGTTCTACTGGCAGTTGAATTTTACAAGTTACGGTTGCCAATTCTTCAAAACTCACCATTCCCGCGCCACCCCATCCGGTCAGAGGGACTCATCTATCCTCTCTCGTCCGGCGGTAGCGCAGTCGCCTCGCTGGAACAATGGAGGATGGTCAACATCCCCAAGCAATCGAGGATTGTCCCGCCAGTTCCGTCAATCGCATGCCGTGTGAGGATCCCCACGCAACAGCCAGCTCAGTAGGCAAATGAAGTTCTACAGAGAGCGTCACTGCTCGCCCCCTGACCATACCCGTCTCTACTTGATTCCTCCTGCTCCTTTTGGCTTTGATTCGAGTTTGAATTATGTTTGTTAGAGAAAAGTAAAAAATAAGAAAGGGTCATTGGGATTTTTAAGTAGAAAACAATTTGGTTGGAAGCTTACTGCTAAGATTATCGCACTTATTGATAAAGGGCTCAGTATATTTCATTACTTAGGTTGGATAGATCCCAAAGGCTAATCATTTGGGCTTGTTGATTGCTAAAAGAGTCGATTATAATTGTTCCTTCTATCATTTAATGTACACATATGGCATTCAAATATGCCATATAGCAAAATTGCAGATAGGAAAGGTCACCAAGGATGGATGAAAGAGGAGGGGGATTACTTCATTTTCCCCGGTAGTGGTATGATGTTTCCGGAGGGTGTAGTACAGCACATTCCGCTAAACGGTGGAGTTTTGAGGACTGCACTTGATAGGGGATGTGGGGCAAGAGAGTGTTCCTTGTAGCTTCTAGTGGTGGTTTATAGTTGAGATATATATATATATATTTTTTTTTTCCTCAAATCTCTTAGTTATCTCGTAGGTTGCTAATTGGGAAGGGTATTTATTCAACTGAGGGATTTTGAACCTCTCTTTTGCTCCGAGAGAATCACATGAAGCACAAATACAGTTTGCTTTGGAAAGAGGAAATCCCGCGTTTGTTGCCATGCTTGGCACTCACCAACTCCCATTTCTTGCATTTTCATTTGACTTGGTGTACTGCTTCCACTGCTTAATCCCTTTTACAGCTTATAGGCAGTTCTCTAACCTGCTTTTCTATACGCAGCTTGTGAATATTTGCTTATGCTATCTCCTTACAATAGTTTTCACAATGAAGAAATATGACCTTGCAGATGCAACATACATCATGGAAGTTGATCGATTACTCCGTCCAGAGGATATTTAATCATCTCTGGTCCTCCTCTGCAATGTGCTCAACAAGACAAGGAAGGGGCAAGCCTCCAAGGTGTGGCAAGAGCATTATGTTATAAGTTGATTTCAGCGGATGGAAACACTTTCATCTGGAAAAAGCCTATCGGAGATTCATGCCTATCCAACCAAAATGACATTGGGCTTCAATTGTGTGACAAATCAGATGACCCGACTTGTGCATGATGATTTCCTAACAATGCATTATTAGTGTCGAAAGCTTCATAAAAAGATTATGAAGAAACTCTTATGAAGAGCAAGATTGTAATTCTTTTGTTGTATTAATAGTGCTGGCATGGAATGATCTTTCCTTGCGTTCATATTGAATAAATCAGCGAGCAATTTACAGAGCAACTAAGCCTCGGCTTAATTATGTTGAAGTAGCTTATATTGAGTGGCGGTGCTTAATTATATTTGCAGGTACTTCCAGTTGAAAAGATGTGTGAGTGGCCTATCTTCTATTAAGGAGGACTGTGCTATTAGGGTAATTCCCAAGTGGCCAGATAGGCTAACGAGAGCTTCTTCAAGGGTAATTATGGTGAAAAAAAGGATCGACTTGTTTGAGGCTGACTCTTGATGTTGGACTAAAAGGGTGGCTTCTTGTAAGAACTTCCTTAATTTGAATCAGGGAACTTCAGCCATGAGAAATGTCATGGACATGAATGCGTTTTTTTGGTAGCAATCATATCAGATCCTGTATGGGTAATGAATGTTTTTCCTGCTCGAAAGCTATTCACTCTGGATGTATTATATGACCGAGGCCTTATTGGAGTCTACCATGATTGGTAAGTCAACCTTGAGGATCCTGAAAAGCGACTTATGTTGCTCTCACTATTAGTGGATTTCTTTCTATAACCTTCCAAATGCAGGTTAGAGAGCTGGAGAGTGTGTGTGTGGAATATTTGTGAAGCAGTATGCAGAGAGGTTATGGGTCGACATGAGAAGATGGTTAAAAGGGGACCAACCCCTCAATATTTTGTTCATCCCTGCTCCTCTTTAGTTGGCTGAACCAGAGTTACTGACCAGGCCCTAAGCATTTTGATGCATTAATCCATCCCAAAGCAAGAGCTTAAATCTCCTTTCTAATTTAAGTTTAGAGTAGAGCAGAAAGTCATCATCATTTGTTTGGCTTTATGGATACAAATTGAAAGTTCACTTAGACCTGTAGAACGTTACATTTATTTGCCTAGAAGTGAACTTGCCACCAGATCAAATGAAGTCGCGGATACTAGTTTTGCTTTATGTTATTCCTCGAGTTCACCCATAGGATCTGTAATGAAAGTATAGCTGTGAAGTTGGGATTTAACCAACCTTCATTTTCTTTGCATTACATGAATTCCACGAGAAACGTTATTCATAAGATAACCTTAATTGGTGGTCATAGGTGTGAGCCTTTCTCAACGTATCCACGGACTTATGATCTCATTTATGTAGCTAGGAATGAATCGCCAATAAGAAGCCCAGGTTCAAGAAAAAACAGGCACTTGATGGTACTTTCATTTCCTTAGCATTTGCTTGGATGTATATCACATGCAACAACTTAATTTGTTTTAATCCTTCATTCTCTAATTAATATTGAAGCTACATTGTAAATTGAATATTAGAAACATGACGTATCATCATCTTTCTTGCTTATTTAACTTTCGCCATCTATGTTTGTTTTAGTTGATGTAATATGATTAGATCAGACAATTACATGTCATTATTATATTTTGTCGTAATAAACAATTTGATAATAACAAAAACCACTGATTTTTAATTCAATGATACCAAAATTAAAAATTTTGAATTCAAATTTTAATTGATATCAATTAAATAAAGAAAAAAAAAGATAGAGATAAACAAAAATAAGTCTTACAATAGATAATGCAGCAACCCAGAAAAATATTGAAAACTTTGTGTACCTTAATTTCCACAACAAATAATGCTCCCAAATCTAATTGTAGCAAAAATTGTTATAACTGCCAAACAAATATATAGAGAAGCGAAAACATAAATATGATAACAATTCTTAATTCTAATAGAGATTTAGCAAAGGGAAAAACAGACTGAACCGTAGCAAGGAAGTTAGAATTTCAGCCAAAAAAAAGAAAAACAAGAGAGATGCAATCTACAAATTTATGTCTGTTTCACTTATCATGCGGCATATTGTGCGCACCACTGATTGTACATCCCATTGTCCATAATCGAGTGGTGCAATTAAATGAAAAAAAAAAAAAAGAAAAAACGTAAATCCATAGATAAACACATTATCAAAGAAACATTCCTCTATCAATCGTATAGATACATGTGTGAAGAAGATAAGATGTAAACATATTCAGTAGAATGATCATATATACTTGGGATGACCAAACTTGAAATTTTGCAACTATTTCTCAAAAATGTTCGGGTGAAATTGAGAAATTCTTGCCCACGAGCAGCTTTGGACGAGGAGAACATGTCTAAGGATTTGCAAATTCGAGAGTGTTATACATCATGCAACTAGTCATATTCTTCATATAAGTGCTTTTGGATTAAGAGAAAAAGCACTGTCTTAACCCTCCATCCTACCCGAACTGATTATTAGTGAAGTAGCAGATTTGTATGTAAATATGTTATTGTTACGACATTGTCGCGTCAGTTTATAGCAGCTTCAACCATATTGGTGCAGCCGTCCCCATTATTGACTGGTGTACTATTTTTTTCATAGTTTCACCATCGTTCTTGGCAAAAATATTTCAGAAACGTTTTTTGAAAAAAAGAAAAAGCTTCAATGACGTTTTACATCAATTGAACAGTTTTTGAAAACAGGGTTTTAATGATTTTTTCATCAAATTGAACAATCTCTGCCATGGTCACAGGTGAAGTCTTGTCAATTTAATCATGGAGTTGGATCGAATTCCGCGTCCAGAAGGAACGGTTGTAGTCCGAGATTCTCCTGCGGTCATTGACAAAGTGGCTGACGTAGCTCATGCTGTAAAATGGTTAAACTACCATACATGAGAAATAACCTGAGTCGCAGGGAAGGGAGAAAATTTTTGTTTGCCCCAAATGGTTATGAAAGCTTTCTTTAGCGTCTCACTGACACAACATTTATTCTTTTTAATGTAGGTTTCCTTTTTTTGTTTTTTCTTTTTTCCTTTACTTTTGCCATTATTTGTGTACATACACAATGCACATGTTAAGTTCTCGTATGCAAGCATCAAATGGGGGCACTTTTGTTTCTTGTCTCTCTTATGGTTAATTTAAATCAATATATAGTAAGAGGATAAATGCTTGGTCTATGCCAGCATAGGTACATTTAGAGCAATGTTACATTTTGTATGTGGTGTGATTCCATTTATATTAATGAATTTATTATATTTTATTTTAAATTACTCTTATTATTGTCAATTCAACTCATTATTATTATCAATATTCAAAAAATTATGTTACATTAATTGATCGACAAACCTTATTGTACCCTGTCAAATTGAGCATTGGTGGGTTTAAATAAATTTTTGGCAAAGTAACGTTGATACTAATGCTATTTGGAAGAGATGATCGAACTACGTGTTGGTCACTTTACTTGGTGATCCAACTGCCCAAATCTATAAGTTATTTTAAAAGATAAGTCTATCACTTACTTTGTGAGATAGGTTATTTAGTTGATTCTTATAAGGCATTAAGTTGTAGCTTGAAACTGTTTATAGTCTTTCATCTGGACTAATTATCAATTACAAACTTTTAAACAAAATTTTTAAATGAATTAGCTATCATATTTTTGACAAAAGACACATCTTACAAAAATTATATTTTTTTCTTTATTTTGTCCAAATTTGATATGAAATTAAAATCCTAACAAATTCACATTCACCTAAAAGACCATTACAAAACTATTTTTATTGTTTTATTTGGTCAATATGAATGATATTTTTTAATTATATTCAAAATTCTATCTTATCTATATAAATGATATACTTATTTTTTCTAATTTTATTAAACAACATTTTAAAATTTTACAAATAGTAGTCAAAAATCTCACTTTTTCAAACCTAAGTTAGTTTCTAAGAACATTTAAATAGTTAAAGTACTAGACTCCCATTGAAAGATCTATTGCCTTTATAGACAATTTTATGGTAAAATTACTGATAAGTCACAATTTCAATGATTTCTAAAAAGTCTCAATTATATTTTATATTTCATCCCAAATATTAATAAAAGTGCAAAACAACTATATGATTGTTTTAAGCAAAATCTTACTCTCTAAACAGTCTAACATACCTCTTTAGTCCAACATATACAAACTTAACTATGAAATATTCCTTATTATCTCATAATCCTTTCAACACCTAAAATTGTTGAAATAGATATCTTTAACTTAGAATATAGAGGAATCCTTAAATAACTTAGAAATGGTAAAAAAGAAATAGTCTAATTTACTTCTACACATTAGAATGATTGTCAACAAAATTATTTCACTATTAAAAAAAATTATTGTTATGTGTATTATAAAATTTTAAAGTGATTTATTAAACTAAAAATTTCTTCTTCACATTAACTGCAACCTTACAAAAGAAGTTTTACAAAAAGAATGTTCAAAATATTACATCAAAATATATTTTTGTCAAATGACAAGCTATTCTTTCTATCTTCCTCAAACACCTTATCCAATTCTTATTAAAGATGTTTTTCAAGGCTCAACAAACTTGCATTAAAAGACAAAGCTAATCAAGCCTAATAACCTTTAATATGTGCCGATAATCTTTCTTTTCATAAAAAAAAAATTACCAAAAATAGTATTATTCCACCTTTATAGTATAGAGTTAGATGATAAAAGCATATGACAAGGTTACTTCCTAGTTTTATGCATCCTTAACAATAGTTTTAATGCCTATAGTAACTCAAGAGGGGAGGTGAATTAAGTGTAATTAGTTTTATCACTCAATTCACACTAAATTCCAATTCTAAAAAGTGATAATAACATAATAAATAATAAAATAAGCAATATAATAAACTAAAATTAAAAAGATATAAAGGAAAAAAAAAGTATATATAACAATTTATAATAGTTTAGTTTAAACTAAAAGTATACATCCACTTCTTTGTCCCTTGAAAATTCAATTTCATTAATTTTTATTTTTTATTTTTTTATGTAAGGTGAAAACAACTCTTTACATAAGGTTATCTTAACTTTGATCATAATAAAGTTTTTCTAAAACTTTCATAAGAATACTTTAGTTCTTCAACACTTAGACACCACATTCTATCGCTTTTTACTAAAGTATTCTTATTTTCTTCTCAATCACAACTTTTCTCTTTTAAAACTTTTATTTTTTTTTCTTTGATCTTTTACTTAATATTTTATTTTTTCTTACTGTTTAACTTTCTTATAAACAAATGCCAAAGTCTAATTGTTAAAATATTGATCTCTTTTCATAAAGAGAATCAATTTCAAAAATAAAAAACTTTATCTCTAAAGCATCTATCAATTGTAATTCTTAAACTAGTAGATCAATTCAAAATTTCAGTAACATTTTCAACTTATGCACTTTTAGTTGTTCAATCTCATTGGTTGACTATAACAATTTGCCAAATTGACCAATTGAAGTTTTATAACATTGAAATTTTTAGCTTTTTAGCTACCTTCAATTGGTTATAACTATTAGTTAGGTTAACCAGTCTGAATTCTTTATAAAATTTCACTTTGCAACTTAAAATCATTTTTGGTGTCTAGTTCACCATAAGCATTAATTCGGTTAATCAACCCAAATTTTCTTTTGTTTTTTTTTTCACTTTTCTTCTTTTTACTTCAAGTTGTTTGATTAATGACATCAGTCAACAGACTCCAATTTTTTGTCCACTTTGAATCTTTACTATTTATTACAACTTTCTTTCAGATCTTAAGATCTCACTCAATACTTCTTTTATAAATATAAATTTGATAGAAAATAAAATTTTTACATAATTATTAACACAATTTAAATTTAAAATTCAAAAATATTATCCTAATAAGTATGTTCAAATAATAATAATTCAAATAAAGATAATACTTATCTAATAAACAACGACATCAATTAAGCATAAGAGATACATTAAAATATAAAAAAATAAAATATAACACATGATTCTACTAAACGTAATAATTTGTCCTTTAGTCTTAATAAACAAAATAAAATTTTTCATGTAAAAGTCATGCTCCAATAAAACGAAAAGGTCTTTGATCCACACTAGGTATATTTTGTTTAGAGAGTTAAATTAATAATGGACTATAGTTAGATTAAAGCCTTGGTTAATGCAAAATAACCACTTTAAGCTACTGATGTTGCCATGCAATCTTAAATAAAGGCCCTAACCTAAAAGAAATTTTAGTTTACTACGTGACCTTACAAGTTTAGGTAAAATAAGGCCCTACAGCCTAAATCAACCAATGATAACTCATTTATCTAGGAGGCAAAAAGGAGTCATTTAGTGAGTTTAAGATTTACACCACTTATCTTCTCATCTGGGACAATATGACATCAAATCCCTAATTATGAGCCAAGGCTCATTGATAGACAAGTGTAATTAACAAACTTTCTAAAAGAACTTTCTCTTTTTACCCTAATTAGGATTCACATATATAACTATAAAAAGTTAAGGAGATCTACTAACCTTTTCCACTTTAACGTGTAAAAATTGGGAATTTTGATAGAGGAAAAAGTTAGAGAAACCTACTTCATTTTCCATAATAGCCAAATCCCTCCATTAAAGTCATGTGGTTCCTCTTTATGCATAATTGAGAAGTTGATAGACTAAATAATTGTCTTTACCTTTTGTTTACTTATTTGAGGCTTCATAAACACCATAAGAAAGGGCTAATATAATCTAATGAACATTAATAGAGTTTGCAAAAAACTGTCACTTTCAGCACCATAATAACTCCACACTAATAAATTCAATCTTAAAATAAAAATAAATAAAAGAAACCATACAACTAACCAAGCCTAGTTCATATTCCTTGATGGCCATAACATTGTCATAGTCATCACCCTAAGCATTGACCTTTATCATAGAAATTTCTTGTACCTTTTGATCTAGCGCAAGCAAACTCTCTTTTACTAACTCAACTTCATATAGTAACATAAATTAGGTGGTTTAGGTATAGTAGGCAAAAGCCTTTGGTAAGAAGGAGGATTACTTAGATCCTGCCTCCCATTTCCTTCCAAAACCACCCCTCATGGGCACTTGTGAATCCAAAATGGCATCAAGTGAGCAACTTATGACAAATGATAATTGAAAGACTCTAACTTGGGCCTAATACTTAAAGGGCAAGCCTATGAAATGTTTTAATTATTTAACCACTAATTAGAGTCATTAAGATCTAACCCATAGAAAGACTTCCTTAGACTTATCTCTAAGTTAATCCATATAAATTTTAGTATTTTTTCAATCTCGAACCCCTAATTCCTCAATGCCTCAACCACATGATTGCACCACTTTATTCCTTTAATTTGCCTAAAGTAGGAAGTTACCAAAAGTACATTCCTTAGTCGGTACCATCAATTCTATACTTTATTTCACCAACCTAGAATTATTTAGGTCTTAATCCTTATTTATAGCCTCAGTAACCACCTCTACTTCCATAATTGGTTGACTCAACAATGAAAATTGCAATCCCCTACCATTAGCCTACCTAATAGACTTTTTTTTGGTTACCTCTCCTAATTTGGCATGTGTCTAACCTTTCTCCAAGTTAGAATTCATCCTTACTAGTTGACACACAACCATTAAATTCCTAAAAGCAACATTTTTCATCAAAACAATCATTTTTTAGGCAAGTTATGATCCTTCTTCCTTAGCAATCCCTCTTAAACAAGAATGTGTTGTTTATCACTAACACCTGTTGATTGAGCTTCACATTTTGCCATCAAGTAACTATATTCTCTATATATGAAACAAATGAAGTGAGTTCCTAAATAAGCAATATGATAAACATGACCATCCACTATACAGCAAGACCACAATAGCCAAGATAAGTCAATTTTAATGCAAACCTTAGCAAAATATGCACGAGTTGCCAACTCAATAGTGGAATCCACCTTCATTGTCTTACCAAGTTGATCCTCAATATGCCATAGGAGTTTTGGGTGATAGAATTTAATAGAGAGCTAGAGTATATGCATTAATAATTTCACTTTCTTTATTCTCACTATATCAAGATCAAAGTTAAGAACCTAGTTTTTGATAGTGAGATAATTTTCAGTCATAATCCATGGACCATCATGCAAAGTAAAGAAATAGTCCTTAAGTTGCTTAAACCTCACAAGATAAAAATCATTCCTAAGGTTTATAAGGTTGAGCTAACCTTTTAAGCACTAGATTTGGTTAAGATGACACAAGAGAAATAGATAATCGACCTTTTTACCTAACAACCTAACAATCAAAATGGCCCTTTAGGGATCTCAGAGCTTCTTCTTCTTAATTGCTAAAAGCAAAATTTTAAGATAGTCATGTACCTAAATCTTCCTCATAATTTGACTCCAATAACTCCTTTAAATGGTCATCCAAACCAACACCCCCTCTTATTGTAGTAAAACTCTTCTTTAATTGAGGAAAAACCTTATTTTGATATGATACCTTACACTTCCTTAATCCAACCCTTTCTTACTCTAAGTTGTCATTAACTTGCTAGGGTATCACTCTTATCTAGTAAAGGCAACTATCATTAATATTGACCTTTTTATTGCTATGGGCAAGGAGGTTCGTTTTCTTCAGCAATAAGTTGATCGGGTAAGAGGGACATTTTTAGAGAACTCTTTATAACCATGTAGTACTTACAACATTACTAAATCAAAAGTTTTTATTTTGATTTAAAAGGACCATGACCACCATTAACTTGTAACAATAAAATCAAGTTTGTAATTTTCACAGTGGTGTGGAAAATTATATGGTTAGGCAAGGTGGTAAACTTACAAAATAGCTACTAAAACCTTTAATTTGTGTAAGTCTATCAAATAAAAAAGGGGGGCCTACCACTAAAAATCCATATTCACACTCCATAAACTTATTTCTCTTCCATATTCCTATCCCACAAGATAAGACAATGGTGGAACAAAGAGCTATTAAACCTTTAGACCCCTACAGCCATAAGTTGTAACATAACTTATGGAATATGGATAAATACTTTTAGGAACTATAATTAGCTAGCCCTTAAGGAGTTTAAATTTTTGTTACTTTAAAGTCTTTGACATAACTTCACCATTTATTCTCCACCTATATTATGTCATCCATATTTAGTTTTCTTTATCCTAAAATAAAAACAAAAGATTAAAAAAAGGGTTAAAATATAAAAAAATGACTATCTTTACTTGTTTTTTCAAATCTAGCATAACATTTTAAAAATAGCAATTTACACCTCGTAGAATCATTTTGTAACAAATATAACACATTGTTAATTGATATTAACAGATTTTGTTAATATGCACATGTGGCATTCCTAGTGTAGAAAATTAGGCATATGATGACATGTCAAATGTCATTTAATTTAAAATTAATATAAATAAAATATAAAAATATAATTAAAAAATCTCTCATATTTCTTTCTCTCTCCTCCATCTTTAAATCTCTACCTTCCCCACCCAATCTTTGTTTTTTTAAGAAACAAAATCTTTATGCTATCTTTGCTAAAATTGCTTTGAAAAATTAAAGTACTAAAAGATGGTCCAACTTGTCATAACTCAAACTAAAGTCATATTATTATAAAAAATATTTCTCTTGTGATATATACTATAAATTTCAAGACTTGCTTTGACCCCTATTTTCATTTTACTTTTTCTTGCTTTGATCTAGGCCTTCTTGATTGATTAGGAAATGGATTCTAGGGTTTTTAGTAATGAGGCTTATTGTGATTGGATGATGAATGATATTGATTTTATGTGGTGAAGCATGTAAGGGTTAGGGAAAAGTCAGTGGCAAAAAGGCAATAATAACAAAACTAGGTGGACTTTGTTGAGTTTTAAGAAACATTAATTATGAAAAGGATATGGGCAAAGTGTATGTTGGTGACGATAGTAGTTATGGCTAATGAAGTTTTAGTAACTAGATGAGAATTATTCAAAGACTTCAAATTTTGAAATTATATTTATTTATTTATTTGTATTTATGATTTTAGGTCTACATTTTTGCAATTTCTTAGTCTTCAACTTTTGGGTTTTGAATTAGTTTTTATGTCTAGGCATCCATGGTTACTTTTAAAATTTAACTTGAGAATCTGAGATATATTAGGAGAAGTTATTTTATCATGGCTTGAAATAGGTTCATTATGGGCCTTAGTGGGCTTCATTTTGTTATTTTTAAGTTATTCATAATTTTAATCTTTAAAGTCTAAGATTTTGTGATTGTGTAATTGTTTAATTTAAAAAAAGCTTGTGTAAGGGAGGTGGAGATTCAAAGATAGAGGAGAGGGATAATGGAAAAAGAGAGAGAAAGAGAGAGGAGAGAGAAAGATATATGAGAGATATTTTTAAATACTTTTTTGTATTTTTATTTTTATTAATTTTAAATTAAATGATATATGGTACATCACGTAATCAATTTTTTTACACATAGTTGTGCCACATTTGCATATTAATAAATTTCCTTAGTATCAATTAATAGTGTAATAGACTTGTTACAAAATAAATATTCGAAGTGAAAATTGTTATTTTTAAAAAGTTGTATTAGATTTGAAAAAAATATGCCAAGATTGTGATTTTTTTATATATTAACCCTTAAAAAAAAACATTGTTGTATGGTTTCACAAATGTGAAAGGATGAGTTTGATTTTGGGTTTTGCCTAAATTGAAAAGGCCTAAGTCTGATTCAAATCATATCTCTAATAAGCCAATATTTGGTTTTTAAGAGAGCTACATAGAAAAGATATTCAACAATTGTTCTCTTCATTACCAATTAGATTTGTAATTTGGTAGACAATTGAAAATCTCTGACCAAAATATAAGTCACGTAGTATTATTGTACTTCTAGTATGATTGATTTATACACTTAATTTTATATTTGAGTTTTAGTTATTTTTTTCTCATTTTCTTATTATATTTTAGAGTCTTTTATTTAATTTTTTTTCAAAAATGTTATATAAATATAAAAATTAGATACAAAAATTAAATATAATTTTAAATTATTAAATTTTAACTATTAATTTTAATTATCATATCTTTTGATAAATAGTGAATAAATTAAAATTGAGTGATTTATGCCTGTAATTCTTGTGTTTATGTAATTTTGATTTTTATTTATTTTATTTTATTTTATTTTTGGAGAGAGCCTTTGGATATTAATTCACAAAACTAGGGCTTCTTTAGATAGTCCTTGCAGTTCCAAATATAAGAAGAGGAGGCGGCTAACGGTCAAGCTTTAAATGTAAACGGGGGGGGAGCGGGTGATGGGCTGGAAATGGCATACAGGCATTAATGCAGCAGCAAAAGCAAATTGGTTGCGGTGGGCCTTGGTCTACCTGTTGAAAAATGGTGCAGATAAATACAAATGACAAAATAGCTCTGTCTCTCTCTCTCTCTCTCTCTCTCTCCCCCCGTAGTCGTGGAATTTGGTCTTTGCATGGACAGCAAAATTAAAGGATGACTTGGGGGTCTGGTTCAGAGTACAACGCAATGAGAGTGAAAGGCCATGTGGGGTGTGGGACTTTGGAAGGCAACTATAAACTCTTACCGACCTCCCTTGCCTCTGCCCTTTTCATTGACGCATTCTTGAGCTGGATGCTTAAGACCATTTTTGCTTTAGTTCGTGGAGATTCAGTAGCCTGTGGATAGCAATAATATTTGTTGCTGATTGATTTAAGCAATGCGTAATTGCATCATGTTCACAGTTAACTCCATTTAAATGTACAACAAGCCGAGTTAAAATCGAGTGATAGATGAGGCGAAGAAAGAGAGCAAGGCATTAAATTTAGATATAGGAGCATCCATGTTCAAAATCAATTCTACATATATGTAAATTTTGTGTACGGTTAGGAAAATATTCTGTTAATCGTTGTGACCATCTTCAGGCTAACTCGAAATGGTTTTTATCTGAACCATCTTAAATGAGCATTTCGGTCTTAAATGTGCTTTCCTCTACATCAGCTCGATGCATTAAGGATTTTATTCTTGGAATGCTTAGTGCAAGGATCCTTGGCTGACAAAGAAAGAAAATTCTGGCTCTTACCCACTAAATTAACCCTTTTGAAGACAAACGGATTCAGCCAAGCCCTCTCTCCCAAAACCTTGTCAATTTATTTGGTGATAAAATCTATGACTAATAGTCTAGATTTTTATTTTTTTTTAATTGTAATCGGCTGATGCTAGAAATCAGCTTGCAGGCAATATATTAAATTTGTCTCTCTAGTTAAGTTAAAAACATGTCATCTAAAAGGAGGTTGAAGCATTTAAAGAAAACTAACCATTTGTGTCTCGAACTTAATTAAACCTTAATCAATCAGGAGAAGGTGACATCAATTTTGTGATCATAACATGTACTAAACAAGTATAATAAAAGTTACAGAAATAGTCGCATTTTAGTCATAGAATTATACGGGCTTGATTAATTTTGGAGCCCCATTTGCAATGGCAGCAAAATTGCATCACTCACAGTGTCATCTTGCTTCATAGTAGATCGAAATTAATGTGCACGAAAGGGATATAGAAGAGACTTTTCATGTTGTGAGAGACAGCTATATGCAGCTATGCGGCCGGTAAATCTCATTCCCACATATTTTGTAACTGAAATATAGCTTTTCTTTGCTGATCATCGTTCAAAATTATTCGAATATTTTTGGACCCTTAAGTATTCAATCAGCTTATTTCTTAAGGTATAATCATCCTCGTTGTTAGTCCACAAAATTAAAGTTGCATCAAAATTGAAGTTTATTGTTTAAAATAACTGCCTAGCTAGATAATCAAGTCTTTTAGCGTCATTTCCAGAGATCTTAGATCAAAATTGGCCTATATTATGAATGGAAAGATCCATTTGAATTCAAAGCTATCCCGCAAAGTGTAGCCTAAAGTCGATTAGGGTTTCCAATGGGCAAAAAAAAAGAAAGAAAAAAAGTATACTTAAGGCTTGTTTTCCTTCCTTCTATCCTTCAAATAAAACGGAAGGTATGAACAAGATAAAGAGGACAACTAAAACTTGCTTATGTTTATTTGAGAAAACAATGGAATAACTTATTAGCCTTGTTTCAAATGCATTAATGTAACATCAGAGGAGAACTTCTTTATGTAATAAATATAATTGTCAACCAATGGCCCATTTAAAGCTCCATTGCTTGTGTGATTTTATAATACCTCCTCACGTAGGTCAGTTGACCAACAATCAAGCAGTGATATGCGTGCATGTCATCATCTTTCTTCGCTTCAGTTGTGACTAAAACATCTCCGCGATTACGTGACTACCTTCAACATCCTTAGGCACATAAACTATAAAATTGGATTATATGTGGAGTTTTGTGGTTCATTTAAGTGAGTTTCTATGAACTTGCCAATAATGCTTGATTTGTTTACTTTACCGTGCAAATGCAAACATTTATAGCAAGGTCAATAGAATGAAAATGTTACACTAAAGGTTTAGGCCCTCGTTTTAGATTAAAAAATAGGTAATTGTTATTTTACTTTACTTTTTTGAGAGAGTTAAACTAGCCTAAATTTATTTTTTTATGTTGAATTAGTTTAGCCCACTCAAAATAAATTTTTTCTAAAAGGAAAACAAAGTTATATGCTCTGCATGAGTGTCATGGTCTGGGGAGAAAAGGCTACAGGGAAAATAGGGTGTAAATGTTAAGAGAGAAGTGCGGATTAAATGAAAAGTGGGCAACAGTTAAGTAGTAGTGGGGAGAAATAACTGTTTAAAAAGTAAATAAAAATTAGGAAAGTCAACATCTAGTAATTCTTCAAAATTAAAAACAATAATAAAAGTAATACAACTTTTTTAGCCTCGTCGCTTTACTTTCAACTAAGTTAGTACTTAATTCTGTTTTCTTGACCCCTTTATAATCTCTTTTTAATCTCTTAACCTCTTAACCCCTACGAGAACATAGGTCAAAAATATTGTACTCAAAACAAACAAAATCAACATATATGAAAATAAAGATAGACTTTCAACTCCAAAACAAAGAAAGTTTTGACAATTACAGAAATAATTTTTGACCCCTTTAACCTCAGTCCGATTGTAACTTGCTTGTACTTCTTTATGCCTATTTGTATTGTGTGGGCACATTTTTTTATTTTATATTTTTTTTATCTTGAAGCAACTATGTGGGTGACGTTTCTATGTTGTAAGTTTGCAAATAAATTCGTCATTAGGCATCTTTCCTCTGGATATCATACATAAATTGAAAAAAAAAAAGGAAAAGAAAAATCTCCATTAATTTATTTGTGGGTTTCGAGTACCCATTATTTCTTAGCTCGTCCCAAGCATATATTCCATGCCTAAATGCATTATTTGCAATGGTGATAATGGGTGGCATCCCTCATTCATTAAGAAGAAAAAGTTATTAAATGGGGGAGTTGGAAGCAAAAAAAAGATAAATAAATAAAATCACCTTGCATTAAATTTTCAGAATAAAATGGGACTTAAGACCACTTGGTTGTTTTACCTTCCATTAAATTTTTTAATCAAATGATGATCAGGCACGTGAACAACACTGGAATGATTTCATTATTCAAAGTCACTGTTCGTGCTAAATCCTTCGAGAGCAAATGGAAATTAGTATACTAGAGACAACTTTGAGCTAAGTGGATATATATACTATTATTCTAATACAATGCTCTTATTATATATTCTTAGACTTCGTTTGGTTTGTGAGAGAATAATAAGAAAAGAAAATGATATGAAAGAAAAGTGGAGTAAAACAATCTTTTTTTATTGTTCGATTATTGCATGGGAAAGGAAAATTCGACAACATTATCCATATGACCCACCGCTAGATTTTCTCGCTAATTTAGTGGGAGAGTAGAGGAAATTAAAAGGTCAATATGTTTGCAAATAACTACATTGTCCTCAAATCTCGGCTCTTAAATAATTAGTGACGAGGATAAATAAGTAATTTTAAGGACAACACCTTTTTTCAGTCATACCACCCCGAAAGTTACTTCTATTGACCTGTAAATTTTTCAGTTTTTTTTTATATATATATAAAAAAAATTAACATGTTTGTGAGTGAATCTTTATTTCATTTGAAGATACTGTTAGAAAATATAAAATTTAATTTAATCCGAGAAAAAGGGAAAAAAAAAAGAAAAATTAAAATCCCTAAAAACGGAGACACGGGTTTCGTTCAATACAGACGGCTACGGCAGCGAGGACTCTGACTTTGTGTGGAAAGAGAGATAAAGGGATCCGAAAAGAAAAATATAATATCTTTTGACTCTAATTTCCACGGGGATCCGAAAATCCGTAAAAAGAAGAAATGGGTACTCTTCCATTTGTCCTCTTAAAAAAAAGGGTTTCTTTAACTTTTCGATTTTCCTTCGTCTCTTACACCTCTCACGGTCTGAGAAAGAGAGAGAGTGCGTTTGGAGGATTCGCCGAAGAGAGAGAGAGAGAGAGAGAGAGAGAGAGAGTGAGAGGAGGAGTCAACCGACCCTTTGGTTTTGGTTTTGGAGGGCATGAGTATGTATTTGTAAGGCTTCGAATGGTCCACATATTGCGTTTTATCTTCACCTTCGTTTTTTATGCCCCCCCACACTCTCTCCTCTGCTCCACCCCCTCTTTCTCTAGCTCTCTCTTTCTTCTTCTTCTTCTTCTCTTTTTGTTTTCCTTTTCTGTTTTTTTGGTTGGTGTCATTCCCTCTAGTAAAAATCTCGCTCGGTCCTTTCTTTTTCTTCTTCCTCTTCTTTATTGTTTTTTATTGTTTTCCTTCAACGCTTTTGAATCTAATTCAGTGCAGCAGTACAAACGAACAAGCAAAGCATGCAGCTGAGAGAAAGCAGATAGCACTTTACCCCCCCCCCGCCCGAGCTGCCTTGGCTAGGTCTACCCCCGTTCTCGCATAGTTCATTGAGAAAAAAAAAGAAAAGAAAAAAGAGACCTTTGTTTGTAAATTCTGAAGGAAAAAGTTTTGAGAACGAAGAGCTATAAGCAGGGCAGGAGCCCAAAAGGATTTTGCTTTGCCTTGCTTGCCTTCTCTCTCTCTTCCTTTCTCTCCCTATAACACGCAGACTGGAGTCTCGGAAAGAGAGAGGAAGTTGGAGACATTTGGATAATCAGTATACAATCCTTCTGTCTCCCCTACCTCTCTTTTTCTTCTTCTTCTTCTTCTCTTTTGTTTTTGTTTTTACTACTTTTCTTCTCAAGTACTGTTTGAGACCCATTCTTCCGGCAGAAGTTTCTTCCACTACACAGTTCAGTATTTGTCGGTGTTTGCAGTTTTGCGTTGGCTTAATGAGGTCTAATGTTTAAGATTCCTGCTGGATCGGACTGACTTGGAGAGGATCGATAAAGGTTAAAAAAAGTAAAAAAAAAAAAAAAGAGAAAAAAAAAGATAATAGAAAAGAGAGAAGACTAGAGAGCAAAGGTTAAAGTTAATGAGTTTTGGGGGTTTTCTTGAAAACGGCAGTCCTGCTGGTGGTGGTGGTGGAGGGGCAAGAATCGTGGCAGATATACCATACGGCAGCCACAACATGCCTACTAGTGCAATCGCTCAGCCACGCGTTCTCTCTCCTTCTCTAACCAAATCCATGTTCAGCTCTCCTGGCCTCTCTCTCGCTCTCGTACGCACCAATCGCACTCTCTCTTCTCTTTCTGTTTTCTTTTACTCTGTATTAGTTGTATTCTTTGGTTTTACCACAGCAACAGCCGAATATAGATGGCCAGGGCGATGTAGCTAGAGTGGCCCAGAACTTTGAGCCGAGCGTCGGAAGGAGAAGTAGAGAAGAGGAGCATGAGAGCAGATCTGGGAGCGATAACATGGAAGGAGCTTCTGGTGATGATCAAGAAGCTGCCGACAATCCTCCAAGAAAGAAGAGATACCACCGACACACTCCGCAGCAAATCCAAGAACTTGAAGCGTATGATGATTCTCATGTCTGAACAATATTTTCAAATGCCAGTTCATTCATGGGATTTGATCTTAATTATGTTTGTTGCTTCTGGGTGTGTGTGTGTGTGTTTTTTTTTTTTTTTTTTTTCAAAAAGCAGTATGTTCAAGGAGTGTCCTCATCCTGATGAGAAACAAAGACTGGAACTTAGCAAAAGGCTTAGCTTGGAAACTAGGCAGGTCAAGTTTTGGTTCCAAAATCGCCGAACCCAAATGAAGGTAAATTGCAATCAATGACTATGGATGCCTAGTCCTTCCTGGGCTTTCTTCACTGGCACGTACAATTTCTGGAGTGACGTTGAAATATGTATATATGTATATATCCATCTGATTGTTTTCACCAGACCCAGTTGGAACGCCACGAGAACTCGTTACTCAGGCAAGAGAACGACAAGCTTCGTGCTGAAAACATGTCCATTAGAGATGCTATGAGAAACCCAATTTGCTCCAGCTGCGGTGGTTCTGCAATTATCGGTGATATTTCGCTTGAAGAGCAGCATTTGAGGATTGAGAATGCCCGGCTAAGAGACGAGCTAGACCGAGTGTGCGCTCTCGCTGGCAAGTTCTTGGGCCGCCCTATTTCTTCTCTAGCTTCTTCGATTGGTCCTCCGTTGCCAAATTCAAGCCTGGAGCTTGGAGTTGGTAGTAATGGCTTTGGTGGTTTATGCACAGTCGCCACAACTTTGCCTCTGGCTTCTGATTTCGGAGGTGGTATTTCGGGTGCTTTGCCAGTGGTGACTCAAGATAGGCCAGCAACCATTGGCGTGACGGGGCTGGATAGATCGCTTGAGAGATCTATGTTCTTGGAGCTTGCTTTGGCTGCCATGGATGAGCTGGTTAAAATGGCACAGACTGATGAGCCTCTTTGGATCAGGAGCCTTGAGGGTGGCAGGGAGGTGTTGAACCAGGAGGAGTACTTGAGAACTTTCACTCCCTGCATTGGTATGAAACCTAATAGCTTTGTCTCCGAAGCTTCTAGAGAGACTGGCATGATAATCATCAACAGCTTGGCCCTCGTTGAGACTATGATGGACTCGGTGAGCTCTTCTCTCTCTCTCTCTCTCTCTCTCTTTCTCGCGATTGTATAGTTATTTAGTTGGAAATTTGTGAGTTTATTTTGGAAATTGAAATTTCAGTTTAATTTTGACCATGCAGGGGTTTGTGTTTAAGCGAGTATTGGTGTCATTTTGTCTTGTAAGCTAATTTCTGGAATTCTTCTCTTTAATAGAATCGATGGGCAGAAATGTTTCCCTGTCTGATCTCCAAGACTTCAACCACTGATGTCATATCCAATGGAATGGGGGGAACTAGAAATGGTTCGCTTCAGTTGGTAATCTAAAGTTTTATTATTATTATTATTATTATCATTTTTTTTTTTTGGGTGGTCTCTAATAGTTGCTTAAGTGAGCATTTTTTTTTTTAATGCTCTAGTTTATTTTAAATTTATTATATTTCAGATGCATGCTGAGCTTCAAGTCCTCTCTCCCTTGGTCCCGGTTCGTGAGGTCAATTTTCTTCGCTTCTGCAAGCAGCACGCTGAGAGGGTTTGGGCTGTTGTTGATGTGTCAATCGACGCCATCCGTGAGACTTCCGGTACACTGACGTATCTGAGCTGCAGGAGGCTTCCTTCAGGCTGCGTGGTGCAAGATATGCCTAATGGGTACTCCAAGGTAATTAATGATCCCTAGCTGGCGTCTTCTCCTTTTCCCTTCTTTTTCCTTGTTTTTGGTTTTTTCACCCCCAAAAAAAGAAAGAGCGAGCTAATGTTCACTAGCGTACAAATTTTGGTCTGCAACTACCCAGCTTGCACCTTTTATTTTAATAGCAATAGCATTACATTTATTGCATTTCACAAGGTGGGTGTTCTTCTTCATTTTAAGTCTTTAATGAGTTTGTTGAAGTAACTGCGACAGTCCATCTTTTCGGAGAGAAGATTTAAATTTGGGGGGGGGGGGAGGGGAGACACCAGGTCTAAAATCACGAGCATTTCAACACCCTAGCCATTGTAGAGCTCTTGCATCTAAGAATTTTGCTTGTATGGGGATTACTCACCGTATCCCCACACTGTCACACTAGCTTCATTTAGTGTTTCAACGACTCTGGACCTTCCTAGATCCTTTATTATATTTGACAAGGGGATGCTTCTTCGGGGTTGTGAGATTATTGTTTATCCTTCAAGTTTCAACAGCCAGAGTTGCTTAAAACGTTTAAAATATTACCTTGGCACATATGCAAATCTAGATATCCACCTTCTTTTTATTTTTAATTATTATTATTTTTAAATAGAAGCCTCCATTGCCTGCACATTGATTTCATATACTCGGCGAGTAAATCCCTAGTTATCTTCAACTTTGATCGAATAAACAATAAATTTGATGTTTCTATTCCGATCTTTGATGCTGTCTCGGTTAACATCCCCGTTATCTTTTATTAAATAATGCAACTTTCTATGACCTGGTTCCGGCAAACTGACATATATAGGGATCTTTTCTAATTCAATGAAAGGCCTTATAGTCAAACTCTTTGACAGGCTATTTTGTTGCCATATGAGCTGCGTGTCGAGGTTTTGCATCTTAACACTAGTACACATCTCGAGGTCGCCCTCTACTTTGTACTTTGTTCTTTCAAATCTGGCAGACCTTTATTTATGCCATTATTTTAAGCCTCTCGCGTACCAAGTCCAGCAGATGCCATTTCTTTCATTGAGCCCAGCCTTTCAGCCATTTCTCCGAGATTTGCCTCCTGTTTTCATTCAATAATTAAATACAATAAATTATCTCTTTCGCGAGTGACGGGATACAGTGGACCTCTTTAAATAATATAGTATAGAAGCCAATGTAGAAATTTCATTCTTCATAGTTTGACTGGCAGCCGCATTATGCGTAAGTGTAATTTTATCCGTGTTTTTCTGCTAATTAGATTATAGTCATGACCCCTCCTCTAGAACGCTCTAAAATTATAGAATAAATTGTTTGCCCGGGGGAATTGTATGAAAATAAGGACTATATCTGTTACTTGCCTTAAGTAAATGATAGTTGGTACAAGCATGCATTTGACTGACAATGAGAAACACATAACTAATAGGGATTGTAGCCTCATCAGATGTACATGTAAATTTGTCAAGTTGACACGAGTGAGACAATATCTCATGTATTTATAGATTTCCTAGTCACAGATTTTATAATCAATAGTCTTTACTATTTTGCCAAAAACATATGCATACATGTGTATATCTTCTAAGTGCGAACTTGATTATTAGTGTTAGTTGCACATTCAAATATTAATTTTGACTGTAATATCAAATTAATATTCTTAGACCTTCTGTTGCACGGTTAGTTCTAGGCCCTTTTGTTCACAGTTATGTATGTCGAATGGTGTTTAAGCATGTTTTGGCATGTGACTCTATATATTTTATTGGAATGCAGGTTATTTGGGTTGAGCATGCAGAATACGATGAAACTCAAATTCATCAGATCTACCGGCCATTACTAAGTTCCGGCATGGGCTTCGGTGCCCAACGTTGGGTTGCCACACTTCAACGCCAATGCGAGTGTTTAGCCATTCTCATGTCCTCTGCGGTACCCGATGGAGACCACACAGGTTAATTATATGCATTAAATACTCCCACTTAATTTCTTTGTGTTTTGTTTTTTTGGGTTATCAAAATTTTTGACGTATGGATTGTCTGGTTGTTGATTGATAATAGATGGATGTTTATGTTAATGTAGCAATAACTCCAGGTGGTCGGCGAAGCATGTTGAAGCTGGCTCAAAGAATGACTGACAATTTCTGCGCTGGGGTCTGCGCCTCCACGGTCCACAAATGGAACAAGCTCAACGCTGGGAATGTGGACGAAGACGTTAGGGTTATGACCAGAAAGAGCGTTGACGACCCGGGCGAGCCACCGGGCATTGTTCTGAGTGCAGCCACTTCAGTCTGGCTACCGGTTTCTCCCCAGAGACTATTCGATTTCCTGCGCAACGAGCGATTCAGGAGCGAGTGGGACATACTCTCCAACGGCGGACCCATGCAAGAAATGGCCCACATCGCCAAGGGCCAGGATCACGGCAACTGCGTCTCCCTCCTCCGAGCCAGTGTACATAATCTCTCTCTCTCTCTCTCTCTCTCTCTCTCTCTCTCTCTCTCAATCTTATATGATTTTTATTGTTTTTGTTATTTTGTAAAGCAAGAAAAGAAAAGGGTTACAGGAAGCTTAATAGATTTGTAGCGAAAGGATTGGACCCAAAAAATAAAAATAAAAAATGAAAAAAAAAAACAGAGAAGCGAAGGCTAATCGTGAAGAGGACAAGCCCAAAACTGGGAAGTGTCTGTGTGGACAGACCGTAGACAGGCTTTGAGGGTCAGTTCTTGTTGTTGCGTAAGGTTTTAAAAAGTCAAAATAGACAAACACCTGTTACTTTTCTGATAATAAAACACGATGGCCCCCCCCTCTTAGGTACAGATCTTTTCTTTCTTTCTTTTTATTTTTTTTATTTTTAACCGACTTTATTTCCGCGTGTAAAATTTACCCTGCGGTTAAAACGCGGCTGAGAATGGGAAATTTTGGCAGTCCAAGGATTTTTTTTATTTTTTATTTTTTATGCGAGAAAAAATGGATTTATTTATTTATTTATGTTTTTGCTTTTTTTATTTTTATTTTTATTTTTTTGGTGTTTTGGTTGTTGTACTGCAGGCCATGAACGCCAACCAGAGTAGCATGCTGATACTGCAGGAGACGTGCATAGACGCGGCGGGGTCCCTCGTGGTATACGCACCCGTTGACATTCCGGCCATGCATGTGGTGATGAACGGTGGTGATTCCGCTTACGTGGCGCTTCTTCCGTCGGGTTTCGCGATCGTACCAGACGGCCCACCCCCACGTGGTTCCCCAAACTCCGACGGCCCAACTAGCAATAACAATGCTGGCGGTGGTCCCCACAGAGGGAGCGGGTCCCTCCTGACGGTGGCGTTCCAAATCCTGGTGAATAGTCTCCCTACGGCCAAGCTCACGGTGGAGTCTGTGGAGACGGTTAACAACCTCATCTCCTGTACCGTCCAAAAGATCACAGCGGCTCTCCAATGCGAAAGCTAATTTTAATTAATGAATTAGCCCATAATCTCGTCCTAGTTTAAACATTGCTATCACCGTTACTCCTCCTTGTCGTCGTCGTCGTCTCTGTGCGTGTACGTATGTTAGGTCATTAGGGTGTGGTCTTTTGTGGTGGAGAAGAGTGCAAAGAAAAAAGAGGAGAGAACTGTATGATGGTTTGTGAGATAGAGAGAGAGAGAGAGAGAGGGTGGGGGAAAAGCGAGAATGAGGGTATTGAGTCAAGAACGAACCGCGCGTGGACGCCTTGCATGGTGATGAGGATAATCGTTCAAGGTGCACGAAGCAGCGGAGTGTTCTTAGCACCAGGCAAGGGTGGTGGTTCGGGTATTGACTCAGGTCAACCCTGTGATTATAATTGGCTCGAATTTGTCTGCGGAAAATGGAAGCGAGGAAGTGATCCGGCAAATCAATGCTTCTGTTAGTAACTTCGGCAACCCTTTTGTTGGGTTATTCAAGTTGTAATAATCGACTTCTGTGCGTTTCTGCACCTTGTCCAATTAGACCCCTGTTAACTCTTTGTTTGGGTTTTTGCATTCATCCCGTATAAGGATATTTTAATAAAAAAGGAAAATTAATTTTAAATTTTATAATTAATTTTATATTTTCTTTTTATGTTTTTATTTCATGTTGGTGCTTTTTAAATTTATTTTTTAAACAAAAAGTAACTAAAATTATTTTTAAATGGTGTGCGAATTGAATAAGAATTATTAATAATGTAATTTTTTTTAGTTAAAAAATATTAAGTTAAAAAAATATATATATATATATATATATATATATATATATATAATTTTGAATAAGAATATTAAAAAAGGGTCAAAATTTTAAAGATAAATTATTTTCCATAAATGTGTGGTTGCCCTGTAAAAAATGTGACCTTTTTTCACTTCGTTTGCTTATATTTTCATCAAATATGGCTTATTATTTATTAGTGGAGGGGTGGAGTCTTGTTTGTATTCATTTTACGCGACCTGGGGGAGCGTGAGGGTGATAAAAAGACAGGCCTAGGGTTTCTCTTCGGAAAAATGAAAGGCCCTGAGGTGGCCGGGCTGTCTGCATTAAATGAGAGTGCAGAAGCTGTTGGGAGACAGCGTTTCTGGCATTTAAAGGCCGGGACGTTGGCTTCGGGTTGTTGTTAGGCATGTATTAACCAATGGTACCAGGACACGTTTGGAGGCTTCAGTCACTCGCCCCATGGTCCTGGTGCTCTTCGGATTCTGGGTAAGGGCTCTGAATCTTTCCGATCGAGAAAGAAAGAGCGAGCGAGCCCGCCCGCCCGACCGACCTGGTTTTTTGAACTTGTTATGCTTGGATGACATGTTTGATGGTTAATTATTGGCTCTTAATGGGTCATTTTCAATCCAGTCATTGCGTGGACCATCCAATGTATTGGTTTACCGCATAGGTACTTAATCGTCATTTTTGGGAAAGATTTCTGCTCTAACAATCGTACAAAATTCGCTGGTCTCTGGTCATTTTACAATTATGTACCTGAATGTAAAAGGTGGTAAAAATTAGGGCAATTCACCATTAACCTTAATCTTTTTTTGTTTGTGGCATTATATAATATCTCCTCGGTGTAACACAGATATCATTTTTTACAAATAATAATAATAATAATAATAATAATAATAATAAAATACATAAAATTTAAATGTAAAATAAATGTCAACTCATTGTTAAAAAGATATACTAATTATAATTAAAAATTGTAATTAATTAATATTTATTTTGCATCTAAATTTGACGATACCCTAATCAATTGCATAATAATGTAGCCGTTTCTTAAGTTGCGAGTCACTTGGACAACAACCGAGATTTACTCACGTTTATGTACATACATGACATTTTTTTTAATTTTTTTTTTTTCGGTTATTGTGCTTCACAATTGAAGTTCACCTCGTAGGAGAGTGTGAGAATGTGCACGTTGAAATAATATAGAGACATACCGCCAATTACTGCATTCACTATGTATAGATTATGTTGGTTTTACTTGTTGATAAGCGCAGAATCAATTCGTTAAGCAAAAATAAAAAGATTGTTAGGAGGTCCATAAAAATGTAAAGAGATTGCCACTCGAGTTCATGGCTTGACGCAATGATGTACCTTCTTAATACTTAACAATTACAATTGACTGCGTACGACATCTCCCTCCCCCTACCTCAGCAGATATATGCGGTTGCTCGTGAGAATTCACGGGGGTGTGTAAATGGTAGGTGTGGACAAAGGCAACAGAGTCAAGACAATGAAAGGCTATCCACGAGAGGGGCATGGGTGTGCACTGTGCAGTTGGACCTCTTACCATCCTCCTCATTCTATTTCCCTAGCTAAGCTCCTAACAAGTTCCCAACCATGGCTAAACTAAGCTCCTCCAACACATCCTATCTCCAAGGCTCACGTCCCACCCATCACAATATCACATGGTTGTGGACCCTATCAAATCAATTTTTGAGTTGATAATTCATGTACCTTGGCTGTTGCTACATGTACCTTTCCACAGTTCATTGCATTGTATATACGTACCCATGCATTCCGGTATGGACACACACTGCAGTCCGGAGGGAAGACACAAATGTGTTACTTAACGTACAAAATAGTGATGGAGACTATGAAAGTTTAGTCCCCTTCCACGACTAAAGTCTAAGTCTAACCGTTGAAAAAGTCTCTGGTAATTACGAATTGCCTAGATTGCTTCTTAGAAATTTCTCTCTCTCTCTCTCTCTCTCTCTCTCTCTCTCTCTCTCTTTTTTTATTTTTTTTAACACGAAATGTTCAACGTACGTGTTCCAACAACAGCCGTGAGAAATTGCCGAACATTATCTTTCAGAATTTTCAAATTGCCACGTTACGTTGCTTGAATAGCGAGAAATTTAATCCATGTCACATTCCGTGTAGCTTTCCAGGTTGAACTTAATTAAAGTGTCATGCGTCGAAGGACACGAGCAAGCTATTCTATGCGGTGGGAATTAATTTGTGTCATTTGATTCACCTCCATGTCAAGTGAAAAGTACACGAGGATAAATTTATTAGTAATTGGGCCAGCCTGACAGGGATGGAACACGATGCACACTCTTGAAACCACCGAAACATTTAGTGCATTGATTTTAACGGAGGAGATAAAACACTAATTGAAGTTGGGTGGGAGAATTATAAATACTACGGAGAAGAGGGTTGGGGGGAGGGGAGGGGGGGGGGACATAATAACACTTGGTGCATTAAGTATGTAGGACCACACAGTTCAACAAAGTCTTTGTCTAAACAACCGAGACCCCCTTTTCCTTTTCGTGCCTGTGACTCTGTGTACATTTTGATGGATTTTTGAGCGTAGTACAAAGAATTATATTTTCTTCTGTGAGTGTCCATTTGTTCTTCTCGTATTTCATTTTGCCCGCCCAAAGGGTCTGACTTCATCAATTAAAATTGCAAAGAAACAGAAGTGACACTTTGGTGATGTAACCTCGAGAGATCCTTTTGTGATTTTGATTCCTGTCACAAGGGCTCCAAAGTGTTGGCAGTAATTGACAATTAGTTTCTACTTTTTTCGTGGTGATTGATATCCCTTTTAAGGTTCTTTCTGGCCAAAAGACGGGGTGGGGGAGGGAAGTATTTTTTTAGGTTCTACAACATATATGGTTATGAATTATTCGTCTCTTCGGCACATGGCATGTAGCTGTTAAAAGAAAATTTAACATAATTAAGAAGAGATATCATCGCCAAGCAAATGCATTATATTGGCCATTACACCATTCTTATAAATTTCAAATTTTAACTTTAATTTTTAAACTCAAATCATATCTGTTATAATAAATATATACAAATTTAATTACCATTAACATATTTTTTATAATTATAATTAATTATTATGATAAATTAATATTTATTTTATATTTATTTTAAATTTCTTTATAAGAATTCTAGTAAATATTATTTAGCATTACTTTTCCTTTGAAGCACTTGAGAAGTACGAAAGAATTATATGACTAGAGAAGGTTTTTCTCATTGTATGGTTGATTGTCTAATTAACCATCTCATTAATGAATAAAAAACAAATCTCATATGCGATTAACTCTATTAACACAATTATCTATTTACTTCTTTTTTTTATTTTATATATTTGATGAAAAGAGAAAACAGTAGCTCGTCATTTGCCAGGAAAGAAAGCCTGCTTAATGGGCTAGACCAAGGAGATTGACCCATTACAGCCTAGAGTTTGCGCAAATGGATGAAAGTTTCTATTATGGATGTTGGGCTAACTCATTGACGAGTGTAACAATAACAAGAGTGCGTCCATTGGTCCTTAATACGGAAACCAATATCAAAATAAATAAATAAATAAAATAAAATAAAAGGGTTTCAGCAATTACAAAACCTTGGAGAACAGTGATGCGCAGCCCCATCTTCAATAGGAAGAAAGAGATCCATCGTGCAGAAAATTTTACAGTCCTTCAAAAATATTACAGTAATTAATAATATAAATTTTTATTTTTTATATTTCAAGTTTAAATTTAAAAAATAAATATAAAATTTATAAAAAATAAAAAAATTATTCTTATTATATAAACAATCTATATAATTTAAATTTTTTTAAATTAATAAGTAAAATTATTTTACTTTTTTTAACTCTTTTTATGATTTTTTTTTCAGTTAAGATATATTAAAATCTAATTGTTATTAATAATTTAATATTTCAATTAGTCATTCATCAATGCTAATAATTTTGTACTTATATACTATCTATTTGTTATTTGATTTATTAAACTATTAATTATATAAGAAATGATATAGTAGGGTTACAATTTAAAAAAAAATCAACACTTTTGCATATTTTTACAAATTTAGCACAACTTTAAATAAGTAACAAATATGTCATAATTAAATTATTTTTTAATTAGTCTAATATACCGTAAAGTCTTATTAATAGAATTTGTTGAGAGAAAAAAACACTAATATGTGTATGAAAAAACAAGTTGATATGACTCCATATCAGCATTAGGCTAAGTTGGTTTAAAAATTTAAAATCTAAATATTTTGCAATCTTTCTAATAATGTATTTTTACCTAAATGATTAATTTTCTTCTTTTTAAAATACCCTACTTCATAATTTTTTTTTCTAATTTACAAATAACCTAATCTTTTTATAAGAACTCAAAAATGTTGAATAAAAGGGTAAAAACCCATATGAAAAAAATCAAGTAAGAGAGAGTGACAAATAAGAATAATTGAAAGGTGGTATAATAATTAATTTGGTAAGAAAAACTAATTGAGTGAGAAATTAAGAGAGTTTGTTAAATAAAGATACCTACGTTAGGGATAGTGCAATAAAATCACGGAGAGCAATAATGGAAGTGTGGAGATTACGAGGGTGCCCTCTTTTGTGAAAAGTTTTGTATTATATAATGTTCTCTACAACCATTTATTGCCCACTTTGATACTTTCCTTATGAAATCAAAATAATTCAAGATGAAGATTTATAGGTTGTCATATGTGGAAACAAGATAACTGTTGTTTCTTTAAATGTATAACCTAGAAGTAAAAGAGAGTTACAAAGTTATGATTAGGTCACTTTGGAGCATAAACAAAGAATTAAAGGCAATAAGTGATGACATTAATGAGTAAACCATCTACCAATCAAATTCAATGAAGTTACTAGAAATTAAAATTGAGTTGAAGAAAAAGGAAATCTAGATTATGAGTAAGGAAATGAATAAAGTAAGGACTAAATATGTTGAGATACAAATAGAAAATAGGACACTAGTGGAAGAAATTAAACATACAAAGATATGTAAAAAGTGTAAAGTGAGTGTTGGTGCACTATATATTTCTATTGTAGTGATTATAACTAATTACCTGGTGAAAGTTTGTGAAAATGGCAATATCATGTATTTTCCATAATGTTTAAAGAATGAAATGTGCAAGTTATGTTATTTGGTAACCATGATTCTAGATTATATGATTCATGTAGCTATTAAATATCACTTCTTGGTCATTTCATTCTACAACATAAATGTATTGTTTTGTCATTCGAGAAGATATAAATTGTCATAAATTTAAAATAACTCTTATCTTAAACCATATTATTTCAAGTCAAAAGTGCACAATGACAACAAACTTATCTAAGAACGAAAGATGGAACATTATATCTATTATGTTATAAGCCAAAAAATAGTTCAAATGTGCATCTTAAATAAGTTGACCAAAAATCCAAAAGATGGTTAATATTATATAAACTTTTCTAAAATATGCATTACTAAATTAAAATCTTATTTAGTCATTATCTCTTTTCATTCATAGAGTTCTCCTTGGACTATCCCATGACAAACATGTAAATGATTCAGAAGTTGTATTTAAATTTCTAAGTACTCCACAAACAATATGCATAATCTAATTAGGGCTAAATATTAGAATGTTTGATTGAATAAAATACATTTGAATCATTTCAACATAAGAGATATTAAACTAGAGTAATTTAGTTTTACATATTAGATTACATTCAAGTCAAGTTATAACAACATTACCCTCATATAAAAATTTTTTTGTTCATGTTAAGTATTATACACCTACTCCTTGGCTAATTTGCCTCTTTTCTTAAGTGATTTTCTTCTTATGCGCAATTAATGCAAGATTAGCTTTTACATTAATATGATTTGTCTTTCTCTTTTTATTTTTTTTAACAAGTTAGCCTAATTGTGTTTATATGGTTGAATTACTTGCTTTGTATTAGAGTCCTCCTTTTTTCTTGGCTTACATTAATAAAAAGTTAAAAAATCATATGTCTTTATAAACAATCACAATCACATTTATTGCCTATTACTTATCCTTCATAGTTCCAATTACTTTATTTGGTGTAGAAAGATTATGGTATGGTTTTTTTTAGTTAGTTTGTACTTATTGAGCTCTATTAGTATACTTTCTCTAGCATCCTCTTTTCCTTAACTCCAATCACAATAACATTTGATCAAGATATTATACTAAATAGTAATAAAGATGACAAAACTAAAATGAAAATTACTTATAACACTTACACTTTTAACAACAAGTGACATTGAAATATTACTCTTTAGACATCCTCTTTTGTTGTATCAAAACTTCGTGCATTGCTAGTATTGTATTTCAATTCTAACGTTAAACTTATGTCTTGCCTTTTATAAGACTCATCCTTATATCTTCTTTATGTCTTCTTTACTTTGCCTAGTATAGTTCTAAATTAAAGAAGTAACATTAAATTGTTTTTAATATTTGACCATATCTAATAATTATTTAATGGTTTAATTAATTTGTCATAGACATCCAAGTAAGTATTTCTTTTATAACAAGCACCTACATGGTCATTGATATTTCTCTTTTGATAATTAATACATATCACTTCATACTTATATGGAATGCTAGTTAAGTCTCACTCTTTACAGTTGCAACTTAAAGTGTTTAGGTCTACAACAAACCTCTTGTCATAATAAAACACTTCAAACTTCATTGTCCTATTTAACTTAACAATACACGTCCTTGAATCAAACTTGACTTATATTTCTTCCTTATTTAAAGGCGAATTATATCATAAGATTGCTCTATTAGCTTTTTCTTCTCTTTAATTCTCTCTATGAAGGTCACTTTTATATCTTTAAGTATAATAACTATACTTTTAGTCCATGTTTCTGGGATGTAACAATTCAAGCACTTAGTGAAGTTATAATCTATCATATCACACTTAGGTCATATATTCATAAAAGTTTTAACAACTTGTGCATGTCTTATAAGTTTCTGAAGATAACTCGTTCATCTTATCTAATGTTTGTTTAAAGTTATAAAAAGTTATGCTTTTAATTACCCTCCAAAAGTACTATTTCAAATAATGCCCTTTAAACTTCTTGTACTAGTTTGCATTAACATGTCTAGCACAAGAATGATGCTAGGGTGATGACACAATTTAAATATCTTACTTTTGAGTCCCTATAACAAATAATGTAAAGAAAAATGATTTATAAAATTATACTTATTCACAATTTAAAAAAAATGCTTAAATTATGTTTTATACCTTTTATTGATCATTTATGCTTATTTAACAAAGCTCATCTATTATAATTGGTTCTTCAATTAAGAGTCTAAGAAACCACTCTCAATAAACCACTCTCAATCTTATGTATCTT
This sequence comes from Bruguiera gymnorhiza, assembly GCA_020883675.1. NCBI lineage: Eukaryota > Viridiplantae > Streptophyta > Magnoliopsida > Malpighiales > Rhizophoraceae > Bruguiera > Bruguiera gymnorhiza. Next base: position 1,392,829 of record JAIRCJ010001055.1, on the reverse strand, counting down.
GTTTGGTTAAAATAATCTAAGTAATGAAATACATTTGGTTATTCTTATTTTTTCCTATAACACTTAACAATGCATTTTTTAGAAAGATTTTTAGGAAACAATTGTCCAAACCTATCACAGGTTTAAAACTTACTAAGAAGCCAATCTTATGTGCCCTAAACCTAATATAAAACCTGTAAAATATAGGTTTTGAATATATAATGGTGGGGTCTGCTTCAAACTTAAATAATTTGAATTAATTCTCTTAATCTCTACTTCATATGACCTTAGTCTCTTATAGTACTCTTTCATGGATCCTCTTAACATTTTAACTACATTTTAGCCTTAACATATAGGTCACTGCTAATGCAAGTGTTCCTTAAATATCAACCATGATTTCCTTTATAAGCTAATTAAGTGTCCTTCAAAATTTATATAGATACTCTTTTGCTAATCATTCCATAGTAGCTTGCTTGTTCTTTAGTACTCGATAACAAATATATGTGTTTAATACAAATTTAATCATAAAAGTCTCCACCTTTCTTCCCCAAGTTCCATATGTGCTCCAATTACAACTTGTAGTACATATTGTCCTTATTTTGTAACCACTATAAGAATTCACTTCTTAAACCATTTTGGTCATTCAAACCTTATTTTTATATGAAATTCTAAATTTTTATAGTCATAATTAGGCTTATATACTATAAACCTTTTTCTTTTTGTCATTACCATATTTTTAATCTCTAAATCATCTTCATCATTGGTGATAAAAGTATTTATATCAGCATCAAATTCTTCATATTCCTTATTCTAGCCAACATGTTTATCAATGCTTACAAAATCATCCATAGGCATATTCACCTTTTTATGACTAACATTGTCACTTGGTTCAACAAAAGCTTCATAACCACCTATTCTAATATTCTTTATTTCTTTTTTTTTATTATTCCTTGCCTCCATACATCTTTCATCATTTGTCACAAAATCATCACTTTCAAGATCATTTTTAGTATCACTTTGTTTTACAAGAATGAAATCATAATTATAATCATCTTCATCTGAGTTATCCTCTTTAATCACACTACCTTCGTTGTCACCATTATACTGCTACTCATGCTTTTGCACAAGTACATCACTTGGCTATTGTTGTATAACACCATCAATGGCAAAATGTTGATTAGACTGTGTTACTACACCATGTACACCTTCATTTGCAACTTTATGCACATTTACTTCATTCCTTGCCCTTTCTCTAACACCTTAAATACTCCTTTAACTCCATTTGTATTGCATAATATTTTAAAGTCACTAACAACATGTGCCTTATCAATCCCATATAGAACATAGATCTGAACATTATTCTTTAATGTTTCAACCATCTCAGACAAAATCTTTAGCAGTGACATATCACTTGTCTTGCTTAATGGGTTTAGCTGCTAAATAATTTAAGTTGAAAACTTGAACGTGTAATTGCTAACATTATTGTATTTAGGACTTTTTACCACAACTCCTTTACTTAACATTGAGAGTGATTTAGTAATAAAGACTTTATTTACATCACATTCATTTCCAATACATCAAGTTTAAGGTATGGGTTCCATGGTTCCACCATGAGAAATAATCATGATAGCCAATATCTTGCATGATTAAGTTCTAACATGAGAGGTAGTACAAATATAATAGACAGTTCATCCACATCAATAGTAATGCCAACATAAATGTAATCAAAATATCCTAATCTATCAAATCTAATTTTTTACAAAATTATAACCCCTAATCTAACAAAGAGTTTGTAATAAAACAACTCTACTCTCAACAATAACATAATCACAAAATAAACCCTATATTTAACAAACCCAATATAATAAAGAAACTATAATTCCAGTCTCTACCATACACTTTATTCAAGATATCCATTAAATATTAACAATCTCAATCTAATTGAAAAAGACATAATCCAACAAACCTAGTTTAATTAAATAAACTTTTATTTGACAAACCCATTTTAATTATAAAAAAACCCTATTTATTTGAAAAAACAAAATATGAAAAATCCAAAAGGTATTTGGCAATTTGTATTTTAAACAAAGGGTTATTTACCTAATTAGTTTGAACGACCACGCTATTTGATTTCTTGTATGTTGCGGTTCCCTCCTTTGAAAATTGATTCTTGTGGACCAACTCTTGTCACTTAAAATTGGGTTTTAATATTTCTACTCTTTAACGTGATTTTATATTCTCAAGTACCACCTATTCTAAATGACTAAAAGTATTTTTCATCTTTTCTTTCTTTTCATCATGAAGGTTCGTCTCTCCCTGTCAAACGCTCTTTTGATTTTTTGCAGGTTTTTGTTTTTTTCAATGATTAACTACTGAGGTGTTCTAGGGTTCCTCTAGGTAAGTGAGATATGGTATTTTTTTTTTTCTTTGGGAGGCAAGTGGATGTTGGTAAATTACAAGAAATACAAAAAAAATGATTCTTTAAATGGGATGTATTTTAGAAAATAAAAAAAAATAATTATTTAGACAAAAATACATAAGTAGATTTAAAAATATTTAAGTCCTGAACTCATAAGTCTAATCAGGTTATTGTTGAGTTAGAGTCGCATCAACTTCTTGTTTGATGTAACTATTAACATGTTTTTCCATTACCATGTCAAGTTAATGGGTCTAACAGACTCTATTAATGAGACATTATGGTGTCTTAGATTTGTTACAAATTAATTTAACTATAACAAATTTGATACTTTTTAAAGTTTATACTAAATTTGTGATAGTATAAAAAGGCTGTGATATTTTTGGATATTAACCCTAAATAATAACGTTGAATAACCGGACATGTGAGTGTTTCCTAAAAATTGAAAATCACGGCAACGATGTTCATCCATAAAGATCGCATTGACAAAAAAAAAAGACCCAACATTTGTAATGGTGAATGAGTTTTCGAGATGTCAACACTAACACATTTCATATCATTTCATTTAACATGAACCGTGCAACGTTGAGTTGTAGTTGTAGTTAACTTCTCCTCTTTAATGCAATTGCAACTAAGTGAAAGATTCATGTTATAAGTATTTGACAAGTTTTACGATGACTATTGACCTATCGTGATCTTCCTTCATTATCTTTAAACTTAATTTATAATAGAACAAGATGATGATAAATAATTTTTGTAATTGATTTCAATTAAATTTGAGATTAAAAATTTATTGTTGTTGTTGAAGCTAACGGTGCCAATATTCTTTCTTTTTCTTTTTTTTTTTTGACTTCTCTTTTATCCATTATGCCAAGTTGAAAATTACAAAACAAAAAAGAGCATGCCAAAGAAAAATTTAAAGTTCAGTGCGCATACATTTTACAAATATGGATAAGTTCTTCGGATAACATAGCCTCGTGTAGACCATTATTAGAATTTAGAAATTGAGATTAAGTCATTTCGAATAAGATAACGAAAAAAATAGGTAATTTATTGAATGAGTCTTTGAAAAATTTGAACCTTTTGGTCATATTATTCTTGACTCGAGGATAACCCCTTATATATTTAAGGGAACGTTGGGTTATTTTAGATACATGTCGGCAATGTATTTATGAAAGCAATCGAGAGAGAGAGAGAGGTTTTTTCTTTTTTCTTTTTTTTTTTTTAAAAAAAAAAGGTGACTACTAGACGAAAACCTAATATTTACTAGAGGAAAGCCAAATATTGAAATATGGAAAGAAAAGAAGTTAGTATCATTCAACCTAAAAGACGTTATAAAAAAGAAAGTTTACATGCAACAAGCGTTGTCGGTTTATGTTTATAGCTAATTATATTGTATGACAAATGTGCCATTGTTTACAATAACTAAGAAAAAACACATGTTAATTAAATTTTAGTCGATCCAATTCAAATTAGTTGAACCCATTAATGCTTAACTCTATAATTATTTCAGTTCCATGATTAGTTCGGTTTTCAAAACGTTGACGTGCACGCAAAGGATGGCCATGCAGAGGAAAAAAAAGGAAATGTGAGGAAAAGAAAGGGAATGCGAGAAATGGCCCATCCTCCTTCTCCACAAGCAGGGACCATCTTCGACAAATTCGCATGCATTTGGCAATAACCACCAACCCATAACAGGTACTGGAGACCATGATTAACATTAATCGACTATTACTCAGAGATGACAAAGGCTCAGAGTATAGAGCATGATTGTTATAATTTATTCTTTTCAACTTTCGAATTACATCCACCATAACCCAAAAAAAAAAAAAATTGTTTTACAATATCCTTGGTGGCTATCTACTATGTGTAGAGCTCGTATGTCTAATAAAACTAGGGAATGAATAACTATACGCAGAGAGAAAATGTGAGAAATAGGCTATGAAAATGGAGAATGGACTAAAGGGTATCGGCCACGGAGGATGTGGCGCTGAGGAAGTCCGATTCATTGCATGGGATTACAATCCTTTTCTGGTTATTAAACCCAAATTCTTCTGCCGAACTGCGCATCAGTTGCTGGAAAGATGGATTCTTCAAGTGATGCAATGGAACAACATATCTCCTGAGCTCATGAATGCCCACATATACCACAAAGTGGCCTCTTGGGGCTCTTCTTTCCCTAGCAACTGCGGCTTTGTTCCCCATATTACCACACGTTTGAGCCAAACTACCGAGTTCAAGGTTGCGCCCGTTGTTGATAAGTATGCGAGCCTTTAGTATACGTTCGTTTGCTTGTTTTTAAAGGTGGCGTCTATAAATACACACGCACGCACGCAAAGGAAAAGGCAACCCCAGATGCGTGGACAACGTGCGGTTATTCGAAAAGGAGATTGAGGAGCGGAAGAGACGTAAACCCACAAATGAGTTGGCTCGTATGGAACAGTGCTGATGAACCAAATTTCACGCGGTTTATTCAGCATATTATCGATTCAAATTTGATGGATCGAAGCAGAATCGCATTTTTCTTACTCTAGGAAATGTAATGTGTAAACAATATATATATAATATATTAAATTTTAACAATATTCATAAATTTATAATATAAAACCAAGAAAAAAAAAGGCAAAAGGAAGAGAACAGTGATCAAGATGTATGGCACATGGGGGCAACTGTAAGGAAACAGTAATCCCAAGAAACTAGTTGAATTTTGCGAAACAATAGAGGTTCATTGACAGGACTTTGCACGTCCAGAAAAGGGGCAGGCTTTTTGGGCTCATGTGCTGCAGCTAGACAACCGCGGTGCCAACGCTCCGGGTGGTCTAGTTGACTGAATTGTAGGGGCTTCTTTGCACTTGGTCACCACCGCTCACATCACATGCACTGCACCTTCCCCGAATACTTTTCCAATGCAACCATCCTTGCGTATTCAAAACGGTCGCCGACCCTCATATTCTACCCGGAACTTGAACAGGGAGACAAAGAGCAAGACAGGGCATTGTAGTTCAGAGGTTTGGCATGCCTGTAACGTTTTGAAGACCCGAATTTTGAATATTTATTAGCAATGACCCTTTCTTTTTATGTAATCTAAAATGTGAAAGTGCTTTATGGAGATGTGGTCCGAGGAGGCCCTGATATATATTGAAGAGTTTTACTTTCGGAAATTTATGGAATGATGAAAATTGTATATTTTTATTTTAAATCTTGCATGTATGAAGGAACGAGTTTCAATTTTTTTTTTCATTTATTCTTTGGAGTAACAATAAACAGCTATTCGAGTAAAAATATTTTTAATTTTTGAATATGGTAACAAATGTAAAATTTATATAATTATGAATCAGGTAAATATCAAATATATATAATTACGACTTTTATATATCTTGAATTAAATTCATAATTAATACGAATTATGGTCTGTAATGACAATTGGATATAAATTTAAACACGATTATCTATGCCACAATAGCCTATGTTATATCGATATTTTGGAAAATGTTACCATATCTATGATCACAACCTTTCTTGAAAATGTTGCTATAACGCCAAGCGAGGTTGATTAAGGCGACATTTAAGTACCATTTGAGAAAAATGTCGGAATAAACTTATATTGATGTTTTCTTTTTCATCTTTTGTAATATTTTTTTTGTCGAACGTCATAAAACACTTCTTTTTGTTGCAGTGTATGCAAAGAAACAAATATAATTATTGAAGCTCGAAGAGAAGAGCAAGCCCATGGTTTTAGTCCACCACGAAGGGGCTGATTTCCCACGTTGCAATTCGGGAATCACTGCCTCTGTTACAGCGGAGAGCCGAGAAGCGAGGCCCTGAATGGGCATGGGTTGGATCCAGCTCGATATAGATTAATGAATACTCCTCCGAAGCCCCCTAAGGAAAAGCAGAAGTTGCAATTGCAATTGCAATTGCGAGGTAAATCACATTTGCCTGAAGGCATATCAACTCAGAAGTATTAACATTGACGGCGTGCGGCAGCTCTGATCCGATAGGTGCGTCTGCGTTGCAGTTCATCTTAAGAAAGAAACAAAAAAAAAAGAAAAGGGTGTTTAAATATATAATAATAAACTTTAAAATTTATTAATATTAAAATTGAGAATAAAAGAATTTATTTAAATTTAATAATATTTAGATAATAAATTATTTAAATAAAAAATAATAAATAATTCCAACTTAAATTCATACATACAATAATTAACAATTTTTTTTTTTTTTACTGAAAAAACCTTTAAATTCAAAGATAATAGTAGCCAAAAAAGGGAAGGGCGGGGTCGAAGCCGCCGAAGATTCCGCTAAGCATCGAAGATTCCGCTAAGCATGGGTTGGATCTCTTCGTCTTGAGTCAAATCCCATTTCCTCGTAAATCCAGCGCAAAACCGAGGGTATCTCGGAAATTCCGCAGCACCGAAGTCACCCACCTAAGCCTTTGTACTATTCTAAAAAAAAATACTTATTTATATTTTTTAAAAATGCCAGCTACTGGCCGTCGGATCCGCCGCGATGACCAATCGACGACCCAGGATCTCCGTTTGACTGAAGTACGATAACAATGAGGCCTGCGAATGATTGGTCCTCGGTCCACCTTTGACCGAGAGAAAAAACAAACAAAATCAGAAAGAAAGAAAGAAAGAGACAGGCGTTGGCGGAGAGAGAGAGAGAGAGAGATTTTCTGCTCTCTAGAGAGAGAAATTCTAAACCAAGAAAAATTGCGTTGTGCCCTGGTGTTTGCTATTTTAAATTTTTTGTCTTTTTTTTATATTTTCGTTATTTTTTTATTTTTTTCTTCTTCTCTTTGCCTCTTCTCTCCCAGCTGAACGCGGAGGAGAGAGAAGTTTGAGCCTCTCTCTTTCTCTCTGCTGCATTCTTTCTCGTTGATGAAGCTTCTTTCTTTTGGTTGCTTTTTTGGGAATTTTTGAATTTTTTTTTTCTTTTTGTTTCGGGTGGTTAGGAGAGCTTGAAAGCGAGATTGGGGTCTTGGTTTACGCGGGAGGTAGAAACCATGAATGTGATGCGTCGGTTAAAGAGCATTGCTTCCGGTCGCTCTTCTATATCCTCTGACCCCGTGAGTTTCCGTTTCTTTTGTTCTTTTTCTTTTTCTTCTCGCCAACGTTTTGTTTGATTAATTGAAGAATGAGGCAAAGTTGAAAAAGAAAGAAAAAAAAAAAACCCAAAAAGAGAAAAAAGAAAAAGTCGGGTGTTGGATGTTTTTTTCCATGCTTAATTGAGGCATCCAATGGGAAAGATTGATGCTTCGTAGGGCTGAACTGGGCCTGTCTAATTTTATTTTATTATTTTATTTTATTTATGTATTTTTTTGTATTTGTTTGCTGCGGCTGTAAAATTACTAATCGTTTCATTGCGATTTGATCGGTTTTTGCTGGGTTTCTTCAGTTTGGTTTTTTGGATTGCGGGAAAGTGTTTGCTCTTGCCTTTCGGAGTTTTATGTTCTGTTGAAACTTACCTTTTTTGGCTGATCGTTGAAGCAGCCATTGGAATCATTAGTTTATGAGGGCAGCCAATGTGCAATCTGTGTGGTTTGTTGGCCATTCGAAGAGTTTGATTTTGAGGTTTCTTATGGGTCAACTCGCAATTATTGTTTCTGCTCTTACAACTTTTAGCCTAAATTAATCATCCATTTCCTTTTTGAAACAAAACTAAAAGATGGTAGGGGCATGTAAAGTCGCTCCAGGACGAAGAAAAATCGCTGGAAATAGTTGTACGTTGCCACGACGGAATGAATATATTTTTAGTCTTAAATCTTCCACTTTTTTTTTTTTTTTTTTAATGCTGTCATAAACCTTTTAGTGTTTTCAGCTTAGTTCTCAGAGTCTTGATTTTGTTTCAATTGAGTCCAATCAACAACCAACGTTAGTCAAACTATCAATTTAGTACATTGATTGAATAAAAAAAAGAGTAATGAAAATAATCAGAATACTTATTAAAATCATATTTCACACTCAAGACCAACCCCAAAACCACCCAAAATCAGTGAATTGGGGACGAAATAAGGATTTTCATGTAGCTTTGAGTTATTTGGTGTTGGTTTTGAGTGGAAATTACATTTCTAATATGTATTTCGATTATTTTATGTTTTTTTCAATAACAAAATAGGTTTTTATGGTTGCCCATTTGGATTCCTCCTTGATGTTTGAGAGCAAGTGTATTGTTTACTTTAGTTCCAGGTGGTAAAGAAACTTTTTTATGTGCATTTGGGCTGGTCAAATTTTGAGAGATAAAATGTGATGGGCAGTATATTAATAAAATTTTTACTTATGAATTCATTAGTTAATTGTTATTGTTGTATAGGGTGGAGACTATGGGACAAAGAGGGCAAAAGTTGATCTAGAAACAGGGCAAATGACCGATGGAGAATCACATTTAATTGAAAGAAATGCCTTGAATCTGGAGCAGCATATGGCTTCTACATCAATGGAAGCTCCAGCAAGCACATCCAACCAATCTTTGGTGGCTAGACCTGAAAAATCTGGTTATGAGCATCTTCCCAAAGAAATGCATGAAATGAGGATCGGAGAGGACAAAGGCACCAATGATGGGAAGGTTGATTTTCCCGTGGACACCTAAACCCCACCCAACTAGACCAGGGATTTTTGTGCAAAGGATTCGTTGTTTCACTTTTGTTACTGCTGGAATCATTGACGCAAATTGTTTCCTGAGCTTTTTTCAGTGTTAATTTTTCTTATTGTGCATTGTGTAGGATATGGATGCTGCAGTTGTGAGTGGTAATGGAACAGAAACTGGCCAGATGATGGTGACTACAGTGGGTGGTCGTAACGGACAAGCTAAGCAGGTCAATTTATTTATTTATTTATTTTGATAAGTAAGCAGGTCATTTTATTACTTTTCTAGTGCTTATTGCATTGCCTAGGCTGCTGGTTATCTGTTTTTATTTTTCTTTGTTGTTAAACTTGGGAGGAATCCCATTTTCACATCTTCATTCTAGAATTCAATTTTAGAATGTGATCTAAAAAGGCCAAATTGTCACTCTGTTCATGTTTTTCTTTTTCTCTGTTTTTTTTTGGGAACCCCTGGTGAGGGGGGAGAGTTTATTTCCATGGTTTGACTAGTAATGTTCAACAAATACTTCAGTAGAGATGTTTTGTTTAGGCATTGTAATTTTCCATTCCAGTCCAGAATTAGTGATGCTGTGTGGAAACATTTGAAATGAAGGTTGAGTTTTCCCATGTCCCTTGTGTGTCTACTTTACAAAGTTAGATATTTGTCAACTCATACTTTTTCTTGGATGGGTATCCTGATGATGGTACTAAATGTTGGTTTCTCTGGTCATAGACAATCTCGTATATGGCAGAGCGTGTGGTTGGCACAGGCTCTTTTGGTGTAGTCTATCAGGTAAATGGAATTGATGGTGCATTGTATACTCACATATCCAAGGGCTTCTTCTGCTTGTGCAGATAATGATATCACTTTATGTTGTTATTCCACCCTTGTGTTGTAGGCTAAGTGCCTCGAAACTGGTGAAGCAGTTGCAATAAAGAAGGTGTTGCAGGATAAAAGATACAAGAATAGGGAACTTCAAGTCATGCGCCTACTTGATCATCCTAATGTTGTTCAGCTGAAGCATTTTTTCTTTTCAACTACCAATAAAGATGGAATGTATCTCAATGTTGTTCTGGAGTATATTTCTGAGACTGTGTACCGAGTTTCAAGGCACTATAACAAGATGAACCATCACATGCCCATTATATTTGTGCAGCTATATACATATCAGGTAGAGCTTGTTACCATGCATTATTTTCCCTTTATTTAGCTAATTTGTGCAATGATTGCTGAAGTCACTCTTTTGTCTACTTCTGTAGATTTGTCGTGCACTTAATTATATACATCATGTAGTTGGCGTGTGCCATCGTGACATCAAGCCACAGAATTTGCTGGTGAGGTTTTTTGGTCTTTTATCTATGACCTGGACACTGACTGTAGATATTCCTTAATCCATGAATTTCTTAATTTGTTTGTGATATCTAAGCATACAAAGGAGGTCTTTGCTGCTACAAGATTGATTGCTTGAGGCTGTGCTGCATTTTGCAGGTCAATCCTCACACTCATCAGCTAAAGATATGTGACTTTGGGAGTGCAAAGATGCTGGTATGTTTTATTCCTTTTTGTTCCCTGTAGGAATTAGAAGTATGGCAGTGATATGTGTAAACTCATTCTACCTCTTTTCTCCATCTTCAGGTGCCAGGTGAACCCAATATATCTTATATTTGCTCACGGTATTATAGGGCACCAGAACTAATCTTTGGGGCTACTGAGTATACAACTGCAATTGATATGTGGTCTGTTGGTTGCGTCTTGGCAGAACTTCTTCTTGGACAGGTGGGTACATAGAGTGGCAAATTTTCTCACAGTTGGCTGTAAATTTTATGGCAATTTTGCTTTCCTTACTAATGCTGCCTGTGCTGTGTCTGGTTGCACACCCACTTTCCATTTGATCTGCATGTATTCTCTATTTCATTCATTTTCCCAAATGGTTTTTACCTAGTAAATTTGGCAATTCCACATCTATTCTTGGTTAAAGTGAGGGGACTTAGACAATGCAATGTTTGTCTACTATTATTTGCTATTTAGTTTTATGTCATTTAAGTTCTCTTTCTGTGAAGTACTTAGTGTTATATGTGTTTCTTCATTTATGATCTATTCATCTGATCTTGAGCTAATAAGCCACCTCTGACAAGTACTGGGTTTCATAATTTTTGCAGCCATTGTTTCCTGGAGAAAGTGGCATTGACCAGCTGGTGGAAATTATTAAGGTCTACAGTCTTGTGGTTTCTTTTATCGTCCTTGTTTTTCTTCAACTTCTTTTGCCTCTCATTTGGCAGTCCTAAACCAGGTTCTGGGGACACCAACCCGAGAAGAAATTAAATGCATGAACCCAAACTACACAGAATTCAAATTCCCTCAGATTAAAGCTCACCCATGGTACAAGGTCTGTTAATTAATTATCAGGAGGTTTTTCTTTTTCATGTATATACTGGCTATGCAGTTTCTGTGACAGTGGAGTTGTTACTCTCTGTCTGTTTTTTTTTTTTCTTTTTTTTTTTTTTGTACCAGATATTTCACAAAAGAGTGCCTCCTGAAGCAGTGGATCTTGTGTCAAGGCTGCTCCAGTATTCACCAAATTTACGTTGCATGGCTGTAAGACTTTTTTTTTTTTGACAAAGTTAAACTAGTTTGCTGAAGTAAATTTTCTTTTCTATCCAATCGTACTAGGTTAATTATATCTTGTCCTGTGAGCTTATGCTTTCTGGCAGTTATGCATCAAGTTTTAAATTTGCACTAGGGAGAGAATCAAGTTAGTTAATTTATTTGCTGGTTTCCAGTTGGAGGCATGTGCTCATCCCTTCTTTGATGATTTGAGAGACCCAAGTGCATGCTTGCCTAATGGGCGAGCATTACCACCTTTGTTCAATTTTACCGCTCAAGGTGAGACAAAATGCTACCTTTATAGCTCATTTTGCCCAGCTTCTTTTTCCGCCTTTGCACTACTCATACAAAGCACTCTGCAGAGTTGGCTGGTGCATCTGCTGAGCTGCGACAATGTCTCATTCCAGAGCATGCGAGAAAAGAAAACTGATGAATGCAAGATGGTCGGTTGTGTAGGGGAAGACAAACTCAATTTTTGTATGCTTGACACACCTGCCAAGCATCCAGTTCTAAGGTCCAGGACTGACCATCTTCTGACCTTTCGTGGTTAGTTAAGAGAGGAGACACTAGACCAGTTCATGGCTGGTGGATAGGCTTTTAGCAGACTATTTCATGGAGCTGGAGAAGTATTGTCCATTGGAGGAAAGAGGGCCCAGTTGGTAAGGGGGTTCCAACATAGTTTATGTGTATGCTTGAAGGAGATCATTAACAGATCATTTAGATGAATCTGGATGTCTCTGTATACGTTCCCTGCTTACCATATATGGTACGAAATTAAAATCCCAAAGGTTTCAGGCCCAGTTCAATCTGTTCCAATTTGTTCTCTATGATTTGCCTCTCTATTTCCATTTCTTGCTGCCATCTGAGGCCTCTCATCTGACCTTTAAAATTCAGTGATGATGGCATGCTATATTTGGATTGTCCAACTGCAACTGCTACTTAGTAGGGTGGTGTTCATGAGTAAAAGGTAGCTCTAATGCGTGCAAATACGCAGCAGACAATACCGACCAACGTTGATGTGCAATACGAACACTGATTGCATATCTGTGTTTAGATCCTTAATGAGCCATCCTTTACTTCAGTTCCACATTTTTCAAGCTTCTTGTTTAGACAACAAACAGCAGCATATAAAGTTGAGGACTTTCTACAAAGTGTACGTGTACGATTCAGAATTGATCTCATAGTCCTTTCCGATTCTACCTGTGTTGACTAGGACGGACGTGAAATTTAAGAATTGTTAGTTTAGGTAAGCAAAAAGTATAAAAACGACTGTTATCACAACAAAGCAGTCCAGAAAAGAGCTTTTGAATGCTCGAAACAGCATTCACTTGGCAATCAATCTCACTGGCTATAATATTGTTAATAGCTAGGCTAGACCTGCACTGGCACAAAACATGGAGTAAACCAATGAGATCGACCATTTGGCAGATAAAGGCAACATATATCTGGAAACCAAAAGATGACCGTGAGATACCGATACAAATGCATTTTACAAGATATTAGATGCAGCCATTTAAGATGCAGCCATTTAAGGCATATAGACTTTTGAGTTTAGGGTTTAGGGTATCATCCTATAGCAGTGGTGAGGTATTCCCCTTGGTCTCCATGGTTTAAACTTCAATATCCAGTCAATTTTCAGATCTGTCAATCGAGGTGGCAAAATGATCTCTGGACCTGCTATTGACAGCTAAAAAGTTTCTTACATCCTGCCCCATAATCACGTGTTAGTATAAAAAGAGTAAAATTCAAATCCCAGCGAAGCAGCAGATCTCAATCAGTGTCAAAATCCAAAGCTCCTGCAGTCTCCCGGAAAATGAAAATAAAGCAGAGTTTTCCTCCTTGCCTTTCCATGTTTTCTGATCAGACCACTAAAAAGAGCAGCAATAAAGAATACGATCATTAGGACCATCTTCATCTTTTGCAGCCTGCTCCATTCTATAACAACTATTACTCTGCAGTTTGAGTCAACTGAAACCCTGTCTGTGAATATCAACCCACCAAAAGACACAAAAAGAAGTTTATAAAGATCTTAAAGAAAAGACCAGGTCCAACTGGTTCCCTAGTTCCTAAGACAAACAAAGTATGGCATCCAGTTGTTCAAGTATCTGGTCACCTTTTATGCTTTTTAGTAGACCTCCGGATATACAAGTATCTTGAAATAGAATATGGGCAGCCAAAAAACTGAAAAATATTTTTGCAATCTTTTCCTCCACCCTGATCACTTCCCTGCGAACTTAAATGGCTTAAGTAAGTTTTCCCCTCGTATATGTAGTACAGCTGCTGCCACAGCAGTACACTTAATCCAATCTCCACAGAAACACTAGAAACAAACAGATAAACAAGAATAAGCCCCCTTGTGGAGAGAAACACAGATGAGTTTACAACTGAATAAATAATTTCCTTCAGCGTTCTCCAGGCCAGATAGCTGTTAATCCCCCTTAAGCGATAAAGAGACTGGTAAGGCAATGGTGACCATATATGCAATGCTGTGTACGCAGACATCGTGGAAACATAGACTGTGCTGATGACAGCTGAAATAAGGAAGGCAATAAAGTGTCGATGATTTGCTGCACCAATGCAATTCCCAATCTGCATAGAGAACATAAAGGCATGGTATATTGTTGTCAAGAAACCATTCCACCCAAAAAACTTAAATTATCAGGCGAGACTCAAGAATGGATCATATATTAAATCCCAACAATTGTTGTTAGCAGCAAACAATGAGCTTGGAAAATTCATAATGTTCTCTGGTAACTAATAAATATTCAAAGAACAAGCATATCAATCCTGGGTCTGCTTAAAGCTGGTGAAGGCAATGAGAATTCCAGCAAATTAACCATGACAGAGAAAGTAGGAAGACAGAAGTGAGGATACGACTGTCATTGGTGATGTTAGCATGGCCAAGAAATTTCATATACAACAGAAAAGCCCTTCTAAACAAAACATTAGATGCTAATACCATTTAGCTAGGTTTATTACCATGGAATATTCCCTTTAGTTAGATTTATTAGGATTTCACCCTATCAACTTCTTCAAACATGGAAATTCACCATTTGTATTAGCAAAAGCAAATATTATTATGTTTTGTAACTGTGCTAACGCATCTTTATTTGAGCACCACATTGGATCAAAGACAGTAATTTAATGGAAAACAACATGATTCATACTTAACTAAATCTGAAGTGGTCAATCTGTCAAGTAGTGTCTAGTGTGGAAGTTAGGTTCCAATTGAATACCATGCAACTTACAACTCCTTGTTAGTTGATTTGTTTTCAGAAAATATTTACATGATCTCAAAATTGTATAAGTATGATGGCAGTCCATTCTCAAGTGGGAAAACACACTGAACTCAGATGCCTTAGCAAACTACCAACTTATCTATGTCAGAACTATCATTTCAACGATTGACTATGATGAGCAGCAGAAAGTAGCAATGGAATCTTATAGACACATCCAGAACAATTGAAAAAGGACAGGTGTCCATTTCACCAACACTGAACGGGACTTAACAGATAATGTCCCTACATTTTGCGAGATAATTGTTACTTACAAAAGGACAGTGATGGTCCATGTCCAGCACACATATTCCACATGAACGGCAGTGATGAGCTCTAGGGGACTTGGGCTTTGAACAATAGTGACAGAAGGTGTAATTCTCCAAGTGACCCTTTCCCACAATCGGGTAGCTACCCCACTCTATAAGTGGTGGCTTTCCGGCACACCTGAAGGCCGAAAGACTGAACATTGAAACAGTAGTAATTGATAAGATTACTGTTAAGGTTGAATGGAAAATCCCACAGAAATAGCTGCTGGAGAAGACAATAGGATACACCGCCCACACACCACCGCCTGCAGTTTCCGAAACAGAATTTGATATGGTTAAGGACTTTTGAAAATGATGAATCAACAAAAGCAATCAACCAGCGCAATGCAATGTTTTTAAGGATAGATTAAGTAGAACCCCGACTCTAGGAAGCGAAGAGTAAAAGCAACGAGAATGAGAGCAACGAGCCTTGCACTAGAAACTGCAAAATTAGGTGGATGTTAAATACTGTTGTATTTAAGTAAAGCCCATAACCACCAAAGAAACGAGAAGAGAGCCTCCAGATGAAAAATGATAAAGTCAGGAGAAAGCCAGCAAAAAGTAATGATAAGAAATGCTTTAGGAACTTGACATTTTGACAAACAAGTAAATCAGTTTTTTGCAGGAAAAATAGATAAGGTGAAGTCCACAAGGCGGCAAACAACAGCATCACAATCAGACATACGGAAAATACAATAATTTAACTCTCAGCAGCCCCCTTGCTCCGTTGCTCACACACGCACACACGCATGGAGAGAAAAAGAGAAAGAGGTGGCATACCTATTACAAAGAGAATGAATCCAAGAAGAATGGATACTAAGCACCGGTCAAGCAAGCATCTCCACCGAAGGTACTTGTCACATTTTTTATCGTTTGGCTTAGTTACGGCTCCGCACCAGCCACACTTGAAAACAGGCGAGTGAGATGGTAGAAGAAGACGCAGTCCGCAACCCCAGCACGTTGTTTCGTGTTCCTCAGCAACTTCTGTTACAAACTGCTGATGCGTGTGAAAAAAAAAACAAAACAATGCAATGGAATAGCCTATATTTGGTAATGTAGCATAATAATGCACTCTAACCAATTCATAACAGGAAATTGACAAAACCAAATTCCACCGTAAGTGAAACAAACACGACCAAACAACAATTGCCTGAGAATTTTAAGGAAGGACTGGTGATCTGATTGTCTTAAACACGATATGCCACCTTTTTCCATGAAATTTCTGGGGCTAGAAATGGCTAATAACTGATGAAACTATAATCTCGTGCAATTTTGCTTGGGAAATTCAATCTATGATCTTCAGAATAAAATTAAACAGGAAAAAAACACAATCAGAATCCCGAGTTGACAAAAAAAAAAAAAAAAGAGAAGAGGATAGAGTATTGGAACGAGAACAGTAGTAACTCAGAACGAGAATCCAAAAGAATTAAAAAAAAAAAACAAACAAAAAAGAAAAGAAAACGCACGCACCCAGATAGAGCGCGCGAGAAATGGAAAGCAAAAGAGAAGAAAGAAAAGAAGAAAGTGGGGAACAGGGAACTACGAACCTCGGTCAACTCCGCCATGCGGAACGAGACTTGAGAGCGCAGTAGAGTCCTCTTCCACTGATTTCAACTCTTGTGGCCGTGCTTTGCCATGTAGAAAGTAGAAGCAGCAGAACGAACGAGAAGGTGAAAGATAACAACGACCGGCTAACAAAGCGAAGCAAATTCTCCATTTTTTTTTTATTGCATTTCATTCTTATTTTATTTAGGATTAGCAAAGCAAATCGAAACAATGTCTTCATCTTATTCTATTTTAAATTAATTTTATTACTATTAGCAAGATTAACAATCTAGAAATCACTGAGAGGTGGAAAACAACAATTTACAATTCTTTTAATTTCTCAAATAAAATTGTAAATTTATAAATGAGTAAATGTAAAATGTAAATATATAATTTAAGTGAAAAAATAGTTTATTATTATTAAATATATATAAATTTGAAATCTAAAACAACAAAATATAAAGATAAAATTTTTAAATTAAAAAAATCAAATACTTTTCATCTTATTGATAAAATAAAAAATTCAATTAAAATTACTTCGATTAACTACTACTTTTCATCTTTTGTTAACATCGATGTATCGTATTCTTTTTTGATAATCTAATCATCTTTATATCATACAGACAAGAGTTTTTGAGAGTATAATTGCCACTTCGCCTAAAATAAAGAGAGAATAATAGTTTGTGTTATAATTTTAGATAAATAAAAGCCATTTTTTCTTTCGTATACTGATTTTACTTAATAAGAGCAGCACTTTTTTCAAAAGCAAAACTGCAAAAGGCAGAGGCTAGCTATACAAATATAAATATATGCAAGGAGCGCTTTTTCCTTATAATAATAATAAATAAATAAAAAAAGAGTTCAATAGATGAAACCGTCAGCATGAATTTACATCGGACGGGCCTGTTAGCGGCCCTGGCAAGTGGCAACACAATGTCTTTAAATCCAGCCAACCAAATTGCATCATGGGGGAGGGATAATACCAAAATGTCTTCCAGAATTTGGAAATTGTACTTATAGTCAATGATAGAATTTCATGGCACCCTCCCTCTCCCCTTTCTGTCCAAATTCTTAAAAAGTTTAAATTCAAGTTGTAAAAGTCTTTCAAAACGAGAGGGAATAGGCTAGGCCTTCGACCTCTTTCCCTTTGCCTCGGGAGTTGGGTTGGTTTGAAAAGGCAGGAAAGATTTTCCACCCATATATGGTCTTAATGCTTCTGGAATCTCCACGCCATTCTGGCTCTGGCAGTTCTCAAGGATGCAGCAAATGGTCCTCTCTGTTGCCGTAAGTGTTGAATTCAGCATATGCACATATTGCTTTGCCTGCTCATTGTTCTGCATCAAGCACCAGGAAAGGAAAATAATTAAAAAGAAAAACAAAAATGGGAGAAGAAACCAAAAAAACATACTATGAGAAATTGAAGAGTAATCTGCAGACTAATGCAGCCACCATCGAGTTTAACACTTTTATTTGTGTGCAAGAGTTAAAAGATTTCTAAAACATCTATGATTTGAATCTGAGCCTTAACAACAGTAAGATGCACCATTCAAGAACATGGGAGGATTGCAAAATCAAGCATGTGCAAATTCTCCCTAGTTGCCACAACTGTAGACAGAGACATATTTCAATCTTTTCTCTTTAGCCTATGACCATGGAGTTTTTCTAATGAGGGAGATAAACTCTTATTAATTGGATCATATAGCTAACCACTAGAGACAAAGTGACAAAATTGCTTGGACCTTTTACTACAAGTCTGAGGTTCAAATCCTAGTCTTTACAAACTCAAAAAAATAGTTCGGTGAAAGGAGAGGCATAAAAACTTACCTTTTTCTGCCCATATCGAATTTCCAATCTTCTTGACTGGTAGTCCGTACAGTTTGAGCAAGAGACCAATTCTCTGTAAGTTTGCGAGGCAGGAAACCATGCTTCTAAGTCATACTTCTTTGCAGCTGCATCATTCAATGCACCAGAGACGATTGCCACTATTTGGTATGGGATTTTCAGCTGTTTTGATAACACAAAAACTGTCAGAACACATCTTTGCTTTTAGTTTCTTTCATCCTTGTTTCACTTTTCCCATCACTATTTTAGTCTTTGATCATGCCAGTAATATCTTATTTTACTGATATGAGTGAAGATGTCACAAGGAAAATCCGCATATGACCATATTATTGTTGTGGGTAAGTTCCCCCAATTAACACATAATATATAACTTTCTGATCATACCATCTGGTAAAACTCTTCAGAGTTTTTGATCATTTCTTCATGCATGTCCCAAGAGTCATTGCCATTGGGGCTAGTAATACAGAACTGCTCCACTTTCTCAAACTGATGAACTCGGAAAATTCCCAAGGTGTCACGACCATGTGAACCAGCTTCCTTCCGAAAACAAGATGAGTACCCAGCATATCTGCCAAAGTAAATCAACTTAATGAGACAAACTATTCAGTGTTTTGAATGAAGAGCAATCGTAGAGTGGTTACATAAAGTGATGACAACCTGATTGGCAGCTTTGAGGGATGAATCCAATCATCGAGGTGATAAGCACATAACGGTTGTTCTGCTGTAGCAATTAGATATTTATCATCTCCCTCACCAGTCACCTATCAAACATAAGCTACATCAGCTTTTTTTGCTTCAAGAAGTCATTGACTAGTAAGTTAGATGGTAGTTACCATGACCAGAAGCAGAAATTCAAGTATAAAACAAGGAGAGCCAATAAGATTTTTGCCTTTCACAGATCAGCACTTAAAATTATAAGACTGTGAAGAAGATATTGATATTTTCTCTATTAGCCATGGTCTCTCTTTCTTATCATTCAACCTAATCTTTCACAACCAAATGCTTAACGGCAAGGCTCAGGCTGGACAGAAAAACAATAACATTCAAGGTCTTCCCTTGATTAATTATCAATTAATCTATTGCAGAGAGTGAGTGAGTTGCGCAGACTTGCTTCAGCGGAAAGTCAATTTTCCTGGTCTTTTCTCAATCTTTTTGATCCTTTTGTTTTGCCTTTTCCCTATCAGGTGATGGGTGCAGGAAGGAAAGGAAGGAAGAAGAAGGAAATTCACCAAGCACAAAAGTATGATAACTTTTGGATGAAAAAAAACAGGCAAGAAGGCAGCTGAAGAAGTCTCATTCAATTCCAGTATAAAGACAATATCTCCTCATAAAAAGCAACAAGCAAGAACTGCCTTGATGTAATATGCCCAAAAGTACTTAAGTTAAAGATCATCATAAAAATTTTATAGGATCAATCAGAAGAATTTACAAAGCCAACCATGCATAATTGCAGACAAGTCAACCGAGTTCATTATAGTGCAACCAAGAGTTAGCACTTGGCCATGCTAATCCTTTTGGAGTCTCTCCAATTTTAGTTATATAAGAAGGTAGAATTTGAAACAAATTCTTTGATTTCTCCTGATACAAAAACAATCAAACTTTTTTGCTGTAAGTTACCTTGTAAAGTTCTTCATCAAATTGTGCCAACTGAGCACACTTTGCCATTATATCTTTTCTCATGAAAAAGGGAGTCTGCAAGGCCATGTAGCCCCTCTTCTCCAAAATTTCCAGGCCAAAGTTGATCAATGCTTGGTTAAGTCGTACGCCATCACCTTTCAGGTAGTAGCCCCTGCCTCCCGCAACATTGGCACCTGATAAGTTCAATCACAAATAGCATTAACATAAGAAATGACATAACCTAAATTTCAACTATGACGAAGTCCTTCCAAAAATTATAAGGACAGCAAATGACGAAAAACTTTGTCATGCAAGTTAATCAACATAGAACAGGGAGAAACAAAAAAAAAGAGAGAGAGAAAACAGAACGTATATCCAAAATCACAATCATTTTGGTAGTGTAGGAGAGTTGTAGTTTCAGTTGGGCAAATATCAAGAGAAAGAGAGTAAACCAAAGTTACCAAGTTATTGAGAGCTAAACAACTACAGAGTTTAGCTTGTTAGGAGCACTTAGGAAAAAACAAATGCGCTCTAGTACCTTTCTCTAAATCTGCAATCCCCAAAAGCTCAACGAGCTCAACATGATTTCTTAACTTTGGCTCCTGACGTTTCTCACCCCAGGTTCGTATGACAGCATTGTTTGCCTACAGTAAAAGGAGAACATTAATGCTATTGCCATGATTATATCAGGAATACAATGAAGGAAGTATGGACTCACCTCATCATCACTGACCGGAACAGAATCATGCACAAGGTTCCCAACCGTTCCCAATTTTGAGTACAATGCTGCTTTAGTTTCCTGCACCTCAGCCTCTTTTTTGGCAGACAATTGCTTGTTTTCTTCGGAACTTTTAATCACTTCAGATGCATCATCCCCCGCCTTACTCGTGACAATAATTAGAGATAGGAGGACATAAATAAATATAAATCGGAAACTTATTGGCAAATCGTCCAAATTTGATTTTTACACATAGAAATAAACTAGTGTAAGTATGGTTCTGCTTAATTGTATTCCAAGATGAGAGAAACTAGAGACAATGGAATACATGATCTTGGCAACTTGTACAAATTAGAAAGAGAAACCGCCTTTAATTTCTATCAAATTGTTAAATGCACGCATCGAACAAAATAAATAAACTTAAAAAAAAAAAAAACGAAGAAAAGAGGAGGCTTACAATTTTGAGCTTAGCAACTTGTTTGTTGATCAGATTAAAATCTCTCCGTAGCTTATCGAGCTCGTATTGACCTGGAGGAAAAGGGCACAAGTATAGTCAGACCCATCAAGTGTGTAAAGTAAGCTATTAGCAGTAATTAAACAGAGGGGGATGACGCGGTGGTGGGACATACGCTGCCTCCATTCCTTGTCAAGTCGGATGATCTCGCCGACGATATCGACATTGGCAAAACGGCGACGCTGAGATTCGCGGATGATTTCAGGGTTGTTGCCCTTGTCTTCCCTGAACAGATTTATGTCCAACATCTCCCTCCTCTTCTCCTTCTTCTTCTTCTTCTTCTCCTCCTTCGTCTTCTTATTATCTAACCAGAATCAAGCATAAGCGGACACAAATAGTAAAGCATTAGACCCTTATACCAGGGAAAGCACGCGTAGCCATAGACAGGGTTAGCTTTTGCCCTAATTTGAAACGGCGGCGTTGCGTACAAAGAACCACAGATCCATCCCTCGCCGCCTGTAGTGCACACGAATCAATTTAAATCGGTTTGATAGATATATTTCAATTAAGTTATTGGTGGTGATTTAAAAATTCTTAACATTATAACTAAATAAGTATAAAATTAAAATTAATTAAATTATTATTAATAATTACAGATTAATTTAACTGATTTAATAATTTAAATTATATTTATAAAAATAAATAAATTTTTAAAGAATTAAATAATAAGAATAATTACATAACCAACATTGATATAATTTTATTTTAAATAAATTATACAAGAAAATTAATGATATTTAAATGCAAATATAAATAAATTAAAATTTTAAGATGATTGTATTTTTTTTGAGTGGTCCGTTTGATTTTAATGATTTTTACATTTTCAAAATCGAAGTTAAATTATTAAATACAATTACTTAAATTATAAATTATAATTAATTTATTTTTAATAATTTTGATAATTTTAATTTAATTTTAGTAAAATTAAAAAATTTTTATATATTTCCCTAACCCCTACAGAATATAAATTTTCTTAAAATTTTTTCTATAATATATATTTTACCTTATTTTATATTAATAATATACAACAAAAATTTAAAGAAAATTGTTTTTTAATTCGAGTTAACTATTTATTATTATAAACAAAAAAATTTAAATCTTAAAATTTCATTTTGTTACCCTCATTATGTGATTATACTATTATTGCAATTTTTATTAAAAATTAATTTCTATTTAAACCCTCAAGTGTAATTAGATTTCTTAGCATTTAAGAAACAAAAAAAACAACAAAAAAAGGATTGTTCATCTCGGTAGAATATGACCTTGTTGGATGACTTACAACAATTTTAGAAAGTGAAAAATTATAGGCATATACTATTAATTATGTAGAGATTGTGCCTCTTTGATGGTCATAGGATATTGCAAAAATGATTGTAATTATAGGCATTAATGAACATATAATATGGTTTAGAATATTTATCTATGTGTATATTGATATTATTAAAATTAAAAAAAAATTCAATTGTCTTTTTTTAACAATCTCATCATTTTATTTATATATTGATTTTTTCTTAATTAAAAAATGAAACAAAATCAAAGAGAAAAATTACTTTCCAAACTTTTTATCTTTTGTTTCTTAAAAAAAGAAAAATTTAAATTCCTTTATTTATCATTTTTAAAAAATCTTTTAATATTTCTTTCTTATTTTTTGAAAAAAGAAAAAAATATAATTATTTCTAAATAACTCCTCAAGTTTCCCCTTTTTTTTCCACAAAAAGGAAATCATCATTTTTGTTTATATAAGGTCTTCTTTTTTTATTAGTAAATTAAAGAAAATAAAAAATGATTTTCAAATTATTTTTATCTTCTTAAAGAAAAAAAATCTCAAATTTCTCTATTTATCCTTTTTAAAAAAGAAAAAAATTACTTCTAATATTTCTTTTTTATTTTCTTAAAAAAATAATTACTCTCAAATAATTATTCTCATATTTTTTATTTTCTCATAAAAAATAATAATTTAAATTACTTTTAGTAAAATTTTTATAAACACCAATTAATAATCAATATCATACTAAACTTAATATAAAATTCTTAGTCATAAGTTTTTCTCTCTACAAAATTAGAAAGAGATAATGATAAATTCTCAAATTTTATGATCGATAATGTTAATTATAGCTTTATTTTAATCCATATACTTGAAAATGTAGAATTTTGTATTTCATATTTTTACACTTTATGTTATTTTCTTTATATAATTGTTGTACATTATTGAATCCAATAAAAAAATATGGTATGTGCTTACATTTTTTTTTATTTATTCTTAATTTACTTTATAACTAATAAAATAATAATTGTAATTGTTATTTAATTATTATTTAATTTACAAAATATTTATCAAATTGCACGTAAAGCCAAAACTAATTTATATTTATAATTTATCATGTAATGATTTCTCCTTAATTTATAAATTAAAAAAATAAAAGGAAAAAACAACAAAAAATCTTCTCCCAAACTTACAATTTAAGTACTAAACTTTTTGATTAGATTTTTTAAAAATAAATAAATAAATAATAATTTAATTCTTTTTTAATTTTTTCTTTTTTCTTATAAAGGAAAAAAATTATACTATTTAAGTTTCTTTAAAAAAAAGTAAAAAAAAACTTACAATTTAAGTATACCTTAATTTTTACCTTTTTTTCTAAAAAAAACTTATTTAATTCCTTTATAAAAATATAAAGTAATAAAAGAGTTATGAATTTTTCTCTTTAGAAAATTAAGTAAAAGTATATTCAATTCTCTCTTAATTTATCTTTTTATCAATCTAAGATAACTATAATGTAATAAAAGAAAGTGGATTATAATTTAAGTCTTTTACTCCTTCTAAATTTTTAATTTTTTTTTACAAATTCTTTCTTTCTTTCATTTATTTTCTCTTTATGTGTTATTTATTTATTTCATTAATGTTTAAAAGTTTCTTACTCATATATTAGATTGAGGGTATTGATCAAACTAACATTTTAGTTGACATGTCTTTGTAATAAATACTCATTTGATATTCTTGAATTAAATATTTTGAAAGGAAAAAATCAATAATAATTTAGTTCTCTTTTTATTTTTTTTCCTTTTTTTCTTATAAAAAATTAAACTATTTAAATTTTCTTAGAAAAAAATTATTTATAATTTATTTACATATTAATTTTCACTTTTTAAGAATAGAAATTTATTAAATTCTTTTTAAATAATATATAGTGATAAAAGAGTTACTTATAAATTCTCCTTTTTAAAAAGTTAAATAAAAATCCATTTAAATCCCTTTTCATTTATTTTTGTGTTGTTATAACATAACTATAATGTAGCAGGAAAAAGAGGGCTACAACATAAATATTTTGCTACTTTTAAATTTTAAACTTTTTCTATTGATTCTTTATCTTTGTTTCTTTATTTCTTTTTGTGTGATTTGCTTCTTTTATTAAAATTTAAGAGTTTCTTGTCAAGATATGAGATTAAGGGAATTGATTAAAGTATATATTTTTTTAATTTTAGCTAGCATGTCCCAATAATAGAATTGTTATTCTTTTTTTTTTCCTTTAAAAGAAGAGTTTTGTTGTAATAAACATCAAACAAAATTCTTATAATCACTTGATAATTATCTTAAAGATTTTTTTTTTCATTTGACTGTTCTAGCATTTATATTATGCAACATTTTTATTTGTAGAGAATTATTGCAACTTACAATAAATAAAAAGATAACAACAATAAATAAAATAGATAGCAAATTAGCTTTAGATCAAATAAATAGTCTAAAACATATAACCAACAGAATAAACGAAAATAAAGTCAAAAATACTAATATATTTAATTTAAATTATAAGAATAGTAAAAATTTTAATTTTTCAACAAGTTTTCCATATTAAGGATGAGTATCATTTTAATATATAATTATATTATTACTATATTTTGTATAATAATAAAATAATTAAATTTCATCTTAATTAATTGAATTTATTTAACATTTTCTAACAAAATATTACAAACTTTTGCATCATGCAAGTTTAACCTTAATAGATAATATAAACTCATTTAAAATCATATTATTTAAAAACATCATTTTTATTGTAGTTAAAAATTTGATTACCTAAAGCAAATGTACAAATTTTTTCTCAATTTTCTCTCTTACTAATTAATTAACCAATGATCTCTCTCATTCATTCTAAATTCATTTTAATTCAATTCTTGATTTCTTTTATTTCCTTTAAACTTATGCAACAATTAATTTAACAAACTTAATAATGTATATGTTAAGAAACTTTCTCCTAATTTAACGGTCAAAATATCATTTAATATAATCAATAACGTGTCATTAATTTATTTTTCCCCTGTTAACCTTAATACCTCTTTGAACACATAAATCATCATGCACTAATACATCTTAATGCCAACCTTTTAACTCTTTTTAAGTCTCCACCATCATCTTCTCATATCTACCTTATATATATTTTTTTTCGAGAATGATAATACATTTTTTCTTTACATTTTTGTCAATAAAGGTAAATATGAAAATTTTCGTTCTTCTTTATTCTTCAATTTGTTGTGCCTTTTGTTGAAAATTGTTTAATTGCGGATTTTGTGTTCTTATCATCTTCATCCTTGATTCACAATTTTGATTCAATATATGTTTTTTTTTCTTTATAAGATTATAAAAAGCATAAAAACAAAGAAGAAAAGAGATGAATACAAGAAATTTGAAAGGTAAATTAAATGGGTTGATTTTCTTTGATTTGTTTAAATTAAAAAAAAAACATGTTAAAAGGGATGACATAGGTTAATGGTTTTAAAAAATAAGTCAAAGAGCTTTTTGATTTAACATCAAAAAAATTAAATATTGAAAATTTTTTTATTCTATTTTGTAATATGCTCTCCTTTTCTTTTAGGTAAAACATGTTTATGATTAATGTTAGATTTTTTAAAAAAATTTATTATCATAAACATTAATTTTTGGAATTTTAAAATTGATTATATTCTTATAAATAATACTATAAATAGTATATTTGAATTTGCAAAAACTAAAATTGTTAATATGTTCGAAATTTTTGCCTTAGCCTAATAATTGGTTTCTTTTTTCTGACTTTTACAGTAATCATATACCTTTAGATAAAGTTTTCGTTTGAGATTATTGTCCTTAATAATACAATAATATACAAAATTTTTCTTTATTCATTAAGGTACATTATAATTGAGTTTTTAATAAAAATATTGTTTAAAAATATTTTAACATTACTAATTAGAAAATTTTAAGATTCTCCCACTTAACTTAATAACAGTTTCTTGCAATTTTATCATAATGCTATAATATAATAAACTATTTAGTATGAGTTATGACGATTATATTCTATTTATTCAAAACACTCACTTCTATATGCTACAATACTTACAATTTACCATATAACACTGACAATTTTGATGGTAAGGGGAGATCTCTATGTCCATCTAAGGATAAAATCTTCACCTTCAGAATATATAAATAAAATTAAACTAGCAAAACATATGATCACTATGCATAGTTAAAGCTATTGCAAACCTAGTCTCCTTAGACAAGGCATTTGTAATTACTCGATTCCATTAACTTAACAAATACAAAATTAAAGGTCTAAAATACTAGCAAAAAATTGGTTCATTGGGTATCAACAGGAGATACTTAAGTTGGCCATAGAAGATTCCATTCAAAAGATTTATATGGAAAGATATTCTTTATATCGAGTTAATTTTAGTATAAATACTCAGTATATTAAATTAGTGCAATACTACAGAAATCACTAGAGGAAGCTCTTGTTGATGACTTATTAGATTTTCTAAATGATCAAGATGATTCAATTGATATTTGATGATCTAGAGAATCTAGTAAGTGATGAAGATGGGTCGACATTGAAAATGCAATGGAAGGATAACATCCATAAAACACCAACTTTATGGAAGAAACTTTATAAAAGTAGCTTTCAGTGGTTTCCAAAAAGAAGGCTCATGACTACTAGTTCTACAAAATGACAAAAACAACTTTCAGTGATTTTAGACAAAATGCTTATAATTATTAACTTTTCAAAAAGAAAAAGTATCTTTACAAAAAACAAAAGTTACTTTGCAAAAGAAGATGTTAACTTTGGCAAAAGTCCAAAACCACTTTTAATGATTAATTTCATTAGTTTGCCCTAATCTCTTGGCTCTTCAACTATAAGAAGGATGCTTGAAAGATTTTAGACTAAAGCTTTTGAACTCAAGCTTTTTGGATAGACTTATCACTAGAATCAAAATCCTCTCTCTCTCTTTCTCTCTCCCTTTCTTATACTATTCCTCTCTTCCCCTCTTCCCCTTTTCCCCTTCCACATTGTAAATCTATTCTCTATATTATTAAATTTTCAATAAAAATTTGAGTTAATATTATTGCATGTTCCCTATTAGTATTAGAGTCATCTTTAATTGTTTTCATTACATTGGAACATTAGGTGTTTTTTGCATAAATTATTCATATTTTTGCAATTTAGTGTCAAGTTCATTACATATTTGAGTGTTCTTGCTTGTAGTTTGTTGGTCATGTTTGCTCATAAGATTGGGTTATGTCATGAAGGTGTTGAGAAACCCTTTAAGAGCTTGTAGATTGTAGGAAATTTATTGTACCTAAATCCCAATTCCTGAATACCTGATTCTCTATATAACTACACCTGTTCCAATTCTTCTACCTCAGATTGCTTTAAGTTACATAAAGTAACCAACATCAAGGAAATTACCATAACAGATTTCAATAGAAGTATTGATGATTAGGAGATTCCAAAAGTCCAAAAAAAACACAGTTACAAAATTTCCAAATTCAATGTTTTCAAAAATGATTTTATAATCAAAGTTAAAGAAAGTGATATTTAGCTTTCAAAACCTTTTGAAACTATTCATCTTCTTTCTCAAAAGTCTTTACAATATCACAAAAACAAGTATTACAAATATATTCATATTTGACTCATATAAATAGGCATTAACTCCTTACAAAAGAAAGTTTAAACACCTTAATTCTAACAATCCTTAGGGATACTAGATTTACAAATTTTTAAGATTTTTTTCTTAGTTTGATAACCTTTGTAGCGGATTTATTTCTTTCAATTGTCATCCAAACCTCACTATCTCTTTAAATGACAAAAATATTTTACAAAGTATGGTTTTATAAATCAAAATGTATAATTACAATATGTTGAAGAGATCAATTTTGGTTGCATTGATTTTTAAAATTCATTACAAAATAATGATTTTTGATTTGCATCCAAACATAAGTTTTAATCCTAAAAAGGAGAAATAGTTTTCCTACAAACAAACATTTTCCGTTCAAATATTGTTATTCTCAAATCCATCCAATGGAAAGATATAACTTTGTTGGAAGACTAGATCCTTTAAGGAGAAATTAAACCTTAAACTCCAAAAAAATTCATCCCAAACATAAAAATTACCAAATAGACCAATTTCAAGACATAAAAGTTATCTTGACCTTTAACAAGAGATTTAGAAGTTTTAGATCTACTGATAAAGTTTCCATTTCTTTCTATAGATCTAGGATATGTTTCCAACATTCCCTCTCTAATAAATTTGCCTTCAAAATATCTAAGATACTCTACTTCAGACATACCAACTACTTTTTTCCAAATAGCCAATTACCATATAAATATCCTTTATCCTATTTATATAAACCCTCAACAACCATCACTTCGAACCTTTCCTACTTTATCTGTAATTATGAAAAATATTCAAAATAAATTGCATGTTTTATAGCATAATGATTTTTATACACCATATAACACTGAAAAAAGAAATTATTTTTTTTTCAAAATTTTCTTAAAAAAAGAAAAGAGATCCAAAAGGATTAATATACATTCCTTTCCTTTCATAAAGTATATATGTTGTTTTTTTATTGGTTTAAAGAATATGCATCTCAAATGGATTATGTTTTTCCTTTTTCAAAATCTACAAATCTTATTACTTATTGTAGCAAAACCAAAGAGCGGATTACCTTTGTTGACTAAGTCATATAGTTAGAACATCCTCCTTTTAGATAGATCAAACTTACCCATAGATAAAAAACTATTAATCTGACTCCTTACAAAATTCCTTAAGAAATCGATACTCCAGAAAAACTTTCCAAAATGATTATTTGACAAAACAATTTCTTTAATACTCATCTTCACACCATAGGAACCCAATTGAATTGTATGAAAGATTAAATTCAACAGACTATTATACAAAAGGCTACTTTTAAACCTAAAACTAGTAAAATAAAACATTATATTTTCAAACCTTTTCAAACTCCAAAGTTAGAAAAACCTCAAAAACTAAAATACCCATTCATCCAAGAAATCAAAACTCGTTTAGCTTCCTTAGAACCCTCCTTTTATATATATATATATATATATATATATATATATATAAAAGGAAGTTAACACCTTAGGAAACAAATCTAACCAATAACCTTCCAAATTTGAACCAGAAATACAACCTTCTTGATGAGAACCGTAGAGATGATGAGTGAAAGGTTTCAATGGATGCAGGAGGTCTATTGCACATTCCAGAAGGCCCAATAATACGAGCTAGAGTTTCAATGGATGCAAGAGGTCTATTGCATATTCTAAGAGGCCCAATAACACGAGTTAAAGTTTTAAAAGATGCAAGAGGTCCATTGCATAATCTAAGAGGCCTAATAGCACGAGCTAGAGCTAGAAGGATGGAAAAAGCACTAAATAGGCTGATTAAGGACGTTCAAGCCAAACAAGTTTCAAATGGTGCAAATTCAAGGTTGAAAGAGAGTTCAAGCCTTATTAATATCATTGGAGTACTTAAAGTATTAAGACTAAGTAATAATAGTCACTTCAAATTAAGAGTTTATTTTCTGTGAAAGAATTTGTACTTAGATAGGAATTCCTCATAAATAAGGAATTGTCCTAAGTAGGAATTTGTGTCTCTTTAGGATTGCTATCTTAGCCCATAAATAGGCACCCTTTGTAACATCAGACAAAAAGATCAGACAACTTTTAGTGAAATAAAAAGTAAGGGTTTGTCTCCGTCTATTCTTTTGAGAACTAAAGAACTTATCAAGAGATACTTTTTCTTGTGGCATTCAAATTGACTTATCACTCTCAATTCCTTTCTTTTTTGGGGTGTGGCATCCATATCCTTCTTGAATACTCTAGGTTCGTGTTCCATCGAATATTAGGTCTAGGGTTGGTGTTATTAAACTTTGATTTAACTTTCCTAGTTGTTCTTTGATTCCTTGTGTGCGTTGGGTCCCTAAGCCATGTCTTTAGGGGTTTTCCACATCAGTTGGTATTAGAGTCTGACTCTAAATTAGAAGAAATAATATGACTTTGAAAGAAAAAGGTGCTGCTCATGAGGGAGGTGTTGACATGTCCTTCATGATCAAAGCTATGCAATAACAATTTGAGCACGTGAATACCAAATTTAATGATATGAGAGAGAGAGGATGAAGGAGCAAGTTAATACAATATCAGAGTTGCAAAGGAGGTACAAAGAATATGAGACTCCTAAAGTAAGAAGGCAATTGAAACGTGCCTATGACCATGAAGATAATGATTCTGTGCCATCTTTAGAAGGTAAAAGTGATGGAGAGAAGTATCCAATTAATGGAGTAGCTCTCGTCATAAGGCAAACATTGAGTGTGTGAGTAAAGGAAGAAAATGAAGTGCAATGAGATAACATCTTTTAAATAAGATGTCTCATCAAAGATAAGGTATGTAGCATGATTATTGATGGTGAGAGTTGCACTAATGTTGCTAGCACAACTTTGGTTGAGAAGCTGGATTTACCTACTATGAAGCATCCAAGGCCATATAAACTTTAATGGTTGAATGAGAGTGGTGAAGTCAAGGCAAATAAACAGGTGCTCGTGTCATTTTCTATCGTAAGGTACCATAATGAAGTTTTATGTGATGTTGTACCTATGCAAGCGGGTCATATTCTATTAGGAAGGCCATGATAGTTTGACAGGCGAGTTATGTATGATGGATTTAAGAATTGATATTCCTTTGTAATGAATGAAAAATCTGTCACTCTTGTACCATTATCACCTTAACAAGCTTATAATTAAGGATTAAAAATGAGAGTGAATAGAAAAGAGAGATTGAAAAGAGAGAAAAGAGAGGAGAAAATGTGAGAACACAAAAGAAAGAGAAGAAAATAGGAAGTTGTTATGCAAAAGAAAGTGATGTCAAAAGAGCAATTTTTGCCAAACAACCTATGCTCATACTTTTGTACAAAGAGGCTTATTTTAATACTAATAAGCTTGAACCGTCTTTGCCTAGTGTTGTTGTTGGTCTATTGTAAGAATTTGAAGATGTATTCTATGATGATGTCCTAAGTGGATTGCCTCCTATGAGAGGAATTAAGCATCAAATTGATTTCATCACTAGTGCATCCACTCTAAACCATCCAATATATAAGAGTAATCTTAAGGAGATAAAGGAGTTTAAAAGGCAGGTTAAAGAACTTATTTTGAAAGGATATGTGAGGGAAAGCATGAGTTGTTGTGCAGTTCTTGTCCTACTTGTACAAGGAAAGTTGAACAAAAGATATGCCAAGTGGATCAAATTAATTCAAACCTTTCCCTACATCATCAAGTATAAACAAGGTGATGATTCGAGGATGAATCCTTTCGAGGAAAGGGGGAATGATGAGAACCATAGAGATAATGGGTGGAAGGCTTCAATGGATGCAGGAGGTCCATTGCACATTTCAAAAGGCCCAATAACACGAGTTAGAGCTTCAATGGATGCAAGAGGTCCATTGCACATTCCAAAAGGTCCAATAACACAAGTTAAAACTTCAAAGGATGCAAGAGGTCCATTGCACAATCCAATAGGCCCAATAGCATGGGCTAGAGCTAAAAGGATGAATGAAGCACTAAATAGGCTAATTAAGGATGTTTAGGCCAAACAAGTTTCAAATGGTGCGAATTTAAGCTTGAAAGAGAGTCCAGGCCTTATTAATATCATTGGAGTACTTAAAGTATTAGGATTAAATATTAGCAGTCACTCCAAATTAAGAGTTTATTTTCTGTGAAAGAATTTATACCTAGATAGAAATTCCTCCTAAATATGGAATTGTCCTAAGTAGGAATTTATACCTCTTTAGGATTGCTATCTTAGCCTATAAATAGGCACCCCTTGTAACATTAGACAAAAAGATCAGACAACTTTGAGTGAAATAGAAAGTAAGGATTTTCTCCTTCGGTTCTTTTGAGAATTAAAGAACTTATCAAGAGGTTCTTCTTCTTGTGACGTTCAAATCGACTTATCACTCCCAATTTCTTTCTTTTCTAGAGTGTGGCATCCATATTCTTCTTGAATACCCTAGGTTCATGTTTCATCGAATATTGGGTCTAGGGTTTGTGTTATTAAGCTCTTATTTGGCTTTCCTAGTTATTCTTTGATTTCTTGTATGCGTTGGGTCCCTAAACCACATCTTTAAGGGTTTTTCCACATCACTTCCAAATTCTTATTACAAGATTCCAAACCCTAGATCAATCATGTTTTCTGATCGAAGCCTATATTTGGATTTGTAGGTTTGGATCTTAACCTTGAACACAAAACCAATGAAAAACCTCTCTAAACAAATAAATTCCAAACCACTACCTCTTCATAAACCCAATCTTTTTAGAGTTCTTTAACCCCAAACTACTTCTATTCCATTTACAGTCTGTACAATTATACTAATATGTGCTACAGTCCTTATAAAAAATATTTTTGCTGCAAAAATTCTAAAATTACTTACAATTTTCCAAGAAAA
The DNA here is from genome assembly GCA_020883675.1 of Bruguiera gymnorhiza. Lineage (NCBI taxonomy): Eukaryota > Viridiplantae > Streptophyta > Magnoliopsida > Malpighiales > Rhizophoraceae > Bruguiera > Bruguiera gymnorhiza. Next base: position 1,359,660 of record JAIRCJ010001055.1, on the reverse strand, counting down.
TTCAAAAAATGAATTCTACCTTGATTATACAAAAATTTTCTCATAAAAATCTATCATTTGAATCTAGAAGTATATTTTTATATAACTTAAAAACATCTAATTTATCTTGCAAGAATATGAAAAACTTCATAGACGTTGAAGGATTCCATCTTAAAACATTCTTTGCAAAAACTAATTTTTCATTTAAACAATTAGCTATGCCTTTTTGATAATCTTTGGGTATCAAGAAGAAAAACTTATGATTTTCTGCATGTCATGAATGCATTGATAAAATATTTTTTTACAAAATTCCAAAATTTCAATTACAATTATTATTAAATTTTCAAGGATAAATTATTGAAAACATTTTTTGAATTTTCTAAAATCTAAAACTAAATTTCCTTGCATCCTAAAGTTTAATATAAAGAATATTATGATTTACAAAAAACTTTGGGGGCATGTAAGAAATACATAGGACCTATATTTTTATAGACATTCTAGTTTGTCAAGTACAAATTGGAATGCCTAATGCACAAAACTCAATAGTTATGTATAAAAATCCCATGAAAAACCACATAACTATTGAAGAAGTTTTCAAAACTTCATTAGCACCATATTCTAGTTTCCATTTGAAACAAAAAGGTGAAAACAATCAAAATTTTTCTTCAAAAATATAAGATTACATTAATGGTCTCAATGGCCTTATCAACTAGCTCGAATCGCTTAAGGAAGCAATAAAAGACCTATGGGTTTGAGTGAAACACAAGAGTTAAAAAAAAAAACACAAGGTGAGTTTACTTTGCAATATTTAAAGCTCATGAGTGTATCTTTAAGTGAAACCTAACATTTATCTCCCATTGAAACAAGTGAAATTAATTACAATTGATTCTTCTTCTTTCTTGATACTTTCTATCATCATTCTTAAAACTATGAGAATATCATATTTTTCGTAAACTATGAAAGACAAGAACGTCTTTAAAAAACATTTATTATAATTCAAAAATTCCTCAAAATAGTTATAGCTTCTCCAAAGCAATTTTGAGGTATCACAACATGGTGTAAAACTATCTATTTTCCATTAAGAGAAGGAATAATCTATTAGTTACAACTCCCGACATGTATGCAAATCCCACCAAAAAGAACATGCTTTTGTTGATTGGATTTTTCAATTTATAAAGTCAATATTGATTCAGAGATTTACAAGCCCTACAAATTTAAAGATCTGGAGATGACTCCTTAATTGCTCATAGATCATGGAATGCTAATGCAAATCATTTTCATTAATTTAGATCAATTTGATTAAGTGGGCAGAAAGACAACGTTGCTTGGATTACAATTGATGGCCAATAAAGATCTTTATGTTTATCTAAGGATAAATTCTTCACTTTCAGAATATATAAATGGAATTGAACTAGCAAACCAGTGATCACTATGCACAGTCAAAGCTATTGCAAACCCAATCTCCCTAAATAAGGTATTTGGAATTTCTCGATTCCATTAACTTAACAAATACAAAATTAGAGGTACAAAATACTGTCAAAAAATTGGTTCATTGGGTATCAATAAGAGATACTCAGCTTGGCCACCAAAGATTCCATTCAAAAGATCTATATAGAAAGATATTCTTGATATCAAGTTAATTTTAATATAAATACTCGATATATTGAATTAGTACAATACTACAGAAATTGCTAGGAGGAAGCTCTTAATGATGACTTATTAGATTTTTTAAATGATCTAGATGATCAAGATGATCCAATTGATACTAATGATATGGAGAATCAAGTAAGTGATAAAGGATGGGTCAACATTAAAAATGAAATGGAAGGATAACATCCACAAAACACCAATTTTACCAAATAAACTTTATTAAAACAGCTTTTGGTGGTTTAAAAAAAAAAAATTGTGACTATTAACTTTACAAAATGATAGAAACAACTTTTGGTGATTCCAAACAAAGTACTTGTGGTTACTGATTTTTCAAAAAGAAAAAGTATCTTTACAAAAAGCAAAAGTTACTTTATAATAGAAGATGCTAGCTTTTGCAAAAGTTTAAAACCACTTTTAGTGATTGATTCCATTTGTCTGCCCTAATCTGTTAACTCTTTAGCTATAAGAAGGATGCTCAGAATATTTTAAACTCAAGCTCTTTGGACAAACTTATTACTAGAATTAAAATGCTCTTTCTCTTTATCTTTTGTACTCTACCTCTTTTAACCTCTTCCCTTTCCACATTGTAAATCTCCTCTTTGTACTACTAAATTTTCAATAAATATAAATTTTATAATGGTCCATAATAATATCTCATTGAGAATTTCTTATTAAAAATAATAACCTGTACATAATTATAATATAACAAAATATAGTGTATGTTAAAAATACATTAGTGAGCTCAGAGTATCATTACATCATACATTATTAATTATCATTAGTATAACCAGGGTTCATTTCTTTGCATAATATTGGTTGTAAACTTTCATAATGATTTATAATCATGAGATCAATTAATTAATTAATACTTTATAAATACTATTTGTTTCTAAACCTTTTATTTAATAACAAAATACTTCAATTCTCATTAAATTTGGTACCCTTTAAGTATTTGTTATTCTTGGAGAAGAATAGTGTTGTAGAATTATCACATAAATTTTTAGCAACTTGATAATGACGTTGATAATGCCAAGTCTTAAAATAAAGTTCTACTATCATAATGTATGAATTATAATTTTAAATTATGCCACAAACTTTGCTTTTATAATGAATGAAGTAATGATAGACAAATTTTCATTATTCTAAAAAATTGCTCCTTTTTTTTAATAAGAATAGATAATTAAAAGTGCATTTTTTGTTATTAATGCATCCAACAAAATCTGAATATGAATATCTAATTACTTCTAAATAGTTGAATTTTTTTGTATATGAGTATGTAATTCTTTATTCCTTCAAGTACATCAATACTTTTTTTACAACTTTCTAATGATTCATTTTAAGATTACTTTTACACTTATTTAACATTTCAATTGCAAAATTGATATCCAATTTAGTACATGTTAGCAAATATGTTAAGCTACCAATAACAAAGACATATGGACTTGATGTCATCTCCTTACATTACATACTATTCTTGGAATATTGCATAAGACTGAATTTGTTACTTTTCTTTATAAGAATAACCTTAAGTGAAACCTTACTAATATTAAATTTCTTTAAAATTTTCTTAATATAATTATTTGGAGACAATCATCATTCATTATGATCTATTATGAAATATTTTTATACATATCATATAGAATGTCTTTCATATTTTTCATTATAAAATTCTTTTAGAGAAAATTTTTAATCTAACATAATATACTTAAAACATTAGCAACAAGTAACATATAGGACTAGAAAACAAATTTACTCTCACAAATCTTTTGGTATATAACACTAATCATCAATAATCTTTTTTGAATCTAAAAGATGTTATGATATCATTAAATTTAATATATTGTTGTTTCAATCCATATTTATCCTTTATTTTATATGCCATTTAATCTTTATCTTTAAAGAAAGAACTTTTAAGTTCATTCATGTAAAATTCCTTTTTAAAATTTCCATTAAGAAAGGTGATTTTTACATTCATGTAATGTAACTTCAAGTCATACTAAACTATTCATGTCATAGTCAAATTCAATACTTTTATGCTTGTCAAAACAAAACAAAATCTTTATTGATTTCAATATTAAAACTTAATTCTTATAAATAAACCACATAATCATTTGAAATAGTTGATCTCTTTTCTTTTTGAAATCTTTTTAATATGAACCCTTGTGGCTTATTTAGATTAATCAATTATGAGTTAATTTCTTTAAAGAGTGTTTATTCATCTAAATGTTCTTTAACTTTTAGAACAAAATTTGGTATTGTAGTGGGTAAAAGAATTATTATAAGTAAAGAGATATTTACACTACTTTCTTTTATATCCATATTTTGACATTTATTACTCACACCAACTTTACCATTTTTAATGAATCTTGCATTATTAGTTTTTACAATTTTTAAATTATGGTTATATCATTTAAAGTTCTTTAAGTAACTAATAAGGTAGTTACTGATCATTTAAAAGTTTAATTTTTTTTATGTAAATTCTTACTTTTGCTAAGTAACCCTAAATATTTAAGTGCCTTAAACCAGTTTTCCTTTATATCTACAATTCATTATGAGTACTTTGAACTATCTTATTAGGAACTTTATTTAACTAGTAATTTATACGTTTATAAAAATTTAGGTAAGAAGGAATTACTCATTATATTCCTAACCATATTCGTTAATGTCTAATTGTACTTTTCTATCACATTTTTTGCTAAAATGTATTTAATGTAGTTTATTAAACACATATATTATGACTTTTAACAAATTTCACAAATAGACCTAAATACTGCCCAAAATCATTATATTTTTTATAATATTTACCACCATTATAAGATCTTATGATCACTTTTTTCGCTTAATTGCTTATGACCTCCTTTATATATATCTTAATGGTATCTAATAATTAAGATTTTCATAAAGCAAATAGATATAACTATAATGTGAAAAATGTCTATAAAAGTGATGAAATAAAATTTTTCATTAAGAGCTACAACATTGAAAGGTTTGCAAATATTGGTATGTATAATTTTAAGAAGTTAGGTGTTTTTTATATTTTCTTTCATATTATGTTTAGTTTGCTTACACTTAATACAATCCATACATATTTTGAGATTAGCAAAATCTCAATTCGAAAGAATCTCATTTCTAATTTTACTAATTTTTTTTTAGATATATGATTCAAAACTTTATACTACAAGTAGAATTTTCATTTATTGTACTATGTTTAATTCCAATATTATAATGCACAGTAAATAATGATTCTTTTAAACTTTATTATGTTTTAGTTGATATAAAATATTAATAAGGATTCATTACAAAAATGTTTTTATTCTTATATTAATTAAAATAATTGAATTATAATGAATTCTTATATCATTATAAATGAATAGATAATTTTATTAAATCAAACCACAAAGTATTATGAGGAATTTTAATTAAATTTGATTCAAAACATACTAAGTTATTTAAGTTTTTGAATTGAGTTTTATATTTCAGGTAATTTTTCTGATAATGTTTAATCCTTTTTATAGAAATAAAGGTCATCACCCTTTTATTTCTTCTTTTCAACCTATGAAACATAAGTATGCTATTTCCTTTCTTAATTAGTTGACTTTCACTTTCATTCCTTTCCCACTTTTCTTATTCATGAGATTAATAAAGTGACTCACTTAATAAATCTAAAATAACTTATACTTAAGAGATAATAAGTTCAAAATGAGCTATACTAGAAAATAGTCATTTACCATTAATTTTAAAGTCATAAATTTTGTTGCAAAATTAGTCATCTTAATAATGTACTCTTATATAATTTGCAACCTAGTAAACTTTATGGTCATAAGTTCTATTATAAGAGTACTAGTAGGTGACTTGTCCCTAAAATGTAACTATTTTTCCACAAATTACAAATATTCTTTTGCATTTTCTATTTTTGAAATAGTTTTTCTTATTATTGTTGGTAACAATCACTTTCAAAAATATAAAATTTAATTTGTTATTTCATTCCCAAACCAATTAATGCAATTTCTCTTACTTATTACTTGAATCTATAATAGTAACATACTTATTCACTAATAGTGTAAGCTAACATTTATAGCACTTAAATAAACATTGACTTATGTCATTTTAAGAAGTTCAATCTTTAAATGAAACAATAATTGAAACACTTATAATTAATTATAAATCATATAAGACAATTAGAATATATTATCTTTCTCTTTTAATAAATCTTACAATCCTTTATCATAAGTATTAACATTAACTTTAATAAATAATTAAATATTTTCAATCAAATATATTTGATATCTTTAGATAAATAAATATATTTAACCAAAAATATTAATATATCTCAATTATATTATTAATAATAGAATAATAATTTACTTTTAGGTAATTTCTTAAATTCTAATAGTTAATAATGTTAATTTATCCAATCAGTTTTCATTCATAAGTATTTTCTTTAAAATTATGGATAAATGGTTTATCTATATGTGTCATTGAACATATTAATTTGGTTACTTTGTTGATTAATAAACTATAACAATAATGTACACATGTTAGGTCAAACATTTTAGTTTGGTCATTTTAGTGATAATAAAACTATAATTATAATATATGTATGACTTAGGTGTACTAGTTTGTTCACTTTGGTAACTAACAAACTATAACCTTAATTCATGCATATAAAAATATAGCTCAATATAATATTCAAATCCATGGGTCATTATGCATAAGATTATAAATAACATTCATGCATCATAGTACTTATATGCATTTAAACATGTTTATAATTGCGTAGTATGTACCATAATTAATTTTTAAATCAACATCAAAGAAATTGAAACATATTTTATGACCATTGACATAATTAACTCATACTTTATGGCTAACAATCGAAATATAATGAACCAAAACATAGTGGTTATTTATCTATTTATTTAAATAATAGCGGAACTGATTTTGCTAGTTCCTTTGGCAAACAAGGAATTTCAAATTCTTTAGTCTATAATTCTTTATTGGACATTGCACAGCATGATGTAAAGCCAATATTGTAAATTTCTTTTCTCACTGATTAAGTGCCTTAGTTAAACAATTCTATGACCCTTTTAATTGCCTCATTATTACCATATGGTATTCCAAGACATTCTTTTTTTTTTTTTTCTTTTCTTGTAAGAGCCTAACAATTAATCATAAACTAACATAAAACCTTATTATTTTCATAGGGTCAAAGAACAATCATTAATCAAATATACACATTTTTTATTATACATAGAAAATATTTAATTATAAAACATATGCTCAAATACTAGTTGTTAGATTTTTTAATAAATTTATCATCATAAATATTAACTTTTTGGGATCTTAAAATTGAATATATACATGTAAATAATATTGTAAATAATATACTTAAATTTGAAAAAACTAAAATCATTAATACATTTAAAAAGTTGTCTTATTCTAATAACTAATTTCTCTTTCCTAACTTTTACTGTAATCACATATTTTTAAATAGAATTTTCTTATATAATAAAAAAAGAGAGAATTGATTATATATATATATATATATATATATATCCACTTAATATTGTATAATTTAAATTAAGTATATTCATCAATACTTATATTATATTCAAAATTATTATCTTTAATAGTACAATAATATACAAAATTATTTTTTATTAATTGAGTTACATTATAATTGAATTCTTAATAAGAATAATACTTGGAAATATTATAATATTACTAATTGGAAAATTCTAATAATTGATCCTTTTATTTTTTTCTCTCTACACAATGACAACATGATTACAACAAATTTACAAATGCAGTAACTAGGAAGAGTTTTCCTTGGTTATATTAGAATGGTTAATGTTGTTTTATTTCATTCTTCCTATGGTGTCAACAAGCATCCTTTTTTTTTTTTCATATATAAGAGTGTTATTAGTGGAAATGTTAACAACTATAAAAAAATTTACAAATATGTTTTTCTTTAGTAAGATTTCTACTTTACCAACTTTGGCTTCCAATTAAAAAAATAAATAATAAAATCTCTCTTCATTATAGCCAAGTGAGTACTTAAGATTATGATACATGACAAGATAGACATACTTTGTGTTTGTCCATATAATGCATCTCCTTCTCAAAAGAAATAATGCCCACTCTCTTTCTCCTAAATTTCATAATTATTAGCTCAAAAATGCAATTTTTAGGACAATGATAAGTTAAATCCTTATGAATTAGGTATCAAATTGTGATTATTTGTATTAGATTTTGAATTCAAAAGACGTTTAATTGCAATTTGTGTGTTATGACAAGTTTTGAATATTTTTAAGGAATTGCTATAAAATTTTAAATTTTCTATCATAGATTATCATTTGTATTCACGATGCCTAATCCAATTGAAGGAGATGAACTCAAGTTATGGCAAATTTTGAGGCATCAAACATAATTGACGAGCCATTTTTTACTGTAATTGGAGAAGTAAAAAGTGTACGGCTCTAGTGAAAAGATTAGCAACTTCTTTCTAATCTTCCTAAAGAGCTTACCTATTTTCAAAGAGTTACTTTTCTAATAGAAGTTTCTTTTCCAACGTTGACATCAATTTTAAGCTTTTATGATCTACTTGAAAGAATGCAATGTACAATCAAGAGCAAATTGTTGCCATAATTTAAGAAGGGTGAACACAAAATGGTTGAACTTACAAGTTCATATTTAAAAATGGTGACGATATTTGACTATACCTATTAGTAATGATTAATATGGACCAAATGTTGTGAATATAAGAATGATTCAACTTAATATGCTTTGAATTTATTATTAATATTGCTTATTTGATATTTAAAAATTACTATTAGTTTTATAGTTGGAAACATATTCATCATGAAATATTTAAACATCATTATAATCAAAATTTCTTAAAAAATAATGATCAAATATATATAACAAGTATCAACACCCACGCAACGCCCGAACATGAATCAAGTGTGTGTGTGTGTGTGTGTGTGTGTGTGTGTGTGTGTGTGTGTGTGTGTGTGTGTGTGTAAGTCAATTCCTTAATATCATAAAATTATAATATTTGTATATATATATATCGATAGATGTATATGCTTGAAGAAAATGAGTCTTAAAGTTGAACCTAGAGGTGTCAAAACGGGTTGTTGAGTCAGGTGTAAATTTTTTTAAGGTTGACCCATTACTTTCTTTTTAAAATAAATGAATTTTTGTTGCACGTCCTCAAAAGCAGTGCAAAGGAGAGAGGGAGCAAGAGCTGGGAGAATACCAGGGCTTAAAGATGGAGGAACCAAATGGAAGATTGGAATCGAAGAACGCAAAGGAGATTGAAGATGAAGAAAACCTAAAATGGTGCTTTTTGACTTTTGTTAATATTTAATTTTTAAAACAAAAAAACCAAGTGACCCTATAGGTCACCCCGAGACTTGACCCAATCCAAAATATTTCGAGTCATTTGGATTCGGGTCAGTATATTTCGGGTCATTTTTTGAGTGAGTTCAAATTGACCCGTTGAATTGGATCAAAATTTGACAACTCTAGTTGAACTTGATATATTTGCTACTTTGGAATAAATGATACCATTTCTCCGATGTACCCAGGTCCTCAGGATTTTTTCATGATTTCGATTCTTGCTCCATCTTCCCATTTACCAGCTACAAAATACATGTTAGATAATAGAACATAAGGCACAAAATTCCAATGTTCCGATTCAAAGAACATTTTTATTGCCTTCTACGCACCCACTTCCCCCAGTTCTAACTTTCTATGTACTCAACATGCATTAAGAAAGGCCTTCCATACTGATAAAACTGGTTCTATAACCATTTTATTAAGTGATTCCTTGGCCTCAACAATTGTTCTCGAGTGCCCCATGGGGTTTAATCATACCTGTCAGGACCTGGTTTAACCTAGCATACCCTATCCATTGATTCAAGGGAGAGGCAACCTTTTTTTCCAAGAACAGCGTGGCTGCAAGCAAATATAAGCTCATAAATCTAAGGAACCCGGGTCTCGTGCCAGCAATAACGATTTGATCATAAAAATGTAGCGAATCCCTCCCTTTTGCCTCTGTTCTAGTATCCAACTATTTAAGTCGTCCAACCAATCGATGATGGCCTGAATCCTCATACAATCAAAAGACATGATTGGCATGTGCTATTACCCCACATTTGGCATATAATGTCACGAGAGAGAGTCCTTGACTAGTAAGGATGTGTAATGGGTTTGGCTTTTTGTCCCTTCAATCGCATTTACTAAGAATGCAGAAGCTTCATTAAATTGCTCTCATTTGGTATAACTGATCTCTATCGAGTTATTTATCCAACAATTAGTCAACTTTATTTAGGCGAGTTTTAAGAACTCAATTTGATTCATTTGACTCTCAAATGATCAAACCCTATTGAAATTATGCTTTTCCATACAATAAAATTATGCATCAAGTTTGTTTGTTTGTTTGATGAAAAGGGTGGCTAGACAATTTCATAATTTCAAATCATGCAAAATCGCCCCCTTATTTATGCTTCAACCATTTCTTTTTACCCTCAGATACTTGTTTGGCAAACTCGATTAAAATTTTGGGTGAAAATGGCCAGAACACATTGATTCTTGCAATTAGTAGTAAGAATCGCGATCATTTGAAAGTGTCTTGGCGAAAAATGGTTATTCTCACTTGGCAATGACCAACCTGACACCTAGATTCTGGATGTAAAATAATGATGATGAGTTTATATGTCCATTTGTGACAAGGTTTATTATTTCATGCTTGTTACAATATCAAAAAAAGGCTGATTACCTTGTTAAAATAATAATAATAATAAAATTAATGTAATTATTTTTCAATTAATTTTTTTATTTTGTTTGTTAAGAGATTACCATATAATGGAGATAATTTTTCATATTCTCATAAATCTCACATCTCCTTCTTATGATCTTATGTCTAAGATCTCAAAGATAGAAATCTAACTTATTAACTATTAGAGTGTCTGTTAAGAGACTTATTCAATTGAATTTAAGTGCAAAAGAAAAGAGTAATTGACAAATAAAAAAAATAAGGCTATGTAATTTTTTTATAAAATATTATCGAATATATGTGTTGTGATAGGCTTCCCAGTGAAGGGAGGAGTTTAGTGGATATAGAAAGGGGGTGTGACATTTAGTACTTTTGGTGGCGTGTTAGGATCACAAGGGCAAGTAGGGAGCATTGTAATACGTATATATTGATTTCGGATCCGCTAATAATTATTTTAGGTGTAATTAAAATACAATTAATGATTTGGTTTGTTACGTTTGGTGGTGGAGGTTACAACCAACTTAAACGTTTGTCACAAACAACAATACTACTATTTACTTTATTTTATTTTTATACTTTTTCTATCAATATTTTATTTTTTTCTCTCTTTTTATTTGTTACAAAAGTACACTCATCAAGTTTTTAGGGAGTATGAAAAAGTAGTAAAAAGGATCAATTTTTTTTTGGGGGGGGGGGATTAACATAATCTTGCACTTATAGACTTACCAAGGGTATCTCAAACTAATACTACTATGGAGAACTTTATGTCCCTTCATTTTCCCTTTTTTTGTCTTTTTTTCTTCCTTCTTCCTTTTTTTTTGGGCTCTCCTTTTTACATCCTTTTCTTTTTCCTTTTTTTTTTCTTTCTCGAATCTAAAATGCCTCCCCACAATTCTTTTATACCAAAAAATCTTAACCCCCCAAACAAACTCTACCTCTTTTTACACAAGCTATTTTAATGGTTGTTTTCCAAGATTTTGGCCTTAATCATAACTTTTAAGGGTGATTTCTAATGTGAATAACCGATATTTGGCTTTAAAAATGGTGTTTTTGGCTGTTTTTTTTTTTAATATTAGGTATGGTAGAGAGAGAGAACACGGCCATTAGCAACAAGGTGTTGTTGACCTTTTATCAATGCATGGAACATATTAATGAGCAGATTATTAGTACTAATCTTATGCTGCGACATTGGTTAAAAATGGCGTATGCAAGAGGTGGAGTGGACAGTGGTGTCAAACTCAAAGTTGATCATTGTCATCATATGACACCTATTTGGCTCATGAAGGGCATCATTGGACAAATCAACAACCAACAAGTCAAATGATACTAGTTTCATGTTGAGGTGGCATTGGTCAACGATATATGTGGTAATGATTTGGTGGCTAGCCTCGAGCTATTCATTAATTCTTATGTTTTTCAGTCTCTTTTTGACACATAACATCTAAAGACGTATAGATCAGCTTGAGAGGGCCTTGTAGGTGGTGTTAGTGTTGTTTTTTGGTGGCTAGTTATGGGGTCAACGAACTTTTAGTGAGCTCTTTAGGTGTATAATACCCTATTTTGGGTATGTTCTCCTCATTTCTAACTATGTATTTTTGTGAGTGTTTTCTTTCTTTCTTATTTTTTACAAATTTTCAATATGTGTTTATGAGTAAAAAAAATAACAAAATGTACTTATTATATACCTTTTCTTATGCGAGGATCTCTAATTAGAATGAAGAAAGGGTTATACTATTAAAGATAAGTGTTTTTTTTTTTTGGAGCTCTATTATTAAGTGTGTGGATATGTGTTGGTGTTGTTAGTTTGATTCTTTTCCTATTGTATATGGCATTTTTAGTGCCAAATTGACTGAAGCCTCCCTTTAATGATCACTGAAGCTCTTTTGAGTGGTAAAATAATGTCTTTTAATAGGATATTTGGCCATTAATACTTGGGTTTCGTTTTATTTCTTGGTTTGATCATGATTTTAAACTTAATTTGGATTACTTATGTGTGATTATATCATTAAAAGTGCAAATAAAAATAGAAGGGAAAATGAAAAGGTATCATGGTCTTGTTATAGGTACTTTTGTTCGTACCATTGTTAATTAGGAGGAGTAACTCCTCCTTTCAAATTGTTGCTTGCACATGTTTAATGTTCAATAATGATGCCTCTCTTTATTCCATTTTGCACTATTTTAAATGCTCGTAATTATACTCTTTGTAGGTTTTATTTAGGTACTAAAAAATGCCTCTAACTTTTTTTTCCCTCAATTAATGGGGTTTATTCACTTATTCTCTCATGCTCCTTTAATGAACTTTGTTGGCCCCTTCCCCCTCCTCTCTCATACTATTAATGCTGGTTCTTTTTATATTAAAGTTAGCCTGATTTCAGTTGTGGATCCTCGGTTGCTTTTTATTGGATAGTTTAGATTGAATTCCTTTTTGTTGATTGACTGATATTGATTCTCCTTTTTATTAATTTATTGAGAGCATTTTTGTATGTATTTAATATTTTACGAGCTTTTGACTTATAGGATTTACCCTTAGATTAGACAATTGGATCTTAAAAAAAGGGTTAGATTGATACTATTGTAGTTATATGTTTAGCCTAAGGTCTTTAAGAAGGAGAGGACCCCCTTTTATGGTTTAATAATGTAAATTATACCCAAAAGTAATATTTTTAACTTTAAATTTAGTATGGAGGCCACACGAGTTGCCAACTCTTTTTCTTAAGGGTGGGTTATACCTTGTACATTGGACTTTTAATTGTATATTGGACATTAATAGTAATTTAATTATTATTTTTTCATTTTTTAGTCTTGTTATTTTTTTGCCACTTTATTTTTCATGTCCAAATGAACAATTCATGATCCAATTATGTTATACATAGCTTATAAAATTAATCTTGCATAAAAGTGAATGAATGCAAGGTTTTAAGGGTAGACAAAATAGGAGTATAACAACTATCCCTTTTTGTGAGTTGTTTTGGTACAAAAAAACAAACAAAGATCTTTTTGGATCTCTATTTTGTTTGCCTTTTGAGTGTCTGTCCCATGATGTCTTTGTTCCAAACATGCTTGTTTAAGGTTGTACTCAAAATTAAGGAATAAACTAATTATATATATTGTGATGGCTCAAATTAGTAAACTACCATTTGCATGTTGAGGGCTACTTTGCTCATGAAGATTGTGTGAATGTCTTATTAAGGGGCTTATGATATTGCTAAACATTATGTTATTCTCCATTGGAGATTTTTTAATGTGCAATTAATAACTCTATTGAAGGGTTAATTTATATGATATATAAGGATTTTGTGATGCTCTTAGCTTAGTATAAATAGAGTTTTTAACCATTATTGTTAGTCAAAATTGTAGAAATATATTGATGTATCTTTCAACTTTGATTACGACAATTACATTACCCTCTTGTTTATGTCACTAATGCAAAATGCATTCTTAAGTATGCATAAAACTACTTTTAATTACCATTTATTGTGAAAATTTTTGAAATAAACTAAAATATTTCTTATACATGTAACAAATGAATACATTATCCTCTTAATCAAGTTGCCAATGCAAGACACATTCTTAAAATTTGTACAAAATTGCTCTCAATTACCGTTTACAGTTAAAATTCCAAAAATATGTTGCATTGTGGCCCATACTTGTTCAAAATGATTGCATTACCCTTTTAATCAGGTCATTAATGCAAGACACATTCTCAAACTTTACACAAAATTACTCCCATTTGTCATTGACAATTGAAATTTTAGAAGTACATTAACATATGATTTGTACTTATTCAAAATGGTTGCATTACTCTTTCACTTGGGTCACTAATGCTAGGCATATTCTTAAACTTTGCACATAATTTCATTTATAGTTGAAATTTTAGAAGTAGGTTTATATGTGCTCTGAACTTGCTTAAGATGGCTATATCACCCTTTTACTCGGGTCACACATGTGAAGTATACTCAAACTTGTCTAAAATTACTTTTAATTGCCATTTACAATTGAAATTTCAAAAGTAAGTTGACATATGGTCTAAATTCACTCAAAATGACTACATTACCCTTTTACTTGGGTCATAAATACAAAACATACTCAAGCTTGTTCAAAGCTACTATTATGGTATAATTTCATTAGTTATGGTTGTTCACACATGCTTATATTGGTGCAATGTTATTGAAGGTTTGCTTTTCTTAATCTTTCCTTGTTATTTGCATTTCATCCCAAATGTTTTTATGGAGAACACTATTGTCTAGGAATCTTTACTAGTTTTGACTTATCATAATCAATATTCTTTCCTTACTTTGGGACTTCTCACTTTTGCCATACCTTTTGATTTTACTTTGCCCTATTTTCAATTTTAATTTATTGTTTAAAGCCTTTATGGCTTGTAACATGTCATGCAAGTGGAAATTTTCCCATTTTTTACATGTTCTTTAGCTTTTCTCTCAATTAAAGGGATCTTTATTTTATCTCTCAAGTTACTTATTGACTATACCTAGTATAATTAGAATCATAACAAAATACTTCTTTTTATTTGCTTTTAGGAGAATCATCTTACTTTAGAGAGATGGAGACATTCCTTGTGTCATGATATTGGAGTTAATGCCCATATCCAATTTCTTATAAAATCTTAAGATTTTTTCGCTGGAACATGCCTAACTTGCTGGTTTGTTGTTTTAGTGTCATGAGGAATCTCGAATCAATGATTCATTCTTACTAGTTAGTGCTACCTAAGGGCTTCGAGCATGTCATTAAGAAAAGCTCCTCATACATATGAGAGTTTAAGTAAAGAAATATAATCTATACTATGTTTATTTTTAAAGTGCCTATTGACACATATCAGCCAAATAAATATAATCACATCAATAACATTCATGTCAGGGTTTAAAAGAAAACTATTATTTATAGGACAATTAGTTTATAGGTGGTAATCAAAGAGAGTAATGTAGAGTGACAAAAGATTATGAGGCTAGTGTTGCGAAGGCTAATAGAGAGCGATAACATAGCTAATAGCTTGGCCTAAGTCTAGTTTGAATGCCTGATTAGGGATCTTTTCAACATTATTTAGATGCCTCATGCATGCAAACCCTATTTGTGTGATTATGTCTTACATCCTTTTTAGTCTCATTCATAATGCTTCTATCTTTGACTGACATTCGATTATTAGTTCATTTCAATCTTAGTTGATGTTTAGGAAAAATATTTTCTAATTGTATCTGAATTGATAAGAAGTGACATGTCTTTGTCATCCATATTTGTCAAAATTAGTACTTTACCTAAGAATGCCTATTTTATAACATATAGACCTTTATAATTTGGTGCCCACTTGCCCTTTAGGTCATTTTGATTTAGTGGGATCTATTTTAGGACTAATTCTCTTTCTTTGAAGTATCTAATGTGCATTTTCTTTTAATGTGCTCATCTCATTCAGATTTAGTATAATTGTTCATGGTAGATAACACTTAGCCTCTTTTCTTTAATGATATTTAATTACTTATATCTAATTAATTTTCTTTCCATCCAAACTCTTAAGGAAGGAATTTAGACTTCTATTAGTATAGTGGTGCAATATACATACAATACAAATGACAACATCTCATGTTAATCTTTGTAAGTAAATGCCATTTTTTTAATAATTTACTTGAGATTTTTGTTTGCTACATCAACTACCCCATTCATCTTTGATTTGTATGGGAATGAGTTATGATACTTAATTTTAAACTAATTGCAAAGGTTTGTCATCATTTTGTTAATTGTATTAGCGACATTATCTATAATCAGCCATTCTAACACACCATAATGACATATAATGTCTTTTTTTTGTAAACTTAATAACCACTTTACGGCTGACACTGACATAAAATGCTACTTCAATGCATTTTATGGAGTATTTAGTTACCACAAGGATAAATCGATGCCTATTAGATACTTTTGGTATAATAGGACCAATCATATCCATTCCCTCATGTAAAGAATGACTATAGGGATGCATCACATGCAATGGAGCAAATGTTACATGTATTTGACACTTATGGCATTTTTAGGCATGCCAAAAACATTTTAATTCCATGGTTAACCAATAATATCCTACTCTTAAGATCATTAGAGAGGCCATCAACATGTAACTTGCATAAACCCTCATACACTTCTTTCATAATTATTTCTAAGTCATAGTTATGCTTGTAGAGAATATCTCTGTTGAGGAAGAAATTCATTGCTAACCTTTGTAAAGTTTTTTTTTTTTATCATTTTCATTTACACCTTTAAGATATTATTGGGCTTTAAGGTAATGCGTTATGTCATAATACTATGGCTTGCGATCTGCCTCCCCTTCTATATGCATGCAATAAGTTGGAGTGTGATGGATATTAACATGGATCATTATGGCATTAGCTTCAAAATTGGCTTTGTACATTGCTGCCAAAGTTGCCAAAGTATAAAAAATCTGATTGTTTTCTTGAGGCATACGGTGAAAAGTGATATAATCGAATTGCACCACCAATTCCTTAATGTATTGGTGATAAAGAATAAGCATATGATCTTGCATTTCCCACTCACCCTGTAATTAGTAGGTGACCAATGCTAAGTTATATATATTTAAGATTTTTAGATTTCATTTCCAAGCCATATGGTAAACCTATAACATATGTTTTGTATTTTGCTACGTTGTTGGTGCATTTGAATCATAGTTTTGCTATGATTAGATATTGTTTACCTTTCAGAGAAATGATGACTATTTCAATTCCATGCACCAATGCATTAAATGCCTTATCAAATCACATTTTCCATTCATTTGATGCCTCTTTGTTGTCCTTCTGAGTTTGATTTATGGCTAAGATTTCTTTATCCAAATAATCAAATTACATTGGCTTATACTTAAAAATGACTCGATTTGCTAGAAAATCTGTCGTCATGTTACTTTTGACAACTTTACAATTAACATATTGAATGTTATATTTTAATAAGAAGATATGCCAATAGGTAACCTATTCCAACAATGCAGTGCTTTCTAAGATGTATTTAAGGTGATCATTTTTACTAATAAACCAAATTGTATGATACAATATATATTATGGAAGTCAATATATTGCTCATGCCAAAGTGTAACAAATTCTCTCTAAATATGAATGTCGAGTCTTATGATCAATGAATTTCTTACTAAGGTAATAAAAAACCTTTTCCTTTCTGTTTGTTTTATTATATTGTCCTAAGACATAACTCATGCATCATTCTTCTATGATGAAATACAATATGAGTGGTCTATATGAAACTGACAACACTAAAATTAGAGGGTTAAAAAGATAAATCTTGATCTTGTCAAAAGCTTTTTGACATTAATCATCCCATTACCTTGGATTGCTTTTTTATAGCATTTTAAATGTAGTCTTGCATGTTACAATTAGTTAGGATATAAATTTGGCAATATAATTAATCATTTCTAAAAATCCCCACACATCTTTTAGTGTAAAAGGTGTGGACATTTTTTATATGATTTTAATTTTATTGAGATTGATTTTAAGGCCCCACTAACTTATTATAAAGCCTAAAAGTTCATTTGGCTGAATTGAGTTTAAGTTGAAACTTCTTAATCCATTAAATAACTTTTTGAGGACTACTAAATGATCTTAGCCTACTTAGGATTTGACAATCGTGCCATTAATATAGACCTTAATCTCTTTATCCATCATATCATAAAATAAGGTGTCCATTGCTTGCTAATAGGTGACACCTATATTCTTGAGGTCAAATGACATGACTTTGTAGTAAAAGGTGCCCTACATTATGATGAATGTTGTTTTGTCCATATCTTCATGTGCCATCTTAATCTAATTTTTGCCTGAGAATGTGTTTGTGAAGGAAAATATTGAATGGCCAACCATGTTATGTACAAGGATGTTAATATGTGGCAAGGGAAAGATATCTTATAAGCTTGCTTTATTCACCTGTAGTCCACGTATATACAGACCTTGCCATCCTTTTTTTGGCACTAATATGATATTAGCTACCTATTTTAGATAATTTGCTACCTAAAGAAAGCCTACATCTAACTACTTTTTAATTTCCTCCTTGATTTTTATCAAAGACATCAAGTTTCATTTTTCTGAGTTTCCATCATATGGGTTTACATTATGGTTTTAGAAAGAGTCTCTACACCATTATATTAAGTGTTCAAGTTTGGCATGTCTTAGTGTGACTAGGCAAACATATCTACATATTTTTCAAACAATTGAATCATACTTTGTATATCCTCTAGAGAAAGTGTTGTGTTGATTTTGACTTCTATGGACCTTTTGTAGTGCCCAAGTTAATCATCTCAACTAACTATTTCTCAATTATGGATTGCCTTTCTTCTTGATTAATCAAGTGTTAGAGATCTAACGAGATTTCTTCACTTTTGAGATCATCTTGGGTTAATACATCAAGGATACATTCAAATTTTGCCTCAAAGCTAGTATTGGCTAAACTATCGATTTCGCCTTCAGACATCCTAAATAACAGATAAAAAATTATAAGAAATGAAAGGGTACTATTATGATGGGTTATGTATGTAAAAGCATATAGTAGTTAAAATGATAGAATTAGGATTATAAGTGCAAGTGACATAAATATATGTTACTAGCTAACATATAGTAAAAGACTACCTAATTATTACATAGCTACCATTGAATGTCATAGGCTCAACAGTAGAGGAATTTATGCTATATTACTTTGCAAGAGGCTTAAGTGATTAAAGAATCTCCTAAGCTTGCTAGTTGCTTGAGAAAGTGCTAAGGTTACATGGCTAAATCAATGGAACTTGAGAAGACTTTTCTTCCTCCTTTTTAGAGATCATATGGATCTTTAATACACTTAGTTGGATAATAGTTTTGGTTGGTACATTGCATTAATCATGGGTTAGATTGATGAACCCTTAACTCTTGAAATAGCGAGTTAAAGGAAGTAGAAGCTTGATTACCTCATCTTCCAAGCATCATTAAGCAATATCACCTTGGTTAGGTTAGTATCTAATTTTGAAGTAGTCTTATTATCCATTGGATTGTATAAGAGTGGAGTGGTTATGTCCTGTAAGTGCTTTCTAATTCCTTTGCTTGGGTTGTAACCATTCTTCATTGTTACTTTGGCCACTTTTAGCAATGCTTTAAATGGCTAGAGCAGTATCTTTAGGAACAACTCTTTTGACTAAGGTATCGCATTCGTAATTTCAAATGATTGAAATGTATATTCTAATACTTCTCTAGTTGTCTCAACATAAGGCATTCTTACTAATCTAAAGATAAGTAAGTCATACTTTACCTAGATTTTTATCAATTGATCGCCTGTGATGAATTTCACCTTTTACTATAAGGTAAAGGGAACTATAAGTAGTCTTAATGTCTATGACCTAGAAAGGCAAGTTAAAAGTACATGGTCCTACCTATATTAAGAGCTTAATGGTTCTTATGACTTTGTACTTTGTACCATCATATGACTTGGTGTTATGATAGTAATATCAATTGGCAACTGCTTTAGCATATCCATAGGTATAACATTTAAAGATGATCTAGTATTAATGAGGACATGGGACATATTACAACAATGGATGGAAAAGGATTGAAAAGTGTAATGCTTTGGTATAATTATGCCCCTTAATAGTAATCTATTTGTCTAAGAATAAAATGCAATTACTTGTCATAATGTTGTTAATGATATAGTTAAAGTTAGCTAAAGAAATGTCAAACGTGACATATGCTTGGTTAAGAATATGCAACAAGGATTTTCAATGAGACTTAGAGTTCATTAGTAGAGAGAGAATTGAGATTTTGGTTAGTGTTCAACTGAGCTGCTTGATTACACTATACTTACTCTACTTAATGTATTTAAGGAACATCGTGTCATCTTTATTGGCAGCATTTTCCTTGGGCTTTAGATTATGTGTGGTAAAGGACTATACCCTTTTTACATTTTACAAAGGGATTTCTTTAACATTATTCGAGATTACAATGACCTTCTCTTTCTTTTATTTGAACTTTTTCATGTATTTTGGTGTATACCATCTCTTACTTAGGTGATACCTCTGATTTTACAATGTCAGATGTTATGATGGGAACTAACTCCAGTGCCAACATGTGATCATAATAGTTTAACTAACAGTTGTAGTCTTATTAGATTACCTTATTACTTTAATAAGAGTAATATAGTGGGCCAAAGTGGTTGAGCAAAATATTTTTGGTAATGTCAAGTTTCTTTGATGTTAAGGGGGTAAGCATTTATAGGCTAGTGTCCTAATTTTTACCATGCCAATTTTAAGGAAACAAGGATTTGATTGTGCATAATCATTATTTAGTTATTCCTCAATTTGATTCATTGCTTGTGATCAGAAAGAGGATTAGTGCTATTATCAAGCTTCTTTTTAGCTTTTAAGAAGTTAAACCATACTTCATCCCGTAGCTCTTAGACTTTACATTTAGGGGTCTAACAATTGTTAGTTAAATGTTTGATTTGTCTGGTATGATACTTGTATTTGGAGTTAAGATCATACCAATAAGGATATAGTGATTTCAACTATTCTCAAGATATTATAGTAACTAAATCAACGAACCTTCTTAATGCACTTCTTACTATTTTATTATAATAAGGAGCTTTTAAGGTGCTAACAAAAGTGGAGACCAATTCCTTTTCCAACAATAATGGTTAAACTTGGAAAGCCACATTATGCCATTATTATAACTATTGCTTGAAAATTTCTTTAAGTTTCTTTTTCATGGTCTGAAGATCTATTCTAGTGGGTTCCAATTTAAAGGTATACTTAAATCTAACTTTAAAAGTAGTTGTTAAATCTTTCCATGTTCTAACATTTCCTTAGTCTTACTTAATGTACAATGGAAGGCCATACCCATTAGGTTGTTATGAAAACAATGCATTAAGAGTTTCTCATTATAAATATATGTCATCATTTTTTTGGATATACATGGTTAAGTGATCTAAAGGGGGTCCTATATCATCATACTATTCAAATTCTAGAACCTTAAATTTTGGCAAAAGCATTATATCTTCAATTAAACAGAGATTTAATGCACATAAAAGAGTGTGCACATCGTACCTTTTGATGGCTCTAATTTTGTTTTGTGAAAGATTGATCATCTATTCCATAAAATTATTTGTACTTCCAACATTTTCATCCTTTAATTCAGGAGTGATTTTAAGCTCATTAAGTTAACATCAATAGGGTAAGGTGTTGAAGTGACATCTAATGCATATATTTAAGCACACAGTGATTCCATAGTTATTATTTGTGTTGAAGAAGGATGCACAACTAACTGAGAATAGATGAAAGGTCATGGAGAAGCTCCTAATACTGGGGTTAAAGTAGGAAAACTCTCCTAAAGTATAATATCTCCCATGACCATCTTTCCTTTAGTAAATGTCGAGGCTATATACTATATTTGCTCCCTTAATTCCTTCACTAAGGCCTAAATCTCATCTATGCAAATGCTAATTCTTTGACTTTGTCCTTCATTCCTTTCATACGAGATTAAGTTAAGATTGTACGTCTTGCCCATTATGAGCTCCTTATTATTCACTTCATTATGCCTTTATTATTTTATAATCTTAAAAAAAGTAATTGCATCTATAATATTTATAAATGATATGCTTGATGCATGAGATGCTTAAACATACACAAAAGGGACTTTATAATTAAATGATTTTATTCAATAGTAATAATAAATAGGAAAATAAAAGGGAATGTCATATTTTTTCTTCATCTTTCTAAAGCCTTGTTATAGTTAAGGTTGTTTCTTCTTTCTAACCCTAGACAAAATACTTCTCATCATTGCTCAAGTTATTTTCATCAATAATGGCCTTTAAATCATTAAAATTTAGATCAGTTTGTGTATGATAACGGAGTTGTTGATGATACAAGTATCAAAAATAATGATAAGGAAACACCTCACTATTTAACTCAATATGTCTGTTGTAATGATAAGTGTCATCTTGGAAAATAGCCTAAAGAGAAGCATCCAAATTCATATTGTTGTATTCATAGAGGATGGTTTTGGCATCTCTTTAAGAGATTAGATTGGTATAAGAATTAGTTAAGACATTAAGAAGAATGTTAATGATCTTCTAAATGAATGGGCTGATACCCATTCTGGTTTCCTTATTTTGGATCCACATATTTAAATAAAGATGGAAAATGCAAAAGATGAATGGAGAGTCTTTAAGACTATTGATGATCTTCGATTCTAAAAAGAAGCTAAAGGCTTAAACCATTTGTACAGTGAAGATTAAGCCCCTAAATTTTGCTCCCAATATCTCGTAAAAATATTAACCTATAACTGATATATTAACATGCCAACTGAGTATTTCTTGGCAAGGTACATAAGCAAACAAAGAGCCTCTTTAAGGAAATTTCTAAAGTGCCTTGGGGGAATAAATAAGTAATTTATGATAAGGTACTGTGAATGCTATTTTATAAACTTAAAAGGAGCATTAACAATTCCATAATGCTTAAGAAGGAGCCTTTATAACTAATGTATCATGAAGGTTTCATATCTTTGGAAGATATTCCTGGCAATTACTTCTACCAACACCATTAGTAGGATGTTTGTAATATTAGGTAGAGAGGGGCTTTGTTTGTTATTAGCAAGGTCAGTCCCTAATGACTTAGAAGAGTTATCTTCCTCTTCAAAATTAGACTTTAGATCCTTGAGTTTTGGGACATAAAAGATTGTGAGCAGATGAGAGGGACTTGTCATGGTTTCATAGTAAGAAAGTCAATGTTTACCTATTTCATGAGGTTAGATGTCAAAATGCATTGCCTGAAGTAAAACTGGTGTTATAGCCACTTTCCTTATCATTACTTTTCCTTTTAGAAATAATTAAAATCTTACACACTCATACATAGTGTGTGATTCAATCCCATTTCACCTGCAATGAGCATTAAACCCTTCTATCAGGAAAAAGGACATATTTTTAATTATGTAGGAAAAGTACATCTCATAATAAATATGATTAGCAATTATCATTTAAGCTTTTAATATGCATGTTTAAGCAATTTTGTACAAGGATGTCGTGATATGCATGTGGACACCATTCTCCTCGTATAACATTAACTATTGTAACAAACCATACATTAAAAGAGGTTAAAGGATAAAAAAGTCTGCCCCTCTTTTTTATTATAAGATAAAAAATAAAGGGACATTTTTAGATTAAGTTGATTGCAAGCTAAGGGATATCTTCCTTCACCAATATTTACAATTCAAAAGGCTAAAATGAATTTGGTGTCATACAAAGTAGTGACTATAACTTAGGTTTTTACATAAAACAAGCAATGAACTCATAATGATTAAAGGACTTTTTAAGAAAAAGACCAAGGTGCTCATCGAATGGATGCAATGGCAGGATCTTAGCTCGCAACTCTTTGGCCTTATCTATCATGCCCTTTTAATCTACCGTAATATCTTGAATTCTTACCTATAATGGAGAGTTATTAGCTATTAAAGTTGGGTGGTCAATTCCTAGATTTTGGTGTCTCGAGCTCTTACATATTATGTCAGGCTTTAATTATCTTAAGTGAGCAAATCCACTTATTATGCCAAATTTCAATTTTCCTAAGAAAGTTGATTCAATTTTCCTAAGAAAGTTGATTCAATTTTTGTGTCACACTTTGATTTTCTTCTATGAGTAGATTTGTTCGTATGATGTAATCCTCTTGTTCTGTAAAAAGCATAACATTGGTATCAACTAATTGTTCCCAAAGGTAAGCATTTTCTTGTTAAAGAACTTTATTCCAATTTAATATGAATTGAAGGAAATTTTGTAGTTTACCTTGATCTAGTCTCATTGCCTTCACATTTTGGAGTGCTTATTTTGCTTTTGAAAACTAAGAGGTTAATTCTTCATTTATTCTTTGAGATATGTCTAACTCTTAAAGAAGCTAGTTGATATAAAAACTTTAATTCAGGTTTTCTGGAGAGTTTACCTCGTCATAACATATAAAAGTGATATCCTTTAATATCATGAAATTGGGTTTGTTTAAGCCTAACAAATAAGGCAAATGAACATCTTTAATTGTAGCTTTTCCTTGGGAGACAACATGACTTGCTAACCCATCAGAGATGTAGATTTCATCGCCTCGAGTTATACACACAACTCATATTACTTTGATATAAAGTACTTAAAGTGTGCATATGTAGGTTTTATAACATGATTTCATGCTTGAATGATGGGACAAAGATGTTTATGACTATTAGAACTACTATAATTACAATAGGCATCTTTCATTTGCTTGTTGAATGTAACAAATTTCTTTGACTCTTTTCTTTTTATTGCTTTTGTATAGGAGTAAGCAATCACTCCTGTTATATTGATTAGGAGAACCCATAAGTATAGCCCGCACCTATACAAGATTAGGTCTATACTTAGCCATTTGGCATGTAATCAAAAATTCTGCTCTTAAAAATGGGTTATCCATTTCAAAATATTTTTCATATATAACTATTTAATTTTGTTGAATTCTTTGAGTAAGGGGATATATCCTTTTGACATATAGGCTAAGTAAACTTATAAAGAGGTATATTTATATGACTTATAAGCCACATATATAATAGAGCTAAATTGCCTCTTTCCTTAAATTCAGTAATAATTCAAGAATAGGATCATTTCAACAATTATGGCTAAAATTGGATTAATCTTAACATTTTCTCATCTTATGGAAGAATTCAATGACATGTTTCTGGACATGCCTTATGACTTTAAGAAATAACATCAACTTATAATTAAGTAATACTATATGAGCGAACTTTGCCTTAAGATGTTTTATCATGTGTTTAATAATATGGTCAGCTAAAATGCACTCTTTTTGGTGTTACCCCTTGGTCATAATATGAATCTCCCTTTACTCTAAATCAATTAATTTTGACAACTTGTTTACATGATAGGTGTTAAGGCCTAGAGAACACACATCTTGACCTAGGGTACTTGGCAAGTTTAGCAAGTTCTTGATTTCTTTTATCAAAGAGACTATGTTTACATTTGGGAAGATGAAGTATTGCTAGCTAGATCCTAACATCTAATAAGTAACTGATGTCGCCGTAAATTTCTTGAAAGGCATGTCTCTTGCTAAGGTTCCAAATGTTCTAGATCTATTTAAGGATTTAATTGCTTAAGGCTAAAATTCCTCAAGATCTTCATAAGTTCTAAGGAAGGGCAATCTCTTACCT
This sequence comes from Bruguiera gymnorhiza, assembly GCA_020883675.1. Taxonomy (NCBI): domain Eukaryota; kingdom Viridiplantae; phylum Streptophyta; class Magnoliopsida; order Malpighiales; family Rhizophoraceae; genus Bruguiera; species Bruguiera gymnorhiza. Next base: position 1,334,052 of record JAIRCJ010001055.1, on the reverse strand, counting down.
ACCTTTGAAGTTCTTTAAAGTATGTTTTAACATGACTATAAGTGTGTTCGGTGATAATGATATTGACTAGATATGTGTTTCAAAACAATAACTAGCACTTTAAGAGGTGAATAATGCTTAAAATGAATGGTGTGAGATGGCATAAAAAAAAGTCACAAAAGAAAAATGTGTTAGTACAAGAAGAAATAAATATAAAGCATAAGTTATGAAGTAACTTAATAAAACTATAAATAAAAAAATGCATGATGTGATGATCAAAATAGGGATAATTTAAGTTTCTTATCTTATAAAGGATAAATCTAATGGGTGTATGACTCTTCTGATATAATGAGTGTGTAATTTAACAAATCTAAACTAGGCCAAAGGTCCCTAAAGGGTTCCTTCTCTTGCCATTTAAGGCTTAAGCAGGAAGTTTAAGTGAGAGATTTTAGGGCTATCCTATGTAAAAGCCATAGGCTTCACGAAGGACATATACTCTCTCTCATCTAAGATAGAAAGGTTATAAGGCAAGTTTCAGACCTTTATAAGTGTGTGCAGTCAAGGTTATGATGCAAATGACAACCATAAACATTCAAATGAGAGAGATAAATAAGTAAAATATTAGGTAAGGAATAAACAAAATCATAAAAACAAGTTAGAGTAGCTTATCTCTTAAAAAAATCTCCTAAGAAGTCATTAACTTATTATGATAGGCTTCTTGGTGAGGGGAGGAGCTTAGCTGATGCAGAAGGGGGGCATGGCTTTTAGTGCCTTTAATGAAGTGTTAGGATCGTTGGGTTAGCAAAGGAGCATTATAATACGTGTATGTTGACTTTAGAGATACCACTAATCATTTTAGGTGCGATTGAAACACCATAAGTGATTTGATATATTTACCAAGATATGTTGAAGTTCGAGAGTATGGTTATATTTGGCAAAAACTGCAATTAACCCAAATGTTCATTGCAAGTGATAATATCATTATTCACTTGCTTTTATTCACCTTCATTTTTTATTTATTTTTTTTCTCTCTCTTTTTTATATTGGTCATAAAAGCATAATTATTAGTTCTTAAGGAAATTTAGATAGGTGATAAAAAGGATCATGATTTTTTTTTTTTAAGGATAAACATAATTTTGCACCTATAAGTTCACTTGCAATGTCTTAAACTAGTATTGCAACTAAGAACCTTGTATCTATTCATTTTTTTTTCTTTTTTCTTTTTTTTTCTTTCTTTAAAAGTTGCAATTGAGGTGTTTTTGAGCTTAAAATTATGAAAAACAGTCATTAAATGGCTTTTGTAAAAAGACAAAGAGTTTTTTTTAAGGGTTGAGTTTTTTTAGATAAAAGAATTATAAAGGGGCATTTTGGAGCCAAAAAAGAAAAGGAAAAAAGGAGGAAAAAGAAAAGGAGGAAAAGAGAAAAGTCCAAAAAAAAAAAGGAAGAAAAAAGAGGGGAAAAAAAAGGGAGGAAAATGAATAAATATAAAATTCTCGGTAATAATACTAGTTTGGGATGCTATAAGTGAGCTTATAGGTGCAAAATTATGTTTGGGAAAAAATAAAGAAAGGAAGAAAAAAGATAAAATGAATAGTGTAAAAGCTAAGATTTAACTTAAAAAATGGTGTTTTTGTCTTGTTTCTTAAACAGGGTATGGTAAAAAGAGAGAAAGAAAGGATGGTGGGACTGGCAATGAGGCATCATCAACCTTCAATCATTGTGTGGATCAATATAGATCTTATGTGTTAATAATGGCCAAACAACGTGTGCAAGAGGTGGAGTAGATGGTAACGTAAGACCTCAAGGTGACAATTGTCACCACACAACACCTAACAGGTCGAACGGTGTCAATTTCAAGTTAGGACAACATTGATTGGTGGAGCATACAATGATTAGCCTTGGGTTATTTGTTGGTTTCTGTGTTTTTTGGCCTCCTTTCGTCATATAGCCTATAATGATGCATAAATCAATATGAGAGAACCTTGTGGGTAATGTCAGTGTTGTTTTTTAATGGTCGACAGTGGTGTTAGCAAACTTTTAGTGAGCTCTTTTAGGGCATTTCAAGTATTTTCTTCCCTTTCTCACTACTTGTATATTTTTGTAAGTGTTTTCTTATTTTTTTATTTCAATTTTTCAATTTATGTTGATTAGAATAAAGGAGAAGCCTTATTATTAAAGATTAAGAGTTTTTTTTTTTTTTTGGCTAATTTGGTTATTGTGTGTGGTCATGTATTAGAGTTGCTAGTTTAGTTCTTTTCTTACTAAATATGGCATTATTAATGCCAAAGTAACTAAAACTTCCCGTTAATGATCACTAAAACTCCTCTGATGGGTGTAACAATATATTTTGATTGGACTTTTAGCCATTAATACTTGACTTTAATTTTATTTCTTATCTTGGTCATCATTTTAAACTTAATCTAGATTACTTATATGTAATTATATCCTTAAAAGTGCAAAGAAAAATAAAAAAGGAAATGAAAAAAAATATCATAGTCTTGTTATAAGTGCCTTTGTTCCTATCATCATTAATCAAAAGGAGTACCTCTTCCTTTCAAATTGTTACTTATATATGTTTGATGTTTGATAATGATGTCTCCTTTTATTCCATTATATACTATATTAAATGCTTCTAATTATGCCTGTTATTGGTTTTACTTAGGTACTGAAGAATGCTTCTTACTCTTTCTTTTTGTCTCTTAATTATAGGACATATTTACTCATTCTCTCATTCTCCTCGAACGGACTTTTGTTAGCCCCTCTCCCCTCCTCTCTCCTCCTAACCAATGCTAGTTCCTTTTATATTGAAATTGGCCTAATTTAGACCATTAATCTTTGGTTACTTTTTATTGGATGGTTCAAATTAACTTCTCATTTGTTAAATGGTTGAAATTGATTTTCCTTTTTGTTAAGCAACTGAGATCATTTTTGCATACATTAAACATTTTATGGGTATTTAACTTATAAAATTTGCACTTAAATTGGGTCATTAAATCTTAAATAGAGGGCTAAATTGATGTTACTACACTTAGATATTTAGCCTACACCTAGATATTTAGCTTGAGTCTTAGAGAATGGGAGGGCTTGCTTGGTGGTTCGATAATGCGAATTATACCCAAAAGTAATATTTTTAACTTTGAATTTAGTTTGAGGGCCACATGGGTTGCCGAATTTTTATTACAATGACAAGATATACCTTGTACATTGAACTTTTAACTGTATATTAGATATTAATAGTAATTCAATTTTTTTTTGTTTTTCATTCTTTTTATTTTTCGTACTATTTTATTTTCCACATCTAAATGAATAATCTACAATCCAATTGCATTATACATAGTCCACAAAATCAATCTTATATAAAAGTGAACAAATAAGAGATCTTAATAATTTATTTTGTATAAAATAAATATAATAACATAGAATAATGATGAAATAGAATTTTTCACCTTTATGTTTTATATTTATAATTGTAATTAGTTAATTAAATTAAGTGATAAAAAAATGAACTTAATGAATATTTTTAATCCATCAATTACTAGATTAAGTAAAATTTATACAAAAAAAAATAGTCATAATTCATAGTTCAGGTCATGGAACTCCATATCATGACTAAAATGATTATTAAAGAATAACATATAAAATTATTTACAAACACAACAAACAAAACAATAACAAAATAAAATTATTTCATGTACTTAACTTATATTAATAAAATAAATAAAATAATGCAATAGTTAACATCAAAGCAAACTTTTTAATTACAATCGAGTAATTAAATAAATAAATAATTTTTTTGCAGTAATAAATAAAATATGTATAAAAGAATCATTTGCTACATTAAATAGTTACTATGAGTAATATTATTAGAAACAATTAAAAAATATCACCAAAAATTATTTTTGCCACTTCAACATTACATTTAGTTGCATTCCTTCCATTAATTTCCTTTTTTTTTAATTAAAAGGTTAAACTAGGATCTAAATAATAAGACAATTTTTTTATTATTATAAATCTCATATCTCTTTTATAAATTAAAATTCAAAACCTTTAAAAAGATGTATAATTCTTAACTATTGGAGTGTCCTTAAAAGACCTATTAATTTCTTATTTTCACATCTATATGATATTACAAAACACATACTCTAATTTTGTGTAATAAGTTTTACAAAGTTTTAGGTATATATAATATAATTGATAAACTTTGCCTTCTTATAACCAAAATGTCACTTTGTAGACCTTACATACATACCTCACTTAGATTATTCTTCTCACTATATGACAACATCTAGACTTTGCTATAAATACATCATGGATGACATTCCCATGATATTTATTAATTATTCCCTTATTTTTCAACTTAGTCACACTCTCACTAACTTATACATCAAAGTACCAATGCCTAGTCTCAACCTACACCATTTAGCCTCCCTTTCTTTTGTAAGTTATAAACTTGATCCATTCCTAGCATCTGCACCTGAATGCTCCTTAACCCAACTCCATCTAGATCTTAACTTGATCATAATGGCACCATCAATGTGAACAATGTTATGTGTCTCTTCCCTTTTATTACTCTTTTTTCTTTTATTTGACTTGCAAACCTTTTCCACCAAGATATGAGTGACAACCCTACCACACCATCCAATTTTCTTAATAACGAAACTCCATCTATTTCTTTTAATCTACGTAAAAAAAAAAAACAAATTTCCCTAAGCTTTTACAATTAATTTTGCTTTATATAGGCACGAATTAAGGCATAAATGCCTCTATTACTTCATTCTTGGAAGAAAATAGGGTTTTTCTTTCACGAACTCTTAAATTCATTATTCACCTAAACAAATGACCTCTTGAGAATCATACCTACCAAAGTCCCTAGGACATTAAGAACCCAAACTTGCACCTTACAATTGATCATAATGTTGTCTCAATGCCTCCTCTATGGCAATTGCATCTAGTTTTCCCTAGACGTTTTAGGGGAATAAGACTATCTTTCTATTCACCAAGAGATTCATAGGAACATTCTTCGATGTCCTTTAGAAAGGAAGTCATTAGAAGCCCTTCATAAAGATGCCCTATGTCAAGAATAACTTGGAAGTGGTCCAAGATAAAGATGAAGTAACAAAATAGATCTAAAAGCTAATGCTTTAAGTTATTGCTCTAGAGGGCTATTAACCACCTTTTTAAGAGATAATCTTTGGTCTCCAACTAATCTAAAAAGTCTAACATGTACCAACCTTTTCAACCATCAAACCAGGTTCCATACCTTTATATCTTTACATGAAACCTTTGAAACTATCATATGTAAGGCTTTCTCCACAACCCTCAAAGGTTGAGCTTAGAAATGGTATTCCTAGCTCCAACCTTGATTGATTATGAGTGTGAAATTGCTAAGTTGACAATTTGTGACCTAATTTGTTACTAGTTAAAAAAAAAAGGGTCTAATAATACTGACAAAGGTGCAATTACAACTTAATAAACCTTTGATTAAATATATATCTCATTTTAATAGGAACATGTTGGAAAATAAAGGCCTAAACTCTGAATTTACTTTGACTATATTTTGCACTAGCTTAAGTTTAGTTTAACTTATTCATTAGACAAAAACCCACAAAAGACTTTACAAAAGTTATGTCCCAAGTAAAAAAAAGTACATTTAAACCAAACATGCTTTGTGTGCCTACAAAGAGGTTAAAAGGCATTAGAAGGTCTAAAATAAAGGGGGAATTATTCCCTTCCTCCTGCCTCTCAAAGGAGGAATCACAGCCCAAAGTGAAACCACCATTCCTATATGTCATTGATTACGACCCAAACCGACATTTTGATGGAAATCAAAGATAAGAGCATAATCAACTGGCTATAACAACTCTTCTCAAATCCATAATGTCATGATATAAAGAAGTTTGATCATTTCCATAACAATCATGGTAACTATATCGAGAATTGTCATAACCTAAGAGGCAAAATCGAAACACTCATAAAAAGAGATATGCTTCAAAAGTATATATGAAATAAAAGTCAACATTGGTCAAAAACTAGAAGTCACTCCCTGGGAAAGGAAGCATGACATAATTCGAAAAAGTCACACCTTAGTCAAAGTGATAAGGCTCCTTTTCCTATGTGACCTACTCAAGGAATTATAAATGTAATTAGTAAGGGTTTGGTAATTAATATCACCACCATCACAACAAAATCTTATGCAAGACACTTTCTAAATGTGCAAGGTAAATGACCTAAGGAATTTAACAACCCCATCACATTCACCGATGATGACTTTAAAGGTGTTAAACACCCATTTAATGACCCTTTGATAATCAAAACTATCCTGAAATGCATTTTAGGTGTAAGGAATATTGGTGGTTACAAGGAGTTCAATAGATATATTATATTATGAGGCCTTAATCAAAATAGGACTCCAAGAAGATATGTTAAAGTTTGTTTCTTCCTTATTATAGGATTTCTTAAAGGAACCAATTACCCCAAAAGGTGTAGTTGAAATACTGGTCACCTTGGGTGTCTTTTCTCAAATGATTAATACCACTATGAGTTTTTAGTGGTCATAACCCCATCCTTATACAAGGTAATCTTAGGTAGACTTGCTTTTAAAGTTTTTGATGCCATCTTATCCATCAAGCATCTTAAAATGAAATTTTGTACCCTAATAAGAGTTAGGAAGTTTAAGAAGACTAGAAATAAACCCATGAACTTCAAGCAATTTAGATTAAGAGAAAAAGGAAGCTAACTAATTTTGAAATTTCTAACTTAAAGCCAAAAAAGGAGAACCTTTTGGAAAGGGGTATCCTTATAAAAGGACTAGAATAAGTTCCTTTAGATCAAGCAAACTCGAAAAAGACAATGCATGTAGGAGAAATGCTGGATCCATAGTTAAAAGAGGCATTGATCATTTTCTTAATGTGTATGCAAGAGTTTTTGCATAGGCTCTAGTTAGCATGCTAAGAATTCATCTAGAGGTTATCTCTCATAAACTTAATGTAAACCTAGATTTCCTTTCTTATAAGATAAAAGAAAAGAAACTTCATACTAATTTGACATTCTACCATTAAGGAGGATGTAAACAAGTTGCTTCTTGGAAAATTCATTAACGAGTTAACCTACACAACCTAGCTAGCTAACATAGTGATGGTATGAAAAGCTAATGGCAAATAGAGGATGTGTTGATTTCACAAACCTTAATAGAACCTACTCTAAGGATAACAACTTATTGTTGTACATTGACCAATAGGTTAATAGAACTTTAGAATATGAGCTCTTAACATTTATGAATGCTTTCTTAGGTTATAACCAAATCCCAATGTATGAGCCAAATCATGATAAGGTTGCCTTCATCACTAGAAAAATACTTATTGCTACAAAGTTATGTCGTTTAAGCTTAAGAATATCAATGCAACCTACTAATGTTTAGTTAACAAAATGTTTAAACATTAAATAGATAGGAATATAAAAGTTTAAATGGATGATATATTGGTCAAAAGTAAGCCTTCTTTAGAGCATATAATTAATCTCTAAGAAACCTTTTACACTTTGAATTATTATAACATAAAGCTAAACTTAACCAAGTGTGCTTTTGGAGTACAATCCAACAAGTTCATAGGATTTATGATCTCTCACATAAGAATTGAAGCCAACCTTAAGAAAATCACAACTATCCAAAACTTGCCATCATTAAAGAGTATTATAAAAGTTTAGATTTTGATAGGCATGTTAGCTTATCTTAATAGGTGCATTTCAAAATTTGGTGATAAATAACTCCAATTCTTTCAAATACTTAAAAAGGCCTTAGCTTTCCAATGGAGCAAAGAATGCAAACAAGCATTTGGTCAACTAAAGACCTATCTAACATCTGCTCTATTTCTTTGTAAGCTAGTTCTAGGCAAAACGTTGTTTCTGTATTTAGCCCTCAGTGATTTTGTTGTAAACTTCATGCTCGTTCAAAATGAAAATTCCATGTAAAAGCTTGTATATTATGTTAATAAAGTCCTGTAAGAGGCGTAATTACAATATCCTAAAATAGATATAACAGCATTGACTCTCATTATATTAACTAGGAAACTTAGGTCATATTTCCAAACCCATAAGAATGTTGTTTTAATAAATCAACATTTAAGTTTAATCTTACAATAACCAAATATAACAAGAAGGATGCTACAATGGCTAGTAAAGTTAGGGAGTTCAATGTGTCTTCTTAATTAATAAAAAAGATAAAAGGCTAAGCATTGGCCAATTTTATTAATGAATGTACAAGTTTTAAGGAGTCTAAAGCAACTCTTATGACTTTAGCCCCTTGGCTTATTCATGTTAATGGGGACTTTAGTAAAGAGGGAAGTAGAGTATGAATCATCATCTAGGGTCCTAAGAATATGGTCCTTGAATATGCCTTTAAAGTTTGATTTATGCCCATAAATAATGAAACTAAGTTTGAGGCACTCATTGTAGGATTAATACTACTAAAGCATTGAAAGTTAAAACTGTGAAAATGCATCACAACTCTTGATTATAGGCTAAGTTGCATGAGACTATAAAGTAAAAGAAAGAAACATTATAAGGTATCTTCAAAAGGTGAAAAAGATCTTGGATGAGTTGATTAAAACAAGATTCAATTTAAACTAGTAAAAATTCCCAAGTTAATAATATAAAGGTAAATGAGTTATCCCATTTCCAACTGACTTGAAATGAAAGAATTAAACAACTAATTATAATGGAAACACTAAAACATCACAACTATATAAAGATTAAAGTCAATGTTATTCTCATCTATAACACCTCCTACATTGATGGATCAAATCATTAAATACATTGATTTTGAGGAACTCCCAAAAGGCTAAACAAAGGTAAGAAAATCAAGTATAAAGCAGCCAAGTAAACCTTGCTCAATGGAAAGCTATACAAAAGATCATTTAATTTACCACTTTTAAGGTGTCTAACCAAAGAAAAGGCTAAGTATGTACTATGGAATATTCATAAAGGAATTTTTGAAAACCATATAAAAGGTTGAGTAATGACAACCAAAGCACTGAAGTAGGGGTTTTACTGGCTAACAATGATGGATGATTTAATAAATTTGGTCAAAAAGTACAATAATTGTCAAAGGTTTGCAAACTTACCTTAGCTGCCAACCTCAATCTCAGCCCTTTAGCCATTCATTCAATAAGGCTTTGACCTTATTGATTTTCTCCTAATAGCTACAAGGAGGAAGAAAGTTTGTAATCATAATTGAAACTACTTTACCAAGTAGGTAAAGGCAAAACCATTATCCTCTATAATTAAGGCCAATATGTGAAAGTTCATGTGGAGATCTATCATATGTAGATTTGGAATTACTTAAATTATCATCATTAATAACAAGTAATTTCATAACACTAAATTTAAAAACTTATATGAATGCATAGGAATCCTTTTAAAATTTGCAGTAATTAAATATCCTTAGTCCAATGGACAAAGAGAAGTCACAAATAAATCTATCATCTAAGCATTAAAATTAGGCAAGTCAAAAAGATAGTGAGCAGATAAGTTGCTAACCATTTTGTGGGCCTAACTCACTATGTCATAAATGACAACAAGTGAGACATTTTTTAGCTTAATCTTTAAAGCTAAAGCTATGATCTTGAAAAAAGTAAGTATACCTAGCTATTATTCTAGTTTTAATAAGATTCCAATGAAGAAAGAATTAAGACAAGCCATAATTTATTTGAAGAGATTTGGGAGCAAGCCATGATCAATATAGTAGCATATAAGCAAAAAATGGTCTAATATCACAACAAGTTGGTCAAAGAATGACTTTTCAAGAAATGAGATTTGGTCTTCTATAAGTAAGAACTTGCCAAAAATAGAGAATAAATTAGAGAGTTAACCCCAAAATTAGGAGGTGGTTGAGGTCATTTAACCTAAAAACTATAAATTAGAACAAATGAATAAGACTCTAATTCCTAGGGTTTAGAACTTAACCAATTTAAAAATTTATTATCAATAATGCCTTGTGATTTTTCTTTTTTTTTTTTTTTTGTTTACAAGTGCAAAACTTGCACCTTTAATATTTCTCTCAATATCATAGTCAATGAAAGTTGTTCTTGTAACTTGCTAAAGCATTTTGCCATAAAAAACTTGACCATAACCCTAGAAATGAAAGACTTCTAGAGCTAAGCATGAAAGACACAACAATGATGTTGGGCACAAAAGACCTAGTAAAGAGCTCAAGCACAACCAACCCATAAAAGCAAGGCATAAAGACCAAAAAAAAACAAAGAAAAGGAGGCATGAAAGACTTGATAGTAAATTTAGGTACAAAAAACCCAAAAAGTATAATGCAAGAAGATGAAGCAATGAACCCAGACACAAAGGATAGTGTGACATAAAGAGTATAGCACAAGGTACAAAAAAGGCACTATGACACCAACATTTTGTTAATGAAACCCATATACAATTTGGATATCTAAGTTATAACTCATAAAGCATAAATTTAAAAATTATAAAATAAGAAATTAAAAGAAATAACAAAATCATAAAGCACAAAACATATAATGAGGAAGAAGCACTCGGGGTCAATATGGCTAGAGGGACTAATATTTCCAAAAGAGATTTTAAGCCAAACAATCTCAAGCTTTTGTTTCATGGCTTGCTTAAGCAAATCACACATAAGCTAGTGACGACAAGTACCTTTTCGCTTGAACTTGTCGTTTAAGTCCCACACTTTGATATTAACAGCCTCAAGAAAAGCATTAAAGGCCTTTAGTTTTTTTCTTCAAATCTTGGATAAACACATCTACATATTTCTTTATAGAAGTTAGCTTGCCAACTTGATCTTCAAGTCAGGCATAAGCCTCCCTCTCTTCATGCATCACATTGGTGTGATTGAGAATCTTGCCTAATTTCTCCACACACTAAAAATAGTTAACCTCATGCTAAAACATGTCTTTCAAATCAATCGCAACTTGAAAAATGTTATCCTTAATGTGAATAAAATTTATTAATGTCTTTATGTACACTCAAGAGCCTTAAGACATCTTAACTGCTCTAAAGGAAAACCTTTTGTCCTTTAAAGCATCCACTGACTTTAGAATCATTGATGATAGTTGTCTAGATGACTGTCTTTTCCCCTTCAACACTTCAACATTAACAATGGAGGATGGAATAGGAAGAATCATCAACACAGACCAATTGGTCATACTCCCCTCCTTATCACCTAAGGTTACTTTATCTATTACCTTACCTATGAATAAAGGGGTAAAGTGTCAACTTAATAACTCTATGCATCTATCATGGCTGTCTAAGCCAACATCTCTAACAAAATGCTTTAAATTCTTCTTTTTCTTCTTCACTTTATTTGTAAGCCTTTTAAGAAAAAGGCCTTAGTTATCTTTATATTCTTGGATGTAAGATTGGAATTTTAAATGGACAATATATCTATAGTATTAGGAAATGAAAACATAATGATTCTAAAGGATGATCACCATATAATAGACTTACTAGAAAAGAAAATTTATTAATGTTCCAACTAATTTCCATATTGGTGTCCACATAAAGGTTCAAGCTAAAGGTGTCGATTTCTCAATCAACTCCCCAATTAATCTTTACCTAATCCTTAATCCTAATCCTAGGTAGACCTTCTAACTATGAAATCTAAAGCTCCAATTCTCCTATTCCCTTATATCCCTTGAAGCCTAGATGGCAAATAGGGTTATGAGGATACACTGCATTCCAATTGTAAATAAACCTAAGATATTTAGCAATTCAAAAGGGAAAGGATGTATACCACTTTTAATTTTGAAAATGGCTAAGGCATATTCATACGAAGAAACTGTTCTGCATCAAACTCTTTATATATCTCTCTTCATTTGCACTTAACGAGGGTACTAACACTTATTTAAGGTCAATAAACACCTAAAGGCTAAAATAACTGTCATTTCCCCCTATTGGCTTTAAGAAGAAAAATGCATACTGTTAGCATCATCTTTCTTTTATAGCTCTCATTTCCTCATCCAATAAAGGCAGATCATAATCACCCCCTCTGCACCACTCAACAACATAAATACCCTTATCTCCTTCATAGAGGACAACAACAACCTTGTACAAGTAAAGTAACATGGCCCTAATCATTACAACCCCCATGCAAGTGCTTAGAACTAATAATCATATTAAAAAAATCTAAGAATTAGGCATCAGTTAACTTGGCACAATTCTTATATGAGTGAGGAATTCTTAAGAAGCCTAATGTAAAGGAAAATACATTTCAACAATTAAATAATATGAATATATACAATAAAGTCAATAATCAAGCAACAAGCCTTCTAAGAAAATGCAAGATCCACCAAATTTGTGTCCCCAGGAAACTGATAGTGATCATAAAAGTAGGGATCCTCCAAAAAATCCTTATAAGTGTAAAAGGCCTAAAGACATTTAACACATCATAGTATAACATGCGATACATAGATTTTAGGATCATCTCTCTTAAATTAAGTTATACTATAATCAACCATAATAATGTTATGGTTAAGAGCGTCCATGCAAAGGTGTTTATGTAAGAGAATATCTGAACTCATGCATAATTTCTTAAGTTTTAAAATGCAATGCTTATGGCTTATCATACCTATTTAGATAAGGATTTTGATAGGAGTACAACCATTTATCTACCTGGGGTCTTAATAGTATTATCATATAGAGTAAGAGGAAGAGAGAGAAATGTCATTTGAGGGGTCAAAAAGCTCCCACAACTAAAATAAGTATTAGAAGTCAATAAAGTAAGGCATATGACACACCTCTCTTATTTACCTATAATAAGCATTAAAAGTTTTAAAATTTACTATAAATACACTATAGACGTCATTTTTAAGGTATGGATTAATTATTCTCTTATTCACTAATTTCATGTGACACCTTTATTGATTTAACAATCGAGTGCTAACACCAAGTTTTAACTTAACACTTCTTAATCTTCCTTCTCTTGCATGTTACAAACTTAATTTGATCATGGTGTTTACACCCAAACCCTTTTCAACCTAACTTTATTCAAATATTTACTTAATTAATAAGATATTTAAATTTAATATTTTGTTGATTAATTATGTATCTAAGTATTTAACTTACATGAGATATTTGACAAGTATCTAAAAAAAACTCCCAAATTATCAAGTATATATAAAATAATAATAAAATTTTATTTTTACAATAATCCAAAAAATTATTTTTTTTGGTATGAGTTTTTATACCTTAAACAAGAGTTCTGCACACTACTTGCAAGAAGTTGGCCAATCTTTTGAATTGACATGCGTGGCAAAATTTTATCAAAGAAAAAATGAAGTACCTCGATACATGAAAATGGTATAACTAATAAAATCAGTTGACAACTTGACCAAAACTTATTGCATTTAAATAATAAAATTTACGAGCTGGATAAAATAGGTAAAATAACGCATAATACTGGTCCAATTAAATAATGTAATGTTCACGCAAGCTTTCTTATCATTTAAATAAAATTAATTTATTATTTTATTATTATTATTATTATGGTTGTCAGCAGCAAGACACGCGTCCGGCGATCAATCACAAAAGTCAAGGTCGCTTTTCGCTTTTTGTGGGTTTTTGGTCTGGTTAAAATCTATGGTTCATTCACACCGATCGAAAGGTGACAAAGATGACACCATTCATTCTCTGAGAAATTCAGAACAGCTCATGCGGCTAATCCCAAAATTCGAAAAATCGAACAGAACCCACCCGAGCAGACCAATCAAAAAAATAAAAAAAATCAAACGCGTAAACAGTTGTGGAGTCCTTGTCAGAATTACACGAAATGCATGCTCCTAATCCGTCGCACTTGTCTCAGTCGGCCGACCCGGTGGACACATCTCCGCTACTCACTCACTCTATAGCTGACCACCTCCTCCGGAGCCGTCGTCTCCTGCGGCATCCTCCACCGCCGCTCCGAGGAACGGCTGCTAGGCTCCTCCGGCAGGCCAGCAGCCGGCGAATGCTGCTCCGCGAGGCTTCCGTCAGGCTCCGCGAGAATGCGGCGGAGCAGCTGGAGGAGAGGCAAAGCGACTGGGCTTACTCGAAGCCGGTGATTGTGCTGGACGTGCTCTGGAATCTGGCGCTCGTAGCAATCGTGGTGGCGGTGCTGGGGCTGAGCGCGGAGGAGAAGCCGGACGTGCCACTGAGGCTGTGGATAATTGGGTATGGTTTGCAGTGTTTGTTTCATGCCGGATGCGTGATTTCCGAGTACAGAAGGCGGCGAGAAGAGAGGAATTCTGGGTTTAGTGCTAATGGGAGTTGGAGAAGTGGAGATTCCGGCTCGGGATCCAGAAGCGATGGAGGGAATTCGTTTGAATATGGAACCTGGCAGCGTGACAGTGACGACGATACTAGGTACATTTCTGAACTCTGATTTGTTATTTTCATGGTTGTCCCCAAGTATGAGAGGACAAGTTTCAACCTTCTTATCGAAAAGAAACGGTGTTGCCTTTTGTTTTAGATTTTAATTCATGAATTGTTCTGTGGGTTTTCGGTCTGCAATCTTTGAACTTTCTTTTACACCGATTAGCATGAACCGAATTTTAGGCTGACCCTTTGTGAAATTTGAATTCATTACATAGAAGAGTGAGAAGTGATGCTTCACTTACTTTAATTGAGATTATAAAAATGGAATTGCTCGTTATGATTGGTTGCAGTGTGGCAAAGCATCTGGAATTTGCAAATACAATGTTTTCGTTCATCTGGTGGATCATTGGTTTCTACTGGGTAACTGCTAGTGGCCAAAATCTGATGCATGATTCACCTCAGCTTCACTGGTTTGAATCAAATTTCCTATAATGTAGTTTTAACTTATTAAACGCGTGTCCCCACCTTTTTCTTTTTTTATCTTTATTGACATGTTTATTGGTTTCTTTCGCAGGTTATGTATTTCATTTCTTGCTTTTGACGTGGTCTTTGTAACTATCTGTGTTGCCATTGCGTGTCTCATTGGTCTCGCCATTTGCTGCTGCCTTCCCTGTATAATTGGAATCTTATATGCTATGACAGATAGGGTAATCCATTTTCATCGTCTCCCTTTTTGGAACATTTCAAGTGATTTGTTTTCCCCACTTAGACAACACACACAAAATTGAGCATTTGTTTAAGTCTAGGACTGGGGAAACTTGTCCGTGCAGGCAGAGCCTGTATAAAAATTAAGTAACCAATCTGATTGAAATTGGTTCCAGATACCTCTTCGTCCCTTGTAGTCATTTCTTATGTAATGCAAAAATTGTAATTAGGTAAAGTTTTGAGTAATTGACAACACAGAACTCCATCTCCAATTTAAAGATATGATTGATGATCCTCAACAGAACTTGTATTAGGTCAAGTTTGGAGCATTGAAACTGATGACAGGAATTCCAGTTCCAGTCTAAAAGATATGATTGATGGTCCTGAACAGTCTGTCTAGTTATCCCTGACAACTAGGAAGTGATGAGTCCCTTTTGGTTTTTTTTTTTTTTTTTTCTCTTCTTTTCTCTTTGGTTCTTAAGGATGGTGATGGGGGATTTGAACACTGTTTGCTTATGTACGAGATCAGCTATGCTATACCTAAGTTCTACGAGTGATGAAAATTTAAATTTGCTCAAGTTTCTCAACCCAGCCAACCTTTGATGGGGCTCCCAGTGCTTTCTTTATCTCTTGGAAAATCTGTTGTCATATAGCTGGAATAATGACAGAGGTCCAATTATACCTCCATGATAAGAAACTATGCCCTGCTGTTCAAGCATTCATACTATGACTTCAATCTTTTCTGTGTACAGAGCAAAGTTGACTGATTTGCTTTTGTTAATCTATCTCAATGTTAGTCAATATTCTTGTCTGATTTTTGCATCCCCATTAATATTGAAAACAGGAGGGAGCTACAAAAGAAGAGATTGATCAATTACCAAAGTTCAAGTTCTGCAGAATAGGGGATGTTGATAAAGTTAACGGTGAAGTTCAAGAATCTTCGGGAGGGATGATGATTGAATGTGACACTGACACACCTGCTGAACAAAACCTCTCCCACGAGGATGCTGTAAGTATTATTACAATAGCAGAAGTTTGTTTTCTGATCTTGAGAAATGTTCAGTGATTAATGGCATGCATGGCTTTAGAAAAATTGTTTGAACCCTTGGGCAACCCCTTCCCCTTTTATCTTTAGAGGACATGTCAGTCCACTATGCCAGCATCTTCATTCCTCATGGAATTGTCAAATTGCTCTGCTTCTTAAGGCAGAGATTTCCAGTTCAGTTCTTTATTTTAATCTAACTGCTCTAACAGAAATCTTGGTTTACATCACAGGAATGTTGCATTTGCCTCTCTGCCTATGATGATGGTACTGAAATTCGTGAACTTCCTTGTCACCACCATTTCCATTGCATGTGCATAGATAAGTGGCTTTACATGAATGCAATTTGCCCTCTCTGCAAATCAAACATTCTAAAGGCCGGCAACCAAAGTGACAATGAAGAAGCATAGAAAAAAGCAGGTTTCCCAGCGAAGTGTTGTGTAGTGCCATACACCAAAAGTACCTTGTTGACATCTGCATATTTTTTGTTGGGAGGCAGATCTAGCTGTTATTATTTACTGGAGTAACCTTATTGTATTACTATGTGTAGTTTGTATGTGTTCTTTGTATGTAATGTACATGATCTGTCTGATTATTATTTTATTAGATCCAGAATTTGTCCTTTTTCTGGTTTTGGAGTACATGATGATTCTTCCCTCCGCTGGCCACCACTGTCGACACATCTCCACTCCTAATCTTAGTAGACACGCATCTTCATACAACAATGATGTTGGTGAAACTTACCAGAATACCTTATGGCAACTAGAACTTCTGCCAATGCAGGAAATTTTTTTGCCCACAAAGGAAATCTGCTCAGAAGAAAATGCGAGGTGGTGTCACAGTACAATGAATCAGCCTTCAAATCAGTCAACCGTGCTTTAGTGGCGTGCCGCTAGGTTCAAGGTGTTTGGCTCTTTTTACCCCTTGGCATGACAGTCTGGGATCAGCCAAAACATGGTCTTTGGGAAATGGCTTGCTTTTCTACCGAAGAGTCTTGATTCAGATGGATTAGAGATAACTGTTATGATGGCCTGAGCAGTTTGGAGGGCTTGAAAACTGCAAATCTTTGAAAGTAGGGTCTTTCAACAACCCCAGGCTTGGGATATGGGGTTGAAGCTATTAGCGGACTATGAGGCTGCCAATGAACCCCCACCACAAGTAATGTCAAATAAGTCCAGTTGCTATTGGAGACCACCCGAGACTGGAACTATGAAAGTCAACGCTGATGCATCATTATTGTCCATGGGTGGTGATCTCCTGGTATTGGCATTGTCATCAGGAAGTACGAGGGAGGGACGAATCATTTTGGCCATGTCAAGACAATATGGATAGTTGATCCTTTCTATAGATCCCAACGTCCCTACAAAAAATTGGAAACCGAAGAACTAGAGTGTAACCCAAGGAACTGGCCCTGGGTGAATTTTGACCATGTCAAATAAGGATATTCACAGCTCGTGTATGACGCATAATCAATGGCGGAAGGCCAATAAGTTGATGTCACCACATGGTATATGATCCAAATCAAGATGCATCTGAGGCGTGACAAACTCTACTTGCCATACCTTCTTGCATTGATGCTCGCCGTCCCGATGACTCTTGTAAGCGGAACCCTTCTTGCATTGCACTTCGAGGGTTGTAAAGCAGGCGTGAATTGGCATGTCCAACACAAGCTTCTCGTTCCACCGGGGGTGGCTTTCTCCTTCATAGTCGGCCTTCGTGGAACGGTGATTGCAAGCGTCGATCTTGACGACGACGAGAGCGTCCTTTTTCATCAAGCCGCCAGTTTTCTGCTGACAACACTGTGATCTCTATAGTGTGTGAGAAGGGGCCGCAGTGTGATTGATGCTGGCAAGAAAGCATCAACAACCAAAAAAGAAAAATTGTTAATCTCAAATTTAATGACAATAAATTAAATTGGAAGAAATTAATATGATTAATAATCTTTGAATATGAGAATGGAATTAAGGTGAAGGACGTGGGAATTCTTAAGGAGCAACGAGGCTTCAGGTGGGCAAGAGACTTTATTTCTGCCGCCGCGCTTACCGTCGGTTTGGATTTGAAATAATCATCTAAAAAAAAATAGTGAGAAGAAAAATATGTTAAAAAAAAAGGTTTAAAAAAAGAAAATAATTTTTATTTTAATAGTTGTTGAGATAAATTAGAAATAGATTAAAAAAAATGAAATGAAATGAAAGTAATCTTTTTGGTTTAGCGTGAATATGTTGGTTTTGCCCTTTTCTTTACATGAGAACAAATACATGCGAGAGGGAGAGAGAGATGGCTTAGAATCTTTCTTTTTAGAGCAGCTCCAGATTCCAAAAGGGCGTTCCTGTCAGGATACAATCTATGTCTCAAATGCACGATTGAAAAAAATAAGTAGAATATTCCAAGACTTCAATTTCTAAGCAACAGAGCAAAGTATAACACTAATGCACATCTATGTCTCAAATGCACGATTGATAAAGATGAAAGGCACACACTGATCTTGATCCACTCCAGACCAAGACAGAAGATGTTATCGACAGGTCTTTTACAACTGAAAAAATATGCAGCGCATTCCATGCACCCATATTTGAAAAATAAAGTCTACTAATTCAAATTGAGTGAAACAACCTATCCAATAATTACACTTTAGATAAGTAGAGTGATGTGTATTTTATATGATATATAAAATTTTACCTTCAATTTCTAATCATTAATAAGTTAAGATACACCTTACTTAGATAACTAAATAAAAATATCCCAAGTCTATCCAACATTGAAATGCTTACTTCTACTATCTACAAGACAAAAATTATCAAACTTAGTAAGTACTTTTTAACTAGAGATTACAAAAACACAATGAATACATAATAAAGTTACCTTAACTGCCAACATTAGAAGTTTTCATGCAATTAAAGACTCATACATTACATTCCATTCGTAAAATTCATTGATAATTTATCTTGCTCCTTGTCAAGAATGCTAAAGCACTATCTTGCTACCTATTGACTCTTTGATAATAAACTATATGCAAATTGAAGACCATATATTACATTTCATTCATAAAAATCATTACCAATTTCTATTGCTCCTCATCAAGAACACTAAAAAAATTGTCTTGCTATCTATTGATTCTTTGATAAGAAGCTATATGCAAATAGAAAAAAGGAGAGATGTACTCCAATGCGCCTTAATTGTTGATAGATTTCTTTTTCCGTCGACCACTTTCTAAAACTTTAAGAAACTTCTCTGCAATACGAATTTCTTCCTCAATAATTTTATTGTCTTTATCTAAAACTTTGGACATGTTGTTAATCCCCATGTTAAGCTTTTCAAATTGATTTTTTGACATTTCCATTAAGCCTGCTTTAAACTTCGTTCCAAAATCTAAGTGAGTCGCATGAGTGTGAATATTTTGGACTAAATGCATTGTTGTTCCCACCAGAATTACTTGCGTCATTAGTGAATAAATGAGCAGCAAACATCATAACTTGATCATTTGCACTATTCAAGTTAAAAAAATGAGGAGCTCCCTCTCTCAGCCATTTCCTCACCTTGTTTCTTACACTAGAAGTTTATGGTCACGGAGTGATTATCTTCTCTCAAAAGGTAACCTGTCGAAATGTTTAATATTTACGTTTATATGATTCAGAATCTCCCTCTTCTTATTTAATGTAAAAATCAGGTAGTATCTAACCAGTTTGTAATATAATCCGTCACCATCCATAACATTATGCTCTAAATATTCTTTCTTCCCATAAAGCTTATAAAGCTTGTCATAGTTATGGACTGCAGTCCACGTCCATTTTCTAGCTTCTACTTTCTCCTACAATTTGTTAAAAATAAAGGGCTTAACAGTGACAGCTTTCGTGTAATTAATGACAACTAATACAATTGATGGGCATATAAATACCTAGATTAGTTGATCTCACACTTCACTTGTAGCTTCAAACATCTTAGTGAATGGGTTCCAAGACAACCATGGAACAAATACTTGCAATCACTAAAATGACCTTTTAGAGTCTTCAATCTATTCCGAATATTTAATATTTGAATAATTGGACCAAAGTGTTATTGCAAGGTGTTCACCATATTCAGGTAAGCAGTGTGTGTAAAAGTCCTATCAGGCCTATTATCTTTGCGTTGTTCCTCGAACATGCAGTCGATCAAAATATCGTCTGTTTCATTAATCTATATTCAGTCAGTGCTTTGATCTATAATACCTCCTCTCGCATTAAAAGTATCGCCCCTTTCATTAGAATTCTCCAAAATTGAGTTAGTTATCTTTCTCTCTCTACATTATCAACCTGTATTACCTTTTCAATTACATAATATAAGGAATGAAATATTATGATCAAACATATTTTTAGCCATCATTCAACACTTTAAAAATTACAGTAACTTGCTTCTTCTCTATAATAATAAATAACTCAATAAATCACATAAATAATCAAATTACAATTTGACTAACAATCCAAAATAGTACTTATCATAAGAAACATATATGCACTAACATATAAATTTAGTGATTACAAGAAGAAAATATTGGTTCTTTTAAGTACATTGGTGATCTTCCCACGTAAATGCATCAATGTCATCCCTTATAAGCATTTTTCGCCTATGGTCAACTTATACACTAGTTGATCCACTCACATCATGAGTCTTTACTGCCTCTTGTAACAACTCTTTAGCTATTTTAGCACTTATTTTTTCATCATGATCAACACCCATCAGAAAATTATGTATGATACAACATGCTAACACAATTTTAGTCATTATATCACGTGAATGACGTAGTTTGTTCCCACTTGCTATAATGAGGATTCTTTTTTTGACCACACCAAATGATCTTTCAATCATATTGCGAAGAGAAGTATGTCGATGATTAAATGGTTCTTTAGCATTTTGAGGAGCACATTTTGAGTACTCTTTTAAGTGGTAACGAACACCTCTATACGACCTAAGCAATCCAATCCGCAATGAAAAACCCATATCCCTAAGACAAAATTTTCCTAAACCAAAAAGAAATTAATTAATATAAAACTAAACTCAAATTACCTAATAACCCTCATATAATTGTATTTATCTCTAGGAATAATGAATTTGTCTTCTCTTATTAGTGCATTCTTAAACACCCTGAAAATCAAATGTTGTTCCCTTTCACCCGACTAACATATAAGTAAATTTCATATCAAATGAACATGTGACTAACACATGTTGTGCTGGTCAATCTTTCCTTCCTTAATATCTAAGAGCATCTGACTGTGACACTTTTACCCTTATATATGTGTCATCAGTTGCTCCAACACAATCTTGTATAGAACAAGCAATATCTTATATATTATTTTAAAGCATGAACAATTCGTAATATAGATATGATTACTTTTTAAAAAAGAATTAGAAATATGTTACCTTAAAATAAGGATAGAATTTAAAATTATTCATGATTTGCGGAGAGACCTGTATTTCATTTGGTTGTCTAAGGAATTCTACCTCAAGAGACATTACAGCACATAGAACCTTGTGAAAGCCACGACATATGATTCTCCATACCGACTCTAATAGAAGTTGAGGCGATGATATTTCTAATTTTGACCTAATATACGTAAGAACTTAACAACCTATTCTTTAACAGTAGCATGACGGAAGTCTTTTAATTAACTTTTAGTTCTTAATATTACACAAAATTGAGTGAAAGTTTATGGACCCATGCATACAACATCTTGACAAATCCTTCCATTTTCAGCGAGTTGTCTTATAAGTTATTGTCATCTAAGATTTTGCTCGCCATTAGCGTTTTGGCTTAGAGGTTTATGCAACAATAACTCGTGAGTCTAAATTAAGAGTAAGGCATGAATAATGTAACAAATAAGTTAAACCACGACCATTGGTCTTTGCCGCTCGTAGTACTACTCCCTAATGTTCTTGCGTATATGTTGTAATGTGACAGTATCTTCGACTTTGTCTTCAAATGTAAGATCACCACTTGTCATCCAATTAATATCATTATTGTGTTCACTATCCATCAAATTACACATAAAAACCAAAGATTGCATAAAAGGCTAATAATTAGGAAAAGTATTAAATGTAGCATGCATTTTTTTGTGAACATATATTAAACAATTTATTTTAAATAAGGCAAGGAAGAAACTCATTCAAAAAGTACAGAAAAAAAAAAAAGTAAGGCTACTATCAAGTACATTATATGGTATATGATCAACTCATAAAACTTACAATTTAAAATGACTAGCTTAGTTGAACCTGGAGTGAAATGAGAGAAAGGAGGATGAAGGCCTCAAAGAAAATTGCTACCATGGGAATCAAAATAGTATGAATTAATGGACTAACACAACAGCTACAAAGTTATAGATTAAGATGACTGAACTATCTAAAACATGATATTTAAAGAGAAAATTTAGAAAGTTAAAACATGAAAATTGTGTCATAACTTTGTATTTATTTTCAATAAGGGAGAGAGTGTGGGTGTGTGCTTACATATAGTCATTTATAAACGGAATGTCTCCATGATGAATATAAAATGAATTAAGAATTATTGGAAACCCACTTACTAGTAAGAAATTGAAGAATAAACAATAACACTAACACCCAAATTCGTGTGAAAGTGGTTTGCTTTAGACCACCTCAATAGACTGCCTCTTTAACGACTAATCAATCAACTATTTATAGAAATAAATACAATAATCTGAACTAAAAAAACCCATTGAAGCCAAACAAGTAGAGAATCTCCAACAATCACTCTGCTATTTAAGATTGTTGATCAAATCTAACTAATCTAAAGGGATGACATAATAGTAAGTGACAACAACATATGAACCAAAATAGAGATGAGAGAAGAACATTTAAAGGTGAAAAAGATATTAAAAAAGGGCTTCTGAGTTGACAAAAAAGTATGTAAAAAATTTTAGAAAACATTGTAATAAATATGTACCAATAAAAGTAGCTCTTGAAAACAAATATGAATTTAAAATAATTGTTTCAAAAATTACCTAGAGTAAAGCAGATCCAATGCACACTCCCATCCAACTATAGTCTTTTTTCTTAATAAAATATATATTTCAGAATGCTAAACATTTTTTCAGTAAAAAATAGGCATTGAAAACCTTAAGATGTAAACTTTTATAAGGTAAACTTTTGTCCTTGCCCTGCACAAAAATAAAACACACCCAACCTATAAAAAGAAATATACCAACATTGAATGCGAAATAGCCAAGTTTAAGAAGGATTATAATCCCTCTATCGCAAACAATTCAGACCTATCACCTTTTTTTTCGTAGCTAAAAAAAGTAAGAAAATTATTAACATAGCCCAACCAAGCCTATCCATTATAAATTAGAATAAAAAAAGAGAAAGAAAGAGAGTGAATCACATTAATAACCTTAGATTGTAAGTCCTTATTACCGACCATTATCGATTTCTTTGGCCAATTAACATCACTAATGTACATGTACACAATTGCCATTGAAAGAGAAACTTGAAACTATGGTATCATAATTGATTAGATCATATCTACATATGCTACACATTGTGAAAAAATATGCATCATAATAGAAAGTATCATATTCCTTGAAGGAAATTTGATTAGATCATCATAAATGACAACTTACATGACTTGCATGAATCAAAAAGGAACTTAACTATTTGACTTGATTTATATGACTTAGATACACCAAAAATTAGTTTTGTTTCATTCAAGTGTCATGACATACCTACCTAGGTGTTAGGCTCCTTTAAACAACTCTATAAAATGAAACATAACTATTTATCAATCTCGTTATTCTCTAAACTAATTGTTACAGTAGCTGAGAGAATATTGTAAATACAAGTTAAAGGGTGAGAAAACATTATTATTGGAAATTTTCAAATCAGGAGAAGGGTAGTTACATATAACTAATTTCAAAACCTCTTCTAATTAGTAAAGAGCATTCAACAATCAAATAAAAACCATTCATTAGGAAGTTATGACTAAACCAATGAGTAATTTTTTACATTACCCAAAGTAACTAAAGGCAAATACCTAACGTTGCTAAGAAGGTCAAATCAAAAATCGTTTGTTTTGGCAATTAACCCCCCAAAAAACAAAAGTTGGTAGCTAATGTCATGACCAACCAACAGATCCATTTGTAAGAGTGGTAACCATAGTTACTACTTGATAAAAATGAAATAGGGAGCCACAATTGAATTCCTAAGTAATTGGGAAATTTAGAACTATTTAACAATTTTCTTTATTCTATATAAGAAAATTGACTTTAAGGTTAAAAGGAATGGGAGAAAGGAAAAACAAAATGAACAATGTGTTTATAACAAATCAATATTAGGTATTAAGAATAAATAATGAAATCACTTAGAAATTACCTCGATTAAGATCAAAAATTTTGAAAAAAAAAAAAAACAAAATAATGGTGTTGGTAAAAGCCTATCCTAAAGATCTCATTAATATTTATGGTGAACAAAGGAAGAAGCAATTTGACAATCGTGTTCCAAATGTTTTGCTTTGACAAGGGATTAATTTAAAAAAAGAGTAGATTGCAAATGGGTTAATGAGAGTAATTAAGGGCAGGTTAAAGATATTTTGGTATTTATCCACCTAATATTATCACTGCGTCTTAATTTTACCTATTTTTCTCATTGTTTCTCACTAAAATGATAAGAAAAGATTTCAACAAGCTCCATGTAGTATTCCTTTCTTAAACAAGTAGAAAGATCTAAGTAGTAGCACTAAAAGTGAGTCAAATTACTACCAAACCTTCGAAAAAGCTCAAAAAGAGGGTTTAAATGACCTATGTCAAGAGTGATTGCATACCAAAAGATGACCCAAAAAGCTATAAAAAGGGTCCAAATGATAATGAAAGTGGTGATGAGCCAGTGAAGAGAAGAAGTTAAAGAAAGAAATATAACCCTTAATGTAAAGTGTTTACATGGGAGATAGGAATGATTTTTTAAAGTAAAGATAAATTTAGTAAAGCTATGTCTATGTATGCTTTAAAGATGAGATTTGACATCTGACAAAATAAGAATGATAAGAGAAGACTTTCACTTAAATGTAGCAATGGGTTTCCATGGAAGTTTTCTACAACCATAGACAAGGATTTTAAGTTATTTGTAATTAGAATTTACACACTTAATCATTAGTGTACAAAGCCAAACAAGAGTATAATGCTAGCATCAAAGTTCTTATCTAAATACTTAAGGAATAAGATTCTAGAGAAGTCAAACATGAAGTTACAAGAGCTAAGGGATACGTGTAAAAAAGACTGCAAAATTTATGCGACTATGGGAATGTGTAGAATAGTGAAACAAATGATCCTAAAGGAAGATAATGGGTCTTACTTAAAGCAATATAAAAGATTGTGTGACTATGAAGTAGTGTTATTAGCAAGTAATCTTGGAAGTATATGAGAGATTAATGTTAAACTTAGAAAAGTTGGTGATCCAACAATATTTTAAGAGTATATATATGCTTTAATGCATACAAGCAAGATTAGAGGTCAGGTTATAAGAAAATTTTGAAGGTTAATGGTTGTTTCCTGAAAGGGATATGCAAAGGTCATATACTAAGTCTAGTAGGCAAGGATGCTCACAAGGACTCATGGGCTTAGGTTCTACAACTGCTTAGGTATGACTTGCAATTTTAGGATGAAGTTAGCTATATCATCATTTTTTATAAACAAAAGGTACATGTTTAATTTTTTGACATAAATAATTATTATTGTTTACTTTATGTTTTGTATCTTACTGTGAAATATTAAAACTTATAGGGGCTATTAAAAGGGATGTATGAAGTAATGAAAAATCTTGTCCACAAAATATGTGCTCAACATGTCTTTATGAATTGGCAAAAAAAATGGTGAGGATTTGATTTGAGATATTAGTATTAAAGGTGTGCCCAGTCAATATATATTAAAAACTTAAAAGTTCAATTAAAGAAATTAGACAACCTTGCACCAAGACTTGTTAAAAGCTTACGTAATAATGACCCACTAGAAACTTAGTGTAAAGCATATATTACACCCAACAATTGTAGTGACACAATAAAAAACATGTATGAAACCTTTAATGGTTAGATATTGAAAGCTAGGGAGAGACAAATTATCACCATGCTTAAGCAAATTAAGATCATCATCATCCATAGGTTTATCTAACAATGAAAAAGTGCAAAAAAATTTTTTTTTAAAAAGGCATTGTGAATATTGCCCATTAATTGTTGATATTATTAAAAAAAGGAAGTAGCTGCACTTAAATGTTCATTGGTATGGAATGATAAAGATGGCTATAAGGTGGTAGAAGGAGACAAGTCTTCCTTAACATTTAAAAGTGTATTTGTAGGGCATTGGAATTGATAAAAATCCTATGTTAGCATGCAGTATGTGTAATTCATAATGTCATACTACCATGGAGTCACAAATATCACCTTTGTACTTAAAAGACATATTTTTTTATTACTTATCAAGAGTCATTATAACCTATAAAGGGTTAAGTTTTCTAGTTAAGAACTAACTTAAAGAAACTTTTACCACCTATAATTTATGTCAAGTTAAGTATAGCAAAAAAAAACAAGGTGAAAAGATAACAATGAACTTAAAAAGTATCAAAAAATGGTCCAATGACATTTAAGTTGTTTAAACAAGGATAACGACAAAAGTGCAAAAAATATAGGTAAATAGGACACAATATGAAGACATGTAAGAAGGTAAAATTCATATAACTAGTTTATTTAACTTCCTTGTGAACTTATTAATTTTGTTTTCATTTTTCTTGAGCAAATGATTATCTTTGTAATACAAGTTACAAAGGAAGGTAATAAAGGTACTGTAATTGAATTTGTGAATGTTCAAGAAATTATGAGTGCTACTACTCAAGCATAAGTTAGATTAAGTCAAAATGCATCTACTAGCATTAGTGACAATAAAAGTGACTTAAGCATGACTCCTACATTAAGTTTGTTGAAAACTACCAAATAATTTGCATAACCACCAAAGGGGAAGCAACCAATAAAGTATATAGGGACAAAAAAACATAAGAAATCTAACAAAAGATCTACCTTACATAAAAAGCTAAAGAATAGGTTTTTTAAACCAATCCTCAACAATAATACCAAAATAGGAAAGTATATGTATAATATATGTTGTTGAAGACACCTCACTTATTTGTTTTATGGGTCATACATGTGAATTTGACATTATTAAATGACAAATTATAGGTGAAGTCACATGAAACCTTAAGTACTGTTAACAAAAGAAAGGTCCAACATATGGATCTTATTGAGCATGATGTCACGGACGTACAAGTTCCTACACACGACCGTGCGACACTTAGCTTTCCCTATGCCCTTCATGGAAGCTAAGTCAGCCTTCCTCCCTTGGATGGTAAAAAGAGAGTGGAGCACAATGGAAACCCAAGAGAAAGTAATTAAAGAAAGGAAGCACTCTATAATACTTGAGAGAGAATACAAGCAAATTGGATGTCTTTCACCCTTGGGGCTAATTCCCTTTATATACATCTCAACCTCCTAAATGGATGGTTGTGATCAATCTAATCTAACGGCTATAATCAAGGTTCTAGAGAATTCTACAAAGATCTATACAGTTCTATCTAATCAAGAGAATTCTAAAATGTTAAGGAATGTACTAAAGTTCTAGTAACCTCTTCATCCTTCAAGGTTTTACTAGGCTCCTCTAGAACCTTCCAGGGTATTTCACTCTCCCCCACCTAATTTCTCGACACCCTCGTCGAGTCCTCATATTCTTGGAGCAACTGTCGGAATTGTCATAAATCTTCCTTGGTCTCCCATGTTGCTTTGCTCTCAGGTAGTCACTTCCATTTGATCAAATATTGTGTACTTGGTGGTGTACAACGTTTTCGGACAATTCGTTCACCAAGTACTTCCCTAACTTTCTTGTCATAGGACTTTACCATAATTGGGGGAGCCCTACTTGAGACTCCGCGGCTTGGATTTTCCTTGTCTTCCTTGAATGGTTTGAGCATACTCGCATGGAAGACTGGGTGGATTTTCAAATTTTTAGGCAAGTCAAGTTTGTACGAGACATTACCAACTTTCCTGATGATTGAGTAAGGCCCTTCATACTTCCTTATTAGGCCTTTATGGACAGAACGAAAAGTTTTAAATTGTTGGGGTAAGATTTTGACCATTACGTTGTCTCCAACAGTAAACTCGATTTGTCATCGCTTCTTGTCCGCCCATTTCTTCATCCTCTTAGCTACCTTGTCAAGATAGGAACGAGCTATGTCTGCTTGCTCCTTCCACAACTTAGCCATCTTTAAGGCTCCTGGGCTTCTAGTTGATGAGTCCATACCCAAAGTGTGTGGCATTAAAGGTTGCTGCCCAATCACCAACTCGAAGGGACTCTTCCCAATTGCCTCACTCCTTTGCAAGTTGTAAGAAAATTGAGTTATATCCAAAAACTTCACCCAATCCCATTGGTTGGCGTTTACAAAATGCCTAAGGTAACACTCCAAAGGGACATTCACCCTCTCTATTTGGCCGTCAGTTTGGGGATGAAAACTCGTAGAGAAATACAGCTCAGTCCCTATGAGCTTGAATAACTCGTTCCATAGTAGACTAGTGAAGCGAGGATCACGATCAATTATGATGTGGTGCGGCAACCCCCCATACTTTACCACATTTTTAAAAAATAGTCGTGCTTCCTCTTCTGTCGTACAATCAGTCGGGGCAGAGATGAAAGTCCCATACTTTGAAAACCAATCTACAACCACTATGATCGACCCCAACCCTTCTGACTTGGGCAATGCAGATATGAAATTCATAGTGATGATCTCCCAAGGCCTTTGAGGTGTTGGTAAAGGCTGTAATAAGCCACCAGCTAGTCTGTGGTTTACCTTGTCTTGTTGGCATACAAGGCAGGTTCTCACGTACAGCTCAACTTCATCCCTTAATTGTGGCTACTAGTATTTTGTTTCCAACAACGTCCACGTCCTCTTCATGCCTAGGTGACCAGCCTATCTGGTGTCATGACACTCTTTAATAAGGGAACGTCTTATATTCCCCCACTTAGGCATGTAAAGTCGCCTACCTCGGGTGTAGATTAGGCCATTTTCAACCCAAAACCTTTTGGTCTCCCTCTTAACCGCAAGGTTGATAATTTGTCTAGTCGTGGGGTCGTGCTCGAGTCCTTCTCGAATGAGGTCTTTGATGTCCCCCTTGGCTTGCGTGATGGCCGCTAATCCTGTCTTGCGACTTAGAGCATCGGCGACCGCATTGGCCTTACCTGGCTTATATTCCAAGGTGTAGTCAAACTCAGCCAAGTAATCCTGCCACCTGGTTTGCTTTGGAGTCAGCTTCTTTTGAGTTTGGAAATAGCTAGTGGCCACATTGTCCGTCTTGATTACAAATCGTGAGCCCAGTAGATAGTGACATCAGGTACGAAGATAGTGCACAATAACAGTCATCTCTTTCTCTTGCACCATGTATCCCCGTTCAGTATCGTTTAATTTTCTACTCTCATAAACCACACGATGCCCTTTTTGCATTAGGACCCCTTTAATAGCAAAGTCAGAAGTATCGGTGTGGACTTCGAACATCTTCGTGAAGTTGAGGAGAACAAGGACAGGCTCTCTACTTACCGCATCCTTCAACCCTTCAAAGGCCATTTGCTGTCGGGTTATCCAATCCCACGGCTGGTTCTTCCTTAGCAAGTCAGTTAGAGCAGCCATACGTACTGAGTACCCCTTGATGAACCACCTATAGTAGTTGGTTAGACCAAGGAATGATTGTAACTCAGACACATTTTTTTGGTGACTCTCAATCTTTGATGGCTCGTACCTTCTCCTAATCCATTCGAATTTGTCCATTCCCCACCACATGACCAAGGAAGTGTACTTCTCATGCTGCAAAAGTGCACTTCTCTTTCTTGATGTAAAGCTCGTTTTCCCGCAAAATTTTGAACACGATTTGTAAGTGGTCGACATAGTCTTCGAGCATCTCACTATAGATAAGAATGTCATCCAAGTAGACCACTACAAACTGGTCTAAGAATGGCCTAAAAATCTTATTCATGAGAGTGGAGAAAGTGGCAGGGGCGTTGGTTAGCCCAAAGGGCATTACCAGCCACTCAAACAAACTATAGTGGGTAACACAGGTGGTTTTTGACTCATCTCCTTCTGCGATACGAACTTGGTAGTACCCAGAACGCAAGTCCACCTTGGTAATCCACTCAACTTATCCTAATCTATCAAATAAATCAGGAATAAGAGGAAAAGGGTACCGATTCTTTACCGTAATCTTGTTAAGCACCTTGTAGTCGATGCACATATGTAATGAACCGTCACGTTTCCTCTAGAATAAGATTGGGGCATCGTATGGGGCCTTTGAAGGTCAAATCTGACCCACATCAAGTAAACTAATTAGCTGCCTCTTCAACTCTTCTAGCTCAGTAGGTGTCATGCGATAGGGGGTCATAACGGGTGGCTTGGACCCCAACTCTAACTCAATCTTATGGTCCACCTCTCTCCTTGGTGGAAGTCGTTTAGGCAGCTCAAGTGGCATCACATCCTTATTTTCTTCAAGAACGTCTTTAATCTTTTGGGGCATGTCCACCTCTTGAAGGCTTAAGGGGTCATCAGCCACTATCGTTGTCAAATACGTGATTTCCCCTTACTTAAAGCCCTTTATTGCTTGCATTGCAGATAGGATTTTCCCATCACTCACCTTCAAGGTGGCAGAAACCATGCATGGGGCCTCCTTCTCAAGTACACACACAGAATTTAGGTAAGGCATATGAATGACTTGTACCTTGTGAAGGAAGTCCATGCCAAGTACAATCTAGAAATCATCCATAGGTGCCACCGAGAAGTCGACTATGCCATTTTAGGGACCAAGACTTATTTGTACTCCTTGAGCCACATCGTTTAAAGGCTTAATACCTGCATTGACAGTTTTGAGCTAACCCCTACCATTGGTTATATTTAGACTAAGTCGTTTGGCTTCCTTTTCGATGATGAAGTTGTGAGTTGCGCCTGTGTCAATCATGACTTGGGCATGCTGTTCATTTATCTGCACATCCAAAAACATTAGCCCCTTACCTCTCACAGTTGGGACATCTTGTTTGACCTTGAGGGCATTAAGTAATTGTAGAGAACCGATTTGCTCTGTTGGAACATCAATTGGTTGTGCCTCTTGTTGTTCGATCATAACTGCCAACGAACCCAGTTTTGGACAGTTTTTCATAGGGTGCAATCCCTTGCACATAAAGCACCCTCTTCTAGACGTGAAGGACTATTGTTTCTCCTCATAATCCTATCGGGTGGTCGGGTTGTAGCTACCTTTGCCTCTGTCTCTTTCTCCCCTACCTTTGGTGGAGTTACTCTTGAAATTCTTATTCTTGGAGGACTTTCCCCTTTGATACTCTGTTAGGGACTCTGCAATTGCAATGACCTCATCAACGTCTTTTACCCCTCGCCGCTGCACCTCTTGCTTGGCCCAATTTTGGAGCCCATCTACAAAGTAGAACAATGCATCTTCTGCTCTTAGGTTAGGGATTTTTAGCAACAATATTATGAAATCCCTAACATAGTCAGGGATAGCGAACTTGTGTCTCAGCTCCCTCAGCTGCTTACGTGCATCATAGACCACGTTTTCAGGGAAAAACTGTCTCTTGAGCTCCCTTTTAAAGTCTTCCCACGTCTCTATGGTGCAAAAGCCTCTTTACCTATCTGTATGCTTCCTGCGCCACCACAAGGTTACTGTATCAGCAAGATAAAGTGTTGTCATGCTTACCTTGTCTCTCTCGTTTGTCATCTTAAGACACTCAAAGTATCTCTCCATCTGCCAAAGGAAATTTTCCACCTCCTGAGCATTCCTCTTGCCTAAAAACTCCTTGGATTTGGGAGCCTCTACCTTAGGGGCTCCCCTTGAGCTGCCATCATTAGCCACAACTTTCTTGCATAAGGTTATGTCTTGGAGCATCTCCTCCAGGACAGTCTCTAAAGAGGTCACTTAGGTTTGTAAGCTTTCAAGGGTCTGCATGACTGTCGTCTTGAAGACGTGCTCACCCCCGTGACACCCTTCATTGTTGGAAAGAGACTCTTGGACGTCCCCTTTGACTTTGTCAAGCTCTTCCAACGTGTGAGACTCTAAAGCTTCAAAGTCGTGCTCAACATGTTCAATACGTACCCCCATCTCAGCTAGTACATGTTCAAGGAGGTTGGTCTTCTCTTCCAAGGTGCCAAGAGTTGTGGCAGAACGAGTCTTACTACATCCACGCTCTTTCTTCTTATTTCCACCTTGAGTGGGAGAGAAGTCACGTCCCTTCTCCATCCCTTGGTGCTCCCTTACCGCATTCTCCTCCATGGTGCTCAACATTATGCCTCACAACCAGCTCTGATACCACCTGTCACAGATGTACAAGTTCCTACACACGACCGTGCGACACTTAGCTTTCCCTATGCCCTTTGTGGAAGCTAAGTCAGCCTTCCTCCCTTAGATGGTAAAAAGAGAGTGGAGCACAATGGAAACCCAAGAGAAAGTAATTAAAGAAAGGAAACACTCTATAATACTTGAGAGAGAATACAAGCAAATTGGATGT
The DNA here is from genome assembly GCA_020883675.1 of Bruguiera gymnorhiza. Taxonomy (NCBI): domain Eukaryota; kingdom Viridiplantae; phylum Streptophyta; class Magnoliopsida; order Malpighiales; family Rhizophoraceae; genus Bruguiera; species Bruguiera gymnorhiza. The sequence continues at coordinate 1,301,445 of JAIRCJ010001055.1, read as the reverse complement.
CTTTCACCCTTGGGGCTAGTCCCCTTTATATACATCTCAACCTCCTAAATAGATGGTTGTGATTAATCTAATCTAACGGCTATAATCAAGGTTCTAGAGAATTCTACAAAGATCTATACAGTTCTACCTAATCAAGAGAATTCTAAAATGTTAAGGAATGTACTAGAGTTCTAGTAACCTCTTCATCCTTCAAGGTTTTACTAAGCTCCTCTAGAACCTTCCAGGGCGTTTCAATGAGCTACCTTTCCAACTTAGTGGAATTGACTATCAGGACCAACCAAGCATCATAAATGGCAACTACAATAGGTCTACATCTTGAATTCAAACATTTTCAGTGTCAATTAGATCAAATTCACTTATATATAATGGTTTTTATTTGTTAGAGGCACAATAAAAAAGGAGAAGACTATAAAGATAAAATAAAAGTGAAGGAAATAGTTTAGAGGTTTTGAGTTTGAATGCTACACAGGAGATGAGATCTCCATTTCAATTTCAATGTGAAGACTTAAATAAAGATCTGCCTACTCAATAAAGAAAGTGAATAAGCATGTTAATGTTTTGCTTGAATAGTATTTTGGACCATGACATGTAATTATTTTCTTTTTTGTCAAACATTATGGTGTTTGGTTGTGTTTATGGGAATTTGACAATGACAAATATGTAAAAGTCCTTTTTTGGTTGCTACTAATGTAGGACATCTTATATTTTAGACCTTATTAAAAAGTTGTTAATTCTGCTAAGCTAATCAAATGCCTTTACAATCAATATATGTCTTTCAACTTATTTAACAATACAAATACAAGCTTTTCATATGATAGAAATAGAGATATATTGACATGAGATGTCTTTGCTTACTTAACATCATCTTAAACAGAGACCATAAAACAAAAATCAGACTTAATATTATAACCATTTTTTTTAATCATGAGTGCTTTCTTCAGGTTTGTCACTTTACAATTCCTCCTAGACTTATTAATGGCAAGCACCATCTTTAACATCATCATCTCATTGATCAAATCATCATTGCCACTATCATTTGCAATTACATCAAATTAAGTCCTAGAAATATAACCCTCAATTACTCTTTTCAATGTATTAATTTGCTTCTTTTGTGACTTAATTACTTATTTTGCACAATTAAAGAACTTACTATCTTCTCAGACAAAATAGCAATTTGGGTAAACCAAAAGAAAGCAACATTACAATAGTACCCATCTCATAATTAAACAAAACTTTAAAGAAAAAACACAATCATTGAAATAATAAAGTAACAAATAAATTCTCATCTCATAATTTTACAAATAAACAAAAAATTACATTGAATTTTCCAAGTAATACAAAACTTGATATTTAGGGTAGGATCAAAACCATCTTTCTAAATTTCTTTTGGTCCAAGAAATAAACAAATGAGTCACTTGTCTGCATTTGCACCTAATTGGGTTGCAATTTCTGCTAACATCTTGCTTGCTTGTAAACTCAAACAACTTAAAAGAGTATGATGATATCACTTAATAAATAATTGATTTTTTAGAGGAAGGAATGAATTAAAGAAGAAGTTATACCCAGTTTGAGAAGAAGGGAGAAATAGAATGTAAAATAAGAGTACCTAACTTGCAAAATTAACCAAAATGAAAGGGTTTTGGCAAATAAAATCAAGATAAAGTACAATGGAAAGATAAAAAGGAGCTTACCAACTAGTAAGAGATGATGAAGATTGTAAGGAATCAATAAACATTACGCTGGAGAAGACTGACTATCATAGGGTGGGGCTTTTTATATTAAATTTTCAAGTTATTATATTTGAACAACCTAAAACATTTAAATCTTAATAATATTATATATAAAAATAATTAATAGAAATTTAATAAATTTTCATTTTTATTTTTTGAAAATATTGAAAATAATTATCTTTACAACGTCAATAATAATTTACTAATATGACATTATACCATTTATAAACGACTCACATTGTGTTGTTACATAGATGACTTACCAATGAATTAACAATCATGAACAAAAAATGGTGACGGACTAAATGTGGAGGGTGAATTTTAAATAAAAAGATAGTGAACGAAAATTACAAAAATACTATATTGTGATTAAAATTTTATTTTTTGCCTCGTCAATTATGACGTTGGTTTTAGTGCAATATTAGAAATATTTGTCCACCTTATAATAGGATTTTTTACTTTTTGTTGACAAAGTTAATAATACATGTTTATAACATTGAACAATATTGTGTTATCAATAGTGGGCATATTGTTAACATCTTTGATATTATTAGAAGTTCATATGCTACTAGATTTAAACACCTTGATTACAACTCTGCTTTTATAATTACATACATATGTTCATCGAGTTGTTGATATAGAAGGTGATTTGTGAAAGCAATCCCTTCATAATTTTTTCTAAGAAAAGATTATAAGAGATCAGGGAAGAATAAAAATTTAAATTTATATTAATTTAAATTCTCAAAAAAATTAGGTAAATAAAAATTTTTTATAACTTTAATTTTGTTGTTAAAAAAGGATATTTCAAATATTCAAGAATTTAATATTATATTTTAAAATAATAAAAAATTATTAGATTTGTATTTATTTTATTATGATTGTTTCTAACTAATTTTATAATTGTTAACTTCTAGCAAATGAATATATAATACATTGAAATTAATAATCCGGATGATATTATGGTCTAATCATAAAATTGTATGATTTTGACATTTTTCTGTAGGAAAAATATAATTATTTAGTGTGCAATTGTTAAGTATCTGTGGACTTAATGTATAAAATATGAAATCGTTTGGGTTAAATTATAATATCTCAAAATAAACAGCATATAAAAATAAACAACGCAAAGAAAAAGGAGGAATTTCTAAAACTTTCCGTTGCCAAAGTGGGCCCCAACAGGAGTAAAATACAATAATTCGGTTTTGAAATTTGAAAAGTGGAGTCCCGTCTCACGCATCTGGCTGGCCGTCCAACTCTCTCTCTCTCTCTCTCTCTCTCTCTCTCCCTCTCATCTCATCAATTGTCGAATCGATCGATCCATCCCTCCTCCTCTGTTTCGTCTCTTTCTCTCATTTCCCAAATCCAAAAGGCGACCTTCAACCTCAGCCATCTGCGTCCATCTTCTCCGGCAGAGCCCCAGCCCAAAATTCACGACCTACGCCGGCCGGCGGGGCTTCCTTTTCTCTCAACTCGTAAGTGTCGACGTTCTGGCGCGTTTCTCAATCCTTCAGTCTCTTCCATTTCTTGCTGTTCGCAAATGCGTGAGCGAACATTGTTTTTTCTCTTTTCTTTCTCTCTGCTTTTTTTTTTTAAGAAAAAGAAATATAATTTTAAAGGGTGTCGGCAGAGACAGGTTCACGACATGTCGACTCTCCCAAATGATCAACCCCTTTTGCAAGTGGAAACCGCTTGTGGGTCGCTTCTATATGAGTTGCAGGTACGAGCAAGTCCCTTTTAAGACCAAAGAATCCTCTGTGTTCTGTCCTTGTGTTTTGCCACAAAATTCAGTGCGTTTCCTGTTTTCATTGCAAAATTCAGATAATCTGGGATGAAGTTGGGGAGTCAGATGGCGATAGAGATAAAATGCTGCTTGAGCTTGAACAAGAGTGCCTGGAAGTATATAGAAGAAAGGTAGACCAGGCAAACCGAAATAGAGCTCAGCTAAGGAAAGCTATTGCTGATTCCGAAGCAGAACTCGCAGCAATCTGTTCTGCTATGCGGGAACGTCCTGTGCATATTAGGCAGGTGGGTTTGAGTAAATGCTTACTTTTCTCTTCATTTGTCCCTGTGAATATCTGGGGTCGTTCCGCATTCTCTTTTTCTGTTCTTAACTGAGTATTCATGTTCATTTCACTAGTTTGTCTTATTTAAAAGTACAATTGTTGGAAAGGTTGTGCAAAGGATAGTTTAGAGTAATTGGCATACGAGTTACTTGAAAGTGAAACAGCGCAATAAATTATACAGCTGGTGTTGGCTCACATCATTTTGACCTGGGGATTTCATTACTCTTTTTCTTCAATAGTTTTTGGATTAAAAAAAAAAATCATCGTTGCAGACTGAGCAAAATGCTAGAAGTTTGAAAGAGGAGCTTGGAAGAATTATTCCTCAACTGGAGGAGATGCGGAAGAGGAAATCAGACAGAAGAAATCAGTTTGTTGAGGTTTTAGATTTCATACAGAAGATCTCAATTGAAATATGTGGGTTTCCAAGTCAGATGTGTGTAGATGAAACTGATCTTTCTTTGAGAAAGCTTGAAGAGTTACACAGACAGCTGCACGCACTTCAAAAGGAGAAGGCATGCTTTTTCTCTCTTTTGATCCCATCTTCGTGTTCTACTAGTTGCCATAGATGTTCCTTATTGACTGATTTCTTTCTTTCTTTTTATAGAGCGAGCGACTGAAGCAGGTCCAGGAGCATCTGGATTCTTTGAACTTGCTTTGCTTAGTTCTTGGTATGGATTTCAGGCAAATCGTCCACGAGATTGATCCATGTTTTGGTGATGCTGAAGGACCAAGGAGCATAAGTGATGATACAATTCAGCATTTGGCTGCTGCAATACAAAAATTGAGAGAGGTTAAAATACAGAGAATGCAGAAGGTAATATTAGCTGTAGACTTTGTCTCTCTTTTTTGGTTTGCAATATCATTTTTCCTTTCACCATGTTGTGTCTTTGCATTGCTGCAGCTTCAAGATCTTGCAACTACAATGTTAGAGCTCTGGAATTTGATGGACACTCCTATCGAAGAACAGCAAATGTTTCAGAATGTTACCTGTAACATAGCTGCTTCGGAAGATGAAATAACTGAACCAAACACTCTATCTATGGAATTTATTAATCGTGTGAGTGACAATTTGGAATCACTTTTTTTTTTTTTTTTTCAATTTCCTGTTCAGCCTATTGGTTTTTAGTTTTCCTCAAGATGCAAGTATCTGTCTCAGAAGAATACATGTAATCTGCAGGTTGAGCAGGAAGTGTCTCGGTTGGAGGAGTTAAAATCAAGCAAGATGAAAGATCTTGTCCTGAAAAAGAGGGCAGAAATGGAGGAGATCTGCAGAAAGACACATTTGGTTCCTGAAGCAGATGCTGCATTAGAATATGCTATTGAAGCCATAGAGTCTGGTATTAGTCTTGATGCATTTATGATATAGGTAACTGCAGTCATTTCTGTATCAGTTTGACGAAATGTTTGTGTCATGCTCATTGGTTTAGGGAATGTGGACGCTGCTAGTGTCCTTGAGCAGATAGAACTCCAAATTGCTAACGTTAAAGAAGAAGCTTTTAGCAGGAAAGATATATTGGAGAAGGTTGAGAAATGGCTGGGTGCCTGTGAGGAGGAATGTTGGCTTGAGGAGTATAACAGGGTTAAGTCTCTATGTAATATTTTTGTATTTCTGCTACATCAAATTTACTGTTTCTTGCTAATTGTTGCTCATGGTGATTGTGTAGGATGAGAACCGATATAATGCTGGAAAAGGCACTCATCTCACTCTGAAGCGAGCTGAGAAAGCTCGCTCTTTGGTTAATAAACTTCCAGGTGCATGTTGCTTCTTGCAGTTGACTGCCTTAATTAGAGGAGATTATGTGACAGAATCAACTGAAGTTTTTTCTATTGGGCTTCGACTTCTGTGTTTTTTGTGATGTTTCATCCTATTGACTTCTTTATTGGCTGCTTTTCTTTAGTTTATTCTTGCATGAAAAATTGAATTTTTGATTCTGATGGTTTTGAATTGTTTGACCAGACTATCTGCACTATTATTTTCACAATGGATCTCAGCAGATACCTTCTTATTGTCCAGTGGCAAACTTTTTTATTTTTAAACTTTTCTCATCTCCCCAGGTATGGTCGAGGCATTGGCCTCAAAAGCCATGGCATGGGAAAAGGAGAGAGACACTGGGTTCTTTTATGATGGTGTAAGCTCAGTTTTCCTTTCTTAAAGTTTGGTTCCACCCATTTCTTTAGCTATTTATTTTCTTCTTCTTTTTTACCCAAAATTTGATTGAACCATTTCCTTCAACCACCATTGCTCAGATTCGCCTCCTTTCCATGCTTGAAGAGTATACAATACTACGGCAGGAGAAAGAAGAAGAAAGGCGGAGGCAGCGGGTATGGATTTCTCCTTTTGTTTGGTCTTAATCCTTACATCATGCACTTACCTGTATTTAGCTAACCTTGTCAGCTAGTACGATTATATCACATCACATCACTGGTTACTGATTCATCATGGATGTTTTTCAGACTGATTGAGAGTATGCTAACTGAGCTTGTTACGCTTGTTTCTTTGATGTAGGATCAGAAGAAACTGCAGGGACAGATAATAGCAGAGCAAGAGGCACTTTATGGGTCAAAACCAAGCCCTTCCCAGTCTCAGAGTGTGAAAAAAGCTCCTAGATCTTCAACTGGTGGTGCTAACAATAAAAGACTCTCCCTTGGAGGATCAACACTTCAAACTCCTAAACCTGATGCACCTCACTCCTGCAAAGCTACACCCATTTCCCGTCCTGGCAAGAAGGTTGACCGGATGAACCAAAGCGACCATTTAAATTACCTCGAAGATGATAGCTTTTCCAATTTATCAGCTGGTAAGTCCTCTGAAGGTGTGTAAAGTTGCAGATTACAAAGGAGTTGGTATCAAGTATCTTTGCTAAATATTTTCTTTTTTCTTTTCCTTTTTTTGGTTGAAGATGATATAATTGAAACTGAGCAATAACGGCTTGCCAACCTCCCTGGGGTCTGGGAAGAACATCAACTGGTTCTTTACAATTTACTAATTGTTGAAGAAGTAGGTTCTATTTCTTTGAATTCTTTTTGCTGGTTCTGTCAGATGATGTTTGTGCAAAGACATGTTATGAGAGCAACATGTTGTATGTACTGTTAAAAAATGAGCTTAAGCTCAGCTGGAACTTAACTCTCTGTATGATTTTGAGGCAATAGTGCATAAGGTTTGGACATTTATTTGCTAGGGGATACTACAAAAGCAGCTCCAATGTTCTTTATTTGTTTGGGAAGTGCAGGCTTGAAACCAACTGGAATGTTATGCATTTTATCTGACCAGTTTGAAGTCCTTTGGCTGATTCACCATTCTCATTTGTTTCATGATCATCTGCAGGTAGAAGAGGGTTGGATATCGCTGGACTAGCCATTAAAAAACACTCTCACAGTGCTGCAAATTCTCATGAACCAGAGTCACCAATGCTGCGGAAACCATTCTTGCCCATAGATTCTACAGCATCATCAAAAGCCAATATGCAAGAACAAGCAACTGTACCAAATGGTGACACGCTGAAGAAGACTATTCCAACAAATGGTCTGTCCTTCACTGCTCCTTTAAAGACAACTTCTGCCACAAATGAGGAAAATAGGACTCCTAAGGCAATGCCAATTCCTGTTCCCACAACACCGTCAACAATTTCAGTTCCAATGCAGACAGCCATAACCCCAGCACCTCCAGCTCTGTGTCGCACTAATCCAGTTGAAGAGATTCCTCAAGAGATTGAATATTCATTTGAGGAAATAAGAGCCGGATTTGTTCTTTCAAGAGCACATATAAGATCAATAATAGAAGCCTGACATTCTTAAGTCTTAGGTGAACTAGAGCTGGTTTCATTGCATGTTGATCCGTTTGATTCTTTTGTTTTGCTTTTTTTATTTTCCTTTTTCTTATAATTTGAGGGCTTGTTAGGGCACAAGTCAATTGTAATTGGCTTTTTCTGGCAGAGTACATAGTCTACGAGAGCCTTAGTCAAGTGTTGAAATTGTTTCCTAGCAATCAATTGTTAAGCTCCATGAAAAGGAAAGCAGAATTTCAGATGATCTCCTGTAGATGCAACGGCAGTGCGTTGGAAAGTGCACTTGTGTTAAAAAAAACCGGAACAGGAAACAGAAAGTGACCGCGCTGTTCAACTGCCTTGTCTTGTTATTCTGGCTGAATGGAAATCGCTAACTGTTGTCTTGCCCTGTGCAACTGTAAACACGGAATGGGTTAACGAAAAGAAGTTAAACGGCACCGTACATAGTGTTTTGTCCTAGAGCTAGCCTGCCTTTTAATGTGATTAGAAAGTTTAGATATGATTTGCTCCTAGGTTAATTTAATCTTATCTTTTTTTTATATATATATTTAAAGAATTTCGCAAAGGTCAAGAACAATTATTACAATGAGTGGACAAAAGAATCCATAAGAACCACTCATAAATCTTTTTGATTTTCATATTTTTTAGATCTTTACAATAATATTTTTGAATTATCTCTTTTCTCTTTTGAATAATTGTTGAAAAACTAAATTTGTTGATTTTTGTTATTTTCTAAATAAAAATTTTTTCTAAATAGATCTTTATTTAAGTATAAAATTATTATTTTTATCACATTTAATTAATTGTGAAAGTGTATTTTATTATAATGATGAGAATTTTTTTATTAGATTTTAACTTAATGGTATAATAAGATTATAAAATTATTTTATTAAAATCTATTTCTATAAAAATTAATTTAAAATTTAAAAAATATCATTAGTTAAACTTCTTGTACTTGAGTTTTGAGGTGTTAGTATATCGATGTTTTTTTTTAAATATATTATTTATATGTCATTTTTATCATCTTAATTAAGTTAGTTTTTTTTTAAGAAGTATTTACCTTGATATTTAAATATTTTATAAAGTCTATTTTTCTAGAAAATAACTTTTAACCAATTTAATAATTTCAAAATTTCCAAAACAATTTGTCCAAATTTATTTTTATTAAAGTATTTTCTCCAAACATTTGGATTAAAAGTTGAAGGTATTATTTTATAATAAATTTTATATATCAAAATTATATTTATCAATTAAGATAAAATATTTTTAATAATTAATAAATTTAAAATCAAAGCTATTTTAATATTATGATCAAATAATGATACAAAATAATTTCAATAACAACCATTAATAAGTGCATTTATTTTTATTTATGTAAATGTTTCCTAACTACTTAGATTAAACTTATGCAAAAATTGATAATTAAATTTATAAGGTTATAAAAATTCTTCCTTTATAAAAATTTATTTTTTAAATATTTAAATTAACTTAATAATTTTTTTATAGTATGCATAATATAATTATTAAAAAAATTATTAAATATTTTTATTTTCTAATTTTATTTTTTTATTTTTTAGATATATTCTAATTTTTTAATTTTTATTCTCTTGACTATCTGTAAAATTTTTTCTTTATAGTATATTATACTTATTTCGTCATTCTAATTAGAAGATGCATAAATTATTTTATTTAAAAATTTAGTTAACTTATACATTACTTATTGTTTTTACTTTAGAATTTCTTTTAGTATCAAGATCACCTACCAAACCACCCTTTCTCCTACTATAGCGTTGACTAACAGATTCTTGACTGAACTGGCGGCAAGCCTACCACAGTTAACAGTAGGAGTCAACTGCAGGCAATACTCTGGATGTGGTGCTGGCTGGAATCCCATTCTAGATACATGCATATGCAAGCACTTTTGCATAGATATCTTAGCCGAGAGACCTTTCAGTTTCTGGGAAATGGGAGGAGAAAGAAAAGGCTCCTTGTCATTGGATGAACCTACATTGTTAACATCAAATATGTCGGATGTACATGGATGTTGTGATTGGTGATGATGGTTGGAGCCATCCTTATTGTCCTCTATTCATGGGGCACCACTACGGTTAGTCGCGTTGACGATTTCTATCAAAGTTCTGAAATCTCTTTTTCTTATAATTGATGGATTGTTTCTAAAACTCCTTGCTGCACTCCTCAATACAGACTCTGGACTGCTGAAACTGGGAGATTTTCCTGTATTGACGAGGCACCAATACAATGAGTTGCATAGACAGTTTCTATCAGAGTTCTGAAATCTCCTTTTCTTATAACTGGAGTGTTTCTAAAATTCCTTGCTGCACTCCTCAATACGGACTCTGGACTGCTGAAATTGGGAGATTTTCCTGTATTATGAAAAGCCGGAGAGACAGAAAACTGGACTGGCAGCAGTACAGACATCCACACCTTTACTTCTCTCATTAAGTTCGTCTATCATCACAGAAAGAATAGCTGATTAGTTTGGCTGTGCTAATAGATCCATTTATAGTGCCTTACACAGTTTCTAATCAGCAAAGATATTACAATATGAGAATAAATATTACCAGTTTTTTCATAAACACCAGGGATATTAAATGAAGTACCCAAAGAGAGAAAAACATGCAGAAGGGGCTTCCAAAGATGAATGACGGTTACTATCTGCAGGCTCATGGGTTCTTTCACATAAATTCTGAGGCTTCCCAAGGTCACCAGGAGGAGTATTACAAGATCTAATAGGCCTCTTGGAGAAGTCAAGGTTGCTTTACACTCTTCCCTCATCTGATCACATGCAGCAGGAGTTCTAGCATCTATGGTCTCAGTCATTAGCTTGGCTGAATCCTTCATGCCCTTTCTCAGTGATTCACAATCTTCTTTATCACAAGTTAGTAATTGGCCCTCTTCTCCATTAACATCTCTGAGAACCAGATCCCTGGAACAGGTGTCACCACACATTTTCAAGCTCATCTTCTGATCAAAGGTTTGCTCGCCCACCTCTAATCTCCTTATTTCACCTTTTGTCTTATGAGCGTATTGACGAATGCCACAAATTGTAAATGAATCTAATCTCTTACTTACTGAGCAGTTCCAATGATTTCTAATTGAATTTTCTGTCCTGAAAATTTCCAACAGATACCAATCAAGGTAAGCTTACAAATCCGAAACAAACAAGGAGTTTCCTAAAGAGAATAGAGAGAGTGCATTGCCGCCTATTGAAGACCTATTATAAATTCAGTTTACCAAGATTGCTTACACAGTTTACAGCACTGAGATTAGGTTCCTTGGCCAGGCTATGCAACTTTCAGAGGAATGGATGCATCTCATAATATTACAGGAGAGGTCCCAACCCATCTTTGTTATGCCAACCACAAAAAGGTTCTACTGCAATCAAAAAGAAAAAAGAAGGGTGGGGAGAGACAGGATGCAAAAGTTTTGTAGTGAAACCTTCCTTGCAGAAACTTCACAATCACAGCCCACTTGTTCCCATTCGTTGAATGGGCCACAATGAGAGCCACTTCCTCTTGTTTGGTCCATGCAGTCCTCTTTATGTGAGGTTTTCAATGGTTGTGCCACCTGAAACAGACACATCATTATTACCACAGTCTTCCTAATGACCAAAGAAGCAGAATCTGCATTAATTCAAAACATAATCATGCAAAAGGATTTAGCCAAGTACCTCTCTTGGCATTGCTTGCCAATGCGCCCCGGCAAGTACCTGGCTATTTCAGACCATTTCTTATTCCCATACTTTCCCACAAGCTCACAATACTGCCATCTTCCTGCAGAAAGGGGGTAAAAGTATGATATATTGAACAATTTTCCTTTTTTTTTTTTTTTTAAGAAAATAAACTTATCCAAAACCACTAAGTACAAGTATTGTAAATTTGTGTGTGCCAACAAAAAAACAAAAAAAAGTAATGTAAATTCTCACCTCCTTTTTCCAGGGTCCTTCAACAAGATAAGGATTGAGAACCTTCTGCCAGCGATGCAGACATTGAACATCCGTTCTGCTGGGGACACATTCAGGTGCAAGAGATCACAAGTTCATCATAACGGAAGTTACATACATACTAGAAAATGGCACTGAAGGAGGAAAATAATCAATACCAATCTTCTTCGAGTTTCTGCAATTGAATTTTTTGGCTGCAGCAGCCAAGACTTTGTCCTATCACAAGAAAACAATACATGTTAAGCCATTGCATTGTGTTGATCCGGAAAGCTCATCAAAATTAAAATAAATTCTGAGAAAAGCAGTTACTTAAGCAACGTTTACCACTCACTCAATAACCAATATAGAGTTGCTCTGGCTATTAAACTAACTTATAAGAAATTCATGAGATCTATATATATAACAAACTGACCTCTTCTAAAACATAAATAAGCCCATCCAGCCAGCCAAACAAATATTAACTTAAATCTCCATATCAATAAAGCCAAAGCACACTACAACAAAACAAACCAACCGAAAAAAGAACAAAAAAAAGAAAAAACAGAGAGAGAGCCTAAAAGGTTTTGAATATTTTTCTGTTGTAATGGAAAAAGATTGAGACATCAATGAATTCGTTCGTGACACTCGAACAAAAAAAACAAAGAGTAAGGAAGGAAGTCGCGTCACCATATGATATAATACGGATGAACTAACCCTTGAACAGACACTGAATTCAAAACTGCAATACTGGCACAGTTTCTATCAGTGACTGAACCAGCAGAAGTAACCAAGCCTTCCTTTCTTGAATCAGAATTGCCCTCTTTAGCTTCTCCTCCCACGATCTCTCCCACTCCCGTCCCAGTTAGTATTAATATTGATATTAATTAATTACAGAAAGATAAAACAAAAAGAAACAAAGACAGTAGGAAGAAGGAAAACGAGGAAAAGAGAGCGCATATATATATATATATATATATATATGGACGGAAGCGGCGTTTGTCGTGCGAGGGTTTCTTGAAAACGCTTGGTTTGTTTTTCTGGAGAAACAACGGAAAAACGCAAAAGTTAAATAGCCTTTTAACTTTTTTGAGAGGGGGAGGGCTCGAGGGCGAATTGATACGATAAAGAAGAAGTCTGAGGCTCTGTTTGTGTTTGTGTGTGTGCGCGCGCGCGCGTGAGTGAGAGAGTTTCGCAGGAAATGAGAGAGAGAGAGAGAGAGGAAAGATCGCCGAAGAGCAGACGGTGGCAGAGAGGACTGTGTGTGTCAGTCCTAAACGGCAATTTTATCTGTTTCCTAATTCGAAAGTTATAAATCAATAAATAAAAAACCGCATGCGGATATAGTCTTTCTTTTTTTTTTTGAAGTAATATACGTGTATTAGTTTTCCAAAAATTTATAAGGATTCTAAAAAATATGTATTTAGTAGTTTTGTTTAATTTTAATATATTTTTAGTAGATTTTTAAATTTTATAGTATTTAATATTTAATCAATAATTAATTTATTATTTTTTAATATTTTTATAAAATTAAAATTTGAACTTACATTTAATTTTTTATACTATAAAATCAAATATTATCAATTCATATTATTATTTTGTTGCTTTTTCTTAATCAAATTATTTAATTTCAAATATTAATTCTTTCATCTCATTTATATGTATGTATATTAGTATTGTTAAAATTAAAAAAAATTAATAATTTTAAACAATGTTTTAAGTAAAAAATGTCTATATGATGATATATGCTTAAATTTGTAAATTTTATAATTCATAATATTTAATATTATTTTGATAAATAAAAATTTTTTTAATAAATCTTTAATATAATTTTTCCAAAACTAAGAGAAAAAGTATAACTTTACTCTCTCATCAACAAAAACATTGATATGACATGTTTCTTATAAATTAGCCTTTTGTGAGAATTTTGTTTTGATAAGTTTTAAAATATTTTAATTTCATTTAACCACTAATTTTTAAGTTTAACCTAAATATCACTATGCAAGACTACTTTTAAACAAAAAGAAGACTTCTTATAAGATTTCTTGTAACCTTTAACGTGATCCTTGTACTATTTATGTTTTGCCTTTACGAGTATTTGTAGAAGTGATCTGTTCATTATTCATCAACTATTGACTCTCTTATTTTGAAATTGTGAATTTTATCTCTATGTGTATGTTACAAAATGGATGGGCAAGACACTTAAGATGAATTATGTAAGAGGAACCTCTCTCAAGAGCTAGAAAAGCGAGAGCACAAGCATTTCTCATTAAGGGAAAGATCTTACAATGGTAATATATTTTCCCTATAAGCTCGACATTCATGCTATGGATGTTGAGTTTTTGCTCTTCCTTTAATGGTTGTCTTATCATTTTCTCCATTCAAAGTGGATTCCTCTTATAGATGATAGAGATCATATAAAGAGTAATCAAATTCTTTTAAAAGGTGAGCAATTGAACTGTCTTATTTTATATCTTAAATTAATAAGTCTTTTTTATTAGATAATTATATAAACACTTATTATTTTATTAAACTGAAAAAATGCCACATAATATCTAATAAGTACAAAGTACATAAAATAATATTGATATCACATTATTATATAATAGAAATTATTTAATTTTATTCAAACAATAAAACCATATTAAACTTAATTTAACTAATCTTACTTCTACTTAAATATTTAATTTCATAAATTAAAAGTACAACAATAGACTGTTTCTTAGATAACTATAAATAAACAATAATTCCTAAGTTGAAATAGTAACCTAAAGTATTTCTACAATCATCTACATCTTTACCTCAATTATTATCATAATAACTTATAAAAGAATGACTATTAGATAAAAAATAAAGTAAGTTATAATCATAGGTCATTTTTATGTAACACATAGTTCTCTTAGTAATTTACATATAAGATTGATAACAAGATTCTATAAATTTGTTCATCAAATTAACTTTATAAGATATGTTAGATCTTATTCATGTCAAATATATCAAATTCCCAACAATTTACTTGAAATATGTAAAATCAATAAATATTTCATTACTTTCCTTAAACAATTTAGTGTCAACCTATATGAGAATTTTTACAAATTTGCAAATAGGCATTTAGAACTTCTTTAAAAGTTTAATAGCGTACCTCTTTTGACAAATAAATATTTTATTATCTTTTTAAATCACTTCAATACCAAGAAAATAAGTTATTAATCCTAAGCATATCATGTCAAATTCATGCATTATAGACTTTTTATACTCTTCAATCATTATGAGATTATTGCTTGTAAAGATCAATACATCAACATATAAACACACCAATGATATATCACCAAAATCATTAAGTTTTGTATGTAAGGTGACATAAAACACGTCACGAAAACTATTCTTTAATATTTTACAAATTATGTTATAATTTTTATTTTGTAATTTATTTATTTATTTTATGATATTTAGTCTAATTAGTAATTTTAGTTAAATTATTTAAGATGTATTAAAACTATTTGAGAATTTATTTTTGATTTATCATTGAGTATTTTCTTATTTACTTAGAATATTTTTTTAGTTAGTTAAATGATTCTACCTATAAATGTGTATAAACCCACGGGTTAAACTATCATAATGAATAAACACTTTTAGTAAAAATGTCGGCCTTATAAATATCTTTTTCTTCAAAAAATTTTATTTTTTTATATTTAATTAAGTATTAACCTTATTTTCACTAAGTACTACATTAAACAATATTAAAGTTTGGATTTGTCTCATCTAATATTATGTTAATGTCTTCATGCTTCTATTATATGTCAGTTGGTATCAAAGTTCCTAAATTAACTATAATACTAATCACATTTAATAACCAATTTAATTTTAATTTTATATAATTATTTTTTCAAATAAAAATTAAAAATATTAATTTCATTAATTTTTATTAGAGGTATAATTGTAATTTTATTATTTTAACATTTTTATTAGATATCTATAATTCACAAAATAAACAAACTTAAATTTAGTATATTAATATTATCAAAACTGAGAAATAATTAGTAGTCATAAGCAATTCTTTAAGTAAAAAACGTTTATATGATGACATTTACTTAATTTAAAAATTTTTTTGACAGACTCTTACAATTTATAATATTTAGCATCAGTTCAGTAGTTAATTTATAATCTTTTTTAATATATTAATAAAATTAGGATTTTAATTTGCATTAAGGTATTTTTTTTACATTATAAAACCAATTATATTTATCTTATATTATTATTATTATTTACTTTATCTCAACTAAATTACTCAATTTCAAATATTAATTTTTTTATACAGTAATTCTTCTTTAAGATAAGTGTCTATAGTTAATTATGGTAATATTATTAATTAAATTAATGATTATAAATTTAGTTATAACTGATATATAATAATAAAATTTACTTCTCGTTCAGTCAATAACTGGATTTTAATTTCCTTAAATTCATTCAACACAATTTTAAAATTAACAACTTTTAAATTAATTAAAATATTAATTATGTACAATAACAAGATTGAGTTTAATTTTATTTAACTATTTTTTTCAAATATAAATTGAAAGCAAAGTTGTTTAATTGATTGTTATTAGAAATATAACTCAAATTTTGTTATTTTAACACTTCTTATTAGATATCAATAATTCATATAACAAATAGACATTAAAATAATATATATATATGGAAAAATTCTTTGTTTTATGCTATTTAACTTTGCACCTATGTTAAACAAAGTTATTATGTTCAATTTGAAATCATTTGAAAATACCAAAGTTATTTTGATGAAATATTTTCTAGAAGTGACTTGTTCTAAAGCAAAGAGAAAATCATTTGAAATTTTCTTAAGACTTTAAAGGTTTGGGATTCCTAATCTAGTTCAAGATCACTTTATGGGGTTTCTTCTAAATATTTTGGAAGAAAAATTTGAAGGGTTTAGTTATCCTTTTATTAGTTTTATTTGAGTTCCCTAAGTTATGTTTTGATAATCTTAATTTTTGTAAGGAGTTCTTGTATGGTAGGGGTAGATTTTCTAGAGTTTTTCATGGTTAAAATTGTAATTAGGTCGTATAGAGATTTAAATGTTGATGGAGTTGAAGTAGAGGGCTTTGTTTCCTATTTTTAGAAGGTTTTTTGGGTATTCTTTTCAAAGGTTAGGATTCATAATGTGTTTGATAAGTTTTAAAAGAGTTTGTTGGTTTTTTGTAAAGGTATTTATTTTTTTGAATCCTAGTTCAGATTTTGAAAAAGTAGAGGTTTGGAATTCATCTGTTTAGAGGTTCTTAATTTGAGTAGTCATAAGAAAGGTCAAAATCAAAACTAGAGAAATTTTGAAGTATGGCTTCTAATTTGGAAACAATTTCTTGTTCTAGGTGTAGTTCTTAGATTTTTTTTTTTTATTGAGTTTACAATATTTGGACATATGTCCTTTCTTTTTGACATTTGAAATAGGTAAGGTCTTTGTAGAAGGGCTTAATGATAGAAGGTTTTAATTCTAATTTGGATTTAGATGTCTTAGTTTTCCTAGGTTTGGAATAATAAGTTTTCTTGTTTATTTGCTTCTAAGACTTTTATAGGTATGCTAAGCTTTGTTATAGGGTTTGGTGTATTTCTTCTTACCGGGCTCAGAGAGTTTTGGCATTATGAGGTTGAATTGTTGGTAGAAAGTTCTAGGTTCAAAATAGGATTATTTTATTTCCCATTTGAGATGTTTTTGGAGTTTAAGATATTGGCAGATCTTGAATCCTTCTTATTGGATAAAACTAATAGGCTCTCCATAAGTTAACCGATTATATGGAATTAGGTTTTCATGAGCAGTTTTGATGGTTTATTAGACCTTTTCTCCTAAAAGGGTTAGAAGTCCTATAAGAATTTTTTTTTTATTTGAAAGGTTGGTTAGAGTATTCTTTAAACATACCCATAGTAAGAAAAATATTTTTGTAGTTTTAAAATTCATTAAATTTCTTACACTTGAGATTTATGAGTAACTCAATATTTTTATATTTAAGATGAAAAGGGTCACATATAAAATGAAGAGAAATTGTGAAAACAAGATAAGGTACAACATCTTCAATAGGATTACATAAGCCAAGAATTTCTTCAAAATAAACCTAAAGATGCCTAAGAAATCACAGAATAAAGACAAAGCTCCTATTCAAAACCTAAAGGAGAGCTCAGTCTCTTCCTTAAAACAGCTAAGCCCAAAAGCTAATCTATATGCTCTACTAGTAAGAACTTGGATAGAACAATTGACCAATTCACAAGGTCAATCCTCAAAACCAACCGAAACCCTAAAAACTCAATCCTCAAAAACCCCAAAAAAAGAATTACAAATCGAGAAATAGATGAAAAATTCATAAAACTCCTTAAGTTCACCAAATATTATCTTCTCTTGAACACCTCTACAGAGAAGATACAAGTAAACTAGCACTTTCTATCCCTTCTATTTCTACAAAAAATATTTCAAAATCTTCTTCAAAATATTTTGAAAAAAAATATTTTTAAAACATATTTGTCATAAAACAAGGATTTTATGATAAAGATCATTTTAGTATCATCCAAAAGATTTTTGCTCTAAGATGGTATTTTAAACTTTAAGACCTTAAACTTCAAAACTACTATATAACCATACTTGAAATAATAGAGTCAATTAGATTTAAACATTTTCATCTAGATAAAACCCATAATAACCCTACTTACTCAACCAATTAGATCCTACAAATTGTCCCTCCTTATAAATAGGAAACATAACTTTCAAAACATAAAACCTTCCCTATTTCCTTCAAAAGCAAAACAAGTTATTGCCAAACTTTTTCATATTGGGATTACCAACAAGCCTAGTATAATATGTTCCTTATCCAAAACCAAAAAGATAGTTATTCATGGTTATTTTATTTTATTTTGATACTAAAATAAACACTATAAGAATTCCCAACTGGTTCAAATAATGGTCAAACTATTTTGATTCTACTCCACATACCTTTATTTTAGAAGTCCAAGAAATTTATGACCTATTCAAAACTAGATATAAACCATTTACCAATGAGAAAAGGTTTACACCATTGTTCCTTTTCTCCACAAAATTCTTTCTCTTATGAGTTTTAATCAGGTATCTTGATTATCAAACCCAAGATAAAACTTTTATCCTCATCAAAAAATTTAAAATTAAATGGTAAGACTCATTCAAAATTCCTGAAAAACTATTAAAACCCAGTATAAAAAATATGGTTGGATAATGTGAACTAGCCTATATTGGTCCAGTCATTACAAGCCAAGGCTCCAAATACTACTTTCTTGGCACAAATATCCCATAATGTAGCCCTTTTAGCAACAACCTAAACTAAAGAAGAATATTTTGGACTAATACAACAATTATTGCAATTTAAAAATTATTTAAAAAAGGACTCAGCCCACTCAAGGAATAATGAATCCTTGCCCTTACAAAGTCTACAAAGCATTGAAGAAGACTATTTTAGCATACTACCAAAAACAAACCATGCCAAGAACAGTCAAAAGTGAAGTTGATAGTTCCAAAACAAAGCTCATGACTAGCAACTCTACAAAATGACAAAACAATTTTTGGTGGAAAAGCAAATACAAAGTCATCATAATTGTCGAATTTTACAAAAGCAAAAGCAAAAGCATCTTTTTAAAATGACTTTTAAAAAAGGAAAGGTTACTTTACCAAAAAAAGATGTCAACTTTACAAAAAAGAGATTCCACTTGCCTACCTTAAGTAACTAAGCTCCTTAACTATATAAGGAGAACCCCAACGCCAATTTGAAGTATAAGCTTTTAGACTCCCATTTCATAATTCTCTCTTTCTCTCTCCCTTTCATTGTAATCTTCTCTACTATCCTTTCTTATAAATCTTCTCCTCCTCTGCACTTAAGTTTTATTGATATAAAACTTTAAATTTTCCAAGTTTGGCCTCTGCACACCCCTAAAATCCAAATTTCATATTAAATTTGGAGAAAATATAGGCAGAATAAAGTTTTTGTAATAAATCCTTTTTGTTGGGAGTAGGATACTTAATCCACTTAAAAGCTTTATTAAGAGGTTTGTAGTTAACAACTAACTTAAGGGTACCTCTTTCTAGTTCTATTGACTTGTTGACATAGAAAACAACACATGGCTAGGGTAACCTAGATTTGGGGCAGACAAGTAGAATCTCTTTTTTGTAAAACTGACAATTTTTTTTTGTAAAGTAACCTTTACTTTTTCAAAAGCCACTTTGAAAAAATGCTCTTGTTTTTGCCTTTGTAAAGTTTGACAGTTACAAACACTCTATTCATATATATATAAAAGAAAAAGTTAGTAATTTGCTTATTTGGAGTGGTATGCCTAATTTTAGAAATATTTGAGTACTTAATTCAAATTTTGATTTTTTTAGTAGATTTCAACAATTTTGTAGTATTTAATATTTACTTAATAATTAGTTTATAGTATTAATATTTTAATAAAATTAATATTTTAATATATATCTTATTTATTCAATTACGATCAAATATGCATTACAATTTATTCAATTCATGTCAACAATTTTTTATATATATTTAAAATTCATACAATATAAATACTTATAACAAAAAGAAATATGTTTTTAACAAAATACTTATAGATTCTACTTTTTATTTTCTTAGAGAGAAAAAAAAAGAAAAAAATATTTCCAAATTTCTTTTTCCTTAAAAAGAAAAAAAACACATAATTTAAATTTATTTTTTATTTTTACCTTTTAGTTTTTTTATGAATTAAGAAATACTTTCAAATTCTTTTTCTATTTTTTAAATAAAAAATACTTATAATTTAACTTCTTTTTATTTTTTATTTTAAATAAAAATAATTAAAAATATATTTCTTAATAAATATAATAAATTTGCAACTTGTGTATGCTTAATATTAGTATATATATATGAGAAAAAATTTAGGTATACTCATGTGACAATTTCTCATCATATCAAAAATTAAAAATATTAAAATATACTATACTTGTGGAAATTTGATAATAATTACAATAATATTATATAAATCAATTAACATAAATTTAATTGTAATCAAATAAAAATTCCATTTTATAGAATCTTATTTTAATTGTAATTAAATCTTTATAATTACAAGATTTTCTAATAAAAGAAAAAAAAGAAAAAGAAATTACACTTAAATTTTCCTTTTTAATAAGAAAAATAAAGAATTACTCAAAAAAAAGAAAAAAATCTCTTAAATTTGCCTAATATTTTTTTTTAACAAAATTACTCTTAAGTTTCTTTGAAATGTAGGGGAAAAAACAACCCTAACATTTTTCTTTTTTATTTTATTTTAAAAAATTCCTTTTAATTTTTTTAAAAAGATTTAAGAGTAAAAAATTATCCTATAATAAATTTATTTTAACTAATTATATTTTTCAAATATAAATTAACAAGAAAATTTAGTTTAAACTAAGTTTAATTAATCATAAAATATTTTAAATTTTTTTAATCAAATATCTAAAACACATGCAATACGTAAGCCTAATTTTAGTGTAACTATATATTACTAAAATTGAGAGGAAAATAATCAAATGCTTATTTGATGATGGTTGCTTAATTTTAGAAATAATTTAATTATTTGATTTACGTTCTAATTTAATATTCACTCAATAATTAATTTATAATTTTTTTTAGTATTTTAATAGAATTAAAATTTCAATATGTATATGATTTATACAATTTATTTGTTTACAATTTAACATGTATTATAATTTATTCAATTTATATTAATAATTTTTCACACATATCTAAAATTTGTGTAATATAAATACTTATAATTAAAATAAATAAATAAATAATATTTTTAAAAATAATTTTAAATTTCTATTTTTATTTTTTTCAAATAAAATATTTTTAGGTTTATCTTTTTTAGAAACAAATCTCATAATTTAAATATTTTTTTTTCTCTTTTTATTTCCTTAAAAAGAAAAACTACTCAAATTTATTTTTTATTACTTTTTAAATACTCATAATTTTATTATTTTTATTTTTCTCATTTAAATAAAATAAAAATAAAATACACTCCTCCATAAATATCATGAATTTGCATATCAGACAAAATCTAATACTAGTATAAGTATATATTATCGAAATTGAAAGAAAATCAATAATTTTCTTATGTGTACCATTTATTTAATTTGAAAAAGATCTAAATATTTGATTAAAATTTTAATTTTTTTTATAGACTCTCATATTTTATAACATTTAATATTAACTTAATAATCATTTTATAGTCATATTATTTTAATAAAATTAAAATGTTAACATTAATTTGATTTACTTAATTATAATCTAGAATACATTAAATTTATTTAATTTATATTGAAAATTATTTACATGTATCTAAAATTTGTATATTGTAAATACTCATAATTAAAAAATAAAAAAATAATTCTTAAAATAGAATATAAATACTCTTAAATTCCTCCTTGAAAAAAAAAAACAAAGAAAAAAATGTTTCTAAATCTTGTCCTTTTCTTGAAAAAGAAAAATTACTTATAATTAATTTTTTTAAAAACTACTTCCAACTTCTTTTTTTGTATTTAAATAAAAAGATACTCATAATTTAAATTTTTATTTTATTTTTCTCATTTAAATAAAGTACAAATAAAAATATATTTCTTAATAAATATTATAAATTTATATTTCATACAAGTTTAATACTAGTATATTAATATTGTCAAAAATGAAAAAAAGTCAATAAAATATTTAAGTGGTAACATTTATTTAATTTTAAAAATATTTAAATATTTATTTTAATTTTTAATTTTTTATAAATTAATATTTAATATTAATTTATAGGTTAGTTTGTAATTTTTTTTAATATTTTAATAAAATTAAGATTTTAATATTCATTTTGTTTACTCACTTTGTTCAATTACATTTAATATGCATTACAATTTATCTAATTTATATCAATAATTATTTACAAATATCTAAAATTCGTACAATATAAATGCTAATAATTAAAAAAGTTTCTCTCAAATTTCATTGGATTAGTCTCCATCACGGAGTGATGCAAATCCTATTACACGACATTGTTGGTACCACAAATAAAAAAAAAATTATTATTTTAAAAACAAAAAATTCTAAAAAATAGAAAGAGTAATTTTATATTTTTATTTTTATTTTTTGAGAGAAAAAATATTTCTGAATTTTTGTAAATAAGAAAGAAAACACTCATAATTTAAATTTTTCTTCTTTTTATTTTTTTTAAAATACTCTCAAATTTATTATTTATTTACTTAAAAAAAGCTCATAATCTAACTTTTTAAAATTTTTTTATTTAAATAAAATATAAATATAATATATTTTTTAATAAATATGATAAATTCACATCGTGTAAATATAATACTAAATTTATATCAAAATCAAATCCTAATTAACATGAATTAAAAAAATATTTAAAAGAAAATGTGTCTATTATCAAAAAAATAGATAGTCTTATTTTAAAACATGTGTTATATTTTCTAATTACCCAAAAAAAAAATATTAGTATAAATAACCTACACATTCGCTCCTCAATCAATCATACAGTGTGGTTTCGAAAGATTTTTACTTTATTTGTGGACTCTATCCTAAATATCTAATTCTAATAATAAAAATGCGAAAGACACGGGGCGGGGGACTAGCAAAGGATATCAAGGAAAGGACACCGATCTTCCAGGTTCCAGAGATCCATGGGCCGTGCTGTTGTTACTTGTTGGTTGTTACGGTTATGTATAAAGAGGATCGGAGCTTTCTTTTGTTTTTTGTTTTGACTTCAAAAGCCATGGATATAAAATGAACACACAATGAAAACAAAACAAAAACTATATACATACATACATACATACATATACATATATATCAAACCATTGCCTGCCAGCCATCGACCCCAATCCATAAATATTCCAAGGGCGAGGGACTGTGGGAAGCATCGAACAGTTAAAAAAAAATCAATAAATATGGCGTACAGCAGTTGCAGATGGGCCATACAAGATCATGTGCTTGCTACATGTCTCCCCGAAGGAATTGCCAGGCCTAGCTCCTTGCATTGCTCTTCATCTGGTCGAAGGCTCCCTGGAATTGCGCCAAAAGCTCTTCTTGATGTTTCGGACCCTGAAGCCACATGATGAATATACGCTGATACATCATCCATTTTCTTCCGCAAATTAAAAGACATTGAAGCAAATTCCTTCAGAGGACCTTTTGATGGTTGCCTTGCCAGTGTTTGATCCAGCTCAGCAACCTTCAAAAATCGCTCTGTGGCAGACTCCCATGACAGCTCATGCCTCTGTGCATCAGTCAGCTCAGCAGGCTCTTCAATCAAAGCCTTGCATGTGGCCTCAACAAATCCTTTGCTGTTATCGTAAGTTCGACAGTTTGGAAACTGCTTGAAGAACTCATTTGAAGGATGGTTAGCGCACACAACGATTTTTCCCATTGCCAGTGCTTCTGCCGTGGTTGTGCAAACCACATCTGTGGTGCTTGGATTCAGGAACACTTTATAACTGGGAAAGCAACAACAAAGGGCATCATGATAAAACTCTCGATTATAAAGTATAAACAACAGTAATGAGCATGCCCATTGGTCACCCTTTGAAGTTCTTGAATGAAAACGAGTGCAGCCTAAATAACTATATGCAAAGCTACTGGTGTCAAGCATTGCCTTGAGTAACTCAACTGCCTTGCAATGGAACGACAATAAGGCACATCCAACAAATCATTCATAAATAAGATGGGCCATACTCCCGTGATGTGTGAGAAAGAAACAGTGATCAAGAACGAGCTATTCTTTCTTGGCTGACGGAGTAGGACCGAACCTACCTGTTATGACAGTTAGAGTGAGAGGGACAAGACAAGAACAAGAGCAGCAGCTTTCTTGTCGAAAGGAGAAGCATTGATGCAGTTTATCAGGTGGATAATCACACATATTGTCAATATATGCAGATTAAAATTGGCCTTCTAAAAATTTCTTTGAAGTCAGAAATATTCTAGATAAAGCAATTTTGCAAGTTCCTTAACTTTTGGCTTTGGAAACAATATGGGTCAAATACACTCACTAAGGCAATAATGAGTAACCATCAACAATTGACTATGTTATTGGTCAGGTAAATGGAAAGATTCTCTCAGTAGGATAAAGTGTTATCGTCCCAACCAAAAGTCACGCTGCCATCAAGCCAGCCCATAGGGTGGTGAAGAACCCCCATAAGACAAACACTACTTGCTCTTGATGTGTGAGGAAGGAGGAAAAAAAAATTTGGAACACAAAAGAAGCAGAACATATGGCAGGAGCTTACTTATGGAACACGGGATCAGCGTGATCACACCCAGGAAATACTCTGACTACTAGTTCCAACTTTTTAGCAGCTTCCTGTACTTGATCAGAGTCTTCTCCACTGCCATATAAGTCTACCTCAAGCCCAGCTAAATCTTTTTGGTGACTACAAAGAAGTTTAAGGAGCTCCTTGTAGCCTTTGTTCCACACCATCTTTCCTATGTAGTAAACAACTTTAGGGAATGCCTGGTCCCCATTTTTCTGTAGCTTTACTTTTTTCTTGCCAATCTCCAGGAACTTAGGATTCACCCCATGAACATTACAGATGATGGATTTTGGATAATCTTGGGTGGCAGCAGATAATCTGATTACCTGAACTTACATGATGCAGGTAGTTGTGTCAGCGAGCAATAGTTTCAATATTGCAACATTAAAGTAAAGATAATGAGGAATCTTGGTGTTCCTATGCGAGAAAATTCTCTTTTAGCACACAGGACACTAATGAAAATGACAGCCACCTAGGACTCTCATGATCTTGAACATTAATTTCTTATCCAATATGACCCACTACCTGAAGCCATTGCATCCATACTTGGAAGAGGAGGGGGGGTCTATTACTATGGTGCATACCTCAGCACAAACATCTCACCAGACTCAACAGATTACTAATATTCTGCTACCTTTCATTGTTAACCTGTCATTTCTTCTGTCTCGCGTATGTGAAAATTAGAAGATGCAAACTTGTTTACACAATGAATATTGATGCTAAGTAGGGCATACCCTTTCTCTTGTGAGGTCAATTCCATATATAACCTGAGATGAACCATGAAAATGCAAGTTTCTTGGGAAACACATTCAGAAATTGGACACATTGAGTGTTCTCAACTAATTCCCTTCATTTAAATAAGAATTGTCTGCACCAAGGTGCTATTATAAAGTCAAACCGCTAATATGTTATATTAACATGTCCACATTAGTCATTCATTGAGTTACAAAATTGTATATTACAAGTCATACAGAATTAGTTTGCCAAGAAAAAGAGCTTTAATTTGCTATCTTGAATTATGATGAAAAACAGAAATAGATAGCTGTCCAATATCATCTCTAAAAACACAGAAAATTGGAGAAGCATACCTTGTGACAATAGATGCCAACAACCCAAGTATTCAAATGCTTAAGAAGAAGAGCTTTAAATTGTCCATTCTTCTCTCTCTTCACATATTCCAAGTAATTCGTGTGCACAATTCCTATTACAAGGCGGAATTTAGATTTCCATCTCTTCCCATGATGAAACCACGTGAGGTGTTCTGGCTCCTCAAGGACAGCAATGTCTGCATCTTCATCAGGAATGACTTCAGAGATATCTCCTGCAGCAAGAATGCTTCCTTTATCTACAGCAAACTGCACCAAGAAAAATGTCAAGAATGGCCATCAAAATATCACTACCTATCCAGTCTAATACATTTGCACCCAGTTACCTTTGCAGGATAAAAAAATATGCTGAAATCTGGTGAAAATGCAATCCTATCATTAAGCCACTGACGGATATATGCTTCATGCTCTGAAGGGGAACCGAATGTGATGTTATTGGGATACAGGAGCTTTTGATGCTTTAAAGACAACCAAGGAATGACCAGAGTAACCTTCCTACTCACATCTTTCGCTAGATATGCGGCACGAAACAAAGGGTTGATGGCAGTTCCAGTCATCCACGGAAGGCTTGCAGTGGTGAAAATCGCAATATGCTGCCTTCTATGATCCATACAGTCATTAGGTTCAAATTACTAAGACTTGTAAACTCTATATGCCCTTCAGAATTTGATCTCAAAACCTTAGATATCAGAGAGCTAGACCTTCAGCTGCATTAGAAAATTCCGAACCAGAGGAAACGTATTATCATTTGTTCTTTTGTTTATTTGTGTTCGGCCCACTGTAAAAGAGCAACCAAAGAAAAAGCAGAACAGGATTAGGCTAAACAAAAAGGTAGATGAGGAGCCATGCCAATCTGCCTAACGGTCAAATTAAATTACACGAATTCACCTGATATGGACACGGGGCTACATTTTACATTTTAACCACCCGGCCATGGCAGATTCCACCCATTTTCTTTTCAAGTTGGACTTTTCTTTTCTTTTCTTTTTTCTTTTTTACGGCATACATACAATTTAAACAGGTTCAACAGAGAAATCTTGATTTAAGAACATAAAACTCAAAAAGAACAAAAAAAAAAAAGATATAGATTTAAGTTACAATTAGACCGCTAAATCCATTATGATAACGAAAAATTACAACCAAAAGAAAAAAAAAAAAAAAAAGCGGATGACGAGAATAACAGGTACCTCCGATACGAAAGAATTTTGAAAGTAATGAGAATGAATGAACAAAGCAGAGCAGAGATTGGGAGGAATGGAATATGAGAGAATACTAATAAGGGAAGGGATGGGGAAGGTGGAGCCCAGGAGGAGAAGAGGGAATATACCTTCGTGTGCTTCTCCACTCCGCAGCCTTCCGCTCTCTCTCTCTCTCTCTCTGGCTTTTTTTTTTTGACGTTTTCCCCAAGTCACAGAAAATCTAACAACAGCTTGCCGCGCCGTTACGGCTGCACCTTCATTTTAGGGGCGGGAGGGGCCCGCGCGGGGACTCCATTGATACGGCGTCGCCTAGGTTCCTTGTCAATCTCATGTCCTGCTCCCCCGCCTAGGATCCTGCCTGCACCCGACTCGTCTCTGGACCAAGGACTCCCGCAGTTACACGTGGGCCCTATCCGTTTGTCTGACGGTCCCGATGGAACCTCCCTTTTTTTTTTGTTTTTTTTTTTATTTGAGCAACGGTGCAGATGGAACTTGTCACAAGGAAAGTTAAAGAAAGTTTATGGAGATGTGGGCCCCCCGTGGGAAGAAAAAAAATAAAATAAAAAATAAGAAGGGAGAGAGGGAGGAGCCACCATTTTACTGGCTAGCGCGTCTCCTCGTTTTCCTGTTGACCGTTTGGCACGGTGAGTAGAGGTAAATAAATAAAAATTCGGGGATGTGAGCAAAGACTGTATGTGAAGAGAGCTTTGGTTTGGACTGGTAGTTTTTTCTTTTTAATTATTTTTATTTTTATTATAATTGTGAAGGGAAAGGAGGGGGGGGGGGAACTGCCAAAAACATCCTCCAGATTTCCGCTTGAAAATTCCATTTGAAATTGTTGGGACTGGATTATTACCCTACAATTCCAAGATTTGGAGGAAGTGTGTGAGGTAAGGAAAATCCATACACCCGCTCCCCTTTCTAATCTCGGTTCGGTTACACGGCAGCAGCTGTCCTGTTCTCGAGTGTTTTTGAGTTCTTTTGCTTTTCTGCTTGGTTTGACGTTGATGTTTTGGTAACGGCAGTTTTTCGCTTTTCAACTTTCTTCTTACGTTTCGGTTAGATTTCTTGCGCAATGAGAGGGGATTTTTGAATCATCAAAAAATAATAATAATAATAATAATAATAATAATAAAATTTTGGGCATTTGATTGCTAGATTGCCATTAGGTTGTGAACAAGTATGAAATGGGTTGCGCCAGACCCTGTTATGGCCACTGGAAAACCACTGGTTTGAGGCAGAAACATTAAATGTACTAAATTCAAAGACGAATGGAGTCTTGCTGTGTTTTTATAGGAGTTCTCAGGATGCTTCCGGAGTTGTGTTTGATCGGGGCCTGTTTTTTTCCCTGTAATGGCTTATCTTTTACGTCATCCCAATAAAGAGGCATGAGTTTTTGAATTAACCATCTGGCCTATCATTTCCATACTATTTCGTTAAATCATGGTCAGTGATGGCAGGATGAAGTTTGCAATTTCTTTTGGGTGCAGATTCATTTATGTGTTATCTGCTCGGTTACCATTTCTGAGGTCAAAGAATGTTGATGGGGCATGCAGATGATCTGTCAGAGCATGGATCATCTATGGGTCGGCTACTGGTCCATCCTGAATCTGAGTTTGAAGATGGTGATGAAGTTAGTTCTCAGCAGATATTGTACGCAGCCTCCTTCGAAGAACTCGCAGAAAGTAACGTGAAGTATGACACCATTATATGGGTCTCCATATCGCTGTTGTTGGTTTTAGCTTGGGGAGTTGGCATCATTATGTTGCTATATTTGCCCATTAGAAGATATGTGCTTCAAAAGGATATTTCATCACGCAAACTATATGTTACACCTAGCGAAATAGTTTACAAGGTATATA
Organism: Bruguiera gymnorhiza; assembly: GCA_020883675.1. Lineage (NCBI taxonomy): Eukaryota > Viridiplantae > Streptophyta > Magnoliopsida > Malpighiales > Rhizophoraceae > Bruguiera > Bruguiera gymnorhiza. Next base: position 1,272,418 of record JAIRCJ010001055.1, on the reverse strand, counting down.
TGTATGTGCACCAATGTACTCATGCATGTCTATATAGTTGCTGTGCATATTCTGAGTTCTCTTTTTCATTCTCTGTTGAAAATCAATTCATGGTCGCCTCATCTTCACTACGGTGATTGGAGAAAGAACTATTTGTGCATCGGCATTAATAATAACTTTCTTTTCCTTAATGCCAAGGTTTCAAGGCCTTCATTCATACACTTTTGGGGTGTAACGAATATTGAGAAGCGTGTTCCTCTTTCCTTGGTGATTGACATCATTATTGAACAAGGTAATAATGCTGCCTGCATAGATGCTCTGTCAAACGTATTCTGCATGTATGATTATGGCTGTCTCCTGGTCCTTGGTGCTCAAGCATACCATCCAAATATGAAGCCATGTACATTAATATTTTCCTTGGCCATCGAGCAAGATTATGTGGGTTTTCTGGGCTATTCTACAGTCGGTTACAGCTTAGGAGAATCCTTTAGTAGATTTTTCATGCAGTTGCTGTCAAGTTTTTCTTCTCTTCAGGATGATTTTGAGTGGAAAATTGTAGACTTTTCTTACGAGGAAGTGCCTGTAATGCCTAGTTGATCATATTTGCTTGATACAATTTGCTTCTAAATATTCCTTGGATGCAAACACATACTTTACTCAAGGCAATAAATTATTTTAATGTGTTAGTGACATGTGTATGTTCCAATGTTTAATAGGTTGGTTACAATCTATATATGGGATCCATACCTTTAGAATTGAAAGCATAGCACATGGAAAAGCTGCACCTGTAGATGAATTACAGGTCCAAGGTGTTTCTGACCCTGCAATTTTGAGAAAGGTTGTTTATTGTGTTAATTCTTGCTTTTCTATGTTACCCAAACTTATCAGCATGGACTGATTGATCCTAACTTGTTTGGAGCTGATGTTTAGTTTGGCTAAGTTGAGTACTTCCATTTCCAATTTTGATACCATTGAAACAATATCTGGTGGTGATAATGTTGCTGTAAATGAGTTTTAGCATATCTGCAGGTCATAATCGCTGAAGCTTCAAAAAATATGCTGGATGCTGGAAAAAGTTGGAAACAGACTGCTCTTGCTAGTGAAGGAGAAATTATGTCTAGAGTGGGATCACCGAGTGGGGGACCAGCTGTTTTTAAATCTCCTTCCAAGATCTGGAAGGTGATTGCAAAGTTTTGCCTTCATTGTACAAAAAAAAAAGAAACAGTTATTTTAGATCCCTTTACATATTAGCAACATTTACGTATGAAATCAATCTTCAATTTGGATGTCAATGGCTCCTTTTTTTCATACTCGAATGGGAATTCTTATTGATATGTGTGTGTGTGTATATATATATGTATATATCTAGGGTTGCTTCTCTTTTATAACATAACCTTTTTTTTTTTTTTGTTCTGGTTTGTGCTGAACTACCTAGCTGTATGACAACATGATGGCACTCATGCTCATTTAAGAATTAGTATACGTAATTCCATTGAGAATTTAGGGTGCAACTCAATGTGGGGCTTAGCTAAGTTTTTGATTGTCCCAAAAAATGCCTATAATTGCCCTTAATCATCAAGGTTTTTGGCCTCAAATTGTATTTATTAGTGCCTGTTGTGTGCAGATGACAGGCTCACCACGCTATGCTCCAATTGAGAATAGAGGTGTGATACCGGGGGAGTTGCTCCTTAACAAAATTGAAGAAGTTGGTAAATCAGTGAAGGTATGGGCTTTATAGTTTCTTCCCACGATGTTTGGAGACATCCGTTCAACAGGCATTGTTTCTTTCAAAAACACTAAAAGTTCAAGCTACAATGTCGTGCAGTTCCTCATTACGAGAACTGTGCCCATTTTTGGTCCAAATACATCCAAGAGGTGTCTGCCACACAACAGCAAATTATCTGACAAACACATGCTAATTCTGACATTATTTCTTGTTGATAGGCAACTAATGATATGCTGTGTCTTGTTTTCATTATTTCCCCTATTTCTCACGATGAAATGGAATGCAGCGGGAGGTATATATTGCCAACTATAATGCAATTTTGAGATTAATAATTTTTTTTAACTTGTTGACAGAAAATTGAGTTGCTTATTGAGAAGTGCCAGGCTTTGCCGACGAGCAGTGGAGACAAGCCTGATTTCTAACGTCTCTGTGGGCTCCTATTGGTATGGCCAAGTGAAAAGAAGCACAGGTCACTTTCTGCTGGATAGAAGGAGATGTATGTTGTATCAAATCATTTGGTTTATAATTAGCCAAGTATCTGGTAGGCTGCCTGACGCTTGCGTTATATATCCGGGTCACATTTTTCATCGCTTCTGAACCTTCCGCGCGTTATTGGTCTTACAGTCTGCATTCTACCCTTCTATATGAGGGAGGGGGTTTGCTGTGAGCTACGGTAGTGTGCATTAATCTGTTGATTCAAATGATGTGTAACTTTGTAGTTGTCATTACGATCTGGCCAAAAGAAATCCTAGAACGTATCTGTCTTCATTTACAACCTTTTTTCTACAACGGGAGCTAATTCTCTCTTTTATTCAAAACTCAAATCCCCATCACTCAGGATGTCTATCTCAACTCCCGTTGTTATGCTATGGACCAGTATCCGAAAATGCTTACCTCCAATTTATGGGTTGTTTGTATGTGTGAGTAAAAAAAATTGTTAATATAAAAAATAAAAGAAAAGAAGAAGAAGACTCAAATCGAAATTTCCTAATACTACTAAAAATTAATCGATGTTATAAAAGAAAAATATGTGTTAGGAATCTAATAATTTATTAGTGCCAATCATACTATGCTGAAGAAGTAGATATAAATTTATTATATTATAAATCAAGATTTTATGTTACATAACTAATATTTTTCATTGTATAAATGAAAACAAATGTAATAAACAAAATTAAATATTTACAAAATAATAAGAATTTTTTAATATCGATCTTAGTATTAAAAAAAAAAGAGGATTGATTTTTAAAATTATTTTATTTTCAGGTACAAGCGAGGTTCCTTCAAAATCACGGCGGAGTGAAGTTGCCGGGGATTTGGATTGCATATTTACACTTCTTTACGTTGGCCACGCGGTAGGAAAGAAATTCGGAATCGGTGACGGCCAAATTAAAAAAGAAAAAAAAAAAAAAACAGAGATCCAAAATTTCCTTATGCATCACGCTTCCCAGTGACCATTAGAAAAGAAAACAAGTGAGGTGAGGGAGACATAGACCTTAAAAAGAAAACGAAAGACGGAGATATGGGACTTAAATACAATGTAATCAAGAAATTAATCTATCATTTTGTTGAAGTTTTTCTTCATCAGTTGATCCCCCTTTTGAAACAGAAAATTTTAAAAGAAAATATAATGGGAGATTCAAAGGAATGATGCTGATAGTTTGCATTACCTCTCGGACCCATCTCAAAATCAAGATACCCTGATGCCATCTGTGTTCCAAATCGACGGTGGCGGTCCTCTTGTCTCCATCTTTCTGAGCTAAACAAAAAAAAAAAAAAATCATCACGATGCATTCACTTCATCATTTTTTTCTTTTCTTTTTTTTTGTTCTTTTTCATATGTCAACAAACAAAAGAAATCTAATAATTTACAAGATAAATAATTTTAGTGTACTAACAATTTAAAAGATGAATAATCTTAATGTAAAGATGATTTGAAAAATCAATAATTTTAGCTACAAATAATTTAAAAAATAAATAATTTATACTCAAAATAAATAAAATTACAAAAAAAAAAAGTAAGTATTTATATTATATAAATTACAGAGGAAGAGGAGATCAGAGTGTCCCAAATGCAAATCCAACGCAATGGAATCCAGATTTATATAATTCAAGATTCCCCTCTTCCCCTCTTCCTATCCGACGACGAGGAGTGAGTGAGTGAGTGAAAGTCGGATTGTTCTAAGTAACAGTTCATGGTTCTACGCTCGTCACAATAGTATATCAATGTCTATGTGAGAGATAGAGAGAGATGGAGAGGAAGAGAGTGTTGGTGGTGGGAGGGACAGGCTACTTGGGGCAACACCTATTACGAGGGTTTTCACAGACGAAAGAAGACAGCCCTCTTCACAATCTGAATCTAGCGTTCACTCACCACTCCAACTCCACGCCCCCTCTGGCTTTGCTCCGCGCCATCCCCTGCTCCCAAGCTTTTCGCCTCGATTTGCATACCGGTGAGGGGCTCGATGCCATTTCACGGAATTTCGGCCAGGTCCGCTTTCCATTCCATTCCCACATTTCTTTCTAATTTCCCTCGTTACAAGGACTTAGAATGCGCAATAATTTTGATCATTTAAAAGAAAAAAAAAATCAATCCAGCCCCATGTAGTTGTGAATTGCGCCGCAATGTCCGCACCTCGTGCTTGCGAGACGGATCCCTCCGCTGCTATGTCCGTAAACGTACCGTCTGCTCTCGTGAATTGGTTATTAAGCTTTAAAGAGGAAAACAACACTCTTCTCATTCATCTTTCGACAGATCAAGGTCAGCCGAATTTATTCCTTTTATATTATGGTGGATTCTCGAGATCTATTGTAATGTACATGTGCTTGTGTTTCCAGTCTGTTGGGAATGTGTCTTTGATTACTTTCTCCCCCCCCTCCCCCGGGCAGTTTATGAAGGCGTGAAATCTTTCTACAAGGAAGAAGATGGGACTGTTCCGGTTAATGTCTACGGTAAATCAAAAGTTGCGGCAGAGCAGCTTATTTCTGAGAAATGCTCCAACTTTGCAATTCTGAGAAGCAGTATCATCTTCGGGCCACAGACGATTTTTCCGGTTCCAAAATCTCTTCCAATTCAGGTACACCGAGGAAATGCATGCATTATATTGTGCTTTTGCCATATTGTATTTTCTGTTTATGTGATCACTCAATGATACGTGAACAACATGTAATTATTGGGTATCTTACCAGTTTTTTTTATGCCTAATTGATACAGTGGATTGACAGCGACCTCTCCAAAGGAGAACAAGTGGAGTTCTTTTATGATGAGTTTCGCTGCCCAGTGTATGTCGAGGATCTCGAGAGAATTATACTGTCTTTGACAAACAGATGGTTGTCAGGTATGCAACATGTATACCTCTTAATTGGTAACAATCTATCAAATGCATTTTTGGTTGAATTACAGTCTCTTGTTGGTTTCACAAATTATGCTTTTCATGACCTTATTAAGTGCATGTTTGGCTGCATGGTTGTATTTTCCAAACCAATCATTTTGAAATGGCCAAGCTTGCATTTTGACCCAAAATCAAAATGGCCCATATAGCCAAAAACAAGCACACAAACACAATCATTTTGAAACTGCCAAGCTGGCATTTCGACCCAAAATCAAAATGGCCCATCATTCATTTTGAAGGCTGCAGCTGTTTGCTCCATTGAGAAAATATGCTGAGTCTCTTCTATAATTTTTCCTTATTCGGAGGAGAATGATGTTCAAAACAATTAAAGCTATTTACAATTTTAGAAATGGGCAGTCATGGCGATATATTTCAGCTTTGGCCAAAGGCATACTGGTACACTTATTTTATTTCTGGTAACTGGTTTGGATATTTCTTTGCTTTTGTCATGCTTCTTTTTACTGGTGTGTTCTACTGCTCTTTATCTTGCATTTTCATAGTTGACATGTTCATCTTGATGATGGTGTTTATACCAGAGGGCAAGAAATTGCAGTTGCTGCTTAATGCTGGTGGGCCAGATAGGGTATCTCGTCTTCAAATGGCCGAGGCTGTGGCAGCTGTTAGGGGATATGACATCTCCTTGATCAAGCCAGTGTCTGCTTCATCAGTATGTCATAATAGTTATTTGGTATTTATAAAGCTTGATTTCTGATTCACAAATTTGTTAACTGCCCATTGGTCCCCAACCCTCAGAAATAGATGCACATGGAATGATTTCAGGCCTTTCTATTTGGTTGTCTGTTCTAATTAGTCATGCGAAATTTATTATTTTGTTCACACATCCAACATATGTTTCTTAGTGATTCATATTCGCAAAAGTGATGGCCAATTTTTCAGGTTGATCGTGGTGTCTTATCCCCAGCTGACATTTCTATGGATATATCCAAGATGGTTCACACACTAGATATTTTACCTACTTCATTCAAGGATGGTGTTAAAATGACTCTTGGGGTTGCTTAAACCACGAAGATTTTGGGATTTGTATTCGCTGTTCTGTGAGGGTCGCCAGGGCTGTAACATGATTAATGATCCTACGCTTTTGTGACGGCTTCCGAAGATTCGTCAAAGGAGAAATCGTTGATTATGTCGAGGACAGGAGTGAAGTTTTAATTTATATACTTATTCTTTTCTTTTTTACTCAAGGTTAACAATCAAATGTATGCGTAAAATTGGAAATCATTCAGCCTCTTTGTTTCCCCATTTCCCTTTTGGTGATTGGACAGTGACCAAAGGAAAGGAATAAATGTGTTTGAGTTATATTGGAAGTTTTAATGTCAATTTCTTGGATATCAGAATCTCTTTACGTCTGTTGCTGTGGAAACATTGCCAGTAATTACAACGTCTAGTTCTTGGCTATCGGATCTCTGAAATTACGGCCTAACAGGATTAGCAAACAATATTTTGTTGTAACATTAAATCTGTTAAAAGGCATTCGATTACTGGATCTAAAATTTGACTGGGAATTATGGAGTACTCGATTCTTTGAATTGAAAGGTTTAAACCACGGCTTTTGGTTTTGCCTACTGTCAAATTATGGACCATTATTCACTGCAAAGGAACGTACTACCGAATATGCAATTCTAAACTTCAGCCTGGTGGAATTGTGGCCGCGGCGAGGTATCCTATGCCATTTTACTTTTTGTTGTGATTGTGGACTTAGGGTCAGCTTTTAAATATTGACTTAATTGTTAAGCATGTTTTTCTTTGAGTTCCTGTGTGGCGGAAGGACACGAGAGGTTGGCATTTGGACGAGAAATTAGATATTTAAATAAGAAAATGGCGAAAATAAAAAATAAGTTTCAAAAAGATTGGTTTGTAATAATTATTTTTAGAGAATTAATTTTTAATAAATTAAAAATTTTGATATATTTATTTGTTTAAATAAAAAAATCTAAGAGTATAGATTTAAGAGTTTGATTTAACAATTCATTAATATAAAAATAATTATATTTACTAATTAAAAAAATAAAAATAATTATTAAATCTAATAAATTAAAAAAATTATGTTTTTTTTTCTATTCTTCAAAGTAGTTTTGTTCTCAAAGTTGGCTAATAAAAAATTTCACAAATTGCTCCACAAAAAAGTAATAGAACTCTTATGGAATATCCTTAATAGGAAAATTGGTCAATTGAATAAGAATTTGAGTGATAGCTTAATTTTCATACTTGAGGATACATCAAGTTAGGGTAATTTGTTGTTAAACATTCACCTCTCTCGTAGAAGTAATGTCAGATAATTGGTTTTATGCAATCACATTCTTTCCTAATTTTCTTTCCAAGTAAGAGACATAAAAGATATAATGTATTTTAAATTATGTTGGAAAGTCAAGATGATATGTAATGTGACCAATGCGTTTAAGAATTTTGTAAAACTCAACGAAGTGAGGAGATAATTTCATTAATAGGCAAATAATGATAGATAATTATCGATGTGGTTGAACTAGAGATAAACTCAATCTCCCACTAAAAACTCACGTTCAATATAATGTGTATCAATATGTTGCTTCACATGAGTTTGGGTTATAATGAGATTATCTTTTAGAAGTTAAAGCAACTTGTCTATGTTTTGTAAGTTTTTATCAACTTAGTTCATGTAAGAAAACCTAATTGTATATCTTGTAAGAGAATACAAAACTCAACCATAAATAGTTTCAAATGGAAATATCTTTGTTAAAAAGTGATAAGTTGTATTGTATCACCATTTAATCTAAGGAAGTTATTTCATCCAACCTTTTGGCTTGTTACTTACAAAGCAGCGAAAGTAGTTTTTTATGCACCTATTAACTATTTCAATTTGCCCATCTGTTTAGGGGTTGTAAGTATTTCTAATATTCAACTATATCCCTTCCTAAAAAGAAAAAGCTTTTTCCAAAAATTACTAGTAACGACTTTATCTCGATTATTAATAATAAATTTAGAAACGCTATGTAGTTTCACAATATTTTTAATAAAAACTCAAATAATGATAAATAGTAATATAAGAATGATTAACAATATAAAAATGAATATATTTAGTCAAATGATCTACGACAACAAAAATAGTAGTTTTACTTTAGGATAATATAATTCTTTAAATAAAATGTAAAAATATATGTCCAACTTTCTTTTAAAATATGTAAAAGTTAAAAAAGACTTAAATATATCACAAATTCACTCTTGTGACATTGACAAACATCACATTCAACTATAAACTTTTTTATTTTGTTCTTCATATCCTTCCAATAAAATACATGATAAATATAAGTATGAAAAAATCATGGTGTCCAACAATCAGAGATTTATGAAACTCTTACAAGATTGTTTCCTTGTAATTAAAATTAGGTATAAGCACCATTCTGCACTTGTAATGCGAGTTTATAGAATTCCGAGTGTAATGAACAATGAAATTAGGATTTTTCTACAATTTCTCGATGATTTCTTGAGTTTCGTGATCATCTCACCATTTATATCTAATTTGCACAAGGGTATTACAAGCAAAGATAAAGATTGTCATTAGCTTAGCATGCTTTGAAATACAAGATAATGTATCAATTACAAGATTCTCGCTTTTCTTCTTATATACAATCTTATAATTACATCTTAATTTAGATATTTACTTTTATTGCTCTATAAAAGAGGTATGCCATTCTAATTAATATTTCAAACTTGTGTGAATAGTTTAAGTTTAAAAACTCCTTTCAATCAAGTAAGGATGTTATTTTATGACTACATAAATTATAACTAGCATATTCTTATTATAAACAAACATATTGAGATATTTTGACAATAAAATCTTATTGGTAAAGGTTATAAGATGACTTTCTTATATCAACAATACATTAATTTCAACTCTAAAAGTATCAAATTTAATAATAAATACATTATTAAAGTTAAGTAAGGTAAGAACTGGTGTAATGGTCATATCATACTTAAGGTGAATAAACACTTCCTCTATTTTTTCACTCCACTTGAATAAATTTTTCTTTAAAAGGCTATTAAATCAACATTGATCTTCCCATAATCATACATGAACTTGCGATAATAGTTAATCAATCTTGAGAAGTTATGTAATGTTTTAATTGTTTTTGTAACTAACCAATTTAGCATTACTTGAACTTTAGAAGAATTAACTACCATACCTTCCTTGGAGACAACATGACCAAGAAATTTCATTATTTGGCTAGTAAAATTGCATTTTGACTTCTTAATAAACAAAAAAATGCTTACATAGAATAGTGAACATAATTCATAAATATGATAGATGAGCATCAAAAGAAAAGCTATACACTAAAATATCATAAAAAAATATTTAAACAAACATATGCAAATATAATCAAAATATGTCACTTGTTAAGTTATGAAATGTTGAAGGAGTGTTAGTAAACCCAAAAAGTATAACCTAAAGCTTATAATGGTTATCATGTGTCTTGAAAATTATCTTTTGAATATCCTTTTTATGGATTTAAATATGAGGATAACTTGATTTCATATTGAGTTTAATAAATAGTTAGACACCTCCTAACTTATACAATAGTTCATTAATAATAAGAATGAAATATTTATCCTTCACAATGATGCAAGTAAGTGTTCAATTGTCCACACACATCCTTTAAAATCTATCTTTCTTTTTCACTAAAAGAACATAAGAGGAGTAAAGATTAACACTAGGTTTAATGATGTCAGCTTCCAATATCTCTTTCACAATTTTCTTAATCTCTTTCTTTTGGAAATACAGATAGCAATGAGGTCAGATATTAGTAGGCACACTCTTAGACAATAAAGGTATACGATGATCATGTGTTCTCCTTCGAGGTAGAACTATTAGCTTAGCAAATAAATTAAAGAATTTAGTTAATAATGCATCTACCTTTTTCTCCTTTGTAAAATGAAATTCTGTCACTTTTGCATTGTACAAATGTACAAAAAACCCTTATCCCACTTTTTGTATGACTCTCTTTATCTGATGGCTTTTAACAGTAGTGATTTTACCACTGTGTCTTCCTTGTAACTTTACTGCATGCCCATTTAACAAAAAGACTTCATTGTTAATTTGAAAAAATTTCAAATAATATCTCCCAAGGTTTACAACTAGTTAATGCTAAGAACAATCTCATAGTCTTCCAAAGGTAATAAAAAGAGATCAATGTAAATAATTTGACATTATAGAAACAACTTTACCTTTGTGCACTTTCCTTGGCATTTCAAATTTCTTCCATCTGCAACCTTCACAACAAACTTGCTTTTGCTTTATTGAAAAAGCAAGTTTTTTTTAACAATCTTCTCATCCATAAAATTATTAGTATTACTTAAGTCAACTAGTATCATCACTTGTCATTCCTTGAGAAATTTATCAATTTTTATGGATGTTATCATGATCTAGATACATGAGATCATATCTACCTCAACAACTTCCTTAACAAACTTAATTATTAAAAGTTTTTCTTATTTACATCAATGCTCTTTATGCCACTTCTCATCGCAATACCAACATAGTCTCTTTACCATCCACTCTTTTCATTACTCTTGAGTTAAAAGTCTAATGTTAGTGAGATAAATTGAAAAAGATAAGTTATTGTTACCATCTATATGTTTGTTGACTCCTTTAATAATTAGGTGACAATTTTTAGTGTTTAACTTTTTCTATAGGCAAGTAAAGGAGATAGCCACTATCATTATTTATGGCTAGCAAACTTTGACTTCACATCAAATGTTAAGAATAAGTCTTTCAATGAATGTTTACATTAATTAATTTTCTCATCAATCTTTAACTTGATTAGCAAGTCGTTTGAAACAATGCTAATACTTTATGATGGTTGATGTTTGATAGATTTTTGCGAGCTTTTAATTAAAATTATGATATTTGAAAGGCTTAATGTGCATAAAAAAGCCTTAGGTGAAACCAGCCCAAGTTGGAACTTTAACATAAGTTTCAAACCAATTATACCATTGAATAACATCACCTTCCAATTGAATAGAAATAATTTCCACTTTAGAGTCTTTTATTGTATGATGAAAATGAAAATATTTTTTAACTTTGAAAATCCAACTTGTGAGATTACTCTCATCCTAATAAAAAAATTTCACCTTCATATGTGATTGTATATAGTCATAATTAATTGCAATCAACGCTTTCAAAGAACTCCATTAATTCTTTATGTTTATCAATAGATTTACAAGTATTGTCTACCAATTGATTTTTTGTTAAAGTAAGAACCATATGTTTGATTATATTAAAAGACTCTTATAAGAGAAATACTAATTCTTCAATATAAGATATAATAGTATCAAATTTAGATAAATTTTGTGACAACATGATATAAAATTGCAAATTAGCGATATCAAAATTTTTCTTTTGTTACTAGTAAGAGAGATAAATTGATTGATTTTTTCTTTTTTTTGGTGATAGAGTAATGAAATAGAAGTGAAATTTTTAAAAATACTATTCCAATGAAAAATAAAAATTGATCTTTTTGAAAAGATTAACCTCCAATAATCAAGTTAAAGAGGTTGACTTCTAATGAATTAAAAATTTTAATATAATTAATTATTTAAATGAAAATATTTTAGAATATTACATATATTTAGTTTTGAGAATTTAACTTGATAGTTCACTAATAAAAAAAACAATTGTATTATAAATTAAAAAAATAAAAAATAATTATTAGATCTCATGAATTGAAAAAAATCACATCACATTTGACGAGAAAATCATTAACAAACTCGTGTGCCTTTGTTAGCGATACCCTCTTTTTATATAGTACACATACAAAGGCTGAGTAAAACTCACGCTGGAGATCTGATACAACGATTGCCCATTTTAAATTTGAGGCCTTGTAGGAGTGGGGAAGTCCGGTCCGTGTCCGTTAAGCTCTGAAGGATGTTTTCATTTCGTTTCCGGGGTGCGGTGTGTAGGTTGATTAGGCCACACCAAGGCCAGCCGACGTGCTGATATTGTATGGCTTATAAAGGAAAAGAGCAAGGGAGGGGCGTGGGGGGTAAAAAACGAAACGGAGACCTGTCTTGTCATGGCATCGAAGAATGAGCGAAGGGGGGGACCCGATCAACGGCGTCAATTTGAGGCAGTTGAAAAGGTTGAGGTAAAAAGTGCTCCAATCTTACAGAAAACGGCGTGTTTGGCTAGGTCCGGTCCCCCAACTCTTTCTCAAAGCAAATTCATATTGCAAGAGTATGATTATTTAATGTATATTTATAATTTTTATTGTTAATTATTATACTGATTGAAAGATTAAAAAATATAACTAAAAATTATAGTAATGTAATATATAAATATAAATATAAAATGTGTTAAATTAATTAACTTTGTGAAAGTTGTTTATTTTAAAAATGTTACGGATGAATTATTTTTTAGATACAAATAAATGAAGTTAAATACAATTTAGAGAAAATTTTAAATTATATAAATATAAGTATTATATATTTTAATAAATTACTTTTTTTTAGAAGAGAGTAATAAACTACCGACAATATCCATATCAAATCATTGTGCATAAAAGGGTAGCAATGGAAAAGAAAGATTCTAGACTTCCTCAACAATAAAGGTTGGAAATGAATTCTATGAACCTGTCCTGGCACCTCTCTTGCATCGTGGAGTTGTTAAGTGTTGTGTCAAGGAAACAAAAAGATTGAGTAACCTCCGCTTTTAGGGGGGAAAATACGCAACAAACCTAACCATTTAATATCATACCATACCATACCATACCTAAGCACAACTTCCATTTTATCTGAACTTTTATTCTTCCCAAGCTGGAACCCCCACCAGCCTCTGGCTCAAAATCTAATCTTCTTTTGAACAAAATCACGGCAGTTCACTTCGGAATTTGATTCGAGGCGCCCAGTCGCCGAATACACTGGATGGACGCAAGCAACAAAAAAGAAGTCACTGACTTGACTAGCCACGTGTCGTGGATAGAGGGCGGAATGGGGACTCATCCACTCGTCCAAGACACGCCAATCCTGTACTCCCACATATTCGCAATTCCCGCATCTCTGCGAAACGAAATAAATAAATAAAAGCCTCCGCACGGTGCCTCTCATTCCTCCGGGCAGCATCGCTTCGTGGCTCTGGGCACATTCCATCCATGCCCGACAACTCCGGGCGGCCCCCAGCAGCGCTCCCTCAGCAGCCCTCAACGGTTGCTCACTTCACAGACAGACGCTCAAGGAAAATGGTGCAATTTTTCACATTAAAGAAATAAAAAAAAAAAAGAAAAAGATCATTTTGTCTTCACTCTTAACTTAAAAAAAAAGAAAAAGAAAAAGAAAAAAAGCCCAAACGTGGACCGGGGGGGGGACTTCAGCTCTCCGCTCTTTGTTGGATTTGAAGATGCTGTGAAGCGGCGGGCCTTCCGCCGAAGTCTTTGATTCCTGGTTAATTGTTGAACTGGATCTTGGATTCTGAAGCACAGAATGTGGAAACTTGTGCGATTTGCGGCGTCCAATTTGCGACGATCACGGCGGTCCTTCTCGGCCGGAATCCCCGGTCCTTGTATTGTTCACAAGCGTGGCGCCGATATTCTCCACGATCCCTGGTACAACAAGGTACCTGCGACTTCCATGCTACACTTAATTTCCTTCTTCTTTTTCTTTTTTCCCATGTTTTTGTGTTATTTTGTTTTCTTTAAAGACGTTATTGTTCTTTTTAGCCGATGTTTCTCCCTTTCACCTTGTTATTGTTCTTGTAAGCTTTAGAGGAGATTCCTTTACTTATAGGCGTTCAGCTAGAGTTCCCATAAAAGAAAAAAATAAAGCAAAAAGAAAAGAAAAAAGATTCAAAAGATTGAGTCTAATCAATAACAAGAGCAAAGACTATTGGCCTGTTTGCGCGGATCTTGGATGGTTTCTTCTTGTGTCAGTGGTCTAAAAAATTGGCATTTTGTTCAGATGAAATCGCACAGCTTGTGTAATTTTCAGTTGGGTTTGTCTATTTTGATTCTTGTTATCATGTGGTAGCACCGAGAATGACATGTCAAAGAGCATTCAATGAGCAAAAGCCCTTAAAATTTAGTGGCAATGAAGATATTAAAGTACATTTGTGCATAGAAACTTAACGTGGTTACAATGAAATAGGATTTATTAATGGGAATAATCTTCATTTGTGGTAGGTGTACCCGCAATTTCCAACTTGTGTGGTTGTTTTAACTGACTGTACAATGCTAGTTCGGAATTTGGTCCTTTCTTTGCTGCTATGGATGGAGCTCAATATTAGTGATAATATTTTAATATCTTGTATATTTCTGCTTCTTGAAATTGATTTTTCCAGTTTTGACTTTAGCATAGTGTGAGTTGTCATCGTCATGCCATAGAGCTCTAACACCTTATCCTTACCCATGAAAGAAAACCTATACATGCATGCTTGATGGTACAATTCTTTTTGCTGCTCTTTCTCTTTCAAATGCAGGACACTGGATTTCCTTTGACTGAAAGAGATCGACTGGGGCTGCGTGGTCTCCTTCCACCTCGTGTTGTTTCTTTTGAGAACCAACATGCTCGCTTTAGTAAGTTAAATTTCTACTCCTTGAAGCCTTGAGTATGTGATTTTCCAGTAATAATATGCATATTTTCTCTTTTCAGACATACATCACAATAATGTGCCTAATTTATCATAGTATATGGAGCTATATGAATGATTAGCTTGTGAAGCCTGTCTTCTGTTGTGTGCTAGAACTTTGAAGTTTTGGTGCACTTGGGGGTCTGGTGAAGCAAAAATATATGTTGGAAAACTAGCATGGGTGCCAAAGATTTGGTAGCTTATATATAGTGCTGCCATGTTGGACTTCCTGACAAGAGTGAGAATTTTTTAATTAGGGTGTATTTCTTTATCTACTACCAATTGGCGTAGAGTTTCCAGCCTTTTATTTGTGCCTCATGAGTCTGCAGTGGTTATGTTGTGATGTTGATATGCTTGTTAGCACCTACCATACAGATGAAAGTGTCATTACACAGCATATCCTTGTTGATATCTTGTCCTGAGCTTGTGTGGTTTTGTATTCATGTATGCTACTGCGTAGATTTGTGTTGGTATGTTTGTTGAATGCTCCATCACTTTTCTCTGTGTGTGTTTTAACTTATGCCTTTAAATTTATTCACAATTGTGCTGTTTCCATTTTTTTCTATTAGTGGAATCTTTTCGATCACTAGAGAAAAATACTCAGGGCCAACCAGAGAGTGTTGTATCTCTGGCAAAATGGAGGATCCTGAATAGGTTGCATGATAGGAATGAGACTCTGTACTACCGTGTAAGTTCCATGGGATGTTCCTAATTAATTCAGTATTTTAGAGTACTTCTGAAATTTATAAAAGGTTAATGGTTGTTCATTTCTTTTTCCTTTTTCTTGTCTAGGTCCTCATTGATAACATCAAAGATTTTGCTCCAATTATATACACACCAACTGTAGGGTTAGTGTGTCAAAATTATTCAGGCTTATTTAGGCGCCCTCGTGGAATGTATTTTAGTGCAAAGGATAAGGGTGAGATGATGTCAATGATCTATAACTGGCCAGCTCAACAGGTATTCTACATTACTCATATAATTATGCAGAATGTAATGCCCTTCCTTGGGCTCTCCATCTTGGATTTTAAAATACATGGCACACCCTTTCGTTCACTTGAGTGAAATTTTCTTTTCATCTTAAGCAGTGGAAGGTTTTCATATGGATAATTACATCTTGCAAGACACAAAAATGGAGCAATTTTTACCTAGACATGCATAATTTGCTTTTGATTCTGGAAGCTGATTGTTATCAGCTTTAGTGCTCTATAATTCAAATTTTTAACTGTTGCTTGAACTTGTATGCATATGATCTGGAAATTGGGCATCTATAGATTTTATCTCTGAAGGAGTTGTCTTGCTGCACTTTTTGATACCATCGCTTAACATGACTTCTTCGCGTTGCAGGTAGACATGATAGTCTTGACAGATGGCAGTCGTATTTTGGGTCTAGGGGACCTTGGGGTTCAAGGAATAGGTATTCCAATTGGCAAATTGGATATTTATGTTGCAGCTGCTGGTATCAATCCTCAGAGAGTATGCTCCCTCTCCCCCTCCCTCCCCCTCGCTTTCATGTTGTGTGTGTGTGATTATGTTCATGAACTTCCTGAAGCATATATGCATACTCATTGAATGCACGGCTGTGCCAATGGCTCTGATCCATGAAGGTTTTCCTCTGCTTGCTAATTGGTTCAAGTTTTTATCCAAAAACAGAATTTTACTGTTTTTGTACTCAACTATCATCTAGATACATGAAAAATTACAGCATACTAATGAAGCCCCAAAGATCTAGTTTTTCTTATTGACTTAATGTCTTATGCCCATGTTTTGTAGATACTCCCAGTTATGCTAGATGTTGGTACTAACAATCAAAAGCTACTGGAAGATCCTCTTTGTGAGTAAATCTTGTCTGCACATCACTTTTTTTCTTCCTTTTTATTTGCCTTCTTGTCCTAAATATTTTTAGGTGAATGTTGTGAGGTTATCATAATATGATTTTCATTTGGACAGATTTAGGACTTCGTCAACCTAGGTGTGAAGGAGAAGAGTATATATCGATTGTTGATGAGTTCATGGAAGCTGTTTTCAGGCGTTGGCCCAAGGCCATTGTACAGGTCTGTTTCTTTCAAAGAATATCACTTTTGTATACTTGTGTACTGCAGGAAGCACCGTTAAGTCACTGGTCAGATTAATCTTTTCAGTTTGAGGATTTTCAAATGAAGTGGGCATTTGAAACCCTGCAAAGATATCGTAGAAGGTTTTGCATGTTTAATGATGACATACAGGTGAGTACTGGCTATTTTATGTTGCTACATTCTCCCTACTTGGAGTATTCTTTGGGTGCAGAGATGAACCTGCAATTATGGAGGTTTATGCTTACCGTCTGTCCTAAAGGGAACTGCTGGTGTTGCACTTGCGGGATTATTGGGAACTGTGAGAGCCCAAGGCCGACCGTTATCTGACTTTGTGAACCAAAAGATAGTTGTAGTAGGAGCTGGAAGGTGATATACTTTAATTGTTAAACATGGAAATGCAAATGATTTTGTTACCTGCATGTGCTAATTCTTTGTTCTTCCACTGTCCTTATACTACTTGCAGTGCAGGGCTTGGTGTGCTAAGCACAGCTGTACAGGCTGCTGCGAGAATGTCTGGGAGCAGTGAAACAGCTGCAAAGAAACATACTTTTGTGCTTGATAAAGATGTATTGTTCTACAACTTCGAATATTATATTCTGGCAGTCTAGCAATGTTACATGGCAATGGCCTGTGCTTATGCATTTCTATATTGCAATAAAGTCCACAGTGGTGGATCTAGGACCCCATGGTAGTGGGGGCAATTTTTTTTGTATAAAAAGATTTACAATATAGAACTGTTGTGAAATAAGTGCAACAATAACAACAACAAAGTTTTAATTCCAAATTTAATTGGGGTTGGCTGTGTGAATTTCTTCTTATCATTCTATTCTATTATTAACTATATTTGATGTGAGATCTAATTGTTTTAAATGCTTGTGTCACGAATCTCAGAGATGCAACTAAATCACCTACTCAAAATTAAATAAATAATTTTTATATTCAATTTTGCAAACATCCATGATAATGTAAGAGATGTGATGAATTTTTAGATTGTCTAAGGTTCTTTGAACCTGCATCCCTGACTAATAATAGACATCATTGTCAATATTTGGAATGATTAGAACTCAAAAGGTGAATCTGTAGTGTCAATTTATATATATATATGCATTTCATGAGTTTGTACCCAAAATTATTATTATTATTTCTGGTTTAAAAACAAAGATTTGTCTTTATGCAGGGACTAATCACAAAAGAGAGGAAAAATCTTGACCCAGCTGTGGCACCATTTGCCAAAGATTTAAAAGATGTTGAGGGACTCAGGGAGGGATCTAGTCTAATTGAAGTGGTATGACTTCCAGGGCTTCTGTGGACAGCATCCATGAGTATAATGCCTGTCTTTTATTCCATATAAATGAAGGAAGCATTTAATGTTTAACATCTTAACTTTATTCTTTCTCTGTCTCCCCCCCTCCCAACTTGTTCTCTCCATGCTTGTAAAGTTATGCAGCATGTTTATGCTGTGACAATTGTTTTTGTTGAGATATATATATATTACTCAGGTTAAAAAGCTTAAGCCCCATGTGCTTCTCGGCTTGTCTGGAGTTGGTGGGATCTTCAATGAGGAGGTGAAGTCAAATTTTCATGTTTTGTGGTTTCACCTTCATTGTTAGTTATCTGCAAATGAAAGAAACTGAACTTTCTATGGCATAAAAATGTTTCTTTTAAAAAAGAAAATAATAAAAAGTGATGCAAAATGTATATTGCTATTAGCAATTATGTTTGTGTTATAGTTCAATAAGTCATCTATGGATAAAAACTTTCTTCATCCCATATGGCTTCTAAATGTGTCCACTGTCCACATATGTGAATTTGACCTGATTTTAAAGAAATATTTTCCTCTGAAATAAGTCACATTTTGCCTGCAACACTTTTGAAGGGTGAGCCTTGGTGTAACGGAAAGGCTACTCTATTGTGACTACGTGTTCAAACCTTGGAAACAACCTCTTTGTACAAACAAAGGGAAGGCTGCATACATCTGATTTTTCCCTAGACCCCACAAATGTGGGAGTCTTGTGCACTGGGACACCATTTTTTTCTCTTTGCCTGCAACACTTTGCTTTTTCATTCAATTTTTGATTTTTGATATCCATGAACCATCTTTCATCACCTATAAAAATGTATTAATTTGTTGCAAATGCAGAATTTTTAGATGCATTGGCCAGATTTGATTTTCAAAATTAATGTTTGTTGTCTTTATGATTACCAATTCTCTGTTTTTCTCTTTACTGATATTCATTTGAATATGAATCAGGTGCTCAAGGCTATGCAAGAATCTGACTCAACTAAGCCTGCTATTTTTGCCATGTCGAATCCCACCATGAATGGTTTGTTTTTTGGCAAGCCAATGAGCTTTGACAATCTATAATGGCAACTAGTGTTTTTCCCCTTTTTTTTTTTCTATGTTGACATCCCCTGTTTTATGTGGAACAGCTGAATGCACTGCTGCTGATGCTTTCAAGTATGCTGGAGAAAACATAGTCTTTGCAAGTGGAAGCCCATTCGAAAATGTTGATCTTGGTACTTTATCTTGCTTATCATGAAACCAGTTGTCCTGCTTCTTCATTTTCCAATCATTGCATGCTGAACCCAACTTACGCTGTATGGTTATGACTCTGGCAAAATTGTTTTTTTTTTTTCTCACCAACAAAACTTGTGCATATATTCAGGCAATGGGAAACTAGGTCATGTGAATCAAGCAAATAATATGTATCTGTTTCCTGGGTCTGTATTCCCTCCTCCTCCTTTATCTGTATTTTTACCAATGATGTCTATGTACTGACAAAATTATATCACTTGTTTTCAGGATTGGCTTGGGAACTCTCTTGTCAGGTGCACGTTTTATAACAGATGGGATGTTGCAAGCAGCTGTGGAATGGTATGGACATTTCTGCTATATTAAAATTCAAAAATAAAATAATCTCCTTTTTGATGATATTCTGGCTTGAAGCTTCTTTTGCAATGTATTACTGACATTATATAATTTATGCAGCCTTGCTTCTTACATGACAGATGAGGAAGTCCAAAGGGGTATATTGTATCCATCTATCAGCAGGTAATATTTTCAGTTCAAGTTAGGTACGGGATTTTTGTGCTTTCTGTTGGGGGGGGGGTGGTGTGTGGGAAGGAGGGTTGGGATGGGAGGGTGGGCAGTAAGGCTATGCAGGGACTGGAGGCTGCAGTTTGTCACACACAACTGGGCTCCAATATTTTATGGATCATTTAATAATTAATGGCTTTGATATAATCCCTGCTTGTATAAGTATTATATATTAGGCTTAGAAGCTGGAGTATAAATGAAAAGTGGATATTTGTTGCATGTGATAAAAGAACCGCAACTTGTTTGACTTGGCCTAGATTTGCCTCATCTTCACAGAAAAAAGGGACAAGTCTTTTCCTGGTTGCTGTTGCTTCTTATTCCCTTTCTTGTTGAATGGCATGGTCTGCTGTAGATTGATCCATAGTAATACTTGATGCAGCATTCGAGACATCACAGCTGAAGTTGGTGCTGCTGTGCTGCGAGCAGCTGTTTCAGAAGAGCTGGCAGAGGGACATGGTGATGTGGATGCCAGAGAGCTCGGGCATATGTCAAAGGTATGTTGCATTCAAGTGCTGCAGATCTTTCTGTTTGCAAAAAGAAACAGACGCCCAATAGAATGGAAAATGAATACCCAATAGAATGGAAAATGAATAATAGAAGTGCTAACGTGGATGTTCTAAAGACTATCTAATGTAAATTCTGGTTGCAGGAGGAGACGGTGCAGTATGTTACACGCAATATGTGGTTCCCTGTTTACAGCCCTCTTGTTCAGGAGAAATAAATGACCTTTAAATTTCTCATTATTTCCTGAAGCCAGGCATAATGCTTTTGCCTTAGTTCGCATAATTCACATTTTACTGGCTTAGAGGAAACAGAAAATGCAAGTTAATGAGAATAGGGATAGGTCACCTCCCATTTCTGATACGATTGAATTGTCTAAATTACAGTTGAGTGATGCACTGAATTCAATTTATGTATGATTATTTGTTCTCTCTCCAGAGGTGCTATAGTAATAATACTTCCTCAGGATTTTGTTTATGATACCATCAATAAGTTGCATCAATCCTCCCATTTATGTTTTAAATTTGTTTTTCCTATTTCTGTTTATCTATTATAATATGGTCGAAATCAAATTGAATGTTAGGTTCTATGATAAGAAGCCACCATTGTAGAGATGAGCTTTATTGAATCAGTGAAAAGCTCGTCATCCCAGTATAAATTTCTACATTTTTCGAGAGTAGATAATACCTAAATAGCAAAAAAAAAAGGAATAAAAAACAGTAATGAAGAATTTAGACCGAGTAAGATGGTGTAGGCCTGTCAGGTATTAATTCAGATAATAAGGTGTTATAGGATGGACTTTAATCTCACTCTCGTCCCTATGTGCATAGAGTTGACTTTCTTGTTGTCGTTTAACCTAAAAAAAAAAAAAGAAAAACTTTCTTGTTGTCGACTTCAGCTTTGCCGCCCTTTCCAGAATAATGAAGAACACAACGGAGATTAGCAATTTTTCTCGATACAATAAATTCTAGGGAAAAGGACGCTTAGTTTAGGTTGCAGGTAAGATTCACCCTTCTCTTTTTAAGCTTATATTTGAATGTTCTTCAATTACGTCCATCACAATAAGTTCAGGTTCAAAAATTCTAGTAATGTTAGAAATATATAATCAAATACTATTGAATGTTTTTATAACTTATTATATATTTTACGTTATTTATTATATATTTTATAATCATAATAATAT
Source organism: Bruguiera gymnorhiza (assembly GCA_020883675.1). Taxonomy (NCBI): domain Eukaryota; kingdom Viridiplantae; phylum Streptophyta; class Magnoliopsida; order Malpighiales; family Rhizophoraceae; genus Bruguiera; species Bruguiera gymnorhiza. The sequence goes on along the minus strand of JAIRCJ010001055.1, from coordinate 1,250,858 downwards.
ATCTAATAATTTTAGACGATAAAAATTAAAATTTAATAAAGAAATACAAAATATTATTTTTCATTAAATCGAGTCCACAAAAGGGGTGTCTTCGTACTATTTCTCCAGGCCCTGTGAAGGGACTCTTGTACAAATGGCATTTCTTGTCCTAACCTTTCGTTTATTTAGAGCTTATAGAACTTATTTATAGTCGGCGAGGACTCACACAAACTCTGCATTCTGATTCCATACATACCAGCATTTGGCAGCGTTGATCATCTCCAGCGTCCACCTAATTAATATTAGCCATGACACAGAGCCCTGCCATTATCGCAGCAAAGAGGTTGACTTTTATATTGCCCTTTCGTGGCTTTCCTTAAACTGTTATTGCACTGAACCCCAACAGATTCACAGAATCTCTCTGTTTTTTTTTGAAGGTACGCAGTGGTTACAGGAGCAAATAAAGGGATAGGATTTGAGATCTGCAAGCAACTGGCTTCTAATGGGATTGTAGTGATCTTAACATCCAGAGACAAGAAAAGGGGTCTTGAAGCTGTCCAAAAACTGAAAGCCTCTGGCTTTTCTGATGATGATCAAGTGGTTTACCATCAACTTAATGTGACAGATCCTCACAGCATTTCATCTCTGGCAGATTTTATCCGATCCCACTTTGGAACAGTTGACATCCTGGTATAGCTCCGTTTCAGGCTTTGCACTGTATTCTTTTCTACTTCTTTCTGACGTACCCATCTATATGTCTTTCCTCGTTTTATGTCTGTTAAAGCGAATGAGGTCAAAATTGGAACATTGAGCAGGTGAACAACGCAGGGGTGATTGGAGCTTTTATAGACGCCGAAGTTTTTCAAAGAGCGACTGAACTCGCTGGTGGTTGGGTAGATTTTCTTCTATAATCCGTCTGATGGTTCAATTTCTTTTCCCTAACTCTCTCTTTCGAATTCTTCTAGGCTCTTAACCGAAGACCTCCAGCAATTTCGGGTATCAATACCTCCTTGGAATTAGAAGCACTTAGGAATAAGTCTCTTGAGTAAAGTAACTTGGTATGCTTCTAAATAAAATGGTAAGAACAGTGTTAGAAATGTTAACAATATTATTTTACTGAAACTTATCTATTGAATGACATGGTAAATTTCATTTTGTGATTAGTATTTGTCGTAAATTTAAATACGCAAGAAGTGAGACTAAAAGTCATCCCTAAAATTAGTCAAATAATAAATTACATAAAACTATATATGGGGCCATATATTACGAGATTTGGGATGTGAAAACTATTAAAAATAAATAGGCAAATTGAAAATGAGGAATAAAAGTTCTTTTCATGATGGCAGCCAGACGGAAAGCAGATTCCTTGGAAGGAAATTACAACTCGAAACTTGGACATGGCACAAGAATGCAAAAAAACGAACTACTGTGTGCAAGGAGAATGACAGAAGCACCTGTTCCCCTCCTTGAATTATCTGATTCACCAAGGATCGTAAATATTTCTTTCTCTTTGGGACTGTTGCATGTACATATAGTTCTCATTCTTGGGTCTCATCATCTTTGATTTGGTTCAAAATTTTGCTGACCCAATTTCTGAAAAATACAATCTAATCACTACAAAATAAGTTTAAGTGATTAATTGTGTAATTACCCAAACATGTTGCCTAAAGTTTATCTTGTCATGTGGTTTAGTTTATAACCAACGAATGGGCTAAACAATCGCTGAGCGATGTTGAAAATCCTGCGGAAGAGAGAGTGGATGAGGTTTTGAGCAAGTTTTTGAAGGATTTCCAGGAGGGTTTGTTGGAAAGCAATGGTTGGCCTCCTCATCTTTCTGCCTATAGAGTTGGAAAAGCTGCCATGAACGCCTACACAAGAATTGTAGCCCAAAAGGTGTCCAAGCTTCTGCGTCAATGCTGTCCGCCCCGGCTTTTGCGAGACAGACATAGTTACGAACGCCGGCGTTTTAACAGCTGCTCAGGGAGCTGAAAAGCCCGTGACATTGGCACTCCTGCCTCCTAACGGTGGGCCTTCTGGCCCGTTTTTTTCCCATTAAGGGTCGTCGTGTTTCTGAATGAAAATGAACAAAAAATTGTTATATATGGTGATGGCGAGGAACAGGAAGAACCTGGAAATGTGCCAATAAATTGCTTTTCATGAATTGTTTGTCAAGATGTGTTTGCATGTGAATGCCTTTTCACTTTTTTTTTTTTGTGGGTGGGCTGTGAAATAAATAAAGAGATAAATTATTTTTATGTTCACAAATTTGACACTTTTTTAAGATCATAATTTTAAATTTAAAAAACAAAAAAATTTAAATTTTTAACTAGTAACATATATATATATATATATATATATATATATATATATATATATATTTTTTTTTTTTTTTGTAAAATCAGTGAAGTGAAGGTTCAGATTCTCAAAAAAATGACTAATAATTGGAACATTAGCGGCCAACAAGTTAACGAAGTAAAAAAATGTTATTTAAGAGTTATATCTCTTCCCATTCGATCACGTTTTGTTCTGGCTGTTCTGCTGATCTATTATAAGATGGTCGATACGGTCTTACCCTCTCTCTCCGTGTCTCTGTTATTTTTCTTTTTCGTCGCGACAGGTTCCAAGTGTGATATAAAAGAGATCTATGAACGGGTTTTGACGGCAACTATTCTTAATACAATAAATTAAAGGGAAAAGATAACTCATTTTAAGTGCAAGATGAGATATACCCTTCTCTTTTAAAGTTTATACTTGAATGCTCTTCAGTCTCCATTTCTTTACTATGTTTTTGGATAAAGAAAACTTCTATCACTTTGAGTTCCAAGCTCAGTTATTCTAATAATGTCTTGAATATTAAAATTTTTCTAAGACTCTTATGGTGAAGAATATAGTTCATTTTGCAACTATTATGTGTCATACATAAACTATTCTTTTTGTCTATCAAGACATCCATTCAGCGGTTGCTTACATCCCGTAAATATCCCTTTTCCTACTCATTTCAAAACATTGGAACTTGTCATTATCAAAGTCAAATATATGATTCAATCTTATATCCTACTTAATAATGGTTTTAGGTTAATTAGTGTCGTGATGAGTCTCTTGACTGGGAAAGAAGGATTTGGCGAATGTGGATGTGAGGAGAGTCTTACGATGCACGCATATTAACTTTAAAGCAGGCACCAATAATTTTTAAGTTCATTATTAGTGATTTGATCTGTGTTATCAAGATTTCTTGGGGTCCGAGTGTTAGCTTACTAATACTATTCAACAAGTTCTATTTTCATGTTTTTCTTTTTCTGTTAATATTTTACTCGTTATTTTCTCTGTTTTTGTTTTTTGAATACTTTGGATAATTTTTTAGTAATTTTATTTATATAAAAAAGGGAAACTAGAAAAGAAATTACATTATTTTGGATTTTGAGCTCACTTGGGTACCTAAAACGGTGCCATCACCGGAAATTTTGCATTCTTATTTTTTTTTTTAGATTTTTTTGTTCATATTTTTTCCTTTTTTATTTTTTTATTCTTTTCCTTTTTCCTTTTCCTTCTTTTTTTTCTTCTGTACACCGTTTTTTTTTTTTTTTCCTTTTGTCCTTTCTTTTTTCTTTTCCTTCGATCACTAGACCTTCCTTAATTTTTCTATCCACAAACACTCCATTTTGAAATTTTATGGTCTTGTTCTTGCCCCCTTCAGAAATAGTTCTTTTGTCCATTGATTTTCAAGCTTTTGGATCGACAAAGACTATTATGACAATTTTTGGAGGTTGTTTATAGTGAGTGACATTGAAATTTAGCTCCAAAAAAGTGCTTTTTTTGGGTGATTTTGGTTCGAGTCTTGTATTGGAAGGAGGGTGGTCGGCCACCAGCAATAGGATGCCACCGGTCTTCGATCAACACAAAGAGTACATTTATGGATAGATGGTGGGATGTTGAGCTCTCTGGTGTTGATTTCGTGTTGTAAAGGTGGTCAAAAGTTGGTCAATCGAAGGTTGAAACTAGCAGGAGTATCTGCCTTTGAGCCTTCCATTGGAGTAAATCAAGGCTTCTCGGAGCAAATTGGGGCTCCTTTGAGCAGGTAGAGGGTACCATTGAGACGAGCGAGATGAGGTGCACCAGTCAGTGCTGACTTTAGGTAAAATGTTGTCGGTCGGTGACGTGTACAATAACGGTGTGGCAGTGGTGCAACAATGACATGTTTCCTGACCTCCTTTTGTTCCGCAGTCTTTATGGGTAAGTAGATCAGGTCGTATGAATTCTAAAAATGGTGGTGTTGACAAATTCCAGTGGCTGGCAGCCACCGCTGATGACTCTTTGGTGACATAATGCAATTTTTTTTTTCATTTTTTAAGTATTTTTCATTTCTCTTACTAATACTATGTTTATGTTGATATTTTAACAAAATAATAGAGAAAAAAAAAGAAAAATAGAAGAAAAGATTACCTTTTTATGGTGTTCTTACATTGTAGTGGAGTAGTGGACAGAAAAAATGGATTAAAGGATATTATGACCTTCAGATAAGTGATTTTTGGGCACTTTTTAGTGATTGTGTAGGTTTTGTGTGTGTGTGTGTGTGTGTGTGTGTGTGTGTGTGTGTGTGTGTGTGTGTGTGTGTGTGTGTGTGTGTGTGTGTGTGTGTGTGTGTGTGTGGATGTATTGGTATTTTTTGTCAATAAAAGATTATTGCCTGTTGTGATAGCTTAATTAATTCTATTTAGTTGTGCCAATTTTATTGCTCGTTGATGAAACAATCAAATTAATTGGATATTTAACTATTAATACTTAATCTAGTAATGATTGAGGATTGATTTTGGGATTATTAGTGTAATTTAGTTCTTAAAAATGCAATAAAAATAAAAGGATCTTCAAAATTAGGTTATGAGTTTTTTAGTTTCTAACATTGTTGCCCAAGAGAAAAATCTCTTTATTTGGTTTGATGCCTATATATGTTTATGAGATGCTTGATGGTGTTTGGCTTACCTTAAATGTTTCAATGATTTATTTTAGATACAAAAAAGGGCTTTGATGTATGTATTACTTACTTTTATTTTCTATACCACCAAAGATTCTTTTAACCTTTTAAATTATAATTACCTCTCTTTATAGTGCCTCTCTTTCTATGTTTGCTTTGCTATTTTTGTTGGACTCTCTTTGCCTTTTAGATGTGGACTCTTTTCTAGCCCTCCTTTTCTTTAATAAATGCTAGCTTTTTATAGAGAAATTAACTTTATTTTAGTTGTTAATCTCTAATTGCTTTTTGTTAGATTATTTTAATATCGTGTGGGCCTTTAACTCATGGGATTTGCACTTGGATCAAATGATTAAGTTTTGAAGATAGGATAAAACAAATGTTGTTACTTAGTTGGAAGCCTTTGAGAAGGGGTAAACCCCCTTTGTGATTTAGTGATGTGTTTGGTACCTTAAAAGTAAATTTTTTAACCTTGAGTTTAGTTTAAGGGTTACATTGGTTATCGATTCTCCTTTTTAAGAACAAGATTATATATCAAACTTTTAATTGTATATTAAATATTAGCAATAATTCAATTATTATTTTTTGTTTTTCATTCTTTTCTTTATTTTCTTTGCTGCTTTATTTACTTTTTTGCATGCAAATAACAATTCACAATCCACATCTACAAAGTAAATTCTACATGAAAGTGAGAAAATAAGGTGGACAAAATAAGAGTATAACAATTACCCCTCTTTATAAGTTACTTTGGAACAAAGGAATGAATAAAGACCTTTTTGGATTCCTATTTTGTTCACCTTTTTGAGTATCTGTGTTGTGGTGTCTTTGTTTTAAACATAGCTATCTAAAGTAAATTCATGCTTAGGGAACAATCTTGTGTGTCATAACAATCCCAAAAGTAGTTATTTGTCATTTATATGTTAATGGCGACTTTACCTGGGATGATTGTACTATTGGGGGGCTTTTGACACTGCTAAAAGTTATGCTGCTCCCCATTGGGGGGAAAATTTATATAATATGAGAGAATTTTGTAACATGCTTAGGTCAATGCAAGCAAACCTCCCAATCACAATTCTTAGTCAAAGTTTCATAAGACATATTTATGTATCCTTTGAGCATGCTTGAGACAACTACATTACCCTTTCGTTCAAATTGTCTATGCAGAATGAATTCTCAAACATGTGTAAGACTATTTTTATTTTCCATATACTGTGAAAGTTTCAAAAGTGGACTAATGTGTTACTAGTACTTGTTTAAGATATCTACATCACCTTTTTGCTTTAGTTATTAATCAAGATAAATTCTCAAACTTTACATAGAATCATTGACATATGGTCTGAATTTGTTTAAGATGTCCTTTCACTTAAGTTGCAAGTACAAAGCGTACTTGAGTTTGCCCAAAGTTGCATGTTAATGGAACTTGCTTAAGATAGCTACCTTACCCTTTTGTTTGGGTGCCATTGTAAAGTATACTAAAGTTTGTCCAATTTAACATAAGAGTTACCATGAATTTGAACTTAGTTAAGATGGTTGCGTTACCATTTCACTTATGTTGCAAATACAAGTGTGCTTAACCTTGTATAGGGTTGCTTTTGACATATTAACTAAACTCACTTAAGATAGTTACCTTACCTTTTTGCTCGGGTGCCATTGCGAAGCATACTCATGCTCGTTTAGTGTTGTTTTTAACCATCATCCATAGTTGAAATTTCAAGAGTATGTTGACATGTGTTTTATACTTGTTTAAAATGTCTATATGACCTTTTGGCTGGAGCTGCCAATATAAGGCGTATTCAAATTTCATATAAAATTCTTCGTAACTACTATTTGATATTTTAAAGGTACGTTGATATATGATATATATTTGTTTAAAATGATTGCATAACCCTTTGGTTTTAGTTACCAATGTAGGACACATATAAATTTCATACAAAACTATTGATTTCATTGGTTATGATTGTCTAGATGTGCTTGCACTGGTATAATCTTATTGAGAGTCTTTCTTTCCTTGTACTTATTGTTTAGAGAGAATCTCTTCTGGTTTTGGCATATCATGATTGGTTCGAAGTTAGACTCTAGATTTTTTAGTTCTAGGATATAGAAAATTGTAGGTGGATGAAAGGGGCTAGCCATGGCTTCACAATAAAAGAGTTAACACCCACCTATTTCATGAGATTGAATGTTTAGACACATTGCCCAAAGTTGGACTGGTGTTAAGACCACTTCCCCTTTCATTATTTATTTTTTCTTAAAAAAAAAAAACAATCGAAACCTCACACACTTATAAATGGTGTATGATTTCATCCCTTGCCACTTGCAATGATTCATAAGTCCTTCTATCAAGAAAAAAGACATGTTTTCAATAATGTAAATAAAGTACATTTCATCATAAATATGATTGGTGATGACTACTACTTTAAAAAATCTTTTGGCAAGCACTAGATCTACCCTTATGTGCATAACTTAATTACTACGACTTGAACAATTTTCTATTTAACTCAGACAAATTTAATTATAAATTCTTACATATGCATATTTAAGCAATTATGTATGATGTTGAATACGATGTCATGATATGCATGTAGATATCATTCACTTTGAATAGTAACAATTATCGTAACAAATCATAATAGGATAAACTTGACCATTCTTTATATTATAAGATCAAAAGTGGAAGTACACTTTCAAGTTAGGTTGATTACGAGTTAGGAGACATCTTTAGACTAGTAATGAACTTATAATACCTAAAGGTTTCTTCAAGAAAATGATTGAGATGTTCATTAAATGGATACAATGGCGAGATTTCAGCTTACAATTCTCTCACTTTATTTATCATGCCTATAGCTTTGCTCATTGCCCCTTTAATCCATTACGATATCCAAATTTCTTGCCCAAGATAAAGGATTATTAGTTGTTGAAGTTGGATGGTTAGTCTCCAAATTCGAATGTCCCGTGCTACTAAGTTGTACCAGGCCTTGATTTCCTTGAGTAAGTGAGTTTACTTACTGTGCCAAATTTTGATTCTCCTAGGTTATCAAGTTTACTTGGCGTGCTAAATCCTGATTTTCTTGGGTGAGTTAATTCACTTGTTGAATCAGATTCTAATTTTCTTGTGTGAGCAAATTCGTTTATGTGATGTGAATCTCTTGTTCCATGAAAAGCATAGCATTTGCATTATCTACTTGTCTCTGTAGGCAAGTGTCCTGTTGTTGGAGAGTTTCATTTTGGTTTAACATGAGTTAGAGGATATTTTACAGCTAACTTTAATCTAGTTCCATTGCTTTCACATCTCAAAGTGCCTAATTTGCTTCCTGGTGCTGAGAGGTCAATTTCTCATTTTTCCATTGTAAAGTAATTAATTCCTAGAGAAGCTGATTGATGAGAAAAGTCTAATATGGATCACCTAGAGAGTTTGACTACTTATAACGTGAAAGAATAATTTCTTTTGTTATTACGAAACTAAATTCGTCCAATCTTAATGACTTTTTCAATTCTGACTTTTACTTTAAGGATAAGATAACTTACTAACTCATTGAAAATAAATTATTATTTTTTTTATTCTTTTCTTTATTTTCATTACTACTTTATCTACCTTTTTGTATTCAAATAACAATTCACGATTCAAATTTACAAAATCAATCTTATAAAGTTAACAAATTGTTTGGTTAGTTTTGTAGAGTTAATATACAAATTTATCTGTTACATCTTTTAACAAATTTAGTCTAACTTTTTAAAGGTAATAATTTGATAATCTTATAAATTTTTTTAAAGAACCTAAACCGCTATTAAGAAACATTAACGATCTGTGTTAGCCTACACAAGTGGGGCATGTCAACGTGTAAAAAGAGATCACGCAGCATGCCACGTAACATTACATAATTTAACGTCATGGGGATGTCCACAACGTCATGCACACAACCCACCCACTAGTAGAGGCCAATCAGCGGCTTCAACGAGGAACCTTGAACAGCCAATTTCTCCCAGCACCTCCATCCCCACTGTGGATGCCAAACAAAGAATCAGCACCCCCTCGTTCCCTTTAACCTTAAGCAAATTTTCAAAAAGATAACGCAATTTTTTTTTTTTGTTGGTTTTTCACAAGGAAATTGAGCAGGAAAGAATAAACAAGAACCCACCAACCTAAAGCTATGGAAAGTGAAGTTCAAAACTCCTAATTTCTTAAAAAAATCGTCAAACCAGAAGGTGGATATTTGACTCCTGCATGCACTCAGAGCACCTGATAAAATTATGATATTATTTTTAAATGAAAGAAAAAAAAAAGAAAAGGAATTCAGATTACCGTAAAAGAGCAAAGTTTAATTCATGAATTGTACGGGAGGGAAGGGGAGCGCGTACAGTTGAAAGCGAGGGCACTAGAGGGCGCAAGCTAGCGAGGGAGAGGTAGCTGTGTTGAAGTTAAGGAGCGGTGGCGGTGGTAGAGAAGGAGGAGGGCTGCGGGTTGCGGCGGCGGGAGGCAGGCTGCGGCTGGCGGGTGGCGTAGCGAGGAGGCACAAACACGCAGGGTCTTTTTTTTTTTTTTTTCTTCTTCTAGGCGGGGGAATTAATGGATAAATAATAAATGTTCCATCTACTATTAAATTATATGATGCCACGTGGCACACCATGCGGTCTTTTTTTACGCGTCGTCCCGTGTATAGATTAATAGAAACCGTTAATATTCTTTAACAGTGGATTCGATTTGTTAAAAAAATTTATAAGATTACTAAATTGTCAAATTTATTAGAAAAAAACATAAAATTGCCGATAAATTTATATATTAACTCTAATTTTGTACTTGATGTTGTTATTAAATAGTAAAATAATTAATTTAGACATTTAATTTATATTAATATATCATATTAATAATATTATTTTTATTTTTTATAATTTTAATATTGTACAAATAATATAAAAACGTTTTTTTCTTTCTTAGTTTTAACTTTTTATAAAAAAAATATATTAATGTTCACAAGTGAAAGAGTGATGTTTGAGATACCTTTTCATTTTATAAAAAATTAAAGTGAAAAAAATATTATTTAGATGTTATGTTAATATATGTATTAGAGACATTGTTAGAAATAACTTAGTTTATATAAATCATCTTTAAATACTTAAGAAATGAAGAGTACCATAAAAGTAACTCTTCCATGAGTTGTTAAAAATTCAAAGAAAGAAATAAGCAGGAACTCAATAATAGTATCAAAAAATTTATTAAATGCCTTTAGTGCTGTTGCCCTAAATAAAGTGGAAGGATTAGCTTCCTTAAAGCAATGGTTACAAACATTTGTGGTCAACTGAAAGGTGTGAGTTTGAGCTTCCGCCCCTACAAATCCCCCCTCCCCGGTCTTCTACGCCCTCTCAAGGGCCTAAAAGAAATAAATAAAGTCGAAGCCTACCTACCTACTGCATCATTTAAGAAAACAATGCTTAGTACCTTGACTTTATCGAATTCTTGTTTTCGCATTAGCTAATAATAGTTCTTTAATGACATTTCTTATTTTTAGCACTCCAACCCATTTTTACCCCATCAAATTCCAAACTTAAAAATCGTTGTTGTCATTACTTTGTGCAAATGGCATCTTTTGCCTTTCCTTTTTGTTTATACGGAATGCCTCACTGGTCGTGGTCTTAGTGTCAAGGATGCGTTATCTCACAGATAGTGATAGGTTATGCCATAATGGGTTAGATATAATCTGACTTTTATATCAAATAAGAAGAGAGGAATTTTAAATTATATAAATGTGGGTATTACACAATCCAATAGACTATTTTTTAGGCAGAAAGTAATAACCCCGTAATAAATAGTATCAAAACCGACTTCACTCTAATTTCAGTGTCTCCGACCAAATATTTCATGTAAAAGAAGTAGGTAAGAGGAGTATTAATTCTTAACGAAAACGTTGATGGATTCCACGGAAAAAAATGTTATAGATGGGTTATGTCATGGATGATGATGGGTTATATCACGAACGGGTTAGGTACGACCCAATTCCCATATCGAATAAGAAGAAAGAGATTTTGAATCATATAAATATAAATACTGTATACCCCAACAGATTTTGAGGAAAAAATAATGATTCCGTGACATTAGGGCCAAGAGTAGAAAATCAAAGAACCAACCGCCAACAGAGTTTTTGGTTAGATCAGGCTTGGAAGGACTTTAAATTGGTTATCAATAGTAACTTTAAATTGGTTATCAATAGTAGCACAATCCCAGATGGACAGAGGATGTATTGATACAGAATTATCCTATTCTAACAATTTGTGAATGACGGTCTTAAATTGTGCAGGAATTTATTAAGTTTACACTTCATTATATAGCTGACTTGGATATTCCATTAAAAAGGTGAGCCCCGGGGGTCTCTCAAATTTTCATTCATATCAAGCTGAGTCAGGAAAAAATTTGAAAGCTTGATTGGATCTTTCACTTTCCACTATAGGGGAACATTCATAGAATTACGGAGTGGGATGAGTAATGTACCACCAATTGGCCGGAACTGCAGCCAAGAAGAAAGGGATGACTTTGAAAGATGTGACAAGGTTGGAAACTGGCTTCAATGCATGACATTGACTTTTGTTGTTTTCATAGTCTTGATTTGGTTGTTAATGAATATGCTGAACAAACTGACGTTTTCAATTGGTGGACAGATAAGTTTTGATGTGGGTCTTATCACTCTGTCTATAATTCTCACTGCTGGTTAAACAAAACCTAGCTAGGAATTGCGGTCCTACTTATTGACCATATCATGATGCTTATAACAGGTAAGGTTGGGACAAGACATACTGCTTGAGATACCTTAATGAGTTTAATGAAATCCATTTCTTTGGTGACAAAACTTACAGGGTTTTCTCTGATACCATGGTTTTAACTTCCTTTTTTTTTTCTTTTAATTATATTTTTGTAATTTTGATTTTTCCATAGATCATCAATTGCGCTGCAGCGACTATTCACAATTTCTTGCTCTCTTATATATTGCTTGGGGCTTCATATTTTTGGATTGTCAACTTTGTGACTAGTGTTGAGTTTCGTTCGATAACTGTTGGTCGAGACTTTTTAGACTTTTCTCTGGCATTTTATTGATCTTGCAATTAATAATCATACATTTATTGATATTTTGGTTTGAATTGGGAGGAAATAATCATGAAATTTTTATTTTTAAAAATTTATTTTTAAAGGAGATTTTATCAATTATGCATGCTAATACAAAAATAATTATATTTATTAATTTTAAAATAAGAAAAAATAATTATTAAATTTCATAAATTAAGAAAATTGCATTATACAATTACCCTTTAAAGTAATTTTGTCCTTAAAACTACTCAATGATATGTTATAACTCAATATTAAACTCTTCAGTAGAATTAATGTCAAGTAGTTAGTTTTGTGTAATCACATTTTCTCCTAATTTCCTCTTTAGCCAAAGCTATGAAAGACATAATGTATTTTGAACTTTGTTGGTAAGTCAATATAATAAACAACAAGACTAATATGTTCAAAAACTTTGTATGAGCTAAAAAAGTGAGGAGATAATTTCATTAATAAGCGAACAATAACAAATAATTATTAATATAGTTGAAACTTGAGATAAACTTAATTTTCCATTGAAAACTCACATTTAATACAATATATATCAATATATTGCTTCACACAAAGTTGGGTTGCAATAAGATTATTTTTTAAAAGTTGAAGCAACCTGTCCTTATCTTGTAAGTTTTTATCAACTTGGTCCACATTTGAAGACCTAGTTGTATATCTTACAAAAGTAGGCAAGGTTCAACCATAAATAACTTCAAAAAGAAACATCTTTGTTGAACAGTGATAAATATAGTATGATACCATCACTCAACCTAAGGAATTCATTTTACCCAGTCTTTTAACTTGTCACTTTCGAGGAAATGAAAGTAGTTCTTTAAGTACCTATTAATTGCCCTTAATTTGTGCATTTATTTACAAGTGATAAGTAGTATTCATATTCACTTGTGTCCTTTGCAAACCAAACAACTCATTTCACAAATTATTAGTAAAGACTTTATCACTATCACTGATTATAGATTTAGGAACATTATGTAGTTTTACAATATTTTCAACAAAAACTCAAGCAGCAGTAGTAGTGGTATAAGGATAACTAATAATACAAAAATAAGAATATTTAGTCAAAAGATTCACAATAATAAAGTCTATGAAGATAATTTATTCAAGTTATATTTATAATAGGTAAAAGTTGAAGAAAACCTAGATATACTGTAGGTTTACTCTTATGACATTGACAAACATTACATTTAGTTATAAATTGCTTTATTTTACTTTTTATACACTTCCAACAAAATTTATAAAAAATGTGCTTATATGTACGAAGAAATCTCAAGTGTCTAACAATCAGAAGTACATAAAACTTTTGCAAGAATGTTTCTTTGTAATGAGAATTAAAATCAAGCATAATCTTTCCCTTGTAGCACAAGTTTGTAAAATTCTAAGTATAATCGATAATCAAATTAAGATCTTCTTATAATTTTTTAATGATTTCCTAAGTCTTGGAATTATTCTACTACTCATTTTTAATTTGCATAAAGGTATTACAAACAAAGATAGAGGTTACCATTAACTCATTATGCTTTAAAATGCAAATAACACATTAGCAATCAAATTCTTGCTTCCTTTCTTATAAATAATCTTATAATCATATCCCAATAATTTAAAGATCAATTTCTTCTACTCCATAAAAGATATGAGCTTTCCTAATAAATTTTTCAAATTTTTGTGATCAGTTCAAATTTGAAAATGCCTTCCAATAAAGTAAAGGCATTATTTTGTAATTACATGAATCACAACTAACATCTCTTTGTAATAAACAAACATATTAAGATATTTTTGGCAATAAAGCCTTTATAATAAAGGCTAGAAAGCGACATTCTTGCATCAACATTACCTTAATTTCAACTCTAAAAGTGTCAAATTTAATAATAAATACCTTACTAAAGCAGGTAAGGTAAGAATTAGTGTAGTGGTCATAATATACTTGAGACAAACAAACATTTATTCCATTTTGTCACTTCATTTGAAAGAATATTCTTCGAAAAAAAAATGTTAAATCAACCCTAATTTTCCTATAATCATAACGATAATAGCCAATCAATCTTAATAAGTTATGTAATGCTTTAATTATTTTTTAAACTGGCCAATTTGGCATCATTTGAACTTTGGAATGATTAATTGTTACACCTTCCTTGGAAACAAAATGGCCAAGATTAGCAAAATTACACTTTGACTTCTTAACAAACAAAAAATGCTCACACAGCATAATGAGCACAGTTTGTAAATGTGACAAATGAGAATTAATAGAAGAACTATACACCAAAATATCATCAAAAAATATTATGACAAACTTACTTAAATGTGGTTAGAATATGTCATTCATTAAGTCTTGAAATGTTGAAGGAATATTGGTAAACCTAAAAGGTATAACCAAGAACTCATAATGACCATCATGTGTCTTGAAAATTGTTTTTTGAATATCCTCATCATAAACCAAATCTTGTAATAATCTAATTGCAAATTGAGTTTAATGAATAATTGGGCGTCTTTTAACTCATTCAGTAACTCATCAACAATAGGAATAAGATATTTATCCTTCAAAGTAACATGGTTAAGTGTCTGATAATCCATGCATATCATTTTTGATCCATCTTTCTTCTTTACTAAGAGAACAGGAGAAAAGTAACGCTTAACGCTAAGCTTAATAATGCTAGCTTCCAACATCTCCTTTATAATTTTCCCAATCTCTTCCTTTTATAAATATGGATAATGATAGGGCTAGACATCGGTAGGTGCACTCTAAGGTAATAAAAGAATATGATGATCATGTGCTCACCTATAGGCTTAGCAAATAAATTAGAGAATTTAGTCAATAATGCATCAACCTTTTTTTCTTCATAAAATGAGATTCTGTCATCTTTACATTATACAGATGCACCAAAAACCCTTGTTGCACTTTTTGTAGATCTCTCCATTTAACGGCTTGTGATAGTAATGATTTTGTTACTGTGCCTTTTTTATAACTCTACCATATGCCTATTCAACAGAAACTTTATTATTAACTGGGAAAAATTACAAGTAATATCTCCCAAAATACATAAATAATCAATGATAAGAATAATCTCTTAATCTTCCAAAGGTAATAAAAAGAGATTAATGTAAACGGTCTAACCTTACAATAAGAGTTTTACCTTTGTGCACTTTACTTAGCAAGTCAAATTTCTCACATTTACAACCTTTACAACAAACTTGTCACAATTTTTTATTAAAAAAGTAAGTTCTTTTTAGCAATATTCTCATCAATAAGATTATTAATACTACCTAAGTCAACCAATACCATTATTAGTTGTCTTTTGAGGAATTCATCAATTTTCATAATTTGTAGATAAAAATATCCTACCAAAGTATGGATTGTGAGCTCATTTATATATTCAACATGGATGTCCTCACAATTTGAATATATGTGATGATCATTTGCTTTAACAGCTTCCTCAACTAACTTGATCATTAAATACTTCCCTTATTTACATTGATGCTTTTTATGCCACTTTTCATTGTAGTGCTAATACAGTCCCTTTGTCATCCATTCTTTCAACTACTCTTAAGTTATGTGTCTAGTGTTAGTAGGATGAATTAAAGAAGATAAGTTAGTATTACTATTATTAAGTTTGCTTACTCCTTTAGCAATTAAATGACAATTTTCAATGCCTAGTTTCTCCTCTTGTAAGTGAGCTAAAGGGATAACTATAACCATTGTTTATGGCTAATGAGTTTTGACTTCATGTCAGATGTCAATAATAAGCCCTTCGATGAACGTTCTCACCAACTGCCTTTCTAACTATTATTTAACTTGATTAGCAAGTCACTTGAAATGACTCTGATACTCTAGGACTGTTGATATCTAACAAATTTTTGTGAGTCTAAAGCTCACAAGAAGGCCTTTAATGAAATCAACTTAAGTTGATACTTTAGTATAGGTTTGAAACCAATCATATCATTAGATGACATCATTTTCTAATTTAATAAAAGTGATTTCCACCTTAAAGTTTTTTTGTTGTACAATGGAAACAAAAATATTTTTCACTTCTAAAAATCCAACTTGTGGGATGGCTCTTATCCCGACAAAGAAATTCCACCTTCATAAGTGGTTGTGTATAATCAAGGTCAATACTTTCAAAAAACTCCACTAGTTCTTTTTATTTATTGGAAGATTCAAAATATTGTTTCCTAACTCCACTGTTTATTTATTTATTTATTGGTAGATCCAAAATATTGTGTTCTAACTTTTTTTTCCCCTAAAGTAAGGGCCATCTATTTGATCCTCATAAGAGACTCTTGTGTCACGGGCCTATGAATTTATCGCGTCCTACCCGTGCAGCCTTGAGAATAGTTCCCAAGCAACCTTCTCACACTCAACTCACAAGAACCTTTTTGGAGATTAACTTTAGAAGTATATTTCACTTGAAAATTGAGAGTATACAAATGAGGGGCAGGAGGTCCCCTTTTATACAAGTTTTAGACAAGCTACAACTATTAGATCCCTTCTTGATCTGAGGGTGGATATTACATCCTTTTAACTTCTTATATACATACATTTTCTAACATTTATTACATGTCTAGTTCCAATGTGTTTACCTTCCCTAGGAGTGTCTACATTCAACATATTGTTCTTCTTTAAGAGATGTCTACATTCAACGTATTATCCATCCCTAGATACAAAGGACCGTGACATTCTCCCCCATTTAATCTGGCGACGCCCTCGTTGCTTCTCCAGCATGGTAGGTGTCAATCTCCTTCTTAAACTGCCAAAGAGCTTCAGCAGGTTCCCAATTTGCTTTGCTTTCTGGAAGTCCCTTCCATTAGATAAAGTATTCACACTTCGACGTATAATACCACTTCCATATGACCCGATCTGCCACTATGGATTCAACTTCTTGGTCATATGAAGTTTTTGCTCCAAGTGGCGCTCGCTGTGACTCCCCTCGATCTAGATCTCCCTTGTCTTCATGGTAAGGTTTAAGCATACTTACATGGAAAACTGGATGTACTTTTAATTTTGGTGGTAGCTCTAGCTTGTATGCGACCTTTCCGACCTGTTATATTACCCGAAATAGCCCTTCGTAACGACGAATCAACCCCTTATGCACATCCTTGTACCGAAGAATGACGTGTAGTTTGGCTAACACCAAGTCCCTGACTCGGAACTCCACATGTCATCGCTTTTTATCGGCCCACTTTTTCATGCATTTGGAGGCTTTACGTAGACACGCCTTTGCCAAGTCTACTTGTTCCTGCCAATCCTTGGCAAACTTATATGCAGGTGGGCTATTCCCTTGATAGCTCGATGCAACTGCACTTGGAGTTTATGGTTACTGGCCATTCACGATCTCGAATGGACTCTAGTCGGTAGACTCACTTCGCTGTAAGTTGTAAGAGAATTGGGCTACGTCAATCAACTTTACGCAATTTGGTTACGTTGTGCTCACGTAGTGCCAAAGATAAATCTCTAAGAGTGCATTAATTCGCTTAGTTTGACCATCAATTTGGGGGTGTAAGCTTGTAGAGAGACTCAACTCCGACCCCAGTAGCTTAAACAATTCAGACCAGTAATGCCCTGTGAATCGAGGATCGCAATCGCTCACAATTGTTTGTGGGACTCCCCAGTACTTTACCACATACTTCATAAATAACTTGGCTACCTCCTCAGCTGGGCAATCCTTAGTTGCTGGCATAAATGTTGCATACTTGGAGAATCTATCCACCACGACCATAAGAGTCCGACATCCCTCGGACTTAGGCAGGTTTACTATGAAGTCCATGAAAACACTCTCCTATGGATGAGTTGGGATAGGAAGTGGTTCTAATAGTCCTGGCGATGAACGTTGTTCAAGTTTGTCTTGTTGGTAAACAAGACAAGTCTTTACATAGGTTTCAACGTCATCCCGCATTTAAGGCCAGTAATATTAATCTTCGACAAGGGCTAAGGTGCGGTAGATCCCTGGATGACCCGCTCACTTTGAATTATGGCACTTGCGCAACACTTCTTTCCCGGCACATATAGTCCTTTTGTGTATAACAGACCGTCCTCGCACCAAAACTGCTAGGTCTTACCCTTTTGCGCATATCCAATGAGGGCTTGAGCCTTCTGGTCATGTTTGAGCCCCTTTTTGATGCGGTCGATCCATGGATAGCTAGGTCGACTCACTATGTTTGCCAACCCCATCTTTCGGCTAAGAGCATCGGCTATAAAGTTAGCCTTCCCTAGCTTGTACTCCATCACATAGTCAAACTCTATTAGGAAATCTTGCCATCGAACTTACTTCGGACTCAGCTTCCTCTGGGTCTGAAAATAACTCATGGTTACGTTATCCGTCTTTACAATGAACTTAGACCCCAGGAGATAATGTCTCCACGTCTGCAAGCAATAGACCACTGCAGTCATCTCTTTTTCTTGAATGGTATACCATCACTCGGTATCGTTCAGCTTTCATGACTCATATGCCACTAGATGTCCTTCCTATATAAAAACACCACCAATAGCAAAATTTGAAGTATCAGTTTCTAATTCAAAAGGCTTGGTATGATCGGGCAATACTAGCATCGGCTTCTTGGTCATGGCTTGTTTCAACCAATCAAATGCCTTCTAGCATTGATCCATCCATTCCCATGGTTTCTCCTTCTTTAGCATGTCCGTGAGTGGCACGGTGATGTTTAAGTAGTTCCGAATGAAACGCCGGTAGTAGTTGGTGAGACCAAGGAATGATCTCAACTTCGTCAACTTTCGTCGGCGGCTCTCATTCAACGATGGCTCAGATCTTTGCTGCCTTCATATGTACTTGTCCTTCCTTGACAATATGCCCCAAAAATGGCACTTCCTTTTGGGCAAAGGTACATTTCTTGCGCTTGACATACAAGTCATTCTCGCACAAGACTTAGAAAACCTGTCTAAGGTGCTCAATGTGCTCTTCGAGCGTCCGGCTGTAGACCACAATATCGTCAAGGTAAACCACTACAAACCGATTTAGGAATGGGTACAATATCTTATTCATAAGAGTGCAAAATGTGGCCAGAGTATTGGTTAGGCTGAATGGCATGACGAGAAACTCATATGAACCATAACGAGTCATACAGGTTATCTTTGGCTCGTCCCCTTCGGCAATCCAAACTTAATAGTACCCTGAATGAAGATCAAACTTGGTGAACCACTATGCACCACCAAGCTAATCAAAGAGATCCGCAATGAATGGGATCGGATACTTGTTTTTTATGGTTAATTTGTTCAATGCCCAGTAATCTATGCACATCCGGAGTGTCCCGTCATGCTTTTTTTGGAATAGGATAGGTGCACCGAACGGAGTCTTAGATGGTTGAATATACCCTGCAGTGAGCAGCTCTTTCAGCTGTTTCCTCAATTCCTCCAATTCAAGAGGTGCCATGTGATATGGCGCCATAGTGGGCGGTTAAGCTTCAGGCACCAGCACGATCTGATGATCCACTTCTCTACAACGTGGAAGCTTCTTAGGCAACTCAAGAGGCATCACATCTTTGAACAAATCAAAGACTTGGCTCACTTCTGTTAGGACTTTGCTCCCTTTGTCCTTACTGTTCTCGGTTTTCAAGATTGCTAGGATGGTCACCTCACCCTTCTTCGCCCCCTTGTTAAGTTGTATTGCCGAAATCATCTTCCGATCACAGTCTAACTTATGATGAACTAAAATCACGCACTGGCACCATTTGTCCAGCACACTAAGACACTCGGTAAAGGGGAATATCACCGCATAGATCTTGTCTAGAAATTTCAACCCTATGACAAAGTCATAATCATCAAAAGGAATTACCTCAAGGGTTTCCTGGTTTCTTCATTGCCCAATCTACAGCTCCACGTCCCTAGCAACCCCAACGACAGGGACTTCCTGAGAGTTGATAGTCTTAAGCCACCCAGCTCCTTTCTCAACCCGAAGGTTAAGTTTCTTAACAGCTTCTTCCGATATGAAAAGATTGGATGCCCTAGTATCCATGAGCACACTCATCGTGGTTTCTCTAATCTTTACATCTGCAAACATAAGTCCCTTTGGCTTTTTCTCCTTCTTGGACTTGATTGAGCTGAGGGTCTGTAGCGAACCTAATCGTACCTCCTCTTTTGGCTCGTTTTCTTTGCAAAGGGCAGCCAGCTTGGCCTTATTCGGATAATCTCGCACCATATGTGAACCATCACAAAAATAACACTTGTAAGTACGTACTTTCCTGTGATCTCCATTGCTGGATTCTACATGAGTTTTGAAAGGGCCAGCTAGCGGTCTACCTCCATTTGGGCGATTGAATCTACCCTGGTCTCCCCCATAATTGGCCTTATCCTTTGAATAGGAGTCAAATTAGGAGGTGGAAGGTGTCTTGTACTCTACGAGAGATTCAACCACTGTAATAGCCATTGTAAGGTCTCCCACTTGGAACCGTTTCAACTCCTATTTGGTCCATGGCTTAAGACCACTCATGAACCGGTGGTATACCTCTGTCTTATTCATTAAAGGGATTTGGAGCAGCAACTCCAAAAATTATTTCACATAATCACGTACTACACCTCTCTACCCAAGGCGCTTTAACTTGTCACGAGCTTTTTCCTCTGCATATGCGGGATAGTAGTTCCGTTAGAACTCTTCGACGAACCTATCCCAGGTTGTGATAGAATCTCCACACCTATTATTTAACCGACGACGCCACCACAACAAAACATTATTAGTTAAGTACATAAATGCAGTATTTACTCATAATTGGCTGTCGTTGATCCCCATAGTTTGGAAGTATCGTTCCATGTACCATAGGAAGTTGTCTACGTTCTTGGCCACCCGAGAACCCCTGAACACCTTTGGTTTAGGTGCGTCTGTACGTGGTCCTTACACGGTGATCACCCCGTTCATGCGTGCTGCCTCCGATTTTATGAGCTTTCTCTTGAGCTCCGCAATCTCCGCACGCATAACCGCCATCATGGTCTCTAAGGACTCATCCCACTAATGGAGTTACGCCCTTATGGTCCCTAGTAACTCTCCTCCAAGTTCTCCCATGCCGACTTTAACTTCCTGCATCTCGACCACAAGCTCCTCCCTTTCAGTATCTACACCTTCGATGGACTGGGTCAGATCATCAACCGAACCTTGGACATCAGTGACAAATGATTCAATCTTCATCACACGATAATAATTCAATCTTCGTCACACGATGTGTCAAGTCCCTTACTGGATCCCTCGAACTCGAAACAGCACAATTCTTCTTCCCCTTGGCAACACCTCTATCAGCCTTCCTCCCATGATTATCACAGTCATCACCCATGATTAGCGCTTCATCAGAATGTGGATCTGTCATAGCGCTTGGAACGAATCAGCTCTGATACCAACTATCACGGGCCTATGGATTTATCGTGTCCTACCCATGCAGCCTTAAGAATACTTCCCAAACAGCCTTCTCACACTCAACTCACAAGAACCATTTTGGAAATTAACTTTAGAAGTATATTTCACCTGAAAATTGAGAGTGTATAAATGAGGAGTAGGAGGTCCCCTTTTATATAAATTTTAGACAAGTTATAACCATTAGATCTCTCCTTAATCTAAGCGTGAATATTACATCCTTTCACCTTCTTATATACATACATTTTCCAGTATTTATTACATATCTAGTTCCAATGTGTTTACCTTCTCTAGGAGTGTTTACCTTCCCTACCTTCAACGTATTGTCCATTTCTAAGTACAAAGTAGCGTGACACTTGCATGAAACATATTGATTACTTAACATGAGATATTCTATTATTAGAATAAGATGAGCCCCACCCTTGATGGGTAATTTTCGGCAAAGACGGCGTATATGACTTGATCTTCTTCTTGCTTAAGTACTTCATGGGACCCAAAAATCAATGCCATATGGAAGATAAAGAATTCCTGAACGTATAAAATGTTTCCTTTGGCAGCTAGCTCAAGGCTGAATAATGACGAATGCAGAACAAGTAAGAAGAGTTTTCACACTTCTGACTACATGTCCAGTTTGCAGGAGTTTTGACGAAACCATTTTACATTTGTCGCGCGTTTGAAGGAAAGTGGCTTGCCATTCCGAGTACTCTTCTTCATTCCTCTTATTAAGGAGTATTTTTTCAGCATAACTTTAGTGAATGGTTAGTCTCTAATTTACGTGTTAAGCCAGGTGATCTGATATAGTAGAGCACTGGCCAGTGTTGTTCGGTACCATTTGTTGGGAAGTTTGGAAATGGAGAAATGAGCGAAGTTACTCCGGCAAGAATTTTCGTAGCGGCAACAATATTAAAGTTACCATAAAGAGCGTCTTTTGGAAGTTGAAGGTCCTTCAATACCGACAAGGACTTTAAATTTGGTTGGCTGGAGCTCAACACAGAAGGCGCGTCACACGGAAATCCGGGATTAGCCAGTGCTGGGGTGGCGGGGTCGGTTTGCACAAAAATGTGGGAGTGTGCACGGCGTTTGCAGCTGAGTTATGGGCCATTTTTACTGGCCTTGATCTCGCCTGGAAACATGGATACCGCAAGATTTACTTGGAAGTTGATTAGCAGCTAGCTCTTCAAAGCACCTGTAATGGTGTTGACTAACACCCACACTCGAGGGAACATTGTCCAAAATTGTAGAGAGTTGCTCCAAAATGACTGGACTGTTCCCATGGGACATGCATTTCGTGAAGGCAACAGTGTAGCCACTGTTGAGCAAATTATGCTCTGTTCTTGGATCGCGGTCTGCATGTTTTACGTGAGCCACCACCGCAGGTGAAGCAGCTTCTATGGCAGGATTTGGTAGGGGTTCTTTGGCACCGGATGATTCCTTTGTAAGCTGCGTTCTTTTAAAGGCTTAATGCCTGCCATTTCGACCAAAAAAAAAAAAACACAAAACAAAACAAAAAATGAAATCGGCCAATCACTCGGTAATGGCAAAATTGTTCAATAAAAATAGATGAAAGAACATAATTGAAAACGAACATCCATCACTAATGTTAGGAGGTGCAGAAGGGACCTTTAATTAAGAAAGAAAAGAAAGAATGGACATCTTCTCGACAGCCAATTGAAGGTTGCGGGAAAGGAGCCGCCTACGGTTGATGACCAACGACGTAGTCGTCGAGGATTTGACGGAGAGGAGTGTTAAGAGATGCAGATAGTGGGCTGCAGATGGAGATGGGGTCCCAGCCAGCGAGGAAGCACGATGCCGTTCTGGCAGAAGACGTCGGAACTGAAGGGAAGAATGCGAGTGTTGCGGATGAGGAGCACTCCGCATAGAACACTGAGGCCATCCCAAGCTTTTTTATATTTTGGCTGACTTAGTTTATAGGAAAATTATAGAACTGAAAAATGATCTACAATGCTAATTATACTTTTAACTGATTTTACTTCCATTTTAGTTAGGTGTGATTTTAAAAATATTTAAGCCATTACTAATAATTTGATTTAAACATACGTATCAAGCCCATCCACTTACACTCCTGGTTCTAAGGAACGTGGCTAGGGTGACAGTATTTTCCGATTTGCTGGATAACAATACAAGTTGATCAGTTCATAATAATCCAACAAATTTTCAGGGATTGTATTTGCACAACAATTCCTCTAAATGCATCAAATTGCTGCAACAAATAGTACAGGTACCTTCAACATGGCAACAAGATCTAATACGGGTTTGGCCAATCTTGATTCTCGGTTCAAATATAGCTCACTTCTAACATTGAATTTTGCCGACAGAATGCCTAAAAGTTTCTTCCACATAGTTTGACAAAGAAAGGTTGATTGATCAAAAGTTCTGTCCAACCTAAAAAAAGGATTAATCAATTTCGAATATACCATTCCCCCTTGTTTTGAGTAGCCTGTACAATGTTTGACAAAGGAACACGTAAAAGCCTCTATACATTTCTCTGTAATATGTGTTCCTACGATTCCTTTTCTTTTGTTGTCTTTTTTTTTTTTTTTCGCATTTTTCCATTTTCTTATGTTTGATTCATAAGATGCAGCTTTATATGGCTAGTGTTCCTTCTGTAACTTCGTTATCGTCCGATGAGTCCGTGGACTGAACCTTGGGTCTGATCATGACCCCAGAAAATCCATACCCGAGTGAACTTCCGTTAGCTTCACATAGCTGCAAGGCAATAGACAAATAACCCTCCAATTGTAAAGTTACTGAATGAATGGAGACTCAGCATTGAACTCTCCCATCACTTACACAAGCTTTTCAGAACACACACACACACACACACACACACACATATATATATCTGAGTACCTCAGTAAGTTCAGACAAGTGTCGAGACCTGAATTCATTGATAGTTGCTGCAATCTCTGACGTGGGCAGTTTGGCCTAAAGGATGGGAAATAGAGTAAAGTTAAAACTTTGAAGCAAACTGCAAGAATATCAAGGAAGCAGAATCAGATGGCCAAAAGGTGATGAAAACTGAAAAAAGGCCTTCAACACACTCATTATGATGTGAACTTATCAGCTTTACATTTACAAAACAGGTTTCCATATACACAGTATTCTAAACTGTCATCAATCATGAGAGGAAGTGAAGATAGGCCATCAGAAAGGAATCTTTGAAGTACCCCACCAGAATTCATGGCATGTTAGCTTCACAATTGTTGTTTACTAGATGAAACCAAATTAAAAACAGTGCTTCAATTGTTTTTTTGCAACGGGAAGTAATACAACTAAGAGACTATCATTCTACTCTGTATTTACCTGTGCAAGAACAGCAGCTGCCAATTGTAGACTTGGTTCCAGTGTCTCAGGGACAACCTGTGAGATGTAACAGCATGTGAGGGCATTTGATAAGAGGCATTTACAATCTGGGTACCCTACTCCAATAAAATATCCTTGCTGTTGTACAGGAATCTTGATGGAACAGGGATTAGAGTATTACTGCTGTGGCCCCAGCCTTCTCCAAATTGAGGCCATGATCAACATCATGAGCACGGACAAAAGTCTTCACGTTGGGAAAATACTTGTTCAAAGCCCAAACAGTTCTATAATTTGCACCAGGTGTATCTAAAGTTATTGCTGCAGCACATGCTCTTTCAGCACCAACTTTGTGGAGGACCTAGATATAGAACATAAAACACATGAAACGTTGGATCCAACCACAGGCATGATGATGATACCTACAGCTTTACCTCTCGACTACCCGCATCCCCAAAATACACAGGAAGGTCCAGGGCTCTGCCAACTGCAACTCTATCACTGAAAGCAAGAAACTTTCAAGAAACTATCCAACAAAGTCTGGCATATGTTTGCTCATGTTTATTGAACAAATATTGCAAGCAATCATATAGACAGTACTGTGGATATAAGGACAGAAATCTATAGTTTTCTTTTTCTCATTTTCTTTTTAGGCAGCAATAAATCTGAAATAACAATGTATATGATCAACAAAACATTAGGGCACCACAAAGACAAGCAGTCCAGAAAAAGTATCACATTTGCTTTCTTTCTTTTGTTCTTTTTTATCTACCAACCGATATGGCCATCACAGGTTATGCGCATGACTAATATCTAAATCCATTTATCTGTAACAGCACTTACCGGACTGAGTTAATTAGGTGGGAAGATTAAATAATTGGCATAGACTGCATTTGATAGAGATGCAACTTTATTCATAAAGCCAGACCTTAAACATATACACGCATTCTAAAGAAGGATAACTAAAAAGTGCAAGTCTAGTTTTCAAATATTGGGCTTACCTCCTGACATCAAGAGCAACAAACGGAATTAATCGTTCCGAAAGAAGCTGTGCAATAATCTGCCACCGTAAAAGTCATGCATTGCTTAACGTTTTCACAATTAGATTGCCCAGAAAGTTGTGTGAGGGTGATTCCAAAAATAGTGCATCAGTTAACATACCTGACCAACACGGCCAAATCCACATATAATAATATGATCCTGCAAATCATCCGTCTGCAAAGAACATTGTGCCAAGAGAAAGATATTAGTGAATGCGATCTAATTTTACATATGGGAAAAGGCATGTGGAGGGACCTCCACAGTTTAAACCAATAACAACTTCCAAACTAAAAGATAATACTGCCAGAAAATGGCATTAATAACTGAGAAAAAGAGATTGCAGCAAGAAAAAACCCTCGGCTGCCAAGTGAATTATACCATAAATACAACACATCAATTTGCTCATTGTGCCTTCAATTGCATGTTTTCAGTCCATAAAACTGACCTTACATCAAATTGATAATATACCATGTTTCTTATAAACCTCAAAAGTTCAATTTTGAAACAACCTATTAACTTCAAGTGAACAAATAGGTATGCATTTTAAAGGAGAATCTAAAGTTTCTTGTGCAATCTATGACAAGCTAAGAATCCACAACACAACAAGAATGGATCAATAATACTTTCTTGATTCACAGAAGTCTCTCAAGGTGAAACATGCGTGACAAAGCATAAATGATTTTGTAAGAAAACATCAAGCTTAGCCTTCCACTATATCCATCTGGTTGAAACCATCACTCGCAGCAAATGTACAACTCAGCAACCTAACAATTCCAAGGTTATATATATAGTGCTAAAAGAATAGCTTTCACATTACAAGTATAACCTTGCACTATGCATATATATACATGCACAAGAATTAGCTCTTACTTATCCCTACGACTAGTTAAGAAGTAATCCGAGGAGGCAGGGTTGATAGATTCAGAATTGATAATTAAATTGGCATTTGGATTAGCATCAGCAGCTTCCCAAAACAGCTATTGGAGCATAAACCTATTGAAGTCTAATGCTAATGCCTTGTCCTCAGAAAATTTCCCACATGGGGCACTCATATATATATATATATCTATAGAGTGCTAAAAGTATAGCTTTCAAACTACAAGTATAGTCTTGCACCATGAATCTTACCTCACTCTCAACCGGTAACAAACTTCTAACATCATGCAGATCAAAGCGGGAGGCAATTAGCTGGCCTCCAGCAGCCAGCCATGGTGTGAGGGCCATTGAGATCCCCACCAGAAGAAAAAGCAGAGATGACAACTGTGGTGACATTATACCCTGAAGACAGCAATGCTTAGGAGTGCACTATTTGTAAAACTAATGAAAATTTGGATTTGCACTATTACAAACCTGGTTAACGGCTTCACCAAAAGCCACAAATGCAAATTCTCCACCTGGAGCAAGAAGAAGACCAACTCTTATTGCGGATATGATTGAAATGCCAAAAAGTCTGCCAACTAAGGCTACCAACATGGCCTTGCCACCAATTAAGAGTCCCAATGACCCCATAATGACTGGAAAATTTGAAATAAGAAGTTTTGGATCAATAGACATTCCAACCTGTGAACAAAAAATGGCTGTGTCAGCATCTATTATTCAGGGATCTTCATTTGGCATTGCAAGAGAAATGCCATAGAATTTGAAGTTCAATCATGCAAGAATTTTGTTGTATAACAGCAGTACTAACATCCTCTCATAAAGTACAGAAGCACAAACATAGACCATCTTAACCGCTTGACAGTAAGGCTACAATATTAAGGAACACAATTTCGCACATAATTATCTTGTAAGAATCAAAGGACAGTTTTTATGAGAAATAAAATAAGGATTTTGAGAAATTAACTCTCACACGAGACTCCAATATCAAATGCTTACTGTCATAAAGAAGAGGCCCAGTAGAAGACCACGATATGGAGCTATATCTGACTCAACCTGTAAGGAAAATTCAGTCTCTGCAAGGAGCAAGCCAGCCAGAAATGCCCCCAGTGCCATGGAAAGCCCAGCCTAATTTGGGAAAGATATCAAAGTACAAATTGTTTAGTGATTAAAATATATACATGATAACCATTTATAATGCATTTTCATACCCTGGCTGTAAGGAGACTAGTCCCAAGAATCACAAGAAGTGTATTGGCAGAGAATATCTCGGCATTTTGATTTTCCGCAATCTGCTTATATATTGGTCGAAGCAACTGCAAAGAACATGGAAAAGGAATATAAGGGTAGGAACAAGATTTTTTCAAGATGAAAGGAGACAAAAATTGCATACATTGTAAAGAAGCATACATATAATGGGATGCCTCTCCCCACCACCCTCGCCTCCTCAACTGGCAGCCTTTTTTATAAATCAATAAAAGCAATTCTTTCTCTTTAGTTAGAATATTATTCTGTATTTTAATCACACTTGTTTTGCTTTAGTTTTCAACCAAATTTGCATCAAATGACTTGTCCCTAGAATCCATGCATGATTTGCAACTTATGGCTCTGGAGATTGTCTTCCTAGGGAACATAGGATTTACCAAGCGTCCACCAGCAATAATAGCAGTGATGGCAACTGCTGCCTTAACAGCTGCCAGCCCAAGAGCTTCAGCAATGGCTTGAAAACCAACCTGTGGATTATATCAATTGATAAAGAAATTATGACAACAAAATACTAACAACTACAAGAGTCAAGTTTGTGCTTAAGATGGGTTCTGCAATATTCCTATGTTTCTGCAACTATCCTTGCATTCTATCTGAAATAAGAACATTTTAACACTCTTCAGGATTTAGTTTCAACAAAAACTGCAATTGGCAAGAAAGGGAATGCATTGGGATTTATTATATCAAAAATACTAGATACAATGCAAGCAACAGTGTGATGCAATTGTACTGTTTCTATTCTACTATGCCATTTGGAGGATTTGGTCATAACTTCAGGGAAAAACAACATCAATTTACACTTAAAAAGGAACAGCAAACTGGAAGATGGAATTGCTTTAGATATGATAAGATCAAAAGTTACCCCTCCTTTGGATGAATTTGGTGAGACAAGAGGTATGAGTATTAGCAAGACCACAACAGCCAAATCCTGGAAAGGACAAATAATGAAAGACAATTAAGATTAAAAAACTTGCACAAGGAACAAAAAGAAATGACTACAGTTAAAAACAAGAAGTTCAAATGATGGCAAGAGAGTTCTCCACCGGTCACTATAAACCTCCAAGACTATGCAAAAATTTAGAAGGGAAAGAAATCATACATGTTAGAAGTTATTTGGCAGGATAACATGCTTGAAAGATGCATGGAAACAAAACTTAAATCTCAACTTATGCATAATCTATCCATCACTGTGATCAAATTGATATCACTATGGCATAGACACAAACATGAAAAGGCCAAGGATTCAGCAAAGTGAATTAACTGCTTAAAGAACCACGTCTCCCAATCATAAGTTAATATCATGAGCCAAGTGCTATCAGAAAATAAGGTTTTTCCTCCTCTTAAATTGTGGATTAACCTGAAATAGTAAAACAGAGAATGTAGCTCGTCCATGCCGTGATGTGCTTTCGCCACGCTCCTGCAACACCTACAATTGAAGTCCATTTGCATTAAGTGTATTGGCCAAGGAAAGGATGTTAGCCAGTTGATACACACATTGAAAAAACTCAAACTTTAATCATAACCTACCAAATTGGGTAAGTCTGGTGCAACTACAAGTGCATAATTTCAGGTTGCAGATTATGTCAATAGGTAACTTCTTTTGTTTAGCAAAAATATCAGGCATCAAATTAAATGGGAATATTATGAATTTGTAAAGGAACAACCCATATGAGCTCAATATGGAGAAGGACCAAGGGTAAACAAGAAACTTATAGATGCTCAATCATCTTCATTTGTGAATCTGTTTTAGCAAGACTTCCTATTTACTTCAGAATGAATTCATTCAAGTTGTTTGTTCTTTGGAACTCTAACATTATGGAAGTTGCAATTATTGTTTAATGCAAAACATGCCTAAACCTATTACCTGCAGGACGACGGCAGTTGAAGATAATGCCAGACCATTTCCAATGACAATTGCAGCAGGACCAGAAAGACCAGAAACAAAATGAGCAACTAAGCCCACAGCTAATGCTGTCACCAAAACCTGCATCAATTGCACAAAAAGTCCCGATTCAAAAACTTATCAACCAATGGCACAAAGCGTGACTACCTAAATCAAAGAGAATATAGGAAAAAAGAGATTTCCTAGCACCTGAGCAGAGCCTAATCCAAAAACATATTTCTTCATGGAACTAAGCCTTTCAACAGAAAGCTGCAAAAGCAGAAGCAGCTTCAGCATTAACTTCTTTTTAATCCTTTCAACGAGAGCTACAATGTCTCAACATATAAACCCCACCTCAAGGCCAATATTAAATAGCAAGAAGACAACTCCAAATTCAGCAATTGCCTTTGTCCCATGCACATGACGAATAATCGAAAGGCCATAAGGGCCAATCAAGATGCCAGCAGCCAGGTATCCAAGTACAGGACTGCCTACAAGTTACAGAACCAAAGACAATCAGGGAAGCAACATTAGAGATTTTGTCCAAGAAACAAAGGGCCGTTGACAATATTTAATATTGTCACCAACACAAACTTGATATTTGCTATCTAGACTAATTTCAAGAAAGCATATTGGATCACATGAGAAACAAAAAAGTAATATAATGCGACAAAAAAGCCCATAAGGTATGAATATAAAGCAAAAGTTTCACTCAACCATGTCCACAAGAAACTCTAGATGCATGCAAAATACAAAGTAGAAAATATACTCAATAAAACATTAAAGTTACCTCCTGGAATTTTCTGAAATATGGGCACAAATATAACGCTGGCAAGAAGTAAACACAACACGTCAAACAGAGATGCTTCCTCCTCATTCATCTGGGAAAATGGAACAAGCAAACAGATTCAGATACTACAGCATATATTGAACTTAGGCCAAAAGCAGAAATAAGGGATAATATAAGTGTATGCCTCTTGCTTTGGTAGCATTGCAAGTAGGTTTTTGACTCTCTTTGGGAGTTTCCTTATGTGACGTATCAGAGGTTTTGCATTGGAGGATACTTCTTCGATACTAGTAGTGATAATGTCTGGCTGCTGGAGCATCTGAGCACTCCTCTCCACTCGATTAGAATGTAAAGCAACCCTGTACCAAAATAAGCAGGCTGTAATAACCATCACAAAACAAAGTTATTTGTGAAAAAGGACCATGGGCAGTGATAGTAAAGCATGAAACAGAATAGCAGCATCAATACATACCCTCCACCGAATAGCAACAACCCGAGAAAAATTTTAGGCAGTTGCTTCCTCACAGAATCCATCAAGCCCTGGAAAACTGACACTGGAGTGAATTCTGCCCCATCTACATCGAAAGAAAAGAAGGATGCAGAAAAAAAGCGTGAAGATTTGTTCAACAATGCCTTTGGAGCATTAAGAGCTGACAGCGAACTCTCCCTCGGCAAATTCAAATCTTTCTGCACTTCCTGTTTTTTTCCTTGAACTCCACTCTTTGACTTTTCTGATTCTAATTCAGCTTCTTTAAGGGAGTCTAAACTCAGTTTTCCATTCTCACGGTCACTTGAATCATCAGATTGATACAATTCTTCAGAATTCTGACTGATTTTTTCAAATAGTCTATCTAGTGAAGGATCACCGGGTAATACATCACTATTAATTAATATATCTTTTTCTCTTTCATCAGTGCTTCCACCAACCACCTTCTCCTCCTTAACAACAGCCTCATTGCCAGATACATACCCACTGACTCTTTCAAGGGTATCAACTTGAGAGCTGGAGAGACACTTCTCTACTTTCTGTAATGCAATCTCTGTATCACTCACTTGTTGGGTAGCTTCAAGTTCAAAGGCAACAGCTTGCTCTGCTAAAAGCATAATGTTTGCAACATCCTCCTCAGCTTTCAAAGCATTCATTTGTGCTTTCTCTGCCACCTCATTCAGCCTGTCCACTTCCTTCTGTAATTCCTCTTCTTTGCTTTGCAACTCCCTTAACTCTGCCTCAAAATTTTCCAAATCTGCCTGACAGTCCCTAATATCATTCTGAGCAGCAGAGAGCATTTCACTCTCTTGCCCAACACTGGTTTCCACATCAGTACCTTTTAAACCATCTGTTGATTCACCCCCCATTTTTTCAACTTCAAATGCTTCCAATGCCACCTTAAGCCTAGCCTTGGCCAAAGAAAGGGCCATAGTCGCCTTTTGAACAGCTTCTTTGGCAGTACACTCCTTATTCACAATCTCTTGCATCACATCAAGGGTTGAATTAACATTGTTCCAAGCATTCTCTGCTTCATCCTTCAAGGCTATTGCAGCCTCTGATATTCTCTGAGCCTTTTCCTCAAACATGGCACTATTAAGCCGTGCAACTTCCAATTCTCTCATTGCTTTCTGTAGCAATTCTCTTAGTTCATCCAAACTAGGTGCTTCAACTTGTTCTTTATCTTCTCCTCTCTCTTCTCCCAAACCCTTTGACTCCACACCATCATCAGACACTATCCCTGAGCTCCCATCATCACTTGCTACAAACTCTACATTTCGACCATTCCCATCAACAAAAGCCAAAGAATCGTTACCTTGACACATTAACTTAGCACCCCTAGACACCTTAAATGAATCGTCGCGACTGAGAAACAACGAGCTACTCGAATATAAACCTTGCAAGTGATTATAAAATCCCCCACTGCATGCCAAACTCGAATTCAACCAAGAACCATAAGCTATAATTTTTGTTGTCTTCCTTAATAACCTGCCTTTTGAACAAATCCTAGGATCAAAATTATAGTACCTACACCTTAAACACAACTGACGACTAGGTATCCTGTAACCTGCAACATCACTGCCCGGGAAAACATTCAGTGGTCGCTGGACGCCACGCGCAAAATCCATTTGGTCCGTTGTGTTGTGTGCTAAAAGTGTTATTTAGCAACACAACTAACAACAACACACTCTCACAGGCATTCAATCAAACACCTGTTCACAAACCAAACACCAAATACAACAAACGGTCAATTCAAGCTGAAATGAAACATTTCCGCCTTGAACTTAACCCTAAATCGAAGAACGCGTGTCCGCGTGTGTTTGCACTTTGTGTTGCGGAAATGTATAGAGACACTGACCGATCAAGAAGGAGCTGCAGCCAGGAGACGAAAATCAACGGCAGAATCTGATGACAAAAATAAATAATTTGTCTATATATATAATCGAGGTGGGCATTTTCATTTTTCCTCTTGTTTTCAAATTTTACTGTCTCTTGCGCAGGGAAGAGCGAAAGAGCGCATTTACGAAATAATGTTGACTGGTTTATTATTTATTTATTGATTGTTGATAGCCTTCGAATTTCCTGTTTTCTACTTGCGCCGGCTTCTCTTTGCTGGAGCCTAAAAAATCCATTAACTTCACGTCATTGCACAAATATAAAACCAACATTAAAAAATTACAGGTCAATTAGATAAATCTGACACATTGTGACATCTTATCGACAAAATTATATGTCTCGATGACGTGACAAATGAATATAATAAAAAAAATTAACATGCAAAAAATAAAAATAAAAATAAAAAATAACTATGGCTTTGTAAGTGATAAAAAAATTAATAATTTGGTTGAATGTTTTTAAAAATAAATTTATATTTAAATTATTAATTAAAATTTTAATATAATTAATTAAATGAAAAAAATTAATTTACTAATTTAGATTAATTTAATTTATTTCATTTTATTTTAAAAAATAAAAATTAACCAAAAAATATGAAAATTTAATCTGAATAATACTTCTATTAATAATAGATAAAAATCTTTAAAAAAACACTCTTAAATGCAAAGAAAGTAAATGCAATGGTACAATAGAAAAGGGTTAGAAAATTGCTTAAATGTAAGAGAGAGAAATAAAACTTCGTGATATAAAGAGAAAGACACTAAGAAAGACTTTAAACCAAAAAAATATATGATCCTTAAAAATAGTTGTTGATACTTATTTTGGAGAAAGGAAACATTTAAAAGAAAGTCTTATTTCACTTATTTAAGTATATTGTCACTCTTATTTAAATTATTATTTATTAAATATTTTAAAATTATAAAAGTGAAATTGGAGTTTATCAAATTAAGACTTTTTTTGTTATTTTGATAAACATGAATACAATATTTTACCATGCATATTTTGGAATTTGAAATTAAAATAAAGGTTTATTAGATTAGAGTTATCTTTGTTAATTTAATAATTTTAAGAAAATTATATACTAGGCACATAATGAAGTTTGAAAGTGAACTTAAGATTTATCATATTATAACTTTTGTTGTTATTTTAATAATCAAGAAAGAAAATATTTACTTAATATATTTTAGATTTTGATATTAAAATTAGAAGTTATCGAACCAATTTTTTTTTTTTTTGACTACATGTATAAGTTTTTATATCAAACAATTGAAAATCTTAAACTACTAAGCAAGAACTTAAATACATCATTAATGTTAATATTAACAGAAATGGTTGAAATAATCATGTTCAAATTTATGTTCTATATAGGGTGGATGAGGTATAAATAATAGGTAATACTTAATCATTATGTTATGATAATGGAGGTGAAATTGTATTTCAAAGTTTAGGAGAAGGTGCAAAAGAAGGTGTGTGAAAAGGTGTAGAGATAAAGGTGAATAAAGAGTCATGGAATGAAGATTATGAATATGATATGGTAAATAAAGATATAAATAAGATAGTCATACAATCTTGTGAACATGTTGTTATTGGATTTGTTAAACAAGTGCAATAAGTAGAAAGAGAAAATGTGATTGACCAAGAGTCTATGACATATAAAGAACTTGTTACACAACCAAGTAATATACCTCAACATAGTCAACAATATGATGGTGACATAAAAGGTGATGTGATAATAAAGATTAGCTCAGATGAAGAGAATCTTGACTTTATTCCTACAAAGGAGAGTGATATTAATGACGAGTTTGAGGACAATGATTTGTTGATAAATGACAAAGAATATGTGAATATAAGGAAGAAAAAGATGAAAATAAGGAATAAGAGAGCAAGAGGTTATGAAGCATATGTTGAACCAATAAACCATGTGCCTCAAAGGCTAGTAAACATAAATATAAATGATAATTAATGCACTGATGAGCAATTTGGATGACAAAGTGAATATAAGGAATTTAATGATGAGGTGGATACTTTTATGACTAGTAAGAAAGATAATCTAGATATTGATAATAGGAGAATGAAAAGAAGAAAGAGGTATAAAGTGTATAAGCTAACTTGTGATCACAGAACTTTAAAATTTAGTACTAAGATAAGCTTTAAAGGTCTTAAACAATTTAAAAAATGTATCTAAAGGTAGACAATTCTTAATGGGTACTTAATTACATAGCTTCAAATTGGTTAAAATAAAATAAAATAAAATAAAGGTTATATATGGTGGAAGTTGTGTATGGAGAATCTAAGCAAGCTAAGAGAGAAATGAGAAGACATTTATAATGAAGTCTTTATCTGACACACATACATATTGCCAAGTATTAAGGAATAAGCACACTTCTATTGAGTAGTTAGTGAAAAAGTACTTGCATAAGTTTCAAAGAAATCCAAATCAAATTGTGTGTGAGATTTGTGTTAAATTTAACAAGACATTAGTACTTATTGCACCAAAATGCAATGCTATAAGGCCAAATGCAAGACTATCAATATGTTGATGGGATCTATAAAAGAAAATAACAGTAAGCTTAAGTTATATGAGATAAAGTTACACAATATTATTATAGACAATCTTTCTAGACTAAAGATAAGCCCCACAATCACAAATGCAAAGGTTTCTACAAGTTTTACATTAAGTTTAGGGCATTAAAGACTAATTTTTTAAATGGTTATAGACTAGTATTAGTTTGGATTGATATTTCTTAAAAACATTTTTAGGTAGAGCATTGTTATATGTTATAAGAAAGGGTGAAAACAATCGAACAATCGAACAATCGAACAATCGAATGTATTTCACCACTTAGGCTATAATGACTAAGGAAAATATTGAAAATTAAGGTTGGTTTCTCAAACTCTTAATATAACTAAATATTATAGATTATCTTGGTTGGACAATCATAAATGATCAACAAAAGGTACTAAATTATTATGCATTGTTGTTTATGTTTATAATATGACCTAATGATGTATTATTGTATTTTAACATTATTTGTTCCTTATTTTTATCATAGAGATTATGTGAATAAGTAAATAAGTTATTATTATTAATTAAGCATAATAATTATGTTATACTATATATGAAAATTGACATAAAATGTTTAAAAGATATTTTTTAAAGAAGTGCTTGTGGAGGGTAGTTAAGAGCACAACAACTGATGATTTAAAACAGAATTGAAAAAAAAAATAATAAAGGAATTATCTCTAGAAGCACATATGAATTTAACCAATAATAAGGTCTATAAGTTTATAAAAGCCTTGATCCATATATGGTTTAAGTGTAACATAATGGTTAACAACATCCCAGAGTGCTTTAATAGATACATAGTAAAGATAAGGACAAAAAGCATAATAAACATGCTTGAGAATATAAAGGTGACATTAATGGAGAGGATTAAAGAGAACAAAAATTCAATGAAGCAATCTTCTGATGAAATTTATCCTTACACAAGGAAGAAGTTTGAAAAGATCAAGCTTGATTTAAGGATATGTATTATTAATCAAATGGGACCATAAATTTTGAGATCTCTAGTTATGATGACAAATTTATTGTTGATTTAAACATTTTAAGTTACAACTATAAAAAATGAAATTTGACTAAAATTTCCTACAAGTATGGTGTGATATATATAAATCACCAAAAGCTAAAACTAGATGATTTTATAGATCATCATTACAAAAGAACAATATACTTAAGTGTGTATAAAAAATCCATAGAGTTATTGAATGAGTATAAAATATGACTTATAATTATGAACTATACCATATTCCCTTTATCTTTTAGAACTATACCTAACAGGCCAAAGAAGTCAAAGAGAATGGATAAAAATGAATCTCCTAAAAGGCATAAACATATATCAAAGGTTAAAATGGAAGTGCAATGCAAGTGATGCATGAAGTTTGGTCACAATAGAAAAAGATGTTCAAGAATTGATCTTTAAATGTAAGTAATTAAACTTATAATTTGTAATATTATTTTCAGTATGATTAATTTCCATTAAAATAAGATATTCTACAATACTTTCTCTTACTTCTCTTTGTAGATATAGCCAGAGAAAAAAGGGAGACCAGAAAAGGCAATTAATGCAAGTTAACAAGTACAAACAAATAAGGTATATTGTATAATATGCACCAATGTAGGTTAATAAGCACCAACAAATGATATAATTGGTAGAAATGTAAATCAAGCATAATAAATAAATGGAAGCCCATAACTTTTTTTATTACTTTTTTTCATATTGTTTCACATAAAGCACTTATTACTTGTTTATTGCATAATTACAAGATAAGAAACAAGAGACTAAGGAAAGATACCAATTCTCAAGTAAGCATTCAACCTTACCAACTCAATCAAACTAACCTATTACAAGGACTAAAAGGAGAAAGAGGAGAACTAATATCCTTATAAAGGTTAATCCATTACATATGACATATAATAAGCAAATTGCAAAAGAAAACAAAAAACTTAAACATGGATTTGGAGTTTATCATGCAACAAAGATAAAAAAAAATTTGTATATGAGGGTAAATCTACCATTATTAGTGTTATATGTATTTCAATATAAAGTTTAAAATTATACTTTTTTACTATCTTTTAAGTAGTTTTTTTTTTTTTCATTACATGATTTAGATGCCTTCTACTTGACTTACAAATGTAATTTGCAAACTTAATCATATTATGATTAATACTTCACAAGTAGTTAAACATACAAATTCATTTATTAAAGACATAACAAATGTGTAGCCATAGACTATTGAGTAAAATCTAAGCTTCAAAATTGATTGAGAAGGCTACTGATAGTATTATTTAACAGTAATAACAAAGACTATTTTCATTTAGGTACTTTAAAAAAAAAAAACAAATTATGGACAACTTATTTAGTGTATTGTTTTCTAGTTAATGAGACAATAGACATGATTGTTCTAAAGTGAAAGGATTACAAATACCATAAAGTGAAAGGGTTTAGGGTTTTATGCCCCAGTGAGTTGGTGTTTATGATTTATAAAGCAAATACTATTAGAAAGTTGCATTTATTATTTCTTACCACATAGATGCACAACTAATTGCATAAATACAAGAGATTAAAGCTAATATCGAAATTGAGGGTTTAGTATTTTTTTTTTTTGTTTCTATGTTAGTCTCTATTTAATTATGAGTTAATTTCATCTGCATTGTCCTTACTCCCAATGAATATAGACAAAAAAAGCTATTTGGTTGATGTATGACATTATTGTCCTAAACCATAACTATGAGCTCTTTATTCTTACTTTTAGTAAGTAAACCATAACTTATAATAACATTATTGTTATAATACAAACTCTCATTTTTCCTTACTAAAAAAGCTATAATAGATATATAAGTTTTTCATTACTATCAACCTTAAACAAGTAAAAAGAAATAATAAGAAAATAAAAATGCATAGTATAACTCACACTCTACACTTTTTATAGCCCTTAAAATCTTTAATCTCTTGTACCAATTTCATTTTTTTTTTATTTGTAGCTAAACAAATTAAGACCTTCATTTAACTATTTCCTTAATTATCATTTAAACTTCCTTCTTCTTTAATGAAATTTTAGTTTTTAATTGCATAACTTAGTTATTTCTCTCAACAATACTATCAACTCTTGTCTTTAAGTCTTTGTTCTTACTCCAAAAAGATTCAATAATTCCTTTATAACACTTTCTTATTTCTAAGTTGATCTATCTAAAAAATTGACAATCATCATGCTTCCATAATTGATATGTTAAAAACCTTATCTCTAAATTATTTTGACTCTACAAAGTATAAATCTAAGTTGTAACTTCATGATGATATAACATATGATCTATTATACTTCTTATTGTAAAAGATAATTCAAAAGAAGTATGACAAATTTGAATAGTGGGAAATCTCTACATTTTTAGGTCTAATTTCTTTCTTTCTTTGAATTACTCTCTCACAAATATTAAAAACTCTCTCTCATCCAAGTTTGCACTAAATTGATGATATGTGTTTTGTCTCTTTGATTGTTAAAAGTCTTACTAGGTGAGATATTTATATGAATTAATTATTAAACTTATTTAATTTTTCAAAATATCATTTGTTGGTTTATTTTTATTTTTATTTTAATTGATTGAATTAAATTAAAATAAGTTGAATTAATATATTAATTTTTTTAGTTAATTACTTAAATTAAAATTTAATTAGTAATTTGAGTATGAGTTTCTTTTAGAAAAAGTCCAATTAGCCTACTAATTCTTTTAACACTTATTGGCGCCTAAGTTTTTTTTTTTTTCATATCAATATTTTTATTGCCTATTTGTCATATCATTTGAATAAATGGATTTTATTAATGAAATGTAGTATGATGTTAGATTTGTTAAAAGAATTTTAAAAAGTAAATTGTGAATTTTTAAAATTTATATTATATTTGTGAAATAAGGTAAAGTTGATAATTTTTTTTTTAATTTTGTGTGTATATTAACCTTTATTATAATGCGTAGGAAATTGGTTCCTTG
The DNA here is from genome assembly GCA_020883675.1 of Bruguiera gymnorhiza. Taxonomy (NCBI): domain Eukaryota; kingdom Viridiplantae; phylum Streptophyta; class Magnoliopsida; order Malpighiales; family Rhizophoraceae; genus Bruguiera; species Bruguiera gymnorhiza. The sequence continues at coordinate 1,211,382 of JAIRCJ010001055.1, read as the reverse complement.
GCGGATTTTTACTTTGCAGTGAATTTACGGTACTACTCCTGCATGGATCATGCTAAACGGATATTCCGTTGTGATTTTCAGCTTCTCTCGCTGTTTGGCGCGTCACTATCACGCCCCTTTTCTTCTTCTTATTTCTCTTCCCCTTTTTAATTTTTTGAAAGGGATAATTATAAACTCAGCCTTTATATTTTGTGAAAAATATTAGCTAAAAATTTTGAATTTTTAATTAAATTATCTTCGACTTTTTTCTTATCCTCATAATTTAATCTTAATATCAAAAGACAATACTCTTTCTAATCAAAATCAATATTGCTTAAAGGTAATAACAAAAAATTTATTAAAATATACCTGAAATTAGTTCTAAATTACAGATTTATTGTTTGTTTTATATTTACATTTTATTCATTAATTTGTGTGTCTAAAGAAACATAATTTCTTTGAAAAAAAATTCAAGAAAATAATATATGTATCTAATATACAAAATTAATTATAAATATATTTTTTATCAATAAAATAGAAAATTAGGTGTGGTGTCTCACAAGTGTGTTGGTTGCACTGCATAGAAGACTAAATCACTCTACTGAACTTATAGAAAAGCAAATTCAATTGTACTAAATAAAATTTATTTATTATTCTTAAAATTATATATAATTAAATGTAATTTTTATGATACGAAAAAATTGTTTAATCTGTAAATCATAACAAATAATGGTTAATCAGCAAAATTTTCCCTATTTGTTCCTGGCTACCATCGGATCAAAGAATTCATAAATTAAATGTATTTGGCATAACTAGTGTGACTGAATGTATTTGTAGCAGCCTGTTTGTATGGATAACTTACATATAAACCAAAATGAGTACTCAACGATTAGAACAACAATTTCCAGCACGATGACACGGTTTTGTCATCCAAAATGTTAAACTCTCTTGGACAACCAGAAATGATGACAATGTAAAAAATAAATAAAAGAAAAACCGACCATATAACTGTGCATTGTTTTTTTTTTTTTAGTTTTTTAATTTTTTTAAGATTCCTCTTGTGATTTGTCTTCAGCAGGTGCTTGTTCCTCTGTGCTTATCTCAGCCAGTTCAGGAGGTGGCGTGGAGGCAGTTCTCTTGTGCGTGGCGGCCTCGAGGACATGGTTGTAGTTGCCTTTCTCCATGAAGAGTTGGGCAAAGTGGTGCTTGCAGTACAGGACTCCATTAAGAGCGGCATAAGATGAGTGTGTGAGGGGGCACCCCCCATGAGCGCATCTAAAGCATGTCTTGTGGTAACTTTCTCCTTCCATTGTCACCTACATAACGAAATTAATTAACCAGTTTTTTCTTTCTTTTCTTTTGCTTTTTTGAAGGTTTCATTTGGAGACACCCTTCTCAATCTACCATATGACTTGGGAGATCAGATACAAACCAACCTTTTCCAGTGGGTACACGGTTTTGCCACAAGCTGAACATTTGTCTTGGGTTCCACAGAACATGGAAGAGACTTTGCTGGGTGTCCTCGACTGTAACAACAGATTTACGAAGTTATAATGTTACTAACGAAAAAATGCATTTGGTCGTGAAACAGAGAATTCAATTCTGAGCATTTTTTGTTGTCCCGAAAAAGTGTAATATACAAATCGATCAGAATTGTTTGGAAATGCCGTCTTAAAGCATATCAGATCACTTTCATTTTCGTTGGGACATCCAAAAGACACCCTTAGCATATAAAATTAAAGGACTAAGAACATACCAGATCGTTACTCCTCTCTTGTTTGCCTGCAATTAAAAATATATATATATATATATATATATATAAATCAGTGACTAGAGTGAATTGTGGCACCCTTTTTTTATTGTAAACGAAATAAAAACTGTAGGAAAAGGACGGAGGCGGAAATGTCTTGCCTGCCTGAAAATTCTTGCTGAAATTGCCAGATTCTTTGAAGAGTTGTTCAAAATGAGGCTTGCAGAAGAGGACTCCATCCATTGACGAGTAGTTGCTCATCTGGTATGTACAAGTCCTTGGATTATCGAAACGTTGAGAAAGCATGCATAGAAACAAGCATGCTTATTGGTCACAATTCACACTAATGGCACACTAGAGCCTTTTTTTTTTTCCTCTCTTTTTGGGATAAAAATTATCACCCTTTTTCCCTTATCAGCATCATAAGCAAGAAAATTCACTGTGATTCAGATGCATTAAGAAAACAAGTTGGTGTCTCAATTACATTCGGCCCTGCAAGAAGGAAAGGGGGATCAATTAAATGGAGGAAGGAGAAAACTTACTACAAGGGTTCCTTTGCAATGGCTGCACTTGAAACAAGATTTATGGTAAGGCACACCTTCGAGAGACAACATATCAACAACATAAACGGTCTTATCACAAGCCTTGCATTTGTCCAGAGTTCCAGTGAATGACATTGTGTTAGAATTTTTCCTTCCAAAAAGATCCTGAACCCCAAGAAACTTTTGAAGATGTAGAGAAAAAGTAGCCTGTGTATTTCAGGTTGTCCGAGGAACCATGAGATGCTATAAACAAAGAAAGCACCCTGGGTGGTTGTTGTTGTTCGGTTACCTCAAACACATGGAAATTACACATAGATCTTTTTCTTGCAATGGTGTAGGTTGCATTGTATCCTGCTGGCGTACACCTTGGACACGTGATTGGAGATCCCAATATTATGAGGTAATGTCCGAATGTAAATGCCCTAAATGTGGTCACAATCCGGCTGTATTGGAGCAAATGAAGGTAGGTGCTCTGACTCTTTCTGGAGAGAAAATTTGGAGGCTGAAAAATGGGATACTATAAATAAAGTAAATGAAAATGAAAATGAAAAGTACTATTCATGGACGCACAGTCCTGGATAAAGTCCATCCAATGACACAGGTGGATGCAACATGTGCGATGCATTTTGTATCCATGTCAATACACATATAAATATTTTGTTTGTATGTTGTTTTTTTAGCTTTCAGTTCCAAATAAAAATGACAAAGCTAGTGATTGATTTGGAGATATCCAACTAGATCTTTTTTTAGCATGATAAATTACTCTAAATCTGAAAACCATGAAAATCTTTATTGTAGTAGTTTTGCTAATTATGTCAAATTTAAAGGGGAAAAGACAAGGTGTTCACAGAGCACGAGGGTGTATTTATCTTACCCCGAAATAAAAAGGAAACCATCCCATCTTTAATGGCAGTTATGTTCGGATTAAGTGTCAAATTTAAGGATTGTTTGAGATACACGCCGTACCAAACTGCGCCAACCAAGCGATTACTAATGCATGTAATCCATAATCCTGATGAAGTCATCTTAGCTACCAATTGCCAACATAACCGCTGGAAGATCCTACCTTCAACCAATCGATTTTCATTTTTTTTTTTTGTTCGGAATTTTATTTTATTTTCATTCGCTCATCTCAGAGATTCAAACAATGGCATATTATCGTCCTGCACTTTCCAATTAGCCGTCTGTGGCCTACAAGTAGAAATTCAGATGGGCAAACCTGCCCCTGATTAAACTGAACGTTGCGACCAGGGGCATGGTCCAGTAAGCATAGCCATGCACATGTATCTTTACCTGTCCAAAGATAAATCTATTGGAATCATAAACCTATTGTTGCTACGAATAACAAGTGAATCAGATAGTGTCATGATCATAGAGATTCGGATAAGTGGGCAATCCTAGCCCATCGGCTCCAAACCTAAAATCCAAAAAGGGAACAAAAAACTTGAATACACAACAAAAGCAGTTGGACTTAAAGTAGCTAAAATTTCCCATCTAGGAATGAGAAGTGACTATCCAACCAGACTTAGCTTTTACTTCGCCAAAGAAACAAAGCTATTTGCTGAGATTCCAATAAAAACTAGTGGACATTTGAGTTGCTTCTCTCACTTTAAGCTTCCAACAGCGAAACCAAAGCCAGTCACGCTTCCGTTGCGTTGATTGATTTGGAGAAGAGAATTATTGAAGTGGGTTTAAATTCCCAACGAATTTCAAAACCCCGCGTGGTCTGAATGCAGTTTTGGTTCAAAGATAATGTGGCTATTGCCGGTGTCTCTGTCTAGAAAGTGTATCAGCAAAGACGAATCTAGGGTTTTTATGTAGCCTAATTTCAGCCGAGCTCTAGCTGCCTCTATAAGCTGCATTCTTGGGTTTTCGGTGGTACCCAACATGATGGGATACTAGGGAGTACCTTTATGCCATGACAGACTCAACCCAAGTCTCTTTCAAGATTTATTTGGCGAAATTAAATCTAAACTCAGTGGTTGGAAGACCCGCTCTCTTTCTTTAGTTGGGAGAGCCACTCTCATTCAATCGGTAAGCCAAACAATTCCTTGTTACTTGATGCAAACTTCCTTTGTGCCGTGATTTATTTGTGACGAAATAGATAGATGTAATCGCACCTTTTCCTCTGGGGAGATATAGTCTAGAGACCCATAAAATCAGTCTGGTCGCCAAGGAGGATGTTTGCCATCCCAAGAGTGCTGGAGCTTTTGGTTTGCGCAAGGCTAGCGATATGAATCTTACTGTGTTCTCAAAACTCAGCTGGGAGATTTTAAATAAGGCTGAATAACCTTGGAATAAGGTGATCAAGGCGAAGTACTTCTATGACTCTGATTTCTTGCGAGCATCATCCCCACATTCTGCCTCATCCTCCGTGCGGTCAGCAATCGTACATGGTTGCGATCTTCTCAAAAAAGGGCTTTGGTGGAATATTGGTGATGGCACAAAGGTGTGTTTCTCGACCAATGTTTGGCTAACTAAAATGCCTTTGATCGATACTGAGGGAGCACATCCTGAACCTCATGAGATTCATTGGCCGGTTTTCCATTATCTGCTCAATGACGGTAATTGGAATTGGACTCTTCCAAATGGAAAATTTTCACCCAATATTTGTATGATGCTTTTGGGTACTCATGTAGCTCCCCACTTAGGACTTGATGACAAGCTTCTATGAGGTTCTCATTCTAATTGTTACTCGGTGAGTGGAGCTTATAATCTATTAATTTCTGATGATTAGCTGTCAATGGATGAATGGTCTTGGTTATGGAAACTTCCTATTCCAAGCTGCATGAAGACCTTTCTTTGGTTAGTTTGGAAGAATCGGCTTTTAACTAACGTTGTAGCGACTCATCGATTGTGGACTTTGCAAACTGTGTGGTGCAGCGTGGGAGGATGTTGGGCATGCTTTAACTGGTTGTGTCTTTGCAAAGGCTGTCTGGTCTATCCTTCAGCAGAAGCTAGGAATCATTCCTTGCTGTCCTCCGAATTTTCTATCCTGGGACAAAGAATGTTGTACAAACTCTTCCCTAACGGCTTAGGGTTCATTCTAAACTATTTTTATCTCTGCATTATGGCTTCTCTGGCACCATTGAAACAAATTTATATTTGTTGTTGATCAAGCAACGCCCTTTGAGGTGGTCACACTCGCACCGGTAGAGGGCTTATGCGTGGTCCTCAGAGAAGCTTTAACGAAAGACTCTGGTTTCTTCCCGGCCGACTTTAAGTCTACTCATAAGCTGGATCCCACCAAAGCCTCCTTTCATCAAGATAAATGTAGATGGTTGTGTCAAAGGTGCTCAGGGCTAGCTGGTTATGGAGGATTGATGGGGAGCAATTGTGGGCACTGGTTATATGGATTTTCAGGCTGCTGTGGCTAAAATATGGCAATCGGTGCAAAGTTGAAAGCTATTTATGTCGATTATGCAAATGACATGGGATAGAAGACTACGCAACAGTATTGGGGAGATGGACTTAATGCTGGCACTTCAGAAAATTACTAAACCAGATTAGGATTCAAATTTTCATGGGTCTATCACAGTGAAATTTAAATGCTTGCTAAAGCTACTCAGGACTTGCAAGTTGCAGCCCACACCAAAGGAAGGAAATTTCTATGCAGACTTTTTGGCCAACCTTGGAATTATTGACCAAGCTCCCTTGATGTTCTAGGACTCTCCGCCTTCTAAATTGCACAACTTGTTGCAAGCTGATATTGTGAGCAGGAGCCTCCCATGTGGTGGCTAGTTAGCTTCTTTTTTTTTTTTTTCCTTGTTATTTCCGTTTGTTTATCCCAGCATAAAAATATAAAAAATATAAAATAAAAATAAAAAAAATAAAAATAAAAAACAAAAGAATGGCTGACGAGACTGGCCTATATTTTAGTGAACCAAATCAATGCTTTAGAAAGGAATTATCAACTGAGATATTTGAATGAAGTTCATTGTATGCTAGCTAGTAGCTAGCATTTCCAATTTTCTTGTTGTCTTGGTGTCATGTAGTTGTGCCCCTTATTTTCTCCATTTATTTTAGGCACTAAAAGATTTGTACATATATTTGATGCCTAACTATAGCCAAATGTTGCAACGGGCTTTCCAGCAAAGTGAGGAGTTTGGCGGATGTAGAAGAGGGGAGCATGGCATCCAACATTTTTTGGTGGCGTGTTGGGATGGGAGTAGCTAAATGACTCAATTTATTTTATCAAAATTCTTTAGAATTTGGGAGTGTAGTTATATTTGGTGGAAAATATAGTTAATTCAAATTTCTGTTACAAATAACAGTAGAGTTGTTTACTTGCTTTTATTTTTATATTTCTTTATTGATATTTTATTTATTTCTATCTCTTTTTTATAATTTATCACAAATATACTTACACATCAAAGTTTTAAAAAAATTAGACAAGTGATAAAAAGAATAATTTTTTTTTAGGGATTAATTAAGGTTTATACTTGTGGACTCATTTGAAGTATTTCAAGTTAGTATTACCATGTTTTTGGCGACAATCACTTTGATAAGAATAAGACTCCAGTTGTTGTTTTGTTCCTACACTTATGATGTAACTTCTCTTCCTTGGTTGAATCTATAATAGCAGTAAACTTATTCATTAATAATATAAGTCAATATTTATAACACTTTAAGTAGAAATTCACTTGTTTATGTTATTTTGTTCAATTTGAATTATGTTCTTTCTAAAAAGTTCAATTCATTGAACAAAACAACTAAAATAGTTATATAACTATAAATATTCATAATCAATTATAAGTCAAATTTAATACTAAAACAATTAGAATATATTTATTTCTCTTTTAGGGAATTTTGTGATACATTATTATAAGTAATAGTATATATTAATTTTAATACACAAATTAAATATTTTCAACCAAATATATTTGATATTTTTAAATAAACAAATATATTTAACAATAAATATTAATATATCTCAACTATATTACTAATTAAAGAATAACAATTTATCTTTGGATAAATATATGCAAAAATAATCTCAGTCATCCTACAAAAAGGATAATCAATCTCAACCAATAAGTCAAATGAGCAATAACAAATGAGTCCACACAAGTATTTTAAATCAGTCATTGAAAATATTTGCAACTTGTAAACAAAAAAAATAAAATTCATTTTACACACAAGTCACTCAATAGTACTCCAATAACAAACTCATGACCATGAAATTTATTAGGTTGCAAATTATTCAAAAGCATATTGTTAAGATAACTAATATTATAGCAATTCTTAAAACCTTAGAACTAATGGTCGAAGATTCTTTTCTGGTAGAGTTTATTTTAAACTCACTCACTTGAATATAAGTTTTTTGAAATTAATTACAACACTTTAAAGAATAAGTAAAAAGTTAATAAATTGGTCAATATGCTTGTTTAGATGAAAGTGAGATTGAAAAATTAAGTTACTTTATATATCTTATAGGCATAAAGGCTGAGAAAGGAATGCAAGTGAAAGTTAACCAATTTAAGATTGGAAAGAGCTTATTTATGTCCCTTAAGTTGAAAAGAGGGAATCAAAGGATAATAAGTGTCACTTCTATAAATAAAAAAAAAAGGGTAAACATTATCAAAAAAATTATTAGAAATGTAAGATTTGATTTTAGAAAAAAGGTAAATGAAATGTCTTATTGTTGGTTAATTAGGTCCTTTCTTATGTAGAGGGAAAGTCCAATTGTTATGAAATTAATAGCTCATTATGTAATGTTTTTCGCCCACAAACCAAAACACTTAATAAGGATATAAATATCTCATTTTATAGTTAGAAAATCTAATTAAGAGTAAGGAGGTGGAAAATGAAAGAAAGAGAGTTATTGAAAATCCTTTTAGTTTGGAGCAATCACTATCACTTTCATAATCCAAAGATGAATCATTGTCTAATCAAGCTAAAATTTTGATAGTTGATAGAGGACATCCTGTGTTTTAATTTAAATAATGTAGACCAAACTTGGTGTATTGTAAGTGTGGTTTATGGTTTATATTTTATGATCTTCATTTTAGGAAATTTTTATGCATATAATTTTGATCAACCTTGTAATTAGAAGGTCATTTGTAGTTTAATCAAGTTAATTTTTGGTCAGTTAATAGAGAATATATATATCTTAATTATGAATTTTTGGATTGTGATTTAGGTTTATGTAAGGGTAGGCTTTTATCTCATAACCATGATCATTATTTTTTAATGATACTCTATTCTCTCAATTGTGACAATTTTGGTAAATCGTATGGATGAACATCAATTTGTGGTCCAATTAAGTTGAATAGTTTATATTTTATGATCTGCATTTTAGGAAATTTGTATGCATACAATTTTGATCAACCTTGTAATTAGAAGGTCATTTGTAGTCTAATCAAGTTAATTTTTGGTTAGTTGATAGAGGATATATATATCTTAATTTTGAATTTTTGGATTGTGATTTAGGTTTCTGTAAGGGTAGCCTTTTATCTCATCACCATGATCACTATTTTTTGGTGATACTTTATTCTCTCCATTGTGACAGTTTTGGTAAATCATATGGATGAACATCAATTGGTGGTCCAATTAAGTTGAAATTTGGTCAGCTAGTAGGGGACATCTAAAATTTCATTTTGAATGGTTGGATTGTTGTTTTAAGGTATATTTGTTGAATTATCATTGATAGAATGTGACTAATCTATTTTTTGTTAACTTATTTGGCCTCTCATTTGGTTCAAATTGAATTTGTTTAATTTATTTAATGTAATTGAGGTTATGCAACTTTATTATACTCACTTATTGATTATAATGAAGTTGATTTTTGAATTGGTATGTCTCGTGATTTTTTCTCCTTTATTTTAAAGGGCTTTTCTACATAAAATTGGTGATTTTTCTTTCATATTTCTTTATTTTTTTATTGTGGTTATGGGTTTATTGTGGTTATGGGCGAAGTGGTTATGGGCGAATGACGGGAATTGAACCCGCACATGGTGGATTCACAATCCACTGCCTTGATCCACTTGGCTACATCCATCCCTAATATTCTATTTATAAATTAAAAAGATTTGTAATTTCTAGCATTTACCATTCCATTTTTCTTTCTTATAAAAATGAAATACAAAAAGAAAATACAAAAGACAAAAAATGAAATTGAAAACTTTATCTTTTATTCCTTTATCATTTTTATATTTTTTAATCTAACATAATAATTTTCCAAAAAAAAAGATTAAAAAAACAAAAGATTGAAAAAAAGATATATAAATTCAAAATTAGTACATAAAACAAATATAATACTGAATCAGAAACGAATTGAATATCTAAAAATACTTTTTCTTATATTGAAGTCATTTTTGTTATTCAATCAACTTCTCACAAGCTTGAGCAACTAGAAGAGGTCTCCTAGGCAATCTGTACTCTACTGCCCCCCTCTTATTGCTTATTATGTTTCAAATCAAACTTAGTTAAAGTTTCTTATAATAATTGAGAGTTTGATTCTAATGTTATTACTCATGTATCTAAAATGATATAAAGATTCATCATGATCTAATTATTTCAATTTACATAAGAATACAAATATTATTGGTTAATATATTCTTACTACTAATTTATGTCAATTAAGATATGATAAAGTTTTTGAAAAATTTTGGTTTATTATACATCATAATATTGAAATTAAATGTAGTATAATAAATAAAAAATTTATTTACTTTTGACATAAATGTTTAGGTCATACACCTAAAGAAAGGTTAGTCAAACTATTAAATACTAAGATTATTTCTAATTTAGATTTCATTAATCTAAGAATATGTGTAAATTGTATTAAGAGCAAACAAACCAAGTATAAAATGAAATAAGCCATAAGAAGTATTAAATTTTTTGAAATTATACACACCAATATTTATGAATCTTTTAATACTCTAACCCTTAATGAAAGAAAGTATTTTATCACCTCTATAAATAATTTTTCACATTATGGTTATATCTATTTATTTCATGAAAAAGTCTAAATTAGTGGATGCCTTTGAGGTATATTTGAGGTTGAAAGACAATTAGGTAAAAATGTAAAAATTATAAGATCCAATAAAGGTAATGAATATTATGATAAATATAATGAATTAAGGTAATGTTTAGATCTATTTACAAAATTTCTCAAAAGTTATGGTATATTTGTGCAATATACTATGTCAAAAACACTTCAATAAAATAGTGTAGTAAAAAGGTAAAATCAAACATTAATGGATATGATTAAGAACATGATAAATAACTCCTTTCTATCCAAATTTTTGTGTATATATGTACTCAAAATTACAAATATTTGTTAAATAAGTTCTATTAAGGAATTTTAAAACTTTAGAAAGGAAGAAAGTCTAGTTTAAGGTGTTTGTATGTTTGAGGATGCATAGCAAAAGCAAGTATTTACAATCCATGTGAAAAAAAATAAATTCTTGAATGATTAGTGATTCTTTTATTGGTTATTCAAAGAAATCTAATAGTTATATATTCTATTGTACAAAATATAATATAAGAATTGTTAAAACCGATGATATAAGATTCATTAAAATAGTAAAATTAGTGAAACTAATAAACATTAAAAAATGGACATAAAAATAATTAAAGTAATCTATAAAGAATACTATCAAAAAGATCTTCAAGAGAAAAGAGATAAGTTATTTTTGATAGTTATATGGTTTATTTGTAAAAAATAAATTTGATATTAAAATCAATAAAAATATAGTTTCATTTTCACAAACTATAGAAAGTACTTAATCTAATAAATGGATTAATTTCATGAAAAATGAGTTGAAATTTATGAAAAGAAACAATGTTTATGATCTCATCAAATTCCTAAAAGATTGCAAAAGATTCAATAGTAGATGGTCTTTAAGACTAAGCATAACTCAACTAGCAATATCAAATGATATAAAATTAAACTTATTGCTATGAGTTATACTCAAAAAAGTGTCATTAATTATACAAAGACATTGTGTCCTATTTAAAAAAAAAATCATTAAGGATAATTATAATATTAATGGTTCAATATGATTTAAAGTTATACTAAATGGATATGAAAATTGTTTTTCTTAATAAATATCATGAAGATGAAGCATATATGGATCAACCTAAGAGTTTTACTATATAAGTGAAGATCAAATGATATGTAAGCTAAATAACTTAATATATAAACTAAAAAAAGCTTATTACCAATCATATATCAAGTTTAATTATATTATGATATCTTTTGAGTTAAAGAAAAAGCACTGTTGATCAATGTATATACTAAAAAATTAGTGAATGTAAGTTCATTCTTCTAATTCTATATGTTGATGATAGTTTACTTGCTATTAATAATTTAAATATATTATATAAGTTTAAAGAATTTCTTTCAAAGAATTTTGAAATGAAAGATGCAATTAAGACTTCTTATGTGATAAGAATAAGAATATTTGACATAGATTACAAAGACGGTTAGGATTATCTTTAAAAGACTATATCAAGAAAATTCTAAAAATATTTAAAATGAGTAAATATCCACTTAGAGTTATTCTTATATATAAAAGGGACAAATTACAGTTCGTGCCAAGTTTTAAAATGATATGGAATGAAAAAAAATTGAATCAATGTCATATGCTTTTATTGTTAATAGCTTGATTTGTAAATTTATACTAAACCAAATATTAATTTTGCAATCAGAATATTAGATAAATATTAAAGTAATCTTGGAAGAAATTATTAAAAAGTTGTAAAAAAAGTATTAAGATTTTTATAAAGAACAAAAAATTACATACTTATATATAGAAAATCTATTTATTGAGAAGTGATTGAATATTCAAATTCAAATTTGGTTGGATGACTTAATCGTACAAAGTTCATATTTAATTATCATTTTGTTTTATATTATGAAAGTAAAGTTTATAATATGATTTGAAGTTACAATTTATGAATTATAGTTATAAAACATTATTTCAAAACTTTATATGATAATTTCATATAATATTTTTTTTCAAAAATGATAATATCTAAGGGGTATCGTACTTCTAAAATTAAAATATTTTGTTATTTAAATTAAGAGAGATAAATCACTTACTAAGTTTAAATTAATTTTCCATATACAATAATAATTTTAATTTTTATAAATTCAAATATATTATTTATAATATTATTACATAAAAATATTTGTTTTTAAAATTTGAAAATTGAATATTTCATAATAATGGATTTATTAAAAAATCTAACATAAAAATCTTAGTTACTAAATATTTTCATTAAGAAACAACTTGCAAACTCTTGCGCTATTTATTCGAGGAACATTAATTGCCTCTACTTTGTAGTCTATATGTTTCTTGTTAAATATTTTCCTCTTGCAGTAATTTTCCTTCCCTTTTTCGGTATTTTTGTTTGAGCTTTTCTCTTTCTGCCATTAAATGTTAACCTCATGTGACAATATCTGTATACTGTTAATTTGGTTCTAAAATTTAGTGTTTGAGTTACTTTCATGGCAACTAAACATATAATATTTACTTCTTTTCGGCAGTTTCCTTTTGTGATTTTTTGCACTTATACTTTTGTTACATTGTTGGTTGCCTAGTTATCAAGCACTTATGTCAATGCTAAAACTAATTAGGAATTAACAAAAATGGACAAGGAATAGTTGTGCCGCTGATTGCCAAATGCTCAAGTACCATCGTATTGGTGGTTTCTAAGAGAGCAGGCTTATAGAGCTGCAGAGGAAACACAACATGAAAACATCAGAAGTTAACAAGCCACATATGGATGATACAAAGACAGAGCTTGTAAATTTAAAGAAGAAAATTCTAGAATTTAAAAGACCATCAGATCCATTTTCTTTTTGATGAATATCAGATCCAATTTCAAAGTAGACAATTGAAAAGCTCAAGCAAGATGTAGACTAGGAGATTACCAATGCTTTCATCTGATTTCAACAGGCTGGAGAACCTTGAATTAGTCAAGTTGGAATTATCCAAATCCCCATATAAGCCCCTTAATCGCAACTTGAAGAGGAAGGAAGACAAAATTATGCAGGAATTCAAGCACAATATGTCACGACCAGGAGCCTATCCAGGGTTAAAGCAAAAGCTTGAAAAGCTGAACATGGGCTGGCAGGCATGTTGAGATAAACAGTTGCTTGATGGCTTAAGTCAGCTAGTCAGGCCTGGGAAATTATCCGAATAACTAAGAGAAATGTAGTAACTGCAGCACCTGCTCTGCTGAGAGAGTAATAAATGTAGCAAGCTTTGGTGGCAAAGTTGAGCAGCTGAAGTCAGAGATGGCAAAAGGCTCTACTTCAAGAAAAGTGGGAAAAAAACAAAAACGAAAACTGAGACCAAGGAGGGAATACGAGCTACTTTGGATGCCATGTACGTTGAAGGAGACTTTTGAGAATCTAAGAATGCGGTTGGCACCCCTGGGATAGCTGAAAATGAAGTTGGCACAGCTAAAAGTAGCAAATTGTGAGAGTTAACCCTCGGTTTATGAAGAGACAATTTGCAGATTTCATCATTTAGAAATAAAGTTATTAAATTCATTAAATTGGGTGCATGTTAGAACCCATGATATGTGTTATCGTAAAACTCTTATGATCATTTGCTCAATTCCCTGAGATCGCGTCTTCTATGATATCTCCTAAAATAGAAAAAAGAAAGAAAGCAAGCAAGCCTTCGACTTGTTTTGCCAGTAAACTCTTCCTGAAGATGTATAATGAAGAATTTCACTCCCACACTAAATTTATTTCTAGAATATAAGTAATAAATAGAAGTCGATATATATATATATATATCTATTTATTTTTATTTATATATAATATAATATTTGTTTAAATGAAAAAAATATTATTTTATTTTCTTTAATTCTGAAAACTATTTTTGTTGAGGGGCAAAATTTTTGAATTTAAAAAATTTCTTTTTCCTCTCTTGAAAAACTCTTAATTACCTAATTTCAAATTTTTTTTTATTATCACGTATATGTCACAGGTCTATGGATTTATCGTGTCCTACCCGTACGACCTTAAAAATAATTCCCAAGTAGTCTTCTCACATTCAACTCATAAGAACTTTTTTGGAAATTAAGTTTACAAGTATATTTCACTTGAAAATTAAGAGTGTATACAAATGAGAGGCAAGAAGTCTCCTTTTATATAAGTTTTAAGTAAGTTACAACCGTTAAATCCCTCTTTAATCTAAAGGTAGATATTGTATCTTATGTATATACATTTTTCAACATTTATTACATATTTAGTTTCAATGTATTTACCTTTTCTATGAGTGTTTACATTTAATATATTGTCCTTTTTTAGAAGATATTTATATTTAACATATTGTCCATCCCTAAGTACAAATAACTGTGACATATACATGTTTATCTTGCATTTTATTGATTAGCGTGCCAACAAAAAGATTATCAATTTTCTCTCACTTTGGAGGTTAGGCAGTTACCAACGGACCTATACATTTTTTTTCTTTATTATTAAGGTTATTTTTGCTAAGGTGATAAAATCCTCAAATTTAGGATTCATTTTTCTTTTCTTTTTTTTCCGAAAAAAGGACTATTAGAAGATTAAAAGGTTTTAGATCAAACTTAAATTCCTCATATTTTGCATATCTAGGGGCACTTAATTTTCTTTATAAAGACAAGAAAATTAAGAGGTTTTCATAAAGGTTTCAATGAGCTACAAAAATTAAGGACATGGAAGACTAATAAAAGAATTTGGATCAAACTAAAATTCCCTTATCTATATACATTTATATACAATTAATTTTAGCTTTATTCACCTGAATTCTTGAGGCCTTCTTTGATGATATGGCAAAACGCTCAGGTTTTCTTGCTTCAAAAATCCCTAATTTAATTTTAAAAAACTCTAATATGCCAATCTTCAAATTTTCTCTTATTATCAAGTATACATATTTATCTTGTCTTCTATTGATTAGTAGGCAAACAAAAAGATTATCTATTTCCCAAATTTTCTCCGACTTTGGAGATCGGGTAGTTACCAATGCAACTATACATGTTTTTTTTTATCTCTTCTATTGTAGTAATATGTGTTATTTTCTCCGGATCAACGCTGACCTAGGGGGTGATGCTTAGTGATGGCAGGTCAAGATTCTCGGTCAAAGGGCAGCCCATTTACCATTTTGCTGGAACCTCCTCCTTTAATGAGTATATTGTCATTCACGTTGGCTGTTTTGCCAAAATCAATCCTTCTGCTCCACTCAACAAAGTTTGTGTTCTCGGCTGTGGAATCTCTATAGGTTGGAAAAACAGCCAATTCATTATTTCCTTTTTTTTTCCTTCTTTTGGGTATAACTCAATATATAAAAATTCTCCTTTGGTTCCTTTTGTGATATGATAATTTGATTGTATGTTGCGGGCCTTTGTGCCACCTTGAATGTTGCAAAACAAAAGAAAGGATCCTCAGTGGCCATTTTCAGCTATAGGCCTTGCTGTAAGTTCTTATCTAATGAGGGTAGGAAGCAATTTTGGTACTTTTCATGGCTATCGCGTTGTGTCGTCCTTCTGTTGTTTAACATGAATAGGCCGCTGAAGGGGCTCGAATTGCAGGGGCTTCAAGGATTATTGGAGTGGATCTGAATGTAAAAAGATTCACTTGAAGGTGGGAGAACCGTCTGGCTAAATGAGAATACAACATAACGGTTCGTGGAAAGTTTCGCTTTGCTCTTTTTTAGGCTGGTTTATGACGCTAAATACATGGTTTCTTCGTTACTGAGTTTGTGAACCCCAAGGACAATGACAGAATTATTCAAGAGGTTTGTAAGACAATTAATCAGATTCTGGTCTACGCTTATTATTATGTTCAGGTGATTGCTGAAATGACAGATGGAGCAGTTGATCAAAGTGGTGAGCGCACTGGAAGCATAAATGCCACGATTTCTGCATTTGAACGTGTTGACGATGAAATCTCCTCGGAATTGCTTTTAGTCCTTTGGACTGTAGGGAAAAATTAAAGCCCCATAAGATGCTTAATGTCATCAAATCATTGAATACTTAATTATTTACCAAGTGAAAATTGTAATGTCATTATTCATATGTCTAGTATCGTTATCACACGGATTATTGGCTTATTTGCTATAATTTATATACACATTACAATTATCTAAGTAAAACATGAAAAATCTATCGTATTAATTTATGAAACATATTTTTAAGAACTAAAGTGCATTAATTAAAGTCCATCTCAGCTTCCACCATAGTGAACTCATGTTAAAAGTTCTCAATAAGTATCCAAAACCCGTGCACTTGCATTCAATTCTAATACAAGGTAATTTCATTGTCACCTTTGCCAAAGAAGACTTTCTCAAAAGCTAGAATAGTTGCAAATTAGCTTAGTAGCATGCATTATAAGAGCAAGAAAGGGTTATTCTATGTTCTAAGCATAAAAAAAATTACCCACAAAAAAGAATGAAAAAAGATTAAAAGAAGACAACAATGATCTCAATAGAAACTCTGTCAGTAAAACAAATATAGAAGATCAACTATAGTTTTGCATGTTGAGTTAAGGAGGTACAAAGTGTGTGTGGAGTTAAACAAAGATAAAAATAAATTTGTCAATGCTCAAACATTTTGCTTTAGGTAACGGTATACAATGCTCAAACATGCTTTAGGAACGAAGTCCTCCGTGATAAAATACTAGATGAAGAATGTAAGTTTGAAAGAGAATTAGAAAGCATGCAACAAGCTCTAATCTACTTGTCCATAGCATCAAACTGAACATTAACTTGCATTCAACAGTCATCTTTTCTATACTTTCTCAAGCTTCTCAGTCAGCAAAATGAAGAATATCAACACTGCAATCGAAAAAAGAAAAAGAAAAAGAAACCAAGCTTTGAAATGTAGCCTTGTTCATTGCCTTAGGTGCTCCTTTCATTGCAGTAGAAATTGAAGTATCATCATATCCTGCCTGAAATCATGACTACCAAGAGAGCATTGTTTAACAGATTCAAAACAAAAAATATATATATATTAATATAGAGGGTGGAAGCCCAAAGATGTACCAATCAAATTTATTAAGGATAATCGGAGAAAAATAAACAAATCCGCAAATGACACTTACAATCCATATGTTATCAACACAACTTAGAATGTCTGCGGCCAATATCGAGTGGAAGGGGTTATTCAACTTTAGTTCCATCTTCATTCTGAAAAAACACTAAAGTAAGAGAACTAACATCAATATCCATGTAAAGAAAATGTTCCTTAGAAGTAAAGCACAAAAAGAATATATGACCTGAACATGAGAGAAAAGCATAAAAAAAAAAAAAAGACATGAACAGGGATCCTCTTTTCATTGGAGACAACCTCCCTATAAGAGAAAAACATCTTCTTTACCCTTAGCAACAAATTAATATTGCTTCATGTCTATAAGCCTCTATCACAACTTGGCTTGCACCTTTCATTCCACCTCCACCATGTCTACTCGACTTCTTCCTCCACCACAGCCACTTTTCATGAAACTGCCTTTGTCATCATCACAAACCTCAAGCCATCCATTCCAAAAAACAGAAACCTAGAAAATTACATGAATCTAGAGGGAACTCAAACCCTTCCATAAATAATGCAGTACACAAAATTCAAAATTAAAGAAATCAAAGTCCTAAATCAGTTGATAAGAAAACTAAATAAAAAAAATTCAAAGCAAAAGCCACAAAAAAGAGAGAAATAAAAAGGAAAAATCAATTCAAATTTGAGGAACAAAAGGCATAAAAAGGAAAAAAAAAAGTAGTTTTATAGAAGACATATGTGAGAGTCTGCGATAAAGATGGACCTAAATTGGATATTTCGGGAAACATTTGGTGAAAGGCTATTTCGCGACTATTTCAGAAAAATAGTCACCAAATATTAAATTATGTTATTTTTAGTGACTAAAGTAGAAGTTCAGTCACTAAAGCAGAAGTTCAGTCACCAAACATCTGGTGCAACATTTTCAGACATATTGCCAGATCAAAAGCTACTATAATATTGCCCCGTTCATACATCGCGATTTAAAGCCTTGGAATATTTTGTTGGATGAAGACTATAATCAAGAGTTTTGTACATTTGGACTTGCCAAGCTTACCTATCAAGGGTGATGAAAACATGTGATTATTATGCCTTATAATATGCAACATTAGGTCACTAACTTTGATATCAGTTCTAATAATATTTGGATACTCTTTCCATCATGGTTTTGTGAGCTTTCATTAGAAAAAAAAAAAAAATGTATTAATTACTCATCCTTAAACAAATACCTAAATTTTAAAAATTTTTAATTATTATTTTTCTACTATATTAACATATATCTAAATTTTGTGTAACAAGAACTCTCTATTAAAATCACAATTTGGTTTGTAAGATTATATGATCTCACATATCTAAATTCTTCTAATTATCCAAATCCCATAAAAATTATATTTTAATAAGATCAAGTAAAAGTTCACCTAAGATCATAGAATTGAATAGAATCATGTAAAATAATAGGTATAATCATGTAAGATTATAAGTAAAAACTTGGTAGAATCCTAAATTTATAAATTTCAATTTAAAAAAAATAATTTTAAGTAATTAATTAATTAGTTAATTATATCTCATTTATTATTTTTTAGTCTCATTGAATTAAAAAAAATTATTTATCATTTTATTTATATCAATCATACTAAATATAACGTAAATATAATTAACAATATTATATCAAAAAAGAGTTTAACCAAGATGAAAAAAAAGTATATATGTTAAGAATAGTGCATACTAATTTATATGAACATATAAATATAAAATATCATTTAGGTATATATAATAAAATATAATATTTAGAAATGACTTAATTTTGATTGAATTCCTACTTTTTTAGTCAATTATTTTTAATTTTTTTATCAATTAAAACTTGAAAATATTATATTTTCATTTTTTGATTCTTGAATTAATGCATTATATGAAGTTAAAGTTAGATTGTTGAGTTACATACTATTTTGTTAGTTAATTCTTATTTTTTTTAATTATAAATTTATTTCTTCATTTAAATATAATCTTATAATTTTAGTGTATATATATATATATATAATTGAAACTAAGAGAAAATTGATAAAATACTTATATAATAACATTTTTTTAATTTTAAAAATATATAAATATTTGATTTAAACTCTAATTTTTTTAGTAAATTCTCAAATTTTTTAATATTTAATATTAATTTAATAATTAGTTCATAATTTTTATTTATATTTTAATAGAGTTAGAATTTAAACACATATTTAATCTACTTATTTTACTCAATTATAATTTAATATATATTACAATTTACTCAATTTATATTAAAAAATTTTATATGTGTCTAAAATTTGGGCAATGAAAATTCTTATAATTAAGAAAAATGAAAAAAGGGAATAATTTCTAAAAGAAAATCTTACTTCATCTTTTGTTTTTATTTAGAGAGAAAATATTTTCAAATTTACCTTTTTAACTTAAAAAGAGAAAAATACTTATAATTTAAGTACTTTTTTATTTTTTCCTTTATTTTTTTTATGAAAATTACTCTTAAATTTATTTTTCTAAAATAAAAAACAATCATAATTTAAATTTATTTATTTTTCTATTTAAAAAATATATATAAATACTTCTAAATAAATATGATAAATTCATGTAAAGTGTATTCTAATACTAGTGAATTCTTAATTTCATTTTATTTTTTAGAAAAAACTTTACTTAACTAGTTTAAAAATTCAAATATATATTTTTAAGACCTTAAAGTTTTCATGATTATTAATGTTTTCCATTATTTTTTGTATAACTTATTACCTCACATGCATTAATATTGTCTTTTTTATTAGTCTAATAGTTTCTTAAATTAAATAAATAGCTAAATGTAATAATCATATTTGTGCACACAATATATGCCTACTAATATAGAGATAAGTAAAAAATTGGTTCTAAACATTTTTAATATTTGTAATATAGTTTCACATGTTTTAGCATTTTATTTCAATTATACATATCTGTATTTTATTTCAATTAAAGACATTTTTAGACATAATATAATCAAATTGTTAACTATATGCACTAATTATACAAAATATATATAAACCAATAAAAATACACATGTTGTGCATATTTAAGTTTCTAAATTAATTCTAAACCTTTAAGGATTTTTTCAATTAAGTGTTAAAACTTTTTAAATTTATAAATCAATAGTAAACCTTTAGATTTGGTACCATTTCATTCCCTTTATGCACAAAAATTAATCAAATCGTTAAATATAAGTAATTTATCATAATGTAAATCATACAAAAAAGAAAAAAAAAGCCCCAATATGCCAATAAAAAGAAAACTTAAATATGTTTATTAGTATATTTTTCTCAATTTTTTTTCTTTTTGGCCCACAAATAAAACTTAAAAATTCTAATTTTCCTATTTTTGAAATGCACAACCAAATATGTAATTTTTGGATTGTAGACTCTACTTATTTTTCACTCAAAAAGCTTGTTTTGCTACTTAAAATCTAGGTTCTCTTTCTAACTGGTTTTATAATGTTTTGAGTGTTCTTTTCATAATGAATCAAAACCCAAAGTAACGAATTTAACTCATGCCGTTGGGCAAAATGGAGAATTTATGGTCTTCAGGTTTTATTTTTATTATAAGAGAAAGGAAAACGGGCTACTGTGGTGCGCTACAAAAATACTTTTCCTGTCCCTCCATGATCGTGGATAAAGAAACAATTTCCCTCATCATTTGTACACTAATCGAACTATACCATTGTAAGCGCCTATTTGTTGCTCATTTAAACCTTGAAAGAGTTTTTGATGCTTCTTCAACAAAATTGGTTTTTTCTTTTTCTTTTTCTTTTTCTTTTTTCTAAGAGAAATAAATAATCTTATTTTTTTATTTTAAATAAAATAATTTAAAATTTTAATAATTAAAAAAGACAATAAAAATTAACTTTAATATTAATTTTTGATAAAAAATAAATAAATATTTTATTATGCGCATAGCATATGATAAGAAAAAGTTATAATAAAATAATTTTATACAAGGCACAATTAGAAAAGTAAATAAGGAAAAGCTTTATTGGATGAGTGGAGAGTTGAAAAAGGAAACAATATTAAAGGCAATCAATTTTGTATACATAGTGTATGATGAAACAAATTGATTAAGATATATATATATATATATATATATATTACAACAAATAAATTGGTCAAACTTTAGTTTTTTTTGGTCTTTTTAATACTTTGATAGTTGGTGAAAATAAAAAAATTTATGTATAATCTTATGAATTATATTAAATATATTTATTTTATACGATAAATTAAAATATAAGTCACAAGAAATTTAAATTTTAAATTTGAAAAAGAAATTATACTCAAGTAAAATAAAAAAAAAGGTTATAGCCTTGTAAAAATTTTTTTGATAAGAAAATTAATATATAGAATTATAATATGTATTTAAAAAATAAATAAATAAATTTAATTTTATAAAATAAAAAAATATATTAAAATTTTTATGTTATTAAAATATTACAGATAATAAGATATTGTAAATCAAATGTTTAGATATTTATTGACTTACTAATTTTTTTTAATTATAATTATATTTATATATATATATATATATATATATATATATATATTTATATATAGATAGATTTATATTGTATTAGTGTTTTAATTTTTTTAAAAATTAACGTGTTGTAATAATCGTATTGTGTACGAATTATCATGGGGGTTTCAGGGTATCGAGAAATGCCTACGGAAGGTATCATATGGCCTTTGCACGCGACGCACACTTACAAAAACCCCAAAAGGAAAGCCGTGAATTTTCGTTTATATTTCTTGTAATCCCCTCCCGGAAAATTAAATTCCAAAAATTGTTGGATTCCGCCTCGAATCAAATGACTGTCTCAGATCCACTGTATTTTCATCCTCGATTTCTGCTCTAATTTTACGATCTCGCTCGCCCTTCTCCGACGGCCCGCCGCCGTTCAAAAACGAGAGCCTTTGTTCGTACCAAGTCTCCCTTCTTCCTCCGACGGGAAGCCCTATTTTCCTTTCTTTCTTGAACCTTCTTCTTGGTCCGTGTAAAACTTTCTCCGTTAAACCTAGCTTCAGTTGTCAACTGATTCTTGTGGCACCGGCTGGCGCGTTCAGTCTCTTTGAAAACGCAGTCGTTTGTAGTCTCATTGATTTTGTAACTATTTGCGGTGGCTTATTTATTTATTTATTTATTTTTTTTTGGTGGGGGGGGGAGGGGGGAGGGAAATCCCGGAGTGTACGTTCCTTTGGGGTAGTTTCTATACAAGTCTTGGTAGTTTGGTGGATAGTTAGTTGAGGTTAGGCGTATAGTTTACGGTTTTCTTTTTTCGGGGTTTTGCCGATGAACAACAACAATAGAGGGAGGTATCCGCCGGGGATCGGCGTAGGCAGAGGCGGAGGCATGAACGTGAACCCTAGTTTTCGGTCGAGGGTTCAGCAGTACGTGCAGGGGAGTTTTGTTCAGAATCAACAGCAGTTTCAGCATTATCAACATTATCGGCAACAACAACAGCAGCAGCAGCAGCAGCAGCACTGGTTGAGGAGGAGCCAGTTGCCTCCTGCTGATTCCGGCGTGGTTGAGGTCGAGAAGACCGTTCAATCGGAGGCTATTGACTCAAGGTCCGTTTACATTCACTCTCTGTTTGTATAGCAACTTTTCCTTTTTCTTGTTTTCTTCTTTTCTTGTAAACATTTCATATTTATGCGTTTGGATGCTGTTGTGGCGATGGATAGTCGTGTTGGTTATTATAACATTGGAGGTTAAGGGCAGAATCTTGGTGGATGCTGTTGCAAAGTCTTGTAGCATTTGATGAAAACATGTTAGTAGTTGATGTCGAATTGGAAGAGTTTTCACTTTAGAGAATTCTTGGTGATGTGGTGTGAGCTTGTTTTTGGGTGGGCGGCTTGTGGTTAGGGATCTTTGATTTGGTTTTTAGGAGAGTTTCAGTTTTCCTGCTTATTTATTTGTTTCTTTACTTTATGCGAGTAGTATGTGTAATTTCAAACTTTCTTCCAAGATTCCCTTTTTTTTGCATTCCTAGCTTACATGGTTCATTAGTTGTCCCCATACTTCGCCAAGCTTTATGTTTTTGCACTCAGTTTCTCAGATCGAAGTGAGGACTAATTTTCTTTGGGTTATTTCTCTTTAGTTCACAAGATTGGAAGGCTAGATTGAAGATACCGCCACCAGATACACGGTACAAAACAGAGGTATGGTCATCTAACATTTACATGCTTATAATCATATGCCCTTATCTTCGGGTCATAGTAATATTCATATCTGACATACTTCCTTACGAAGTATCTGGATAGAGTTCCCTTCTTTCTTTCATTGATATCAAGCTCTTGTTTTTCACTTCTAAGGCCTCTTTTCGATTGTAGTCTTTCATTGCATGGCTGCATAGAATTGCAAAATATTTACCTGGAGGATCTAAGTTGGTTTTCAACCTTTTGCTTTCAGTCTGATATTTTTATTTCCTGAAAATTAAAGGTTTAATGATTACATTACTTATTGACAAATGCATATGTAGGATTTAAATTGGGGCTTTACTTTTTTCGTGAATTGCATTTTGCAACTAATTCCCCTTGGTTAAAAGGTCTCTCTTTTGTCACTCAGTACAGGAATCTTCATAAACTGTTGACCTAAATGGTATATAATGTAGATGTCTATGGCAATGTGTTCTAAACTAATCATGTATCTGGGACTGTTGGCACGTGCATGCTTCATATGCAGTTGAAAATGGGCTGGCAAACTTTAATTATGTGCGGAAGTATCTTTTGATTTTAACATTTTTACCAGTGCTTTCTCCTTTCTATATATCTATCTTTCAGGATGTGACAGCTACAAAAGGAAATGAATTCGAAGACTATTTTCTAAAACGTGAGTTGCTTATGGGAATATACGAGAAAGGGTTTGAAAGACCATCCCCGATCCAAGAAGAAAGCATACCAATTGCCCTTACTGGCAGTGATATTCTTGCTAGAGCTAAAAATGGGACTGGGAAAACTGCTGCATTTTGCATTCCTGCATTGGAAAGAATTGACCAAGACGACAATGTTATCCAAGGTTCAATCTTATTCCTAACTTTTTTGAACTTTTACTTATTTAGTATGTGTTTCGCATTTATGGAACCATAGCTATTGTGATACTTCAGTTGCATAACCTGAATAGCTTCTTATGTTAGTTCTAGTTAATTACTGTTCTGATTGTCATTTTTTTTGATTGATCGGGTTGCTTCTTAATTTTTGGTCAGTTGGGATGCTTCCATAACTACTACTATTATGGGGAAATAAATTTGCAATCTTGGGTTGGTGCCTTTGAAAAGGGTTGATATGGTATGTTGGAACACTTTTTAGCTGGAGCCAATGGTATGAAAATGAACAAAATACTTATCTGCTGGGCCTACCCTTTGAGTGAGGTTGGCAAATATTTTGTGCAAGCTTTGTTTGCATACTCTCCTTGCAATCATAACCCAATATTTCTGAGAAGTTCATCAGGAATATTTATCCATAGTACCTGATTGAATTTGAATTCAATAAACCATGATTCTTCTACTTCCACAGCAGTCTAGTTGCCAATCTGCCTCTAGCATGTATGATTTTGCAATTTATTTAGTTTGTTCTATGCCTTTGGATGCAGTTGTTATACTTGTGCCAACACGAGAATTGGCTCTTCAAACATCACAAGTGTGTAAGGAGCTGGGAAAGAATTTGAAAATTCAAGTAATGGTCACAACTGGTGGAACAAGTCTAAAGGATGATATAATGCGCTTATATCAACCTGTCCATTTACTTGTTGGGACTCCTGGAAGAATTCTTGATCTTGCAAAGAAGGGTGTTTGCATTTTGAAAGATTGTACGATGCTTGTTATGGATGAGGTAAAAGTTGTTTCTGTCTTCCAGTGTGTATACTAATATGATTCAAGCAGATGGTGTTGGTGTTTTGTGGTAAGAAACAGAGGGAAAAATGATGCAAGTTTTCCAGCTGCAGAAATAGATGATTGTCTAACTGCTTTCCTTACAGTATTTTGTGAAAGGAAAAAGAAAACAGTAATTCATCAGTCTACCAGTTTTTTCGTAGTTCCCCCAGACTGAAGCAGAACTTCTGGGTTTATAGTTGTTTTTGTCCTCTATCCTGCTTTAACCGTACAGTTTTTATGAAAGACATTTAGTTGCCAGTTGAAAGTTGCTGATCTCATGGATTATATGTTCTTTAATTTCCGTTTATGTTGAGTATTCTGGTTTACTTTTAGGCTATTTGGATTACAGTGGTCTAATTAGTGAATCATCAATGTTCTTTCCTTTTCTCTCAACTCTTGAGCATTCTTGTTAATTTTTAGGACATCTGGATTACAGTTGTCAAATTATTGTCAATGATTTGGTAATTCTTTATCTCACCAAGTTAACAGTATCCAATGTTTCATGGCCTTTTGTCTTCAGGCTGATAAGCTTTTGTCCCCAGAGTTTCAACCTTCAGTAGAGCAGCTTATTCGTTTTCTCCCTTTAAATCGTCAAATCTTAATGTATTCCGCCACATTCCCTGTAACTGTTAGGGACTTCAAAGATAGATACTTGCAGAAGCCTTACATTATTAATCTCATGGATGAACTTACTCTCAAGGGTATTACACAATTTTATGCTTTTGTGGAAGAACGTCAGAAAGTCCATTGTCTAAACACTCTTTTTTCTAAGGTTTGTTGACAACTAAATGCTTGGTGTATTTTTTTTCTTTTTTCTTGGTTTTTGCCTCTGTGGATGTGATATTTTACACACTTAATATGCAGCTTCAAATAAACCAATCAATTATTTTCTGCAACTCTGTGAATCGGGTGGAATTGTTGGCCAAGAAAATTACAGAACTTGGATATTCTTGTTTTTATATCCATGCAAAGATGCTGCAAGACCATCGCAACAGAGTGTTTCATGATTTCCGTAATGGTGCATGCAGAAATCTCGTTTGCACTGGTATGTTAGTTATGGCAATATGGCACTGCCGTTCATACTATATGTGTATTAACTTTTAACATCATTTGTACTTAGTTTCTGTAGTTACAGTACTTTTGATATGTTTCTTGTTTCAATGCATTTTGAGGATGCTAGAATTTTCAAATATTTACTTGTAGTTGCTACTGTGATGCATGTTATTCTGAGTGGTTTATAGTCCTCCTGCTTCTGGTTAATCATATTTCTTTTAGTGAAGTTTATTCCTTACAATCATGTGGAGATTCTCCCTTTGCCTCCCTCTTTTTCCTCTTCTTTTTAGATAATGATTGGCATATACGTCATATAGTACTAAATGATAGAAAAATGCTTGGTGCAGATTTGTTTACAAGGGGTATAGATATCCAAGCAGTGAATGTTGTAATTAACTTCGACTTCCCAAAGAACTCAGAAACATATCTTCACAGGGTATGTCAGATTCAATATATTTTCCATTTTATCTGTGTTTTCCAATTCCTTCCTCACAGTTTTTTGCTTTTTATGTAGGTTGGTCGATCAGGAAGGTTTGGCCATCTTGGGTTAGCTGTTAATTTGATCACCTATGAAGACCGGTTTAATTTGTGAGCATTTCATTCCTCTGCTTTCTTTCTAGGCTTTACAGTATTTATTGTTCTTAATTTGTATAATGTGTAATCTTCCAGGTATAGGATAGAGCAAGAACTTGGAACTGAAATTAAGCAAATTCCTTCACACATTGATCAGGCAATATATTGCCAGTAACTCATGGTAGATGTGCCCTGTACTTGACAATACAGAGTGACTAGACTGGGTAGCAGTGGTGAGTAACTTTACGGAGAGCCTGCTTTGAATTTTGTATTTGTATAATCCATGTGCCTAAGAAGCTATACACATTATTCTCACTTCTGAATATTAGTTTTCAAAAAGTTGACATTCCTAAAGAGGATATTCACTATTCAGTTGCCACCCATATAGAATTTTAGCTACTTACTTTTAGTCCTAGTGGATTTGATTTCACATTTATGTTCTTCTGTTAATGTGCTTAAGAGATATATGATGATAGGCAGTTGAATTGGGTTTGAAATGACGCAGCTGGATATGATTATATCTTTGGGTGAATACGTAGAGTTTCATCTCCAGTTTCAATTTTCCCTTTTTTAGAGATTTGCATTGTTGAAAAGAAGTGCCAACATTTTGTACTTGAATAATTTAAAGGCCAGCTAAAATTAGACTGCTGTTTGTCAAATCAATTTATTGTGTTATTTTAAGATTTTATGGTGTGGAAAAACGATTCCCTTTGAAGTTGGAGAGCTATTATGATCAATTACAAGATGAACTTCGAAATAAAAGAAAAAACTATTGAAGAACGCCCCTTATTTTCTTCCTAAAAGTAGAGCTATTAGTGCCATGTTGTGATTAGCTGACCATCAAATAATGGGGCCAATATATGAATGGGTGGTGAAAAGCAGACTAATTTAAGTTGCGGTTGGATATTATGGGTTGATATTCTCACTAGAATTTGGGCTGGGTTAGGGGTGCTCTGCAGTCTTTCGTTTTGGGCCATACCATACTATGAATAATCAATCTATGGGATTTCTAGTTGATTGAATTCCATGCTATCTGAAGTTGTTGACTTGGATTTATGCATTTTTCCCTCGTGCCTGTAAAATATTTTCATTTCCTTAACTAAAGTGTTTTTTTTTTTTTTTTAATGGCAAGATGATATATTTTTATGGATCTCATGGTTTGGCAGTTGATGGCATTTTTTTTTCTTTTTTCTTATACTTTTCTTTTTTGTTAAATAGGGAGCTCAAGAAAGATGGCATCATT
Organism: Bruguiera gymnorhiza; assembly: GCA_020883675.1. Lineage (NCBI taxonomy): Eukaryota > Viridiplantae > Streptophyta > Magnoliopsida > Malpighiales > Rhizophoraceae > Bruguiera > Bruguiera gymnorhiza. Next base: position 1,183,327 of record JAIRCJ010001055.1, on the reverse strand, counting down.
CCCTCTGCATGTCGGGATGGTTTCTAAGAACTAAATATTATTGATGGAAGGATTATGGTTGCTGTATGCGTTTAACCATGGAATGCTTTTGTTGGTTTCTGGATTTTAGCGGCCTGGAACATTAACAATCAGGATGATAGGATTAGATAAATCCCAGGTAGATTCTGGGTCAGTTCTGTGTTGCTTTTTGATTTTCTTAATTGGACCTCTACCTCTAGCCTTATTTATTGAGTTAGAAAATGCTTTGCATGTCACGCAATCGTTCTATGTACTTACTCCGTCGAACCCAAAACAGCAAAACAATTCTAGGTAAAAAAAAAAAAAAAGAACAAGGAATTGGTAGAGGTGCATCTTCCGTTATTTGTCAACCCCACCGCATGGGGTGCTATATGATCTAGCAAATGGGTTTGGTGAAAGTTGGAGTCATGCAGTCGTAACAAGGGTCAGGTGACTTCATGTGGTTTCCAATAAAAATTTGGAAAGTTGAAATAACTATTGTCATGCGTAAAATCAACAAGAAATCTTCTAGTTCTTTGAAATTCAGTTGGACAAGAAGTTAAAAGACACAATGAAGATAGAGTTAAAATCTAAAAATGTAAAATTGTATTAATGATTAGGTCGAAAACTTACCAAAATAGAAAAGCAAAAGAAGCATCACTGGATTTATTTTGCACTCTCTCTCGGGCTTTTCATCGATTTAAGTGTTTTCACTTTTTAAGTTCTGTCTTCCTCTTATAAGAATATATTATTTGTAGATTTAACTTTTTCGCTTAAATATATCTGAAGTCTGAATAACGTAAAAGCTTCTATTAGAGTTTGAATAATTTAGTAATAATTTCATTGTTTTCGTCATTCCTTATTATTGTATCTGTGGTCGACACCTCTTTTTAAATGCAAAGATTCTGTCAAGTCTATAGTCTATGTCTTCATTGTTGAAGCATGGGTGTCATCCACTTATTCTTTTGTGTTTTCTTTTGAGATTGGAGACAAGGGTTCCTTTTTTGTTTCTTGACTTGTTTTTGTATTCTTTTAGAGATCCACTCGCTGCTAAATCTGTTCGAATTTTGCTTTGGGTAATGAGAAATGTGGCTATTTCTTCCGATGGAGCTTCCAAGTGTTTTTTTTTTTTTTTCTGGTGTTATTTGGTTATAATAATCAACTATGACTTGTAAGTTTGCTTGATGAACAAGCATGTCATTCCACTGTTTAATACTAATGTGTCTTACTAACATTAATGGATATAGAGTTGGAAATTTACCCATTCAATGTTTTGAGTAATAAGTGAAACCTGTCAATACCTCTTCTAGAAAGATTGTTTCATCTATCCTGAAAATTTTCCACCATTCATGAAATCAACTAGGAAAGACAATTGAAATTGCATAATGGAAATGTATGAACAAAGAATGGATCCAATTTTTTAGGTATACTACTTGGTCTAAACAATAATATAATCATGATAATTATACATTGGTAGAATGAACTATTGAGAAAACTTTTTATAGGAGCAAGTTGGGTTTCATTTTCTTTTGCACGAGTCAACTTGATCCAATCCTTTAACTTTTAAGACTCGCATTATTTTTATTTTGGAGAAAGTAATATAATTGGAGTATTTGGGATCTTTAATGTGTATAATTTCTGCCAACTTTACCTATACAAGTAAAAATTCGTAGAAAGAAAAGACTCTTAAGAGGAATTTGTTTAAAGTCAGGAGGTTGATTATGTGGGCTTTGTTCATTTTCTAGTAAACGGGCAGGGAGAGTAGTCTGTTTAATAACATATTTTATAATAATGATTGTTTGTGGATTTGTTTAACAATTGAGGGCAAGGAGAGGATGAGATAGATATCGACAAATTTCGAATAGAAGTTGGTTTAACTGGAAGTAATGGTGGTATAGGTCGAATTGTCTAATAGTAACAATTAAAAGTGCAGCTTGTGGTCTTAATTGCAAAGTATTTTGATAATTTTTCGAAGCAACATTTTTTGAGTTTAACATTTTTTGGTGGTCAATGTGCTAAGATAGCAAATTTATTAGTAGAAGATGATCCTAACATAGGACTTTTGTGAATAACTATTTTAAATGAATTTATACTTTCTCACTACTTATCTTAGTAACATATTGCTTTCTTTGATAAATTATTTAAAAAGGAAATTTAATAAATAATTAAAATTTTTTAATAAATTTTATTTCAAAATCAAAATTTAAAAGAAAAACTTATTATTTTGTAAAAATTTGTTTATACATCAATTTTTTTTTTTAATTTTGCTAGGCCATAATCAATACAAAGTACAAATCTTTTGTTAAAAACATCATTTTAAAATGTCATTATGCATAAAAGAATACTTAATTTCTTTTTAATAGTTAAATAATTAATTTGTGAACCTTATTATATTTTAGAATAATATATTACTACAAATTATTTATTATTTACTCTCTGTTTTAATATCCTCATATATCCCACATCTAAAACATCTTTTTTTTTATTATTATTAAGAAAATATTAGGATCAAGAATTCTTAAATACGGTAAATATTTAATTAAAGATTTTATTTTTAAAATAATTTGTGTTATTTCATTATTTTAGTCAAGTGAATTTTTTTAAAAATTTTATATAATAGGAGACACATAGTTTTAAAATTAGGAATGTAATCCAAAATATAATTAAAGTATCTTAAAAATATTTATAATTTTTATTTATCTTTTATTTCATTAGGGAATTTATTAGCAAATTTTATGGATCTATCAATATGAGTAATAGTTTTGCAATAAATATTAGGTCTTAAAAAATCTAATCTTAACTTAACATAACTTTATCTTTTATGTAAAAAAAAAAAACAATATCATTTGCTTTAATGATACTAAAAATTTCCTAAGATAATTGAAATGTTCATGTATAAATTTTGAAAAGACTAAAATATCATTTATACAAATAATTATAAATTTTGTATTCAAATTAAATATTTTATTCATAACATTTTGAAAATTAAATAAAGTATTTTTTAATTTAAATGATATAACATTATATTCATAGTGTATAAAAGAAATAATAAAAATAGTTTTATATTTATTTCTTTCGTAAATCTTATACTTTATACTATTGCTAAATATTTTGTATAAAATCCTAATCAATTTCAATAAAATCTTCAAAAATACTACTTAATTTTAATTATCTAACCTTACAAGATTTAAAATGGTATAAAAATATGTTACTAACTAAAATTTTTATTAGATCATATTATAATTATTCTTTTTGAAAAGAATGTAATTATCCAAATTGTTTGCTAAAAAGGTTAAAACTAAAATTAGAAATATATATGATCAAAATGTATTATATGATACTTTCATATATAAAGATATAATTAGTCATATAAATAATGAGAATTTTCAATTATGGACAAATCTTAAATTGAAAACAAAATAGAAAATGAATTACAAGCAAGTAGGAAAGAATTATGATTGTTTTGTTTGCAATATAGTTATGAAACAATTTTGGCCCTTTTTAAGTTAAAGAAAGAAAACTAAAAATTTTAAAAATTAAAAAAGAAAAATTGTAATAAAATGAAATAAAAAACGCTTTAAACCCAATATTAAATTTAATAAATATAGGCAAAAGGGTAAACCAATTAAAAAAAAAAAAACTAAGAAACGAGTAACATGTTATAAATATGGATAGATAGACCATTATAAAAGTTAGTGCAAATTAATAAAAAAAAGTGTAAGCCTTAGAATTAGAAGAAAAAAATTAAGAATAAGATACTTTAATTTAATAAGAGAATTATCAAATATAAATGGAGAATTAAAAGATTCTAGTGATGAAATAATAGAAATATAGGATCCTTTAAGTTCTTATTTAAATAGTAGTGAATGTGAAGATTGAATGAAATTTTGTACTAATCATGAATGTATATATGTTATATTAAAAGGCAAATAGTTACTAATAGATATAATAGAAAAAAATAAATGATCAAGAACTTAAAAAAGAATATCTAATCAAATTAAAAAAATTAATAAGTAAAAAATCAGTAAATGATGTCAAAACACCTTATTTATTAGATAAAATATATTCGAGATTTTCTTCTAGTAGTGAGATAATTTTGATTAAAGATTTACAATAAGAAATTAAAAATAAAAACCTTGAAATAAACATATAAAAAATTAAAATTAACATAATAAAACCAAAACTAGATCTTAATGAACTGGAGATAAGTTTAAAGGACCTTCAAATTATAACTTCTCAAGTAAAATTTTTAAATGTTATAAATAGGATAAATTTTCAAAAATGAAACTCAAAAATGAATTTAATAATAAATATTGAATATCACATGACTTTAATATCATTAATACACTCTTATGTTGATAATAATTATATATAAGAAAGAATTATTCCTAACTAGTGTTATGAAAAAATGAGACAAACTTTAAGAAGTGTGAATGATGAAAAACTAAAAATTAATTATAAACTATCCATTGTTCATATATGTAAAAAAGGAATATACTTTAAAAACACTTTTATACTAGTAAATGATTTAAGTCAATCATTAAATCTAAGAATATCATTCCTAATATAACTCTATCCTTTTAGAATAAATTCTTAATGAATAATTACTATCATAGCTAAAAAAGAATTTTTTTAAAATTTATTTCTAAACTTAGAATGATTGAAATTAATACATTGAAAAATAAGTCAATATTTAAACAATTAATAATAATATAAAAGAAAAAAATATTTACATCTTTTAAATAAGGAATACATTATAAAAGAGTTGAAGAAGATATACATAATGAAGAAAATCAACAAATTATTAAAAGAATTTACAAACAATTTAAAGAAAAAGTCTATGTTGATATGGAACACAAAGAGGCATATACTAAAATTACCTTACATAAATAACTTTGTTGGAAGAAATACTTCAACTAAAGTTAGACCTATACAAATAAATATAGAATTATTAGAATACTATAAAAAAATAAATTAATTAATAAACAAGGGAATAATAAGACCAAGTAAATTCCCATTGGTCATGTTTTGCCTTTTATGTCAATAATCAAGTGAAAATTGAGAGAGGTGTTCCAAGGTTAATAATAAATTATAAGCTTTTAAAGAAAGTACTTGAATAAATTAGATACTTTATTCCTAACAAAACAATTACCAAGAGAAACTATATTTTCAAGTTTGATATAAAATCTAAATTTTGATAAATACATATTGATAAAAGAGATAAATATAAAATTGCCTTTATTATTCCCTTCAGATATTATGAATGAAATATTACATCATTTGAATAAAAAAAATACTTTATTTGATTTCTAAAATATTATGAATGAAATATTTAATTTATATACAAAATTTATAATTATTTATATATATGATGTTTTAATCATTTCAAAATCTATGTAAGAACATTTCAGTCATCTTAAGACATTTTTTAATATTGTTAAAGCAAATGGTCTTGTTGTTTCTGCCAAAAAAAAAAAAAAGATGAAGTTATATTAAGTTAAAATAAGAATTTTTAAGGGACAAAATTTATCAAAGAACTATTATTCCTATTCATAGATCTATAAAATTTGTTAATACATTTCCTAATGAAATAAAAGATAAAAAATAATTACAAAGATTTTTAAAATGTCTTAATTATATTTTGGATTTCATTGTTAATCTTAGAACTATATGTCTCACATTATATAAAAGATTAAGAAAAAATCTACCTACTTAGAATAATGAAATGATACAAGTTATCTTAAAAATAAAATCTTTATTTAAATCTTTATCGTATTTAGGAATTCTTCATCCTAATGCTTTCTTAATAATAAAAATAATGCATTAGATTTAAGATCTAGAGATATTAAAACAAAGAGTAGATAATAAAGAATTTATGGCAAGATACCATTTTGGAATATGACAAAATTTATAGATTAATTATTTAACTATTAAAAAAGAAGTTATGAGTATTATTTTATACATAATAACATTTTAAGATGATGTTTTAAATAAAAGACTTTTACTCCATATTGATTGTCAACTACCATAATTTCTTTTAGATAAAGATGTTAAAATTTTGGTTTCTAAACAAATTTTTGCAAGATAACAAACTTTTCTTTCAAATTTTGATTTTGAAATAGAATTTATTAAAAGAAAATCTAATTATTTACCTAATTTCCTTTTTAGATAGTTTATCAAAGAAAGCAATGTGCTACTAAGATGAGTCATGAGAAAATTACGAGAGATTCCTTCAAAATGGTTATTCATGAAGGTCCCCCATTGGAATTATCTTATACTAATAAGTTCCTTGTCACGGGGTCATTACCTTCTCCCCAAAAGGCAACCTGTTGGGGTGTGCAGCACCTACGTTTATATGACCCAAGATCCCCCTCTTCCTATCCAATGTGGATGTGGGAGTCGGGTTATACCTAACCCGCCTGTGTCTGAGACATAACCCGTCCGTGACATTCTCCCCCACTGAATCCATCGACGTCCTCGTTGGGAATCGGGGTCTCCCTGCCTACTTCTGGGTGAAGCGCTTGGCGAGAAACATCGGAGTCAGGGTCGAGTCGGCTTTGATACCACTTGTCACGAGGTCATTACCTTCTCCCCAAAAGGCAACCTATTGGGGTGTGCAACACCCACGCTTATATGACCTCGTGACAGGTGGTATCAGAGCTAAGGTCCAAACTTATCTATTTGTTATTTGCTAAGATTGCAAGCATAGCAAGCGAAGAAGGATTTGTTGCAATCACTGTGGAGGAGCAATAAGCGGGGCAACAAACTCGTGGGCGTGAGGAGCAGCGTGCCCCTGCCAAGCGTAGCAAGTCCAAGGCTCCAGCGAGGGAAACCGTGGACACTCGTGTTGCTGGCTTGGAGCGGAGCGTCACCGATATAAGCTCCGTTGTGGGCGACCTCGGCGATCAAGTCGATAACTTGATCCATGAGAATGTAGAGATCAGAGTTTGGTAGCTCGTTTAAGGGAGAACTACGCTCCCTGAACCAAGATTTGTCCGGTCTACGCGAGTTCGTTGAGGGAGAGATTCACGACTTGCGTAGGGAGATAGATTCGCTGCGCCGAAACAACTCATATGCTAGTACAGCTGCCACTACTAGCGCCACGGCAATGCATAGCTTGAAGGTCCCAAAGCCTGCCATGTACAATGACACACACAATGCCACTGTCGTGGAGAACTTCCTATTCGGTCTTGAACAGTACTTCGAGGTCATGGGGGTTGTCGACGACCTTGCCAAGGTGGGCAACGCCCCAATCTTCTTAAGAGATGCTATCCAACTCTGGTGGAGACGTAAGCACTCCGAGAGGGAGAAGGGCTTGTGCATCATCGACACTTGGGAGCAATTCAAGGCTGAGGTACATAGGTACTTCGTCCCTCACAATGCAGACAGTGAAGCGAGGGGAAAGTTGCGTCGCCTAAGCCAAACAGGTAGTATTTCCGACTATATCAAGGAATTCACTACCCTTATGCTTGAAATCAAGATGTCTGATAGGGAGCTTCTCTTCTACTTCAAAGACGGCTTGAAAGACTGGGCGAGAGTCGAGTTGGAGAGGCGTAATGTGCAGACCCTAGATGTTGCCATTGTTGTTGTAGAGACCTTCGTCGATTACTCTGCCCATTCCAAGAGCAAGAAGCCAAACTCTAGCAAAAGTGGGGGAGAGAAAACCGGACAGAAGAAGTAGGATTCTGACCACAATGAGGGTGGATAATAGAGACCCTCAAATGGCCGTCCCAAGCATGAGAAGAAGTCTGCAGGTACGCGTAACCCAAGTAATCCCCCTAGATCCTGTTTCATTTGTGACGGACTACACTGGGTGAAAGACTGCCCCAAACGGAAAGCAATGAATGTTATGATGGTGGTATTTGACCCGGAGAAGGCTGACGAAGAGCCCCAACCCGATATGGGATCTATCCAACGATTAGGTAATCTCACAAAACATGCCACCCCAGCAGTCTTTAAGGAGAAGGGACTGTTGTACGCTGACATTGCCATCAACGACAAATCAGCCTGTGTGATGCTAGACACAGGAGCAACGCATAACTTCATGGACGTGCAAGAGGCCAACCGACTAGGCCTCAAACTGACGAAGGGAATCGGCACCATTAAAGCGGTAAACTTGGAAGTAAAGCCTGTCTAAGGCATAACATAGGGAGTAGCTGTCCAAATTGGCAAATGGACCGGTAAGTTGGATTTTACCGTTGTTCCCATGGATGACTTTAAGGTGGTGTTAGGTCTTGCATTTTTCTGCGAAGCCTTGGCTTTTCCCATTCTTGCCTCAAGATCTCTTGTGGTTATCCATGATCATAAGATCCGCGTAGTCCCCTTAAAGCGTAAGGAGAAGTTTCAACCATCGATGATTTCTGCCTTGCAATTCAAGCGGGGTCTTAAGTCGGGTCCAAGCTACTTGGCTACCATAAGGGAGTTGAGCGACGGGGAAGACGTAGCAGCACCTACTCCCGCACTGCCGCAACCCATTCAGACGATCCTTAACAAGTTCAAAAGAAGCTCCCACCAAAGCGAGATGTGGATCACCACATTGAGCTGGAACACAAAAAATGTTGCTTCAAAAAATTATCATGAAACTTTGTAGTTAAGACTTTAGACAATACCTTTAATCATTATTGTTAGGCAATCTCAACCTATATCACCATTACTTCTAGTTAGACTAATTTTTGATTCAAAATTTGTTAAGACTTACCATACCATTTCTTTCTTCTCCCTTAACTATTAAACAAACAAATCCATAAACAACTAGTACAAAATATGTTGTTAAACCTATTACTCTCCTTGTTTGTATACTAGAAAATGAACAAAGTCCACTTAATCAACCTTTTAACTTTAAACAAATTCTTCCAAAGGTTTTCCCTTATGGTTCTCATATTTATATGAAAACAAAAACAAAACCTAATGTTTCTAACAATTTTATACTTGTAGACATAGAGTCAATAGAAATTATATATCAAAATAATATGAGTTTTAAACCTAAAAGATTGGGGCAATTTAACTCATGTAAAAGAAAATGCAGCCCAACTTACTACTTCAAAAGGTTTTCTTAAGAGTTCATTCCACTAGCATGTAATTATCATGATTATGTCGCTACTTTGGCCATCATGTTATACCTAAGAAATTGGAATCATTCTTGGTTCAAAAATTTTCACGATGCAATTTCAACCATCTTTCCAAGTTGGTTTCATGAATGGTAGAGAAATTTTAGGATAAATGAAAGAATCTTCTCAGAAGAGGTACTAGTAAGTTACACATATTACTTAAAACATTAATTGGGTTTAATTCCAACAAATTGCTTTTTCTCTATCACTCTCAAAATTTCTTGGATTCTAAGTTAGAATTATGTAGTCAAAGCAAAATTTTTAGCTCCATATCCATTAATGTTAGTAAGAAAAATTAGTATTAAATGGTAGAATGGTGTCCCTATTCATCAAGCAAACTTGCAAGTCATAATTGATTATTATAATTGAATAACACTAGGAAAAATACATTTGGAAGCTCCATTAGAAGAAATGGTCACATTTCTCATTGCTAAAAGCAAAATTCAAGTAAATTTAATAGCAAGTGAGTCTCTAAAAGATTATAAATGAATGTTAAAAGAAACCTTATCTCAAATCTTAGAAGAAGACACAAAAGAACAAGTGGATGACTCATATTTCAATAATGAGGATCTAGACTATAAACCTAACTTGATTAAACAACTTTACAACTAAAGGAGTCTTTGTTTTTCAAAAAAGTGTTGGCCACAGATGCAATAATAAAGAATAATGTGAGCAATGACATTACTACTAAATTACTAAAATTTTGAAGTAAGTTATTACATTATTTAGATTTAAATATGTTTAAGTCTAAAAGTTGTATAAATAGTTTGTTCTCATAAGAGGAAGGTAAAACTTAAAGGCAAAAACACTTAAATTAATGAAAAGCCTGAAAGAGAGTGTAAATAAAGTTCAATGATGCTTCTTTTGCTTGCCTATCATTATAAGTTTGCATTCTTTTTATTAATAAAATTTTAAAATTTAAAATTTTATAACTCTATCTTTATTATGACTTTAACTTCTTGTCAAATTGAATTTCAAAGAAATAGAAAATTTGTTCTTGACTTTATTTGTGAAAATAGTAATTTCAACTTTCCATATTTTTATTGGAAACCACATGAATGTAATCTCATCTTAATGGTATTAGAGCCAAAGTCGTGGATAAAAGATGGAGCTATTAAGATAATAAGAGTTTATTTTAAAATTAAAACTAAAGAAGGGACTATTGGTAAAGTATATAGATATGATAAATAGTATTGTCACATGGCCAGTTTGAGTAGAACCAATTCCATTTTTAAAAGTGGAGAAAAATAAGAAATGGCTTGCTCTTTATCTTACAACCAAATGGTTGACACCATACTTGTTTTTAACCAACAAAACAACAGAAGTAATACAATTAAAAGGAATGTTTGCCTTTACCCTTTCCCTTAAATGATCTCTATTATTTGAAAACTTTCTTGTAGTGGGTCATCACATTACTTATTCCTTAATGGATGTGGGTAGGGTGATTATTGAAAAAAAACAATATATAATCTTGGCACTGTTATTTATTATTAAGTATGTATTATTTTATTGGCTAAAGTATTCAACACTCTTTGAGTTTAAGGCATACTACTATTAAGCTAGTCCATTCTCAGTAGTGAATTGGCAATGTTTACTTTTTCCTTAGGCTAGAGGAAGGGATAGTTATTCATGGTATAAGTTACACATGACCTATTAATGTAGCAAACTATAAGGCTATGACAATTCTTATAGTACATGCAAGTCAGTGACATCATAAATGAAACAATAATCATTAAGACAAAAACCCTTTCTTACTTGGCAAGGTACATATACATAAACAAAAGGTATAATGTGAAACATTAATTCAGTGCTTATCAAAATATTTTGTTTTTTCTTATTGCCAATAAAAAGTTTGAATATGTATGACCATAACAAAGGCTAAAAAATAAAAATAAAAAAAAATCATAAAGTTATTAGTCTTGAGATCTAATGATAGAGTCATATGAACTCTAATTATCTCAAATAATATGTTATCTTGTTAACCACTTCAAAAAGCTTTTTTTTTCCCCTAATTTTATAGTCAAAATACTTTTATTATAATTTATAAAGATGGAACAACATACTTAGATGATAGGTTGCATAAGAAAAAGAAAAAGCAAGTTACTACACAAAAAATCATTAACTTTATACAATTTAATTAATATATCACAATCTTTAAAAAGTAACAATTTAAGTTTTGTAAGTTTATTTATATAACAAATCTATCATAACATTAAGTATAGTTGATTGAAATCGTTAAGTATAATGATGTGACGTATTAGCTGTGCAAAGATGGTGACATTGATATAAGATAAAATGCACATTAAGATCTATGTCAGGTAGATAGTCTATTAGGCCAAATGGATATTTAACCCTAATTTACTTAATTTTTTAATTAAAATTAAAATAAAAAATATAAAAATCTAAAACTGAAACTAAGTAAAATTTAAAATTAAAATCAAAGAACCAATCACCACCCATTATCATCATCAAATCAACTCACTTTTTGGCTAGTGTGGCTATGCCACTGCCATTGTTGCTCTCCACTAAAGACCACTTTAATAGTCATTACATTACAACAACACAACATTTTTTCATTAAGTTGAATTACATGTTGTTTCAACACCTAAATCCAAATGTCATATGCTTACATCAATAACATTTCCATGTCATCGTAAAACTTTTGCTATTGGCCACTTATCCTTCTTATGGTTGGTTGAGCCCAAGAATCTCCTTCAACCACAAAGAAAATGCCTTTAATTCTAGGCTCTTTGGGCCCTTTTCATGCTCCAAAATGACTCCTTCTATTTCTTCCTTAAATCCTTTACTAGAGATTTGAGATCCACCTATTGACTTTAAGTTCTGGCTAGAGAAACATACAACCACCATGCTCCCCCCATGAGCTCTTCTCTAACAATAAGCTTATGCCACTCTAAGTCATGCATGTTAAGCCATCTTCTTCCTCCTTCGACGCTCTTGCAAAGATTAAGTCATTGAAGGCGGTGAAATCTTACTAGAAAATGGAGATAAAGGTCTTTACAAAGGTAAATTCATACTTATTCTCTCCAAAAAATTTGAAGTGTTCCATTAATGAAGGAAGCTTTTAGGGTTAAAAAAAATTGTACCAAAATTATAACAATAACCCAAATTAGAAACCCATAAAGTTGCTATCACTTGTTTTTCTTTTCTATTTTTATTGTCAAATTACAAAAATTGTGTAGCCCTTTGATTTTAATTTTTAATTTTATCATTTTTAGATTTTTGTAATTCTTTTATCATAATTTTAATTAATGAAAATTTAGTGATTTGAATTTAAATACTCTTTTGCCAACAAGCTACCCATTTGACATGAATGCTAATGTGCATTTTGTCTTATGTCTATGTCATTATCTTTGCATCATCAACATAATATGTCACTGTATCAAACAGTTTCTGTCAACTAAACTTAATAGTATAGTAGATTTATTACAAAAAAATCCTACGAAACTTAAATTGTTATTTTCTAAAAATTGTAATATATTTGTTAATTAATACAAAATTAGTGATTTTTTTTTGTATATTAATGTGTACTAATTACTAAAAAATAAGGAGATTCTCCAAAAGTAGGAGAAAATTTTCTTGTGTTTTTATAAAAATAATAAAAAAAAGAAACAAAAAAAGGCCAAAACTTCCTTTTAGGAAATACAAACAAAAATACAATAATACGAATACAAAATGACACGAATAAAATGATATACCAATTTTAAAAAATTAGGATATGAATATGACATTAATATAATTTTAAACTATATATTATATAATTGTGTGTGACTAATTTAAATATTTTTAATTATATTATTATTTTTTAACATGTATAATATATAGTAATTATTATATTATTTTACGTTATAATTAATATTTTATTAAAAATTTAAAATAAATATATATATATCTCAAATATAACATTTAAAAAATTATAATTTAAAATAATTTATATAATTAATAGAATAAAAGATATTTATTTTTATCACTGTACTCGTTATATTTATAAATAAATAAATATATATATATATATATATATATATATATATATATATATATATATATAATATGATGCTTAAATTTAAATTATTTTTTATTTTTATCAAATATATTTTAAAATATTTAATACATTGTTAGGATGATAACAAAAAGGAATGAGATCCATGGATAGATTGTGTGGGAGAGAGAGAGAAGAAAGAGAGAAGGAGAGAGAAAAAGCAATTAAAGGGAAAAAAATAGTATTTTGAATTAATTCATTGTCACTTGACCTCTTATGTATTGATATCTATATATATAGATCTTTAGTGAACCCCTATTATATACTACCTAACTTATTATTCTATATTATTACACAATCCCTTGTCATTGGTGATGGACTTAGAGTATAGATCTTAACACATTTCCTAACCCAAAATTGTCCTTGTTCTTAAGGACTCAACAATTCCTAAATGATGGTTGAGTGGTTGTCGAGACATCACCCTTACCCTCCTCACCTTTTAGTTCATAAAATAACTTCTAGAAGTATTAATGGCTATATGTATACTTTTTCCCACATTTATAGCACATTTCAACTTGTTTCAATTCCTCCCACAACGTACAATCTGGTAGCAAGGTTCCTTTAGATGGGTCCTGAGCTCCCTAGTCATTGGTGTGGCCGCATCCATTTGTGACTCGACTATTTTGTTTGGAATACTTTATTTTCCCTTTTTTCCAATAACACTTATAGCTACCTCTTATGGGGCTACAAACTTAATGGTCTCTTCGAGAGTGGTTGGTCGAAGCATCTTCACCACTAAATGATCTCATCATGGAGCTCACTAAGAAAACTTGAAATGAAGAATGATTCAATAAGTGAGAGATTTCCAAGCAATAATAGGTAGTGGAGCTCCTTGAAACATTTCTAGTGTGCTCTCACCCCTGTCGTTTATCGTAGTTCATAAAATTCCTTATTGGCGTTTGACTATTAAGGATCCTTAAAACGACAGCAAAGGTCCTACTCAAACAAGGTCATATTTCATTAGGGTTAACTGCTAACCACCCCTATAGTTAGATATTAGTCTTATTGTCCATGTGCATGACCACGGTTTCCAACTTTTCATTCTTTGCCACACTATAGTATTAAAAATAATAATTACACTTCCTCAACCACACGTATGGATTTTTACCATCGAAATTTGATAATTTAATTTTAGTGGTTTTGATGGCAGTCTTAGATTCTTAACGCATAATGGTCCCTCAATGAAACTTCTCTCACCTTAATCTAAGGGCTAAATTTTGGGAAACGGAATAATACCTTACTATACAGAGTTATTTAGTATTCCTACCACCCATTTCTTGTCTATGTATCAGATTAGTGCTTGCATGGCGATAGTTTTCACTATTTGCTAAATTGCTACTTTAGTTTTTGTCCGGACGCTCACAATAAACTATATCTCTAATACTTGTACTTGTGAGATAAAGACTCCAATGACTTAAATTTTTCAACTAATAATTATATCAACTACTTATATTGTTGGAATTGATCATCCATTACCTTAAGGCTTGTATTTTCTATCATATTTAGATTACGCTTCCTTGTTAGAATTAGAGTAGTGCCTAAAGTCGATACTTTGATACCAAGTTGCTAGATTCATAACAAGAAAGAACAAAATTCATGAATAAATTGTGTGAGAGAGAAAAGAAAGAGAGGAGGAGAAAGAAAAAGAGAAAAAATAATTAAGAGAAAAAATAAAATTTTTAATTAATTTATTATCAACTAAATTTTTATATATCCATATTTATATATATATATATATATATTTTTAATAAGTTTTTATTAAATACTACTTAATATATTATTTTATATTATTAAATTATTTATCACTCCCAATAAATTTAAAATATAAATCCTAACAAACATATTAAAAAAATTTTCAAACAAATATCATACACCATTTTTATCTTTTCATCGTGGACACACAAGCCTCTTAAAAATGTCCGTGCCACGTAGATCGCCTCAGTTTGGAGCAAACCACAGTTTCGACTTTTAAAACTGCTGCCCAGGCCCATGACACCACTTTTCCCTTTGGCGGTTGCTTAAAACCCTTCCTCGCTTTGGCAGTCACCACGTGTCGCTCACATCAATGTTTCAAAGTGGGACCCGAAAGGCACAAGGAGCTCCCAGCCCCATCTCTCGCCGACGCGCCGGTTTCAACTGTCTGTCATTTTCCAACACATCACTGCACACCCACTACACATGCTCCTTCGTGAGCAGCCGCAGAAGAGTCCACGTGACGCGGGGAACGTGGCAGATAACGATTAGGTGGTTGTCAAATGTCATAGTACCCACACACCGCGTGACCAGAAAAGAAGGCAACCTTTGAAATTTAGATGTCATACGATCATGCAGGAAGTGGAACCCATCAAAAGCGGCCGCCGCGCCTCCTCTTGCATGATTGTTTCACACGTGGATCCATTGCCATCCTTTTAACTCGAAAGAAAAAAAAGGGTTTCGAGCAAGTTACAAATTCCCCTATGAATTTGTTCATATTTTCAGGTAAACCCTCCATTTAACGTTTATTTAATTTATTTATTCATTTATTGGGCACAAACAATTTGCACACACTTTTATCAACTTTTTTTTTCTTTTTCGTTTTTTTATGGTTCATAGAGTTTAACTGAGTTAGAGGTTTCAACATTCATCACATATATATTACAAAAAAAAAAGTATTGAAATTGGACATTATAATGTTTTGTTAACAAAATTTACATACAAGACCTACAACTAAAATTTTTTCATATTGAATCATTAGATATTAAATATATTTACTAAACCATCAACAATTAGATAAATTTTCTTAAATATTAATTTAATTTTTTTTGTATGTGAATCATTTTCATTTGTTTTTAATTAAAATTTTCTCTTATAAGTTTTCTAATATACACAATAAGGTTAATCATCTCATTTTGTTAAATGTCTCATTTTAGGTGTAGGGGTAATGTGATTCAAGAGTTTTTCAAACAACATTGATAAATTTAGTTGACATTAAAGTTGAAGATTAATGCTAATTTATGGCATTAAAACATTCAATATTGCAAAAAGAAAAAAAAAAACAGAATACGATTATATAACAACATTTATTGGGATATATGCAAGTAAAAGAGAATAGTAAAATAATTTTTTTATTTACAATTTTATTTAATTGTAGTAATAAAAGAGAAAGAGAGGTAATTAGTTTAAATTATATCTTTCATATGTTTTGATTATTGTTATCAAATAACTTTTCTTATAAGTTAAAAAAAAAAGAAAAAGAAAAACAAAGAAGACTACGGATTATTATGAGCTTGTAATTAATGCAAACTTTACTGTTCTACACAGAATGCATGGTTGGAGTTCCTATTTTTATCAGCATTCACCAAAGATTGGGGGTGCAAACAAGAAAGTAAGAAAAGACTTGGTGGGAACCCGATATGAGAACAATTAAGCGGTACTCCAAAAACAATATTTACAAATTAGGAGGGCCTAAGCTTTAATTGACTAGAGAATATTTGGAGGGCCGAAAACCTGATGCAATCGAAAAGAGAACACAAAAAAAGACAAATGATTAAATAATAAAAGAATTATATCGGACGGTGGATGGACACGTGACGACAACAAGAATCCCGATATGCCGCTCGTCAACAGAAAATTACTCCTCCCCGTAGGCCCCACAACGAAACCCCCCAGTCGCCTTATGATTCGGTCTTCCCTCTCTTTTTTCGAACAAAAAGCAGTTGCATCGCCGTCGGTGCCGCCTTGTAATAATTTAACCGCACAAAAACCAAACAACCTTACACGTAACGCGCACCCATGTAAGGGGTCCCTGTCCGGCCGTTGGATTATATTTTTTAGCAGCTCCCATTGGGATTTGGGCGGAGAAAAGAACCAGCGGTACGCGAATCGCGAGGAGATATTTCGACGAAAATGGTGTGGGACCATTATGCCCCCCATGCTCCTCCCCATCATGACACCGCTCCCCTTCCCTTCCATTTTTGCCTTTTTTTTTTTTTTTAATCTGGTACAAAGACTTTAAATTTTAAAAAATATAAAAAAAAAAGGAAAAACCGTGTGCTCTGCCGTACGGTCGAGTGGGTCCACGTGTGACGTGAATGGGACAGATCTCTTCTAACTCGGTCAGCCTGCACTAGATTGTTAAAATCTTCTTTCAAACATAGTAAGATATCGTGATTTTATGATTATATTAAAATTTATGATTCCTTTATTATAGACAAACTGTTAATAGAGTTTAAATTTAAATGGTAGAATTAATAAAATTGAGATTCAATCTTAAGATTTTTATTTTTTTTTTTTAAAAAGTTATTTTAGCTATTTTACTGAAACTTATTATAAATCACACTATAATAATTTTATATTTTCTCTTGTACCTGTTGTCTACTATTTTATATTTTCTTTTGGTATTTAATAACGACGACAAATTAATTTTTAAGTTACTAAAATTTAGGTTGGTTAATAATAAAAAAATAAAAATATATATTTATTGAAATTTAAATATCAAATATATACAAACAAATAATTATTTATAGAGAGAATTTTTAACTTATAAAAATTATATTTTGATGATTATAAAGGAAGATGAGAAGTTTTTTTATATATATATATATATATGAAAAGAAAATTATTGTAATTTTTTATATTATTGTTGATTTGGTAGCTTGAATATATATAAAATACCTAAATGTGAGTCATATCTTTTAATATTAATTATTTTTAAATGAAAAACTTGCGAATTTACGATTCCGTTCTACAGCTCAATCTTTTAATATCCCAAATCGATTTTGAGCGAGCCTTGGGCTTGCAAGGCACAGGTGGTTTAAATAACGAAATGAGCAAATAACAAATTATTTAAATAATCCACACCACCAAAAATGCCGGCGACATGCCTGTTGGACATTTGGATTCCACATACCCACTTCAGATAAATAATTACGCAGCCAAATACAAAAAGAAAAAAACAAAAATTTTATTCGTAAAATGGTAAAATTAAAGAATTTTGTAGTTGCGTCCTGCTTGGTTGCTTTGCAGGCGTGAAGAGACTGCGTTTTGTTTGAATATTCTTGTTTCTTTTGTTTGCTACCAGGGCAACAAGTAACTTCCTTGGGCTTTCGGTCAAAATGTTCATTTTTGATATACGAAGAGAACAACTGAACAAAGATAAGCTATTGTTCTTCTTTTGTTTCTGATGGGAATTGTTGTTTTGAATAGAAAATTTTTAAACAGTTCAATGGTAATAAAAAGAATAGCATTAAAAACAATATTGGAGAAACTCCTGGGGTTTCTCAGTTGATGAAAAAAAGGGCAAGCTGCTTCTCTTTTTTCTCTTTTTTTTTAAACGCTTTTGATGATTTGGGTTATCTCTCTTATATACATATAATCTAGAGTCAGCTTCCTCTCTTAGCTCTAAAAACTTCAGTTTTCTGGTCGCCATGGGCAGTACCAAAACGGCAGTGCTGGAGCTGAAAACGACTTCAAAATCAAGATCACCACCTAAACCAAAAAACAAAAAGAAATAAAAGAGGAAATATGGTAAATTAAAAGGTAACTACGCGACTTCGGGCGGTGGGGGCAGGTTAAGATCAAGTTCAAGTGATAGTCCCTTGTCACATGAACTGCGATAATCAAGGACGGATGATGAATCTGAATCGCTGTGTACCCCACCGTTCCCCATCACCTTCCGATCAAATCCAGGCAGGCCTTTGTTGTTGTTGTTGTTGTTAAGGCTGCTGTTGCAGGTCCTTGCCTGGGCAAGCACATCGATGTAGAAAACGGGGCGCGCGACGGGCCCCAGTGGGAACCACGCGCCTCCGGGGATGCTGGCCGGGGCGCCTTGGTTGGTGATGTTAAGAGTGAGGTCCAATGAAGACGGAGCCGCCGGAACGGCGCGTGGTGGAGGGGGCGAGGACGACTCAACAGTGCTGCTGTGGCTAGGGCTGAGAGCAGGGATACCGCCGACGGCGTTGTTGAGCTCAATAATCGAAGGAAAATTAGTCTTAGCCTTGGCGCCGCGGAAATCCCGGGCAGCCGCGTCGTAAGCACGCGCGGCTTCTTCGGCGGTATCAAAGGTGCCAAGCCAGACACGGGTCTTCTTACCGGGGTCCCTAATCTCGGCGGCGTAGCGGCCCCAGGGCCTCTTCCTGACTCCCCTGAAACGGATCTCCTTGGCGCCGGAGTTCAGGTTCTGGTTACTGGGGCGGGGGTTGGATCTCTCTCTCGGAGACATTCCTCTGCTCGGCTCCGGTGCTGGGCTTTTGTGGGAGAATGGCGGCCGGGCTGTTATTTTTGGTTACGGGAAGAGAAACACGCAACGGAGAGAGGTCAAGGTTGGGTTGGATTGGAGAGAGGCATCGAATGGAGGTTGTTTTTATAGAGCATTTTTTTGGGGAATGAGAAAAAACCCTGCAATAGGGGGAGGGCTTAAATGGTAAAAGCCGCGCACGCTCCTTTCGGGCGGCGATTGTTTTTTTTTTTTCTCTTCTCGTAAGTGTCTCTTTGGGCCATGCGTCACAGTCAGCTAGCTGGGGAATATGTGGCTTCGC
Source organism: Bruguiera gymnorhiza (assembly GCA_020883675.1). Lineage (NCBI taxonomy): Eukaryota > Viridiplantae > Streptophyta > Magnoliopsida > Malpighiales > Rhizophoraceae > Bruguiera > Bruguiera gymnorhiza. The sequence continues at coordinate 1,163,651 of JAIRCJ010001055.1, read as the reverse complement.
TTGGAGCAACCACTCCAGTGAGCTGTTCGTCTGATGTGATCATGGCATGTGATCTATCACACACATAAATTTTAATTACTTCCCTTCTTTCGGGTACAATTTTTCTATTTTTTTCGGAAAATTTTTAGGCAAAAACGATGTATTAATCTGATTATTTTATAGATATAATAAACGAGACTATGTAATCTGTTAAAAATTTAATATCATAAATATTAACATAGCATTATTTATTAAGAAATTTTCGTAACTATTGTTAAAGGGCTAATTTAACTTTAATATTATGACGAGCCAATTGCACCGCCTTTCTATTTAAGAACTTCCCATTTTCGCAATGGATAATTCGGAATAAAAAAAAAAAAAAGAACACATATGTAGTCGAACGCTTATATCTGTTGTAAATGCTTATCCTCAGTTTCAGCCCATTGCTTTATGTGGGTACGGCGTTACGCTGTTGTTAACAAATAACAACTAATATGTTTTTACCTGAAAGTTCATTGATGTAGAAACCGATAGTCTGAGTTTCTCACATTCTGCCTTCTCCTCCGTAATCTCCAAAATCGTACCTTTACATTTCAAAAAGAAGTCCGTAAGGGGGGAAAAAAAAAGGGAAAATTTTAATTAATGAAAATGAAACATGAGGATGAGTTTATTAAGCTACTAATTGAATCTGCTCCAATGTTATTTCATTCTTTAGCAAGTGGGTTCACACCTTTCCTTCTTTTTAAAAAAGAAAATAATTCTCTATAAAAATAGAGAAAAAAAAAAAAACAAAGGGAAAGGGCAAGGGATGAGCATTCACTTCTACTATTTTTTTTTCTTTGTTTTTCATTTTTCCGTAAAAAAAATTAAATGAAAATGTTTGCTTAAGAAAAAAGGACTTTCTATTTTTCTACTTGGCATTAGAAAATTCGGAAAATAATAAAAATCTTTTTTTTTCACTCCCTTTTATTTTCTAGAAAATTGTTTCTGAAAATTTGAGAAGTTTTCCTCCAAGTAAACAATGCTCTCAATATATAATAACTGATCTTTTAAAAAAAAAACTGGACAATTGAATTTTTTTTTCTAGAAAAAATAAATTTCATTTTTATAAAATGTTTTACAATATTTTCTCTTTTCTCAAAAAAATTCTGAAAAGAAAGTTAAAATTTTCAAACAACCTATACGAGTATATGTAGTAACCGCTCTTGAATTTCCATAAAATACGATATTAGTTATTTATTTAGTTTGCTTCGGGGCGGCGCACGTAACTCCAAGTCACAGGTTGGATAGGATCCAAACCACAGACTAATCCATGAAGTATTGCACGTGTAGTGGAGCGTGTAAGTCGTACCCATACTCGGGGAGCATCTGCTCACGCGCTACCACGTGCCAACGCGTTAGTAACTTTACTGAGACATAATGGAGATCGGCTCGGTCAGCGACACCTTTGACCGTGATTTCCCCGTCTCTGCGGCAACCACCAGCCGCCCTGCCGCAACCGAATAAACCTTAATAATTGTAAAGCGAATCTTTATTACACGGCGTCCGTCTCTATGTTGGCTAACGTGGGCTCCTTCCCCCCCACCCCGCCCGCCCGACCTGCCGCACAACCCAGAGGGACAAGAGCGTAGATTTCGGTCTCCCGAATCATTCGACGTGTAGTTTCTCCTGCTTATTACTTTTTATAAATGTTTATCCTGTGCTTTAACGGATATATATTGTACATAAAAATAAAATAAAGATATTTTTAAGATTATTAATTTTTGGAGTATTATGTAATTTTCGATATTACTACGACCATATTAATTTGCATTGCATCCATAAAAACTGAGAAAAAATACACCTGCCGTTCATAATGCACCGCATGGCAGGTTCTGCTATCTGATGAAAATGGGAGCGGTATCACTGAATTATTTCCCCTGTAGTGCTACGAGGGTGTCACGTGGCACGCGTTTTATCAATACACGCGAATATGCCGTGAAAGGCGCGACGCGGGTGCGGCGTGATGTAACGTCGGTTGGCTTGCCCTTTATTTAATTATAGTTTCTGAAAAAATGAAAGTCTTTTGTCCGTTTCTACGTTCGCGGATTCTCGCCAAGAAAAGCAAACGGTGATTGGATGACGGCAGCTTAACAACCCAGACGTTGTCGACATTCTCCACCTTCCCGGCTGCGCGCGCGTCCATCGAATATTGGATGTCCGCATGGGATGTTGCTTTGTCTTGTGATCCTCTCCTTCCCGTGCTTTAAGGATTTGAAGCGGTCCGCTAGGATAAAACGGTGGTGCTGTCCTTTTGTTCTTCTCTGTCTTGCTTGCGGTTTTGAGCCGGCCTACCCTACCAGGGACAATGTTTGAATGATGTGAGAAAAATAAAGTGATGAATATAGTTATATACTAGTAAAAATAACAATAGAAATCATAGACAGTAGATGTATTATTATTATAACAATAGTTAAAAAAATTGTATTATTTTATTAATAACATCCATCTTCTTTCTTTCTAGAATTGTTTCCTTAATCTAAAATATATTGAGAAAATGAAAGGACAGGATATTCTAATGGACCCTCAATATTTTCCTTTTGAGGGAAAAGCGTTGATGAACTGAAAAAATAGTACACATTTGTACACAACTAATAGAAAGACATATTTACAGTGTATTCAAATAAAAGATATATAATTGGCGGGAAGAATTTAAATTTTGGAGGAAATAACAAATTAGTTCTACAAATATATTCTTTGCCCCCGTAAAGTTTTATAAATTTCCCAAGTCTCCCATCATTTTACATATTCAACAATTTTAATTTATGAATAATCACATTGACTTCTAACTTTATAAATATCTTCTTCCACATTAATCTTTTTACATATCCAAAAATTTTTAATTATGAATCTTCTTTAGCAAGTACTAACTATTCTTATAAATGACTGCAATCCAAGAATTGCCATTTACAAATTCAAAAGGTAGCTCTATATGTTATATGAATTCAATGGTTTATAAATTAGAGACTTGAAAAATAAACTAAAATAAAAAAAAAATGAACCAAATTAATCAGATTAGATCAGTTCTATTTAATTTTAAGAATTCTTTTTTTGATTTTTATTTTCAAATTTTTAATTCATTTTATTTCACTTATGTTGTTCTTTTATTTTGTTTGGCATGTTCTAAGGAGCTTTGTGATAAGTCTTTCTCACACACACATAAGATGCAAGTTGGATTGTAATTGCAATTTTTGAAGGTAAAAGGAATAAAAGGAAAAAAGATGAGAAATAACACAAAAAGAAAGGAAAAAAAAAAGAAGAAAACAAAGCAATGAAATAAAAAATAAAAGAAAAAAAATCAAATTTATTAATAATGTCCAATTTACAATTTTACAGTTTAAAGTTACAACACAATAAAAAAAAATTCTTATTTTAAAAGAGATCCTTATATGTCATTAAACCTCCAAACTAACAAAAAGGTACTCATACAAAAGTTGTTAGTCACCATGCCTTGACTTAGGTCCAAAAAATGACCTTTTAAGGCTCCTTATAAGTTTAAGTCTGTAAACATCATAAGATCTTTTCATACACTCTTTCCTTTTCGACTCACAGCCAATCAAAGTAGTATCAAATTGCTTAATTACAAGGGACTAAAATATATTAAGAGGGCCAAAATACAACATAAGGAGGCCTATGACCCAAATGCATTAAGAGGCTTACATTCTAGGAATAAAAGGAAGGCTTGTGGTCTTAAAGACATTAAACCAACCCATATTATCGTTAATGAAGCCTAAGACCCATAAGTCTTGGAAAGGGACTCATCTTATCAAGGTCAAAGCCCAACCAATAAGGAAAACAAGGAAGAAAGCATAACCTTAAAATCATCATAAAGTCTTATAAGGCTGAAGGTTCAGTTACATTTTAGACTTGAGATGGGGAATTGTAAGACAAAAAAACAAAAAAAAACTAGGGTCGTAGGTGCTTCCCAATGTTAGCATTTTGAATCTCAAATCAATATGTTTGAAGAAGAAATAGGGGTTCCCTCATGTTGTTTGGTCTTAGAGTAAAGTGAGAATAACTTAGTTTATAAATTATATGGGCCTTTCATATATGTCTTAACTAGTGGATTTTTAATATTGATGTGATAGTTGATTGAACATGTTGGGGTTTACTTGTTTAAAGTAGAGGACCAAGCTTGGGGATAACTTAGACCAATTATGAGTTTGATTACGAGTTTGAATGTAAAAGAAGAGTAAACTCATTTGACTCTAAGCTAAGGCTTGAGCCTACTATTAGTGCAGATTTAAATCCTTATCACTTGCTTTCTCTCTAAAATGGGAGATGAGTTTCATTTTCATTGTTAGTGAATTTTCAACACTTTTGTTTTTACAAATTTTTGGTAGTCCTTTTTTGAGATGGTATGTAGTTTTTTGGAGATTCTTGGTAGTCCTTTTTGTGACTGCTATCAGTATCTACTTTACACAATTGTTAATGAGCTAGTTTATTTAAGGATTCTACACTTATAAGGTGAGTTCACCTTTTCTTCTAGTTCATTTTGCTCTAATGTTTGCTTCTAAAACTTTAAACTTTCTAATGCTTTTTTCCTATCATTACTTTTTCTTTTGTCACTTCCAATGCTTTACATTTTTTTTCTATGACTAAGATGAAGTAGATAGTTGATCATAAGTTTGTTCCTTCTTGCAAGGAGAAATATTGTGTTGTTGAGCCATATGCTTCACAAATTGCCAAGTAACACATTGATAATGTAAGAATTTTTTTTTCCTATTAAATATAACATCCTCATTTAAATGGAATTATAAAGGGTTATTATGCACTTAATGATTATTTTTCCTTCTTTTATGACAATGTATTAGTAGTGTGGGCTTTTCTTTATCATAACCTATCTTAAGGTTTTTAAGGTACTTGCTTAGGTAGATTACCCTTTGTAGTTGGTGACATTTAATAAGTATGTTGTGTTATGAAAAAGGATTAGCCTTGTTTTATTAAGTGTTATGTTATTAAGATCATAAGTGTGGAAATGGTTAATTTATATTTGATAAGGGGTTTTGTATACATTACCTTGAAGGGCAACAAGGCAATAAATAAGAGGATAAAGGTAGGCTTTCCCAATAGGCATCCCAATCATCAAGTGAGCTTCTTGTATGTCTCTACTAAGCCTCCTCTAAATTGTCCCTATTAGCGGTCGATGTAAAAGCATACTCTTGATCTTTTAGTTTAAATCTTGATGAGACTAAAGTTTGACATTAATTAAAGACACTTAAGAGTTAGCTCAAGGAAAAGGGGTACATAAGTGATTTGATTGAATAGGTTTTGTGGGGTCAACTGGTTGCACTTAAGCCCATGGAGGTTAAGGAGGTTAAAGGGAAAATTAGATCTAAGAATTAAGGTTATATCAAGGCTTAGCTTGAAAGGGATACCGATGCTGCTAATGGAAAGTCTAAGGCACCTCACCCTAAAAAACATAAAAAGCTATCTAAAGGCCTTAAACTTGTTGTGTTAAGGTTTAAGAAGGCTTAAAAGGCAAGCAGAGTTGTTGCTAAAAGCTTGTAACCCATGAGCCTATAAACATTTTCTCTTTTAGAGTTTGACTTAACATTTTTTTTATTAAGGGAGAGGTGTGTGGTGCTAAAAGCACTCTTTCAATTGCCTTTACTAGTGGGGATTTTGGCCCTTTCACTACTTTGTTGTATGCAAACTTCATAAAAGAGAATGTGCTCATTAATAATCCCATTTTCTTGGTGCTCAGTGACACTAATCTAGATTCGATAAGAATGATGACTCTTGTTCACTCAACCTTGTTACTCTCTTGTATTCAAATTTCATAAAGGAGAATATACTTATTAGCAATCTTACTTTCTTAGTGCCTGGTAACATTGATTTGGATTCAATATGAGCAATGACTCTTAATTATTCAATCCATCAACAGTAGCTTCAGAATGCTAAGCACACTTTCTTTAAGCGTAAGCTAGCAAATGAGGTGTATTATACTGAGTTTTATTTTATCAACTTGATTTTTAAGAGTATTAATGTTACTTGGAGACTAATCCACAAGTGAGTTAAGCTTAAGAGTTTAAGGGAAAAACTTAAGAAGGAGAATGACGAGCTTTAAGCTAAGACGGTTGGGTTAGAGAAAAGCTCAAAAGAAGGTTTCTTAATACTTTTAGCGAGGTAGAAGAGTAAAATGTAATCAAAGTTGAGTTAAAGAGGGTGTGCTTAGAGCTAAAAAGGAAGATAAAGAAGCTTGTTAGGAAGTTATATGATTTGTGTTTGGGGAATGCAAAACTAAAAGAAGGGCAAATTGTTAGAGCTTTGAAGGTTACATATAGACCCTTAGTTCCTTACCTTTGAAGATTTTCAAGCTTTGGTGAGGAATAATGTCAATTAACTCAAGAGCATCCTAACTTATAAAAGTAGGAATGCTAAGCTAAAGGCTAAGTTAGAGGGTGAGCTATAATCCTTTTCTATTTAGTTAAGAATAACTTAAAAGAAAAATCTTTTACCTTAAAGCTTGCAAGTTTTAAGGCATATGTGCCATTAGACTCACTACAACAAGTCAATAGAGATGCCATGGAAAAGGCTTGGAAAAAGGTAACTACAATGTTTTAGGAGAAAGTTAAAGAGTTTATGAGTAAGGCCTTTGATTGAAGGCAAGAAAAGGGCCATGCCCAAGGGTGAGAGAAGGGTTACGACCAAGCTGATGATAGAATTTATAAGCTTCTGCTAGAGTTTAATTCTTTTCACTTGGATTTTTTTGAGGAGGATAGTAGTTAAACCAACTTTTTTGTATTATAGTTGTTTTATTTTTGTATTTCTTTTCATCTATTCTAATGATTTTCTTTATTATTTGAATACTAATAAAGGATACTTGTCTTGCTATTTCATGTTTACCTACTTTGATCACTTAATCTCGAACTAACCTTTTAAGTATGCTGTCTTTTACTAACATGATCACTATGGTCATTATTGGTTAACACCTTGTGGCGATCATAGGGGCATAATGAACTAACCTATAATTATAATTGTGTTAAACCAAGGTTAAGTTTTTTGCAGCAATTTGCCTTTTGACCTTTATCACTCCATATTCTTGATTACATTGGGTCAAAGATTGTGACAAGCTATCCTTTGTTAGTGATTCCTATTACAACACTTTATCCTTTTGGCCTAGTCTATTTGTGTCATGCTATTTGATGGCGACCTAGCTTTTTGGATGATTTTCCATAATTTATAGGATGTGGCACCTTTTAAAGAATCATGTCTTATCGTGAAAAAAAGAAGACATTGTTATTGAAATAAATTATGGGAATAAAGCCATATATGCTTAGTCATTTAGGTTTTCTTTTCGGGAAGTTTTTTAGAAATACCAAAGGATTTTTACTCGAGGTTTAAAAATCAAATTTGAATAGACTAATTTCAACAATCCCAAATTAAGTTTTCTACTCTTTATTTCTTCATCTTCCTTTACAAAGTTTTCTCCTTAGGAGTTTTTTAGGTTTGCCCCCTTTGAATTAAGAAGCATAAATAATAGGAAAGTGAGATTCATAGGTGCGAAAGGGTTTTTTTCTTTCATTTTAGGCCTACGTGGTGGGTGCGCCTTATAAGGTTATAGTTATTTGTAATGTTATTTCTCTTTCTCAATTGTCTTTGGTTCTATCTAAGGACATGGATGTAGAATGATGGGTGGGCCCAATTGCTAGTCTAGGCCTTTAAGGTTCCAAAATTTTGGGGATAGAAAATCATACCCCTAAAGGCCTAGACTAGCAAATTTTGGATTCTATAAAGTCATATTCTTCATATGTCAAACAATAAGACCTTAATGAAAGGCTTTTAATGGATTATCACATTCCTAAGAGGTACCAATTACTAGCTCCCTTAGAAAGGCAAGGATGTGTTATTTTCTCTCTGAGTATGCTACTCTTATGACATGTAATTTGTTGCTAGTTTATGGCTTCTTATGCATTGTCCTTTGCAAAAATTTTTGTTGTACTATAGTCTTACACTTGTATAAGTGTTGCCTTTTAGTTGGTGTTAGTTGGTGTTAATTTTACAAAGTTGGTGATTGAGGATGCATAAATAAGTTATAGTTTTTTCTTCCCTATAAGCAAGATTGAACCTTATCCTTCTATATTATTTAAGAGCGAAGTGAGTCTTTAGAAGTGTTACAGGTGAAGGTGGATAAGTCACATGATGTTTCCTAAGCTCACCTGAGTCCTTAGAGTAGGAAAGTATAGAACATTGCAACTACATCTAGTTCAAGGAGCTAGGTGAATTAGGTGGTCCTATCATTGTTTTATTTTTAAGACTACATGTTATTTTGATTTTTGTGGACGTAAAAAGGGGATTCAAGAGGATCCATTTGACCTCGAAGGTTTAGTAGATGATATGGCAAGGGAGAAAGCTAGGTCTCAACCAACAAATTTTGTTGCCAAGCTTTCAAAGGCCCTTGTCATTGTTATTCACTTAAACACTAGCAAGTTGCCTTTTAGCAAGTTGCCTTTTAACAAGTAGTCTTTACATAAGTAGTCTACTAGAGGGAAGCATGGAGACAATTCTTATACCATTATGGAACAAACTAATAGATTGACTATCATTAGTGATTTAGAGGGGGGAAATTCACCTTTAATCTTCAACAAGAGTCCATTACCCTTCAGTAATAGCAAAAGGCCCTACAGAAAGAGAAAGCAATGTATAACCTCCCCACTTTTTATAATATAAAGGCTTTTGGCTTTGCATTAATTTAGGTGAGGTTTCATCAAAAAATAATTCTTTTTCAAGTCTTATAAATAAGGATAATCCTTATACCTTTCATGTTGTTGTGAATTAAGATGTTTGATTTTTACTTTTTGAGTTGCTTAATGGCAATAAGGTTGTTTTTGATGGGAACATGCCTACTAAAGTCAAGTTCTTGTTTGGCTAATTCTCTTAGTTTTTTGAAGAGGTAAAAAAGAGGGTGTTTTGGTACTTTTAGTCTAATTGAGCTAACCGAAGTGAGATTGTGCATTTAAGGGAGGAAAAGATTAGGTTCCACTTTATGTGCAAGTAGTTCAAGAAGGAGAAAAAGTGGTCAAGCACTTTAAGGAAATTGAAGGTAAGCTTTTTAGGGAGTAAGTAGTGTCTTATCATCTTAACTCCCAAATTACATCGTTGGAAAAGCTATTGAAGGTTGAGCAAAATGTTTGTGTTGACTTGGATGTTGCTTTCGTAAAGACTAAAGTTGAGCCTTAGAAAGAGGTGAGTGAGCTAAAGTGTTAGATTAAATAAGGTGTAAAATGAGAGGAATTCAATTAAGGTGTATTACTAAGTGCAAGAACTGTTCGTAAGGAATTGAAGTTTTGGCAATTGTGTGCTTCAAATTACTTGCTAACTATAGGTGAAAGGCATATCCTAAGACTTGAATTTTTTGCAATTGTCATTCTTAAGCATTGCAATTAACCAATGCTCAACTTTAACTCCGCTCCCCTTTATAGCTTCACTTGCTTTGGCACTTTATGAGGCTACTTAAAATATTCTTCTAGTAAGATCTATTAGTGACCCCAATGCTTGAATAATTTTGGGGCTTTTGTTAATAGTTAGCTTACAGAGTAATTTTTATTTTGACCTTCTATAGAATCCTAGTTTCCTTTCTTTTTTTTTTTTAATTTCTTGCTTGTTCACTTTGTGGCACATGATCTTAAGATTTTGCATGACATAGCTTTCTTAACACTTTACAACATGATATTGTCAACACCTTAAGTTTTATTGTATTTGCTAGGTTCCTTATTTAAACATGCTAAGGTATATCTTTAATTTTTTAGGAGCCTATGCCTAAATTCAATCATTCCTAGAGCAATTTCAATTGTTTGTTTGGCTTAGAATAGTGAACACACCTTGTTTTTGTTGTGAACTCTTATATAGTCAAGACTTAAAGTTACTAAAAGACTAAGGGGTTTAATTTTACTAAAGGGCTTAATAGTTACATATATTAGGTTTTGTGATTGATGTTTTTACATGCTTTAAATTAGCCTATAAAGCTACATATGATTTACCACCCATAACTAGTGTCATTCAACCTCCCATCAATTGATATTCATGTGGGATCTTCTTATTGGTGAAGATTTTCTATAAATTTAAAGGCCTTTTTTTATTTATGGTATACATTCTTACTAATCTTAAGCGATCTCTTTATGAAAATTTCTTTATACATAATGAGTGAAAATGCATGGTGTAGCCACTTGAATATGGTGTTATTTTTCTTGTAAGGCAACCTCTTGGAATTAATGTATATTATGATATGTTTTTAAGACAAGTTACCACTTGTCATTGCCTTTCTATGATAGATTACCTCTTCTCATTAGTTGTCTTTCTCTGTTAAATGTCTTGGCTTGCTAATAAAGTTAATGTTAGAGGGGAAGCAATTGATGTCCCTTTCCAGTCCTCCTCTTTCTTGCTAACCAAGAGGTGGAGTCTTGTTATGCCCACGTTACCCCTAATCTTTTGGTCATCTAGCGAACAACTAGCTTGTGAAGGATAAAGAGGGGTTTAGTTGGTTAGGTCCACCTAATTAAGTGGTAGAAATTTGAGGCAAACAATTTATTAAGACCGTATACTAACCCATTTTTTTAGTCTTGTGTTTTCTTTTTGTGCTCTTAAGTTGTTTTTGTTGTAGCTTTTTTTCTCAACTATTATTAATTTTCTTGATTGTAATTGTACTTTTTTTTTTGGCTTATGTATTCTCCCATGTAATCCATATATATCCTTAATGAATAAAAGATTTAGTTACAAATACTTTGGTTACTTACTTTTAAGTCTTTACTTTTTGTACTTTATTTTTCTTTTCATGTATCCCTTCCATTTGCATCAATACAATTTATGCAAACATGATCATTGTAAAGAGACTTAAGTTAAATTGTCGAAGTGCAAGCATATTTTTGTTGAGTTCTTAGTTTGTGATAGCAGGCTAGTTAAGAAGGAAAAGGCAAAGTAATGACAAATTATGGAAATCTAGCTAATAAAATGTTGTCAAACTTTAGTAGCCCTCCTAAGCTAAGCGTAATTACAAGGTCATGTTGTTATTGTTGTTGTAAGCTCAGCACCATTCATCAATACTCTCCAATGCAATCTTTATGGTATAGAATATGGATGAATTTAAAAAATTGGGTTTTGAGTTTCTTAATCTTCAAAGGAATTTCTTTAAATTGATTATTTATTCATTTTATGCTTAGACACTTGGAAATTGAACATACATGTCATAGAAATTAATGTTAAGTGGGAGAAAGGTTTTCTTTTATTTAGTCGATTATAACATGATGACATAGTAATGAAGCAATCTCTAATGGTACATTTGGTATATGGAACAAGATGATATAATATAAGATAGACAAGTATTATCCATTACATTTTATATTTAGAAAGTCATTTAGGTAAACGAGTATAAGATTGCTCTCATTATTATAAGTTAGTGCTATCTCATCAATCTTTATAAGTTAGATTATCTTATTACTTAAGCTAAGTAAAATTCCCAAAATATCTTTTATATAAAGCTTATGATGTTAGCCTAATCCTTAATAACAGTTCCACCATTAACATCACTGCCAAAACCACCATCACCTTTATTATCACTGCCATCACCAACACTATTATTGATGCCATTACCTTTGTTGCTACTGTGACCATTATTATTATCAATACTACAACTATGATCACTACTCCACTATTACTATGACTGCCACCATTATTGTTGGTGTTGTTATCCTTTCTCTCTCTTACATCTCTTTATCCCTTCTCTCCCTTGCATCTCCCTCTTTTTTTTTCATCTTTCCATTTCTCTCTCTTTTATTTTTATCTCTTTCCATCTCTCTTTTCAATCTCTCTCTCTCTCTCTCTCTCCTGCCTTCTTGCTTTCTCTAGTTTTGATGCTTGATAAAGCCATAGTATAAAGTATGAAAAATGACTTATGATTATAATAAACATAAGTCATTTTTCATTAAAAAAATGAGAATATTCTCCTTTTAATAAAAAGAGATGGAAAAGAGAGACAAGTATGGAAGAAAGAGATAAAGATAGCATAAAGAGTAGGAGATGGTCAAAGAGAGTAAGAGACAAAAAGAATATTATAAAATAAAATAATTTATCTAATAATTTTTTTAAGAAAAACTTTATCTAATATTTATAAGGACATTATTGCTATTTAAAATGATGTTAATTATCTTATTTAAGTTAATTCCAAATATATAATAGATTAATTATTTGCTTTATCTTAAACTATTTAATCCTATACTAGTTTATCTTCTAATATCCTATTTAAGCACTAAATGCACCCCAGGTGATTAAATCTCATTATTTTAAAGTTGAAATTAAGTGTTTACAATGTAAGGAACAATGACAGTTTAATGCTTAAGTCACTTATCTAAAGGAAAAAATTTGATTCATAAGACTATAACTAAATAGTTTGGTCCAAACTTTGCCATGATTTAATTAGTTGTTATTTTCATTTTATTTAGATTATTCTTACCTATTTTAATATTTTACATCAAATAATACCAAAATAAATTTTCCTTTTTTCTTTTTTTTTTAATTTTTGGTTGATTTGTGACATTTAAAATATCTTATATTTATAAGTCAAATAATTGTGGCAATTTGGAATCAACAATGATGCAATTTTAAATTAGCCAATCAATCATCATCTTCTATTGTACCTATTTAATCCATTAAACATCTAATTAAATTACAAGTTTTTGTTAAGGATAAAGGGACAATGATGAAGGAAGAAAGGAGTGGCCTAAACAAATAATATAATTTTGTAAACTTCATATTTACATGTTTGAGTGAAAGAGGATCCCAATCATACACTTTACTTTAAGACATCTTACTGAAAGGCAATGGAAACAAAACTATCATAAACAATTGGAGAACATTATTTAACTATTAAAAGGACATTAAAATAAATTGCAAATAAAGTACCTTATCTTTAAAAGGAAAACCCTAGTGGCCTCATGGGCGAGAGTAGGATTACAAACGAGTTGAGTCAAATTGAGATTTGACATGTTTAAAGTTAACTTATTTAATAATCAAGTTTAAAAATAAGGCTTGATACCAATTTCATTTAGTAATTAATCAAGTTTATGTCTTGAGTGTTATTATCAAAATGAATTTATCAATTTTTTATAAGCAACTCATTTAACTATATAACATTAACTTGAATAATTAAAGTTGTAAAAAAGCTATTTTTATAAATAGAATTATAATGAAAAAATAAAGTCTATTTTAATAAAACTAATCAATTAAACAATAAGTATTCAATTCTAATATATATATATATAACATATATTTTTGAAAGCAAGTCCAAGAAGTTTAGTTTAATGATGTAATAAATAAATGTTTTAATAACTATAAGTGAGTTGTTCATGAGTTTTAACAAATATAACCTATTCTTATTTAGATTTAACTCATTTATTTAACAAGTTTTAAAATTAGGTTTAAATGTTGCTCATTTTTGTAAATAAATGAGATTGAGTGAGTTTTATATCAAATTGAACTACCAAGTGCATAATAAGCATGCTGGCTTGTTTGCAACCCAAGGTGGAACATGCAAAACGAAGAGTCATGAATAATGGGCCACTTTTATATTTTTGTAAAGATTGAAAATGCATCATATTATTAAGAAAGTCTGTTTCATTGTTTTAAAAAATATTGTATTATAAAAAAATGGTTAATATACAAAAAAATTGTTAACTTTGTACAAATTGATAAATATATCATAATCTTTAAAAAATAATAATTTAGGTTTCATAAGATTTTTGTCATAATAAATCTATCATAATGTTAAGTTTAGTCAATTAAAACCATTAGGTTTAGTGATATATCTTATTAATTATGTAAAAATGGTGACATAGATGTGAGACAAAATGCATATAAGGACAGTTTATTAGACCAAATAGACCATTAAGCCCAATTTACTTTATTTTTTTAATTAAAAATTAAATTAAAAAGTACAAAACTCCAAAATTGAAATTAAGTAAAATTTAAAATTAAAAGCAAAGAACTAATCAACACCCATCGTTATTAAATCAACTCCCTTTTTGACTAGCGTGACTATAGTACCATTGTTGCTATTGTTGCTCTCCACCAGAGACCATCTCAATAGTTGTTACATTACAACAACACAACAACAACATTTTCAACACCCAAATCTAAATGTCATTTAATTACATCAATAACATTTTTATGTCACTGTACAATTTTTTCCCTTGGTCACTTGTCCTTCATATGGTTAATTGAGCCTAAGAATCTCCTTTAGTTGCAAAGAGGATGCCTCTAAATTTAGGCTTTTTAGGCTCTCTTCACCCTCTAAAATGACTCCCTCTATTTCTTTTTTAGATCCCCCACTAAAGATTTATGGTCCACTTATGGACTTTGAGTTTTAGTTGCAAGACCATACAACCACTATGCTCTCTTAATGAGCTCTTCTCCGATGATAAGCTTGTGTTGCTCCAAGTCATGCACATTAAGCCATCTTTTTCCTTTGTTACCGCTTTTGTAGAGATCAAGTCACTAAAGGTGGCAAAATCTTACGAAAAAATGAAGATAAAGGTCTTTGTAAGGATAAATCCATACTTGTTCTCTTTAAAAGCTCCAAAGTGTTCCACCATTAGAGGAAGCTTTTAGAGTTGAAGAAATTACACAAAAATCCTAGCAATAACCCAAATTAGAAACCCATAAAGTTGCTACTGCTTATTCTCTTTCTTTATCTTTGCCATTAATTTATAAAAACTATGCAGGCATTTGATTTTAATTTTAAGTTATACCATTTTTAGATTTTTGTAAATTTTTATCATAATTTTAATTAAAAAATTTAAGTAGATTAGGTTAAAAGTTTATTTGGCCTAATAAATTACCTATTTGATATGGATCTTAATGTACATTTTGTCTTATGTCGAAGTCACCATTTTTGCATTGTCAGCATGACATGTCACTATACCAAATGTTTTCTATCCATCAAAATTAATAGCATGGTAAATTTGTTGTGAAAAAATCCTATGAAACCTAAATTGTTATTTTTAAAAAATTGTGATACATTTGTTAATTCAAACAAAATTAGTAATTTTTCATATATTAGCTTATAAAAAAAATTATATAATTCATCCTCTAAGAAATGTACTCCACATTTCTTTATACAATTACAATGCCTATGTCATTGCATAAACTAAACTATGGCCTTTGCAACAACCTACATTTCAATCAAAATGTTCAATCTTTATAGAGATTTACTCCAATATTAAACTTGCACTTCTTTAAAATGAAAAATATAGTTAGTTTTCTTAAAAATGTACTTAACTTTTTTAGATTTAAGAAAAAACATAGCACTTTAGATAACCTTGTGCCCTTTATGTCTTCCAATCTATAAAGCCAGGTTTGGGTCCTTTCTTCAATATTGCATAAACATATTAAAGACTAACATTATTCATGCTCTAAAAGATGTTTGACAAATGTTTTTCCAAGTGATAATTACTTCAAATGCACTTTTAAACTTTTATATATTACGTTATTATTAAGTCAATCATCTTAATTTTCTCTTTAAGGAAAAATATAGGTTATATCTTAATTTGCAATGGGTGTTGCAAGCATTATGCATTATTGGGAGAAATTTTTAGCAAACCAATTAAGAAGTTAATAAATTCACATTAGAGATGGATTTTTATGAATTTGTTCACGTAACAAAAAATGGATTGGTTAGTTAGTTTGTTGGTCCTTAAGGCAAATTAAGAGGGGATGAATTAGGTCTAAATTATTTAGTTACTCAATTCTCACTTAATCTCAACTTTAAAAAAAGGTAATAAGATAAATAATAATTAAATGTAAAGCAAGCAATATAAATAATTGAAATTAAAAAGAGATAAGAAAAGAGAGAATGTAGAAAAAAGTGTGTAATGGTTCAACTCAAACTAAAAGCCTACATAGACTTCTCAAGGTTCCTCCCTTAAGAGTTCACTTCACTATCACTTTCATCTTTTACAAGGTGTAAACAACTTTTTACATTTGGTCACTTGACCTTGATCATAACAAAAATTTTATGAAATATTCATAAAAACACACTAGTTCTTCACAAAAATTAAAGACTTATTATCACGTGGACACTTCTTGTCCAGCCCATCAAATATTGTGGAAGGCCAAAAACCATGCCAAATTGAGCTTCTGCGAGTTGTTAGTATTGTCCAGCCCTCTTTGTTGCCCAAGATACAACAATGGAAGGTTTTAGAAGTGTGCAGCAATGCTTGCATCCAAAAACTTCCTGCAACTTCCAACAAAAGAGTACTAAAGAGAATTCTAGAATGAACCTCCATAAATGCCTATCTAGAAAACTTCATGTATATATCTAGGACAATTTATTCTAATACATTCTTTAAGGGGGTAGAGCAAGTATAAATAGGCCACTCATCTTATTTGTACAATACGGTTAAATACTCAAAGCTCACTTAATAAAACACTTATTTGCAAAGCTCTTATGCTTTCTATGTTCTAAGCACTTCCAACTCTCTTACTTGCCTTTCAACACTTTCCGGTCATTCTCTCAAACTCTCTAAGACTTACTTAGTTCATCTTCTCTCACAAGATTGACTATGTGCTACGTGGGTTAGCATAATTAAGGTTTAACTTTGTAATAGGTGGTATCTGAGCAACAATTTCATCCTAGGTACAACCTGTTGTTGGCAAAGTTATGAGTATGACAAGCAATGAAGGAATTGTTATGACTATTATGGAGGAGCAATAAGTTCATGTGCGAGAGGAGCAACATGTTTAGCTGAGACATAATAGATTTAAGGCACCAATAACAGAATCCACGGAGTTTCGTGTTGTTGGCTTAGAGAGAATCATCACTAACTTGAACACTAGAGTGGATAAACTCAATGGGCAAGTTGATAATGTGATCCATGAAAATTTCAAGATCACAAGAGTTACCAAGTACAAGATTAAAGACTTTGGCCGCTTATTTAAAGGAGAATTATACTCCTTAAGCCAAGAACTATCCAACCTATGGGAGCTCATTGAAAGAGAGACTCATGACCTCTGTAGAGAGATAGATAGAGTCGCTATGTCGAAGCACTCCACCTTTTGCTAGTACTGTTGCCACTACTAGCATTACTGTCATGTATTGCTTGAAGGTTCCTAAGCTTGCCATGTACAAAGGCACCCGTAATGCTATTGTGGTAGAAAACTTTCTTTTCAGTTTCGAACAATACTTTAAGGCCATTGGGGTTGTTGATGACCTTACCAAGGTAAGTAACACCCTAATTTTCTTAAGGGATATTGCCTAACTATAGTGGAGATGGAAGCATTCCTAGAGAAAGAAAGACTTATGCGTCCTCAACACTTAAAAGCAATTTAAGGCTGAATTGCGCAAACACTTTGTGCTCCACAATGCGACAACGAATTTAGAGGAAGGTTACGTTACCTAAGTCGACCTAAGATTTATCCAACAATTGGATACTCTCTCTAAGCTTTTCTCTTTAATAGTCCCCCAAGAGAAAGGACTATTGTACGTCAATATTGCCATCAAGGGCAAAGCTGCATGTGCAATGCTAGACACAGGAGCAACGCACAACTTTATTGACATATAAGAGACCAAACGCTTAAGCCTCAAACTCACACAAGGAAGTGGCACCATCGAGACTATTAATTTGAAAGTGAAACCTGCCCATGACACAACGCAAGGAGTAGTTATTCAAATTAGAGATTGGACTGGTAAGTTAGACTTTATCATGGTTCCAATGGATGATTTTAAAGTGGTGTTAGGTTTTACATTCTTTTACAAAGTGTTGGCTTTTCTTATTCTTGCTTTAAGTTCCCTTATGATTCTTAACACTTACAAGATCTGAGTAACTCCTTTGAAATGCATGAAGAAGTCAAAAGTATTGATGATTTTTGCCTTACAATTGAAACGAGTCTTAAGTTGGATGAAAGTTATATTGCTACCATAAAGGAACTAAGCGATAGAGAGGATGTAACAACACTTACACTTGCATTGTTGCAACCTATCTAGGTTATCCTTGCCAAGTTCAAGGATATAATGCCTTCTGAAGTGCCCAAAAAGCTTCCACCCAGATGAAATGTGGATCATCACATCAAGCTGGAACTTGGTGTCAAACCTCTTGCCATGACCCCTTATCGCATGGTACCTTTGGAGCTCGTTGAATTGAGGAAGCAACTCCAAGACTTGGTCAACTTGGGCTACGTGTGACCATAGAAAGCCCATTTTGATGCCACAGTCCTCTTTCAGAAGAAGAAGGATAAATCACTACACATGTGCAATAACTACCGAGCCTTGAGCAAGGTTATTATCAACAACAAATACCCAATACCTTTGATAGCTAATCTTTTTGACCAACTTAGGAAGGTGAGGTACTTTACGAAACTGGATTTGTAATCAAGCTATTACCAAGTCCACATTGCCTAAGGTGATGAACCAAATACGACTTGTATGACGCACTATAGAGCATTCGAGTTCCTAGTCGTGCCCTTTGGTGTTACCAATGCACCTAATACATTTTGCACCCTCATGAATAAAGTACTGCATCCTTTCTTTGGCAATTTCGTGGTGGTTTACTTAGATGACATCATGGTATACAACAATACCCTTAAGGAGCATGTGAAACACCTCAAGCAAATCTTCCAAGTTCTTTGTGAAAATGAGCTCTACGTCATGAAGGAGAAGTGCTTGTTCGCTAAGCAAGAGATATACTTCTTTTATGACAAGATCAAGGATGGTAAGTTGATGATGGATCTAGTGAAGTTATAAGGTATCAAAAAATGGGAGCTTCTAACTAAAGTTTCAAAACTACGATCTTTCTTAGGGCTAGTCAACTACTATCATTGGTTCACCAAGGAATACCATGACCCTTTATCATATGGCACCTCTGGAACTCGCTGAATTAAGGAAATAACTCCAAGACTCAATCGACTTGGGCTACGTACAACCATAGAAAGGCCCTTTCGATGCCCTAGTCCTTTTTTTAAAGGAAGAAGGATGGATCACTGCACATGTACATTGATTACCAAGCCTTGAACAAGGTCATTGTCAAGAACAAATACCCAATACCTTTGATAGTTGATCTTTTCAACCAACTTAGGAAGGTGAGGTACTTTATGAAGTTGGATTTGCAATCAAACTACTACTAAGTTCGCATTGCCCAAAGTAATAAACCAAAGATGACCTATATGATGCATTACAGAGCATTTGAGTTCCTAGTCATACCCTTTGGTGTTACCAATGCACTAGTTACCTTTTGCACCGTCATGAATAAAGTACTGCATCCTTTCCTTGACAATTTCATGGTGGTTTACTTAGATGATATCGTGGTATACAACAACACCCTTAAGGAGCATATGAAGCACCTTAAGCAAGTCTTCCAAGTTCCCTATGAAAATGAGCTCTACGTCAAGAAGGAGAAGTGCTCGTTTGCTAAGTAAGAGGTAGACTTCCTTAGTGACAAAATCAAGGATGGTAGGTTAATGATGGATCTAATAAAGTTATGAGGTATCTAAAAATAAGATCCTCTAACTAAAGTTTTAGAAATGCAATCTTTTTTGGGCCTAGTCAACTATTATCATTGATTCATCAAGGAATATTCTACCATCGCAGCACCCTTAACTGACCTTTTCAAGAAAAACCACACTTGGCATTAATCGAGAGAATGCCAAACTTCCTTTGAGAGATTGAAGTAAGTAATCTCCAAGGAACCTATCATAATGCTACTGGACTATGAAAAGCCTTTCGAAGTCCACTCTGATGCATTTGACTTTGTCATCGGGGGAGTTTTGATGCACCCTATTTCCTATGAAAGTTGCAAGCTAAACAATATAAAAAGGTGGTATATTATCCAAGATAAGAAGATGACTGTTATAATCCATTGCTTACACACTTAGAGACATTATCTCCTCGAAAGTAAGTTCATGATAATGACTAATAATGTCGCCATGAGTTACTTCTAAACGCAGAAGAAGCTTAGCCCCAAGTAAGCCTATTGGTAAGATTTCCTAGTCGAGTTTGACTACACATTAGTAAGCCAAGCCAATGTTGTTATGAATACATTAAGTCGAAAAGCAGAATTAGCTATCATGTCCACTAATATGCCTAAGAGCAACTTCCATGAGCAAATTAAGAAAGGCACAACACAAGACCATTTAGTCAAAAACCTGTTGAAGCTGGCTAGTGAGGGGAAGACTCATCAATTTTGGTTGGACAACGGAGTCCAAATGACCGTTGGCCCTCGAGTCTTTGTGCCAAAATAGGGAAACTTGCAAAAGGAGATCCTCAAGGAATGTCATGATTTCCTATGGGTTGATCACCTATGTATGGCAAGAACCCTTACTTTTATTTAACAACACTACTATTAGTTGTTGATGCATGCAAATGTCAAAGCTTATGTATAAACTTGCCTAATTTGCCAGTAAGACAAGGTAAACTAGTAACACCAGGTTGGTCTACTTAAGCCACTACCTATTGTTGAAAGACCATAGGAAAGTGTCTTAATGGACTTCATCATGGCTCTACCTAAGTTTGATGTATTCAGAAGCATCATGGTCATTGTTGATCTATTTAGCAAGTATGGTACTTTCATTTCAGCCCCTGTTGACTGTAAGGTCAATGAAGTAGCCCACTTGTTCTTTAAGAGTGTGGTAAAGTTATGAGGTATACTTGAGAGCATAATTAGCAATAGAGACCCCTGCTTCACGAGTAAGTTTTGGCGTTAATTATTCAAACTGTTGGAGACTGATCTAAACTTCTCTACAAGTTTCCATTTGCAAAGCGATAAGCAAACCAAGCAAGTGAATGCCTTATTAGAGTAATATCTAAGGCACTATGTTAGTGCTCACCGACGAGATTGGGCAAAGTTACTTAATGTTGCCTAATTCTCATACAACCTCCAATGCTGCGAAATAATAAATAAGAGCCCTTTCGAGATTATCATGGGACAACAAGGGTTAACATTAAGTGCTATTGCCTCTTCCTATACAGGGAATAACCCATTTACTTACAAGTTTACGAGAAAATGGCATAAAGAGGTGGACATAATAAGGGTTTGTTTTGACAAAACGGCTAAGAGGATGAAAAGATGGGCTAACACCAAGTGATGCCCAAATGAGTACACGGAGGGAGACATAGTAATAGTGAAATTGCTGCTGAACCAATTCAAATCCTTATGTAAGGTGTATAAGGGCTTAGTATGAAAGTATGAAGGGTCATTTCCTATTATCAAACGTGTAGGGAAGGCCGCTTATCAAGTCTAACTCCCATTGAAGCTTAAGATTGATCACATTTTCCATATAACTCTTCTAAAGCCTTTTCATAGAGATGAGGAGGATTTAAGTTGAAGTGAGTCTAAACATATGCCAACTGCTATGGTTACTGAATTCGACAAAGAGTTAGAGCATATCCTTGTTGATAGAGTGATCTAGAAGAGAGGAGTTCCCTATTACACCGAATACTTGGTTAAATAGAAAGGTTTGGCAGAACAAGAGGTTAATTAGGAACAAGAGGACCAACTTTGGCAATTTGTCGATCACATTAGGTGATATAAGGTTGAGAATGCGACGAGGATGTTGTAGGATTGAGTAAGGGAAGGTGTCACGTGGACACTTCTTACCTAGCTCATTAAACATGTTGGAAGGCTAGAAACCATGCTAAATTGAGCTTTTGTGGGTTGCTAGCATTATCTAGCCCCCTTTGCTACCCAACATACAACAATGGAAGGTCCTAGAAGTGTGTAATAGTGCCTACATCCAGAAATTTCCTACAACTTCCAACAAAGAGTACTAAAAAGAATTCTAGAATAAACCTCTATAAATGCCTATTTAGAAAACTCTATGTAAATATCTAGGACAATCTATTCTAGGGCATTCTTTTAAGAGGGTGGAATAAGTATAAATAGGTCACTTTTCTCATTTGTACAATACAGTTAAACACTTAAAACTCACTCAACAAAACTCTTATTTACAAAGCTCTTTTGTGCTCCCTACGTCCCAAGCACTTCTAACTCTTTTACTTGCCTTTCAACGCTTTCTGTTCATTCTCTTAAACTCTTTAAATCTTACTTAATTCATCTTCTCTTGCAAGATTGACTAAGTGTCACGTGGATTAGCATGATCGAGGTCTAACTCCGTGACATTACACTCTAAAACTTTTCGTTAGAGTACATTTGCTCTTTCACAATTTCAACCTTTTCATTTTAAAGCCCTTGCTTTTAATTCTCTTTCTCTTCTTTTTTTCTTTTTGATTTTCATTAAACTTAATACATAATGTTTAAGGTCATTAATAAAAAAAAAAACTCTCTTACAGATAAAGATAAAAACTAACTAATGAACATTAATCACTTTCTATAGAGAGATCAATTCAAAAAATGAAAAACTCTTTTTCAAGGTATTGATCAATCACCTTATTTAGATTAGTCGATTGAGCCAAAATTTCTGTAACTTTTTTAACTTTTTATGATTTTAACTCTTTAGTCCTATTAATTGATTGTAAAAATAATCTAATTGATTAACTTAAATTCTTTATAATTTTTTGACTTTGTAACTTAAAACCTTCTTTGGCATATGGTCAACCACAAACATTAGTCCTATCAACTAACCCAAATTTTTTTGTTTGTTTTTCTACTTCTTTTCTCTTTCCTCTATCCAATCAATACCATTATTTAATCAATCCCAACTTTCTTTCAACTTGAACTTTTATAATTCTTTCCATCTTTCCATGAGATCTCATAAAATCTTATTCAATAACTTTCCAAAATAAAAGGTTTTATAAAATTTATAAAATTGTTGTAAACAAATAGCTCATTTCAAATTTCAAATTTAAAAATCTTACTAAAAATAGCATAAATCAAAGATTAGTCATCATATATAGCTCATATACAATCAATCAATCAAGTAATGATATAGAATAATAATTTCAATAAATTGACATCAATTAAGCATCAGGACACATCAAAATATAAAGGATATCACAGATGATCCTATTAAACACAACAATCTCTCTCTTTTTAATAATGACAACTATGATTAATTGATAGGGCTAAAAAGATAGACTAGATACAGTATCTCCCTTTTATTAATATGATTAAATCAATTAAACAATCATATTGATTGACCAGTAAACTCAAGTATCAAAGCAGAATAAATAAAGCATCATAAATAAATTGAGCTACATAGCATGAAGAGTTAAATAAAAGGATCAAAGTATAAAATCATAAAGTAGCAAAAATATCAAATATAGGTATAGAATTCTAAAGTAAAAAGTAAATAAGAAGCATTAAATATCCATGTTTAAAGGATTAATAAGGTCTTCAATCATCTCCTTCCTTTTTAACATCATCAAAAACTTAAAAACAGGTATTTATAGCTTCCTTTTCTTAGAACTTACATAAGAAAGGCTTACTTTTTATAGCATTCTAAGAATAGATGTTATAGTTTGCCTTGTTTCCTTTATAAAACCTTAAATTTGAAGTAATAAGAGTTGGAGGAGATGCTAATGTACACATAATGCTTAGTGTTGTAGTTTGTAGCTCTATGCTTGGCTTTGGTTCCCTTGAAAGAGTAAACGTTTTCCTTCCCATTCAACTAATCTCATCTATTTAACGGTGGTAGTATTGATGTACTTACCCTTCAAAAGATGTGAAAGGGCCTTATCAGTAATAGGAACTCTTAATTTTAGCAAAAGATGGCTCAAGTGCATACCATAAAGAAATTTTCAAATTGTCTCCTTTTAATCCTTCCTAAGCACTTTTATCATATGCTTAAGCAAGCTAAATTACTCATTTTTCAAGATGTATGGAAACACACATATATGAGCTAAATTACTCACTCTTCAAATTGATGTTGCAGGCCATAATCCTTTGCATTATCCTAGACTTAATAAGTAAGGAAGAAATTTCTCAAAGTTTCAAGAATCATTCTAATAAACATTACCACCCTATAATGGCAAATTCAAGTAGTTTTTAATCACTTTAAGAGTCATTTTTACTTCCTTACCACATA
Organism: Bruguiera gymnorhiza; assembly: GCA_020883675.1. Lineage (NCBI taxonomy): Eukaryota > Viridiplantae > Streptophyta > Magnoliopsida > Malpighiales > Rhizophoraceae > Bruguiera > Bruguiera gymnorhiza. The sequence goes on along the minus strand of JAIRCJ010001055.1, from coordinate 1,139,669 downwards.
CATAAGAAGTGATCATAGTATATGTCTATTTACCTTTATATTAGTAAAAAGGAACTTCAACATCTTAGTATACTATTCACATATAAAAGTGATAAACTCTAACCACTTCTGGAAAGTTAAACTATCTAAAAATCCATTTTTCTTAGAATTAGCAATATAATCCAAGTTAAAAGGTTTACCTGTATACATACTCCTCTTCTTATACTTGTAAAAATCATCTTTCAGTCTTAAAGGTTCTAAAAGTGAAGTCATAGTATCTTAAAGAATCAAAATTCTAAGAAAATGATGAAGGATCCATTGTGGATGTTATTTGAGGTAGAGGAAGAGGTGGTGAAGTCACGACTAGTGTTGTAAGAGATGGTGGATACATTATGGGCTTTGATGAAAATAGAGAAGTCAGTTCCTTTTTTATAGAGGTTGATTTGTATCTTTCCATAGTAACAGACACATTAAAGGGGTGAGAGGAATGACTGACTTGCTTGTTAATGGCAGTGAAGTAGGAGGCAACACTGAAGATGGATGTAATAGTGGGGCTAAAGGTGTACACTTAATGGTGACTTTCTTTATTGTTGACTCAGATGTTGAAGTTTCCTACAATGCAAATTAAAGCGAAGCAACAATAATGATGTTTTGGGTTTCAAAGGAAATTAAACTCAATTTTTGAGATACAAGCTTACCCTTTATCAATTTAGATCTAGATTTTGGTGCCATAGTTAATGGATATGAGAGATTGATGCCTTAAGAGTGTTGATCTCAAAGGATTTATGGAAATTTGAGGATTTAGGGTTTAAATTCAAAAAAGGGAAAAAAAATCTGAGAATAAAAGATTTTCATGATTCTAGAAAAATTTGAACACAAATCCATAAAAAAGATATTTAGTATTATTTAATATAATCTCTAGCATGATATTTATATGTATGGTCATTATATCTATCATATAGACAATCATGATAACCATTATAAGAATATACATGCCTATGTGATGCTCTAGGACTTCGTGTTTGTCTTATGTATATATAAGCATACTTTTGTGATACTTTTTCTATCATGTATGATATGTCAACATTCTTATGTGATGCACTTGTAAATACTCATGCCTATGTGTGTGTATATAAGCTGTCTTGCCAATTATTGATCTCAGTTACAACAAAATTTTCATAACTTTCACAAGAACATACTAGTTATTCATAACATTTAAAGACTCACACTTTAATATTTTTCACTATAACACTCTTACTCTTGGTTTTTTTATTTAATATTTCACTAACTTAATACAAAATGTCTAAGATCATTTGTAAAATAGTTTTTCAAACTTTTTTATAGAAAAAAAAATACAAATACTAAAAATTAGACATTGATCTCTTTTCATAAAGATAATTAATTCCAAAAATAAAAAACTTTTTTTGAAGGCATTAGTTTAACTCAACACTTACATTATTTGATCAATCTAAAATCTTTGTAGCTTTTGCGACTACTTGCACTTTCAACTCTTCAATCCTATTAATCAACTGTAGATATAGTTTAATCGACTAACTTAAATTCTCTGTAACTTTTTCACTTTACAGCTTAAAACCTTTTTTAATGTCCAATTGACTAGAATTAGTGGTTTGGTTGACCAATCCAAATTTTTTATTTGTTTTTCTTTTTGCTTCTCTTCTCTCCTCTTCCCTCCTCTTCACTCTATTTGGCTAATACCATTAATTGATTAGTCCCAACTTTTTATCAACTTTGAATCTTTACAATTCTTTCCATTTTTCCATGAAATCTCATAAGATCTCATTCAATACCTTTCTAGAATTAAAGGTTTTACAAAAACTACAAGATCTTTTTAAACAATTAGCTTATTTCAAATTTCAAATTCAAAGATTTTATTACAAAAAGCATGAATCAAAGATTAACAGCCATATATAGTTCACATGTAAGCAATCAATCAATGATAAAAAATAATAATTCATATATATTGTTGTCAATTAAATATGGGGAATACATTAAAATTTAAGGGATATCACAAATGATCCTAATAAACATAACAATCTCAATATAGTTTAGAGTTTTTTTTTTATTTATTTAGCCATTAATCACATTAGTTTATTTTAAGAACTTATTTTATTGATAAATACACATGTTTAGCTCTTAGTTCTTAAACAAGAGCTCTTTGTGAGAAACTACTTTATTAGTTTGATGTACTTTGTATTAAACAAGTGGTAATTGATTATCATATGTATGATTTTGTTATAATTGTTTTTTAATTATGCAAATATAAGATGCCGATTCAGGATATTACTAGTTATTTTGGATGTTATAAATCAAGCTCAAACAATAATTTTGATTTTAATGATGATATCACTAATTTATTACTTATCAAATAGTGATGGAGTATAAGATGCTATATAGGATAAAAATGTCATGCAAAACATTTATGCTTATGGTAAATCTTAAATACTTAAGGTTATGACTCAAGATTGATTTCACATCATATCTTACCAATGTGTTATTCCATTGATTAAATTCCCAAGGAAATGTTTAGAAAAAGGTATAAAGTCTCATATACATTATACTTTACCATTAATCTTTAATTTATGAACTACACATAAATGGGTAGTTCATGGAAATAGAGATAACGGTCAGTTTGAAGTTGCATCAAATACCATTAGGTGCTTAATTCATTAACAAAGGAGACATCAACTAGTTGTTGACTTATAATCTCCTTACAATCCAAAGAAGACAAAGTGCAAGGAAGTACAATAACCAAACACCCTGTCAAATACACTATGTTCCTACTTTTTAGTAAGATGATTTTAAGAGTAAAAAGTAAACTTAAGATCTTTTTAAAAAATGAAAATATAAGGGATGCTTACTTCTTTTAAACAAATTAATAAAACCCTTCCACAACTTTATCTCTTGTTGAACTCTTTAATAAACCTAAACATAGAACAAAAAAGATAAAGCTAAGCTAATCAATAAAGGCCTTAAAGAAATTACAATTAAAAACTAGCTTTTAGAAAAACCCAATAAGATTTTAATGTATTGGTTATCCTAATGCATTTTCTCAAATATCAATTGTTACATGCAAATTGTTGCCTAAATTACCATTCTAAATGAACTCATAGATCTAGAACATGGAAAATTCATAAATCATTTGAAGGAACATAAAGGGATAGCAAATATTTCATAGAATCATATATATGAATCCAAGTGATGAACATGTGCTAAAACCTTGAATAAAGCAAGAAATTATTTTGATTTGATGATTAACTAAGGACAAATACATGAATCAATAATGTCTAACTCCGAAAATTATTAAGGAGCTCAAAGAAAACATTCAAATTCATATGAAACTTCAAAAATTTGAAGGAAGGCTAAAAAGAGAAATTCATATAATTCTTAAGGACAAATATCAAATTTTAAAATGCTTTTGGAGTAGTCTTACTTTTATTTTTCTTTTTCTTTTTTGATCTAAAGAAAACAAAATTCCATTCATTCATCATAATCTTTACAAAAGATTTGTTCCAACTATAAGGGGGTGTGCCTACCTAGTCAAGTAAGCAATCACCAATGTGAATTTTTTTTATTACCTAATTTGCAATTAGATTTACAATTCTATTAATACAGATACATAGCTACCTATAATATTTTGCTAAAAACCTTTCGACATCCTTGACAAAAGTGTTTATCTCCTAAGGGCATTTGTTCTTCTTTACCATTAAAGTTTTATAAATGATTAGAGAGTTTATTTTGATCACCATCTTTAGAAGACCCATATCTTGTGGTAGCCTTGTTACCTTCATAACTGCCTAAGCCTCTGCCATCAATACATAACTTAGTTTCCTCCTACACTTTGACCTTTTAAGTCCTCGTAAATGATTACTACTCTTACTTGGTTTGTCTTCGCTTTAAATGATGTGTCACAATTAATTTATAGTCCCTTTTTATTGTGGCTGTCTCCATGACATGATCCTTAGTTCTATTAATTGTGAAGTAAGAACTATGTTTTTTATGTCGCATTTATTTATACTGCAACAATCCTTCTGGTGGTGAGTTTATCCAATCTCATTTTTTCTTATTAGTACAAAAAACCTATTTCCAAATTAGCTTATTCATACTTATTTTCTATGAATTCACATTATTTGGTGTTGTCTATAGGAAAATAAGTTCCATTTGGTCAAATTTCCTACCTAATACAAAATTTTCTACTCACTTAAATACTTACCAACCTTAAACACACATCCTTTTAGCCTAAACACTTTTGTCTAGTTCTTAGAAAACACACTCATTTGAAAAGGCCAAACAAAGAATGACTTTTAAACAAGCTTGTTCTCTGTAAATGGACCAAGAGATTGAGGAACTTAGATGTTGAATGTGTTAGCTTTTAAATGATCAAAGAACGATGTTTTTTGATAAACCTTCAAGTAAAGAGGAGGAAAATCCTTTTCACAATTAGACGAGAGAAGACAAGACTCAAGAAAGGAGGCAGCCTAGAGCTTATCCTCAAAAGAAAGACTCTATTATTAAGGTTGAGATACCAGAGTTCAAAGGTAAACTTTCTCTTAATGATTTCCTTAATTGGGTCTATATAATTGAAAAAATGTTTAACTCTCAAGAGTATTTAGAGGAGAAGAAAGTTAAAGTTATAGCCTTGAAATTGAGAAAGTATGTAAGCTTATGGTGTGAAAACCTTAAAGCTCAGTGAGTTTTTGAAGGAAAGAGGAACATCCATACTTAAGATAAGATGAAAAGGGAAATAAATAAATGTTTCTTGCTTAAAAACTACAAGCAAGATCTATTCTTAATGTTCTATTCTTTGAAACAAAATGATTTGAGTATTAAAGAGTATACTTGTGAGTTTAAACAACTCAGGATAAACTGTGATGTTTTGGAATCCCAAAAACAAACAATTGCTTGTTATTTAGGAGGATTAAAGAAAGATATTGTTGACTTGATGACTTGTAGCCTTATTTGAGCTTTGCTAATTTTTACAAGCTTGCTTATAAGATCAAGAAGTAGTATAGCACCTCCAAGAAGCCATCTTACAAGCCATTTACTGAGGGAGCTTTTTCCAACAAAGGGAGTTCATCTCTTTAAACTGAAAAGGCCACGATAAGGAAGGATAAGATAAGAGTTGCTTTAAGCCTATGGTAACTTCTAAAGAGAAAAGATGTTTCAAATGCCAAGGATATAAGTATATTTAATCTAAGTGTCCCAATTAGTGCACAATTACTCTCAAGGAAGGTGAAGAGGATGAAGTAGTTTAGGATTTGAAAGAAGGAGAAGAATATGTGGAGCAACCTAATGAAAATAAACTACATGTGATGTACCATTAAAGGGAAAGTATAATGCTCATAGAGGAGGAGAAAAGAGAGAATATCTTCCAAATAAGATGTACCATCAAAGGGAAACTATGTCACATCATTATTGATAGTGATAGTTGTACTAATGTTGCCTTAGTTATTATGATTGAAAAGTTAAAGTTGCCTATGATGTCTCACTCTCAACCTTACAAGTTATAGTGGCTAAATAAGGGTAATGATGTAAAGGTAACTAAACGAGCACTGATTTCATTTTCAATTGGAAAACATTATCAAGATGAGGTTAGGTGTGATGTTTTTTCTATGATACATGTCATTTGTTACTTGGGAGATCATGGCAATATAACCATAAAGTGATGCACAATGGATTCAAGAATACTTATTGTATTTGCTTGGGACAGAAGCATATCACTCTTGCCCTAATGTCTCTAAGCCATGATAAACATGCTCAAAATGATGAGAAAGGAGTGGTCAGCCAATTTCTTAGCAAAACAAATTTTGTCAAACATTCATAAAAAGGTAGCAAGCTTATGCACTAATTTTGCTAGAGTAAAGTGTGAGCTATTTAACTTATCCTTTGGTGATTTCATTGCTTAAAGAGTTTACTGATGTCTTCTCAGATGAGATGTCACTTGGTTTGCCTCATATGAGGGAGATTCAACTGTTGCCCAGTGCATCTTTACTAAAGAAACCAACATATAGATTCAACCCAAAGGAGACTAAGGAATTGTAACAAGTAGATGAGTTGATCTATAAAGGCTATATGCGTAAGAGCTTGAGTCTGTGTTTTATATTAACCATTTTGATGCTTAAGAAGGATGGTTTGTGGAGAATGTGCATGGACAACCATGCTATCAATAAAATCACAATAAAATATCGTTACCCCATCCCATGACTTAATGATATGTTTAATGAATTGCAAAGTGTTGTTGTCTTTTCAAAGGTAGATCTCCAAAGTGGTTATTATCATATTCAAATGAAGGAAGATGACGAGTGAAAAATGACATTTAAAACTAAATGATGCCTCTATAAATGGCTTGTTATACCATTTGGTTTATCTAATGTCCTTAGCACATTCATGACGTTGATGAACCATGTTCTAAAACCATTTGTTGGAAAATTTGTTATTGCATACTTTTATGGTATTATTGTTTACAACCAAAATGATGAAGAACATTTGTAGCATCTTTGGATGCTATTTGAAGAATTGCGTATGTAGTAACTATTTGGCAATTTAAGGAAATTTCATTTATTTACTCCAAGTGTTGTATTATTGGGATATGTTGTTTCAAGTGAAGGCATTAAAGTGGATGAAAATAAGATTGAAGCATTTTATAGGGGGTTTGCTCCCCAATCTACTCGTGACATAAGAAGTTTTCATGGTTTGGCTTTTCTAATTGTTACTTCATTAAAAATTTCAGCTTTAGTATTGCTTCACTTATAAATTACTTAAAGGGAGAAAAGTTTGTATAAACTCCTAAAGCCTAACGAAACTTTAAGGTTATTAAAATGAAGCTATGTAAATCCTAGTTTTTATGCTTCTTGATTTTCAAAAGCTTTTTAAATTGGAATGTAACACATTTGGCATTAGAATTGGAGGAGTATTGCTTCAAGAAAGTCAACTAATAGCTTATTTTAGCAAGAAACTTAACAGTTCTAAACTAAATTATTCAACTTATGATAAGGAGTTCTATATCATCATTCAAGCATTAAAAATGGAGTTTGTTCCTCATTTAGACCATAAGGCCTTAAAGTTCATCAGTGGCCAACACAAGTTAAACAAAGGCATGCTAAGTGGGCTACGTATCTTTAATCTTATTCTTTTGTAGTCAAACCCATGTCTAGATGTACAAATGTAGTAGCCATGCTCTCTCTTAAAGGCATTCTTTGTTGACCTTGATGGATTTCAAGCTAATTGGATTTAAGGTAATAAAATAACTTTAAGTTACTGATATAAACTTTTCTTCTATATTTGCAGCATGCAAGAAGGGTGTATTAAACCATTTCCTCAACGTTCCAGAATGGTTTTCTCTTTAAGGACAACAAGTTATGCATTCCTCCCGTTCCATAAGGGAGTTAATGATTCGATAAGTCCATAAAGGCGGTATTGCTGGTCACTTCGAAGTTAACAAGACATTGGTTTTGTTGCAAGAACATTTTTATTGGCCAAAAATTGTGAAAGATGTCTAAAGTATCCTTGAGCATTGTGTGAAGTGCTAAAAGGCCAAGAGCCATATTCTTCCACAAGGATTGTACACGCCAATTCCAATCCCCGATGTTCCATGGGAAGTTGTGAGCATGGATTTTGTTCTTGGTTTACCGAAAACTCGATGGCAAAAAGATGTTATCATAATGGTTATAGATCAATTCTTGAAAATGGCTCGTTTCGTGTCTCGCTACAAAACCAATGATGCTTCTCATATTGCTGACTTGTATTTTTGTGAGATTATTTGACTCTATGGAGTTCCTCGTATCGTCAATTCAGATCAAGATAGCGCATTTTGGAGCAATTTTTGGAAAATTTTGTGGAGTAAACTTGGAACAAACTTCCTTTTAGCACTTCATGCCATCCACAAACTGACCAGCGAACAGATATTGTTAATCACACCATGGCAACCATCTTGAGAACTTTGGTGTCCAAAAATAAAAAGGATTGGGATGTAAAGCTTGCTCATGCTACAATTGAGCTCCCAATCACACTACGAAGTGTTCTCCTTTTAAAGTCATTTATGGAATCAATATTCTTACTCCTGTGGATTTGCTGCCCTTGCCAACCAAGGATTTGTGCATCTCAAAGCTGATCAACAAGCTAAGGCAATGAAGGATTTCCATGAAAAGATTAAGTGTCAAATCAAGAAACAAAATGAGATTTATGAGAAGAAGGCAAACAAAAATAAGAGAGTAATTGTCTTTCAACTAAGAGACTTAATTTGGATTCATTTGAGGAAGGAAAGATTTCCATCCAAGTATAAGTTGAAGTTTAGATTCATTTAAGGTGTTGGAAAAAATCAATGACAACGCCTACATAATTGATCTACCAGGTGAATATAATGTTCCAGCAACATTTAATGTTAACAGATCTTTCTCCTTATGTGGAAAATGAAGACTACGAAGATTTGAGGACCAATCTTTTCTAGCAAGGGAAGGATGATGCATTCCGTCCATACTTTGCCCCAACATGTCCAGCCATTGTTTCTCCCTATACGCCACTTGTCATTATGCTTACATGAAATTAGTTCATCACAGGTCATGCTATTTGCCAAGTTGGAGAAAAGTATTGAAGAAATCAAGTCAAATCTTAAAATAGTGCAAATCTGGTTAAAAATATTAAACACCAAAATGATTGTTGCTAATTTGTTACATTTTCAATAATTCAAATTTCTAAGTTAAATTTAATATTCTACAATGTTCCTAAGTATTAAATAAGGTTGAGACTCCTATGTAAATTATTTGGGGACGTCACTTTGAGATAGCCAACTTTGAATGACAATTAAGAGTTTTCTTTGTTATGATCATATTGCATTCTTTTAAGATTTCTATATCACTTAGTGGATTCTAAGTGTGGTGAGCCTACTTTAAACATTTGTATCCATATTTGGTGGTAGTTTAACCTATATCCAAATTTGGTGGTAAGCTTGTCCAATCTCATTTTTCTCTCATTTGCACAAAACACCTATTTCCAACTTAACTTATTCGTACTCATTTTCTATGAATTTGCATCATCAATCATTTCCTCCCCTCACTCACAAACTTGATAATCCTCGCTTTCTGCCACTTGCCTCTTGAATAGAGTTACCTGAGTGGGTAAGGAATCCTCGGCTACGCTCCACAGGAAAAGCTTAACTTTGGGACGCACTCTGGGGCTCCAAATTCTGTTCCATGTTGTAGCATTGGCCTGCGTTAAGGTTTCAGGCTATGATTTGTGGCTAGCTCTCTGACTTCTAAATAGGTGGTAACCCAACCACACAAATATAATTCCTCATTCTCTCGTAGTGCTAAATGATCCTATCTAGCTTCGAGGCTTGGCTTAGTGGTATTTCCTCTGTGACTCTTGCCTCACCTAGGGTAAAGATGCTCCTACTTTGTTGTAGTTGTACTTTCATTCCTTCTTACATGGTAACATTAAGTCTACCACCAACAGGAAATTGGTTTGTGTAGGTTTATTGGTTTGTACTTTCAAATTTGGTGCTTTGGGGGAGTTGGGAATCATCCCAGATACTCACATCTTTGTCATTTCTTATACACCAGCTCATTCCTTTTACTAGTAGAGTCCTTCCAAAGACAGGACTTTGCCACCCCTAAGCTGTTTACATTCTTGGGGAAGGCCTACTTGGCCCCTCTTTCTCGTCCTCCATGATATTTGAGGAAAATGCAAGGAGTGGTGGGAGAAAGAAATGAATAATACCTAGAGGCTAGAGGTACTTGATGCTTCTATATTATTAGATATACCTAGATCCAGGCACAGAGGTGGGATCCTCAACCCGCCCATTTTCGGAATTGGGGTCCATCTTCTCGAATAGAAGGGCCTGGACGACGAGTTCGGTTCATTCTTTTGATTGTAGTCTCTTATTTTTTGTCAAACCGGATTTAACTGGAGCCTAAGGCATTGCAGACGATTCTAACCACATTTCACAACTGTTAAGAAAAGAAAAATGTCGATAATTCTCCAAATATCAGCCTCCATCTCAACCTTCAACCATTTTCGTTATTACAAGAAAAACGAAAAAAAAAACAAAACAGAGGTAGAACTATGGCTGATACGGGCCCATTAAAGCGTTCAATAGCGTTTCACTTAATTCAAGACCAAGTGGATTACTATTCGTGCATTTTAATGAACAACATTTAAGTACCTCAGCTTAGATGAATTTTCCTGCCTGTTCTATATTATATTATGCCAATTTATTTAATTGTATTGTATAGTGTCTTGTGAAGGACAATCTGACCTTAGCTTTTAATCATTAAGCTAAAGATTTAACCCTGAATCAAGTATCTGGCCTGTAAGTCAAGTATGTATTTACGTACTGCACTATCCTAGATTTTACAACACAGAAAGTCAGAGGCTACACGTGTTTCATTTTGTTAAAACCCAAGCCTACTTGATACAAGATCATGTACTTGGACCACTACTGTAGGTCGTGGCACGATAATATTAAAAAATCTTACTCTGGGTGGGTCTATTTGATATTCACATAACCCATTTGCCATGAAACAACATTTTCCAAAGTAAATTCTTCAAGAATGATATATACTGACTCTTCATTAGGAGGGCTAACACAATATAAGTCTTGTGAAGTGTGATGCCTTTTGTTTTTGTAGAAAAATTCCTTAAGAATGGTACACATGACTGACAGATACGCTAGATTATTTTCTTGGTGGTCAATGCAGCCATAATAAGGCAAGTTCCCATACATCAAGCTTTTGATGACTCCACATAGAGAAGACTAATTTCTCCTTGTGTTACTATTCACCACCACAGTACCAAAAAGTAAGATTGGGATGGCGCGAGATAGAATAGTATCTGGAAAAGCTCCCCATCCCCATCATAAATTTTTCCTATTTGTTGAAGATTCAGATGTGGTGAAGTTGAGCCGTCTTTTCCAATGCAATGCTCAAAGTTGTTTCTGTTCTCTTTTCAATACCTTGATTGCTAATTTACACCGATGGATCAACTATAGCAGCTCCGGGAACAACTTCTCATGATCTCTATCAATCAAACGAAGCCAGTACTGCCTAGCATCTTCGGCTACGTCCAAATTCAGGATTAGCCTTGCTGACAAACCGATAAAGTAGACAAAATTACAAAAAGAAAAAAAATGCAGCTTAAGGAGCCTATTCATCTTGAATGGTAGATCACACAAAGAGATTGCCTCAAATCTTGTCAATGGTTCCAGTGGCCCCTGGAAGTATGTTCACATGGGTGTATTTCAAGATGAGATATCTGATCAATTTCCCTCCTTTTTAAGACCATACATAACAACTTTTTCAAGATATTATGGCCTCGGAAACTGGAAATTTGCTCGCAGTTCACAAATTGTAAGCAGACGAAAATAACATATGTGTGCTGCATGGATGCAATGGAAGAAAAAGGGAACGTTTCAGATAATTGAATAGCAATGCCCTACAGGACATCCAATGAATTTTGCTGATGTGTAACAGAACATAACATAGTGATAGGCAGGCACGTAAATCAATGGTTATGTTTCTGTAATGTATAAGAAGCAACTTCAAGCAATCTGACCATGAAAAATCAGAGCGCACAAAGTAATAGCAGCCAAGCTCACTGCCACAAAATATTTCCAATCTTGCATTCTAATTTCCCAGTGGAACTAAAAACAAGCAAAAAACATGTTTCATTTGCTTCTCGTAAGAATTTGAAAATTTAAGGTAGATATTTTCCTAATAAGCAATCAATGAAGCTCAAAGCCTTACCAACAAATTCTTATCCCCTTTTTTCTTGAAAGGCAGGATTTCTTCTTTAGAATCAGAACTATAATTACATACCTATAGCTGTCAACCTGCGTTAGCATTCTTCAGAAGCAACCAACTACAATGCTAGCATGTCTTCAGTCACAAATTACTATCATTCTACTACATATTTACTGCAACACCAAACACCTATATCCGTGCAATGAACTCATTATCTCTATGAGTTTTGTCTATTCAGCACTGAAATCCAAACTTGTCAGCAAAAGGCAGTAGTCATGTTTTGGTCGATAAGCTTCTATTCTGTGAGAATAAGTTGAGATAAAAGGCCTACAAACTTCATTTCTTCTCTTTAAACAGAACATGGTGCTTCATTGTGGGGTCATATTTCTTGATCTCAAGCTTATCCTTCCTATTCTTAACTTTCCTCTTAGCACACACATATCCAGTACCCACCTCCAAGACAAGCCCGATGATCTTAAACTTATCCTTCTTTCTACAGGTAACCTTCCTTCTCCTCCTCTGCTTCTTCTCTAAGTCACCCACTCTTCTCCTACTTTTATTTGCAACCAAAACTTGATAATTAGATCTCATAATCTAGGAGGCTCGTGAACTGGGATGCCCTTTATAAAACACTGAAAGCATGATTGCAACTTGAAAACACTCCTAAAAATTACCTGTGGAGAGCCATACACATAATTATCGGTATCAACTGAAAGTTTAACAATAATGTTTGTTTCAAAGTGAAATCAGACATCCTTAGCGAAGCAGAACAAATTTAATGTTTCTGACAGCCAAAACCTAGCATTTTTATGTGCCATTTTAGGAACGAAAATTCCCCTTTTCAAGGTGCAGGATTAAAGAGTAAAATTAAGCAGATGAACAAAGAAATCATTAAAAATTTAGAAGAGCATTGATCTTCAGAAAAATAGTACCTTTCTCTTTCTAGTATTGGAGCCATATCTTCTCTCCATGCAAATAATAGACCCACCAATTGGCGTCTGAATAGTGCTCATTGACATACAACCTGAAAGATAGAAAAGCCCCAGTACTCAAAAAAAAAAACAAAACAAAAAAGAAAGAGCTTAAAATAAAAAACAAAAAAAATAGGCTACTTAAGGAAAGGCAAGAGAAGGGGAAGCAAAGAAAACCCCTTTCAAGGATTTAGATGATTAATCGCCAAAAACCCCCTAAATTCGCCAAAGCACTCAAATGCATACAAAAGGCAGCTGGTTCTTTCATTACTCTAGAAAGCAACAACCTTTTTAAGTCTTAATTGACAGACAAAATTTAAAAAAAAAAGCCACTGAAGAAAAACAAAGAGCTACAGAGAAATGGGTCACCTTATTTAGCTCCGAACTTAAAAAGGTAGAGAGAACGAGGAAATTAAAGGGGAGGTTGGTCTTTGATGTACAGATTACCTTTGGAGAAGATGCTGTGAGAGAGAATAAAGGAAAAGCAGAGAGTCCTTGAATCATAAAAATTGCTCTCACATGAGATGTAAAATATTTTTCACCTTTCACTTCCGCTTCTCTTCTCTGGATTCGTTCACCGCACTGGTGAAGAAAAAGACCAAAATCTACCCCCTCCAAGGAGAACGGGGAAGAATTATTTTATTTTATTTTATTTTATTTTATTTATGAGAGGCTGTCCATCCAATTAAAGATAGGCATTCAAATGCTAAATCGACCCTTCTCAAATTATTGGATTGAGTGCATGTAGGTCCTCCATGTATGTTATATCTCGTTTGTTTCACTTCCGTCCTCAACCTCTTCGAAATCTACTGAGTCAGTCAACCCAAATTGCTGATTTCAATCATCTCCTTCATTAACGGTCAAGATATAGACAGTGATACACTTCCAAATACTTTTGCACACCTCGAATTCCCTTATTTCTTTTTGGTGTAATGAAGAAAAATAAGGAAGATTTAAGAACAAACACTCTTCAAGTTTTGATATTTAGCCCCGGACAGATGGACTGACAGAGAGAGACAATAAATTGCACCCTTTGAAATTTAACTTTGGTGTTTTACACGTTCGCGACCAGAGAAGTGGGTTGTGCGATTACCATAGGGCAGAGTACAAGTTTGTACCTTTCAACCAAAAAGTCCCAACCCACCTCTCCAGAGATTTAGGAATGAATCAGGTTGCCACAACAGTAGAATTATTGAAAAGGAGGTCAGAATTCAAACCTTGGGTACTTCAAATTCTTACAAAATGTAGGTTTTGATCTCGATGTACCAAAAGGAAAGTTGGTTTTGTGATGCCTCATCCTCCTCCTCCTAATCCACTGTCCTTATGCCTGGTAAAGCATAGCTTGAATCAGTGTTGCAAAGAGTAAAATAATATGAACAGGATTATTCATGAGTTAACAGACCAACTGCAAAAAGGCTCATTGCAGGTCTATCTTATACTTCAGAGCCTTGTGGCTTACTTTCCGTGTCCCCCCTTCATAAGAGTTCTATGCTAGGCACGAAAGAAGAGGTCTTGTAAAAGATTTGAGGCTCTTGCCTGTCAACTAGAGAGAGCTTCCAAAGGGTATCTCACGTCTCTCTGTTAAGCAGACATGCAGGCGATACTTCACGCTCCAATCCTCTCTTCCAGTTGTTAATGAAGATGATAAAGGAATTACTGTGCCACAAGGAATGTTGGGAGAACGGCTCCGAGGAAAAGGCCGTAAGTAAGTTTGGCAAGGCTCTTCACTTGTCGAGGGCCCGAGGCTAATTGAGCGGATGGTTAGCTGTTATGATCCTGGGAGGTAGTTTATGGTCCTCGGGTAACCATGAGACTTGGAGAAATTAAACTAGTAGCATTGCCAAACCTAGGACCTTTTTGGTTAAAAAAAATCTCAATTTAGTAGAGCATTGCCGAATCTAGGACCTTTTTTGTTAAAAAAATCTCAATCTTGTTTTTGCATTATCTCCTAGTTGTAAGCTCTTTCATATCCAAACTACCATTCAAATAACCAGATTGGTATTGTCCCAAACATGAACTTTTTAGGATGCTTCTCCAAGGTTTCCCTCGAAGTTCCAAATACCTGTTTCCTTTACATATTACATATTGCCAATATAATAGCCAAGTCTAAGAATTACACTAACGGGCCAAAAAGGGAACTACAACACTAAGAAAGTCTCCACTTCCTCCGGTATCTAACCACAACATCACACGCTCGTAAGCCTAGCTGGCTGCTGCTGTAGGGGAATACCAGCCGTGATGAATCTCCACTGCCTTCTTGTTCCTAGCAAGCCGTGACTTTCTACGTGCGCCGGTGTTTCGGTGCATTGTTCCCACTTTCACTGCTTTGTCAATGACTGAGTAGGCATCTGCAATCAGCTTCTCAATGGGGAACACCTCCTCACGTTGTGCATCAGGCTTCTTTCTCAGCTCATCTAGTGCTTCCAAGACCTGAAAGCAATCTGCCAATTTTTCATTAAGCTGCAAGGAGTATTAACCAGAAATTGGAACAGCTTTAACTTTGTTCAGATGTTACCATCCAAACGCACTAATTTATCAATCTTCACCATTAGAGTACACAGAAAAATTCATCAAGTAAATTAATTGATGGGAGCTGCAGGTCATTTGCACAAACATAGATATGTATTGCTTTCCTCCAAATTCTCTGCTTAATTTCTTCAAGTGGGCAGCAGCCACATTGCGCAGGAGAGCATGTACCTGTCTGCCATCCTTATGAAACATAGATTCAGACTAAGAGACAGAAATGACCCTCTGAAATGAGAAGCTGACAAAAAACCAATTACAGTTCCCCCAGTTCACAGCATTCACTCCCTGCTCAAAACTATTTAAGCTGTCATAATCCTGGTCTATGCAGAAGAAATGTTGGTCTATAGAAACACATACACTACATTACAGACTACAATCCAATAGGTAACAATTTCACGGACCAATGTTCAGCGACCACATAAATACTTCATCCATGCTTGTGTTTAGAGTTCCAGTTCAGCCACAGCACAACCATCTGAAGAGAGCTAGGGGAAATCACACAAAGCTATAACTTATAAAGGATTATCTTCTTTGGTCTCTCTTGGGAGTTTTAAATTTAAAATATCACCTTCTCCCTCCACCCCGAACAAAAAAAAAACACCGACAGGGTGTTTATATAGGGGTGAACAAACCAATTCCCAAACAATATCCCAATACTAAATAACCCAAAGGTTTTACAATGCTAATAAGAGAGCATCTATATGCACGAGACTTTATATTGTAAGTCCGGAAAAGATTAAATATATGCAATTTTAATCTTATTTTCATAAAGATGTTTCCATGACTCGAACCTGTGACCTCTAAGTATATTTTTGACACTACCAACAATTATGCCTAATACAGATTTCCAATAAAAATACAGGAAAATCCAGGCCTAGTGTACTGCAGCCCCGAACTTCCACTTTGGGATTTAAATGCTTGACTTTTAGAGAGTTTGATTGAGCCCCTTCTACTTCTAATTGTTGGAAGCAAGTGCAACATACTGATTCCATCTAAATTTTGAATGAAAGGAAAAGTAAAAAGTTGTATTAAAATCTGTTAAAACAAATAAGAAAATAAAAAATTAAAACATTATAATATGGAAACCATCTTCAAGAGGCCAAGCAGCCACCAAATACTGCCCACCACCCTCAGCTGGCAACTGCAAGAAGCTCAACTCCTGCCCCACCCCCCCCTCAAAAAAATAATCACAATCTCGATCTCCAGCTCTAATGTGATGTGTCCCACATCAGTTCCTGAGAGGGTCTTTGGGCTGTTTATAAGGGTTGGATCAACCCTCCATTCTTGAGCTAGCTTTTGTGGTGGAGTTAGGGTTCAAACTCTTATCAGGTGGTATCAGAGCCAAACCTCAGAGGGTTGGTGGGCGCGTGTACAAAGGTTCCCTGCCACCGTGCCGATGAGGCAGCACGGGGACGTGCAGTTTAAAGGGGTCGGGAATGATGTGTCCCACATCAGTTCCTGAGAGGGTCTTTGGGCTGTTTATAAGGGTTGGATCAACCCTCCATTCTTGAGCTAGCTTTTGTGGTGGAGTTAGGGTTCAAACTTTTATCATAATGTCAAAAATACTTCCTAACCATTGTCTTAAAACAAAACGGCTTCCATTTCACCAAAAAAAAAAAAAAAAAAAGGAGAGATTGCAGCCTTACCACCAAAATCCATCTCTATTTTGTGAGCCAAAAGGAGCTGGAGAAAATACGACCTAGAGCTAACCTCAAGTTCACCTTGCCCGCGGTCACATCCCATAGCCCAAAACCAAATTGCCAATAAGCCACAATGCTAATACCGCTAAAATCAATCATCACTAATCCCAGAAAAAAAGCATTACTGTCAGCTCCACCATCTGCTTGAATCTGTTACCACTGTGGTCCATACCCTGTTCATGCTACCTAAATCCAGCCACCACCAAAACAGTCCCTCACAGCTCCCCCTCACCTCCTCCAGTGCCACCAACAGCACTCATCGTTTCTTTGAAACTAATCACCCAAAACCATTTCCTAAATCAGCCATTACAAGCATTCAACCAAACCATCCACCAGCCACATAAGCCCTAAGAGCCCACTACATTGAAAGTGGGCAAATCCCCTGTTGATTCCACTGGATCTTCTGCTATTTGCCCCTTGGTCGCTGCCTACGGTCCTTGATCTCAAGGATCAGAACCTCATCTTCGCCGGTGTTGTCAAGCTTAATCCTAGGAGCCCAAAACCTTTAAGTTCTGGTACAAAAAGAGCAGCCTTGAAGTTCTGTATCTCTTTTTTTTCTTTTTAAATATATTTTAATGTTTAATCTTTTAGTTTTTTCCTTTTAAACCTTTTATTTGGTGTCAACTGATTTCAATTTAATGCTTTGTTGTTTCTTCAGTTTGCAATTGAGAGAGAATCCACAGATTGAACCTGATCCTGACAATTAGAAGTTGGGAGGGTCTCAACCAAACTTCTTAAAGATGAAGTGTTTAAATCCAAAAGGTTCAAAGTTGAGGGTCAACAATAAATTTTGGCTGAAAATCAAAGAAGCAAATCTTTGAGTAAACAATGCATTCCAATAAACTAAATCAAAGAAAAAAAAACAAGGAAAAAAGGAAAAAAACCATGGAAAGCACCCTGATGAAGAGCTGTAAGAAAAACCCGCCATTCCACAAATAAATTTAAGAGAACTAAACAGAATCTCCTCATAATTTTAAATTTCTAACATGAGAAAAACAAGCAAATAATAAAGAATGAAAACTACCCCATTTCAGCCACACAAACAGCGAAGAGATGAGAAAACCCATCAAATGCAGAAATAATAATAATAAAAAAAAAGGTTGCAAAAAGAAATAAAATGGGCCGTTGCGCCGGGAGCGGGGGGGATGCGAGGGGGACAAACCTTCTTCATGCGGGTTCTAATTTCAGACTTGCGGGATTTATTGTAGATGCGCCTTTTATCTGCCTGGCGAGCTCTCTTGACTGCCGAATCTGCCTTTTTCTTTGGAGCCGCCTCACAAACAATTGAAATGCCGATGGGGGGTCTTCTCTGAACCATCCTCATTGACAAACTCCCTAACCATTAGACAACAATGACGACGACAAGAAGATTAACAATGAAAGAAAAGCCAATTGAAGAAAAGAGAATCCCCAAATCCAGACTATATGTTGAGAGAGATCAGACGAAACAAGCTAAGAGCTTCATTTAACTAAAAACAAGAAAAGAAAAGGCTGCGGGAAGGAAAACCCACCCAGTAATTGAGACAAGCAAAACATCATTGTAATGCGATTAGAGAGAGAGAGAGAGAGAGAGTCGTTCGGTTGAATTACCTTTGCAGAAGACACTCTGAGATAAGGTAGAGGAGAAACTCAGCGGAGCGTAAAAAGTGGTGGTGATATTTGAGGAGGGGCAAGTAGAAGCAGAAACAGCGGTGGTGGTGGTGGTGGTGGTAGTGGTATTGAGGGTGAGGCCCTTGAATTTTGCGGGAAGAGTCGCCAAGCACGAAGTTACTGCAGCAGCTGCCATCTCCCTCGCTCTGTCTGTCTGTGTGGGTGTGGGGACTGGGAGAAACAAAAGCTGAGAACGGCCGGCCCCCCGTGAAGTGGATAGGATAGGATAGGACGTCCCCCTCGGGCTTTGGATTCTGGCTTTTGCTACCGTTCGGGCGCCTTTCTATTTTATTTCCTCCCCCCCCCCCGGGCCGGGCTCCTTTCCTTTTGCCTGCTGTTATTTTTGGTTACTTCTATGATTTCCTTTAAAATTTCAATAACAAAGCATTTCTCCCGATTTATCGACTGTTACAAATCCGATCACGACTAGTTAAAAACAACCGCATAGTGACACGAGAAGACTAGCTCATTAGTGAAATTTTCTTGGAATTAAATCTTGATCCATAAGAGTTTGACTTTGATTTTGGGCGGTCTTGCAGAGGAAAACCCCTAGAGAAAAATTAAAGAAAAAAAGAAGCATGGATACAATTCTGACTCTGGTTGCTCAATCAAGTGGCAATCTAACAATTCTATCACCCCCAGTTATCATACCCAATGATTTGCACTAGAAGTATGCATAGGATGGCTAGAAGCATGATAAAGAGGATATTAAAAAAATAAAATTTAACCAAAAAAAAATGAAAAAGGCTAGAAGCAGCACATATAGAATAGTCCTTTCTAAGAGTCGAGATTACATTGAGAAAAAGAGAACAGCTTATTTAGCTAAATCCTTCTGCATGTCTCGTCGACACCCCCGAGGTCCATAGCTAAACCTCACTTAAAAATTGTTGACCAAAGTTGTTCTAACTGAAATTTACTACAGGGGTCGTTGGGGTGTTAAGGCCATGGTGGACCTCCACTACTTTTTTCCTTCGTGCAAGCCGTGCCTTTCTTCGTTCTCCGGTATTCCTATGCAAAACGCCTGCACTTACTGCTTTATTAATGGTTGAGCGGGCCTTGTCCATTAACTTGTCAATGTAAACCATTTCCTCAGCTTGCATGCTTGGTTTGTTCTTCAGCTCATCCAATGCCTCGAATACCTTCAATAGTTGGCAAATGTTAGTGCAAAAATGAATGAAAAGACCAAGAAAACACAGTTAACGCGATAAACTGAAAACACAAGTACACCCTTACTCCAACTTTGTGGCAACAAAATTCTTCTCTCTCTCTCTTTCTCTCTCTCTCTCTCTCTCTCAAAATAAAACATGACATTTGCACATAAGACCACCATCGGAGACCCAAAGTAGTATGTTCAGCATAAAAATTATCGCAATTAGGGCATATAATGATGTTAAGAGAGAAATTTATGGATAGAAACATTTAAGCAAGCTGAAAAATCAAACTGATGCAGGTTAAACCTAGTGGCTCCTGGGTGTAACATAAGCAACCAGGAGCTTAAATGGAATCACCCCTTCAAAATCTCTCTCCAATGCTAAGCAAATAAGGTAATGACCTCAGCTACTAGATAGGGTTATTAATATTTATTAGTAATTCACGTGTGCAACCATAGAGGCTTATGACTAGCTCACAATTCTCTGCTTTGGTCCTTGCAAAGACAGAATGTTATTGTGTACTAAAATCAATAAGTAATCAAAGGGACAAAAGTGGTCACTTTGAAAAACTTAGAAGCTAAATAAGCACACTTCGTGTTCTCATATGGCAGTTGCATCAAAGTCCAACAACTTTCTCTCAATCCTACTCTCTTTTGAAAACCTTTGATTGCAAATGAACAACTGAGAGTTTGAAATTTCTGTGATGACTCTTAACTTTAAGCTGCATAAGCAAAACTTAGATCCAGAGACATCATATGTGCTAGACTGCCAACTAAATGCCAATATGTGATGATTCATGCATCAAAATTCAGCGTTAAATTTCATTGTACTGATAGGTGGCCTCATAATAGCCAATTCCATTCAATTTCAAGATCATATTTACTATGCTTATATAATTATGTCTTCAGGCCATCACCACTAAATTTGTATAAAGACATTAAGATGACAGATAAATCAGATGGTGTGAATCCATAAAGGCAAAAGGAGATATCTGCAAATGGATATATAAAGGATTATAGACATAGGCAAATACTCTGCACAAAAATCATTGGCTGAATAATATTCAACCTACTGCAAATCTATTGGCATTTTAGAAGCAAAATGTTGCTACTTCACTGACAAGTGCAATCCTCATCCTACCATATGAAAGTACACTATTTTCCTCTCTCCACACTGCACAAGATAGCAAATAAGGGAGCAAACCTGCTTCCCCCATTGATGTCATCCTCTAAGCAGCAACTCTAAAGCCATGAACACCGCACCTAATAGGATCAAATCCCTCAGCTCAAAAGCTAAGCCATAGAAAACAGCAGGTGATTTCCACTTTCTTCTTTGTAGTTCATATTTCTTAGAACCTAACAATTAACTTGAGATAAGCTAGCCACTGAAAAATTGTCAAGGGAAGCTGCGTAAAAGAAGTTCCTTGGGCTCCCAGTATGGCAAATATACACCATTTTATTCTACTTGAGATATGTGAGGTAACTATGTATTATATACTCTTGATGCCCCTCAGGAAAAACAACTGCTAATAGTTGGGACTCAAAACTTGCTTCCTCAACTCCATACCTTAGGTCAACCACTTATAATTTCCAGCTTCCTCATGGTGAAAACTGGAAAGTGTTGGAAGCAGAATTCTCTGCAGTCCATCATGGCCTAATTTTCAGTTGACCTGAGTTTCTACTCCTAAGAAATTAGGGTAAAACGTTTGAAGGAAAACACCTCAGTGAAATTCTAGGACCAATATTATTTTTCTTTCTGTATGCATGTATCCCTTTTGTTATTTCATCATATGCTTTCTATTGCAACATATTTTGCAATGGTACTTAACACTAAAAATCAAAAGAACCAGCAACATGCCATGTAAGTCAATTGGCATTATCAATAAGCACCATATACGCATGATCAACTCATTAGAACACTGTTCCTTCCATTACAATCAATTTACTCCCGGCAAACTTATTGCAATACATTTGGGGCTTGGGGGGAGGGGGGGTGTGGGGACTTAAAAAGCAAACATTGGACATTCCACAATAATTGCTCTGCACCTCAAAACAAAAGCACAAAAGGATATAAAGGCACAAAAGGATATAAAGGCACAAAAGGAAACCCAATCACCCTACATCCTAATATGGGAGAAACACAATCCTCACAGAGTTTGACACTCAGCAAGCTTTTGGAAACAAGTACTATATAACAAATAATATCAAAAAAAAAAAAAAAATCATTGTTTTTGCACAACAAACACTAAATGTACAACAAATGTACCTTATTCATCCGGGCCTTAACTTTTGATTTGCGGGCTCTATTCTTAATCCGCATCTTCTCAGATCGGCGAATCCTCTTTGCCACCGAGGCAGTAGAATAGGGAACTGACCTTTGCACCATGGTCATTGGAAAAGACCCTAAAAAGGCCACAAAATGTACATCATTCAAAAATAGTGAACCAAGACTACACTTGGCTTCCAAAATTTAAATAACAAAGAAGAAGGCAACCGAAATCCCAGTTGCCCAAATAAACACTTGTGCTTAACGGAGGTGGATGCTTCCCATTCCCGTAAACACACAAAAACAAAAAAAAAATTAAACAGAAAACATAACGTTTCTGTCCGAATTTTCTAGAAAACTAAAGAGGGAACCAAACTTTCTATGGAAAATTTCTATCTTGTTGTCTGAGAATAAAGGGTTTCATGCACTTCACCAAGATTGCACGCAAAGGTAAAAGCAAAGATATAATCTAATGTACCATATATACGAGAGAGATAGGGGAAAAGGGAGGGAGAGAGAGAGAGAGAGGCGTCAAGCAATGTCCTTTCTGTTACCTTTGTAGCGGAATACATGAGAGGAGGCGGAGGAGAACCCGAGAGACCCGAAAGTGGATGCAGGGGTCGTTGCAGTGGTGAAATTTGACTGAAAGACATCTTTGAAAGACAGCCTTTGAGTCCAAAAGATGGAAGGTCCATAGGGGACTTTTGGAGCCTTTCCAGATGCCAAAACAAACGCTTCCTCAGAAAAAGAAGAAATGCTTTTGAGTGACATGTTCTTGAGCCTGGACAAGCAAGCGGATCGAATGGCACCTGCCATCTCTCTCTCTCTCTCTCTCTCTCTCTATCTCTGTGTATGGGTAGGTCTCCGCGTACGTTGTCGCCGGGGGTCCTCGTCGGCGGCGGAGGTGGCTGTGGCTTGTGATGCGTGCGGGCGAGGCGTGCAGGAATGGTAATTTTATTCATTGTTCGTAGTGGGCTTGTTTGGATGGCACAATGGCTTATTCCCACGCCCAAACAGAGGGAATTAACTTTTTCCCTGTTCCCAATCTATCTGGTTCTGTAGGCAAGTTTATGATGTTGGGTTGGGCTGGGCTGTTTCGGTTGGACAGACCAAGCCTTGTTGAGGCGAAGCTGCCCCATCTACAAATGTATAATGCTTATTTCGACACACACAAAAAAAAAAAAAAAAAAAAAAAAAGTATAATGCTTACTTCAAGCTTTGTGTGTACGGAATTTTTCAAAATAAATAAATAAACTAATTAATTATTAATTATGTGGAAGATAGAATTAAAAGTGCAACTATACGGACTAACATATTGAAAAATGTACTCAAGTCCACGCTTTATTCATAACAATTCTCAAATCATTACTAAATTAAAATATAACAAAATGTGTCCATTTTAAAGGAATACAGTTGTCGAGATATGTTTCATAACCAGCAGTACTTCTTAAATAAAAGTAGACAATTCGGGTTTTCATCAAGAGTTCTGTCGCACCAAATCATGGAATATAGATTGAGCACGTCGATACTGAGAAATGATCGAGCTCTTTAAGTTCAGACGCATGGTTGCAATTATTTTCACAATGGTCTTTTGCACGTTTAAGCTCATATCTGTTTTTTTTTTTTTTTTAAATTTTCCAATAGAAAGTCCGTAAGCTTATATCTTTTACATCATGTATATGAGTGTCTTTGTAAATAAACATCATGTATTTTAGTTATAGAAACAATCAAGTTTGTTAATTATATACGATAATCTCTAAGAACAATCTCATACATTTGAAACTCCCAATGCCCAATGCCCGTTGTTGCACTCTTGCTTGTTGCTATCTTTTCGTTGCTTTTGCTTAATTTTGACATTAGTTAAGGTATGAAGTAGTTACATATCACAACTATTTTTGTTGTTAAGTCAAGAATGAATTATAAAATATTAATTAATATCTACCATTTCTCAATTCTCAGTATTGTTTATTGCAGCATTTCATTTAACTATCAAATATAAGTTTAAATTGGTTAAACCACCCGCAACCAATTTGCGTTTGACTTGTTGGTCTGGGCGGCTTGGAGAAGTTGATGATTTAGTTGTGGATTGAAGTTTCAAAAAACTGTCATTAGCAATTTGGATGTAGAATTTTCTTTCCAACCATCTAACCCGATCCGGAAACATCCCATTGTACACCTTGTAGGTCTTTTAATTGTTTCCTAATTAACAGCTTATAGAAAGTCGTTGTTGGACTTAATTCTCTCATACTCGTTTTTACTAAACAATAGAAAATATAAAAATCAATCCATTTTTTTTATTTTTATAATTATAGTTTGATTAATATTGAAAAACTTGGAAATATTATGTGGGCAGGTAGGGGTGCATAGTTGGTTATTATAATACCCCCTCCCCCTCTTTCTTGTAAAGAGAAAGCCAAATTTACTTCACTTAGAACAAAATACACAACACTTTTCTGGAAAAGATGCACTGCACTGTTAAAAAAATGCATTGCATTTTTTCTTTAAATTAACCGCATTGTCAAAAAAAAAAAAAAACATATGCATTAAAAAAAATTAAAAAAAAAACAATTACTACATTTTTTAAAAATATATTACATTTTGAAAAATGTAATTAATAAGTTTTATGGCATTGTCTCTCTTTTGTGTGGTGTAGAATATTAGCCATATAGTATTAAATTCTAATTTTTTATTATTGTACATGAATAATACTGTATTACATTTGTATCATCAATATTGACAAGTTATTGGTCACACAAATATTTAATCTCTTTTATAAAATTTTCTCTCCATTTTTAGAATGAGAAAATCCCAATTTAAATTTTTTGTCGGTAATATTATTAATTTGTTTTTGTTTTTTTTTTTTTTTGTTTAAGCTTCAATATATATATATATATAAATTTAAACTTTTCTTGTGCAGGACAGAAAGAAAATTAGCAAGATTATGATAATTCCAAATTTGAGATTTTATTTTATTATTGTTTTTGCAATGTCTTGTATTTCAACGAGATAGGACTAAGATTAGCATAAATGTAAACTTTTTCTTGAAGATATTAAAAAAAGAAAATCAAAACGAAAATTTAGCTCCCCCTCTCCTTAGCGGAATAAAAAACTAGGTCAACTTGGATTATAATTAAATTGCATTGCATCTTCCTAAACCGTATACGTGAAGACTTACTTCCTTGTTAGCCCGTTTTCTATATAGATCATCTCTCTCTCGGTTGTTAAATTGCTTCCTTTATATTTTTCTTTATTCCCTGTGCCCTTAATTCTCTTCTATTTGTTGGTTCTGTTCTATAGCAGAATACAACAACAAACCCTAATGAATTGATCTAAACCTTTGCATTGTCGTCTCGAAACTGATTTCTATCTAAGTTAGCCGGCCCCTTGTGTGTTTTTCTGTCATTGTCCTGAGTTGTACGAAATAGAAATTATACATGGCACAAAAGCGTGCAAAACTCCTGCTTTTATTTGTGATGATAGCTTTGACTTTGCATATGGTGGCTGCAAGAGGCGGCGGTAGCGGTAGAGGCCGCACTATAGGGAGCGGGCCCGAGACCGTACGCGGCGGGGGTGCACACGGAACAAACTCATCTTCACATCGTAATGCATCCATGCATGCTGTTAATGCATGGCTTGGCCTGAGCATATGCCTTTTCAGCTGCGTTGGCCTTTTTCTTCAATTTGCTTGATGCCACGGCAGGATAATT
Organism: Bruguiera gymnorhiza; assembly: GCA_020883675.1. Taxonomy (NCBI): domain Eukaryota; kingdom Viridiplantae; phylum Streptophyta; class Magnoliopsida; order Malpighiales; family Rhizophoraceae; genus Bruguiera; species Bruguiera gymnorhiza. Next base: position 1,113,967 of record JAIRCJ010001055.1, on the reverse strand, counting down.
GAAGAGTTTGTTACTCTTGAACAATGGGGATGTATTGTATCCCCAATCGTGCCCTTGGTTTTATTATTATTATTAGTACTATTTTTTTTGGTTTCTTTTTCTTTTTCCTTTTTTTCTTTTCTGAGGGTTAGGTTCTCAGTTTCCTCTTGTTCTGTCGATGAATTTGTGCCACAATCAGAATGGCACGATTTTATGCAAGGTTCAATTGCCTGTAACTTTTTCCCTTATACTAGCCTACCTCAAGGGTAAGCTTATGCGAGGCTTCTAGGATTTGATGAATATAACAGGATATCTCAAAGTTTTGCACCAATAATTGAAAGTTAAGAAGTTTTCTATTTCCCCGGTTGTTGCGATGTGAGCATAGAACTCAGCTATGTAAACTGCCTGGAAAAAGTTCCCCTGTATGTCGTTTTGCCGTGACATACACACCAATTTAAATCAGAATCTCTCGGCTGGTTGTGCTCCCGAAACTTGCCTGTCAAATATGGACCTCCACTGACAGTTTTTCCCCAGCTGCGTCCAGGAAAACATTCGCGCGAGCATGCTGCTGACATAAGCACACTACCAGCATATGAACTAGCTGCGGTGAAGTATATGCAACCTTTGCTTATGTTCGTGTAGTCGTGAGTCACCAAGTAGAGACAAACATCCACAGAATGCTGCCTTGTGAGCATACCTGCAACTTCTAACACAATTAAAACTGCATTGCCGCACACTCCTGCCACGACCCCAATGCCCTCTATGTTGACACAAGAAGAGGCTGTGTGTGAATTACAAATCTCACCTTCGCAGCTATTCCGTTTAGAGCAGGATTGCTGCCGAGTTTAGTTGAAGGAATAGAAGTCTTGTAGATAGCCTTTCAATAGTTATATCTGGCTTCAATACCTTAAATTTTTGCCTAGGTTTAAAGATATCTAAAGAGCAGAATATTATATGACAAACCTCAGGAAAGCAAATACAACAACAGAAAACCAGGCCTGTATTTATTCTGTAAGAGGCATAATCAGGAAAGCCATATCATCAGCCAAGGTTTATACCCCCTACTGCCACTTTTAAGAACACAATAATAATAGAAGCTTCTGTGTTGATGGGTAGAGAGGGAACGAGAGAGAGAGAGAGAAATTGGAGAATGAGAATTTCCCTTTTAAAGAATAGCTGAGACTGTTTCAACACCAAAAATAAATCTCAAAGTTGGTAGAAATGCTTTAATATGCTTCTGAGCATCTCATTGTCACTACTCCCTACTAACTAAACAGCGATATTTTCCTCCCAGGCAATTCTACAAGTACTTGTTTGTATACAGAAAAGTTCGGGCAGCCATTGCTTCAAAAAGACACGGACTTCACAAGGGTTCACAGGACACTTTTTCATCCTTCTGGGATGACTACTGCCTCCTTACTGGTGTAAAACTTGCCCTGCCAGCATTTATTGCAGATTATGTTCTGTTGCTTACAATTATTTTCAGAACAAGTGCACGAAGCAGACACATATTTGCACATGAAATAATATTTAGTTTTCTCTAATTTGAAAAAGGTAGCATATAATAGAGGGAGTTAACATGAATGATTTTGCATCCTAGCCGCACTCCTATCCATGTACCCATGAAAGGATTTCTAGGAATGTCGAGTCTGAAGGTCAAAATGATCTGGGCAGGACCATAGCAATTCAATTGTGCTTCTGTCTATGCCGCAGTGAAGCTTATTCAAGCATGGCTACTGCTGCATTAAATATCATTGAGCCGGTCTTGTATCAAACAATTCATGCATAATGCGCCTCCCTTTTACAAAGACATTTAGTGGAGAGGGGACATAAAGATTGACCAGCAAACAACAAGTTCTATGGACTTAAAAGAACACGAGGCAAAAGTGATGTAGAACAAACAAGAAGAGTTAGATAACTAATACATAAATTTACTCCAAATTAAGTAAAAATGAGAATTCATCAAAAATAATTTCAATACTTAATAGATATTTTAATATTTATAATAGGTATAATTGACAAAGTTAATATTGAATTTTATTTATAAAACTAATTAAAAGAAAAAAATAATAAAATAATAAAAAAATCTTTACTCAAAAATTTCAAAATAATCTAAATAAAAAATAAAAATCTCTCATATAAAATAATTTAAATAATTATAAAAATAAAATATTTTAAATAAGAGAATATTAATTAAGTACAAACAAAATCTTCTAAAATACTTCTTTGAAAATGTCTTCCCTCATCAACTACTACATCATTTCCCTTTGATTGAAAAGAATTTGACCCATTGAGGTAGATGCCAAGTAAGTATCAAGTAAAGTAAGATCCAACAAACAAGATTCATCTTTAGGAAGCCAAGTAGCATTAGAAATAGGACACACTTTTTATTGGATAATGTAGAGTTGAAATTTGCCTTGAGAAGAAGTGACGTGCTCATAATTTAAGATAGTTTTAATGTTATTAATATGTAGAATAAAAGATGGTGTCTTAGGTACAACAATTCTTGCAAGAAGACTAAAAGATAAAGGAGGGTCAAAAGTACCTCAGTGAGGTAATAAATCCTTCACATTAAAAAAAGGACTAATATTTAAGTTAATAAGTAAATTAAGCAAATATGCAATAAGTCTAAATTTTCCACACCAAAACAATGCTTAAGTACAAAAGAGTGCTTATCATTCTTTTATTTTTCTTTTTTGAGAATTCAAATACTACAAGGCTTATTGATTAGAAAAAAAAAAAAAACTCTTGAGTTAAAAGATAATACCTCTAATAACAAAGAGACTAAACCACAATATAAAACTCTTTATCATAATTTGAATATTTTTTATTTGCCTCATTAGTTTCTTCTTGAAAAATACAATGGAATCTCCTTCCTAACTCAAGACTCCTCCTATGCCAACTCCCAACACAATACAAGCAACTTTAAACACCTTGTTAAAGTTAGGATGCCTTAAAACAATAGCTTCATTGATTTGCTTTTTAATGTCATTGAAAACTATAGTAGCTTTACTAGACCATTAAAATTCTTTCTTCTTTAAACAGTAAGTGATAGGGGTCATAATGGTGCTAAATTTGTCAATGAACTTCTTATAAAATGAGCCTAAGCCACATAAACTATGAGCATCAGTAAGAAACTTAGACTTAAGCCATTTTATAATGACTTTAACTTTTTTAGTATCGACAACTATACCTCAAATAGAAACTATGAAACCTAAGAATAACACCTTAGATTGCAAAAAGAAAGACTTCTTAAGGTTAACATAAAGTTTGACTTGCTTGAGAGTGAGGAAAACTAACTGTAAATGACCTAAGTACTTTTTTTAAGACTTATTATAAACAAGGATATTATCAAAATAAACAACCAAGAACTTACCTATAAATGCTTTTAAGACATGAGTCATGACCTTTATAAAGTTACTAGTAGCATTAGATAATCTAAAAAGTATAACTAACCACTCATACAATTCATCTTGCATCTTAAATACAGTTTTTCACTCATTCCTAAGTCTAATATGAACCTAGTCGTACCTCATAGAAGGTTTATCTTGGAATACCAACTAGAACTAACCGACATGTCCAACATATCCTCTAGTTTAGGAATAGGAAATATGTACTTGATAGTAATCTTGTTGATGACTTTATTATCAACTCACATCCTCCACAAACTATCTTTTTTAAGAGTTAACACGGTAGGAATAACACAAGGACTGAGACTATGATGCATAAAAACCTTAATAAGCAGTTCTTTTACTTGCTTATTCAACTCCTAATGTTCCTTAAGATTCATCTTATATTATGGAAGATTAAGTAGTTGTGAACTAGGAACTAAGTTAATGATATGTTATATGTCTTTTATGAGTAATAGCTCACTAAAAAGATCATCTAGCATGATATCGATGAAATCATCTAACAACCTATCAAGTGTAAGAGGAAGGTCAACTCTATCTATACTAAATGGTGAACTTACCTTTTTAGTAACAACAACTACTAAGTAATCATTTGTTTTAAACTCTTTTTCTAAAGTCTTGTGATCTAAGATGTAAAGACCCTTTTTGGCAAAAATAAGATAAGAAGATTTAGGTTTTGGCTTGGTTTCCTTAATATAAGACTTAGTGAGATTCAAAATTATGTTTTTACTTTCATAATTGAAGACGTGTATTTTTCCTACCATGATTGGTCATATTAAAGTCATAAAACCAAGGACAACTTAAGGGAATATAGGCTACATCCATGGGTAAGATATCATGGTAAATCTTATCCTTATAGTGACTTAATTGAATGAGAACTAAACATTACTTAGTGATTAGTAAGGTATTTTTGTTGACCTAAGCCACCTAAAAAGGTTGTGGGTGTGGTTTTGCCCTGAGATTCAACCTAGAAATGGTAGACCTAGCAATAATATTCATGATACTCTCTCCATTAATGAACAATTTGTAGTTGTGATCTTCTAATTAGATGTAAGTGTGAAAAATACTTGTACATTTCACATATCATTGTGCACAATAATAGACAAAATACACCTAAGAATAACACAATTTTGGTCATCTTTATCAAAATGTTCTCCATTCTCATTCTTTTCCCTAGAGTACTCTATTAGATCAACTACTTGATTTTCACTCTCTAAAAGTTCATCAAACTCTTTCTTTAAAACAAAGGCATGATAAAGGCAACGAGAGGTAATATGACCCTTTTGATGGCATCAATGATATTAAATAGAAGAGTTACTAATACGAGACTTAAAGGTGTAGCTTATAAGATGAAAGTTAGTATTGAAAGAATTCTTGTCCTTTACCCATGATCCGATAGTAGAGGTAGATGAATGAATGAATGAAGAGGTTTTATTGTATTTTTAACTTTTAAGGTCTTGTGAAAAGCCTCCTCAAAAGACTTAGGAGCAATTAAAATGACTTCCTTCTAGATATCAAATATAAGACCATTAACAAAATGACAAATAGCAACAAAAGGCTCTTCATACAACTTATACCTAAGAAAAAACTCCTTAAATTTAGACATATATGATGTAACACTAAAAGTTAGTTGTTTATGATTTAAGAGCTGATTAAAAAGTTGACTTTTATGGTAGGTGAGAATGTATTTAGCTTTCAATTTCATTTTCATTTTCATTTCCATAACTTTTTATTGAATAATGAGGGGCTACCCTAAATGCTTTGACTTACAAAGTTCATTTTGCTAATATTTCTTAGTATGACTAATCAATTTCATTTTATCAAAATGAACATGCATAAGATCAATCATGCCATACCAATCAAAATAATCTTCTAAGTTATGAAGCCAATCCATAAACACATCAACATTTAATTTACCATTATACTTAAATGTATCTAACTTGATTTTCTTAGTGATATCATTATGATCTAATTATGCATGCATGTGATATGGCCTATAAGTTCAATCACACTTAACATACATACCATCATGAAAATCATGAATAAGATGTTTACATAGACCTTGAGGGGCATAGTGAATGGTGTTGGCACCCACATCAAATTAAGTGAAGTACAGGTGCACCATGTTGATTTCTAATTAGGGAAACCTACTAGTTGGTCTTAAGGTGATGAATTTCCTAGGGTTAACTATATGTAGATCAAGTATAAAAAATTGAGCATTGGCAAACCCTTTAACATCATAAGGTGACCCATTCAGTTGCCTAACAGATTCATCCTCAAGTTGCTTGTCCAAACATTTTAATATTGAGTTTAGTTTACTAGACAATTTTGCAAAATCACTTTTGAGATTGTTCATGTCGAATTGAAGGTTAAGATATCTTCTTAATGTGTATAGTGGGATAAAGATGCGATAATTTCTTTAATGTTAACCATGTTTGTGTTTTTTTTTTTTTGGTGATTAAAAAAATTATATTGAGATAAAGCATTAATTGCAAAAGTAATAAAAATTTTAAAAAAAATAATAAGATGCAAAATGATAAAAATATAATATGATGTGAATGATGCCATAATAAATTAAAGAATAAGATAAATAAAATTAAAAAGAGAATGTCAAAATTATTAATAAATGACAATTTTATGGTAAATACGATGCATTAAAGGAATTTTGATCTAAAACAAATTTACTTAATTACTGATAAAATAATAATCTCTTTAAAAAGAGAAAATATACTTGGGAGGATACCTTCTGTTAAGAAGAGAAACTATTGTTGTTGATGAAAAGTCTTGGTAATAGTGGTGAAGACTTATGTGGTGGTGTCTATAAAGGACAAGATGATAGTAATAGGAAAAAAAAAAAGGAATTTACTAGTTTTGGTGTGATTTGGGGGCTATTTGTATGGATTTGGAATTTTTCTTTGTGGGAATTTGAATCATGATTTAAATAAGAAAAACTATGCAACTAACATGGAAATCCACCCGAAACTAAGAATAAACAAGAATCCATCCCAAAACAAACTTAATATTTAATAAATATTTCAATACTCATAATAGGTATGATTAACAAAGCGAATACTATACCTTATTTATAAAGCTGGTTAAAAGAAGAAAATGGAAATAATAATAATAATAATAAATCTCTACTAAAAAAGAGAAGTCCTAAAATAACTCGAATAATAAATAAAATCTCCCAAATAAGAAAATTATAATAAGTGTGCAAATAAAAATATTTTGAATGAGAGAATTCTAATTAGGTGTGAAATGAGATCTTATAGAATACTTCTTTTGGAAATATCTTCCCTTATCAGCTATGACATTAAAAAGTGATTTATACAAGTCAATAGCTATACAACTAGGCTTTTATCCATGCAATAATTAAGCTTAGTTAGGCATTGTTGTAGAGAACATTACAAATCATTAAGTGAAACTTCTCCCAATGAAATGTATCTCCTTGTATGCAAACTTGTAGTGGAGATAAGGTATAAAGTTTCATTAGTACATATTATTGCTATTTAAATCCACCAAGTAAATATTATAATGGCTCAAAATTAAAATGAAAAACATATAACAATAAGATCTTGAGAACTCACCAACTATTTACTATATGCTTGCCCACAAAAAGCAGCATCTATAACATGTCTTGTAATAGGAGGTAACATTGAAAAAAGTAGCATTCTTAGGATTATTGGAAGCATATGAAATAACTAAATATACTTGGTTATTAAAAGTAATAAGTGACAAGGGCTTTAAGTAAAACGAGAATAAGAATTGAAAATTCTAAATTGTATCAAGTGCCATATTTGAAAATTTGAGTGTTGAAAGAATAATGAGGGCCATCAGTCCTAAGTGCTTCTCGTATTGCTTAAAAAAGAGTAATGGATTCATTACTCACATTATAAGCATATTTTTCATTTCAATAGTAAACACACAACTTAAGTTTCACAACTATGTGCATATAGATACAAACAACATCAAGAATTTCCATACCATTTCCTTCACTGTTCATTTTTTCCTTTCATTTAACTTCAATCAATTAAGGTATAAGTTATCTTGGAAACAATATCCTATATAACAAGATTAACAAGGACCAAATCTACATAAGACTATCTCTAAACAAAATATTTTACACAAAAACATGACTTAGTAGATGATTTCAAATATTAAACATGCATCCATTTGTTTCGTATACTTACATGATACTATTTGGCCTAATGCTTCTAAAGCAAATTCACAGTTATTCAATTCTAGATTTTCCAACTGAAAAGTCTTCTACTAATGGCCAATATGATAGCTTTGAACACTAGAATTTAAAAGAAATGTTAGTGTGGCAATAAAAAATAATCTTAACATGTTTGTTTAAGTTTACATGCCTTAAAAGATGTAAATGCAACATTATGGATTAATTTAAATGGATGGACATTTTTAACAAACTTTTTGATTAAAAAAGATTACTCATGAAATGGGAATGTACACATTGAAAATTGGCATGCACTTATAACCAAGTTTTTGATGTAAAATCAATGAATCACAATAGGAAAATTTGAAGTAGCAATTTTGTCTAGATATGATGCATTTGTCTACTATAAATTTAAGAATAAGTCTTACAACATTCGCTAATGAACTTGTATATATATATATAAAGATTAGTTTGTAAGAGGAGGGTTTTGCCTTTTGGGAACTGGAATTTATGTTAAGAGGAGGGTTTTGCCTTTTGGAAACTAGAATTTATGTTTAGAGCCAAAGGCTGAAATCATGGCTTTATAATGAACTTTGAAGATCAAAATTACCAAAATAGAGCCTTTAAGTATGTTATAATTATGTGTTTTGATTTGTAAAATCAGGTTTTGCAAAATGTTTCTATCATTAAAAGAAATAGTAAGATTTAGAAACTAACTGAAAGAAATTGGTCCATTACATAGACTTAATTTAATTAAATTAAGTAAGGAGTCTTAGAAGTCTATAAATCTAGCATTGCGAAGAATAACTAATATAGAGGTATTTAGTCCTTCTTTTGTAAGCATTTTAATTTCTACTTAGACTAAACTTATGTGTATGTATTTGTATTGTCTGTCCCTATGCCTTTGTAAAGATTTTTGTGAGAGAAGATGAATAGTTTCAAAAGGTTTTGAAAGCCAAATATCTCTCTCATTAATTTTGATTGTGAAATCAATTTTAAAAAAAAATTGTATTTGAAATTTTTGTAAATTCAATTCTTTTGGATTTTAGGTATTTCGCAATCATCAACACTTTTTTGTAAAGTCCTTAATAGTGATTTCCTCAATATTGCTTATCTTCTTTGTCTTTGAACTTTCAAAAGTATAAGAGTTGATAATGGAAGTGGTTCTATAAAAGATCAAATCCATGTTAAGAAAATAAATATTTCAAAATAAAATATTTCCTACAATATAAAGAGTTGAAAACATAATGATTACCCTACCTAGGACTTATTGCTGACCTTATTTAAGGTAAAAATACAGAAATATCTTATCTGTAGCAAATATTGTCTTGTTAGGAATGGATAAATGATAAAATACTTGTTTTCTAAATGACTATAATACTAATAAAAGGCTTAATAAGATTATAAAGGTGCAAAATGCAAGATGCAAGAATTTGTAAAAGTAATAACAATAAGATAATAAAAGTTTGTAAAAGCAAAATAAACTCATAATTTTATTAGGGATCTGGAAACCCAAAATTGTAGAGATACAAGGGGGTTTGATTAGGGGTTATCGATGAATTTGTATGTTTATAGGAGAGTTTAAGAATGATGTAAAGCAAAAGATTTTTTTTTTTCCTTTAAGTTTATGTTCAACATATGAACTTCTTGAGAAGGTTTGCTAAAGATCTATTTTTCCCTTTAAAGAAGTAGCTTCATTACTTTTATAGAATTTTTTGATAGAGTTCTTGTCATGGAATAGTATATCCACTTATGATTGAACAGTTTGGTCTATCCATAGTGGAATAGTCCATCTGCTTATGGTCAAATAGTTTGCTTGTGATCAAACAATCTGCTCGTGATCAAATAGTTTGGTCTACCCGTGATGGAATAGTCCATTTACTTATTGTCGAACAACTTGCTCATATTGGAATAGTCTAGACAAAGGGTGAACTATCTTTTGCTTATGATTGAATAGTCTAGACAAAGGGTAAGCTATCTTTTATTTGTGATAATTTTTTCTTTTCTTTTTTTTTATGGTGACAAGTGGTGGGTGGGTAAGAGAATTCCAAATTAATTGTTTTTATTGTTATTATGAAGGTTAATAATTAGTTCTTCGAAATCTAATTGAGTTTGAGATGAAGTTAAATTTTTATTTTGCAATAATTGTTGGATTATTGCAAAATATTCTTGTTCAGTATTGGTTGCTACTAAAAGGGTCAAGGCATGTTACTTCTAGGCTAGGAAATGGTCCGTTAGGGTCCTATTTGTATGCAAATTTAAGCCTTAAGTCATTGTAAAATAACAAATTTGGAGACTTTATCATGAACTTAAAAATAGTCCCACCGTTTTACCTTTAATTTTTTGTTAAGGATTAGCATTATTTTGGTTCTAGTATTCAAAAAATTAAGCCAAAACCCAAGGTAAAAGGAATTTTGTGGAGAAGAAGAATAGGGGAGAATATCTCCTTTCATCTTTTAAGGGTTTATCTTATTGTTTAAACAATTCATAACTTTCTTAGACATTAAGAATTAGGATGTCTGGTGAGGATTTAAAATAGTTCTACCATTATTTAAACCAATTTAGGATTTTTTAAGGATTGGTTTTGGTGTCGAATAAAATAACCAAGAATGGTTACACTTATGGTTTTGAAGGAGAAAAGTGTTAAACCATACTTGTTGGTAATCCTAGTAGAAAAAAAGATAAGCAATGATTTACCTTGGTTTTGAAATTAATGGGAAAAATTTGGGTTGTGCAAGATCTTGTTGCCAATCCTAAAGATAGATAATTTTTTGTATATGACATGTAAAGTAGGCAAGTTTAGGTTGTTTTTTTGTCTAGGTAGAAATGTTTAAATTTGCAAAATTGGTTGCTTATAGTATTGCCATATAATAAGATTGAAGTTTGGATAAATCCTAGAGTTTGAAATACTAGCCTTAGGGGAAAATTTTTGAAATTTTCATGGGAGGATTTTTATGATAAAGCCCACTTTCCATGGTAAAAAGATTTTGAAAAAAGGGCTTTAAGAAAATACTTAGAAGTTCTCTTTGTAGTGTGTGATTATGATAAAACAATTTAAGACTTATTTAAAGATATTTAAGTTTGTAGATTCTTTTAAGATAAGGATTTTAAGGAACAACCTATCTTTTGTTTTGTAGAAATAAGTTTTTGTAAATTTTTTTGAGATAAGGATTTTAAGAAAAAGCCTATCTCTTGTTTTACATAAACAAGTTTAGGAGGTTTACTTTCCTGGGTTTAAGAAAGAGATTGTAATGCTAGAAGTAGTTATAGTGAGTTGGATAGGGATTTTACCTATTACTGTATTTGTAATTGTTTTTGTGAGAATTGAGTGGTCTCATCCTCAGTGACTAAATTGATCCAAGATTTGATGGGCTGGGCAGAAGTTATGCACTTTGTAGGTTTAAGGTTGGGTTTTTCTTCTGGGCTTTATAGTGGGACTTTTCTTTTGGCTTTGGCCTTTTGGGACATTAGGACCTATTTTGTAAGGATTCCAAAGTTAGGAAATTCGAGATGAAATTTTTATCTCCCTTAATAAATTCAATTTCAAAATTAAAAATAAAAAAGGATTACTTACTATTAGGTAAAAATCTGTTTTGAACATCATTTTGTAAAATTTCTTTTGTAGATTTCCAATCAATGTGAAGAAGGAATTATTAGTTTAATAAATCACTTTGAAATTCTGTGATGCATATGACAATGGAGAAGATCTCTTTCTTGTTTATGGAATAATTTTTTTGACAATTATTATAATAGGCAGAAGTGAACCAAATTATTTGTTCCTTGTCATTGTGAATTTGCTTCAAAATACCTTTATATCCTAATTAAGAGATATCAGTTTCAACTATTTTTGGGGCTGAGGGATTAGCAAGATGAAGACAAGGGATTTCTTAGACTTGGGCTTTTATTTGCTGGATAATAACAATATGTTCATTGGTCCAAGGAATAGGATTCTTCTTTAACCAATCATGTAAAGGTTTTATTAGACGATTAATGTTTGGTGAAAATCAAACACAATTCAAACTTCTTAAAAAGCATTGGAGTTGGGTTTTGCTAAGGATTTTATTAGGAAATTTGTTTACCAAGGCTAATGGTCTCTCAATGGAGGCTATAGTTCCTTGGGTGATGTAGTGATCAAGAAATCTAATTTTGGTTTGGAAGAGAGAAATCTTAGATTAAGAAACAACTAAACCATTATGCTATGTAAGATAGAAGAATGTCCTTAGATGTTTAAAATATTATTCATTAGAATTTGAAAATATAACAATATTATTAATATTGACAAGGCAAAAATGAGTAAGGCTAGAAAATGTTATTCAAAATTTTCTAAAATTCTAAAGGGACAGTTTTCAAACCAAACAACATTACATTTCATTTATATTGGCCAAATGGAATTATAAGTGAAATTTTAGATCAATTTAAATCTATTAAAAACTTGATTTCATATCAAACTTTGAAAAAAATAAAGGCAGGGTGTAATTTTTATAATAAATCTTTTTTGTTAAAAATAGGGTACCTAATCCATTTTAATGTTTTGTTTAGGAGTTTGTAATTGATGACCAATCTAAGTGTTCCTCATTTTATTTCCGAATTCTTATTGACATAAAATGTGGCATAAGACTAAGGTGACTTAGATTTTGTTATCAATCCTTTGAACTCTAGGTTCTGGATTTCTTTTTTAGAATATTGTTCTAATGGGAATTTATTTAGATAGTTGAACTTTTGTAGGGATTTGTTTTTCATCAAAGGTGGGTTCATATGATAGATCAATCATATGTTGTTTTTTGTTCCCAAAAGCATTTGATAAATTTGAACAAAGTTCTTTTTCAATTTGTTTTTGAAAAGCAAAAATTTTTTCTTTGATGATAGTTTCTTGCAACTGTTGTTGAGTTTTTTTTGTAAAGAAACGTTTTTTTGTAAATGTGAAAGTTGTTCTTGTTTGCTTTTTGATTAATCCTATTCTCATAAATGGAGTGAGCTTTTATGATATTAAGATTTCTAGTTTTTAGCCTTTCTACAAAAGGGAAAACAGGTTTTATTGCTTTGGTTTTAAAAGAAATGTCATCATAATTGACTGTACAATGAGTAATAAGTTTTATAAATGGGTCTTTAATATGACAATATGATGCATATTTTTAATTAAAACAAAAAAGGTTTTATTTTGAAGTGTTCGTTGATAACAAAAGCATTTGTTTTATTTTTGATAGTCATTTTTGAATTGTTGGCAGCATAAAGTTTTTCTTAGGTTTTTTTTTTTTTTGAAATTTTTGTGGTACTACTCTTTCTTTAATGTAATTTTAATTGGGACATGTATCAAATAAGACAATAATGTTAATTTTGAAATCATTTGAAAAAAAAACAAGGGTTATTTTTATTAAATGTTTTCAAGAAATTACTTGTTTAAAAACAAAAAGAAAATCTTTAGGAACTTTTTTCCAAGTTTTCAATTTTTTAAACCTTTAGATTCATATTATTTGAGTTAATTTCTTCCTATTTTAGATGTTTTGTAAGAAGAAGTTATAGGATTTTTGTATCATTTTTTTTTTGTTTTTCTTTAAGTTATTTAAGCTCTATTTTGATAGTTTTGACTTTTAATTGTAAGATTTGAATGTTTGAGCTAGGCTTTTTGAAGGGATTTCTCCTATTCAAAATAGTGATGAGGTTATATGAGTTTTTGTTAGTAAAAGGGAGGATTGAGATTTTGTCCTAGGGTTTTTTGCCAAGGGTTTTTAAGAATTGTTTTAAATATTGCTTTAATAGGTGAGGGTTAATTATATGCTTAATAACGTTGAGGAGGAATTCGTGATATTTTTCAAGCATATTAATTTGAGGATGTGGTTGCAATTTCATCTAGTTATTGGAGTTCTTTGTCATTAGAGAGTTCTAAAGAATTGGATTTAGAACTAGGGGTTTGTATGAGAAGAGTTACTATATTAATGTTAAGGATTCATATTATTCTATGAATTTTATATTGGATGAAAAAATCATAGAAATGATTTTGTATTTCATGCCCCTTTTGTAAGAAATTTTTGAAAAATCATGTTCTGTTTTTAGTGTTATGGGGTGTATAGATGTAATCGTGTAAATATCCTTTGTTAAGTTCAAAGTTCTTTTCAAGCATATTTAGTTCACTTGGAATGTTTTCAATGACGACTGAAAAAGTTGGAGAAGTTGGTGGAGAAGGTTGGGTTGTTTGATTCTCAATTTGGTTTGTATAACCTAGATAGGGTACTAATGTATTATAATCAACATTTTGTAATAACAGGGTTAAACAGATTATAAGTGAAATATCTAAGTTGTATTTTGTGAGGAAGATCTGCTTGAGTGTGGGAGCATAAGGTAGATTTATGGTGGAAGAAAGGTTAAAGATTCATCCCAAGTTAATAGAACTTAAGGTAGAGGCATTTTTCAAAAATTGGGAACTGATAGATTTGCAGTTAAAAGTTAGGATAACTTGTCCATCTTGGTATTGATTGATTTTTGTAATCTAGGTATTGGGTTTAATCTATTTTTATGGCTATGGTTTGATTGTTCCCTTTAAAATCCTTCTAGTAAAGTTATATCATTCCATTAAATAGATAATGGGATGATTGTATATATATATTCTTTGCTTGTGATCATCGCTCTTGATAAATGAACTTTGAAAGCATATAAACATCAAAATGTTTACCAACATAGAAACTAGTTAGGTCACTTGCTTGATTATAAAAAAAAGCAATTAGACAAATGGTATTCTTGACAAGAATTTTGCACCATGTTGGATCTTAACTACTAGTAATTTTCATTTTCAAAACTATAAGAAGTACCAATATAAGTCATTTGAAAAATGTAAGAATATAATTACAAATAATGCATAATTAAATTGAGCAGAAGATGTATCTTTAGTCATATTAATCGACAAAATGTAGACTTATAATCATAAAGAACAAAGAATTTTATGGTACTGACTAAACATTCTAACTTATAATTGTTTTTCAAAAGTGTACGTTGATATTTCATAGGTTTCTCTTTTATCAACTAAGCTAGGAACCTTATTAGTTATTGAACCTTATCTAACTTTAAATTCAAAATAGTTAATTTTAAGGATATAAATACATAGGCAATTATCTTTTTAATTATCAACTTATGAAATAAATATTTAATATTTATTTTTAATCATGTGGGCCACCCTGAAGATAATTTTAACATTCTCCCATTTGGTTAGCATGATTCCAAATAAGTGATAACTTTATTAGTAGCCACTACTTATACTACATATATAATCTAATTTGTAACTATAGTTTGCTTAATTAGAAATCTCTATACATGGATCATGATAGTTATGGAACACTCTCGGAAATATTTCCTTCAATGTATGACAATGTTAATGGATTTCTAATCAAGCACTTTTTAGAGGTAAAGACTTTATTAAATGGTAAAACTTTAGGCCTTAATCCATTCAGGTTCTAAATAAACTTTATGCAAATAATCTTTATGTGTATAAAATAAAACTTTACACCAAAAGGTCTCTAAAATGCTAGAACATTAGAGAACATAGTTGAAATAAAACTTAAGTAGAGCTATTAAGTCTCATATACTTAACATGATCCTTATATATGACTTAGCCGACAATCCTTTAGTCATAGGATCAATAACCATAAGCTGAGGATTGATATGCTCTATGACAATTGCTTACTCTTTAACATGATCTAATAACTAAAAACTTTATATTGGTATGCATGTTTTAGCTTCCACTTTTATTATTCTTTGAAAAGAACATCATAACTATATTATCACAATAAATATTTAGTGATCTAAAAATAAAATCCATAATTTGTAGTATTGTGATAAAATTCCTTAACCATAAAGCTTGTGTTGTAGTCTAATGGCATACAATGAATTCCACTTCTATAATAGAAGAAACAATAATAGTTTGCTTAATACTTTTTTAAGATATAACATCTTTAGCAAGTATAAAAATGTATTTAGTAGTAGACTTTTTACTATTTATACAATTTGAGAGATCAACATCTAAATACCCAATTACCTCCAAATGGTCAATGTGTCTATATGTAAATTTATATTTCCTGATTATTTATAGATATCTTATAACCTTTTTAACAACTTTCCAATGTTCTTACCCAAAATTACATTGGTACCTCTTTAACATTTCTATTGCAAATGCAATGTAAGGTATAGTATTGACCTGTGCATACATAAGGCTACCAATTGCTAATACATATAACATGTGTTTTATTTCATCCCATTTTAAGTCATTCTAAGGACATTGCGTATGACTAAGTTTGTCCACTTTGACTATAGGTACTATAGTGAAAGACCAACTTTCCATCCTGAATTTCTCTTAAACCTTTTCAATGTAGGGCTTTTGAGATAGTCCTAACATTTGTTGGGATCTATCTTTGTAAATTTTTATGCCAATGATATAAAAAGCTTCACCCATATCATTTATTTTAAATTTCTAAGAGAAATTCCTTTGTTTAACATAACAATCCAAAATCATTGCATGTAAATAAAATATCATCCATATATAGAACAAAAATAATATATTTGCTCCCACTAACTTTAAGGATATACACAAATCCACAATATTTTCTGTAAAGTCATATAAGACTATAATATTGTAAAATTTTATATACTACTGTTAAGAGGTTTGTTTAAACCCATATATGAATTTCTTAAGTTTGCATACCAAGTGATTCTATCAGTAGTGAAACCTTAAGGTTGACTTCTGTATACTCTTTCTTAAGATCTCCATTCAAGAAAGCAGTCTTCATATCCATTTGATGCAATTTTAAATTAAAATGGGTTACTAAAGCCATGATAACTCTAAATGAATAATTCTCAGAAACTAGAAAGAAGGTTTCATGGTAATCAATGCCTTCCTTCTGAGTGAAACCTTTAACCACAAGTCTACCCTTGTATTTCTTAATATTACCAAAAATTCCTTTTGTTTTTATAAACCCATTTGCAACCATTAGCTCCTTTTGGTAATTCAATAAGGTCCCAAACTTGATTATTAGTGATAGATTTCATCTCTTCCTTCATGGCATTATATCACAATTCAAACGTTTTACTTTATATGGCTTGTGAAAATGTGCAAGGATTATCTTTATAATGAACATCAATTTCTCATAGGTATATAAGATAGTAATTAGAAATTGTAGATCTCTTTAGTCTTAAGGATCCCTTAAGCCCTTCATTTCGTGAATTTTCATTATGTGGTTTAATTACTGTTGGTTTTACATTTGCTTATAATGCATTGGCCATTTGATCTTGAATTTGTTGTTTCTTAACATTATCATACGAATTTTCTTAAACAAGTAAGCCTAATAAGTTTATAGGAACTTTAATAAAATCTTTACTTTCTTTAAATGGCACATTTCAAGGAAATTCACTCCCCTTAAACTCAAAATCATTAGGAAATTTTACTTTCTTGACTTAATAATTCTAGGTGTCTTTGACAAATAATAAAATCAAATTCCCTTTGAATTCATTATATAGCCTATGAAAAATTCATTGTTGTCCTTAAATTTATTTTTTTTAACTAAAGATTGTAGATCCTCACTTTAATAGGAGAATCCCATTCATGTATCTATCATAAACTTGGTTTCCACCCATTTCATAACTCAAATGGTGCTTTAGGAACAACCTTTGATAAAACCCTTTTTAAGATGTACATCGTAGTTTTCAAGATTTCACTTCATAAACTTAATAAGAGATTAGAATTACTAATCATGCTTCTCACTATATCCATAAAGGTATGGTTTCTTCTTTCAATTATACCATTTAGTTTATGTGTACTTAGAGTGGTATATTGTGTAATAATAGCCTCCTCTTTAATGAACTTGGCAAATGGACCTTTCAATTGTCCCATTTCTATGTATCTCCCATAATACTCTCTACTCCTATCAGCTTTTACAATTTTGATCTTATTGTCCTTTATTTCTCTACTTTAACCTTATATGTTTTAAAAGTATCAAATGCTTTAACTTTATCAAATAATAAGTAGAAATATATAAATCTTATATGGTCATTAATGAATAAGATAAAATATCTTTGACCATTAAGACAAAGAGTGAAAAATGGTTGATAGATGTCTATATGCATAATTTAAAAAATTTTACACTTCTCTTGGCACCTTTAGTGTTTTTGTTGGTTTGCTTACCCTTTGTGCAATTCACACAAGTACACAAATCTATAAGTCAAGAGTTAATTTACAAGTCTTTTTATTCTCTCTCGAAAGATATGTCCTAATCTTTTATATCATAATTGAGAAGATTGTTCATTAATAATACATCTTTTTGTACCAATGTTGTCATGCAATGCGGTATTGCATTCTTAAGTAAGGTTTAAATCAAATTTACATAAACCATCAGCCATATATCCAAAACCAACAATAGTTTTATATTTCAAAATATTGAAATTGTTCTAAAAAATAAATCGATAACCAATACAAGTTAATTTAGAAATAAAAGCTAAATCCTAGAGAATGGTGAAATATAAAAGTGTTTTGAAAGTTTAAAGCAAATCCATATTTTAAAACTAAACAATAAGTCTTTACAGCCTCAACATTTAATTTCTTCAATATGTGTCTTCCTCATTTTATTTTTAGCTCCCTTAGCTCCAAAAAGCCCTACATAATAATGAAAGTATGGATTGTAGTATTAGAATCAATCCATCATGTATTATTTGGAGTGTCAACAAAAAGAAATTGATGACACACTAGAAATATAAGAGTACTTTTCTTTTCTAACTATGCCTTATTCTTGAGGCAAGTCTTTTTCAAATATCCACGTTTCTTGCAAAAGAAGCATGCACTTCTATTGTCAGTTTTCTTTATTGGCACATTTACATTTTTCTTTCAATATGGAGCACCTTTACCTTATTTGCTTTTTGCCTTCTTTTTAGTCATAAGATGGGTACTTTCCAAAATCATTCTTTTTTTCTTTTGAGCATACATGGTTAGAAGCTCATTGATTGACCATTTTTCCTTATTTGTGTTATATGATACCTTGTAAGGTGTTTATGCATGAGGAAAATAATTCATGATAAGTGTATCAAATAAGTCTCAAATATGTCAACTTATAAGGACTTAAGTTGAATAGAAATGTCTTTTATTTCCATAATATATTTGTATACACCCTTAGAACTATCAAAGTTCTTAATGGTGGCAGTTTATACCTTATCACATTTCACAAATTGTTTTTCAATGACTTTCATGAAATCCTTGACTTTATCTTTATTAAGAATAGAGACCCTTTGATGTGAGACTTAATGATCATCAAGTTTAAGCGATTGGATTACTTCCATGTATTATAAATAGCTCTTTCACTTGTCATATTTAATTCCATGGGATTAGTTGGTTGATCCATATAAAGGTCAAATCCATATCCATACATCCTAAAGTTAGAAAGACTTTTTTTTTTTCATTTTACAAAATTGTTTTTAGACAATATTGAAATATAAATAAGATTATTATAATAAACAATGAGAATAATTGTATTAATAAAGATATATATATATATATATATATATATATATATAAAATCTATGAGAATAATAAACCATTATAAAATATAAATTCAAATCTTTATGTGAGTAAAGGTTGATATATGCACTGAATTTATAAATATTTCATAATAAGACTAATGAATCAAATATTTAAATACAAAAGTTTCATATCTTTGGGTATAGAGAAATATAATTTTGATGTTTAATTTAACATCTTATCTCAATTAATTCATCAAAATAAATATTTTCCTATGAGTTAAGTAATTTATTTCAAAACATTAATTGTAATTTTTATACATCATACATAATCTAATGGCTATATATTTATGTGTTTTCTTTGTAAATTACAAATATCACAATAATTTATGAGATTATGGCTACACTTAAATCATTGTGATTTTTTTTATAATTAAATTCATAAGATCAATTTACAAAATTATTTCACATCATTACTTAACCACATAAATGACAGAAACAAAATATACATAATAGAAATCTAAAAAAGATTCCATGACCCAAAATTAAAAAGATATGCATGTATGGTTCACAATATATTACGGCGTCCATACTCAATTCCAAAGAGTATTACAAATAATATCACTGCATGAATATCATGTACCTGATTTATATCCACTGGTCATGCATCGGTGTTTTAATATATTTTAATTAGACTTAAAGCCATGAAGCACAAACAATGCCTTTGCTGTGATGGTTTAAAGCTTGTGAATATGTAGGCCTCTTGAAATGTGCAATAGATTTCTTACGTCCATTTAATATCTAACTTGTATTATTGGGTCTTTTAGAATGTGTAATAAATCTTTTAAATCCATTAAAGGTCTAGTTTGTATTATTGAGTTTTCTAAAATGTGCAATGGATTTCTTGTATCGATTAAAATCTTCTATCATTCATTTCTACAATTCTCATCAGTAATTAATACAACTAAAGATTAAATTTTGTTATCAAGTGTAAGAATATCATTATTATTGAGCCTTAATTAAAATGAACAGAATACATATTTCTAGTCATATTAATCAACAAAGAATAAAGCTACAATCACAAAAAACAAAGAATTTTGTTATATTAACTAAACCTTTTAACTCATAACTTGATACTTATAGAAAACGTATGTTAAAAACGTTGTCAATGTGTTGATCCTTATCCAACTTTCTTTTAACTACAACTAATTTAAATTCAAACTAATTAACTTTAAAAATATAAATAAGTGAGCCATCTTTTTAATTATCACTTTACAAAATAAATATTTATATTTATCTCTAATATACCTTAACAATAATTTCAACAAAAAAGAGAAGAAAATTTCCTCTCCAGTAATTAGCACTGCATATGTTTTACCTTGATTACTTTAATAAATAAGCTTGTATAACTGAAGTTCCATGTTTAGCTAACAGTCCAGCCGAAAATCACTTTTTATCGACTTGAATATGAACAACATAATAAATTTTATAATATTGACAAAAAATTTGAAATTATAAATGTTTATTTTTATATATAAAATTAGAATGAGCAAAACAATGTTTACTCTAATGAAATTAATGAATTTAAAGTAAATATTAAATTTTAGCATATAACACATAATTTGAAACGAACCAACACAATTTATTCACGTAACGCGCCAAAAGAGTCTAGTGGGCTTTATAAAAGAATTGTTTACAATCTTAAATAAAATGAATTAGTCTTTGTTCAGTTTTAACTTAGTTCATTTGTTAAATAAGTTTTAAAATTGGCTTTGGATATCAGTCATTTATGTAAATAAACCAACTCAAGTGAGCTTTTATCGAGCTGAGTTATTCAACTTTTAACATGGATATCAGCTTGTTTGCAGTTTTACTGTTACAAACGGGTTATGTCATGTAAGGGTTATGTCATGTAAAGGTTTACTCCATTCCATTTTAAATTGCTGAGCCTTTACTATAATCTAATAGGGGTCCTCCATAAACGACCACCAATAAAATAACGTCTAAGATTCTTCTTTTTATTAGTCCGTTGACACTGCACAACGAATCAACCGAAGAGATGCATTCAGGCTCTACTAGGAGATGAAAGTCGGAGGTTCAGAACTTTTGCTAATTGTTTCTGTACTTTGTTTTTTTTTTTTCACTGTTGCTGGATCTCCCTCGTGATTATCGGCCCTCCATAGTCCACATAGAGATTTGATCCAATTTCTCTACTCTCTAATGAAATTTCCCACCCAAGGATCTTCACTGACTAAACTTACCCCAAGTATTAATCCAATGGGTCAAGTTTTAAGAATAATGTCAACAGTACTAATGCCATA
This sequence comes from Bruguiera gymnorhiza, assembly GCA_020883675.1. Taxonomy (NCBI): domain Eukaryota; kingdom Viridiplantae; phylum Streptophyta; class Magnoliopsida; order Malpighiales; family Rhizophoraceae; genus Bruguiera; species Bruguiera gymnorhiza. The sequence continues at coordinate 1,092,599 of JAIRCJ010001055.1, read as the reverse complement.
TGTTCGGTGAAATTCGATGAAAACACAACAGAATTTGATGCTTTAAAATTTTTTTAAAGATTTTTTTAATTTCGTTAATACCTCCTTATTGCACAAGCTTTTATGCAAGTGAAGAATAAATTTATATTTTTATCACTTTATAAAAGTATTTTCGCCTTTTCTCTTAGCTATCCAGTTTTATGCAGATTTTAGATATTTGTTACGTGTTTAATACAAAATACTAATATAAGTTCAATTGAATGCATGCCAACACGAACTCTAATTGAAAACTATCAAGTCAGTTCGAGTAGAGTGTTTTGTTGTCTTTTGGAACAATCTCAGTCCTGCCTCCCCAGAAGCTTGAGTTGCTAGAACTTAAATAACAATGAGTTACAATTGTTGATTGTGTGACGAAAGAATGAACACAAACTAAAAAAGTAATTGATGACAGCTTTTATCAAACGGGTTGATGTTCTTAAAGATTATGAATATAATTGGAAGGGCAATCATGCCTCCATAAATTCATCCACAAGGTTGATCCCATATCCAAAGTACATATGTACAAGGTGTTGATTGAGGGATCCTAATTTTAGTTAGGTCTGCACAAAAATCTTGTTCATGTAATTGTTTATGTAGTTGCCCACTGGAATGTCTATAAGGCTGTACCCATCCTTCAGTTGGCATCCTGAGAAGTAACAGATAAATGTGATTGAGTTTAACAAAACATTGATAAAAGACAATATATATGTAACGCAAGAATGTTTAAGAAGGAAAAGCTATGCTCACTCGAAATATTATTCCAAGTTTGTTTTTTTTTAATCCTTTGCCTCGCTGCCTCAGCTCACTATCAAATAGCAAGAATGATATATTAGAAAGAACAAAAGCCTAGTTGCTCTTAAGCTAGCAACAAACATGATAACCAATGTTCTTTATGTAAGAGATATATAAGATTTCAATTAATTTCATATTCGGTACACTAAAACTCATCAGTTGCACAAAAACAACCGTTATAAAACTCATGAGACACACAAAGTACAGATTATAAATATGAAAAACAATTAGTATTTCCTTTAACATTATAGTTAGACAAACTTTCATAATAACCTTTATTGCATTTGGTTTTTCCCTCAACAACAATGAGAGGCATCGAAGAGACAAACCTTCATAGTGATCTTTTATTCTAATAAAAGAATTTTTATTTTTGGTGGAAGAAGTAACCTAACAAAGCAGAAAAAAAAAAGGAAAAAAAAGTGAGAAATATACCATATGGCACACACAAATCATATAAATAAATATATTATTAGTTTTAAACTCATGTAAGTCTATCGTATTTATTGAAAAATATATTTTTATTTATATTTTATTTAAGTGAAAAATAAAAATAGACATAAATTATGAGTTTTTTCTTTTTAAAATAAAAAAATAAATTTAAGAGTATTTTCTTTTTAAGAAAACAAAAGGGGAGAAACAAAAAAAAGATATAAATTTTGAATATTTATTTTTTTTAAAAAAGGCAAATTTGGAAAAACAAATTTCTCTCTAAAAAAATAAAAAGAAGAATTTATATTTTTTTTAGAAATTATTTTCATTATTTTCTTTTAGTTTTCTTATTTAGAAGTATTTAAAAACAAAAAAGACATCAATTATGAGTATCTTTTTAAGAAAAAAAGTTAAATTTGGAAAAAAATTTTACTATGCAAAAACAAAAAGATGAATTTATGATTATTTTTTCTATTTTGAAATTTTTTTCTTTTATTTTTCTTAATTATGAGAATTTGCATTTTTGAATTTAGATATATGTGAAAATTTGATAATGAGTTATATTAATTATAATACATATTAAATTATAATTGAATAAATTAAATGTATTATTAAAATTTAATTTTATTAACATATTAAGAAAAAAATACAAATAAATAATTAATTTAATATCAAATGCTACAAATCATAGGAGTCTACTAAGAAAAGTTTTTGTGCAAATAATGTCATATAAACATTTTATCGATTTTCTCTCAATTTCGATAAGATCTTAAGAAAAGAAACTATATGTCCTCAATAATACTATTTCATATCCTCCAATTAAGGATGTTGATGAGGAAATAGTGGAGGCATATAATCAACTTAAAGATGATGACCTGACTACATGTGTAATGTTAGCTAGTATGTATACTTAGTTATAAAGGTAGCATAAGAACATGGATACATACATCATCATTATGCATCTCAAGGAGTTATTTAATGCATAATCTAGGACTAAAAGGTATGAGACCTTTAAAGAATTGTTCCACTACAAGATGACAGAAGGATCTTTAATAAATGTTTATGTACTAAAGATTATTGGCTACATAGAGAAATTAGGCTAATTATTATTATTATTTTTTGTCATGGATTGCTATCTAAGGATAGATCTTATCTTGCACTCACTGCCATCAAGCTATTTACAATTCATAATCAACTTTCGTATGAATCATTTGGAAGTTAAACTACTAAAACTATTGAACATGCTTAAAAATACTAAGGGTTCCTTTAGGCAAGAAAAGGCTTAAGTTCTTCTTGTTGATTCTTCAAAGAGTAAGAAAGTTAGGCCTAAGAAGAAGATTAAAAAAAGAAGGATCTAGTAAAGAGGGCAATAGCCTAGAGGTAGTGTTAAGAAGGGCAATAGTAAAGGCACATGGCATCATTGTGGTAAGGAAGGCCATTTGGAGAGGATCTACGTGGAGTTCCTTGCAAGCTTAAAGGATAAGAAGCTTAAGGAAGCTTCAAGTTTAGGTATGTTTATGATTGAGATAAATCTATCTTTTTCTAACCATTCATCTTTTGTATTGGATGCTAGATGTAATTCTCACATTTGTAGACTTATGGAAGAATTGAGGAGTAATAGGTCATTGCAAAAAGGTGAGGTGTATTTACAAATTGCAAATAGAGTAAGAGTTATTATATTAACTATTGGAACTTGTTATTTGCATTTGCATTTAGGCCTAGTATTAGAACTTAATAATTGTTATTATGTTTTAATACTTTCTAAAAATATCATTTCCGTTTCTTATTTAGTATTAAATGGATTCAATTTTAATTTTAAGGACCAAGGTTGTTCCTTTATAATAATGATGTTTATTATGGTCTTAAATCTTACATAAATGTTTTGTTTATGGTTGATCTAGGTAGGCTTGTTCTAAATGGATAATCAAAGTGCATCTTTTGTATAACATTGTTGATTGGGTCATATCAGTCACTAAGTTACATAAAGATAGTTACTTGGATACATTTGATTATGAATCATATGGAACATATGAATCTTGCTTATTGGGTAAGATGATCAAGTCTTCTTTTAATGAAAAGGAGAATGTGTTAATGAATTGTTAGGACTAATACATTTAGATGTATGTAGTCTAATGACTATGCATACAAGAAATGGTTTCTCTTATTTCATTTCATTTACTAATGATCATTCCAAATATGGTCATGTGTATTTAATGAAATACAAATCTAAATCATTTGAAAAGTTCAAAGAGTTCAAAAATGACATAGAGAAACAAACTAATAAAAGTATTAAAGCACTTTAATCAAATCAAGGCAAGGAATACTTAGTCTATGAGTTTCTTGATTATTAAAAAAAGAATGGGATTCTCTTATAATGGACTCCTTTTGGAGTTCCATAACATAATGGTGTTTTAAAAAGGAAAAAACAATTCTATTAGATTTCTTTTTTTTTTCATGATAAGTCATGTTAATGTCTCTCTTTCTTTTTGGAGTTATGCCCTTACAATTACCATTTACCTTTTAAATAGAGTTCCTTTCGAATCTATTCACAAAACTCTATATAAGATATGGATTGGTAAGTGACCAAGCATGTCATACTTAAAGATTTAGGGATACAATGCTTATGTGACGCATGCAATATCCAAAAAGTTGGAATCTAATTTAGATAAATGTAAATTTGTGGGATATCCAAAGGACCTTATTAGATACTAGTTTTAACACTTAATTGATGAAAAAGTATTTGTTTTAAAGCATGCTACACCTCTAGAGAGAGAATTTGTTCTCTAAAGGAGCAGTAGGAATAAAGTAAAACATAAAAAGGTTTAATATCCACACATCTAATTGGAACTTGAGTCAAATAATGATACAATAGTTGCATAGACCAATGCTTAAATGACATAAGAACTTTGCAAATCTAGTAGGATAAATCAACGTCTTAAATGGTACCAATTTCTTGTTGAGAAAGAGAGTGAAGTAATGCTTATAGAGGATCAACCCACTAGTTATGATGAAGCAATATTTGATATTAACTCATCTAAATGATTGGTAATAATAAGTCTAAAATAGATTCTATGTGTATTAACCAAGTTTGGACTTTGGTTGATCCATTCAAAGGGAGTAAACCTATAGGGTGTAAATGAGTCTTTAAACAAAAGATTGACATGGATGGAAATATACAGACTTATAAAGCAAAACTAGTTGTTAAAGAATATGAACAAAGGTAAGTAGTTGACTTTGATGAAGTCTTTTTACTTTTAGTCATGCTTAAATCCATTTAAATACTTCTAACCATTGCAGTAAACCATAACTATGAGAATTGATAGATAAATGTCAAATAGCTTACTTAATAGAAATTTGCTTGAAGGTGTGTACTTGACACAACTTAAGGGTTTTATAGCCAAGGAAAATGCCAATAAGATATGCAAGTTGAAAAGGTCCATTTATGGACTAAAGCAAGCTTTAAGGAGTAAGAACATTGGTTTTGATTAAACAATCAAGGAGTTTGATTTCATTTAAAACATTGATAAACCTTATGTTTACAAGAAGGTTAATGGAAGTGTAGTTGTTTTCCTAGTTTTATATCTAGATGACATAATACTATTAGGAAATGACATTGATACTCTAGTTTGTCATGGTTTGGTTATCTAAGAACTTCTCCATGAAATATATGGGAAAAGCAACTTATATTTTGGGAACAAAGATTTATAAAGATAGATTTAGGAGGTTGCTTGGTTTTTCCCAATCAACATACATAGATAAAGCACTAAAAAGGTTTTGCATTAAGAGATCCAAGAAAGGATTCTTGCTTATGTCATATAGTGTGTATGTCTTCAATGGCATGTGTCTTGAGACATAAGAAGAGAGAGATAGGATGGATAAGTCCCTTATAGATCAGCAATAGTATCCATCATGTACACGATGCTATGTACGAGACTATAATTCTTTTATGCCTTAAGCATAATAAGTAGATATCAAGTTAATTTGGGTAAGTGTCACTAGATTACAATCAAGAACATCATTAGGTATTTAAGAACTAAAGATGTCTTTCTGGTTTTTAGAAGACGTGAATTTAGGGTCCAAGAATATTCAAATGCGAACTTTTAATTTAATAAGGATGATAGCAAGTTACAGTTTGGATACATCTTTACTCTTAATAGCAATGTAGACAATTAGAAGAGTTTTAAACAAGAGATAATCTTAGATTCTATAACCAAATCTACGTACATTATTGCTTCCAAGGTAATGAAGGAAGTAATTTAGATCAAGAAATTCATCATTGAACTTGGTCTAGTTCTTAGTATTGTTGAGCTAGTAATGTTATACTATGACAACAATAGAGCCATTCCATAAGCAAAAGAACTAAGGTCTTATCAATGATCCAAACATGTACTTAAATGATTCCATCTCAATAAAGAGATTGTTGAGAGAAAGATATAAAATTATAGTGAGTGCCCACTGAAAAGAATTTGACAAATCCTTCCTAAGCCATTATTCTAGCAAAAGCATGATCACCACATTAGATGTTATGGTATTAGATATACAAGCAATTAGTTATAATGCAAGAAGGAGATTATTAATGTATGCCCTAGTGGCTAATGAGTTGGTTGTTATTTCAATACATATTAGATATTCCATGCACGCAATTTTATTTATAAATACATTTTTTATCTTTATTATTGTTTATATGAATGATTTAATTATCAATAAACTCTAAAGAAAAAGTTTATGGAAAAAATATACTTTGTGAAGATAATTATGATTGGATAATAATTATGAAATATTTATTACATCAAGCATTATTCTTAAATATTCCTAGTCTATGCTTTATTAAGATTGAATATCAATAGAGTTGTGAGACTATCCTAAGTTATGTTCCTTTTTTTATGAAGAAAGCAATTGATTTCATAGGTTGAAGTATTGAGACACTTGAATAAACATGTGGGTGCTTGTTAGATGAACAATTTCACTTAATTGACCCACCATTAGAGTTTCCAAATAGAATATTACTTGTGTGTATGTGGAATTGCTTATTTGATAATCGTGCAAATGATCCTTAAACTTAAAATCATCAAGGTATCTCATATAGGAATTATTATGCTTTTATCTAGCCTTTGGGTTATCCTAATCAAGGATAGTATGAATTATATAGAGATAGTTGAGTGATCAATAAAAGAGTCATCATCTTGAAGTATTCACACGAGAATGTTCTATTATTCTCAATAGATATTGATTCAAGAAATTCCTTGGCTAAGGTAGAATAAATATTCATATGGAGTTGTGATCTCATTCACAGAATTAATGATCTTTATCTGAGAATTTTCTGAGAATGAACATAATTAAATAAAATAGAGTATACATTAATGTTATACTTTATTTATAATTAGAATATTAATATGATGAGATAATTGGATTACATTGAAAGACTGCACATTAAAGGGATATGTCAATCCACCTTTTGATAGTTTTAACATTTGGGTGGTCATTACATGCGATTAGATCTCAAATATGATATATAAATATAAATTGATTTATTGGTAAATTAATGTTAAATTAATTTATATAATCCTTTGTGATTATAATTCATTTTCATTGTCAACATGTTATGATCCAAATGGGTCATAAATGCCAATTATAAAAATATAAAATAGAAATCAAGTTGGACTTAGTGAAAAGGTTTAAGAAATATGTAGATTTAAATATGAGATATTTGAAAATAAATAAATTAAAGTGTAATTTATAAGAAATTGATACAAGTATCCAAATTAAGATTCAGTAATTAGAATCTCTATAAATAATCCTTCAACTGGTTGACCAAAAAACACTAAGTTTAGCACATTGGTATTAGCCTTCAACATCTATTTATAAAAGAGTTTAGAAAGCTATTTCAATTGTTTGTGTGGATTACCATTAGAACTTAAACATTAAAACGGTAGTGATTTGTGACAACCCATCAAAGAGATTAAAATAAGAAGAATTAAGAATACCTTGGTAGTGATTTTATATTTTAGGCTAGTTTTTGTAATCATATTTAAAAAGCAATCAATTCACTCTTAAAAATTAATTTAAAAGTTCTTACTTTTTACTATGTATTTATTTGATAAATATCTCTGCGATTTTTAATAATAAGAAGAAATGAAGATGTTGAATGCATTACCAAGTAAAATGTTAGATCTCATAGAAAAAAAAATCATTTTCAGCAATTCTGTTACTAAACAAATGAATTAAAACTCTAAATATTGAATGCTACTCAAAAAGCAAAATGCTTAAAAAGGATACTTTAAAGAGAAATGAAAATAGAATTACATAAATGACCTATAATGACTTTAATAGTTTAAGAATTGTGTTTGTAAAGCTCATAAGAGCATTTAGGTGTCTTTAGACATAATGAGAAAAAAAAAATGCCAAATTTGCAAAGAATATAATTTAGTTGAAAGGTGTTTTAATTTCCAAGATGGGGTGTGACATTGGTGAAGTTAACCATTAGGAGCTAAGTGTGCACCAATAACACCAGGAACTATACTTTTCTAATTAGATGTACTAGTTACAAATAAGTGCTTTGTATTAAAAGGACAAATAACTTTAGTTTGATTGTAGTAATCTACCTATGAGTTGTATTGCTATTGGTTAAAATGATAAAATTTGAGTTACACTTGTAATAAAATCAACTAAAGCAACAAAATAAATACAAAGAAAGAAATTAAAAGAACAAATAATAAATATTAAAGCAAAATTATTATCAACAAATATGTAAATAATATATAACATTTACTAAGGCATAATAATTCATAATGTTTTTTGTACTAACCTTAAAGGAAATTTGATTAAATGATATAATTGATTTTTTAGATTGACAAAATTTAGATTAGAGTGAAGAAAATAATTGTAATGCAAGCCAACCATTAAAGTATGAAAAAAGAACAAAAAATCAATGCATCTAAAAATTCTAATTCCATTAAAATAAAAATTAATTGAAAAGATAAAATTCAACTCAACAAGAGTCTTTTTCTTTTTTAACTTTACTAAGAAAATTAAAATTAAAATCAAATACTTATATATCCTTAAAATTAAGTAAATATCATCATATAAACTATTTTGATTTAAAGGATTAATGAAAATTACTTACTTTTTCTCAAATTTAACAATATTAATATACATTAATATTAAACTTCTATAATATATAGATGTATTATATCTCTTGAAAAAATACACTTTTTATTGTGTTTTATTTGGAAAGAAAAAAAGTAAAGAAACTAAAATTTTAAAAATTACTATTTTTCTTAAGAAGAAAGAAAAATAAAGCATAGAAATAGGTTTTTTTTTTTTACCCCTTTATGAAAACAAATTTGTTAATATTTATAGAATTTCAATATTAATTTAGTAAAATTTCAAAAATAATGGAAAATACTATTGAATTAAACTATGTGATTGGAAATAATAACAACATATAATGTTAAATTCTTTTATGTTTATTTCTTTGTAAAGTGTCAAAGTTAGTATTCCTAAAATTAAAAGATGATTTAGAGTCTTTTAATATCACTATGATTAAGTAAATGTCATCACTTTAAAGGACAACAACTGAGCTCAAGTTTTAAATATTTAATAAGAAGTGTTAAAATAATAAAATTTGAATTATACTTATAATAATAATCAATTAAGTTAATTTTTTATGGATAAAAAATTAAACTAATTTACTTTTAATTTAGATTTAGAAAAATAAATGAGTAAAACTAAAATTCATTTGGTTATTGACACAATTAGTATCCTAGCTAATTTAATAGTTTACAAGTTTAGACTTGAATTACAAAGAGTGAAAGAAATTAAAACTAAGCAATTAACTAAATTTGACTTTTTAGTTATAAATGTTGTTCTAATTAATTTAAGAATCTTTAAAGAAAACTAAATTTATTAATATGTCTAAATTGCAAATCAAATTATTAATATTTCTATAATTAAGATAAAAATCTTTATATAATAAAACAAAAAATAATTTAAACTATGAATATTTATTCTTTTATCCTTTTTTAGAAAAAAATACAAAAGGAAAGTGTATAGGTAGTTTTGTTCCAGAGTAATTTTTTTCCCTTTTATTTTCCTTAATTTGTAAGTCTAGAAGAAACTATCATATAAACAAAATTGATGATGTGATTAAAAGAAAATAACTAAAATTTCTCTCAATTTCTACAATATATATATATAATATAACTATAGATATATATGAAAAAAATTGAGAATTAACAAAATCTAATGAAATTAAGAATATAATCAAAGCTTAAAATTATTTGATAAATCTAATTATTATTAAAATGCATATGTACATAAAATGGAACAAAACAAAATACTAAATATTAAAGTAAAATTATTACCAATAAATAAGTAAATAAATATACAACATACACTAAAGCACATTAATTCATTATGTTTTTTGGTATTGAGTTTAAAGAAAACTTTCTTAGATGGGATAGCTAATATCTAGGATTGAAAAATTTTGATTAAAGAGAGAAAAAGAAAAATGATGTAACCTAATTATACTTGATTTTATAATATAAAAAAGAGAACTTGATACATGTTAAAATATTAATTTCATCAAAATACAAATTAATTGGCAAGGTAGAATTCAATTCGCCATGATGGGCTTCTTAATGAAGGGTCTCGATGGAGGTGGACAAGGTGGGCACAACGTTTGGCACCTTTGTGGTAGCGGTGATATGTTGAGGGGAGTCGGGACATGTTGGATGAAAGGCTCTATTGATGAACCATGGGTGATAAGCTGTTAATAATGGTTGTAATGTCATCATGACAAATAACTAATGACAAAGGCAAAATATGCTCACAGGGTGCTCAACCCAATTTGGTCTTACCACTTATTCAACCCCATATAATACTTGGATTGATTCAAAGTTTCACTACCTCAAGTCATCCTTACATATATGTTGACTTCAAAGTCATGTTTAATCATTTTAGATGTGATAGGAATATCATGGTGACTTAGTCTACTTTACTAGGATTCTTTGAGATTTAGGAGTATAGCTATGTTTGGTAGAGGTTGCAACTAACTTAAATGCTTGTCGTAAATAATGGTACTACTATTCACTTAATTTTACTTTTATGTTTTTCTTGCTAATACTTTATCCTTTTTCTCTCTTTTTTCTTTCTTAAGGATTTATCACAAAGGCACATACCACAATTGGCAACACATGTAGCAATGACATAATGATTGGTCTCAAGCTGCTTGTCGATTCATCTATTTTCTAACCTCTTGATGTGTAGCCTTTGGTAACATGTAGATCAGCTTAAGAGGATTTTATGGGTGGTGTTTGTGATGTTTCTTGGTGACTAGTTGCTACCACTTATGATGCTTTAGCAAACGATCGCAGCTACCGATGAAGGTCAGTACCCATCTTTTTTTTTTCTTTTGTTACCGCTTATGTTTTAGTTCTCTTTTTATTCTTTATTTTTATATATTTTTTGACATAAGAACTCCTTTAAAGGTGACTTTTTTAGTCAGTAAAGGCAAATCATTCAAGATAAGTCCTTTTTTTTTCAATTGGATATATTATTTTTTGCATGTCTTGATTGTTTTTCTTTTTTTTTGTGCTTAATGATGAATTTTTTTATGTTTAATGAAAATGAAAGACATCTACGGGAGCTCATAATCACATCATTAATGACAAATAGGAGTGAACATTAGGACATTCAAAGGGAAATGACATAAAAAAAACAACAAAAATCGACTAAAGCAAAAGTTATTTTCACATGTCATTTCCCCCATTTATGCCTGTTGGTGGTGTTGTTGCTATTATGCCCTCTTTTTGGTAATCTTGCATGCTTTCTATCTATACTCTTGTTAGTTTTCTTGGCCCTAAAAATGCCCCTCACTCTTTTTTTGTGGCATTTTCTTTTTCCTCTAGTGGGGCTATTGATTATGCCTTTTTATTGGCATTTCCTTCTCTCTCTCTTATCCTTCCCTAGTGTTAATTAATGTTGGCTCTTTTATAATGGATCTTGCTTGATATGGCTATTAATCTTTAGTTGCTTTTTTCTAAGCAACTGAGATTATTTCTATACATATTTAATATTTTGTGACTTTTTAACTTGCAAAATTCACACTTGTATTAAGCTATTAGGCCTTGGAAAGAGGTTAGATTGATATTACTGCTTAGCCTAGAGTCTTTAAGATAAGGAGGGCCCCTTTTGTAGTTTGATGACGTGACATATGCCCAAAGGTAATAATATTAACTTTAGGTTTAGTTTGTGGACAACACAGGTTGCTAGCTCTTCCTTTTAAGGGTGAGATATGCATTATACATTGGACTTTTTCCCTTATTAGGGCTACCAATTATGCCTTTTTGTTGGCCTTTGCTTCTCTCTCTCATGTTCCTTGTGTTGTTAATTAATGTTGACTCTTTTTATAATGGATCTTACTTGATATCAACCATTAATCTTTGTTTGCTTTAAGATTATTTCTACACATATTTAATATTTTGTGGGTCTTTGACTTGAAATTGCACTTGAATTGGGTTATTAGGCCTTAAAGAGAGGTTAAACTGATATTATTGCTTAACCTAGGGTCTTGAGATAGGGGGGCCCTTTTGTGGTTTAATGATGTGATGTATACCTAAAAGCGATAATTTTAGCTTTGGGTTTAGCCTGAGGACCACATAAATTTCTAAATCTTTCTTTTAGGGGTAGGATATATATTTTACATTGAATTTTTAATTGTATATTGGACACTAGTAACAGTTCAATTATTATTTTTCATCATCTTCTCTTCCTTCTATTTTTCTTATTGTTTTATTTACTTTTTTTGCATCCAAATAAATAATTTATGATCCAACTCACAAAATTAATTTTGCACAAGAGTGAGTAAATGTAAGGTCCTTGAGGTAGACAAAATAAGAGTAGAATAATTGTCCCTCCTTATGAGTTGTTTTGGTCCAAAGGAATGGATAAAGACTTTCTTGAATTCTTATTTTAACCACCTCCTGAGTGTTTGCACCGTGATGTCTCTGTTCCAAACATGCTTGCTTAAGGGTTCACTCAAAATTAGGGAACAAACATATGATGTATGACTTGATGATTCCAATAAGCAATTAATTGTTATTTGTATGCTAAGGGCAACTTTGCCTAAGATGATTATGTAAATGTCTTATTGAAGGGTTTATGATATGGCTAGAAATTATGTTATTCCTCACTAAGGATTTTCTAATGTATAATTGATAGTTCCATTAGAGCGTTAATTTGCATCACGTGTGGATTTTGTGCCACACTTTAGGCTAGTGCAAATGGAGTTTTTGACCATTATTCTTAGTTGAAATTCTATAAATGTATTGATGTATATTTTGGGCTTGCTCAAGACTATTTCATTACCCTTTCACTCAATTTGCTAATGCAAAATGCATTTTTAAGCATGCACAATACTACTTTTACTTGCCATATATTATGGAAATTTCAAAAGTAAATCACCATATTGCCTACATTTGTTCAAAATGACTACATTACCCTTTCACTTAAGTCACCAACATAAGACACATTCTCAAACTCCACGCATAATTGCTCCCAACTACCATTTATAGTTGAAATTCTAGAAGTATGTTAACATGTGGTCTAAACTCACTTAAGATGGTTGCATCACCCTTTTACTTGAGCTATGGATGTGAAGTGTAATCAAACTAGTCCATAATTGCTTCTAACTCCTAGCAAAATTTTAAGAGTAAATTGGCATGTTACTTAAACTTACTTAAGATGGCCATATTACCCTTTTGCTTAGGTTGTTAATGCAAAACATACTTAAACTCATCTAGAGTTGCTATTATGATTTAGTTTTATCAATTATGGTTGTTCACACATGCTTGTAGTAGCACAATGTTGTTGAGGGTTACTTTTCTCAATTTTCACTTGTTTACATTTTCCAAAATGTTTTTATGCAAAGGATAATTGTCTAAGAATCTTTACTAGTTCTAACTTATCATAATTGATGTTCTTTCCCTATTTTGGCATCATTGATTCCAACCATGCCTTTTGATTTTACTTTGCCTTCTTTTAAATTCAATTTATTGCTTGATGTTGTTATGCAATTAAAGTTTTTCTCAAATTTTACATGTACTTTTGCTTTTCTCTTAACTAAGGGGATCTTTTTTCTATCTCCTGAGTTACTTCTAGCTCAAACCTAAAATTATTTAAATCTCAATAAGATATTGTTTCTCATTTGCTTTTATGAGAATTGTCTTACTTTAGAGAGATGTAGACACTCTTTGTGCTATATTGTTGGAGTGAACGTTCATATCCAAGATTCTTAAAAATCTTAAGGTTTTTTTTGTTACTGAAGCATGCTTAATTCACTGGTTGGTTAGTTTGGTCTAATGAAGAATCTTGATCCATTAACCCATCCTTATTGGTTAGTATAGCCTAAGGGCTTCAAGAATGGCATTAAGGAGAATTCCTTATATCCTTAAGAGTCTCAAATAAAGAAACGTAACCTATGTTATGTGTATTTTTAAAGTTCCTTTTAACTCATATCAACCAAATAAATATGATTACATCAATAGCATTCATGTAAAGGTTTAAAAAAAAATATTATTAATGGGATAACTAGTTTATATGTAGCAATCAAAGATAGTGACATATATATACCTAAAGGGGTAAAAGATTGTGAGGCTAATGATGTAAAGGTTAATAAAAAACCAATAGTATAACTAGTAGTTTGGCCTAGGTTTAATCCAAATGCCTTACAGGGGATCTCTTTAGCATCATCTAAATGCCTCTTATGTGCAAACCCTATCTCGATGCCCTTTATGTGCAAACCTGTTTGTCTGGTCATATCTTATATCCTTTTTGGTCTCATTCATTGTGCCTTTATCTCTAATTAGCAGTTGATAATCTTTCTTGATGTTTAAGTAAAATACTTTATGACTGCATTTGAATTGATGGGATGTGACATGTCTTTACCATCCATATCTATCAAAATTAGTACCCCACTAAGAATGGCTTTTTTACAATATATGAACCTTTATAATTTAGCGTCACTTGTCTCTTAGGTTACTTTGTTTCTATGGAACCTATTTTAAGACTAAGTTCCCTTTTTTAAAGTATCTAGGATGCATTTTCTTTTGATGTGCTTACCTCATTCAACTTTTGTATAATTATTTGTGGTAGTAGCAATCGACCTCTTTTCTTCAATGAGTTTAGTTGCTCATATCTAATTCTAGCCCATTACCCTTTCTAGTTCTACTTCTATTAAACTCTTAAGGAAGGAATTTCAACTTCCATTTGTAAGATTGCCTTAGTCCTACAAATCAATGAAAATGGGATTACTCTCATGGAATTACTTATGGTAGTGTAATATGAATGCAAAGCAAACAACAATATTCCATACCAATCTTTGTTAGTAACTATTATTTTTTCAATAATCTACTTTAGATTTTTATTTGCTACTTTAACTACCCTATTCATCTTTAATTTGTACAAGATAGAGTTGTAATACTTGATTTTAAATTGGTTGCAAAGGTCAATCATCATCTTACTATGTAGATTGGTGGCATTATCTATGATTAGTTGTTTTGAGACACCATAATGACATATGATGTCTTTCTTAATGAACTTAATGACCACTTGATAGGTGACACTGATATAAGATGCTATTTTGACCCATTTTATGAAGTAGTCAATTGCCATTAAGATGAATCAATGCCCATTGGATACTTTTGGTGTAATAGTACCAATTACATTCATTCCTGCATGAAGAATAGCCATGGGGATGCCATCACATACAATTAAGTCAATGCTACTTGTATTTTATCTATATGTATCTAACATTCATGACATTTCTATGTGCCAAAAGCATTATGATTCTATAGTTGGCTTGAGAATGCAAGCAAATTAATGGCACCTTACACTAATTCTTGCATGTGAATTTGGGTGTGGACACCTAACTAAGCAAAGTGAGGCAAGAGTAGGTGTATTGTAGCACATTAAAGGAGACTAAGTCATTGGTGTCACATAGAAAGGGTGTTTGGGTTGCTGGTTGGTGCAGCAACATACACCAATGATGTAATAGCATGCAAAAGAATTAGCCCTATAACAACTAGTATTAAAGCACCAAGGTTTAATCTATGATTGGTGGATCAGGTCATGATGTGGTGTGGGAGCAAGTGAACAAGATAAAAAATACTCTTGATGATGTCCTTGATGATCAAGCTCTCTTGGTTTGAGCAAGACTCAAGGAGTTGGAAACATTAGTACATCTTTTGTAATCTACTTATGATAGTCTCGGTTCTGTAAAGATCAATCATTTTGGTGATGTAAAGGGGGATGTTGCTATCCTTAAAAAAGTAATAGGCAAACAACTGAGTGGGGTGGCCAATACCTTTCAAAAGATGAAGGTGTTAGACTCTAAAGTCATCTAAGGGAAACATGATGCTAAGATGATCAAAATTTTCTTATAGGACATTCATCAATACTTTATGGATGCCTAAGTGTCAGAATAAGAGAAAGTGATGCTTATTAGTATGTATCTTGCCAAAGACGTTAAGGTATGGTAGAGGACTAGGCTTGATGACGATGCAAAAATAGGCAAACCTCAAATAGAGATGTGGGAAAGCTTAAAAAAGGAATTAAAGGATCAATTTCTTCCTCGCAACATATCTTAGGTTACAAAGGAATCCTTAAAAAAGTTGAGACATAATGGTACAATACGAGACTACATAAAAGAATTCAGTTCCTTAATGCTTAACATCTGAAACATGTCAAATAAAGACAAGCTTTTCAACTTTCTGTCAAGTCTTCAACCATAAGCTCATATTAAGCTACGTAGGCAAGGTGTCAAAGATTTGCCTCTAACCATGGCCATTACCAATAGATTGTTTGATTTTAGGATCAACAAGTCCTTTGATTATGATGCAAGAAAGCAGTCCAAAGACAAGGGCAAAAAGAAGAAAGAGGGGAAGAAGAAAGAAAAGCACAAAGAAAGGTGCAAAGATAAAAAGGTAAAGTTGTCATACAAGACCAAGGTAAAAACAAGTCTAATTTTGGTTGTTTCATTTGTAATGTCTCTTATTATGCTAAGGAATGCCCTAAGAGGGAAAGGCTAAGTGTCATGGTTGCTAAGGAGAGCAACAAAAGCATTATCACAAATGGTAGTGGCCCTTATAGTGTCAATGCTCTATAGTTGGTGAATGTGGTTCAAGCAGAATGTTCCCAACAATCTAGCCTAATGTATGTAAATATTTAGTTTAGTAATCAAGAGTTGATGGTAATGGTTGACACTGGTGTCATTTGCAACTTTGTTATTGAATGAATGGTGGGGTCATTTTGGCTAAAAATCACTAAGAGTGGCAATTAAATGAAGGTAGTTAATTTGATAGCTTATGAGATGCTTGGCACCCTAATAAGTGTAAAGGTAACTATTGGAAATTAGGTTAGCAATTTTAACTTTATAATTATACCATTAGATAATTTTGATATCATTTTAGGAGTTGAGTTCTTTATGCATAAGAAAGTTACTTTCTCGCCTCATTTGAGTGGGCTAATGGTTATGCATGAGAACTATCCATACTTTAGTTAAGGTAAGATCACTCCCCTAATTGGTATTAGTGAGAAGTCAGGTGGTATGTTTTCTACTCTACAAGTAGAGTATGGTGTGAAGAAGGGTGAGGCCACCAATTTAGTTGCCCTCATTGAAATAAAAGAGGGGGTTATCATCAAGCTGTCTAATAGTGTTATTGAATTATTGGACAATTTTGTGGACATGATGCCTTTGGAGCTACCAAAGTGCTTTCCTCCTAGGCATGTCACTAACGATAAAATTGATTTAGTTCCAAGCACCAAACCTCCAACTCAAGCCCTTTATCATATAAGTCTAATGGAATTAACCAAATTGAGGAAGCAATTGATGGAGTTACTAGATGTAGGCTTGATTCAGCCCTCTAAAGCACCTTATAGTACCCCAATGTTGCTCTAAAATAAGCATGACGACTCCCTACAAATATATGTAGATTATAGGGCCTTGAATAAGGTCATAGTAAGGAACAAGTATCCTATCCCTTTGGTAATAAATTTGTTTGATCAATTAGCCAAAGTATTATTCCTCACTTAGCTAGATTTGTGTTTAGGGTATTAGTAAGTCAAAATTATAGAAGGAGATAAAGGAAAAACCATATGCATTACTTGCTACAACTCTTATGAATTCCTTGTGATTCATTTTGACTAATGCCCCTATTACTTTTTCCAATTTAATGAATGATGTGTTTCATGACATTATTGACCAATTTATGGTGGTATATCTTAATGATATTATTATGTGTAGTGAGTCCTTTGAGGACCACTTATCCCACCCTCGTATGGTGTTATCTCGGTTAAAGGAGCACCGATTATATGTTAAGAAAGAAAAGTGTGAGTTTTCTCGATAAGAAATTATGTTCCTTAAGCATAAGATCAATATGTGTAGTGAGTCCTTTGAGGACCACTTATCCCACCCTCGTATGGTGTTATCTCGGTTAAAGGAGCACCGATTATATGTTAAGAAAGAAAAGTGTGAGTTTTCTCGATAAGAAATTATGTTCCTTAAGCATAAGATCAATAAAGGGCATATAAGAATGGATGAGGGATAGGTTTAAGCCATTGTAGAATGGTCATCTCTTACCAAGGTCTCAAAGTTATAGTCGTTTCTTAACTTTCTAACTACTACAAGAAGTTTGTGTAGGGTTACTCTAAAAAGGTGACCTTCTTACCAACTTATTGAGGAAAGATTAACAATAGAGGTAAACTATAAAGTGTCAAGAAGTCTTTGATAAGTTAAAGGCAATTATATTGATGAAACCAGTGTTACAGTTACCTAACTTTCAGTTGCCCTTTAATGTCATTACAGATAAATCTGACAAAGCCTTTAGTGGTGTGCTGGTCCAAGTAAGCCATTCCATTGCCTACAAAAGTTGAAA
The DNA here is from genome assembly GCA_020883675.1 of Bruguiera gymnorhiza. Lineage (NCBI taxonomy): Eukaryota > Viridiplantae > Streptophyta > Magnoliopsida > Malpighiales > Rhizophoraceae > Bruguiera > Bruguiera gymnorhiza. Next base: position 1,074,429 of record JAIRCJ010001055.1, on the reverse strand, counting down.
ACTTAACGAGGCTAAACAATAGTACTTTGTTAATAAGAAAGAAATGCTTGTTATTATGCATTGCCTTCAAATTTGGCGGGTTTAATTAGTGGGTACCAAATTTGTGGTTCACACAAATAATGTGGCCAACACATTCTTCCAAACATAAAAAAAGCTCTTTATTAGGCAAACTCAGTGGTAAGAGTTATGGGTATAATACAACTTCTTGTAGGAACATAAGTTAAGAAGTCACAATCAGGTAGTAAATTCCCCAAGTTGTTGACAAGTACAAGCTTTGCCCAAGTTCAGAGCAACTTACTAGATAGAGTTAAGGTGTAAGCCCTATATGATATGGGTTATTAGAAACTTGTGCAGTAAGTGAATAAAGGTATGGTAAGATGATATTGGCTTAATAATGGGTTATTGCATGCTAAGGGAAATTGATTATATGTTACAAGTAGTGCAAGCCTTAGAAAGGAGATTTTACGAGAGTGTTATGACTAGTTATCCCAATATGGAAAGGATGATAGCTATGTCATCCCACAGTTATTGTTGGCCAAAGATGGAAGATGATGTTGAGGCATATGTGAAGACGTGCATCGTCTATTAACAAGACAAAGTGGATTGGTGCAAGGAAGTAAGGTTGTTACAACTATTTCTTATTCCAATGAAACCTTTGGTATCAATTTCTATGGATTTTATTGGTAGGTTCCCAAAAGTTGGTGGCATGGGTATTGTCATGGTAGTGGTTGATTAATTTTCAAAATATATGGTGTTCATACCAACCCTTTCCTCATATCAAGTTAAGACAGTTGTTGAATCATTCTATAAGCAAGTGGTCAAATATTTGAGTTGCCTAAAGATGATTGTGAGCAATCAACATCTTTACTTTACAAGTAGGTTTTGGATAACTTTATTTAACATGGGTTATAAATTAAAGCTTTTCACTACTAGAGTATTTTTAGAATTACATGACTCTTAGCTAACAAAATTGGCTAGAGTTGTTAGATTATACTTAATTTTACTACAATCTTCATTGATCATCTTTGACAAGTATAAGCCCATTTGAGTTGGCTATGGGGTAATAATCCCTTACTCCTAAAAAAGTTACAAGGACAAGTTCTAAAGGAAAAGCTCAATCACCTATCAGTATGCACGTTCATAAATAAGTTGTTTAATAAAGATCAAGATAGCTTAAACAAGGCAGCTAGATGCATGAAGAAGAATGCTGACAAAGGGAGATGGGGCATTAAGTTACAAATTGGAGACAAAGTGCTACTAAAACTAACACCTCAAATCTAAAAGAAGGTCAATAGTAAAATGGTGCATTGGGGGTTGACTCAAAAGTATAATGGTCCCTTCAAAGTGATAAAGAAGGATGGTAAAGCTACTTATAAATTGTAACTCCTAGAGAGGTTGAAGGTACATCTAACATTCCATGTGAGCTTCTTGAAACCTTTCCTTAAGGAAGATGGCAATGAGCCTTCATAAAAACAAGCAAGATGTGTTCCCTCAACAATCAAGATGAAGTTCCAGTATGAAGTGGAAAAGATTTTATACCACTAAATGTTGGGGTAGAGCAAGAAGAATCATTAGGGTGAGTACCTGGTTAAGTGAAAAAGTGCTTCGAATGGTGAGACTAATTGGGAAAGAGATGTGACTTTAAGATAATTTAAGAAGCATATCCAAAACTACTTATCAACCTTACCAATAACACTAGTTTCAACTAGTAAGGATGGTTTGTTAGTCCCTTAAACTTATTAGTTTCAAAATGTAAGCAAATTGGCGACACCTTGTACCAATTCTTTTTATATGGATTTCAGTGTGGAGACCTAACTAAGCAAGGTAAAGCAAGAACAAGTGTATTATAGCACATTAAGGGAGACTAAATCATTGATGTCAAGTGGGAAGGATATTAAGGTTATCAATTAGTGTGGCAGCATGCACTAACAACGCAACAACATATGCCAATGTGTTGTTGACAGCAAAGTGACCACTTAAATACAACAATATCTCCTCTTACCATATAACCAAATTCTCTAATTCTTTTCAAGGGGGTAGTGTATGTCTCCCACCAAAATTTGCCAACATCAGCATATGAATTAGGGTTTAGGCTAACGCTATGAGAGTTTCTTGCAAGTGGCTAACAAGTGTCTAAGAATTGACTTCAACATTGATAAACTGTCAATGTACGAGCTTTAGTTTTGGGTTAATGCTATACGTGTCTAATTATGGACAAATTAGCAAGTCAAGGATTTAAAATGCAAACCAAGTCAAATGGCACCCCACACCCCATGAAATAAGGGGAACATAAGGTTTGTACTACCCTAAAACATGAGCATACATACTGGTGGTAGAAATAGTGAGCAAGCTAAAGCCTTATTCGAAGCAATATCTTAGCATGTTCTCCTTAAGAGAAAGAGAATATAGGCAGCCAAAAAAGAGTAACTTATCAAGGCCCTAACGAGGTGTCAAGCTCTCCTCTAACATAATTGCATGTTTTAGCCAAGGAAGTAGGGAGTGCTTATAATAGAAAGGACTCCCACTATGTATGATTAGCTTGATAACTAAGTCATGCATATCCTTAAGTAATTAGAGTGTTAATTACAACTCTTATAAATAAGTGTAATGTGACAGCCAAGACTATTGTAAAGAGAAACACTAATGTGAGGTTTTTGATAAGTCTTTTGTACTTTGTAAGAAAGTAATAAAGGTTGGGAAGTAATTCCTATAAAAGTGCTTGTGCCTTTATGTATTAGAATGGCTGAGACTAAGTGTGACTTAGTGCCATCACAAGGTCAAAATTTTTAGTGAAAGGATGCTTTTAACCATTAAGAGGCCACCAATATGTGACCCATATAAACTCTCATGCACTTCTTTCATGATCATTTCCACTTTAATCACATATATGCAACACAATAAGACTGAGTTGTAGTTATACTTGTAAAGAATGTCTTCACTAAGGAAGAAATTTATTGTTAACCTCCATATGGTTCTTTTATCATTTTCATTCGCACCTTCAAGAAATTCCCAAGCTTTAAGGTAGTACTTTATGACATGCTACCATGGTCTGTCCTTCATAGATACACCTAGGCATAAATGTTGACGTATAGTGAGCCAAAGTGTGCATATAATAAGGTAATACTTTATGTTGTCTATGTGTATACAATGAACTAAAGTGTAATGGATGTTGACATGGATCACCTAGGCATTAGTTTCAAAATCGACTATATACATTACCACCAAAGTTGCCAAAGCATTGGAAATTTAATTATTTTCTCAAGGCATATGGTGAAAAGTGATCTAATCAAATTGTGAAACTAGTTCTTTGATGTATCGGTGATATGGAATAAGTTCATGGTCTCACATTTCTCATTTATCCTATAATTGGTAAATGACCAACATTGAGTCATCATATACTTTGAGATTTTTACCTTTTATTTTCAAGGCATACAATAAACCCATAACGCATACTTTATATTTTGTCATGTCGTTGGTGCATTTAAATTGCAGTTTTGCTATGATTTAATATTGTTTACCCTTAAGAGAAATAAAGACTACTCTAATTCTATGTCCCAATGCATTAGATGCCTCATCAAACCACATTTACCATTCATTATCTTTTTGAGTTTGATCCATGACTAGGATGTCTACATTTGGAAAATTTAACTGCATAAGCTTGTACTCAAGAATGGCTAGATTTGTTAGGAAATTTGCTATCACACTACCTTTGACAACTTTATGATTAACATATTGAATGTCATATTCTGATAAGAGAACTTACCAATGAGCAACCTATCTTGACAATGCTAGCTTTTCAAAGAGATATTTAAAGGAAACTTAAGTTGTATGATACAATATATATTGTCAGAGTCAATGTGCTACCTATGGTAAGGCATAATAAATTCTCTCTAAATACAAATACCATATTTTATGATTGGTAAATTTCTTACTAAGAGTAAATTGCCCTTTCCTTTTTGCTAGTTTCATTTATTATCCTAAGACACAACCCATGCATTCTTCCTAGATAGTGAGATATAATATAAAGGGTTTATAAGAACTTTATGGCATTAAAACTAAAAGATTAGAAAGATAATTTTTGATCTTGTCAAAGGCTTCCTAACATTGATCATCCCATCACCTTGGATTGCTTTTATACAACATTTAAAATATAAGGTCACATGTTGTAAGTTAAGATATAAATATGGCAATGTAATCAATCCTTCCTAAGAATCCCTGCACCTCTTCTAGTGTAGAAAGTATAAGCATTTCTTGTATGACTTTAATTTTGTTAGATCAAATTTGATGCCTTTTTATCTGAAAATGAAGCCAAGCAGTTTACTTAAGGTCACCTTAAAAGTGCACATAGCTAAATTAAGCTTGAGTTAAAACTTCCTTACCCAATTAAATAGCTTTTTGAAAACCACCAAGTGATTTTTGTCTACTTAAGATTTGGCAATCGTGTTGTCAATGTAGACTTCAATATCTCTATGCATCATATCATGGAATAAGGTGACCATTATTCATTGATAAGTGGTGCCTACATTTTTAAGGCCAAATAGCATGACCTTATAGCAGAAGGTGCCCTACATCATAACAAATGTCATTTCCTCCATATCTTCATAAGCCATTTTGATTTGATTATAACCTGAGAACCTATCCATGAAGCAAAACATTAAATGGCATGGCATGTTGACCATAAGAATGTCACTATGTGGTAAGAGAAAGTTATCTTTGAAGCTCGCTTTGTTTAGGTCACTGTAGTCCACACATATACAGACCTCACTATCCTTTTTTGGCACTAGTACGATGATGACTACCCATTTTAAATAATTTATGACCTAAAGAAAACCTATGTCTAATGGTTTTTTGACTTCTTCGTTGACATTTAACAAAACATCAAGTTTCATTCTTTTGAGCTTCTTCTGTATAGGTTTACATTATAATCTCAAAGGAAGTTTGTGTATCACTATATCAATGTTCATGCCTAACATGCCTTAGTATAACCAAGAAAATACATCTGTATTCTTTAAGCAATTAAATCATGCTCTGTCTATTTTTAGAGCAAAGTTTTATGCTAATTTTGACTTCTTGTAATGCCTAAGTTAATTAACTTAATTATTTTTTTCTTAGCTATAAACTACTTTTCTTCTTGTTTAACCAAGCATTGGAGATTTGAAAAGATTTCTTCTTGTTTAACATATTAAGGGTACTTTTAGACTTTACCTCAAGGTAAGCATTAGTTAGACTATTAGTCTCATCTTTAGACATCCTAAATAATAGAAAATAAGTTCTAAAAAATGAACAAGGGTTGTTAAGATGGGTTATGCATGTAAAGGTGGATGATAATTAAAATGATAAATCTAGTATTATAAGTGCAAATGACAAAACATATGTTATTAGCTAATATATGATAAAAGATCACCCATTTTATTACATAGCTACCCTTAAATGTCATAGGCATTAATAAGCAAGGCAAAATTTTATGCCACATAACTTTGCAAGAGATTTAAGTGACTATGGAATCTCCCAAACTTGTCAGTTGCCCAAAGGGGCACTAAGGTTGCATGGTTGAATTAATAAAACTCGAGGAGACTCTTATTCCTCCTTTTTGGAGATCATATGGGTGTTTAATGCACACAATTCTATAATAGCTTTGATTGGACACATCACATTTGTTATGGATTGGATTAATAAACCCTACACTATTGAAATGGTGAGTTCAATGAAGTACAAGCTTGATTAACATCTTTCAGGTATCCTTGGACAGCGTCACCTTGGTTGGATTGGTATGCAATTTCGAAGCAGTCCTATAGTTGATTAGGTTGTATAGGAGTAATTATATGTTATGAATGCTTTCCAATTCCTTTACCTGAATGGTACCGTTCTTTATGATCACGTTGGCTACTTTTAATAATGCTCTAGATGACTAGTGTGGTATTTTAAGAAACTATCATGACCAATAAGTCACATTTGTAATTTTAAAAGATCAAAATATGCATTATAAAGCTTGTTAAGTTATTTGAACATAAGGCATTCTTGGTGGCTTAAAGACATGTAAGTCATACTCTACTCAAACTTCTATCAATTGATCACCTGTGATGAATTTCACCTTATGGTGCAAGTAAAGGAGATGACTTTTGTAGCATGAATTCATAAGCGACCTAATAGGCAACTATAAATAGTCTTAATATTTATGGCCACAAAGGGTACATTAAAAGTGTAGTCCCACCTATATTGGGAGCTCAAGGATCCCTATGTCTTTATGCTTTGTAACATCTAATGCTTGAATAATCATATGACTTAGTGTCATGATGGCAATATTAATTGGTAACTGCTTTAGCATATCCTTAAGTATGACATTTAATGATGATCCATTATTAATGAGAACACGAAACATATTATAGTTATAGCAAAGGGCTAAAATATGCAATGCTTTAGTATAGTTATGTCTTTCAACTGGAATCTCTTCATTTAAGAATGAAAGACAATTTTTTTGTCATAATGGTGTTAACAAAGAGAACAAAATTGGCCAAAAAAATTTTAGGTGTAACATATGCTTGGTTAAAAACATATAGTAAGAATTTTTTATGAGACTTAAAGTTCATTAATAAAAAAAGGATTAAGATTTTAGTTGGAGTTTAATTGAACTACTTAACTATATTGTACTCACTCTACTTAACGTATTTAAGGAACATCCCATTATCTTTATTAATAATATTTTCTTTAAACTCAAGATTATGTTTAATAGACGATTCTACTCTCTCGACATTTTATGAAGGGATTTTTTCATCATTATCTAAGATTATAATAACCTTCTCTTTCTTTTGCTTAAGCTTTCCCATGTACTCTAATGTGTACCATCTCTCACTTTGGTTGATGCCCTTGATTCCTATAATATCAAATGTTGCTGCGAAAGACAACTTTAATGTTAATGCTTGATTATGAGAGTTCATATAATAGTTATAGTTTCATTAGATTGCTTTACTACTTTCATAAGGAGTAATAGAGTGTTGGAGGCAGGGATGAGGTTAGAGTAGTTAAGTGAAATATTTTTGGTGGTGTCAAATTTCTCTGAGGTTAAGAGGGTAGGCATTTATAGACTAGTGGCCCCACATTTACCATGCAAATTTTCAAGGAATTATGATTTAATCCTCGATAATCATTATACAAGTATTCCTCCATTTAATTTGCTACTTAAGGATTAGGAAGAGAATGTTGATATTAGGATTTTACATTTAAGAATCTAGTTATTATTAGTTGAATATTTGATTTGTCCACCATGATACTCACATTCAGCATTGACATTATACCAATAAGGATAGGGGATTTCAACTATTCTTGACCTATATTAGTAACCAATTCATTTTAAATGAGCCAAGGGAGCAACTTTGAATAAAGGACCAATATAAGGTCAATTTTCTTCCTTTCTTTCCTTTTAGGTTCAACTTGATTACTTATAGGTGCTGGCAAATTGATGTTTGGTTATAAAGGTCATGGTTGAGGACAGTAAATAGAGTTTTCATATTATGATACTAATACAACTATTAAAGGTTAAACTACCCCTATAAGTTGTTGAATGATCAGTACATGGGGCATGATACCAACCAATTATCATGTTTAGTCATCTGATCCTCATCTTCCTTCCTTTTGGTCACACTAGTTTTCTCAGATGTTAAAATGTTGACAATCATATCAACAATTTTACCCTTTTGGATACCCTCATTGATTTTTTCTCCTGTAATGACCAAATCAATGAATTTTCTTGATGGACTTCTTACCATTCTATCATAATAGAGGGATTTTAATGTGTTAAGGAAATTGGAGACCGATTCATTTTCTAGCAACAGCGGTTGGACCTAAGTAGCCATATTATGTCATTGTTGAGTGCATTGCTTAAAAGTTTCTTTAAGCCATTTTCCCATGGTTTGAAGATCCATTTAGGTGGGTTTTAACTCAAAGATATACTTGAATTTAGCATTAACGGTTACTGTTATCTCTTTTCAAGTTCTTACATTTCTTTGATCTTATTTAATGTACCAATGAAAGGTCACATGCATTAGACTATCTTGGAAACAATGCATTAGGAGTTTCTCATTATAAGCATATACTGTCATTTTTTGGAAGTACATGGTTAGGTGACCTACATGTGGTCCTATGTCATTATACTTTTCAAATTTTGGAACCTTGAATTTTGGTGAAAGAACTACATCTTCAATTAAACATAGATCTGTTGTGCTCAAAAGAGTGTGCACATTGTCCCCTAAAATGGCTCTAACTTTCTCTTATAAAAGATTGATCTTTTGTTTCATAGAATAACATATATTTCCTGCATTTTCATTTTTTATTTTAAAAATGGTTTTAAATTTGCTAGGGATAACATCATCAGAATCAGGTGCTAAAGTGACATTTAGTGCATATATTTTAATGTCTGATGATTACATAGTTGTTGTCTATGCTAAAGGAGGATGCATGGTTAAATAAGAATAAATGAAGGGTGCTAAAAAAGCTCTTAATATTGGAATTGCTGAAATATTCCATTAGTTCAGGCAAAAGAACTCTCTAGGGGAATAATGTCTATTATAGTCATCTTTCTTTTGGTGTATAGCTAAGTTATTTGTTACATTTGCCCCTTTAATTCCTCAATTGAGGCTTAAATTTTGTCATTGTAGCCAACTAGTTCTTTGACTTTGTCCTCCATTCTTTTCATACATAGCCAAGTTAAAATTATACATCTTGTCAATTAAAAGCTCCTTATTATTCACTTTATTGTACCTTTATTGTTTTATTGTGTTAGAAAAAGTAATTGCATATATAGTATTTATGAATGATATGTTTAATAAATGAAATATTTAGACATATACATAAAATGCTTTATATTTAAATGATTTTATTTGATAGTAGTAATACATAAGAGAACAAAAGAGGATACCCCACTTTCTCCATCCTTACAAAGTCTTATTATTATTAAGGTTGCATTTTCTTTCTAGCCCTAAACAAAATATTCCTCACCATTGCTTAAACAATATTCATCAAGCAATGGCCACCAAATGATCTAAATACAGATCAATCTAGCATGATAATAAAGCTATAAATTATGTAAGTACTAAGCATAATGATAGGGAAGCACCTCACTATCCAAGTTTATGCATCTGTTGTAATGATAAGTGTCAACTTGGAACAAAGTCAAAGGAGGAATGCTCAAATTCACACTATTGCATTTGTAGAGGATGGTTTTGGCATCTTCCTATAGGACTAGATTAGTATAAGGATTAATCAAGACATTGAAAGGAAAGTTGAAGATCTTTTAAATGAATGGACTAATATGTATTATGATTTCCTTATTTTGAACATACACATCTAGTTGAAAATGGAAAATGCAGACAATGAACAAAAGATGTCTTGGATTATTAATGATGTTCCTTTATTCCAAAAGGAAGTTAAGAGTCTTAACTACTAATACAATAAAGATTAAATCCTTAATATCTCATAAAAACATTAACCTATGGTCAATATATTAGCATGTCAATGGTATATTTTCTAACAAGGTACATAAATAGACAGAGAGCATCCTTAAGGAAATTGTTAAAGTGCTTTAAGGGAATAAAGAAATAGTTCATTAAAGGGTATTATAGATGCTAAACTATAAACTTAAAAAAGGCATTAGTGAGTGCATAGTGTTTAAGAAAAAGCCTTTACAATTTATTTATCATGAAGGTTTCACGTTTTTGGAAGGTGCCCCTAGTAATCACTTCTACCAATGTCTAACAATGTCATTGGCAAGATGTCTATGAAATTAGGCAAAAAAAGACTTTGCAATTAGCAAGGCCAATCCCCAATGACTTAAGAGGGTCATCTTCTTCTTCTTCAAAGTCAAACTCTAGATCCTTAAGTTTTAAGACATAAAAAACTGTAGGGGGTTAAAAGGGACTTGTCTTAGCTTTATAGTACAAGAGTTGATATTTGCCCATTTCATGGGACTAGATGTCAACGTGCATTACTTGGAGTTAAATTGGTATCAAAACCACTTCCCCTATCATTACCTTTCCTTTTAGAAATAGTCAAAACCTTGCACATTTATAGGTATTTTGTAATTTAGTCTTATGTGATCTGCAATAATCATTAAGTCCTTTCATTGGAAAAAAAGCACATGTTTTCAATTATGTAAGCAAAGTACAACTCATCATAAACATGATTAGTAATTACCAACCCTTTGAGAAACCCTTTGGTAAGCACTTGACCCATCATTGCACATGCCATTTAAGAACTACAACCTTTCATCTAAATCAAACGAGTTTAATTATAAACCCTTAAATATATGTGTTTAAGCAATTATGTATAATTTCAAATAAAATGTCATGACATGCATATAGACATCATTCACCTTATATAGTAGTAACTATTATAACAAACCATACATAAGAATAAGTTGAAGGATAGAAAAGTCTACTCCTTTTTTATATTACAAGATCAAAAGTAAGGGGACATTTTTAATTAGGTTGATTATATGATAAGGGGCATCTATCGTCACAAATATTTACAATTCAAAAGGTTAGAAAAGATTTAGTCTTATACAAGGTAGTGGTTACAATTTAGATTTTTACATAAAATGAGCAATGAACTCATAATACTTGAAGGATTCTTTAAGGAAAAGGCTCAGGCTCTTATCAAATGGATATAATGGTAAAATCTTCAAAGGTATTAAGGAAAGGCAATCTCCTACTTGTCTTTGAAAGTCTTTAAAGTATGCTCTAAAATAACTCTATGTGTGTTCAATGATGATCATATTGACTAGATATGTGCTTTGAAATAATAGTTGATACTTTAAAGGGTCAATTATACCCAAAATAAATAATATGGAATGGCATAAGAAAAATGACAAAACAAAACAAAAGAAAAATGTGTTAATGTAGGAGGAAATAAATATATAGCATAAGTTGCAATAGAATTGAAAATAGAAAAAGATGCATGGTGTGATAATTAAGGTAGGGATAACTTAAACTCTCTATCTTATAAGTAATGAATCTAATGGGTGGTGACTCTACTAGTATAATAATAGGCATACAGTTTGATGGATCTAAACTAAGTCTAAGGTCCTTAAAGGGTTCCTTCCCTTGTCACTCAAGGCTTATGCAAATGTTATTAGTCTGGGTGACAAATTTTAGGACTATCATATATGGAAATCATAGGCTTTATGAAAGACCCGTACTTGCTCTCATTTAAGCTAAAAAGGGTATAGGCTAACTTTCAAGCTTTTGTGAGTGTGTCTAATGGAGATTATGATGCAAATAACAATTATAAATATTAAAATAAAAAAGATAAATAAATTATTAGGTAGGAAAAAACAAAAGCATAAAAATAAAACCAAATTAGAATAGCTTGTCTTTTTGAAGAAATTTCCAATGGATTCGTTAAGTTGTCGTGATGGGTTTCTTGATAAGGGGAAAGCTCGATGGATGCAAATGAAGAGGGGTTATGGCGTTCATTGCCTTTGTGGTGATAGTGGTGTGTTGAAGGGAGTTGGGGCATGTTAGATGAAGGGCTCTACTAATAAACAATAAGTTATCATCTATTGTTGCAACATCACGACAACGAATTACCAATAATGAAAATAAGAGATGGACATGGGTTTAATTAATACGTAAAAGAATAGTGCACTAAGGAGAGTACTTATGGATTCCTACTTTTTTTTTTAAGGTTAAAATGAAATACAACTATATTTGCTAGCAATTAGCAACCAATTAAGCATTTTAAAGGATTACATTTATTATTAATTTTTATAAATGAACCATTTGTAAATTTTGCCACATCAACTCTTTTTACATTTAAAATTAAGGAGAGAATAGCTTTAACTTTCTCTCACTTAATGTAATACTTATATGTATATAGATATAGATTACAAAAATTGATTAATTATTAGATATATTAGATACCAAAAATAGTCTTTGATTGTTTACATTTTTTTTTTCACAAAAATTAACTCTCATGTTTTCATGTCTTGTTCATGAAAATTTGTTATAGAAGTATGTTGAACTTTCCTTATTTCTAACAACTAAGGATTTTGACACAAAATGAAAATTGCCAAATTACACTTAAAAATTAGAAATAATGAGTTTTTATTTGCATTTAATGCATTACAAGCATGCACCAAGCTTGAATTAATCTTTTTCTTCAATAAAAATAATAAATTTTCATGAAAGTGAAATCCAATAGGTATACTAAAATTCCAACCATTAGTTTAATGATAAAACTAGTATTAAACTCACTTGATACACTATTTTATCACATTTATTGAGAAGTGCATTTTTCATGTATTTTATTTTAATGAAAAAACTAAAAAAGAAAAAACTTACATTTTGAATACATTTTTTCCAAAAAAAAAACAAAAAGAATTTGAGAGATTTTTTAAGGGAAACAAAAAAGGAAAAGCCAAAAATAAAAAGTTCAAATTATTATGAGTACTTTTTTCTTTTTAAGAAAAAGAGATAAATTTAAAATGCATAGGGGGATGCACAATCCATCCAATGACCTATATCTTTTTGTTTTTTTTTTAGAATTCAATAGATCTTTTACTAAATTATACCAAATCAACACATGCTCACTTCATTGTTTCCATTGCATTTTGTTTCATTTTTTTTTTCTCTCTACAAAAACAAAAGGAAAAATTAAGGATTATTTTTCCTTTTTAAAGAAATAATTTTTCTTGATAAACATATTTTAAATATATGTAAAAAAGTTGTTAATATAAATTGGGTGAATTGTATACATTTTATATTATAATTGAATAAACCAAATGCATTTTGTATTACTAATTCTATTAAAATATTAAAAAAAATTATGAATTAACTATTAAGGTATATCAAACATTACAAATTGTAAGATTTTATTAAGAAAATTAAAACTTGAATCGAATACTTATATATTTTTAAAATTAAATAAATATTACCACATATGTATTTAACCTACTTTCTCTTATCATTTGTAATAATAATATACATTAGTAATAGTCATACATGATGAGTAAATTATTATATTTATTAAAAAGTATATTTTTGTTTATATTTTATTTTTAAAAAAATTTAAATTTTGAGTATTATTTTTAAGAAAAAAAAGGATATTAAGAAAATAATATTTTTTCTCTTTAAGAAAGCAAAAGGAGGAATTTAAGAGTAATTTTTTTCTTTTATTTTCATTAATTCTACAAATTACGTTACATAATTTTTAAATACATATGAATAATAATTAATATAAATTAAATAAATTGTAACACATATTAAAATATAATTGAATAGATTGAGTTTTAACTATAATTATTACTATAGATAATATAAGAATCTTCTTAAAAAAATAGATTACTAATATTTATAAAATTTAAATCCTACTTTAATAAAAGTTATAAATAATGTGAAATACTATTTAATTAAACTTAATAACTAAAAATGATATTAAACTCAATAACTAAAAATGATAATAAAAAATAATATCAAATTTTTTACATTTATTTCATTATATAAAATTGTCTATATTAATTAATTGGTTAAATAAAATTCTACTTAATTAAAATTTTCTTTTTGAATTGCATTATGTTAGTATTTAAAAGTTAGAATAGTTTAAGGAAGAAATGATATAATTAATATGGAAGTCTTCCAATATTCTTAATTAATATAGAAATTTACTAATATTCCTAAAATTAAGTAAATGTTGCCATATTCACAAAATCTCAATTGTCTCTCAATTTTAAAAATTATAATATATAAACTAAGAGGTCCCTAAGTTGCATAGGTTCTACATATCTAATAAGAAGTGTTAAAATAATGAAATTAGAGTTATACTTCTAATAACAATTGATTAGACTAATTTGTTTTTAATTTAAATTTAAAAAACATAGTTAAGTAAAATTAAAAATGGTAGTAAAATTAAAATTAAATAACAATCAATTGTCTATGTTTTTTTTAAGACATTAATGTAGTTTTGCACCTATAAGCTCACTTGAAACATCCCAAAGTGGTATTGCCACTCGGAAATTTGTGTCCCTTTTTTATTTTTCATTTTTTATCCTTTTCTTTCTTTTCTTTTTGGTTTCTTTTTTTTTTCCCCCTTTTCTTTTCCCTTTTCTTTTGGTTTTCTTTCCTCAATTTTCTTTTTTTCTTTTCCTTTTTCATTTTCTTTTTCTTCTCCCTTTTCTTTCTTTGGCTTCCTTTTTATTTTTCTTTCTTCTTTTCCTTTCTGTTTTCTTTTTTTCCTTCGCTTGGCTTCTAGAACACCCCCCAGAATTTCAAAATCCTGGAAAAACTTAACCCCCTGAAAACAAACTTTTCCTCCCTCTACGTGAGCCATCTCCAACCATATCTACTGAGTATGGTATTTTTAGTGCCAAATTAATTGAAACTTCCCCTTAATGATCACCAAGGGTCCTCTAGTGGGTGAAAAGGTATCTTTTGATCAAATATTTGGCCATTAATACTTGGTTTTAATTTTATTTCTTAGCCTAATCATGATTTTAAATTCAATATGAATCATTTATATGTGATTAGGTCTTTAAAAATGCAGAAAAATAAGAAGGCAAAATTTAAAAGTCTCATCATCTTATTATGGTATCTTTGTTCTATCATTATTGGATGAAGGGCATAACTCTTCCTCTTGAGTGGCTACCTATACATTTTTGGATATTTGGTAGTGATGTCTTTTTTTATTCTTTTTGCTCCATCTAGATTATCTTAAATTCTCTAATTTATTCTCTTTGATGGTTTTTCCTAGGCACCTAAAAAGAAGCTTTTAATCCTCTCTTTTGTTCCTTAATTAATAGGGCTTTTCCTATTTTCATATACTCTCTTGATGACTTTTGTTGGCCTCTCTCCCTCTCTTTTGGTCAATTAATGTTGACTCCCTTTTTATAATGGATCTAACTTGATATTAACTATTAATCTTTGGTTACTTTTTATAGGATGACTAGAAATTTTTTTCACATATTTAATATTGTGTGGGTCTTTGACTTGTAAAATTCATAATTAAATCGAGCTATTAGGCCTTAAAAAAAGGGTTGGACTAATATTGCCACACTTAAATGCTTAGTCTAGAGTCTTTGAGAAAGAAAGGGCTCCCTTTGTGGTTTGATAATGCAACTTACACTAAAAAGCAATATTTTTAACTTTGCATTTAGTTTAAGGACCACATGGGTCGTTGGTTCTTCCTTTTAGGGGTAAGATATTAGACATTGCACATTGGACTTTTAATTGTATATTGAATATTAGTAATAATTCAATTATTATTTTTCATTCTTTTTATTTTCTTTCTTTTTTATATTGCTTTACTTCTTTTTTTTTTTCACATCCAAATGAACAATTTACAATCCAAGCCCATAAAATTAATCCTACATGAGAGTGAGTAAATGTGAGGTTCTCAGGGTGGAAAAGATAAGGGTACAATAGTTATGCCTTTTTATAAGTTGATTTAGTACAAAGGAACGAATAAAGGACTCCATGGATCCCTGTTTTATTTGCCTTTTAAGTGTCTCATTGCAATGTCTCTATTATGAACATGCCTATTTAAGGATGCACTGAAAATTAAGGAACAAATCCATGATGTATGTCATGATGGCTCCAAAAGTAGCCAACTGTCATTTGCATGTTAAGGGCAACTTTGCCCATAATGATTGTGTGAATGTCTTATTGAGAGCTCATGATATTGCCAAAAATTATACTACTCTCCGTTAGGGATTTTTTTATGCACAACTGACAACTCCACTTGGGGGGTTAATTTGAAAGATATGTGAGGATTTTGTGTTGTACTTATGCTAGTGCAAACAGAATTTTTGATCATTATTCTTAGTCAAAATTTCATAAATATATTAATTTATCTTTTAAACTTTGTTAAAATGATTGTATTAGCCTTTCACTCAAACCACCAATGCAGAACACATTCTCAAGCACGCACAGTATAGCTTTTATTTGCCAATTATTGTGGAAATTTCAAAAGTAAATTGCCATTTTTTGTACCTATTCAAGATAATTGCATAATCCTTTCTTTAGAATCACTAATACATAATGCATTCTCAAACTTCACACATAATTGTTTTCAACTACCATTTATAGTGAAAATTTAAGAAGTACGTTGATATAAGTTCTAAACTCACTGAAAATGGTTACATCACCCTTTTGCTTGGGTTGTAAATGGGAAGCATACTCAAACTCATCCAGTATTACTTCTAATTGCCATTTATAATTGAAATTTTAAATGTAAGTTGAAATTTAGTCTAAATTCATTCAAAATGGTTGCAACACCCTTTTAGTCAATTAACAAATACGGAGCGCACTTAAACTCATCCAATATTGCTTTTAAGTACCATTTATAGTTGAAATTTCAAATGTAACTTGACATATGGTCTGAACTTGCTTAAAATGGTTGCATCACCCCTTTGCTCAAGTCATGGATGCAAAGTGTATTTTAACTTGTCCAATGTTGCTTTTAACCACCATTTATAGTCGCATCACAAATGTGAAGCATACTTTAATTTGTCTAGTATTACTTATAGCCACCATTTATAGTTGAAAGTTCTAAACTCGCTCAAGATGGTTACATTGATAAATGAGAATTTATTTATTTATTTCCTTTCGCATGTAGTTTTTTTTTAATGAGTTTTATACCTATTTGTGTTGATTATAATATTTTTTAAGATGTTTTGGAAAAATTTTGAGAATACATGTTTTAAGTAGGCAAAATTTCAAAATTTTGTAGTTTTGACCTTTATTGCTAATTTCAGATTTGTCACTAACTTAAAGATCCAGATTAAAAAAGTGGTTTCTAGTGAAGTTGTAACAAACATCTTAAATTTTCTAGATTGGGGTCATGAGTCCAAATCTAAGTTCATTTAGGCCTTAAGACATTGCTTCGAATATAAGAGAAAAAACTAAAGTCCAAATCCTAGTTGGATTAGGATTCTTGTCAAAGCACTTAGTATTTAAATAGGTATAACTTGAACTTCATACATCTAAATTAAGTGATTCAAAAATCCAAATTAAATTTCATATTTAGGCCTATGATTGTTATGAAAAACTCATGAAGGGGACTATAATTTTTATAAAGAAGGCAGATCCTAATTCAAACTATATCTATTTAGGAATCAACTTGAAACTCATTATGGGAATTTTGTCACAATTAAGAAAATAAGGAAGGGATGGACACACAAGGAGGATGAAAAACATAGCTTTATTAAGCATTCAATTTTTAATATGAGTAGCTAGGGTTTTCAATAGTTTTAAGGGATTTCAAAATGTTTGGTATTTTAATAAAGTAGATTATTATTTTTATTATTTTTTATTGAAATTTTTTAAGTTATTCTAATTAAATTGTTGAATTATTGTTATTTTAATTTATTTGTTTAAGCCTACTAAAATGATTAAACAATGATCAATTGCTAAAGTTAGGGATTATGACTCATATTTATCCTATTCCAAATCATTGAGTAGCAATAAACAATAAGAGATTATGGACAAAATTTTGTCTTATTGTTATGAATAACTCAACACAATTTAAACAATTTAAGCGTATGTGATTATTGCGTGGATTAACCTATTTTCCTAATTCTTAAGACTATTAGTTTATACCTTTAGAGAGCTTGTTCTAGGGATAAAAGGGTTCAAGTTTAAGTAGAGACATTATTATACTTAGTGAATATCTAAGGGAGAATTTAAGTAACAAAGCTTACTGTTATTTAGGCTTAATAATCTAAATGAAATTAAAACAACATTGTGGATAATCAAAAGTATTGAATATCATAGTTATGAATGAAGTTGGAACTAGAATTTTGTTAATTAGTATTTCTATAAGTTATTTTATTTAATCAAGTTGTTTACTTTAATTGTTATAAAGTCAAAATTCACAATTACCCTCTCATTCATATTAGTGTCTTTAACTTTTAATTATCTAGTAGTGAATTCATAACACTTCTTATAAGATCGACTCTTACTCACCCTTTTGCTCGAGTGATCAATGCAGAGTATACTTAAACTTGTCCAAAACTACTATTATGATCTGATTTCATTGGTTGTGGTTGTTCACATATACTTACACTAGAACAATGTTGTTGATGGTTTGCTTTTCTTAATCTTCACATGTTGTTTTCATTTTTCTCCAAATGTTTTTTATGAAGAGAATTATTATCTAGGAATTTTTGCTAGTTTTGGCTTATTATAAGCAATATCCTTTCCTTGTTCTAGAATCACTCACTCTCACACACCTTTTGATTTTACTTTTCCCTCCTTTCAATTTCAATTTACTACTTGAAGTCTTTATGGCTTGTAAGAATTTCTTCTAGACCTTACATGTTCTTTTCCTTTTCTCCTAGTTAGGGGGAACCTCTTTCTATCTCTCGAGCTACTTCTCAGCCAAACCCAAAATGATTGGAATTATGATAGAATAGCTTTACTTATTTTATTTCAAGAGAATCATCTTACTCTAGAAAGATGCAAACATTCTTCGTGTCATGTTATTAGAGTAAATGTTCATATTTAGGATTTTTATAGAATATTGAGATTTTTTCTACTGAAGCATGCTCAATTTGCTTGATCATTATTTTAGTCTTATAAGGAATCTCAAACTATTAATCCATCTTTATCCCTAAAAGTCTCTAAGAAAGAAATTCAATCTATGTTATGTTTTTTTTTCAATACCCATTGGCAAATATCAACCAAATAAATATGATCATATTAATAACATTTGTGTTAAGGTTCAAAAGAAAGTTATTATTCATGGGATAACTAATTTATATGTGGTAATTAAAGAGAGTAACATATTTAAACATAAAATGGAAAAAGATTGTAAGGTTAATGGTGTAAGGGTTAACAGAGACCAATAGTATAACTAGTAGTTGGCTTAAGCTTAGTCCAAATGCCCCTTATCTACAAACTTTATTTATCTAATCATGTCTTCCTTTTTTTTTTTTAATCTCATTCATTATGTCCCTGTTATAATTGTTCATGGCAAATAGCACTCAACCTCTTTTCTTCAATGAGATGTAGTTATTTATATCTGATTCTGACCTATTCTACCTCTTCTAGTTATGCTTCCATCAAAACCTTTAAGGAAGAAAATTCAACTTTTACTGATAAGATTGCCTTAGTCCCATAAATTGATGTAAATAGGGTAGCCCTTTTGGAAGTACATATAGTGGTGTGATATGTATGTGATGCAAATAGCAACTTATCATGCCAATCTTTGTATGTAACTATAATTTTTTCAACGATCTACATAAGATTTTTATTTATTGCTTCAACTAACCTATTCACCATGGTAAGGTTGTAGATTGCCCTTTCTTTTCTACCTATTTCATTGCATTGTCTTAAGAGAATGAGAGGTCACACTCATCAATCTATCTCAGAAACAATGCATTTTAAGTTTATCATCATCAGCATATGCTACCATTTTTTGAACGTACATGGTCAAGTGATCTGCAGGTGGTTTTATGCCATCATACTTTTAAATTCTAGAACCTTGAATTTTGGTAGAAAGACTACATCTTGAACTAAACAAAGATATGATACACTCAAGAGAATGTGCATGACATCCTTTTTTATGGCTTTAACTTCCTCTTGTAAAATATAAATCTTCTATTTCATAAAATGCTTTACATTTCTTGCATTTTCATCTTTCAATTTAAGAGTAGTTTTAAGTTCGATAAGGGTAAAATTAATAAAGTAAGATGTTAAAGTAATGTTTGGTGCACACATTTTAGCGCCTGATGATCACGTAGTTGCTATTTATGCTAAAGAAGGATGCATGGCTAACTAAGAATAGATGAAGGGTGTTAAAAAAGCTCCTAATATAGGGGTTGCTTGAAATAGTCCACCAATTGAGGTAAAGGAACTCTTTCAAGGTATAATGTCTCGCATAACCATCTTTCCTTTAATGAACACCTAAACCATTTGTTGCATTTGCTCCTTTAATTCCTTAATTAAGGCTTGAATCTCCTTCTTATAGCCAATTAATTCCTTGACTTTGTCTTTCATTCTTTTCATATGTGATTGAGTTAGGATTGTACGTCTTGCAAGTTATAAGCTCCTTATTGTTCACTTCCTTGTACCTTTATTGTTTTATGATGTTAAAAAAAAGGTAATTGCATTTATGATATTTATAAATGATATCCCTGGTGCTTGAAATGCTTAGACATACACATAAAAGACTTTACAATTAGATGATTTTATTTGATAGTAGTATTACACAGGATAATAAAGTGGGAAACCCCATTTTCTTCATCCTTACAAAACCTTGTTATAACTAAGGTTGCTTCTTCTTTCTAACCTTCGACCTAAACTATATTCATTAGCAATGGCCTTCGAACCATCAAACTTTAGATTAGTTTATACATGATAATGGCGCTATTGATGATGCAAGTAATAAGCATAATGATAAGGAAGTGTCTTGCTATCTAAGTTAATGATATGTATTGAGTTGGAAAAGAGCTTGAGATGAAGCATTTGAATTTAGACCATTGCATTTGTAGAGGATAATTTTGACATCTCGATAAAAGACTAGATTAGTATAAGGATCAGCCAAGATATTGAGAAGAAAGTTGATCTTTTAAACAAATGGACTAATACACATTTTAATTTCGTTATTTTGGACCCATACATCTAGCCAAAGATGGAAAATGCAAAAGATGAATGGAGGGTCTCTAGGACTATTAATGATATTTCTCAATTCCAAAAGGAAGTTTAAGAGTATGAGCCACTTATATAGTAGAAATTGAGCCCCTAGATTTTTCTCCCAATATCTTATAAAAGCATTGACCTATGGCTAATATATTAACATGCCAACTATGTATTTCCTGCCAAGGTACATAAGTAGACAAAGAGCCTCTTTAAGGAAATTGTTAAAGTACTTTAGGGGAATAAAGAAATAGTTTATGGAAGGGTACTGTGAATGCCAATCTATGAACTTAAAAGGAATGTTAGCAATTCTATAATGCCTAAAAAGGTGCCCTTATAGCTTATTTTTCATTAAGATTTCATGTTTTTGGATGGTGTCTCTAGCAATTACTTCCACTAATACCATTGGTAAAATGTCTATAATATTGGGTTAAGAGGGGCTTCATTTACTATTGGTAAGGTTGGTCTTTAATGACTTAGAAGGGTCATTTTCTTCCTCTTCAAAATCAGACTTTAGATCCTCAAGCTTTGGGACATAAAAGATTGTGGGCAAATGAGAAGGATTTATTATGACTTCAATATGGAAATTGATGCCCCCACATTTCATGAGACTATGCACTACTTAAAGTTAAACTAGTGTCAAAACTACTTCCCTTATCATTACTTTTCCTTTTAGAAATAGTCAAAACCTCGCACACTCATAAGTAGTGTATGCTCTAGTCTCATACCTCCTACAATGATCATTAAGTCTATCCATCACAAAAGAGGACATGTTTTCAATTATATAGGTGAATTACATCTTGTCATAAATACAATTAGCAATTATTGCCCCATTAAGAAACCCTTAGGCAAGCATTTAACCCATCATCACACAAACTATTTGAGAACTATAATCTTCCATCTAAATCAAACAAGTTTAAATATAAAGTCTTAAATATGCATGTTTAAGCAATTATGTATAATGTTGGACATAATGTCATGATATGCATATGGAGATCATTCACCTTGTATAGTTTTAGTTATTGTAACAAACCATACATCTTAAAAGATAGAAAATCTCACCCCTACTTTATATTACAAGATCAAAAGTAAAGGGACATTTTTAGATTAGGTTGATTACAAGCTAAAGGACATTTTCCTTCATTGATATTTATAATTCAAAAAGTTAAAAAGAATTTAATCTTATACATAGTAGTGGCCACTACTTAGATGTTTACATAAAACAAATGGTAAATTCATAATGTGTCAAGGACTCTTTAAGGAAAAGACCAAAGTACTTGTCAAATGGATGCAATGACAAGATCTCCACTCATAACTCTCTAGCCTAAAGTATAATAGTTCCAATATTGATCTCCACTCATGACCTAAAGGAAATGTGTTGGTACAAGAAAAAATAAATATAAAGCATAAGTTGTAAAATAACGTAGTAAAATTGAAAATAAAAAGATACATGATGTGATAATCAAGGTGGAGGTAACTTAGACTTTCAATCTTATAAGGGATGAGCTTAATAGGTGGATAACTTTACTAATATAACAATAGGCATGTGGTTTGATAGATCTAAACTAGGCTAAAGGTCCCTAGAGAGTTCCTTTCCTTGTCATTCAAGGTTCAAATAAGAGTTATTAGTCTCGGCAAGAAATTTCAAGATTATTCTATACAAAAGTTATACACTTCCCAGAGGACCTATACTTTCTCTCTTATAAGTTAGAAAGAGTATAGAGCGAGTTTCAGGCCTTTATAAGTATGTACAATTAAGGTTATAATACAAATAACAATTATAAAAATTAAAATGATAGAAATAAATAAATAAAATATCAAAAAGAAACTAAATGAAAGTATAAAAATAAAAACAAGTTAGAGTAGCATATCTCTCAAGAATTAATTTCTAGTGGTCTCTAAGCTATTGCGATGAGCTTTTTAGTGAGAGTAGAGCTTGATAGACGAAAATGTTGAGGGGACATTGTAATATAGGTATGTTGAATTCTCAATTGTTACAAATCATTTTAAGTGCAATTAGAATATTATAAGTAATTTAATATACTTTATCAGGATTCTTCAAGATTCAAAAGTATAGTTACATTTGGCAAAAACTACAACTAATCCAAACACTCATCACAAACAATGATACAACTATTAATTTGTTTTAATTTCCATGTTTTCCTTACTAATAATTTTTTGCTCTCTCACACTCTTTTTTTCTTTTTTTTTTTTGTGATATGTCATAAAGGTATACACAACAAGGTTTTAAGGAATTCAAACAAGTCGTGAAAAAGATAATTTATCTTTTTTTTTTTCTTGGAGAATAACATAGTTTTGCACTTATTTGCTCACCTAAGGTGTCCCAAACTAGTACTATCAATAAGAATTTTGTGTCCTTTAATTTTTCTTGTTTCTTTTGATTTTTTTCCTTTTTTCTTTTCTCTTTTCTTGTTTTTCTTCCATTATTTTTTTTCTGTTTTCTTTTTCCTTTTCCTTTTTCTTGGCTTTCTTTTCCTTTTTTTTCTTTCATTTTTTCTTTTCCTTTTTTTTCCTTTTCTTAGCTTCCAAACACCCCCCTAATTTTTGTGTCCTAGACAAACTCAACTCTCAAAACAAACTCTTCCTCCCTCTATAAAAGCCATTTTAATAGCTATTTTCCACAATTTAGGCTAAAAACACCTTAACCATAGCTTTTAAAGAAAATTTCTAGTGTAAAAAGTCGAGGTTTGGCTTCAAAAATAGTATTTTTGGACAATGTTGCAACTAGCTATTGTAAGGAGAAATGAAGCTACCACTAATGGCGAGGTGTTACTAGCCTCCGACTAGTGTGTGGGAGGCATCATCAGGTAAATTATTACTCATTGAGTATACTAATGCTAGTCTCGTATCTCGTATGTCAACAATAGCTAGAGACAACGCATGTAAGAAGTGGAGTAAACAGTGATGTCAAACCTTAAGGCAACTGTTATCACCACACGGTGCCCCATTTGACACATAAATGTCATTGTTTGACAAATTAGAGCCTAACATGTTGAACAATGCTAGTTTTGGGGCAATACAATGTTGATCAGTAATGCATATGGCAACGAGCAGTAGCCAGCCTCGATTTATTCAACAATTCATGGGTTTTCCTACCTCATTTTAACATACAACCTTTAATTATGCATAAATCAACATAAAGAGACCTTATAGGTGGCTTCCATGGTGTTTTCCAACAATGACCAACAACAAACTTTTGATGAGTTTTTTCAAAGTAGAATACCCAATTTTAGGTGATTTCTCTACCTATCGACTACTTTTGTGTTTTTTTTTTTTTTGGTTGATATTTTTTTATTTTTTTCAATTTTTCAATATATATTGATGAATAAAAATAACAAAATATACTTACTTTACACCTTTCTTTGTGCCAGGATGTCTGATCAAAATGAAAGAGGGGCTCTAATATTAAAGATAAGTGGTTTTCTTGGCTAATTTGGTTATTGTGTATGCTCATATCATGGTGTTGTTAGTTCAGATCTTTTCCTACTAAGTATGGTATTTTTTGTACCAAATTAATTGAAGCTCATCCTTAATGATCATCAAAGGTCCTCTAATAGGTGAAACAATGTCTTTTGATTAGGTATTAGGCCATTAATACCTAGTTTTAATTTTATTTCTTGGCCTAATCATAATTTTAAGCTAAATCTAGATCACTTATGTGTGATTAGGTCTTTAAAATGTAGTAAAAATGGAAGGCAAAATTTAAAGGTCTAATAGTCATGTTATGGGTACCCTTGTTCCAGTCATTATTGGATAGAGGGAATAACTCCTCCTCTTGAATGGCTATATGTAAACTTTTGAATGTTTGGTGATAAGTCTTGTTTTATTCCTTTTGCCCCTTTGAGATTATCTTAAATGCTCTCATTTATGCTCTTTGATGGTTTTTTCTAGGTACCTAAAAAAAACCCCTAACTCTCTCTCTTTTGTCCCTCAATTAATGGGGCTTTTCATATTTTCTCATGCTTTCTCAATGACTTTTGTTCTCCCCTCCCCCTCTCTCTTGGTCAATAAATATTGGCTACCTTTGTATAATGATTTTGCCTAATATCATCTTTGGTTGCTTTTTATTGGACAACTAAAATTATTTCTACACATATTAAATATTTTGTTGGCCTTTCACTTGTAAGATTCACACATAAATCAAGCTATTGGGCTTTGAAAAGAGGGTTAAACTAATATTGTTGCACTTAAATGTTTAGTTTAAGGTCTTTAAAAAGAGGAAGACCCTCTTTTATGGTTCGAATATGCAACTTATACCTAAAAATAATATTTATAACTTTAAGCTTAGTTTGGGAGCACATGGACCATTGACTCTTCCGTTTACAAGTGAGATATTAGATTTTTTACATTAGACTTTTAATTATATATTGGACATTAGCAATAATTCAATTATTATTTTAATTCTTTTTTTTTCTTTCCTTTTTTTTTGTTGCCTTTTTTTTTTTTTTTTACTTCCAAATGAACAATCTACAATTCAAGCCTACAAAATTAATCTTGCTTGAAAGTGAGCAAATATAAGGTTCTTAAGGCAGATAAAGTAAGGATACAATAATATGTTGATCATAACTAAATTCATAACCAAAATTTTAATAATTAATATTACTATAATCAACTATAAACATTAATTTTAAAGAAAAAATTGTTCAAGTAAAAAATTAATATTTTAAAATTAAGTAATTTAGTTGAAAGAATGTAAAAAGAATAATAACGTAAACTATCACAATGCGCCCCTATAAACATGGAAAAGATGCACCTACCCAGACCTCAAGCCTCAAAAGCAATCCAAATCTTCATTAAAATTGTTTTAAGTATAATTAGAATACTATAAACCATCAACTTTTAAAGAATACCTTATCTTCTAAATTAACAAGACTCAAATGTACTTTACTAGGATTCTTCGGAACTCAAAAATACAAATATACTTGGCAAAGGTCATAGCCAACTCAGATGTCCTTCACAAGCAATGGTACCACTATTTACCTCTTTACTTCCATGCTTCTTCTTGGTTGTAGTTAATTTATTTATCTCTCTCTAGTAAACATGACTTGCCATAAACACACACATTAAGATCATAAGGAATTTGGATATAAAGGGGACTTAAAGGAAGGAGAAAACATTTTTATAAAGGCTTTATGCTCTGATGTGAAAATTTATTGAAGTTAAAGGATGATTTTAGTGAAGATCCTCTACTTTAGGACAAAGTCTTGGAAAAAGTTTTAGAATACTTTAATAATGACCCTTTGTATTAACAATAGGAATGAGATTTTTTCAAAAAGTTTTAAAAATATTCAAATATTTTTTTGCGATAATCCTTTATACCAACAATAAGAATGAGATTTTTTAAAATGTTTTTAAAAGTATTTAGATACTTTTCACAGTAATGTTTCGTATTGACAATAAGAATGAGATTTTTTAAAAAATTTTTAAGGTATCTAGCTTTAATCCAAGCCCGAAAAGGTTCTTTCAACTAAGATTGGTTCAAGTTAAGGATGGAAGTGACCATTTAGAGCTAGTTATCAAGTAACTAAGATGTTTTACTAGGTTTGGTCTTATTGGGGGGTCAACATATAATGCTTTTGGTATAATGAGGCATTTAGTTATTGTGCAAATTAGAGATTTGGCGTTTGATTTTGGAGTTTAAAGCATTGGTCTATAGAGATTTTGCAAATCTTCTTTTCTGAAAAATTCAATAATGGTGTTAAGGGTGAGGCCTTATTTTGATCAATTTTGTTGATATGAAAGGTATTGGGCCATGTTTATAGACTTGGGTCCAAGCCAAGTCAAGTTAGAGAGAGACTGAATAGGGTTCCCAACCTTTTTTGATCTTAGAGTCAAACTAGATTTTGAGTTTTTTGCATTTTGTTGTTTTTTTTTTTTGGTTTTTTTTCTTTTTTCATTTTACAAATATTACTCTTTTAATTTATGTTTTTTCGATTAACTTAACAAAAATGGACTTCAAAAGAGAGAAATGGGTTGTCAACCATCATAGGCCACTACCTTTTGTGAACGACAGTTCTAATTACTAGATTTTGGCATCAATCACCAAAAAACTCAAAAGGGGTCAATAAGAACATTTTTATTTAATCTATCTATTTTTAACAATAACTCAAACAAAATCAAAGTATTCACTAATATGTGAAGAAAAATACTAACCTCTTATTATTTTGTGTAGGAAATCGGAAAATGATAGGAGGTAAAAGCATTGATCTTATTTTAGGGAGGAAAAAATATTCAAGATAAGTGTCACTTTCCTTAACTTCTCCATTTGTGTTTTGTTTTTGTTCTCTTTTTGGTTTAAGAGGTTGATTATTTTCTATGATGTGTTTCTTACTATAGAATTGGCTAAATACTTGATGATTGTTATTATATGGGCTAGAATAATTTGAGCTAACTTAAAGGCAATGCAACATTTATGAGATAATTAATTTTGTGTGTTCTTTCTACATAAATTGACTTTATTATCAAGGTAGGACTCCTCCCACTAGCTCATTTTATCTCTAAAGCTCATGTAAATGATTATTTCAGGTAAAAATGCAAATAAAGATGAGTTGTAATAGCATAAATAATATGGATTAAGAATTGAATGATTTAAGTGAATTATAGTCAACTAAAGGAAATGAAATATGGAAGCATTAAAATATGAAATTTTTTACTTTTACTAACTACTAACTCTTCTTATGAGTGTTTTTTAATCATTTTGCAAATTTGATACATTGATTTCAATAAATAGACCAATAATGACATTAATTAATATAAGATTCCTATACTTTGATTAGTTACTAACTTGTTAAAAGAGTTTTCTCTAACCATTTTAAGAAGGCCCCCTAAATTGTCTTTTAGGTATTAAATCTTGCATATTTAAAGAGTTTTTTAGATGTCAAAAGTTTAGGAGAGGAGAAAGTATCATTAATAGATATTAATACTTGTATAATTGACTTTATGAGAAATCAGAATAACTGAACTCATAATTTTTAAAACTATATATTTGAGGTGGAATTTTGCTAATAGAAGAATAAATGCAATTTTAGTATATTATCTCTCTTTTACATATTCTCTATATTTTCTCTATTTTTTCGTGCTTTTTCCCTTTAATGCTAAGGGCACCTTTTGCTTTATAAAAGAGATGTCTCTTCTTAATTAGCGATTTTTAAGATCTTTCCAAATTTTGAGAGATTTGATCTCCATTCTTGATTTTATTGAATGGTTAAGATTGCCTTAGTTTTTTCTAAATGTTTGATATCTTACGGATTGTTAGCTTGCAAACTTTGTACTAGATATATGCCATTGGGCTAAATAATAAGATCAATTTAGGGAGTGTTTTTTTGGCTCACCCATGCTGGCACTATGGGCTCTCTTAAGCTATTGGACTTCCTTGAGTTGGTCAACCTTGTTGGACTCTAAGACTAGGCCCTTTGAGGCCCATCAACATTATTGTCTTATAACTTCGATGTAATGGGCCTTTAAGTTTTTCCTTTGTATTATGAACTTATAAATAAAATTAATGCATTAGGCTATAAGTCTCCAAACAAATATTGTACTCCCTCTTCTTATTATGGAATGAGAAAGGAAAGGTTCCCCTCAAGTCTAATGATAAACCAAACCTTGGGTTCAACCTAAAAAACCAATCTCCCTACATATTGGACCTAAGGATTTAAATGACAATTTCACTTGTTGGGTTTAATATAAAGGCCCATAAGACTATTAGTTCTCATTTCTATGGGTTTATAATAAACTTAAGATAGAATTGTAATTGTAAATTATACATTGTATTTAAATTGTACTTGAAATTTCAACTAATAAAGATTATTCATTTCTTTTTTATTTTCTTGTTTTTCTTTTTTCTTATTTTCCTACTTTTTTTTCTTTTTTTCTCCTTTCTTATATATAAAGATAACCAATCTTACAATCAAAATTCAAACAAATTATAATTCAGTTATAATCACACTATGACTCCAACATAAGCCAAATTTGCTTTAAATACAAACTATTTCTAAATATACCTAAGTAAATAAGGAGAGAGAGAGTATTCTTTTGAATATAATTGATAAAATAGATGTACAATATAAATTAAGTATATTTAACTTTATAATGTGTTAAAAAATAGATGTAAGTTAAAATTTTAATTTTATTGAAATTTTAAGAAATATTATAAATTAATTATTAAATTAATATTAAATATTATAAATTATGAAATTTATCAAAAAATTTAAAATTAAACAAATGTTGTTATTTAAGTTTTTTTTTACTTACAAAATTATTTAAAATTACTATCTTTTTTCTAAATTTTAACAATATATATATATATATATTGAGAGAGAGAGCGAATTAGCGATATTTTTGTTACTTTTATTTCAAATATTTAAATCATTTAGAAAGAATATAATAAAAAAATTAATTGTCACAATGGATTCTTTTATAGTTTTTAAATTGTCAAATGAATTAAACTTTGAAGAAAAAAACCTAAAGTAATGAAAATTCTAATCTTATAGGAGTCTAAGATCTATTTCATCAATTTGACCAAAAAAATAAAGATCTATTTGATCAATAAAAATCTACGTAATAAGATGTTATAGTCAACAAAGGGATAGACTTGAAGTAGACTTGAAACATTTGGAAACCTAAATAATTGAAGTGACCACAATATAATATTAAACCATGTACAACAAAAATTTCTGTGCAAGAAAGAAATTGATTTCATATATATATATATATATATATACACACACACCACACTAGGATTTAGCCCATCCCTTGTGCGGGGTGATTTTTTTTAATATATAATTTTAATTGAATTGATATAATTTTAATTTCATTTCTTAATCCTTCAAATTGTCCTTTTGCCACTAAGATATATGTTTTTTGTTGTAACATAAAAGGTTATAATTATAGTTAAAAATAGTTGCACGTTTGAAATTTTATATCTATTATTTATTAAATTGAGAAAAAATTGATGTATTTTTCTTTTTAGTTAGATTATTAATTAAATAATTATTTAAGAGTTACAATTAGATTTTCTTTTCTTTCATTTTAATCATATTTTTGGTCATTAATTTTCATTAATCATTAACTCAATTATATGTATTTAACTTTTTTTTTTTCATAAATTGATTTTCATTCACTCAACTTTTTCAAATCAGTTATCTACCAATTGTATAGTTAATAGTTATGTGTATATGTTTAATAATTAATATGTTAAAAGGCTTACCATAATAGTGTAGTGGAGTATTATAAGAAAACGATGTCTTTTATTGTAGGCAATATGTTTTTTCAGATCTCATCAATTCACTTATATGTATTTGCATTTTTTCTTTTGTATGAACATTTATGAGAACATTACTTATTATAATTGAATACTTATTAACGAATCTTCTTTTTATTATGATTGAATTTTACTAAGAGTATACTAAATACAGTAGAGGAGAGATTTAGCAAAATGACGGCATGATGTGGATTGTGGAGCAACAACTGTAGTCATCTATGCTGCCTCTATTTTCCAAAAAATGCACAAAGTTTCAAAATGACTTGTTTCGCCCTGCCAAAATTCACAGATGAAATCTTGATATAATTTGCTTCAATTATAAAATGTGTCGCCACATTTACTGAAAAGGCTCTCGGAAATGGCCTCAACTAATATAAGTTCGGCTAACTCCGCCTTCTCACGTTAACCACACGCATTTCGCGCGTTTGCTCTCTCTTTCTCTCCGTGTAGTTGCCTCTCCAACCTCGTTTTCACTGTCAAGGACCGAACCGAAACCTTGTGTCCAACAGCAAAGATAACACAGAAACCGAAACTTATATGGCATTTGGAGTGTATCCTAGAACATATAAAAGACAACATATACCTCCAAAGTCATAAGTCCCTTTGCCTCAGATACCCTCCAAACCCCAGCTTTTGGTCTTCGGCATCTTTGAGCCCTTGGATGTTTCTCTTTTAATCTCAAATACGTAACATTTCCCCCCCCCCCCATCAGAAGCTTGCAGGGCCAATTACATCGTAGGTCCAAAACTTTAACCAACAAGGTACAGAGGCGTGCTATGCCATTTCCATGCACAAGCTGGACACTGCCAAAGTGGCCCCACCCCCAACAGATCCCCAACATGTCAGGGTAGCGATTGCTTCGCCAATCATGCACAGATCACGTGCCCAATTCCAACCTTAATGCACCAAAGATGCTGGCCACAGGACCATCCTCATCATCTTGAATCTTTTTTTTTTTCATCTCTTGGCCTAGAACATATTTCACAGCAACGCTGAGATTTTCACTTCTTGTGTACCAGTAAGTACGTATGTAAATTCTGATTTTCTTTGTTCTGCAAAGCAGACTGTGTCACACAGGGATGTAAACTTCGAGATACATGATAAGAGCTGGTGAAATGTGGCTTGTCACATTAATTTCACGTATGCATAGCTTTTCTTGCTGCCCCATCACGCGGCGACTTAATAATTTGTTTCCGAGCTAGATTTTTCTTTACGAGACAAAATTATGTTGCTTATTTGTCATGCGTTAATTGAGTGTGCAGAACCCATTCTTGCATTTAGCAAAGACTCCCATTGTAAGCTTAACCAGAATTTGCTTAGATTGCTCTCCCCTGTTGCCTTACCGCTCGGTATTACAAAATAAGAATCGTATATAGAGCCATCAGTCTTACAAACTTGTTAATCAAGGAGTGCGTTAATGTTGATCAAGCAGTCGGATTTTACTCGCACACTAATGCCTAATCTTCATGGTATGCTGACGTGATGTATTATAGACGTCACAAAGCCATCAGTAAATTTTGTCCCTTCCACTAGGAGGCAGCAGGCCATCCAACCCCATACCGTGCAATTCATCCGTCCATTTAATGCCCAGCTCGCCCTCCTTTATTTATTGCAACCCAACTGACCACCACCCCCGAACGCACGGGCAAAAGAGAAGAAAACAAGATATTCACAACCACAACACCGAGCTAATGCTTGGGTGTACGGTGCCTGTCTGGCTCCTATTTCAAGAGCTCGATAGCGTGTTAAGTGCTCATTAGTTTTATCTTAATTATATGAGGCTACATATTCGGGTTCTGAACAGACACGAATCCGTATGATCCAACTCAGGTCAACTGCATCACATGTGAAATGCCCACAAGAGAATTCAGAAAATTGCATAGGAAATTGACTTAATATATTAAATTGAACAAGTCAATATCTAAAGGACCAGTCATTCATTAAGCTGGAAAATCATATCGCCCTAACGACACAAACTAGTTGATATTTGATAACATGCGGAAAAAGTCTGGAAACGCTGGAAGAGAAATAGTAGGGGTGACTGCATAACATAATACCATAGTAGGAATATCAAGCCGTCTCAATAATTCCACGCACACTCAAGCTCAGTAAGACCCATTCCCACCCTCCCACCACCGCCATTACTTGCACCTGCGCCACCGTCAACCCTCCCATCTCCTGGGCATGTCATCCAATTCAAGGTCGCTGCACCGCCATTAAATGGTTGTGCCACCATCGCAGAGGCAGTTGAGGAGAAAAAGAGAGGCAAATTGAGATTTTCCTGAAGGGACCTCAAGTTGGGGAAAGAGGAGATGCCCGTGTTTCGCTGGAAACGAGGGAAAGGGTCAATTAGCGGCGGCTGCATTGGGGCAAGGTCAAAGCTGCCGTTACTGAGATTGGCTGCAGCGGAGGCAGCGGCCGCAATAGTGGAGAAACAGGGCACGTGCTCGGCTTGAGAATGGCTGTCATAGGTGCGGCGGTCTCGTTCATTAAGGGAAGTAGCACAGGCACGGTTAGTAGTGCCGGTGGCAGTGGGGTCAAGGAGAGGAGGCAAGGAGACGGACGACGGGGAGCTGACTTCTGGGTAAAGGTTAATAGAGGGATTGAAACGGCCTTTCTTGGTGCCACTGCTGCTGGTGCTACTACTGGCCGCGCTGCCGCTCTTCCGAAAGACCCTAGAAATGACCCACTCATCCTAGCAATCATGGTGAATTAGCTTCATTATCATAAAAAGATGTCTATGAAGAAACCATTGCAAAGCTTGCATAGTCATCCAACAAAATCCAATTTTTTGAAGGGGTGGTTGGATGTCCCAGATCTTCAAGGCATGTAATATTAATCTTAGGTACAGCAAATATCAGAAAGCTCAAGCTGTCTTGTTTATTCAGCCAAGAAATAAGGCATATGCAAGAATACACGGTCATAAAATGGACACCCACTACAAAAGAAGTTGCCGTTTCTTAATTAAATGATACAAATTGTCTAACATGCAGCACGCAAGAATATAAAAATGGACTCTCGAAATGTAATTACAAAGATGAAGTAGGTCTTTTAAAGTCACAGGCCAAGTTGGGAAGATTTTATCGACTGTGTTGTTGAAAGCCTCTTGATTAAAGTTTCTGAGGTGCGAGGACCTAAGTCCTAATAAAGGTAAACAATTACTATTTTCAGGAGATAATTAATGCCATAAACAAAAATAATTTTGCCTTCCTTTTCAGCCATTCAAATCCGAATGGTATAAGGACCGTCAATTGGCGAAAATTCAAGCCATGGTTATGTATAAGAAAATAAATTCCAGGGATGGCTTCAAATATCTCCCAAGACAACAAGCGGAAAGGCAAGCTAAAAGCAAGAGAAAGCCTACCCATATGTTCACCAAGATTCTAACATTCTAACTTGTCAACGGATACTAGGCATGGTCTATTCATCATAACCTATATTAGCTACAACCCAAGGTCGCCGAAGCAACATTAATGATGAAACAGTACTGTTAATCATAACCTACCTTAGCTAGCTCTTGGTTGTGACAAGTCTTATCTAGCGAGGTCAACTTAACCCTGGCACGTACCTATAATAAGGTTGCAAAAACAAGTTTTACAAGATAGATAGATGTCCAATTAGTCGGGCCTCATTATCAAAGGCTGTGAAGAACGGTCTATGCAAGCACGGGCCAATCAACCATGCACATGGCATGAAGAGGCGATCATGTGAACAGAATTGTTAGGGCAAAGTTGTTTCTAACACGCTCAACAACGAAAAAGCATATATGGCCCATTCACAGAGAAATGAGTTGATGGTACCTTGGAGCTCCTGGAAAGGTAGTGATAAGCAAATTTGCCTTCGAGGCGGTACTCGTGCATGACCCAGTTGCTTTTCTCTCCCTTGGGAGCTCGCCCTCGATAGAACACCAGTGTCTTCTTCATTCCCACGAGTGCACAAGTTTTTGAGCTGTAAATCTCCCTATCCTTCCCTGTAGCTTTCCAGTAACCAGCTTCAGTCGCCCTATTAGTCCTAAGTCCAGTTGGGTACTTCCTGTCTCTCAGGCTAAAGAAGTACCACTCTTTTTCCCCCATCTTTGACTTCTCTGCAGATACGCAACCAACATGATGAGCAAATAGTTGGAAGATCACGCAAAGTGAGTTAAGATTTATTAGGGACAGACATGGGATGACATGAGGAAGGTAAACGAAGTAATACCAGGAAGCTCCCATGGCTCACACTTGTTGAGGTCTACTTCAGCAATGGCTCTGCCCGTGAAACTGCTGTCCAGAACCTTCTTCAGGAGATAGTAAGTGATAAGCTCCTCATCTGTTGGGTGGAACCTAAAGCCAGGAGGCAAATGGGCATCGCCGTTGTTAAAATGATGATAGCTCTCCATGTGACAAAGGAAAACCCAGGTCAAGTAAAACAAGAAGGAAGCCAAAAGAAAACGCTTGGGAGTCTGAAACCCAAAGTTTTTTCAGGCACCCTTGAAATCCAGTATCGAAAATGTCTAAACCCTACCCAATGCTAACAACTCAGACAGTGCCCAGCAATCTAGAATGTAAGAGAGGCCTAAAGGGGGTTTTGGAAGCTGCTTTAGTTGTCTCGTTTTATAGCTTGTTTAGTTTGGTCCAAGTGGAGGGTGTTGTGCTACATGCAGTTTCATTTCATGGGGATTTGATGAATCGAGTGGCAGAGGGTAAAAAGGCAGAGAATAGAGGAGGTATGATCTGGCTTTGGCTGGCTTGGGAAATCTTGTGTTTTCTCTGCCCCGTCCTCTTCTCCCTCTGTCTCCCTCCCCCCGCCTGTGGGCTATGGAGCCTTATCATATCCGTAGCTTCTCCAGAGAGAGGGAGAGAGAGAGAAAGAGCTTATGTACTTGTGGGCTAATAGGGCTCTCTGTTTGGAGTATGCGTGCGTGCGTGATAAAGTGCGCAGGTATTCTCTGTCAGCGAAGAAAGTGAAGGGGAAGGAACAGAAAGTAGTTTTTGTGTGTGCGTACATGAAAGAGGGAGAGAGAGAAGACAGAAATAATGGAGAGATTTCACCATGAATCGATAAAGCTGTTTCAATATCTCCTCTGACAACACAGTACAGAGATTTTCCCTAAAATTATTATCTTGCAGGGACAATTGTTATTACACGCATCGCCCTTATTTCTCCTCCTAATTTTGATTTCCTTTTTCGCTTTCTTTCTTTCTTTCTTTCTGTTTGTTTTTTGTCTTGGTGTTATCGTGTACTTCATCGCTGAAATCATTAGCGGGTTTTTTTGGGGTTTCTGTTCAGTTGTGTTTTCCTGGATTTCCGATGCCCTGGAAAGCGAGATAAAAAAGAAAAACCACCAACTGAATATATGGATGTGTCTGCAATCTGCAAATTGTACATCTAATAATAATAATGTGGATTAACTAAACTGCTTTCCGCGGTGACCTTTGCTACTTAGACGCGACAATTTTATGCTCATATCTCACAGTTTGACACATAAGACAAACAGATTTCGTCAGGGAGTAGCTAAAAGCAGGCTGGCAAAAGAACTTCACCTCTACCTCGCAGTAGCCAAGCCCCTCATGTTTTAGGCCTTGTAGCCTTTTGCAGCTATTTAAATTGTTGGGTTCAGTCGCTGATGTAATATTAACAAAATTTCTATCATTTAAAGATTTCATCTTGTCATGCCGCCCCCCCCAAATGGAATTGTAAAATCAGATTGGATTTTATACTTCGGTTTTGGAGAGTTATTCCTTATATGAATAGCATATAATACAGAAAGCATAAACATTTCATATGACAGACTGAGAACTTCCACCATTGTCTACTTCTCTACTGGAAAACTTTTATCTGTGTTATAGTGAAGCATGCAAGTAGTCTTTCAAATTGTTAGGGTATGTGAGGCCTCAGTTAGCATATCAATTTGATTGTGTCACTTAACTGTACAATCTGTTGTTTCAGATTGAAGTATCTCACAATTCCTCATATTACAAATGACACATGATGTCTATTAGCCATCATTTTCATACGATCTTATCCAAAATAGAAAAAGATCTACAGTCCACTGTGAAAAACAACAGCCCATCATACGACAATCCCCATCATCTTCTTTTACTCCTTTTAGAATCTAGTGCATTGACATAAAAAATAATAATAATAATTTCATTAAAGTCCCGCAAGGAATCCACCTCCGAGCCTTTGCCTATGTTGCTACGTTCAGAAGCCTCTATCATGCAATGAAACAAAATCCTGCTCTAGCATATCCTTACAAAAGGTGAGGAAAACCAGATTTATCAATAATAAATAAATAAAGGGACAACAGAGTCTGAAGCATTAAAGTTCAGATTTTTTACATGTTTGCCTCATGTGATCCCATGCAGATGTTAGTCGTTCGTGTAACATATTTGTGCCAAGATCACAAAAGGGTCACCTAAAAAGTCATTTTTTTTAACCGTTCGAAGCGCAACAAGGGAAGAGGGATTTTCAAGTAAAAATCGAATGCTGCAAGGTTTTTTAGTCTCCTGTTCATGTTCTCACTCGTTACAAGTCTGCGTTGGCTATCTATATATTTTGTTTTTCAAAATTTCCAACTGAAGAAATCATTAATCCAGCATGGATGCGTCCACTCAGCAATCCCCTCAATCCATCAATTAGCCGTCCACGAGGGAGAGAGGGGTGTTACGGAGAGAGATTGATGGCATGCTAGTCTGACCCATCATGCTCGGATTTTGAGACACATACAAGGGTGCCGGCCCCCTCTCGACCAGGCTTTACATCAAATCATCTCATCAACTTCCCACTTTTTCTCACGCACGCTCGCACACCGTTTACACACACACAATGCCCAGCATACGCCGTTCGTTTTCTAGAGGGCGGGTGCATGAACCTAGAGTTGAAAAAAAAGGGTAAAAGACTCGATTTTTTAAAAAATAATAATAATTTAATGTATAAACAACTGTTATGAATTAACACAATTATTTTAAATGTACATTAAAATATTATTAAATTTATTAATTACTTATTATATATTTAAAATAGTCTTATTAGATATTTGAAAGTAATGCTTATACATTTAATTATTTTCAAAAAAAAAAATTTAAATTTTTAAAAAATATATTCATATATATATTTTAATATCAATATGTCATGCATCTCTAGATGTGTTGGTTCTTTTATCTATTTATCTTTTTTTATCTGAAAAAAGGTCATATATTTTATATATATAATTTTATTTTTTTTACCATAAAATCTATAAATCAATTATTTTAGACAACCGATCCACCGGTTTCCATTTTTTTTTCCTAGTTGTTGGGGCCTCACTAAAACTTTAGTTCCCCAAAAAGGGCCGAACGGTGCACGCCGGATCTTCTACTATTTTGGTCACCAGGGTAAATTCTCAGCAGGAGCAGCGTTGGCATTGCAAATAAAAGAGAGAAAATATTTATTGGACATAAAAATAATAAATATAATTAATAAAATAATACATTATATTGTTATAATAACGTAAAATATTAGTTAATAAAGAGTGAAAAGTAAAAATAAAATTACATAATTGTATTAATTATCTCCAATCATATTCATCGCTTTTTTTATGTATGCTTATTTATGAAAAATATTTATTAAACACATAAGAAAAAACTTGTAGAAAGATAAAAGTTAATTGAACCAAAATGTTTAATTTTAATTTTTCGTGCATCAGAAACGAGAGAAATACTTATAACGCAATAAGGAAAAAACTTAGACGTAGAAGGGTACCATAATCTTATTATAATAATAATATAAAATGAAAATTCAGTGAAAGTTTTTTCTCCTTAACACTCTTTTCATTAATTAAAATTCTCAATTTGTAGAATTAAATTTTCTTAACAACTTTGATATTTATTGTTTCCAAAAATTAATATTAAAAATCTGCTTAATTTATGGCATTCTATCTAATTCATTATATAGAAGACCAACATGTATGCGGCTTAATCAAAAATTAAAAAAAAAAGAAAAAGAAAAACAGTGGAATCAACAAATAAAAATGGTAACTTGCAAACAACAAAATCTCATCCATTCTTTTCTAAAAAACATAAACATACTTATTGCCTGTTAATTTATCAGTCTAAAAGGGGCAACAGAATTCAATACACTATAATTGAGCACCAAAATAAAAAATAAAAAAAAACCCGTAAATATAGAGGCATCAATTCGCTACAAATTATTATATTTATTACGGGAAGCCAAATAAAAGCCAATTATTCTAAATGAAATTTTCTCCTCTATGTATCAAAAATGATTTGAAATTTATCGTTTATGAACGGTAATAATAAGAACCGATACTATATCATTACAGTATAAATTATCCTCACACTTTTAATTTTACTAAATTAAAATTTGTTCATTATTTATGATTTAGCGTATTTGCTATTCTAATAAGTATTCATTGATATTGTTTAACCAAATTGTCCTACTCACATTACAAGGTAAGGTTAGATCTTCTTTTTTATACTTATGCAAAATAATATTTAGGATTAATGTGATTTTTTTTTCTTTCCACAGATTATATAATACTAATCAATCAAAAATTTTAAAATTGACCAAAAAAATGTGAACATCAAAATTCGAGTCATTCACTTATAGAAATTTGTCAACAAAAAGAATAGCAATAATTTAATCAGTATTAAAATAATACTCGCTTATAAAAAAAAAGTATGAATTTCAATGGTAAAAATTATATAAAATGAGTTCGTTGTCCTTTATGTATGCTCCCCTCAAAACAAAACGAAATAAAAACAAAAACTCAAATAAAAAAAAAAAAACTAAGCAGGTTAGACTTGACAATATAAAGTTTTACTTCCAAATACAAAGAAAAAAAATTTTAAAAAAATATAAATTTAATGAAAATTAAGTTAAAATATATATATATATATAATTCGCGCAAAGTGCGAGCTGAGGCCTAGTAGGGTAATATAGACGTGCTCTTATTTTAGTGGTAGCTTGCAAGCACGGACAGCGAAGAAAATATTAAAACAAAAAAAAAAAACCCATTGTTTGAATATTACATTTATAGAATTTAATTCACGAAAGGGAATGTGCCGGGATCGGCCTTCGCTGTACAATAAGTGAATTTGCAGTATTAAAAGCGCCCGGAATTTATTCGTGGAGGGATGTGAAGTGTCAGTACAAGTAATTGCATGATACTGTGGCCAAATGCTGAAGCACTTACTTCCTGGTTGGGGCAATTGCCTTTTGCTGTGTATTATTTACTTTTTCACTTTGGAGGGTCCGAGTGCCATTGCCTTCCGCAGGGACCTCGAGCTGTTTCAATTTTTAAAGGTCAAACGAGTTGAGCATTCGTCGAAAACACAAAAGGAATTAAGCCAAAAAAAACAAAAGCATATTATGAATAAATCATAAGTGCTGGGAATGAAATTTATGCTGTCAGACAACAATTAATAATAAAGGTATTTGTTTAACACTGTTATTATTAAAATCAAATTTTGTTATTTATGCGGATTTATTCTTTTGTTAAATTAAACAAGGAACACAAATACGAGGGATTATGAAACCTTTTAATATCTAAAAGAACTCTTAGAGGGTTATTTAGTTTGAAAATACATCAAAGCCCCCCCCCCCAACTCTGTTCATTTCGAGTTCCGACCATTTGCTGAGAGAGAGAGAGAGAGAGTTGAAACTCTTAAATAACTCGGTGGCAGAAAAAAGGAGCAATTTTCCACGCTCGAAGTGATATTTTTGTTCCGTATTAATTTGGCTTTTTTTTTTCACTTTGTTTTGCAGCGAGCGAAAAATAATTTATTTAAAATAAAATTAGAAGAAATTAGAAGAAAACAAACAACAGGGGCTCGATTATCAAGAGACTGCTTCAAGGATCGCCCATGACGACAACAATATGTCAGCCCCTGCGCGGCACATCGTGATGCGAGCCACCTACCTGGAGGCCCCCAGTGCGCATTCATCCACCCCCCATCCTCCACAATTTAAAAAACTTTGACAATTTTTTATTTTCTTCTAACCTTAATTAAAATATGAAAAAAAAAATACAACAGAAATAAATAATAAATTTTTTACATTATTTGAATAAATTAAAAATTAGTAGTAAAATATTTTTATCTTCTACGGAGAAATAACGAAAATTTATTTATCTCAAAATATTTCATACATTTTTATTAATATAGTTGAAGAATCTTTTTTCACAGAAAAAATTAATTTTAAATTTTTATAATTAAATTATAAAATTTATTATATTTTTATTTATTTATATTTTAAAATTTATTTAAAATTTAATTTTTTAAAAAATAATTAACATTATTATATTAATTATAACAATTATTAATTTTTTAAATAAAAATAATTAAAAAATATATGATTTAAATAAAAACATAAAATTAAAAATTTAATAATAAAAATTCATATAAATTTAAAATTAATTTTATATATATGTCATGAACTCCACGCATACACTCCCCAGGGTAAATCTCCTCGGATCGCGAAATGAATAGCTAAAAGCTCCAGGACTTACAGCCAAAAAGCTACTGCAAATGCCATAGGACATGGTTACATAGTTAAGAGTAGTTGACCATGATGATCGCGGGTAGTAATGCCCGTACCTCCAACTTCAGTTCCGATACCTGCTTCCATATTGATTTTCATGGAGCCTTCTTGTGGTTGTAGTCTGCCTGTCATGATTTTCAGCTTGTTGTGAGGGGTCAACCCCTTGTGCATGCTTGAACTCGTTGTATAACTGAGGAGCCATCTCCACTACTCTTTTAGGATCACCTAATTGGCCTTCCATTCGCAGCATGTTTCACGCACGCCAAAGCCCCCAAGCAAGCATTGCAACCATCTCAGCAGTCATGGCTTCATCATTGTTCGGCAAAGAAGTGAACCAGCTCAATAAATCATTTGGTCTTTATTCCCATATTCTTCTACCAAGTGGGCTTAAAAATCAAAAATCCCATTTGCCCATGAAGAGCGAAAGAGGACTTGTTCAATTGTTTCCAGGCCTGCCCGACGCCTAGCATAGCACGTGTCAAGTTATAGTCTCTTGTTGGCCAAATTTGCCTTTGTTGGAGGAAAATCCCCACATGCCCCTCCACATGAAATGGTTGACTTTGTCGGGTGCGTTCAATTGCCAAATTTCCTTCCAGCTACATATGCAATTAGGTGATGAAGAAGCAGCCGTAGTCCGCTGATATGAAGTGATTTTGGCCAATTTATACACTTTTCACCGAGTAAACCCCCACACGATCGTAGTGCTAGACTTGCTCGTCTTCTAGGCCTCGGCAACTCAGCGGGATAAACAAAATCTCAGAAGCTTCCCATGGTTAAGTAATGTTGTTTCACTGTATCTTCTTGCCGCCATTTGGTGTCTTCATCAACCAAGGAGGCTACTAATTCAGAGTCAAGATTTGCTTTAAGAGAGAGGACTTTAAGGCCACTTTGATTAGACAGCCATGGATGCTACTAAATGTTTACTTTCTTCCCATCTCCAATAAGCCATTGAAGACCCGCACACAGCAAAAGACAAGATTCCAAAATACTTCGCCGTGTATAGCTCGGGTTATAGCCCATCTTAACTTCTAGGAATGAACTCCTTGGGTGATATTTGGCTTTGAAAATTCTGGCTAATAAAGGCCTGTCATTAGTCATTAACCTCTAGGCTTGTGAAACCCAGCATGGCAAGATTAAATTCATGGAAGTCCCGAAAGCCCAAACCGTCCTCTGCCTTTGCCGTTGTCATTCTTTTCCAAGCTGCCCAATGTATTTTCTGATTCAATTCCGAGCTCCCCCACCCAAAATGGTTAGTCATGCGAGCAATTTTTGTACAGAGAGTCTTAGGAAGAAGGAAACAACTCGTTACGTAGGTAGGAATGACTTGAATAACAGCCTTAATCAGCACTTCTTTACCTGCCAGTGACAAACATTTTTCCTTCCTCTCACTCATCTTGTTCATCATACAGTCTGGAGCCATACCGAAATTCTTTTTCTTGGAGACACCGACCATCATAGGAAGACCAAGATATACTTGAGAGGCCTCTGAACTGTCGTTATTCCCAAATAAGTCTATTGCATTTTTAACATCTCAATGCACATTACGGCAAAAGGAGGCCTCAGTTTTCTCCAAATTAATTTTCTGGCCTGAGGCTTGCTCATACTGAGTAGGAAGAAGTTCCAGGCGCTGACATTATGGAACAGTAAGCTCCGTGAAAAAAGAACTTTCAGGCACTAACATTATGGAACAGTAGCCTCCGTAAACATTAAGCTGTCGTCGGCAAAAAAATAGATGGGTGATTAAAGGGGCCCCTTTTGCACACCCGAACACCATGAATATTTCCGATGGCTGCCGCATGGCGTATAAGAGAGGATAAACCATCTGTGCAGAATAAGAAAAGATATGGGGGAGTGTCCCTTTGTCGTAGACCCTTCTAAGGCCTGGAAATATCCCTGGGCATGGAATTAACCACAATGGAGTAAGAGACGGTGTAAACGCACCGCATGATCAAGTGTAAACAATTTGTATCAAAACCCAACTTGAGCATAATGCTCTCCAAGAAAGACCATTGCGCTCAATCATGTGCCCTACTCATATTAAATTTCAGCGCCATGAATACCTTCTTTCCATTATATTTATGCTGCATGCTATGGAAAGTTTCATAGGCTATCAGTGCATTATCGGTAATAAGTCTATCGGGAATAAAAGCCCTATGAGATTCTGAAATAATTTGCCGTAAAATTTATTTCGACCCGTTTGCAATAAATTTTGAAATAATCTTAAAGATCAGATTGCTTAAACTAATTGGTCGAAAATCCTTACACGTTATCGGAGATGCCATCTTGGGTATAAGTCAAACATGAGTATTGTTGACAGAGCTAGGATCACCACCATCATTCAGTGCCTCTAGAGCTTTAAATGTGACATCTTCACCAACAATTTGTCAAAAAGATTGAAAAAAGCGAAAAAACGGGCGTTCCGTTTGGGCCAGGTGCTTTTGTTGGATGTATCAATAGGAGTGCTTGATGTAATTCCTCTTTAGTGAATTTTCAGGCAAGCAATATATTTATTTCTGCTATAATCCACGACGCGGTAGTGTCAAGAACAGGCTGCTGTACAATGTGTCCTTGGGACTGAAAAAGGTGTTGAAAATAGGAAGGAAGGCATGACCGATTTCACTGTCCGCACGATAGAGATGGCCGTTTCCGACAGAAATTTTTTGAATGAAATTCCTCTTTCTCCCCTGGTTGGATTTGGCATGAAAAAATGCAGTATTTTTGTCCCCAGATTGCAACCAAGACACTCTTGAACGTTGAGCCCACATTATTTCCTCTATACTCAACATTTTGCTATTCTCAATTTGGATCACTGTCATGCCTGAGATGTTAGAACAGGAAGCATGAAGGGCCTCGTAATATTTAAGGTCAACCTGTAATTGTCGTAGCTTCAAATTGACGTCGTCGAATATGTCCTTCTTCCAAGATGCTAGTTCTGACTCACAATGCTTTAGTTTGTTAGATAAAATCATGTGGGCAGAAAAGAGAGCTCGTCTACTCCAAAGTTGTGTCACCCTTTCATTACAACTAGGTTTTTTGAGCCTACATACTTTCAAAGCAAAAAAAATTTTGGGATCGTCATCTAGGAGAATTATGAGGCTCATGTATGTGTCTTGAAAAAAGACTTGTGACTTATATGATATCTGATCTGGATGCTGTTAGGTAGAGAAGACATCCAACCAAACTCCTGAATCTGCTTGCATCCACCTTGGTAGCTCCATCTTCTTACATCGGCTTTGTTCCAATAGCCATGGGAGTGCTTGTTTCTTTGCAGTTCTCCATTTGGAACCTCTTTAGAACATCTTTGGTAAATTTCTCTTGGTTTATGAAAATTCTATTGTTGGATTGATGGACTTTCAGGTCTAGGAAAAACTTCATTTCTCCAAGACCTGCCATTTCAAATAACTTTTTTATTTCAGCCTTAAACTGATCAACTAGTTACAGATTGCTACCCATTATCAATATGTCATCTACATAGAGAGACCTAATTACAACTTCATGATTGTGTTTTCTTACATATAGTGTGACTTCATTCAAGTTTCTATTGAATGAGAGTTTGAGGAGATGATCATTGATTTTGCTATACCAAGTTTTAGGAGCCTACTTCAATACATACAAGACTTTTTTTAGCAGGTATACTTTTTGTTCTATATCTTTCCTCTGAAAGCCTTAAGGTTGTTTAACATACACCTCCTCAATTAGCTCTCTATTTAGAAATGTTGACTTTACATCAAGTTGATGAACTATCCATCCATGTTGTGCTATAAGAGCTAATAAAAACTTAATTGTATATAATTTTGCTATAGGAGTAAATGTTTCAGTATAGTCTAAGCCATACTGTTGTGTGAAGCCATACTATTGTGCAAAGCCTTTAGCTACAAGTCTTTACAAGTCTTGCCTTATACTTGTTGATTGATTCATCTGAATTGAGTTTGACCCTATAGATCCATTTCAGACTAATAGGGTCCTTAGTTGTAAGCTTATTAATCAAAATTTAGGTTTGATTTTTTTGAATTGTATCCATCTCTAGCTGCATTACTTCTTTCTATTCGGAGTATCTACTTGCTTTCTCATAGATTGTTGGCTCTAATATT
Source organism: Bruguiera gymnorhiza (assembly GCA_020883675.1). Taxonomy (NCBI): domain Eukaryota; kingdom Viridiplantae; phylum Streptophyta; class Magnoliopsida; order Malpighiales; family Rhizophoraceae; genus Bruguiera; species Bruguiera gymnorhiza. The sequence continues at coordinate 1,029,916 of JAIRCJ010001055.1, read as the reverse complement.
ATGACTGCACCTCTTTCATACATATCTTTAAGAGGTATTGTGTCCTTTATAAGAAAGTACTCATTTAGATCAAGTTCTGCATCTTCATTTCCCTCTTTAGATTAAGGATGATTCGCCTTTGAATTGGATCTCCTTACACAAGAGTCCTTCCAACTCTAACTTTAGTCTTCACAAAATCTTAATTCTTTAATGGTATTTATTTTGCCAGTGAAAAGATTAAACATTCTGTAATTTTGTGTTGAACCTGTATAGCCAATGAAAATGCAAGGTACAATCGTATAATCCAGCTTGCTCCTCTCTTTCCTTGGTACCAATGCATATCATAGACAACCAAATACGTTTAGATGTGTTGTAGATGGTTTGAATCCATACCAAGCCTTAAAAGGAGTCTGATTCTCCAATAACTTAGATGACAACATATTCAGCAAATAAACTACTGTGTTTACTGTTTCTACCCAAAACCTCATTAACATGTTTTTGTCAAACAGAAGACATTTGGACATTTCCATGATACTCTTGTTCTTCCTTTCACTCACCTCATTTTGCTAAGATGTGTATGGAGTTGTCAGCTGCTACCTGATCCTAACTGCATTGCAAATGTCTTTGAATTTGCTTTTAGCAAATTCAGCATCATTATCAATCTTTATAGCCTTAATTTTGCAGTTACTTTGGTTTTCTACTAGAACTTTAAAATGCTTGAAAACTTCAACAGCTTATGACTTTTGCTTCAAGAAATAAATCCAACAATACCTTGTTAAATTATCAATGAAGATCACAGAGTATTTGTTACCTTTGAGTGACTCAATGTTCATTAGATTATAGATGTCACATTGAACCAATTGCAGTTTCTCCTTACTCCTTCAAGCTTGATTAGTTGAAAAAGGAATATGGGTCTGCTTCTTTTATTGGCAAGCTTGATAGATGGCTCCTTTTTTGGTCAATTCTAGTAAGTCCCTTATTAGTTTCTTTCTTCCCAAGTTCAGTAGACTTGAATCATGTACATACCCTAACCTCTTGTGCCACAAAAACTTAGCATCAAAAGCTGCAAGTACAACAGTGCATTCTAAATGTTGCATTTTCATCTAGAAAGCCCTTTTTCTTTATTGGAATTATAACTAATTTGATTCCACTAGACTTATAGATAGTGTATGCAATATCTTTGAATTCCAATGAATAGCCTTTTTCAAGAAGTTGTCCAATACTTAAGAGATTCTAACTAATTTAAAGAACAAACAATAGATCAGCAACAGGTTTTGTACTTGTGGGAGTTTGGATTGCAACTGCACCTTTGTTTTGGACTTGTATAAAGTCTCCATTGCCTATCTTGACCCTAAAAATAAAACTTCTATCAAGATTTCTAAAAAGAGACAGGTATGGAGATACGTGGTTTGTGTAGTCACTATCAACTAGCCAAACATTAGTCTCTTTACTGCCAGTCTTAAGTCTAGCTATGAAGAGATGCTCTTCTGCCTCCTTCTCCCCACTATAGGCTGTTTAAGCTTGTTGCTTTTACTTTGTTGCTCTTTTCTTTGGGTAGACCCTCTCTCAATGATCCTTTTCATTGTAACTTCTGCAGATAATATCATACCTCTGTTGAATAAACATTAAATGTCCGTTTTTATTAGAGCGTTATTTCAGCAGTTTTATAGGAAAATGAAATATCAAGAGTTAGCAGTTACTCTTACGGGTAATAATGAGTTTTAATTTTGGTTTATGGCTATTAATAAAATTGTCTATAATTAAGTTTATTTCAGTTTTAGAAGGGCAGACTACAACCTATAAATAAATCATTGTATTGCTTGTAAGTACAACATAGAATCGAGAATAAAGCCTCTCTTCAGAAATTATTTCTCCACAAGTCTATAGTTTGCAGCCAACAATATTTTTTTTACAAATTGGTATCAGAGCCAATAGGGAGTGTAATCAATAATGTGCCACTGCCCCGATTAACGAAGGTGAACTACGAGAATTGGAGCATCCAAATGAAAGCTTTTCTCGGTTCTGTGGATTGTTGGGAGGTGGTTCAAGAAGGTTTCGAAGAACCAGAATCTACTGCAAGATATACGACGGCTTAAAATAAGGCGTTGAAAGAAACGCGATCAAAAGATAAGACGACATTGTACATGCTGTTCCGAGCTGTTGATGAGTCGGGTTTTGAGAAGATTGTGAGTGCGAAAACTTAAAAAGAAGCGTGAGACATCTTGGAGATTGCGTACAAAAGAGCCGACCAAGTTAAACAAGTTCGCCTTCAAACTCTTCGTAACGAGTTGGAAGGCATGAAGATGAAGGAGTCGGAAGGTGTGTCCAATTACATCACGCGTGTTCAAACTGTGGTGAATCAACTTAACCGAGATGGAGAAAAGTTGTCCGATACGCGGGTCGTGGAGAAGATTCTGAGGTCGTTAATCGATAGTTTCGAGAATGTGGTATATGCCATAGAAGAGTCAAAGGATCTAGCAACGTTCACGGTCGACGAGCTTGCTGGTTCCTTTATGGCACATGAATATCGTAAGAAGAAGAAGAAAGAGGAGACACTTGAGCAGGCACTTCAAACCAAAGCATCGATCAATGACGAAAAGATATTCTATTCTCAAAACTTTCGAGGTAAATGGCGTGGCCATGGTGGTCGAGGAAGTAGTAGCGGTAGGAAAAGCCGCGGTCAAGAAGGGTATCATGAGGAGAAGGGGCAATCAAACCAATAGAATTGGCGTGGAAGATGACACGATCGTGGAAGAGGCGGTCGGTCAAATTATTCCAACATCGAGTGCTACAAGTGTGGCAAATATGGTCACTATGCAAAGGATTGCAATTCCAATAAGTGTTACAATTGTGGAAAGGTGGGACATTTTGCAAAAGAATGTCGAGTCGAGAAAAAGGTGGAAGAGACAACTAACCTAGCCACGAAAGATGAGGTGAAAGAAGGTTTTCTCTTAATGGCATATAACAAAGTCAACACCAACAATGACACGGTGTGGTACCTCGACACGACTACAAGCAACCATATGTGCGGGCACGAGCATTGTTTCAAAGAGATGTGAAAGGTTGAAACTGTATCTGTATCGTTTGGAGATGGCTCGAAGGTTGAGGTCAAAGGCTAAGGTACGATTTATTATTTACAAAAGGATGGTTTAGTTGGGTCAATCCAAGATGTGTACTACGTACTAGACCTCAAGAGTAACATTTTAAGTATGGGGCAACTCACAGAGAAAGGTTATTCGGTTTTTATGAAAGACCGGATATTACTATTGAAAGACAAGCAAGGGTGTTCAGTCGCTCAAGTTGAAATGGGGAGAAATCGGATGTACAAACTAAATTTGAGAAGTGTACGAGAAAAATGTTTGCAAGTCAATGTAGAAGACAAGGCGTCACTGTGGCATCTTCGTTTTAGTCACCTACATCATGAAGGCCTAAACAAGTTGGCAAAGAAGAACATGGTGCACGGATTACCGGACATGGAATACGAGGGAAAATTTTATGAAGAATGTGTGCTTGGAAAGCATGCGAGAATGTCGTTTCAAAAGAAGGCAGAATATCGGGCTAAGCAACCTTTCGAGTTGATTCATTCTGACATATGTGGACCAATCACCCCCAAATCTTTCAGCGGCAAAAGGTATTTCATTTTCTTTATTGATGATTTTTCACGAAAAACTTGGGTTTATTTTCTGAAAGAAAAATCCGAGGCGTTCGAGGTGTTTAAAAAATTCAAAATGCTGGTGGAAAAGGCAACCAGTAGACACATCAAATCTGTACGATCCGATAGAGGTGGCGAGTACACTTCGATGGTTTTCATGGAGTATTGTGAGAAGCAAGGCATAAGGCGATTTCTAACCGCACCGTACTCTCCACAGCAAAATGGTGTGGCCGAGAGGAAGAACCGGACCATTCTCGACATGGTTCGGTCAATGCTCAAGAGCAAGAAAATGCCGAAGGAATTTTGGGTGGAAGCCATGCAATGCGCCGTCTATGTTCAAAATCGGTGTCCACATGCGAAGTTGTATGATCAAACACCACAAGAGGCATGAAGCGGACAAAAACCGATAGTCTCTCATCTCAAAGTATTCGGCAGTTTGGCCTACGCACATGTGCTGGATCAGCGAAGAACAAAGCTCGAAGACAAAAACAAAAGATATATTTTTATTGGGTATGATGAGAAAACAAAAGGATACAAGCTATTCAACCCGGTAAGCAAGAAGATTTTAGTGAGTCGTGATGTACAAGTTCATGAAGCAAATGAGTGGGATTGGAATAAAGCAACATAGGGTATCATCAAAGTTGGAGAATCATCAACTGCTATATCAACAACCATACCAGAAAATTCTGAAACTATTGATGATGAAGATGAACCACGACAACCCAAAATGCGAAGTTTACAAGATTTGTATGATTCGACTAATGAGGTACACCTTGTATGTCTTTTGGTGGATTCCAAGAATATAAGTTTTGAACAAGCGGTGTGAGACAAGAAGTGGCAAACTGCCATGGACGAGGAGATTAAAGCAATAGATCACAACAACACATGAGAGTTAACAGAATTGCCGAAAGGAACTTAGCCCATTGGTGTCAAGTGAGTGTTTAAGAAAAAGATGAATGCTCAAGGGGAGATAGAACGGTATAAGGTGAGACTTGTAGTAAAGGGATACAAGCAAAAGGCGGAAATCGACTATAACGAGGTGTTTGCTCCCGTTGCAAGAATGGAGACAATCAGATTGTTTATTTCACAAACGGCTCAATTTAAATGGCCGATATTACAAATGGATGTCAAGTCGGCATTCCTGAATGGTGTGCTTGAAGAAGAAGTTTATATCGAACAACCACCCGGGTACATGAAAATCGGAGAAGAAAAGAAGGTGTTGAAATTGAAGAAGGCACTTTACGGGTTAAAGCAAGCACCGCGGGCGTGGAATACTCGTATCGATACATACTTCAAGGAGAACAGGTTCGAGTAATGTCCCTACGAACATGCCTTTTATGTGAAGAAGAGTGGAGGTAATATGTTATTTGTTGCTCTTTATGTTGATGACCTCATTTTTATGAGGAATAATAATGAAATGATACAAAAGTTCAAGAGCACAATGACACAGGAATTAGAGATGACAGATTTGGGCTTGATGAACTTTTTCCTTGGTCTGGAGGTAAGACAAGGAAAGATGGGTATCTTTGTATCCCAAGAGGCATATACAAAGGAGATTTTGAAGAAGTATAAGATGGAGTCTTGCAATCTAGTTTCAACACCCATGGAACCGGGTGCAAAACTCTCTAAGTTTGATGGAGGAGAATGAGTCGACGCAAGCAAATACCGGAGTTTAGTGGGAAGCCTTCGCTATCTCACATGCACAAGGCCTAACCTTGCATTAAGTGTCGGCATTGTAAGTTGGTTCATGGAGGAGCCAGTTTATTCACATTAGAAGGCGTTGAAGCGAATCCTATGGTACATCCAAGGTACAGTGTCACTCGGGTTATTTTATACAAATGGGGCAGATTACAAGTTGGTCGGGTACTCCGACAGCGATTGGTGCGGAGACTTGGACGATCGGAAAAACACATCGGGTTATGTGTTTTTTATGGGTGACACAGCATTTACCTAGCTTTCAAAGAAGCAACCAATCGTGACACTCTCGACATGTGAAGCTAAATATGTGGCAGCATCTTTGTGTGTACGTCATGCGATATGGCTCAGAAATTTGTTGGGCAAGTTAGAGCAACAACAACTCAGTGCGACTGTGATACGAGTTGACAACAAATCAGCAATTGAGTTGAGCAAGAACCCGGTGAATCATGAGAGAAGCAAGCATATTGATGTTCGCTTTCACTTTATTCGAGATCAAGTGAAGGAAGGAAGTGTGGAATTAGTGCATATGGCAAGTCGAGACCAAGTCGCGGATATCTTCACGAAACCGCTACCGACGATACATCTCGACAACTGCAAAAGATTGGTCGGCATGAAAGATGGCAGAAGCATTTAAGTTTATGAGGGAGTCTTGTTGAATAAACATTAAATGTCCGTTTTTATTAGTGTGTTATTTCAATAGTTTTATAGAAAAATGAAATGTCAAGAGTCAGCAGTTACTCTTACAGGTGATAATGGGTTTGAATTTTGGTTTATGGCTATTAATAGAATTGCTTATAATTAAGTTTATTTCAGTTTTAGAAGGGCAGACTACAACCTATAAATAAATCATTGTATTGCTTGTAAGTACAACATAGAATCGAGAATAAAGCCTCTCTTCAGAAATTATTTCTCCATAAGTCCATAGTTTGCAACCAACAATATTTTTTTTACAACCTCTACCAACAATACTGAGGGAGGTGACATGCTTTTTTGCAATAAAGACATAACTGTGTTGATTGTTTTCCACTTAAGGTGTTGCATTTTGGATTTTTAATTGGCTATTTTCTCTTTTGTTCCTTCTTTTTTTGTTGAATTTTCTCAGTATGTTTGACAGAAAGAGCATCTTCCACTGCCTTTTTTTGCCTCATTAGCCTCTTTTGCTCTTATACTTGTAGGGCAACAACCAGTTCACCCAAAGTATTTTGGTCAAATCTTTAGAGTCTTCCAAGGAAGAAATCTTAGACTCAAACCTCTCTGGTAGACTCATAAGTATTTTTTGCATTTTACTTGCATCTGTGAAGTCTCTTCCCAAAAGTTTGATCTGATTGACTAGGTTTAACAACCTATCACTGTATTCCTTAATCTTTTCTGCATCTTTCATTCTTAGTAGCTCAAACTCTCTTCTTAGGTTGAGTAGTTACATGGATATAGTCTTTTCACTTCTTATATACTCCTCTCTCAATTTGCTCCAAGCTTCCTAAGTTATTTCACAAGTCATTATTCTGTTAAATATGACTTTTGTTATAACTGAATGTATGCATGTTAGGGCCTTGTATTGCTTGGAAGTTTGCTCACTGTGATTCTTCAGTTGAGCCATAGTAGGATTTGCAAGAAGTGGAGCCACTGCAACTTCACTTTCTGTGACTTCCCACGAGTTAAAAGCCTTAAGGTATGCCTTCACCATTATTGTCTATTGGAGATAGTTGTCTCTAAAGAACTTTGGTGGTGGTGTGAAATTGAGAGATGCCATACTAGTGAGGCTTTAGATTTGTTTGACAGAAAAGAAATGACTTATTTTTTTTGGTATATTGCTTCTTTCAGGTAGGTATATGTCAAAACTTGATAGGTCCCTTAAGAACAAGTTGGATGCTCTAATACCAAATTGTTTGTTTTGACAGATTTTTAACCACTTTTTAGGTTTTTGTGCAGATGTGGATGAATGCAGCAGAGTAAGGAAGGAAAAAAGGAAAGGGGAGAAGAACAATAGGTGAGACTTGTCGGAGACCTTAATCTAGATTTTTAGGAGCAAAAGATATCTTTTTCATTAATCATTTAACTTGTTGATATAGACAATTATATAGCTCTTACAAAATTGAATTGCATAGGTCTTTATGATTGCATTGTTGAAAAATTCAAATTTGAATGCAAATTTCAAATTCAGATTTTTCTTAAAACATTTTGTTACATCCTACCATAACTAACCTAATTGTCATAACTAACTTGATTCTCAGCTTACTACATTCTATTGCTGGTGCTGTTGTTGTTACATTTCCTACTAGTGTAACCTATTGCTATTGCAATGCTACTATTGAAGATGTAGGACAATAATACCAATCCTTTAGGAAGAAGATTCCCTTGACTATTGACTTTAGTAGTGAGAAAAACAAGCTTAGTAAGATACTTTAGAGAATGGGTAAAGGGAAGATGAGAGTGGAGAATTTTGTGGTGACGTAATCTTTTTGACTGGGAGAGGGAGCAACACAACATATTCGTGAATATTATCCAAAAATGTTGTCTCTCACAAGGGAAATCAGATAGGTTCATATGACAATGAGAGTATAATAGTATTTTTATAATCAAATCATTTTGTGATTGATAAGAGAGTCTATAAGGTGAATATGCTAATGAAACCCCATATATATGGCAAGGATTGTTACCACCTAAAGTGGAAATCTTTGCATGTCAGTTATTGCTTGAACAACTCCTGGTTAAGGATCCTCTGGCACATTTAAGGGATGACTTTTACTAGGACATTTATTGTACCTTATGCTTATTGTAATAGGAATCCATCAACCATCTGTTTCTTCATCGTGGGTGTGCTTGGCAGGTGTGGTGTAGATGTTTGGGTTGGTGGGGAATAGCCTATTGTTCCAAACTCAATGACTAGGGCCTAAGATATATGGGTGAGACTCTTACCATGCTGTCAATCAAAGGAATAATGTGTTATGGAATTTTTTGCAATCATATGATCTACTTGGATGACAAGGAACGATTGTATTTTTTTGTGGTAAACTCTTTTAACTAGAGAAGATGTGTGATTTAATACGGGTTAAAATGATGTGATGGGCTAATGGCTTCATTTTTCTTATACTATCAATGACTTTATGTTAAATATTGCAAATATTTTCCCTCTCAGGAAGGATCCATTTTAGAGAAGCGATGTAGTATGGAGAGCCCTTCCGAAGGGTACCTTTATATTCAATACTGACACCTCAATCATTGGCTCCACTGGAGTGGCAGGCATTGGTGGCGTGTTAAGGGGTCACAATAAAAAAGTGATGTGCATTTTCTCCAAGGCAATACAAGCGGCTAGTATAAATGAGGTGGAATTGTTTGCAATTAAGGAGGCGGTGGAATTATGGGAGCAACATAAGGGTGCTGATTCATCAACGGTGGTTATTAAGAGTGATTCTTATACCGCAATTGCGTGGGTTACGAAGGAGGAAGGAAGGTTTTGGTCTTTGTTCTATGTTTTCAATGGCATTAAAAATATGAGTAAGGGCAATGTATCCTTTGTTTATCAGCCAAGAGAGTGTAATTTTTTTTTTGCAGATTCATTAGCAAAACAGAGAAATATTAGAAATGTTGATATGGTAGCGGGGATCTAAGAGAAGGATGTTGCCATCATTGCGCAGGGAAGCTGGGTATACTTTTTTTGGATCCCAATTATATTTCACTCTTACTTTCCATATATTATTGGTCTACCACTTAAAGGAAAATTTGTTGGAAATGTATTTATGGCCTGAATCCAACTCTTTCCTTATGTTTATTGCGGATAAAAATATGACACACAACACAACAATACAAGTAAATACACAAAGTACATAATCTGGCAGAATAGTGTAAAATATGCCTTCTTACATTCGTCTCCGAAATTTCATATGCTGAATCTAGCTTTTGCCACCAACTCAACGTGCGCATGTTGATCAAGATTGTACATGACATCAATTGGGGATATTATGTGCATTAAATTTCTCTAAAAATTGTAAACGAACCGCAAAAATGATATAGACCACACACTATAATCTCTAAAAACAAATTTGCCTACCTTCCCAAAAGAGATGCGGCTAAAACAACGTGGTATTGGTGCAGTATGTTTAGCTCATTCAATTGGCATAGTTGTTATGGTATCAAACCACTCAAGGAATTCCATCTTAGCTAAAGGACCCTCAAATAGGATAAATTCCCGACTGATATTGGAATGTTTCCAGACAAAAATTTATTTCTAATAGTCAACGTCATCACATAAGAAGAGTTGAATAATGTGTCTGTAATTGTAACTATGAATCCGTTCCCTTCCAAATTCAAATGCTCTAAATATGACGACCATTTTAAGCAAGAAGGAAGAGTGCCCAAAAGACTGTTTTAAGAAATATCAAGAAAGAATAACTGGCGCACAGACGGTTCATACGGAATTGTTCCTTCAACCACATTACTTGCCTTGTTCAGTTGCTCTAAGTTCAGATTCCCAATGAAGCTAGGAATTTCACCTGATATGAAATTGTCACTTATATCCACGAACTCTGGGCTTGGGTAAATGAGAGATCCAATTTGACAGCGTGCCAGTGACTGATTTCCACTTAGTCGCAAGCTTAGCAGTGGAGTTATATTGGAATTTGTCTTGGGTATTTGACCATTAAATCCATTGTTTGAGAGCAACAAAAATTCCAAATTGGAGGAATTTGTTAACAAGGTGTCCGGAACTTCTCCTGAAAATTTTTTTCTGGATAGATCTAAATAGGACAAAGAAGGCATGCTGCCAATAGAGAATGGAATGCCACCTTCAATGGCCGAGAGACTGGAAAACGTATTGTGAGTCAAATTTAGAATTTGCAATTCCTTGAAAGTTGCTAGATCTGTCCTCAAAATAAAACAGATAAAATCATAAAAGAATTCAGAGAAATGCAATTCCAATTTATAGCGTCTGGGAAAATATTATGCTGAAACTCTACCTTCACGCCAATTTGACCCTAGAGGCCAACAGTTGGTCCAATATGAAAGTGGCAGTATTAGTGTGCAAGTTGTATGCTATTCTTCAAGCATAAAGTTTGCCATGAAATTGTGAATACACACCTAATTACCCACTGCATGTTTGACAGTCTTATTGGCACTGTACTAGAAGAATGCTATTGAGTAAATGGGCATCAGCAGTATATGGTTACCAAGTGAGTGGCTTCAATATTTATGTGTTTGAAGGGTCTGAAATTTTGCTCCCTTGTATGCAACATGTTAATGGCCTATCAACTTTAAAAATGCTCTTACGTCTCACTATGTCACCTGATATTTATTGCACCCAAATTACTTTGTTTCTTTGGTGAAAATTTTGATCAATCCGGTCAATTTGTTTCCTGTTCTAATAACTCAGCGTGTTCTTCCTGGTTTGATTTTCAGGTAGTATTAAAGCTGGGGTACTTGGCTGTTTATGCGTTCATCCTTACTTTTCTACGTAAGTTCAGATTGTGTCTTCTTCTTTGCCATATTGCACCTTTGTAGCCAAAATTGAATTCACTCTAGCTATAGTATCCTGCTCAGTATTCTGTATGTGTGTGTATGTGAATGGTGTAAGTTCTGTTAGCATGTGAATAGAAGACAAATACAAGCAAGACCGCTGGATTACCGCCAATGTGATATTTTTTAGATCAAGCAACTAAGATTTCTAGGACAATGCAGGCGCTTGTTATGTATTGGGAGCTGATTCTAAGAGGCTTACCTTGAATGCTAGAATCTTTGTTTTCTTCCGGTGTTTAGATTAGAGAAATAGCTTAGTTCCATCTAATTGGCTAAAGAGCCCTTGTTGCTGGCTTGCCCTGTAGGTCAGTGCATAATTTCAAGCATTAAGAAAAATCGTCTGTTGCACACTAAGTTTGTTATTACTGTATCACTGATTGCAGAGGTTTCATGTTGGATGGTAACGGGAGAGAGACAGGCTGCTTGCATCCGAGGCCTGTACTTGAGAACAATTTTAAGACAAGACAGTGGCTTCTTTGATACAGAAACAACAACCGTTGAAGTCATTGGAAGAATGTGGTGACAGTTCTCATACAGGATGCCATGGGCGAAAAGGAATTTCATGTCGTGCTTCCAAAGAATTGTATAGTTTTCGTCTTTTGTTAGTCTACCTTCATTTTCATTGCTAGCAATTTGTCAGCTTGACCATGCTACACACATCTTAATCAATGCTTTCATCACAGGTTGGGAAGTTTATACAGCTACTATCAACATTCATAGGTGGCTTTTTGGTTGCCTTTATAAAAGGATGGTGTCTGGCAGTAGTCTTGCTTTCCTGTGCTCCTCTACTTGCAGTTGCGGGTGGAACTATGAAATTTTTAGTTTAAAAAATGTCCAGCGGTGGACAAATTGCTTACGCAGAAGCTGGAAATGTTGTAGAACAAACAGTAGGAGGCATCAGAACGGTAGGCCAAAGGATCAGCATTAAATTCAGATGAACATATAACTTGCTTGCCCATATATGTATCTTGATGAATATATTTTGTACTTATGCAGGTTGCATCTTTCACAGGAGAGAAGCATGCCATTGAAAAATATAACAATAAGCTAAAAATTGTGTATAAAGCTTCTGTTCAATAAGGGCTTGCCTCAGGCTTGGGGTTTGGCGTAATGGCTTGTGTTATCTATGCCATCTATGGCCTCACGGTATGGTACGGATCTAAATTGATTGCAGAGAAAGGCTATGATGGTGGGAAGGTCATAGTTGTTATGTTTAACCTCCTGACCAGTGGAATGTAGATACTTATGATGGTCAACTTTCCAAATAATGCTTATCATCCAAGAATTCAAGAATGAAGGTGCTTACTTTTGGAATATAAGTGCTTATTTAGAGAGCAGATACTTAATTGTTTTGCCTGTTGAACTATGTCATCAGGTCAGGCATCTCCATCCATGAATGCATTTGCAGCAGGGCAAGCCGCAGCGTACAAGATGTTTGAGACAATCAAACGAAAACTAAGGATTGATGCCTATGACACAAATGGAACGATACCGGAAGAGATGCATAGTGAAATTGAACTTAGAGATGTGCATTTCAGATACCACGCCGGGCCTGATGTTCAGATCTTCTCTGGATTTTCACTGAAAGTCCCTAGTGGTATAACTGCAGCTTTAGTTGGGCAAAGAGGGAGTGGGAAGTCAACTGTTATAAGCCTCATTGAAAGATTTTATGATCCTGATTCTGGTCAAGTACTCGTAGATGGTCTTGACCTAAAGACATTGAAGCTCAGTTGGATTAGGGTAGCCAGGAACCTATTCTATTTGCAACTAGCATAAAGGAGAACATAGCATATGGGAAAGAGAGTGCGACTAATCAGGATATTAGAACAGCAACCGAACTTGCTAACGCTGCCAAATTTGTAGACACTCTTCCTCAGGTAAATCTACTGTCTCTTTATGAAGAAACAGCATGTAAAACCTTTTCCAGAAGGCCAGGCCAAATGCTTAGTTGTCTGCTCTTGGGCAAGTATTCTGCAGCTTCATTGATAATTCTGCTTTGTTTTACATGCATATCACTAGACAATTCTTTACCCAATTCTTTTTTATTCTGTTGTTAAGCTTTGCGTCTCTAATTAGGATGATTGCATCTATGTTTCGGGGGCTTGACACGACGTTCGGTGAGCATGGTACTGAGTTGCCTGGAGGACAAAAGCAGAGAATTGCCATTGCTAGAGCCATATTTAAGAATTCAAAAATTCTCCTTCTCGATGAAGCAACAAGTGCGCTTGATGCTGAATCAGAACACATTGTCTAAGATGCACTGGTTAAGGTTATGCACAACCGGACAACTGTAGTTGTTGCTCATCGTTTGACAAGAATCAGAAATGCAGAAATGATAGCAGTAGAGCACATGGGCAAAATGGTGGAGAATGTTAATGTCATCTTTGCTGCTTAGTCATCCCATTTCCATGTTGTTCAACAATTAAGTCTTTGAAAAATCTTCTTTTAGGAACTCATGGAGAGCTGATAAAGAATCCAGGTGGTGCCTATTCTCTGCTTGTTCAATTCCAAGAAGGTACTAAGGAATCTGAAGACTCCAAGGCAATGGACACACATACATTAGAAACGACAGCAGACATAAATAGGTCTACTTTAAGGTCTGAGAACCAGAGAAATTCTATTCAGAGATATTTCGGCAGGGTTTCATCCGGAAGCAGGCAATCCTCTACTAGCAGCATTCTTGGTTCAGGATTGCATGGGCAAACTAATTAAACTGAAAGACTTGAACAAACTAATGGAACCGACAAGCCCAAAAAAGTTTCTATTTTACGGCTTGCCTCTGAAGAAGCCTGAGATTCCAGTTCTGTTTCTTGGAAGTATTGGTGCAGTCACAAATGGCGTGACTTATCAAAGTATTTGGCCTTTTACTCTCTTCATCCATTAAAATGTTTGTTGAGCCACCGAGAGAGCTGGAAAAAGATTACCAGTTTTGGGCATTGCTCTCTATGGGCATAGGCATAATTATGCTTATACCTATACCAGTCAGAGTTTCTTCTGTGGAATTGCAGGAAGTAAATTGATTGAACGAATCCGTTCCATGACTTTTCAAAAGCTTGTCCACGAAGAGGTCAAATGGTTTGATGACCCTGCAAATTCAAGGTTTGTAAGAGAAAAAATGATGCTGGTACTCCCAATTTTGCACTTGGGAGTGGTGCCGTTGATGCATCTACAGACTCTTGTTGGTGACACCTCGGACTTACTTGTCCAGACCATCACCACAGTTGTAGCAGCACTTATCATATCATTTGCATCCAACTGGATTTTGGCATTTATACCTCTGTTACTCATCCAAGGGTATATTCAGTCTGAGTTTACGAAGGCTTTCAGTGCTGATGCAAAGGTTAGTGTTACTCAATGTTCTCTCTTATCTCTCGGTTATCGATTTGATACTTCAAAAACTGACAATGCTATATATATTGCAGCTAATGTGTGAAGAAGCCAGTCAAGTGGCAAATGATGCAGTCGGCAGTATCAGAACACTCGCCCCATTTTGTGCTGAGAAGAAGGTGATGGATCCTTACGAAAAGAAATGTGAGGGTCCTGTGAAGCAAGGTGTTGAGCTTGGACTTGTGAGTGGTGCAGGTTTTGGCTTCTCCTTCTGTCTCCTTTACTGCACAAATGCATTTATTTTCTACATTGGATCTCAACTGGTGCAACATGGGAAAGCACGCTTTGGAGAAGTTTTCAAGGTATGAGTTGAATATTGTTCTTTCTTTTTGATACTTGCTTCTGGTCCATTTCTGATGCACAATGCGGGTTTTCTTTGCACTGACAATTGCAGCCCTTGGAGTCTCACAATCCACTGGCATGGCTCCAAACAAAACCAAAGCCCAAGATTCAACAACTTCAATATTTTCAATCCTTGACAACAAGGTCAAAATTGACTCGAGCAGTGGTGAAGGACTCACACTTTCACATGTAAAGGGCAACATAAAGTTTGAACATGTCAGCTTCAAGTACCCTATGAGAAAAGATGTTCAAATTTTCAGCGGCTTGTGTGTTGATATTCCCTCTGGAAAGGTATTTTCCGTTGCCTATGTCTCAGTACTCCATTCCATAGTGCTAACAAATATGAGTTCTCGCACGTTGAAAAATATGGACTGATCTGGCTGTAATCATCTGTTTCTTACAATTCATTTACTTAGCTGGAAATTTTATTTGCAGACTGTTGCTTTAGTCGGAGAGAGTGGCAGTGGCAAGTCTACAGTGATCAGTCTCATGGAGAAATTTATGATCCTGATTCTGGTCATATATATTTGGATAATGTCAAAATCTGGAAGTTCAAGCTAAGCTGGCTGAGGCAGCAGATGGGATTGGTCAGTCAAGAACCAAAACTATTCAATGAAACCATCAAGATGAATATAGCCTACGGGAAGGAGGGAGATGTTACTGAGGAAGAGACAGTTGCAGCCGCAGAAGCATCAAATGCCTACAATTTTATTAGTTCCTTACCACAAAGCTATGACACCTCTGTAGGCGAATGGGGAGTGCAATTTTCTGGCGGACAGAAGCAGAGAATAGCCATTGCAAGAACAATACTAAAGAATCCCAAACTTCTTTTGCTTGATGAGGCAACCAGTGCGCTAGATGCGGAGTCAGAGAGGATAGTATAGAATGCATTAGATAGAGTGATGGTAAACTGAGCCACTGTTGTTGCTCATTGCCTTACGGCCATCAGAAATGCTTGACATTATTGCTTTAGTAAAGAATGGTGTGATTGCTGAAAAAGGAAGGCATGAGGAGCTGATGAAGATCCATAATGGGGCTTACAAATCTCTGGTTGCACTTCATGTGAGTGCACCATATATAAACAGAAGAAGCAGGCTCTTCTGCCACCATTAGTTCTAATGGAGGGAGTTCAAAATGGTCTACAAAATGATGTCCGACAGCAGGTTGCAAGCAGAGACAATTGAAATAAGAGATGCCAATGCTAAAGGTTTTCGAAGCATGCTGGTAGGTCTTGCCTCTGTATTGAATATTGTCCAGTGCTAGCTGAAGAGAAAATTTTCCCTTACACTGTCTGTAGATGCAACTTCTTGTAGTGATTAATGTCTCATCTTCTACTTTGGTGTTCAAAGATGACCTTGACGTGAAGGATGGATGATAGAACTAATGCTCACGTTCAAATGGGGACTATGGTTTTCTCAAAAGCGAGCCAAGGCTTGTCAGGAGGAATCTGAGGTAAAAAAATTTCTACAAATTTGGCTTATTGACTTAAATGACTTTTAAGCTCTCTAATTTCCACATGACGTGGACAAAAGAATAGACCTCATGTCTAATATTACTCTATGTATATATATATAGAGAGAGAGAGATGTTACATTAGAAGAATCAAAATTTCAAGAGAAAAAATTGTGGTCTTTTTTCTTAATTGAGACAACTTGTTAGGTTGAATAGCTTGACATGTGTCTCTTTTGATTATATTTTCTTATTAGGCTGACTATTCTGTTCCTAATAAATCTATAGTATTCATATTATATAAAAACTAAAAGTATTAATAGTCTCTCTATATATAATAGCTTAATTTTTCAATTTTCTTTTTTGTTCATAATTTATTTAATAAATGTTGTGTGACACAAATTTGAATTCTATACTTTTTTTTTTCTTTTGAGGAAAAAATTGAATTCCATACTTATCCTAAAGTTCAATTTTCCGAACTAATAAATCATAGATATTAATGAACCTTAAATCTTATACTCCTTGCTTTCTTGGAACACCATTTTTGAATATAGTTTGTCATTATAAATTACCGTTATAACTTGAAAAGAACTGATTTACATTGCTATTTGTAGTTTCATGTATCTATCACTTGCAAAAATTGCCTCTGTAATAGTTTTAGAAAAGAGAATTACATTTGATGTTGCTATAGAAGAAAATATTTTGTATTTACTTCGGGGTTGTTGCCCACTTCCTGACGGTTATTAAAGAAGTAAGGTTTTTCATTGCAATATTTATTGGTTATGTATATCTGGTGATGAATGCAATATTTATTTGTTGTTCATTGTTTATTGTTTATGCATATATGGTGTTTCAGTTACAATATTCAAGTTACAAGAAACTTAATTCACATCTAATTTAATATGTATTGAATTTCATCTATATCTAACCTAATTTGTTTATTTAGAATCTAACTCTTTCCCAACATCCAATATTCATAGAAACATAACACGCAACACAACAAAATGAAGATAATAAGTAAATTCTTGAACAACATGTATTGCTATATAAAGTATTGCTACCTACATAAATACATAATTTAGTAAAATAATCATACAAAATATGGCTTCTTAAGTACTTGAGAAAACAATTTGGGAATAGTATAAAAAACTATGAAATGACAATCATCTATGAAATTCTCAATGAACATGAACCATCTTTTTCGTCAGTAAGGGTTGACATAGAAAACAACCACAAAAGCCAACAAGTGTATAAGATAAGTTGCCATGAAACTTGCTAAGAAGGACACATGATCAACAATGTCATGCCATTTTCCTTTGCTTGCATCTAAAGATGGCGGCAATTAAGTCAATACTACAACTCGTATCTAATGGAGGTTCACAAAGAAATGGATTTCCTTCATAGCTTGTGTGATCAAATGTGCCAAACTGTCCCTTCTTGTTTAAAAGCTCACTTGAAAAGTTATTGTGAGATACATTGAAAACTGCTAGAAAGTTTAGACTAATCAATTTTGATGGAATTTCTCCACTCACTTTGTTGTAGGAAAGGTCCAAGCTCTCTATTTGCCCCAAATTTCCCCAAGTTCTTGGAATTGATCTAGTCAACTGATTATGAGACAAGTTTAATGCTTGTATGTAGCTCAAACTTCCAAGTTTTACCAGTATTTCTCCTGTTAGCTTGTTACAAGACAAATCCAGTCCAAACATCAATTTAAGAAGGCTACCATTATATATTCTAGATATAATTTTTGTCATAAAATCAATGTATGCTTGTTTCACATAAGAAGTAGATGTGCGATCAAGTAGGAAACCTTGGGTCTTCAAATTACTTTGAAAATTGTACGACAACCCAAAAGATATTGCAACACCCCTGTTAACTCATACGAAATCAGGTGTGATTACCTTCCCAAAAGAGATGCAGTTAAAACAACTTGGTATTGGTCCAGAAAAAGAGTTATGTGAGAGATGCAATATGCCGAGTTCATTCAACCGACAGAGTTCTTTTGGTAGCAAACCATTTAAATTATTCCCTCTACAATGAAGAACTCTCAAATAGGACAAATTCCTAATTGATTTTAGAATTTCACTAGACAAAAAATTATTTCCAATATTCAATGTCATCATATTGGAAGAGTTGAATAATTTTTTTGAAATTGTACCTGTGAATCCGTTCCCTTCCAAATTCAAATGATTTAAATCTGATGACCAATTTAAGCAAGAAGGAATAATGCCCGAAAGATTGTTTTGAGAAATATCAAGAAGGAATAACCCAAACATGGATAGTTCACACAAAAATTTTCCTTCAAGCATGTTATCTGCCATTTGAGAGATCCAATTTGAGAGATTACTAGTAAACCGATTTCCACCTAGTTGTAAGGACTGCACTAAACTTTGATTGGACTTTGTCTTTGACACTTCACTAATTAATCCATTGTTTAAGAGCAACAAATATATCAAATTAGAGGAATTTGTTAATAGAGTGTATGGAATTTCTCTTAAAAACTTGTTGCTAGATAGATCTAAAGAGAGCAAATAAGGCATGCTTCCAATAGAGGACAAAATGCCACCATCAAAAGCATCTGTTGAAAGATTAAATACTTCTACATGTGGAATAATACCACCAATATTTTGTTGAAGCTTTCCATGGAAGTGATTGTTTGAGATATCTATATGCCTTATGGAAAAGATATAATTGGAGGGATAAATAAAATGAACCTATAAAGAAGTTATTTCTAAGATTTAAAAACTCCAATTGAGTATTATTTTCAAACAACCAATTGGGGAATGTTCCTGTGAGGTTATTTTGTGAGAGATCAATGAATCATAAGTTAGTTTGGTGAGTCAGAAATTGGGGAATATTATTAAGTTTACAGTTTGGCATCGCAATAACCTTAAGCTGAAATGTAGGTAGCCAATCATATGAATAGTGAGTTTGGATCTCTAGCTTGTGGTTATTGCTTGATAACATCAGCACTTCAAGGTTTATGTGATTGGCAATTGAGTAAAAAGAGAATTGACCCAAAAAGAGATTATTTCTGAGATCAACATACTAGAGGGATTTGAGAGTAGCAATTAGAAAGGATGAAATGTTCCCTTCAAGTTTGTTTGATGACAAATCTAAAAGTCTAAGAGATGTGAAATTGCCAAGACAAGATGGAATAATTCCACTTACATTATTGTAGCTAAGATCTAACTCTTGAAGGTTCTTTAGTGCGCATAAACCTGAAACAGAAGATGGTATAATATGTAGAAATTTCCACAAAAGACAAATTTTGTGCATTGGTAAAGTGTTAACAGCTACTTTCTTGGGCTAAAGATTTGTTCAAATTGTTGAAAGCTAAAAATAAAGTTTTGAGTGAAGTCATATGACCAAGATTTGTCCCCAAAATAAAACAAACATATAAAGAAAACAAGTTAAAATTGTAAAAAGGTTTAGAAAAATGCAATTCCAATTAAGTATTTGAAAAAATATTAGCAACTGAAAAGGAAAAAAATATTGGTAAAGAAGGTACATGAACACAGACAGTGGTCGTCTATATGTACAAATATAAAAATAAAAACAATACATATATAGAAAAATAAAAGATGATACATTTTTATGTCATCATGCAATCGATACTTTACAATATTTATTACCGAAAAAATTCTCTATTTACAAGAAAAGGCCAAGGATGCTCTTATAAACAATTGGTGCTTATAATTTGATGACATTTTAGAGTAGGAAAAAGTTTATGGGGGCAACATTAAAAGAAACTGTGAGGTTAAAAGAAGTATTTAGTGAGACAATTTCAAAAATACAAATTATAGGGGTCTTAAGTAAATATAGGTAGTTTATACAAAATAATAAATTCCTAATATATGTGAAGGATACCAGTAAATTCAAAGAAAGAAAAGATAGAGAAAAATAAAAAAATTAAAGATTAAATTTGTAGTAATAATAAATTAACATGAATTAAATAAAATTTTTGACACTTGCTCTTTCTAAATACACAAAATCCAAAGCAGTACCTAATAACATTGTCAGGGAACCACTGAGATCATTATAAGAAAAATACAAAATTTTTAGGTTTTTTAAACTTATTAAATCTGCATATTTATATTAAAGGGAAAATAAGTTAAGTTCTACCAAAAAGAAATTAAATTCATTGTCACTTTAAAGGAAAAGTACTGTAACTCTCAGGAGAAAAGAAAATAACAAAAAAATTAAATAATGAATGCCTTTAAATTGTTGTCGGCAAAATTTAGTGTCTCTTAGGTGATGTAAGGGCACTTACAAAGGGTAAGATGCTACTATTGAATATATTAAGTTCTAGATTTAGTACTAATCAAATTTAGTAGAAGTCTTCTTGTCTCCCTAAGTCACAAGTTCTCTTTTTTACCCTACCTTCTACAAATTATCTTAAAGTCTCCTTTTTTTTAGTTAATTATAAAATTATATTAAATTTCTAATAATATTTCCCTTAGTCCTTTCTTTTTTTTAATTTATAGTTTATATTTGTATAAATTACATATTAAAATTATATTAAACTTTAAATTATAATTTCATAGTTAATTATGAAATAAAATATGAAGTATTTCAAAATTTAGGGGTAGCTTATACAAAATATTAAATTGTTAATAAATGTAAAGGATACCATTAAATTGAAGGAAAGAAATTAGAAGATAGAAAAAAAATTAAAAGTTAAATTTGAACTAACAATAAATTGAGGGAAATAAGGGTTTGTATAATTTCACATGAATTAAATGAAACCTTTTCACATGAATTAAAAGACCAAGCAGTACCTACCAGCGTTGCTAGGGAACCATTGTGAAACAGATCCAAAATTTCTAAATTCTTCAAATTTGATAAATATACAGATATATATTAAAGGAAAAATAAATTGAGTAAAAGAGACCAATTCTAAATTTCATTGTCTAAGTTACTCTTTGCATAGTAAATTTGCATGTCTTGTGTTGGGAAGACTCATTTAGACCACATTCTACAAGACTGAGATTCTTTAGAGATGTCACAGTACCTAATGATTTTAAACTGCTCTTCATGATAGTGTTTCCTTCAAGGTTTTACCCCTTTAACTTTTGCAATCTTGACAGACTATCAAAAATTCGTTCAAGATTCTTTAGACTAGTGTAACTTAGATCCAACTGTTCTAAGTTTTCCAAAGAAGCTAATTTTTCCAATAAGAAATAAAAAAAATAATAAAAAAAGAAACAATGTGTTATAATAGCATAGTACTATGATTTTAGGGAAAAAGAAAAGAACAAAACAAATTAAATTTAGAGAATTATGATACCTATTGCAGAAACTGATGCCTCTAAATTATTGTCACTAAGATTTAGTGTCCTTAGTGATGTAAAGGTACTTACAAAAGGTAGGATGTTGTTATTGAATATGTTTGTTTTTAGATTTAATACTGTTAAATTTTTCAATGACTTAAAATCTACAACATATAAAGTATTTAATACTTATTTCTCCAAACGCTTTTTTGAGTCTATTTATTGTATAAAAGAAAATTAAAGAAAAAAACAAAAAGAAATTAAAGAAAGTAAAAGAAAAGGAATGAGGAGCTAAAACTTAAACATGTAGATTGAAGAGTTATATGTTGTCTTTACCTTAGACCTTTGGGGGATCATAGAAATTGTTATAGCTTAAATCCAAGGTCTCCAGATTTTCAATAGCCTTTAACTTTGAGGATAAATTACAGTTGTTCGAAAGATAAATAAAAAAATATATATGCTAATTTCATGCATGCATATTTTAAAATAAAAAAGTTTTCACTCCATTGTAATATGCAATAGAAATTTCACAATGATGTGATTACTTCTAATGTCCTAGGAAAGCTTTTAACACCTTTTGAAAAAAAGGAAAAAACAAAATGAGTTAGAAAGAGAGGGGTGTGTGTGGTTGAGAAGTGATTGCCTTTTTTGTATAGGTATGGCCATTGGTGTTTGAAAGTATATGCTTGCCCCTATGGTAACACTAAAATGAACTAATACCATCATATCACTGTTAAAAGTTTGACAAATTGGTTCAATAAAAATTTGTCTTGAAATTTAATATCAAAATTTGTTTAATAAAAAAATTAAAATTGAGTAATAACAAATTCAAGTTATTTAATTTTGTAAATATTTTTATTAAAAATCTTCTAAATTTATTTTACAAAATTATTAAAATATTTATTAAGTATTTCATTATTATATTTTTAGTAAAACTATTAAAAATTTACTATCATATTTAGTCATATCTAAACATTATTTTTAGTCATTAAGAGAGGAAAATTTATGAGTTATTTGAGATATGATTATTAGATATGTCTAAGAGTGTATTTGGTTTAACTATTTGGATCACAAAGTGCTATAGTTGAAATTCTTTTTCAAAATATATTTAAAAATATTTTTTGCTAACAAAAATTAAAATTTAAAGTTAAAAAGGATAAATAATTAAAATAATTAAATGAATTTATAAAAAAAAATTTAATAAAAAAGAATACTATATATGTTTTTGAGTACCTTTGATTGGAAAAAATCCTTCAAAACTTAGGTTTAGAGTCCTCAAAGATGTGATTTGGCGTAGGGATTGTAGGATATTGTTTTGGAAGTTGTTCACCATAAGATCTAGGACTTCCAACTTCTTTAAAATGGATATCTTCTTAAAACTTATAAGAACAATTTTCTTGGTTATGCAACAAATCCCTTAAATAAATGCAACATGATTTTGTCTTTGCCACTTACAATGACCACATTCTCGTTCAAGCATACATTTGAACTTATATATGATCATAACTTTCCCAATTAAGAAATTAAAACAAAATTTAACTCAGAATTCTCCTAAATAATGTAAGCTAATTTAGCTATGTCTTCAAGTCTTTGTGGGTTTTTACGCCCACTGTGCATGTGAAAAAAAGAGGCAAAGAAGGAAAAGTAAAGAAACCTAGTATGTACCATGATTATGGTAGCAATTGGTAAACCAATTCTAATGCAAGTCAAGATTGTTCAACTCCTTAAAAGGAAGAAATAAGGACACATTTAGAGACCAAATTCTTTCACCCTAAAAAGAGTAATCTAGTTCAAGGCTAGTGTTATTGAGAAAGAGCTCAATCACTTGGCCTATGGTCCTATTACACTTCACTTGTTCCCAGCTATAGCAGTCAGATGCTAGATTATTAGTCTATGAAGGAAGTATATGCCTTGTCCTCACCCCATTTGACTCGAAGTAGTTCCTGATACTTAATAAACCCAACCTCTCTTCATCCAAGCAACTCTCATAACCACTTAAGCATATTAAATTGATAAGAACCCACAACACATGTTTCCTGGCAAACTAGAACTCCATTGTCATGCAAATTAACAATCGCAAAAAGAAAAATAAAGAAAGTACCTTTTAATTTTTGCACACACCATTCTAATTTCTGAGGCATGTATATATAGAACAACACATGAAAAGGAGTCAATTTTGTAATGTCAGACTTAGCTTCACATGTCATGTCAAAAAAGGTAGACCAAATGAAAAGTATCACTTGCACAATATGACAATAAAAGCAACTAAAGAAAACATTTCCTATAAAATGGGTTTAAAAGTGTGTTCAAAGACTTGAGCTATAACTTTTCTAATTTCCACAATAACAAGGTTTGAAAGGACCCATGTCTTTATTCCTCTATAGATATGTATAAATAAAAATTATCTTAGAAAATTCAAAATTGAGAGAAAATTAAAATATTGTAATCTTTTTTCCGTGATTGAGTAAACTTAATAGTTGGAGTAATTTGACCTATATTTATTTGAATTACATTTTCTTATCCCTTATACTTTTCTGTTCTTAACTAATTTATGATATTCAAATTTTATAATAAATAATTTAACTTGAAAAAAAATTAAAAATTCTTTATAATTTTCTTTTTATATCATTTTAATTTGATTTTATAGAGAGAAATTGAATTCAAATCACTCTGTTATTCAAATATTTATAAAATGTGAACTTTTAAACTAGTTTTGTTACTTGTGTTACAAGCAATTTTTTTTTAGGCTGAAAAAGAATTGGATATAAATTTAATTAGGAATAGTATATAGTTAAATTTCACATTATTTTTTACATAATTCGGAATTAGAACAGAAGAGCTCCTAGAATCAACCATTCAACAATGCTTTTTTTGGTTCATGTCATGATATCTTATGTTCCTTGTTAATTCTTTCTAGGAAATCGAACAATCCTTGTTGATAAACCATTAGTGGAGTAGGTGAAGAGGAAATTTGTAAGGTCCTGTCTCCACAGATCACAAAGACGGTTCTTCAATTTTGTCAGTGGATTAATTCTAAAAAATCCCGTAGAAAGCAGACTAGAGAAGAATGTGGACATGCTTGCAATCTGTGTGCGACCGTTTCTTTTTCCTTCTGTTCTTTCTTTTCAGTAAAGTTACATGAATGTGGTACATAGGACACGTCGTGAGCTTATACATTGTATATGAATGTGTTTGGATCTGATCTGATGGACAGAGAGTGCATCGCTTCAAGGGTTGCTAAAGTGAACAAGAAAACACAACCATCACTCGAAAAAATGTTATTGAAGGACCTCATCGTGGGATTCCTACAATAGATGTCCAGTGTTTGACTAGATACATACATGCTCGGTCGTGGAAAAATCTAAGATCTAGATTCTTTTATTTTTTCTTTGGCAAAAATTTAGGTTCAAAGTGTTAAGAAAGCAGGTGAAATTTATTTTTTTCAGTACTTTTTTATTATATTTACATTTTTTATTCAATTTCTTTCTATTTTTCATCCATTATTATTGATTAATAATTTATGATATTTTTTGTTCGACCTTCTATTGTCTATGGCTAATCATTTTTGTGATCTGAGCATGGTTTTTGTTTGAGCTAGAATTAAATTAGTGGAAAAAACGGAAAAAGGAATGATGTGGAGGGCAGTAGGTTGCAGTTGTATGCAGTCATGTATTGAATGTGGAGGGAAGTAATTAAATCAGTGTGATATTCATAAATAGTTTTCTGAGGCAATTGTTCTTTGAAAAATAGGAGAGATGATTCAAGGGGTAGGATATACATCTACGTTGGTTCGAATTCCTGACACTTGGTATCATAATCCCTTTATTAAAAAAAGGATCGGAAATGCAATCTTTATTGAGAGACAAAAAAAAAGAAAAGAAAGTACTTACTGTAAGTGACAATCACGATTGACCGATCGATATGCATTTCATGCTCATATTTCTTTTCTGGTAACCGATCTCAACTTTAAATTCCTTTGAAACTTTTCTTCCACTGGCACATAGTGGCGAAAATGCGTCAGAAGCAAAATTCCGAGTGCGTACTGCCAAAATTTCCAGCAAGTAGTCGGTCCCAGCTATATGCAAAACTCTCCATTGCTTTTGGCTACGCACTACTTGTAATCTACTGCTTGGATTGGATGGCTGCACCGGCGGATCACCTTTTACAGTTGAAGGTAAATTTCTCTAAATTACACAGGTAAGCTCATGCTACTCACTTTGTTAATTATATGTGTGATGTGAGTCATGTTAGATGATTATATGGTAATTTTTTTATTAATTTAATAAAATATCATAGATAAATAAGAGAAATATACATATAATATAAATATAAAATTCTACTTATTGACTATGTAATAAATTAGAATATTCAAATTCTTATATACTAGATAATAATAATATTTATTTTTATTCTAATAAGAAAATTATAACAAATAAAATTCAATTATCTAAATTCTACTTAAATACTAATTTCTAATATTATTATTAGATCATAATAATGGTAAAATTCAAATAAAATTATTAATAAATTACACATAATTAAGATCATAATTATTTTATGTGATCATAGAGGCAAACACATGAATATATCAATCTATTAAATGGATATAATTGTTTTCAAATGTTTATAAAGGTCAATTAAATTGTTAAAGCTCACTTATATGTATTGAAAGAGTGAAAAAAAAAGAAAAGAAAGTTATTTAGAGAGTTAGTCCCCTATGCCAAATAGAAGAAGAAAGAAATTTGTCAAAACTAGTTCAATTTTGTTTTTGGTCACTTATCAATAAAACTAAAAAAAAATGGAAATGGGTAATATATTGATCAAATTCACAATTTTGAAAGTTGAATGTGCAATAGTAAGATATTTAAAATATCAAAATAGATAAATAGCTATACAATTTATTTTTTTTAATTAAAATTAGTTAATATTAAAGAATAATAGTTAAATTGTTCCCATCTCTTAATTTCTAAATATAGAATAATGTATCATTAATTTAAAATACATACTTGCCTTTAATTTTTCGATGTACATAAAGAAAGAGAAGAAAAGCATCACACATGTAAAGGGAACATTTTATGTATATTTACATGAAATTTCTATTTTGCAATAAATTACATGTAAGAAATTGATTTACCTCGAAATATTTGTTTTGTTTCTGCCTAAGGTTCTGGTGAAAATTTGGTTCCAGGTTTCTTGCAGAATAAAAATAAATAATCTTATATATGAACAGGAAGAAGGCTGAAGTAGACACGTGAAGCAGTTGTTGATCAATACTACTAATCTATAATGCAAAATATTGAAAACAAGGAGAGGCCACAAAGCTTGAATATTGGCAGAAGAAAGAGGAAGGGACAGAGGCCATCGTAGATGACCACCACATAGGCCCAAAGCACCATTTGGCCAAATACCTTAGATTATAAATGTTCAAACCTAATAATGATCTTTTAATTTTAGAAATGTAAGTATAAATAATAAAACGAAAATTCTAGGCTTCTAACCATGAGCCATACCACTTTTACAATTTATCGAAAATGGGGCTTATGTTGTCCATTAATTAAAATTTCATATATAACATGCTTCCTATTTACACAAGACAATTTATGAACAATAAGTTTTTGCCTTACACATTAATTTCGAGTATAAGTGCCAAGCCTTTTTTTTTCTTTTTTCTAATAACTTCTAATTTGGATATCCCATTTTAACATTACCTTCAACACAACATTGAAGTGCTTGGCCATGTTTAAGATGAATGAGCAAAAAGTGTGTCTAATATTAAATGGGAGATAATTCTTAGGATATATATTGATGTACATTTGTACATGTGTTGGGTGTTTGATTTACTTTGATTTTCATTTTCTTATGCTCTGGGCTAACAAATTCAAAGATTGGAATTAGAACAAAAGAGCTCCCAGAGTCAACCATGCAACAGTGCTTTTTTGCTTCATGTCATGTTGTTTTATGTTCCTTTTTAATACTTTCTAGGAAATGGAACATTCTTTATTCATAAACCTTAGTGGAGTATGTGGAGAGGAAATTTGTAGGTCCTGTCTCCACAAATTCTTCTATTTTGTTTGTAGATTAATTTTAAACAAATCTCGTAAAAAGTAGATTAGAGAAGAATATGGGCATGCTTGCAATCTGTGTGCAACTTTTTCCTTTTCACTTTATTCTTTCTTGTTGGTTAAGTTGTATGAATGTGGTACATAGGACACGTCACAAACAACATAAATTTATACATTGCACTATTATGATTATTGGTCATATAATTTTAATCTCTAATACATGATTGCAATTAAAGATAAGACCACAAATGTGTATTATGTAATTATAATAGTACAATGTTAGTTATCTTTTGGATGCTTCAAATTGACTATTTTTGTATAATGGAGCTCCTTTCTTTTCTAGACACAAGATAAAGACTTAACTTTTCACCTTTTAAATCTCAAGTGTAACTATTACGTTACGTCCAAATCTATATTAACAGTTCTTGACCAATCGTCTCCTAATAAGAAATTGTTTGTTTGAATTTTGTGTACTTTCACTATAATTATTCATATTACTTTCTTATAAGAATTTTTCATCAATTGCATTTTCTTGGTGATTGTACTTAATGATGAAAATTGAAGTATCAACATACAAAGAGGGAAAACCCTAATAATGGTCACCGAAACCAAGATTTAGGTATAAAATTTTTGGCGAATTAGGTACAAAGTTAATGTTGAATTTTTTGTCAAAGCTAATTTAAACAACTAAAACTACTTATAAATTTCACACCATGATGTGAACTTAATTAAGCAAGTTATTAGCAATTACCTATCTCAAAGATCATTTGTAACATGAATACAAATATCTATGCAATTGTTTGCCTTTTATCAAAAATACTAAAAATTAGAATATTTGTTTTTGTGTATTTGTAATAAACTAAATGATAAGATATTCTTTTTCTTTAACACAAAATTAAAATCTTGAACTTGTATAAATTTTAAATTTAGGAATTGGTTCTTGATCAACAATCTCTTTTATATACAAAAGCCAAAAAGTTTTAAAATAGGGACTCCTCTGTGTGAGATAAATAGGTGTGTCTTATCATACCAGCAAAACTCAAAAAGCAAGATTGTAACTCTAGTTCATAAAGTTGCGAGAACCAATAATCCATTAGTTTGGATTAATATTTTGGGTATTAGACATGCTATGTATGTTTAAATGAAGATTTTTGATAACTTGGTCCATTTAGCCAAACTATTAAAAAGAGTATCTATTAGTTTTGAAGGCTAGAATTTTGAGTTTGAGTCTCTTTGTTTGAATATTCATTAAGTTATGTGTTAGTATTTACATTAACTTAATTAATCCCTTTATTTTCCACCTTTAATTTTATTCAATATATTATTGGAAAATGGACAGACATGAGAAACCAAAGGCTAGAGGTTTTAGTAGGCTGGACTAAGTTCACAAAACATTACGGCCTAAAGTGAACAAACTCGGCTACTTCCCTCGGCCTGACCCATGCCCACTCAAAATATATAACCCAATGTTTTTCTTAATAATAGGCTTGCCAAGCCCGATGCAAATAACACTTACTTGTAGGAACTTAAGTGCTCACAACTACCATATTCGGCTCACTTAAGTGTTCAAGTGTACAGGGAGGGAAATCAAACTATTGATTGATTTGCTCAGTTGGGACTCTCGTAAGCTCCAGGATTGCATGAACTATCTCGTCCCTCATTTCTTACATGCTAAGGTCGTTTGATATCTTCTGTTATTTATTTATTTATTTTTTTTGATTGTCCTTTTCTTAATTTTCTTATGTTGTTATCTTATATTGACAAATTCGTTCAAAAAAATAATTAGATATGCATGCAATATCGAGTATTATAAAACCCAACATTATGTCTAGATGTCATATTATTATTATTTTTAATAATAAAATATAAATCTTTATTTCTTGATAAATGTTATATACTATCATTATACTTTGTTAGAATATATAATTTAGAATAAATGAATAAATAAATATATCTTATAATTAGTCAATGCAAATAATTATGATATATTGTAATTTCAATAGTGAATAATGTTATAAAATGTAATACCAATACAATCTGAGATAATTGAAAAAACAAATTAAAAAATATGTATATTATTATCTCTAAAAAACTTCAAAAGAAGAATAACAAATACTAAAAATTCCTAATACAATAGAGATTAAACAAAAGGAAATGCATTGTGGATTTGTATTTTCCATATTTATTGCATTTACATCTCTATAATAAAACATGATTATTATTTAGGAAAATGAAAATCATTTGCCATTATTATACTAATTAATAATAAGCAAAAATTCTGACGATATTAGAGCAAACTTACGAGTACAAAAGAAATGGGAATTGTAATACATAAAAAAATTTAATGTAATATAAAATATCATATATGCAGTATAAAAATATCATACAGAAATATCAAGTAGATCCACTGTCACTGTGCTAATAAATAGGCAGACCAATCTGGATGGAGGAGGAGTTTCCGACAATGACATCCGGTCCCATTCAGTTAGGGAGATGTGTTAAATTAATTAACATGAGTGGCCCTTGTTATTTTAAAGTATGGCCCAATATAAAAGGTCCAATATGATGGTCGGTTGGATATAATGGCAATTTGGGTCATTGGGTTTAAAATCCCTCCACTCT
Organism: Bruguiera gymnorhiza; assembly: GCA_020883675.1. Lineage (NCBI taxonomy): Eukaryota > Viridiplantae > Streptophyta > Magnoliopsida > Malpighiales > Rhizophoraceae > Bruguiera > Bruguiera gymnorhiza. The sequence goes on along the minus strand of JAIRCJ010001055.1, from coordinate 999,944 downwards.
CCCTATTTAAAGATAATTGTTACGGGAAATAGATAACGATTACGGGTAGAATAATTGTTATCGGAAAAGAGGAATAATTTCTAATTAAATCGTAAACGTTGCGGAAGGAAAAGGTAACGTTTTAATTAGGATATTAATTCCCTAATTAATGATTTAATTAGGGTATTAATTCCTAATTAATGATAACGATTTAATTATGGTATTAATTCCTAATTAATGATAACCATTATGGAAGGGATATAAACGTTATTATTAAGTTTTCCCGTAACTCTCTCAGCCATTAGAGAAATCAGAAAAGGAAAGGGAAGAGTCCGAGAAAATTGAGAGAGAGGAAGAGAGAGACCGAAAAGGCAGGTAGACACGAAAGGAAAGAATCCGAAAAGAAAAGGCGAAATCTTCTCAGACACGGATCGGTAAAGAGATCTTCACCTCCGACGAAGGAACCGACATGGACGGTACGTCGATTCCTTACAGTTCATTTGCTAGTATTCGCTTAAAGATCCTGTATTGTGGTAATTGAATTTTCGCAAATGAAAATTCAGAAAAGTATCGTTTTATTATAGTTTAATTTTTCAACAATTGGTATCAGAGCATGTTTTTGCGAATACTGCGTTGTTGTTTTCGTTTTCCCTGTTGTGCTAGACGGAACAGCCGCATGAAAGAAAAGGTTGGTGCCGCCGGGATCCAAATTGATCCGGGTACGGTGAAAGGAACCCCGGTGAGCGCTGTGTTTCTGCGTGTCACAGGGGTAGCCAAACCGGGGTAGCCAGATCGGGGTAGCCAGATTGGCCCAGCCGGAACGACCCGATCGAGGGCCGAAAGGGCCACCGGCGGCGCGACCCGATCGAGGCCGAAAGGGCCACCGGCGGCGCGACCCGATCGAGGGCCGAAAGGGCCACCGGCGGCGCGATCCGATCGAGGGCCGAAAGGGCCACCGACGGCGCGACCCGATCGAGGCCGAAAGGGCCACCGGCGGCGCGATCCGATCGAGGGCCGAAAGGGCCACCGGCGGCGCGACCCGATCGAGGCCGAAAGGGCCACCGGCGGCGCGACCCGATCGAGGGCCGAGGGGCACCGGCCGAAGCCAGACCCGACCGGGGCCGAAGGGGCCACCGGCAAGCCAATCCGACCGAGGCCGAAAGGGCCACCGACGAACGCGAGCCGACCGGGGCCGAAAGGGCCACCGGCAAGCCCGATCCGACCGGGGCCGAAAGGGCCACCGGCGAGCGCAATCCGACCGAGGCCGAACGGGCCACCGACGAGCGCGAGGCGACTGGGGCCGAAAGGGCCACCGGTGAGTGCGATCCGACCGAGGCCGAAGGGGTCACCGGCGAGCGCGAGGCGACTGGGGCCGAGGGGCCACCGGAGAAGCGCGACCCGACCGGGGCCGAGGGGCCACCGGCGAGCGCACGTGGCCGGGACCCGATCGGCCTGCTGGCCGCGACAGAGGCCCGGCTGACGGATCCGGGCGGTGCCGGCAGGGTTGGCCGGCGTGGGAGGAGCTCCGGCCGGAATCTGCGTTGCCGGAGACTGTTGGCCGGAATAGTGCGCCGGGCACCGGATCCTGTGTCGCTCGCGGTTGTCGTTTGTATCGCAAGTGGGTATCGGCGTAAGGCATAAGCCGACTATGGGCAAAATGCGTTGCCAGTATTGACCTGTGTCAACTCCCACAGAATGGAACATTAAAATTTTGAAAACTTGTTAGTCACCAAAGTGGCCTGGTTTGAAAAATTTAAATGATCATGAATTTCAAATTGTTCATTTTGATGCTAATAAAAGGTTGTACATGAACAATTGGAGTTATTAATTATAAAGCTAGGAGATCATCCAAAGATGGATCATTGCCTATAATTAATAACACTAAAGGGGATTGATTGATATACTGAGTAAACATGATTGTATATCCAAAGATAACATTCATGTTTCACTCTAGTATGATTGATTGATCTATTAAAGTATATCTAATTAGCATCATTATTGATTAAAGTTATGTATTTGAGGATCACCCAAAGGTGGACTTAAATACATAATCAAAGTTTGTAATGTATGTATCTGAATCCATCAAAGTTTGCTCAAAGTATTAATGTGTAAATTTGGATCATGTTTGCAGCCTACAACAACGTTTTCGCCCTAGGCAATGCAATGATCAAATTCAATGGGCTGAACTATGCAGAATGGTCTGAGCATATTCAGTTTCATTTGGGCGTTTTGGGCTTAGACCTAGCAGTCATCACGGATAAAAGGCCTGCAGCCATTACAGAGACCAGTACAGAATCCGATAAGTCTTTTCATGAGACTTGGGTATGGTCCAATAGGCTGAGTCTGAATTTGATGCGAATGACGATGGCTGAAAATGTAAAGCCATCGATGCCTAAGACCGAAAATGCAAGGGAATTTATGGTGAGAATCAAAGAATATTCTCAGTCAGACATAGCTGACAAATCCATCGTAGGAACCCTAATGAGTGAGCTGACGACCAAGAAATTTGATTGGTCACAGCCCATTCATGATCATGTGACAAGTATGGCTAACCTAGCAGCAAAGTTAAGAACGATGGGAATGGATGTGAGTGAATCCTTTTTGGTTCAATTCATCATCAACTCACTGCCTCCTGAATTTGGCCAGTTCCAAGTGAATTACAACACTATTAAAGAGAAATGAAACTTTCAAGAAATTAAGGCCATGCTGGTTCAGGAAGAAGGGAGATTAAAGAAGATGAGGGATCACTCCATTCATCTCACTGTTCGCAATGAGGCTAGCAGTAGTAAGTCTAAACCATACCGGAAGGGTAAGAAGAAGGACAAGACCTCTATAAAAGTCACTGGAGGTCAGATCCAAAAGGATCAGAAATGCTTCTTCTGTAAAAGGATGGGTCACTTCAAGAAGGATTGCCCAAAAAGGAAAGCTTGGTTCGAAAAGAAAGGTATGTACTGTATATCAGTATGTTTTGAATCAAACGTAATTGAAGTACCCAACAATACTTGGTGGTTAGACTCTGGAGCTACTACTCATGTGTCACATATTATGCAGGGATTCCTTTCAATCCAGCCCATAACAGGAATTGAGAAGTTCCTTTACATGGGAAACAGAATGAAAGCGCGAATAGCGGGAATTGGGACGTACAGATTGATCTTGGACACTAAGTGTCACCTGGATCTAGAAAAGTGTCTCTATGTTCCTGAATGTGCTAGAAATTTGATTTCTGTTGCAAAGTTGGATAAAGAAGGATTTAATTTCAAGATTGGAAACGGTGCATTTTCATTGTATAGACATTCGTACTATTATGGATCTGGTACTTTGGTTGATGATTTGTATCGTCTTAATCTTGATGCTATGTATGCTGATTCTCTATTTCTTGTTGAGCATAGCATAGGTAACAAACGTAATATGCATAATGATAGTTCTGCTTTCTTATGGCATCAAAGATTGGGTCATACATCCAAAGAAAGGTTATTGAGGTTGGTGAAAAGTGATATCCTACCTCAATTGGATTTTGCTGATTGGGAAGTGTGTGTTGATTGTATAAAAGGAAAACAAACAAGACACATATCAAAGAACCCAGCCATGAGAAGTAGTGAGCCTTTAGAATTAATACACACCGATATATGTGGCCCTTTTGATATTCCCACATGGGGTGGTGAGAAATATTTCATCACATTTATAGATGACTACTCACGGTACTGTTACTTATATCTACTGCATGAAAAGTCCCAGTCAGTAAACACCCTGGAGGTGTTTATTAACGAAGTGGAAAGGCAGTTAGATAGAAAAGTAAAAGTGATTAAGTCAGACAGGGGTGGTGAATATTATGGAAAATTCAATGAAAGTGGACAATGTCCTGGTCCATTTGCAAAGTTTCTTGAAAGTCGAGGCATATGTGCACAGTACACAATGCCTGGTACACCACAACAGAATGGTGTAGCGGAAAGGCAGAATCGCACACTTATGGATATGGTTAGGAGTATGTTGAGTTACAGCACTGTACCTTTATCCTTGTGGATGCATGCATTAAGGACCGCTGCATATTTGCTGAACAGGGTTCCTAGTAAGGCTGTCCCTAAGACTCCCTACGAGTTATGGACAGGTAGGAAACCCAGTTTAAGACACCTTCACGTTTGGGGTTGTTCAGCAGAAGTAAAGATTTATAATCCACATGAAGGAAAGCTTGATGCAAGAACCATTAGTGGTCACTTCATTGGCTATCCTGAAAAGTCTAAAGGATACAGATTCTACTGCCTTAACCATAGCACTAGAATAGTTGAGTCTGGTAATGCTCGGTTCATTGAAAATGGTCAATTCAGTGGGAGTGGGGAATCACGAAAAGTGGATATTACAGAATTGCAAAATGAAAGATCCACACTGAGTACCCCTACTCAAGTTGGTATCCCCACACCCAGTGTTTCTACTCAAGTTGTTGTTCCTTTTGTTGCATCACAGTCACGTGACATGCAAGGACAACAAATTGATACACGAAACACGCAAAGTGAGCACATAAGAGATGAACCAAGTGACAATGTACAAATTTCGAATGAACAAGCGATGCCACCAGATATAGCATTACGGAGGTCTACAAGACAGAAAAGGTCAGCTGTATCGAATGATTATGTGGTTTACTCGCTTGAGCATGAATCAGAATTAAGCATTGATAAAGATCCAGTCTCATTTAATCAAGCCATGGATTGTAATGATTCTGAAAAGTGGTTGAATGCCATGAAGGAAGAGTTGAAATCGATGGATGTAAATCAAGTCTGGGAACTAGTAGAGTTGCCTGAAGGATCAAAACGAGTTGGCTGTAAATGGGTCTTTAAGACCAAGCGAAACTTAAAAGGCAACATCGAAAGGTACAAAGCCAGACTTGTTGCCAAAGGTTACACTCAAAAGGATGGCATTGACTATAAGGAGACTTTCTCTCCAGTATCTAAGAAAGACTCCTTAAGAATCATTATGGCTTTGGTGGCTCAATATGACCTGGAGCTCCACCAAATGGATGTAAAGACCGCCTTTCTGAATGGAGACTTAGAAGAGGAAGTGTATATGGACCAACCTGAAGGTTTCATAACCACAGGGCAGGAAAGTTTGGTGTGTAAATTAAAGAAATCGATATATGGACTGAAACAAGCTTCCCGACAATGGTATATTAAGTTTAATGATACCATTACGTCATATGGTTTTGTAGAGAACACCGTTGATCGGTGTATCTATATGAAGGTCAGTGGGAGCAAGTTCATTATATTAGTCCTATATGTCGATGACATTCTATTGGCTGCTAATGACATGAGTTTGTTACATGACGTTAAGAAATTTCTCTCTGAAACTTTTGAAATGAAAGATATGAATGAGGCATCCTATGTGATAGGAATAGAGATATTTCGGGATAGATCACAAGGATTGTTGGGATTGTCTCAGAAAGGCTATATCAATAAAGTATTAGAGAGATTTAGAATGGAAAATTGCTCTACAGGAATAGTTCCAATTCAGAAAGGGGACAAGTTCAATGAACTGCAATGTCCAAAGAATGATTTGGAACGAAAATCAATGGAAACCATTCCCTATGCATCATTGGTTGGAAGTTTGATGTATGCTCAAACATGCACTCGGCCAGATATTAGTTTCGCTGTTGGAATGCTTGGCCGATATCAAAGTAATCCTGGAATAGATCATTGGAAAGCTGGAAAGAAAGTACTAAGGTACTTACAAGGCACCAAGAATCATATGCTTACTTATAAAAGATCAAGTCATCTAGAGATAGTAGGCTACTCGGATTCAGATTATGCTGGATGTGTAGACTCGAGGAAATCTACATTTGGTTACGTGTTCCTCCTGGCTGGAGGAGCAGTTTCCTGGAAAAGTGGGAAGCAGTTTGTCATTGCTACTTCCACTATGGAAGCTGAATTTGTAGCATGCTTTGAGGCTACTGTTCATGCATTATGGTTGCGGAATTTTATCTTAAGGCTTGGTTTGGTCGACAGTATAGAAAAGCCGTTAAGAATTTATTGTGATAATTCCGCAGCTGTTTTCTTCTCTAAAAATGATAGGTATTCTAAAGGTGCGAAACATATGGATTTGAAATATCTATCTGTTAAGGAAGAAGTGCAAAACCGTAGAGTGTCTATTGAGCACATTGGTACTGAATTGATGATAGCGGACCCATTAACTAAAGGTTTGCCACCGAAAACATTTACTGGACATGTTGAAGGGATGGGCATTTTGGATAGGTCCGCATTCTCATGAAAGCCAATATTGTGTACTGCTCATATTATTGTAACACTCTTGAATTCAATTAAAGTCATGGTTTTGTTTACGCTATGTTATCTCTATTTAGTTGTATACAATTACAGTTGTGAGATAACTAGTGGCATGTTCGGAAATGACAATTAAAGTTTCAACGTTCCTCAGTTAGGTTATTATGAATTATAATGATCATGTGATACATGGAAGGAATCATGTCGCCAAAGAACATGTGACCGCCATGATCCAATCATTTTAATTCAATTAAGTATTGTGGTTTGATGATCTTTAAGGATTGTGCACACTTATTTGTTGTTGATTCATCAAATCATAACAAGAGCCAAGTGGGAGATTGTTAAATTAATTAACATGAGTGGCCCTTGTTATTTTAAAGTATGACCCAATATAAAAGGTCCAATATGATGGTCGGTTGGATATAATGGCAATTTGGGTCATTGGGTTTAAAATCCCTCCACTCTCCCTATTTAAAGATAATTGTTACGGGAAATAGATAACGATTACGGGTAGAATAATTGTTATCGGAAAAGAGGAATAATTTCTAATTAAATCGTAAACGTTGCGGAAGGAAAAGGTAACGTTTTAATTAGGATATTAATTCCCTAATTAATGATTTAATTAGGGTATTAATTCCTAATTAATGATAACGATTTAATTATGGTATTAATTCCTAATTAATGATAACCATTATGGAAGGGATATAAACGTTATCATTAAGTTTTCCCGTAACTCTCTCAGCCATTAGAGAAATCAGAAAAGGAAAGGGAAGAGTCGGAGAAAATTGAGAGAGAGGAAGAGAGAGACCGAAAAGGCAGGTAGACGCGAAAGGAAAGAATCCGAAAAGAAAAGGCGAAATCTTCTCAGACACGGATCAGTAAAGAGATCTTCACCTCCGACGAAGGAACCGACATGGACGGTACGTCGATTCCTTACAGTTCATTTGCTAGTATTCGCTTAAAGATCCTGTATTGTCGTAATTGAATTTTCGCAAATGAAAATTCAGAAAAGTATCGTTTTATTATAGTTTAATTTTTCAACAAGATGTGCTTCTCGTCCACGGGGAGTCTAATTAGGAATTAGATTCTTCGACCATATGCTTATACTACGTAACAAGTGAAACAAAGATAGCTGATATTCTTATAGTTAGACGACCTTTTTAAACCATTAGATTATTCTGCGGCCATCCGACCAACAATCGGTCGGTTAAGTTCTAACATCGTTGGATCTCGGAGGGGGAATAAAATAGAGTTCCCTTTATATATTTTTGTCAAAGCAAGTCTTATGTTATCTTATTGAATTTCTTTAGAGCAATTAACAAAGGTGCCAAGGAAACACTCAATCAATTTAATACGTTAACCTTGCCTAACAATCCACTTAATTAAAGTAGTTTTTGGAATATGCATGGATAATCCTGCTATATATAGACATGACCACAGTTCTGGTTCAAACCAAAATTAAACTGGTACCGAACTGAGTTGGAACCAGAATCAAACCGAGACCAATTTGGTCACAATTTGGGGAAAAGTGGTCCAGTTAAGGTTCCGTCCCTTAAGGAACTGTGAACCACTGGTTTAACCGGCAGCTTCGAACTAAAATTGGAATTGCCAATTAACTGTCAGTTAAACTAATAATTTTTTTAAAAAGTTATATAATAAAATAAAAAATTTAATCAACCCTAAAAATTATTTTTAATATAATTGTTTATATAAATTTTATATATTAAAAAGTTAAGGCATTTCCTTTTTTTTTTTTCAAAAAGAAAAATGACTGACCTGGACCAAACTAGACCAAATCAAACAGTTTTGAATCGGATCAAACCGAAATCTTAAACGAGTCAAAACCTAAGACCGAATTGAAACTAAAACCACCGCAGTTTGGATAAGGTTCCCCTTAACCTTGAAATTGGAATCGACAGTTGAGAATTGAAATTAAAAACGAACCGAATCGAGATCGTGCCTAGCCATATATACGTGGCTCGTGTTGTGAAGTTGGATATCTTTCATTTTCTGAGAATTAGGGGCATAACCGTGTTGCGGCATTGATTTGTGCTCGGACTCTGCAAAATGCGACAGACACTCTGACCTTTAAGAAGTAATCAAATCAAAAACTCATACCCGTTCCTTTCTTTTTTGTTTTTCGAATTTTTTGGCCTTTCTTTTTTCTCTTCTGCTCCTTCAAAAGCTTTCTTGTCTGTTTACAACAGCAAATATGAGGGATGGAAGTCGATGTTGGTGACAGAGGGAGGCAACAGGCCTTAGTTACATCAAAAGAATAAATTTCATAATTTGCATAACAGGTGCAGTTACATAAAATCAATCCTACTAATTAATTAAATGAAACAAACTTAAAACACCCATATTTTTAGCATGTTGTTGGAAAAAAATAGGCGCAACAGTCTTAGTGGATCTGCTAACATTGTTTTAGTGCTAATATGTTTAATAAGAATGTCACCATTCTTGACCTAATCACTGACTGCAACATACTTAATCTTGATGTGTTTAGAACCATTGGATGTTTTGTCATTCTTTGAGAATATCATTGCTGTTGAATTATCACAGTAAATTGTCAAAGGTTTAGAGATGAAATCCATTATCTTCAAACCAGAAATAAAATTTTTGAGCCATATTGCATATGTATCAGCACCATAACAAGCAATAAACTTTGCTTACATGGCAAAAGAATAAGTAAATGTTTGCTTCACACTCTTCCAAAAAAATGCTCCACCAGCCAAAAGAAACACATACCTAGATGTAGATTTCATATCGTCAATACAAGAAGCAAAATCAGAATCTGTATACCTAACTACTTCAAGGTCACTAACCCTCTTATAGACAGGCATGTAATCTTTTGTTTTTTGTAGACATTGCATCACCTTTTTAACAGCAACCCAATACTTATCACTTGGATTAAAAAGGTATATGCTAAGTGTACTCACTGCAAAAGACAAATCAGGCCTAGTACAAACTTGAGCATGCATCAAACTACCAACAGTATTAGAATACGACCTACCTTTCATCAAACTTTTCTGAATTTGATTCTCAGGATGTTGATCTTTGCTAAATTTATCACCTTTAGCCATAGAAACATCTATAGGTTTGCATTCATCCATATTAAATCTCTCAAGAACACAACATATATAAACTCTCTGTGAAAGGCCTAACAAATGTCTAGTTCTGTCCATGTGAATTTCAATTCCCATAACATGGGAAGCACAATCAAGATCTTTCATGCCAAAGTGAATAAACAAGGCAGATTTAGTCTCATGAAGTAGATTGATATCATTACTAACAAGTAATATATCATCACATAGAGAATAATAATAATAATATTTTTCCCACTTACCTATATGCATTGATCAATCCTATTTTCAACAAAATTCAAGGAGAATATAACTTTATCGATCTTTAAATACTATTGTTTGGATGTTTGTTTAAGATCATAAATAGACTTTCTTAATCTACATACCAGTGCTCATTTCCACTTGTAATAAAACCTTCAACTTATTGCATGTAGACCTTCTCTTAAAGATCTCCATTCAAGTAATTTTGACATCTATTTGATGAAATTCTAAATCATAATGAGTTACTAGGGTCATAATAATTCTAAAAGAATCCTTTGAAGATACTGATGAGAAGATTTCCTTAAAATTTATCTCCTCTTTTTGTGTGAATCCTTTTGCCACCAACCTCGCCTTAAATCACTTTATATTTCTCTCAGAATCTTTCTCGGTTTTAAACATTGATTTACAACCTATGGGTTTAAAACTATATGGAATCTCAACAAACTCTCACATGCCATTAGAATACATGGATTGAACTTCTTCGTGCATTGCCTTTATCCACTTAGTTCAATACATCAATAACTTGTCCAATATCATAATTTGCCTTACCTAAGCATACAATAAAATCATATGAAATTACAAGGTGGCTCATCATCTTAAAACATCCAATAGGAATAGACTTTACTAGTTTAGGTGAAATATTTGTAACATTATGATGAAGTGGGATATCAAACATTCTATTAATGGGATAATCACCACTTGTTCATGCACTATAGCTATAGGAAAAATACTAGGCTCCCCTTTTAATATAGTTCCACCATCCTGTAACCAATAAGGATCATAAACATTATTCTTAAGGAATTTCGCCACCATTTCCTCAACAATCTTTGTCCTTAGAGTAGGAAAATAAAATCTATAACCTTTAAAGTTTGTAGGATATCCAATAAAATAACATCTAGTGTTTTTAGGATCCAATTTAGATGCAATTGGATTATACATTTTCACCTTAACAAGGCATCCCCATACTTTAAGATAGTTTAAACAAGGCTTCCAACCCTTGGAAAAATCAAAAGGTGTTTTAGTCATTGATTTGGTAGGAACTCTGTTTAAGATATATGTGACTGTTTTCAAGGCTTCACCTTAATGAACAATTAGTAAATTGGTTCTACTCATTAGAGATCTAACCATGTCTATCAGGGTGCGATTTCACCTCTTAACCACCCTATTTTGCTTAGGAGTCCTAAGTATAATAAATTGGGAAACAATCCTATAGTCCTATAAGTACTTGGTAAAAGGTCTCGTGAACTAACCTCTTTTGCTAGCTTTACCATAGTACTCATTACCATGGTTAAACCTTACAATTTTAATCACTTTGCCACATTGCTTTTCTAACTCAGCCTTAAAGATTTTAAATTTCTCGAGTGATTATGACTTTTCACTTATAAGGTATATATAGCCATAACGAGAAAGGTCATTTATAAAAGTTATGAAGTATTTATTACCACATAAAGTGTTCTTATTATTTCTAAGGCCTCTTTACTATGAGTGAAATATTTATTGGTTTTCTTAGTCATTTTACCTATGATGCAATCAACACACTCACTCTTATTAAAGTTCTCCAGATATGAGATGACATTTTCTTTTATTAGCATGTTAATTCTTTCTTTTAAAATGTGACCTAAACGTCTATGCCATAGGGAATAAAAATTTTCTCTTGACAAAGGCTTTTTAATCCCAACATTAATAATGTGAAGTGCATCAAACTATTTAGACTTAACCTTTAATTTATATAAATTATCAAATCTAGAAATGTCACTAATAACCATATAATCATAAAACAAACTATAATGACCATTATCAAAACCTAAATAAACACCGATGTCTTGAAATTTTGACAAGAAAATCAAAATTTGTCATGTGGATGGTATATAAAGAGTATCTTTCAAAGTCAAACAAATCAAAAATCTAATTTCAATTCAACTATCCTTACGAACTCTACTACCACTCGTTCTCCATTCCCTATGGATAGATTGACTTCAAACTTACTTGGCTTTTACTTGCTCTTGAACCCCTGCAAAGTATTAGTAACATAGATAAATGCCCTAGAGTCAATCCACCAAGAATTAACAAGAACATCGATCAAACTAGATTTAAAAGCAAATGAAAGAAAGAGAATTACTTGGTTTATTGTTATTATTCTTTTTTTCGAGCTAATTCTTATAGGCAAAACGGTCCTTTCTCTTATGACCTATTTTATTACAAACCAACATTCATCTTTGGTTATCACATGTTTAGGATTGAGGTACTTCTGACCAGGATTTCTTTTAAGACCACACTTTTCCTATGACTTAAATTTCTTCTTGTGAAAAGGCTTATCTAGGCATCACTGATTGACTAAATTCACACTTTCTAAAACCTCATGTTTCATCATATCTTCTTTTTAAGCTTAAATGGATATCAAAGTGTTGATATTCTAGCTTTCCTTTTGGGCATTGTAAGAGGTTTTCAGTGCATGAAATTTTAACGGTAAAGAGCTCAAGGTACGATTAAGAAGAAAAGGGTTAGCAATAAGGCATTCGAGCTCACCAAGTCTAAAAGAAAAAGCAATCATCTTGAGAATGTATACTGTAACACCACTTATCCCATCATACTTCATATTGACGAATTTCTCCATTAATTGACCAGTTTCAACTTTGGTAGAAACTATATGCCTTTTCCCAAGAGAAGTAAAAAAAGTTTTGGCAATTTCAATATTTGGGATAGCACTTTCCAAGCCCTTAGAGATGGACCTTTTCATTACCATAAGAGCCAAACAATTAGCCCTATCCCACTTCTCATAATATGCTTTCTCTGTAGCAGTACTCTCAAACGTCAAATAAGTGGGTTTGTTTACTCTTATAACCATGTCCACATCCATCATAGTTAAAACCATTTCTACATCCTCTTTCAATCTCTTATAATTTCCACCAATTAGGATTTCAATGGAAAATTATTGATTATTCAAGGAAAAAATACATGGAGCTAAAAATAAAACAACAAAAATTTATTTTAAACATTGAGAATCTCAAAGTATCATTACAAACTTCCTTACGAGTAGAGAAAGTAATAAATTTTAAAATTTTCCTTAAATCACCAAGTTAATATAACAATGATTAGAATTTAAAAATCCAACACTTGTGGACAAAAGGAATCTTAACCCACTCATTATTAAAGTAATGCCAAGTCATTCAAATTGGCACACATAATAACTCGTTGTAGGTGAGTGATTATATACACAATTTAAATAATAAGGACATCCTAATATCACATGAAAATATTAGTGGTTCCTCAAATGGTCATTATGGTGACAATATTTAATTTACTAACTCTATTCCAAATAGTGATTATAAAACAAAATTATCTTATATATATATTTTATTAAAACGTGAAATAGACAGTTGTCCATAACCCAATAATTCAAGTTTGTTCTAAAATGATTAAATATGTAAAAATAATCTAGTACAATAATCCAGTGCAACAATTTATAGATCAACTTAGTGTAGTAAAACTTCTACCTCACTGTGGCAAAGTAGAACGACAAGCCTCTCGACCTTGCTATTGAGAGCTTTCGATAAGTTTCTTTTATTTTATTTTTATTTAAGAAAATAAGAAGGATTCTACGTTGAACTACACATTTGATCTGATTTTTAAATTTAAACAAAAAATTCAATTAATAATAGTTGAAAAAAAGAGAAAGTATTCTACCAGTTCCAACTACCAATCAGCTCGCGAGGTAAAAGTAAAATAGAGAATGTAATGTAATGAATTCATTTCCCAAAACGCTTATGATTCCTTTTTCTTAGCTGAAATGAACATTTTGGAGATTTTTAATTCTTTAGCTTTTGAAGCAGAAATGCGAATTGAAGATGCGATTGTCCGATTCCATTCCCAGCAATCAACTTTGTGCGTTTGGCGTTCACCAAATGTGTAAACTACCAGTGTTCGATTTTCTTAGTATCTATTTCGGCCATTCTGGTTAACGTTTAATTTTCTCCTTTGGGTCTTTAATGCTGCTGCATGGCAGCCAAGTCATTTTTGCAACAGGAGCCTGCTGTTTCTGTCCGCTTCTTTGCTAAAAAAGCTGCTCCCCTGGCTAAAGAACAAATACACAACGTTTCTCCACAGCGGTTCCCAAAGAATATGTAGCAGTTATAAAGTCAGCATATTGCCTTTATAGCAGTTTATAGAGAATATGCAGTATTTTATTTTATTTTATTTTTATGCAATGGTTTCTAAGAGAATGTGCAATGGTTTATTATATTTCATTGGACGACTTTTCAAACAATATATAGTGCCTTTTTATTTTTATGCAGCGGCTTATACAGAATTTCTGATGCTTCTATTAATTTTAAGCATATAAAGTCGGCCATATGCTTTCTAATTTATTATAGTTGCTATTTCTATTTGCATTTCTATTTGGTATGTGCAATTTTTATGTATTGGAATACAATTTTTTAGCTTTGACAGTAATCAAATTACTAAATATTTTTAGGTAATTAGCTCCTATCTAATGTAAAATCTCACAAAATGAGTCATTAACTTGAGCAATAAAATTGAACAAACTCAAGTAAAAATAGTTCACAATTCATAACTAGCATGTCGATTAAGTAATTATAACATTTATATGGTCTAGATGGGGAGTTAAAACAAACCTTGCTGGTTTTTACTGTAAATTCTTTTTACGTCTTTTTTTATCACTATCTTAAAGTAAATGAAATAGAGTATCAATTTTACTAATTAAAATAAATCCAATCAATGATAAATAGAACAAACAACAATAGATAGAAAAAGAACTAAGGTAATTAAAATAATTGTAAACAGACTCTTTGTCTTGGTACAATGGAAGGGCATTACTTTAATGATACTAGTATTGCTGTTTTCATTGTTTGAAAAAAAAAAAAAAACATAATGCCTTGACTTTTTCCAGCCCGAATTTTAATTTTTCTCCTTCGTCACCACACAAATTAAATCACCTTCCAAATTCAACATGTATATAAATATTACAAGGCACATCATTCATTTTCGTATGCACTAAATTAAAATCCTCTAATTTAGCATGATGCACATTGCCAAGTAAATTTTCTTTTTTTTTTTTTTTGTCAAACTGAACTGATTTGAAAAAAGCATAAGACCTGAGGAATTGTTATCACAATGCCATAACTTACATAGGAGTATAAGCGGATTGATCAAATCTATTCGGTACTTAAATTTAAACTAAATCGATAGTAATAGTTTGAAAATTTCAAAACTGCAAAGGATCAAAATAAGAGTAAAAATGGATTAAATTGTTATTGATGGTTGTGGATTAAGTTAATCAATTTAATGGTTCAACACATACTACATAGACAAAGATATATGAGTTTTATACTAAGAATTACTTCCCAAAATAATATCAAGAGGTTTACAAGTTACATAAAATATAAATTCAAATTACAAAGCCTTGAATCTTTGGAATATAACAGAGAAATCATAAAAGACCAATATAACAAAAAAAAAAGAAAGGTTTTTTATAGTTTGGTTTCTACAATTTTTCCATCTAGAGCTTGTCATTCCAGTCCCCTTCTTTGCTAAAGAAGCCACTCCCCCAGCTCTCGGCTAAAGAGGATTTTCTAAACCTTCTATTGTGACTGTTTTTAACAAATAAGAAACGTTTCTTTGTAGCGGTTTTCAATGAATACACAATGGCTTCAAAATGAGCATATGGTTTTTATGCAACTGTTTTCGAGATAATAAGACCACTAAATATTCATAGGTGATTAACTCATAGCAAATGTGAAATCTCACAAAAAGAGTGTTTAACTTGTACAATATAAACTTTTGCAATTTCAAATAGACCAAAGTAAAAATAGTACATAATTCATAATTATTGTTTGGATCAAATAATTACAAAATTTATAAGGTCTAAAAGCGGAGTTAAAACAAATCTTGCAGGTTTTGACTGTAAGTTTTTTCCCCAACATTCCTCATCATCATCAAAAAATAAAAGAAATTAGTTGTGAGTTCTGCCAATTAAAGATAAATCAAATTAATGATAACTAGAACAAAAAACTATAGATAGGAAAAAAACTGGAGCAATTAAAATAGCTGTGAACAGATTCTTTGTATAAGCACAATGGAAGGGCATTGTGTCATGGGTTATTTAATTTGGCGATGGATGCTTTGCTAGGCAAATTATATTGCAAGTATTCCTAGATTTTATTTAAATGTCATTTTAAATGTCTCAAAAAAAAAAAGAATGACATGTTAAGTATTTTTTGTTCAAATAATTTTGTAAATAGCATACTTTTATGTAATTAATTTTAAACTACATATAAAATTCAGCTCCATCAAATACTGAAAAAAAAAAAAAGAAAGTTTGGAATGTGAAAATGAGAAACCATATTTATTTGAATTATGGGCAAATTAGTCCAATCAAATTATAAGATTTCTTTTAGTGTGGAAAAAGTCGTGGCTAAAGGCAAATAAGGCCTCCCCTCCGCCTTTATGATTGATGAACTCTTCAACCGCTCTCTCATGGTTGATGAGTAAACTTAATTATTTTGTCGAAACCTTCTTGCAAATTCATAGAAAGATTGATCTCATATCTCCAGAAATAATGTCATCCTCTCATGAAGGGTCCAGTCCAATAAATCTTCTTTATAATACACGAAAGTAGAAAATGAGACATTTGTTGGTACCAAAAAAGACCTTATAGTGATTAAGGGCACATTGTAAAAATGATTTGTTACTTGCAAGATGCAACTTCTTATAGCGATTAATGACTCATTTTGTAGTTTTGTTTTCAAAGATGACCTTAACGTGAGGGATGGATGTTAGAATTAATGCTCATGTTCTAATGTAGACTTTGGTTTTCTCAAAAGCGAGCCCAAGACTTGTTGGGAAGAATCTGAGGAAAAAATTTTCTAGAAATATGGGTCATTGACTTAAGTGACTTTTAAGCTCTCTAATTTACACATGACATGGAAAGAAGAATAGACCTCATCTCTACTATTACTCTTGGTATATGTATATAAATATATTATATTAGAAATATCAAAATTTAAGGGGAAAAAGTTGTGGTCTTTTTTTTTTTTTCATAGAGTCAACTTGGTAGTTGGAGTAGCTTGACTGTATCTATTTGGATTAGATTTGCTTGTTAGGCAGTTTTATTTATGCTCTCCATATACTATAATAAAGTGTTAATAGTCTCCGTATATACAAGTTTATTATGCTGGTAATTTCATTTTTCAATTTCCATTGCTCTTCATAATTTATTTAATAAATGTCGGGTAACATAAATTTGAATTCCATACTTTTTTTTCTGGCAAAAAATTGAATTCCATACATAAAATCCTCAAATTTCAATTTTCTAAACTAATAAATCATAAACATCAATGAACCTTAAATCTTCCCATCCTAGCTTTCTCGCAACACTATTTTTAATACAATCTGTTATTATTAATTACTGTTATAACTTCAAATGAACTGATCTACACTTGACGTGTCCAGCCTTTGCAAAAATTGCCTCTATAATAGTTTTAGAAAAGAGAATTATATTTGATGCTACTATAGAAGAAAAGATGTATTTACTTTGTGATGGGAGAAAGGACAACAAGGTACAAATAGCCTAGGAGATTTCTCCCACTTGTTTACATTTGCAAGGAAATGATTAAATAACAAACATAATAATTAAAACAATTGTACAAGGAACACACCAATTTTTAGGTTAAAAACCCCTTTAAAACTAAAAGGAAAAAAATTACAAGGCACTCTAGTCTTGAAACCAACTTCACTATAATCAATAAGTATAATAGAGAGATATAACCCCAATTTACATAGAAAAAATTTGAACAAATTCAAATTGAGCAAAGGATTAATTTTCAGTTTGCCAAATTTGAGAAGGAATGAGGCATCAGAGAAGGAGCCAGCGTACAAAGCTTATTTGTGGCGTTAGAAAAGGAATGAGGAGTCAGAGAGTGACGAATTTCCAGTCCGCCAAAAGCTTATTTGTAACACAGTTGTGGTGTTTAGTATGAAGAAGTAAGTAGCAAATGTCAACCAAAAGCATGCATTTCCAACAAAAAAAAAAAAGCTTTTCTGTGTGTGGTATCTATCAGGTTCATCTAGTGAAGCAAATTTACAAACAAAAACGTAAATAGTCTGGAAAACATACTCAACGCTAAGTTAGGTTGTGGAAACTGACAGTTTGAGATGTTTATGCGATGATTGTCTCACCTCTTGTTCATATCCCTATATATAATGCTATAGATCAGAACTTGTATGCCAGACAATCCACGCTCCAGCCTCAAAGCTTTAGCGTGATTAATTTATTCTGGCTTTTCAAGTTAATTCCGTAGAAGACAAGAAGGAGTTGGAAAAAGTTGTAGCATCTCCTATAATTAAAATATATCCGTATGGCCCCTTTCAGATGGCATGGCTGGTGCCATTGGTTCTTTTACTATAATAAACTTGAAGAGTTGACGTATGCAACAATACAACTCCATTGGCGGTCCTGATTGTACGTAATACAGTGGAGATACAGATTGAAAGTTGCCAGCTACTTCAACGCAGGGTTCTATAAACAAGAAGAAGCCTGCAGTCAAAACTGACTGGCATCCTGATTCATCAAGGGAGAGGTAAATAACCTTTCCCACTTAACCACGTCAATCTTACTTAATTCTTTTGTGTTTTCAGCTCCTAGCCTAGATGATCTTAACAAATCACAAGGTACTGTTAAATTAATTAACATGAGTGGCTCTTGTTATTTAAAGTGTGACCCAATATAAAAGGTCCAATATGATGGTCGGTTGGACATAATGGCAATTTGGGTCACTGGGTTTAAAATCCCTCCACTCTCCCTATTTAAAGATAATTGTTACAGGAAAAAGATAATGATTACGGGTAGCATAATTGTTATCGGAAAAGAGAGATAATTTCCTAGTTGATAAATAAACGTTACGGAAGGAAAGAGTAACGTTTTGATTAGGATATTAATTCCCTAATTAATGATTTAATTAGGATATTAATTTCTAATTAATGATAACGATTTAATTAGGATATTAATTTCTAATTAATGATAACGATTTAATTAGGATATTAATTTCTAATTAATGATAACAATTATGGAAAGGGAAATAAAACGTTATCATCAAAATTTTCCTGTGAGTCGCTCAACCATCAGAGAATTGGAAAAGGAAAGGGAAGAGTCGGAGAAAATTGTGAGAGAGAGACCGAAAAGGCAGGAAGACGCGAAAGGAAAGAATTCGGAAAAGGAAAGGCGAAATCTTCTCAGACACGGATCGGTAAAGAGATCTTTACCTCCGACGAAGGAACCGACATGGACAACGGTACGTCGATTCCTTACAGTTCATATGCTAGTATTCGCTTAAAAGAAAGATCTTGGATTATAGAAATAGAATTTTCGTTAAAGAAAATTTTGGAAAAGTACTAACAAATGGTATTAGAGCATGTTTTGCGAATACTGCGTTGTTTTGTTTTCCCTTTTGCGCCGGTGGTAACCGGCGCACGAAAGAAAGCGGTCGGCGCAGCCGGGATCCAAATCGATCCGGGTACGGCGAAAGGAACCCCGGTGAGCGCTGTGTTTCTGCGCGTCGCCGGGGAAGGCCACCGGCGAGGCGCGTCCCAACCGAGGCCGAAAGGGCCACCGGCGAGGCTCGACCCCACCGAGGCCGAGAGGGCCACCGGCGAGGCGCGACCCCACCGAGGCCGAAAGGGCTACCGGCGAGGCGCGACCCCACCGAGGCTGAAAGGGCCGCCGGCAAGCACGATCCGACCGAGGCCGAAAAGGGCCACCGACGAACGAGGCGACCGGGGCCGAAAGGGTCACCGGCGAGCGCGACCCGACGAGGCCGAAAGGGCCACCGGCGAGCGCGACCCGACCGAGGCCGAAAGGGCTACCGACGAACGCGAGGCGACCGGGGCCGAAGGGTCACCGGCGAGCGCGATCCGACCGGGGCCGAAAGGGCCACCGGCAAGCACGATCCGACCGGGGCCGAAAGGGCCACCGACAAGCACGATCCGACCGGGGCCGAAGGGGCACCGGCCGAAGCCCGACCCGAACGGGGCCGAGGGCCACCGGCGAGCGCATCTGGCCGGGACCCGATCGGCCTGCTGGGCACGACAGAGGCCCGGCTGAGCCTGGATCCGGGCGGCGCTGGGAAGTTTGGCCGGCGTGGAAGGAGCTCCGGCCGGAATCCTGGACTGCCGGAGACCGCTGGCTGGAAAAGTGCGCTGGCCACTGGACCCTGTGTCGCTTGTAGTTGTCGTTAGTATCGCGAGTGGTTATCGGCGTAAGGCATAAGCCGACTACGGGAAAAATGCGCTGCCAGTGTGTTGGCCTGTGTCAACTCCCACAGAATGGAAAATTAAAATTTTGAAAACTTGTTAGTCACCAAAGTGGCCTAGTTTGAAAAATTTGAATGACCGTAAATTTCAATTGTTCATTTTGATGCTAATAAAAGGTTGTACATGAACAATTGTAGTTATTAATTATAAAGCTAGGAGATCATCCAAAGATGGATCATTGCCTATAATTAATAACACTAAAGGGGATTAATTGATATACTGAGTAAACATGATTGTATGTCCAAAGATAACATTCATGTTTCACTCTAGTATGATTGATTAATCTATTAAAGTATATCTAATTAGCATCGTTATTGATTAAAGTCATGTATTTGAGGATCACCCAAAGGTGGACTTAAATACATAGTCAAAGTTTGTAATGTATGTATCTGAATCCATCAAAGTTTGCTCAAAGTATTAATTTGGATCATGTTTGCAGCCTTCAACAATGTTTTCGCCCTAGGCAATGCAATGATCAAATTCAATGGGCTGAACTATGCAGAATGGTCTGAGCATATTCAGTTTCATTTAGGCGTTTTGGGCTTAGACCTAGCGGTCATCACGGATAAAAGGCCTGTAGCCATTACAGAGACCAGTACAGAATCCGACAAGTCTTTTCATGAGACTTGGGTACGGTCCAATAGGCTGAGTCTGAATTTGATGCGAATGACGATGGCTGAAAATGTCAAGCCATCGATGCCTAAGACCGAAAATGCAAGGGAATTTATGGTGAGAATTAAAGAATATTCTCAGTCAGACATAGCTGACAAATCCATCGTAGGAACCCTAATGAGTGAGCTAACGACCAAGAAATTTGATTGGTCACAGCCCATTCATGATCATGTGACTAGTATGGCTAACCTAGCAGCAAAGTTAAGAACGATGGGAATGGATGTGAGTGAATCCTTTTTGGTTCAATTCATCATCAACTCACTGCCTCTTGAATTTGGCCAGTTCCAAGTGAATTATAACACTATTAAAGAGAAATGGAACTTTCAAGAAATTAAGGCCATGCTAGTTCAGGAAGAAGGGAGATTAAAGAAGATGAGGGATCACTCCATTCATCTCACTGTTCGCAATGAGGCTAGCAGTAGTAAGTCTAAACCATACCGGAAGGGTAAGAAGAAGGACAAGGCCTCTATAAAAGTAACTGGAGGTCAGATCCAAAAGGATCAGAAATGCTTCTTCTGTAAAAGGATGGGTCACTTCAAGAAGGATTGCCCAAAAAGGAAAGCTTGGTTCGAAAAGAAAGGTATGTACTGTATATCAGTATGTTTTGAATCAAACGTAATTGAAGTACCCAACAATACTTGGTGGTTAGACTCTGGAGCTACTACTCATGTGTCACATATTATGCAGGGATTCCTTTCAATCCAGCCCATAACAGGAACTGAGAAGTTCCTTTATATGGGAAACAGAATGAAGGCTCGAATAGCGGGAATTGGGACGTACAGATTGATCCTGGACACTAAGTGTCACCTGGATCTAGAAAAGTGTCTCTATGTTCCTGAATGTGCTAGAAATTTGGTTTCTGTTGCAAAGCTGGATAAAGGAGGATTTAATTTCAAGATTGCAAACGGTGCATTTTCATTGTATAGACATTCGTACTATTATGGATTTGGTACTTTGGTTGATGATTTGTATCGTTTTAATCTTAATGCTATGTATGCTGATTCTCTATTTCTTGTTGAGCATAGTATAGGTAACAAACGTAATATGTATAATGATAGTTTTGCTTTCTTGTGGCATCAAAGATTGGGTCATATATCCAAAGAAAGGATATTGAGGTTGGTGAAAAGTGATATCCTACCTCAATTGGATTTTGCTGATTGGGAAGTGTGTGTTGATTGTATAAAAGGAAAACAAACAAGACACACATCAAAGAACCCAGCCATGAGAAGTAGTGAGCCTTTAGAATTAATACACACCGATATATGTGACCCTTTCGATATTCCCACATGGGGTGGTGAGAAATATTTCATCACATTTATAGATGACTACTCACGGTACTGTTACTTATATCTACTGCATGAAAAGTCCCAGTCAGTAAACATCCTGGAGGTGTTTATTAACGAAGTGGAAAGACAGTTAGATAGAAAAGTAAAAGTGATTAAGTCAGAGAGGGGTGGTGAATATTATGGAAAATTCAATGAAAGTGGACAATGTCCTGGTCCATTTGCAAAATTTCTTGAAAGTCGAGGCATATGTGCACAGTACACAATGCCTGGTACACCACAACAGAATGGTGTAGCGGAAAGGCGGAATCGCACACTTATGGATATGGTTAGGAGTATGTTGAGTTACAGTACTGTACCTCTATCCTTGTGGATGCATGCATTAAGGACCGCTGCATATCTGCTGAACAGGGTTCCTAGTAAGGTTGTCCCTATGACTCCCTACGAGTTATGGACAGGTAGGAAACTCAGTTTAAGACACCTTCATGTTTGGGGTTGTTTAGCAGAAGTAAGGATATATAATCCACATGAAGGAAAGCTTGATGCAAGAACCATTAGTGGTCACTTCATTGGCTATCCTGAAAAGTCTAAAGGGTACAGGTTCTACTGCCCTAACCATAGCACTAGAATAGTTGAGTCTGGTAATGCTCGGTTCATAGAAAATGGTCTGCTCAGTAGGAGTGGGGAATCACGAAAGGTGGATATTGCAGAATTGCAAAATGAAAGATCCACAGTGAGTACTTCTACTCAAGTTGGTATCCCCACACCCAGTGTTTCTACTCAAGTTGTTGTTCCTTGTGTTGCATCACAGTTACGCGACATGCAAGGACAACAAATTGATACACTAAACACGCAAAGTGAGCACATAAGAGATGAACCAAGTAACAATGTACAAATTTCGAATGAACAAGCGATACCACAAGATATGGCATTACGGAGGTCCACAAGACAGAAAAGGTCAGCTGTATCGAATGATTATATGGTTTACTTGCTTGAGCATGAATCGGAATTAAGCATTGATAAAGATCCAGTCTCATTTAAACAAGCCATGGATTGTAATGATTCTGAAAAGTGGTTGAATGCCATGAAGGAAGAGTTGAAATCGATGGATGTAAATCAAGTCTGGGAACTAGTAGAGTTGCCTGAAGGATCAAAACGAGTTGGCTGTAAGTGGGTCTTCAAGACCAAGCGAAACTCAAAAGGCAACATCGAAAGGTACAAAGCCAGACTTGTTGCCAAAGGTTACACTCAAAAGGATGGCATTGACTATAAGGAGACTTTCTCTCCAGTGTCTAAGAAAGACTCCTTAAGAATCATTATGGCTTTGGTGGCTCAATATGACTTGGAGCTCCACCAAATGGATGTAAAGACCGCCTTTCTGAATGGAGACTTAGAAGAGGAAGTGTATATGGACCAACCTGAAGGTTTCATAACCACAGGGCAGGAAAGTTTGGTGTGTAAATTAAAGAAATCGATATATGGACTGAAACAAGCTTCCCGACAATGGTATATTAAGTTTAATGATACCATTACGTCATATGGTTTTGTAGAGAACACCGTTGATCGGTGTATCTATATGAAGGTCAGTGGGAGCAAGTTCATTATATTAGTCCTATATGTCGATGACATTCTATTGGCTGCTAATGACATGAGTTTGTTACATGACGTTAAGAAATTTCTCTCTGAAACTTTTGAAATGAAAGATATGAATGAGGCATCCTATGTGATAGGAATAGAGATATTCCGTGATAGATCACAAGGATTGTTGGGATTGTCTCAGAAAGGCTATATCAATAAAGTATTAGAGAGATTTAGAATGGAAAATTGCTCTACAGGAATAGTTCCAATTCAGAAAGGGGATAAGTTCAGTGAATTGCAATGTCCAAAGAATGATTTGGAACGAAAATCAATGGAATCCATTCCCTATGCATCATTGGTTGGAAGTTTGATGTATGCTCAAACATGCACTCGGCCAGACATTAGTTTCGCTGTTGGAATGCTGGGCCGATATCAAAGTAATCCTGGAATAGATCATTGGAAAGCTGGAAAGAAAGTACTTAGGTACTTACAAGGCACCAAGAATCATATGCTTACTTATAAAAGATCAAGTCATCTTGAGATAGTAGGCTACTCGGATTCAAATTATGCTGGATGTGTAGACTCGAGGAAATCTACATTTGGTTACGTGTTCCTCCTGGCTGGAGGAGCAGTTTCCTGGAAAAGTGGGAAGCAGTCTGTCATTGCTACTTCCACTATGGAAGCTGAATTTGTAGCATGCTTTGAGGCTACTGTTCATGCATTATGGTTGCGGAATTTTATCTTAAGGCTTGGTTTGGTCGACAGTATAGAAAAGCCGTTAAGAATTTATTGTGACAATTCCGCAGCTGTCTTCTTCTCTAAGAATGATAGGTATTCTAAAGGTGCGAAACATATGGATTTGAAATATCTATCTGTTAAGGAAGAAGTACAAAACCGTAGAGTGTCTATTGAGCACATTGGTACTGAATTGATGATAGTGGACCCATTAACTAAAGGTTTGCCACCGAAAATATTTACTGGACATGTGACCGCCATGATCCAATCATTTTAATTCAATCAAGTATTGTGGTTTGATGAACTTTAAGGATTGTGCACACTTATTTGTTGTTGATTCATCAAATCATAACAAGAGCCAAGTGGGAGATTGTTAAATTAATTAACATGAGTGGCTCTTGTTATTTAAAGTGTGACCCAATATAAAAGGTCCAATATGATGGTCGGTTGGACATAATGGCAATTTGGGTCATTGGGTTTAAAATCTCTCCACTCTCCCTATTTAAAGATAATTGTTACAGGAAAAAGATAATGATTACGGGTAGCATAATTGTTATCGGAAAAGAGAGATAATTTTCTAGTTGATAAATAAACGTTACGGAAGGAAAGAGTAACGTTTTGATTAGGATATTAATTCCCTAATTAATGATTTAATTAGGATATTAATTCCCTAATTAATGATTTAATTAGGATATTAATTCCTAATTAATGATAACGATTTAATTAGGATATTAATTCCTAATTAATGATAACAATTATGGAAAGGGAAATAAAACGTTATCATCAAAATTTTCCTGTGAGTCGCTCAACCATCAGAGAATCGGAAAAGGAAAGGGAAGAGTCGGAGAAAATTGTGAGAGAGAGACCGAAAAGGCAGGAAGACGCGAAAGGAAAGAATTCGGAAAAGAAAAGGCGAAATCTTCTCAGACACGGATCGGTAAAGAGATCTTCACCTCCGACGAAGGAACCGACATGGACAACGGTACGTCGATTCCTTACAGTTCATATGCTAGTATTCGCTTAAAAGAAAGATCTTGGATTATAGAAATAGAATTTTCGTTAAAGAAAATTTTGGAAAAGTACTAACAGGTACACCATAAAGAAACTAACAAAATGCATTTCATTTAACATAAAGAAGCTACGGTACCAAGTGTCAGGAATTTGAACCAACTTAGACTTATAAACCAGCTCACCATGTTCAAACAAAAACCATGCTCAGATCACAAAAATGATTAGGCATAAACAATACAAGCTTGAACAAAAAATATCACAATAGATTAATCAATAATAATGGATGAAAAATAGAAAGAAATTGAATAAGAAAATGCAAAAATAATATAAAAGTACTGAAAAAAAATTTCAGTCTGCTTTCTTAATACTTTGAACCTAAATTTTCGCAAAAATAATATAGATCTTAGATTTTTCCACGACCAAGCATGTATGTATGTAGTCAAACACTGGACATTAATTATTTTCATTGTAGGCGGAGGATCCCCTGCAAGTGCCTCGTATGGTCTCCGGCCATAACCTGCCAGCTACCACAAGGCCTCGTTTAATTATTTTCATTTTTACTATTCCCAAATTGTTTTCTAGTGTTTGTAGGAAGGCATATGTTGTTCGACTATTTATGTACTCGTGTATATACTTGGTCTCTTCATGTTGTTGTGTCGTGTGTCATTTTTTTATGAATAGTGAATACTGGGAAAGAGTTGGCTTCAGACCCTAAATACATTTCCAACAAGTTTAATATAGATACTGTGTCTTAAATACATTTCCAACAAATTTAATCTAATAAAATGTTAATTACTAATAAAATAAATATATAAAATAATATAAATACTATATCCTTATATAATTACAAATACTTAATATTACCTAAATAATAAAATTTAATTAAATCAAATTCTACTATAATTCTAATAATCTTATAATTTAAATTAATATTAACAATCAAATATAGAACAAGCACGTGATTAATAAGCACAATTAGCCATGCAACAATATACCTGCATCATATGGGCAATAGAGATTGAACAACTATTTTCAATTTCTCTCTTTAAATTAAGTATCAAGTTATAAATTACATAGTATAAAAATAATCACTTATTTCTCTGGACTTCTTATGCCGTTTATTTATCTCTAGTAATATCCAAATTAGAAGTTATTCAAAAGACAAAAAAAGAAAAAAAAAACTTGACGCACATAAATTCAAAGTTAACGAGAATCAAGAATATATTCTTCATAAATTGTCTTGCATAAATATGCATTTTTACTTAATGGACAGAAAGAACCCCGCTTACAATAGGTTGTCGTACTTAGAATATTCAGTAATAGTGGTATGGCTAGAAACTTGGAATTTTTCTTTTTAATATTTTCTCATCCGGATATTTATAAAACTAAAAGATCATTCTTAGGTCGTTTATAATTTAAAGTCTTCGGCTTGGGGGTCTTTGATGATCCTTGAGGATGGTCCTTATCCCTGTTGGCACTCCTCAAAATTCGAGCTTGTGGCCACTCTTTATTTTCAATATTTTACTTTGTAGATCTGTAAAACTGGTGGACAACTACTTCATGTCTCTACTTCAGCATCCTGTTCATGTATGGGAAGATTTATTTTATTTTTCACATTATTGAATCGTTATGTGAGTAATCTGGAACCAAATTTTGACCAGAATATTGGGCAGAAACAAAGTTAATATTTCACAGGAAACCAATTTTCCCGCATTTGATGTATTGCGAACTAGAATTTCATATAGATCTATATATAGAATTGTTCCTTTATACGTGTGTTTCTTTTCTTCTTTTTTTTTTTTTTTTGGGTACTTTGGAATATTAAAGACGTTTTGCTGAATTAAGAATATTAGTCTATACTTAGAATTAAGCGGAGAGAACAACAATTCAAGCTCCTGACACAAATGTTTGTGGATATGAGTGAGTTTCAACAATTGGATTGACCTTTGCATGCATTTGCAAGTAATAATATATATTTAATAGATCAATAAATCCATGTGTACTCTTTAATCTCATAAAGCAATCATGGAACCATAAGAAACCAAAAACCAATAAAAATAAAAATAAAAATCAAGGTGTTCCAATTCGTTAATCTCCTTGTTCATGATTTCTTATGGCTCACATCACAAATATAAGTTTCTTGATCACTATAATTGAGAAGGTAATTAGCATGAGCTAGCCGTGTGTAATTCAGTGAACTTAATTACCTTCAATTGGAATAGGTGATCCACCGATGCAGCCATCCAATCCAAACAGTAGAATTACAAATAGTGCGTAGCCAAAAGCACTAGAGAGTTTTGCCATCTTTGGGAAAGCGTAGGAAATAGCATCAAATTAGATGACTTCTGTGGGCGATATTTATACCTAGATCAATATACATGGCCATCTCTGTCCATCTTTATCTAGCCAGATTTACAAAATATTCTTAATTTATTCCAAACGAACTCATTTTTATAAGCAACGTTTTAGTTTTCTAAGTGGAAAAACAAATATTCCAAATTTACAAAATATACCCCATTATTTCATGGGTTACCATAAGTTAAGTGTTCGAGGTATATCTCATACTAGGGTTTAAAATAACTCACGAGTCCTCCTCTCTTAAGAACCAAAAATAAAGTCTTAGATTTGACGAAATATGATTGTAAATTTTTATCTAAATCAGCGTTAGTCTAATCATGTATAAAGTGAATAAACTAAAATTTTTTAGATTTTATACTATCACTTAGTATAAGTCTGACAAAAAAGAGTTGATAGAAGTAAAAGGTTATAATAAAAGATAAAAGGTTATATTTGCATCAAAAATTAATCATTATATAATTTGGATACTAATAGAAAAATCTGTTGGTAAGAAAATCTAATCCAAGTAGACATAAACTACAAGTTGACTCTATCGAAACAAAAGGTCACAATTTTTTTCCTTTAAATTTTATTTTTTTCTATTATTATCTCTTTTTATATACACACATATAGAGTAATATAGACATAAGGTATTTTCAAACTATGTCATCATGAAAATTAGAGAGCTTATAAGCTATATAGGCCAATGATCCAGATTTCTTGGGATTTTTTTTCTCGGTTTCTTCTTACCAGGTCTTGGATACGCTTTTGAAGAACACAAGTTCATTTTAGAACATGGACATTAGTTTTGACATTCATACTTCACGTCAAGGTCATTCTTGAACACAAAACTAGAAGAGAAACTCATTTTTACAAATAATGTTTTCATTTTATACTTGGTGAAAAAATATTTTAATTTACAAAATAAATCTCATTACATCTATATTAGAGTTTTCTTTATATTAATAGTTTTCATGATTTCATTGGATTAAATTAGGATGCATCCAAAAAATCTTGTTGGTAAGGCAAAATATTTATTTCCACATACATTTACATTAGAGCCCTTTCTATATTATATTTTTACACATATATGAGTCAAATTTCTAAGAAATTACTTTTTAATTACTTCTTTTTAGATCTTGGATGTATTTTTCAAAAACTCAATTTTTTTATTAGAAATTAAACATCAATTACATCATCCATGTGTTAATATTTATAATATAAAATAGAAGAAATTATTTAATTTGACTTTTTTTAGATGAATCAAGTTAATTTAATATTAAATGTAAAAAAATAATAATAAATAAAATTTAATTGAAATAAAAAAAATAAAAAATAAATATATGTAATTTGAAAATATGTATACTATAGTTACAAAGAAAGAACTACTACATATATATATATATATAACTTGATGGTAATACATTCATAAATAAGCACAAGACTGATGCATCTACCTTCGAAATTGATCATTCAAGTGTAGTGGTTACAATGATGAAGGTTAAGGTCATCTAGCATAAACAATAGTAACTTTCTTAATTTGATGTCTAGATTGGATTTGTCTTATACTAGTATAACTTAAAAATTTGAACTGCATTCAGGCATTAAACTTGCCTATTCTATTCATGTTATTGTGAAAAATGAAGACCTTATAAGTCACGTAAGACAATAAGTCAAATTTCTAATAAATTACTCTTTAATTGTTTTTCTCTAAGTCTTGGATGCGCTTTTGAAAAGTCTAATTCTTTTTTTAGAAAATGAACATCAACTACATCGTTCATATGTTAATATTTATAATATAAAAATCAATTTTGTTTAATGTTAAATGTAAGTAAAATAAATAAATAAACAAATAAATGAAACTTAATTTAAATAAAAAATAAATTTATATGATTTAAAATTATGTATATCATATCTTTAGAAAAAATAAATATAACAAATACAAATTGAAAATATCATAATTCTGAACTTGATAGTAAAACATTCATAAATAAGCACAAGATTAATGCATTCAGCTTTGAAAATGATCATTTAATTGTAATGAGCACAATAGTGAAAGTCAATGTTATCTTCTTTAAACACCAAAAAGGAAAATCAGTGTTTTCGATTAGTGGGACATTATTGCATCAATGAAACATTAATATCTACAAGAGGTTGTATCTTTCTTACAACTCATTTTTTACAAGTTATGTTCTTAATTGTAACTGGTGAAACAATACTCAACATTTACAAAATAGGCCCTATTACATTAAAATGAAAGCCCCTTTTGTATTTATAGTTTTCATGATTTGGTTTAATTAAATAACTAAATTAGATATAAAAGAGGAGCAAAATGGAGAAAAAATAAATGAATAATTTGTTAAAAAAATCATTACACTATATTTCACTTTAAAATTCAATAAAATACTATATATATTTAACTAAAACTTTATTTGATGTGCCATACCATGATAGAATCAAACTAGCCTTTTATACAATAAGATTGGACTAACCAATTTATATACTATCATTTCTCAAACATACCTTAAATTAATGCATATGACAATAATTTCCATAAGATCTACATTTGAGACTTTGACTAAATTGGGAAGCAAAATAAATATGTATTTATTATTATTATTTTTTGGTGCATCTATAACTAAAACTAGAATTTTATAAGCATTTGAAGCAGACTTAATTAAGCAAATTAAAGGTAGTTGATTGTTGAGTTATAACATCTCACAACAAAAATGATTTTTTTTTTAAAACAAAGAATTATAATTCATATCTATAATCTTCCTCATTAGGGATGCTACCAAGTCAAATACAATGGCTTTTCCTTCTCTTTTAAGGACTTTCATTACACGGCCTGTGCAGCTGACTTTGCCATTACAAATTGACTTTTTTTTCACGTCTTGTGTGCAAAAATTAAAAGGTACTTTTTGGAACACAAAATTCTAAAATGCGTCCTTGTTTCTTCCTCTTGAGGAGTTACACAATCTCTGCCTCTTGTTTTCATGTGCACAGTGGGTGTCAAAATCCACAGAGACTTGCAAACGTGACTAAGTTAACTTCTGTTACATAGAATATTTTTGAGTTAAAGATTGTTTTAATGTCTTAGTTGGAAAAATAATAGTTATACATACGAGTTAAAGATTGTTTTAATGTCTTAGTTGGAAAAATAATAGTTATACATACGGGTTCAAATGTTTTTCTAAAATTAATTTGTCATTATTGTGAATGTATGAATGAGAACGTAGTCATTGCAAGTGGCAAAAATATAATCATTCTACATCTATTTAAGGGATTTGTTGCATTACTAAAAAAAATTGTTCTAGTAAGTTTTGAGAAGATTTCCAATTTAAAAAAGTTAAAAGTCTTAGATTTTAAAAAAGAATTATTTTTAAAATAACATCTTATAATCTCTAAAAAATCACATTTTTAAAATTTTAAATTTGAATTTTAATAAATGTGAAGCATCTTTTTCAATAAATAATACTCAGAAATATATACAGTACTTGTCTTTTATCAAATATTCAATTTTTAAAAAAAATTCATTTAATTCTTTTAGTTATTCACGATATAAATGCAAGATATTTATGTTAGATGACGTAAAGGCCAGTGAGTTGCATTTTGAACTTGAGCTTGTCCTTCCTTGGGCAAGACGGGCTCGATTGGATTCAGGCCCAACGTAAGGCCTCACCCGCCCACGTCTTGCAGCGAAACGTACCGTTTCCCCACTACATCTGATTGAGCTGGAGCACGACTTTCCGGTGGACGCACAATCACCACATTCCCCCGCCCTTTTAATCCATCATTTCCTCAGATGAGATATATAAAGAATCAATGTACAAACACCCAACAATCCGGTTTTTTTCTTCTTTTGTTTTTCCAATTTTTTGGCCTTTTTTTTTTTTGTTTTTCTCTTTTCCTCCTTCGAAAGCTTTGCCGTCAGTTTAGAACAACAACTACCAGCAATGGAGGTCATTGCAAGCAATGGAGGGAGGCAACAGGCCTTGCAGCACCTCCTAGAGCGGTTGGCAAATCTAACAAACGACGGAGGAACATGGCCGACATTTGACAAAAATGGTGAAGAAGAGCTGGCGGCGATGTTGACCATTTTCCAATGAGATTCCAGGCACATCACTGGTATGAAGATGTAGATCAGCGACCAAGCAAGCAGGAAACGGTGGTCCCATGCTAGGCTGATAGATGGAGACGACGTGTTGGGCGACAATGCAACAGCGGAGGAAACTTTCTGGTTTTGCAGATCTACGGTGTTTAAACGAATCAGTGACTTCTGAATAAAGGCCAATAATAATTATGCATGAGATCTTCTAAAATACTGTGTTTAACCATGACTGAGTTTATTGTTATACTAATACTCATTTTCTTAGCTTGAAACAAAATCGATAGGACTTCTAACCATAACTTGATTTCAATGAAGATTACAGAAGGCCAAAGGGCATCTGAGTATTCGCACTGTAAATTCCTGCTCAAATGCCTTTGATGCCGACGCTGCCCACCGCACTAAATCTAAAACCAAGACCGTCCAAGGCTTGTGAGGCCAGAAACCTGCACTCACTCTGTCATTCACTTCATGTCTTGTGCTTTTTTCCTCTCTCTCTTGTCCTAATCAGTTGCCCCCACTAGTCAATTATATCCGACAATATCGTGTGCCATTACTATCAAATCTCAAATGAAAAGATGGGGTCACTGCTGCGACCAAAATTGACCAATAAATATCGACGCAAAAATAATAAATTTAAATAAATAATTTTTTTTATGTTATATATATATAATATTTTATAAAAAATTATTTATATCTACTTAAACCCTCAGTTTTGTGTCAAGTAGACTTGCCCCTACTTATGTCTATACCTATGTATCAGCACTACTGTTGGGGGGTCCTGCGCAGATGAAAAGATGGGCACTGTTAAGACAAAAATTAATCAATAAATTTACCTGTCACATAAAAATAATAAATTTAAATAAAAATAAATAAATTTTATCTTATATATATAATATTTTCTATTTAATATAAAATAATTTTATTTTTTATTAAAAAAATTATTATTATAAATTATATAAAAAATATAATATAATAATTTTATTAATATAATATAATTTTAATTATATTTAAATTATTTTATTTAAATTCAAAATTAATTTATACCTTGATAAATTATTATTTATTTAAAAAATAATTATATATTCCTTTATTTTTCAACAAAAGCATTCCATTTTTTTTCTAAAATAAATAATTTCCAAACAAATTATGGACGTGACCAAACCAAAACACGTCAAACACCTTCTTGTACCCAGGCTTGAGCATCATTATCCTATTGAAAGAAACACAGACAGCCTCCTCAGACATCAACCCAAGCAGAAGTGTTCCTTAAGATCTCAGCTTTCACTTCCTTGATCCATCAGTTTCCTGCCTTGCGTTAATATACTAATGGCTGAGGCACTTGTTTCTGTAGTGGGGGAGCAGCTTGGCTTCATCATGGTTCTTGAGCTAGAACAAGAGGTGAGGCTTGTAATGGATGTTGAAGAAGAAGTAAAGAAACTGACAAGCAATCTCTCTACCATCCAGGCTGTGCTCGCTGATGCAGGGACAAGACCAGTGAAAGAGGCCACTATCAGAGTTTGGCTGGAGAAGCTCAAAGACGTCGCTTATGACATTGAGGACGTGTTGGACGATTGGGAAGCTGCAATTCTCAGCTCACAAAGCAAGGGCGGAGATGAACAAGATCCGAAGAAGTCTGAGAGGAAGGTGTGCTCCTTCTTACGGTCCTCTTGCTTTTGTTGTGAACAAGTTGGTCAGCGTCATGACATTGCTAAGAAGATAAAATTGCTGAATGAAAGGTTAGACCTCTATAAAAGAACTCTGTAATTTTGTTCCTACAAAGGAAATCCGACAAATTGAGAGACTTAAGACCATGACGCAACAGAGGTGAAGGGTAGGGAGGAGGATTAAAATGCGTTGGTAAACATGTTGTTAGTGAGCCTAATGATGGTGACAGACCAGACTTCCGTGTCATCCCTACGGTAGGGATGGGAGGGATTGGGAAGACAACTCTTTGCCCAATTTGCCTTTAATGATGACAGGATAAAGAAAATTTGGCTATGTTTCTCAGATCCTTTTATGAGATTAGGTGAATCTCTTTTTAAGCTTTATTCCAGGAGTCGCAGAATTAGAAAGTTGGTTGCAAAAAATAGGAGAATCTATTAAGGACAAAAAAATACTTCTTATTACGGACGATGTGCGGGAAGATAACTCTAGAAAGTGGAATTAGTTAATACAATCTCTTAAGTTTAGTTCACGAAGAAGTAAAATTTTGTTGACCAGATGTCAAGAGAATGTTGCTGTTGTAATCGGTGGTTCCAGAAATGATATGTTGAAAGTAGGATTTTTATCTGACGAAAAAAGCTGATTAATTGTCAGTAAAATAGCATTTTTTGGTACGAATGATGCAGAACACAATTATTTAGAAGTGACTTGTCGAGAAAAACCAAAAAAAGTGTAAGAGTTTGCCCCTTTCTGCATAGGCTATGGGGGGACTTTTGCGGTTTAGAAAAAGCTGAGGGGAGTGGCAAAGTATTTTAAGTAGCAAGGTGGGGGAATTTGAAGAAACTGAGAGAGATGTTATTGCCCCATTATGGGTGAGCTATTATACTCTGTCCCCAGCATTGAAACGATGTTTTTCCTGTGCTATTTTCACGAAGGATTATCAAATTGAGAAAAGAAGGATGATAGAATTGGGGATGGTTCAAGGCTATCTGAAGCAGAGACACAGCGATGTTTATTGGAGAAAATTACATCTAAAATTTAGCAATGCATTCTTTTTTTCAAGATTTCAAATATAATGATGATCGGAGAATCTACATATGTAAGATGAATGATATAGTGTATGATTTGGCCCAAATTGTTGGGCGGAATGAATGTGTTGGTGTGGAGGTCAAAAAATTTTTCTCGAAAAAAGTAAAGAAAAGTACCGACATACATAAGTAGCGAACCAACAATCTAGCCGAAAACATTCTTTATTTGTTAAGTAAATTAATACATTTTTGTATGATATTCATATTCCTCTCAACCATTTCATTAAGTGTCCTAATGGCGTCCTCTCACCTGCTCAAATTACATAACATGTGAATTAAACAATTGGAGCTGAAAGCATAATGCAAAATACCTAATGCCTCTGCCCAACATTCCAGACGAAAGATTTAAGACTTCTCTTAGTAACTTGTCCTTCCAAAGACAATCAATGATTTTGCCACGTTCCAGACAAAAGATTTAAGACCTAACTTCACAACATTTGACTTGCAACTCTCTCTCTCTCACTAAATTATTATCTACAAGTTTAAAAAGATCTTGAATAGTTTTGATTTTAAATAATCAAGTTAATAACTCTTTTTTAACATCAAATCAAAATATATCTTTAGTTAAATAATTTGAAGTTATGTTGTATTATAATTTAATATAAAATTTATTATTATATTTCATCTTGATATTATAATTTTATGACTAAAAGATTTTTTTTTTCAAATTATAATGATCTCTTATTTAATTTTACTGTTTATATGTAATGTAAGTGTATTTTTCATAAATTTTCAACTCGACGTACTTTTTGCGAGGCTTATTAATCAAATTATTGTAAATAATTAGATTAAATTTACATTCTTTCTCTCTGTTATCTTTCAAAAATTAGTATAGTTTAGTACCATTAATAAAATAATTGATGGAAAAATAAAAATAAAGAAAATTACTGTAGGCAAAATAAAAATATTATACATTATTATTTCAACATATTTTGTTAATATTGTTTTTTATTTGCATCATAAAATGTGTGTTTCAATTAATAGAGAGTGCCACTTTTAAAAGAAACAAAAGACACTGACGAATCCAGTTAGGTAAGAAAATAATATCTACAGGCCTTGTAAATTGTGGTCTATATTTCCTGTGAGATCAAAAGGCAGCCTTAAATTTTTTTTTTTCTTGGTCTTTTTATTTGTTCGGACGCGGCTGGTGACACAGTATTTGAAACTTTGCCACACGTCTTTGCATTTGGTGTTGTTGACGAAACATGTCAATACTTGGAAAAAGCTTATTAATGACCATTGCCAAGCTATAGACCATTTCCGTCCAAAATTATATTGTAATTGATTTATATATCTTTCAAGGACTCCACTCAACAATTAATGAAGACTTTAAGTTTTGTAATGCTTGTAACTAAAGTTGTTAAATTCTGTCCATAGAATCTTATGGTGAAAACGAATTGATCCTTGACTTTTTAAAACTCATGCTCATTAGCACAATATATATAAAGAAAATAAAGATATATCTTTATTTAAATTTAAATATTACATATAAGTAAGTATATAAAAATAAAGAAAATTTTTGACTTATAAAACTTACTTTTTGATAACTATAAGGGGAGAAGATGTTATTTTTTCTTACAAAATAAGATAATAAGTGCAATTCATTTTGTTAATTTAGAGTTGATATATATAAAATATTTAATTATGAACTATATTTTTTAATTTTATTTAATTTTTATTTTTAGTAAAATATTACAATTATATAATCTGATGGTATAATTTGAATTTTAACATTCCAAATTAATTTTAAGTAAAGTCTTAATTTTAACAACCCTATTTGTAGAGTTCCTTTCTATCAAAACTACCATGATATCTTGCGGAAAAACTTGTAATAAGTCAATCTTATTATAGTACACATACTACTACATTAGAATTATTGCAACTTATGATGTATGAATAGAGGACATATTAACTTTTAGAAATTTAAGACTTTAAATTCTTAATTTTAGATCTAAAGTTCAAACCTTAGTCTCAATAACGAGAAAAAATTTAGGGCAAGTCTATGGATTAATCATAATCCTTTAATTGAAAAATGTATCCCAAAAGAAATCTTTATTGAGAGATTAAAAAAAAAACAACTTATAATTGTTGCATGGGTTTGTTGCTATTTGTTTAAAATAAAATTCACATACTGTCACATATTAGTCACTTTAATTTTTTTATTTGCACTTTATTTTATTCCCACCCCATATTTTTTTCAATGGCAAATAAATTATTTTTAATGAAAATTTTCAGATTAACTTCCTCTACATGTTCCATCTATGTTTCAACAATATCCAACCATAATTTTAAACCCAGATGGTACTCTAATCTAGTTTAAGGTCTAGTTCAACAAGTTGATAGTTCAAACATTAATTGGATAGTTAGACTAGTGAGTTCATTCTTATTTTAAAAATATAATTAATATTTTTACATTATATAAAAATAAATAAAATACTATTAAAATGATATTTGAGTATATATATATATATAAGAATTTTTAATAAAATAATATAATAATATATAACTTTAATAAGAAATAAAATTTTTAGTACTAATTAAGTTAATTCATTAGTCTGATTGGGCTAGTCTAGTTATCTGGATCAATTGAATTGAGCAAGTTTTCTCTGAGTTACTTTTTTGTCTGACCACCATATTTGATGACCAAGTAAATGGTACATTATGGTTTTGTTTTAATTACCTCGATATTTATTTGTTGTTTATTGTTTATACATATATAGTGTTTTCGTTGCAATATTCAAATTATAAGAAACTTAATTCACATATAGTATAATATGTACCTAATTTAATCTACATCTAATCTAATTTGTCTATTTAGAATCCAACTATTTCCCATTCAACAACACGAAGATAGTAAGTAAAATAATTAGGCACATAAAGTATTGCTACCTATATAAATACATAATTTAGTAAAATAATAAGGTAAAATATGACTTCCTAACTACTCTAGAAAACAATTTAGGAATAGTATCAAAAACCATGAAATGATAATCGTCTATGAAATTCTCAATGAACATCAACCACCTTTTTCACTAGTAAGGGTTAACCTATATAACAGCCATGAAAGCCAACATACATACAACGGTAGGTTGCCATGAAACTTGCTAAGAAGGACACAAGATCAACAATGTCAAGCCATTTTCCATTACTTGCATTAGAAGATGGTGGCAATTTTGGTAAGTCAGTATTGTAAGTCGTATCTAATTGAGGCCCACAAAGAAATGGATTTCCTTCATAGCTTGTGTTATCAAATATGGCAAATTGTCCCTTCATGTTTGGAAACTTACTCGAAAAGTTGTTGTAAGATACATTGAAAATTGCTAAAAAGTTCAGGTTAATCAATTCCAATGGAATTTCTTGGCTCAATTTGTTGCAGGAAAGGTCTAAAGTCTCTATTTGCCCAAAATTTCCCTGAGTTCTTAGAATTAATCCAATCAACTGATTATAAGACAAGTTTTATGCTCGTATACAACTTAAAATTCCAAGTTCTTCTGGTATTTGTCTTGTTCACTTGTTAGAAGACATCTAGTTTAGACATCAAATCAAGAGGGCTACCTTTGTATGTTATGGATGTAGTTTTTGGACAGATAAGAGATATAATGAAATACCTAGACTAAATTGTGCAAAATCAAGTGTGATTACCTTCCCAAAAGAGATGCAGCTAAAACAACTTGGTATTGGTCCAGAAAACAAGTAACACAAGAGATCCAATATGCTAAGTTCATTTAACCGATAGAGTTCTTGTGGTAGCAAACCACTCAAATTATTCCCTTTTAGTTGAAGAACTCTCAAATTGGTCAAATTCCCAATTGATGTTGGAATTTCATCGGACAAAAAATTATTTCCAATATTCAACGTCATCATATAAAAAAAGTTGGATAATGCTTTTGGAATTGTACTTGTGAATTTGTTCTCTTCCATATTCAAATGCTTTAAGTTTGATGACCAATTTAAGCAAGAAGGAGTGCCCAAAAGATTGTTATGAGAAATATCAAGAAAGAGTAACTAAGACATGGATAGGTTGCATAGAAATGTTCCTTTAAGCACTTTATCTACCATGTTGAGAATAGATAAACTTAGATTCCCAATGAAGCTAGGAATTTCACCTGATATGAAGTTGCCATTTATATCCAAAAGATCTAGGCTTAGGTAATGAGAGATCCAATTTGACAGAGTACTAGTAAACTTACCTAGTTGCAAGGACCACAATAAAGTTTTATTGAACTTTGCCTTTGGCACTTCACCACTCAATCCATTGTTTGAGAGCAGCAAATATCTCAAAGTAGAGGAATTTGTTAACAAAGTGTCTAGAATTCCTCCTGAAAACTTGTTACTGGATAGATCTAAAGAGAGCAAATAAGGCATGCTTGTAATAGAGGACGAAATGCCACCATCAAAAGCATTTGTTGAAAGATTAAATGCTACTACATGTGGAATAATACCGCCAATATTTTGTTAAAGCTTTCCATGGAAGTGATTCTTTAAGATATCTATCTACCTTATGATAAAGCTAGAATTGAAGGATAAATGAAATAAACCCATAAAGGATTTATTTATAAGGCTTAAAAACTCCAATTGGGTATTGTTTTCAAGCAACCAATTGGGGAAGGTTCCCGTGAGGTTATTGTGGGAGAGATCGATGGCTCTCAGGTCAGTTTGGTAAAGTGAGAAATTGGGGAATAATGTTAAGTCTACAATTTGGCATTGTAATAAACTTAAGCTGAAATGTAGGTAACCAATCATATAAATAGTGAGTTTGGACCTCTAACATGTGGTTATCGCTTGATAACATTAACACTTCAAGGTTTGTGTGATTGGCAATTGAGTAAAAAGAGAACTAACCCTAAAAGAGATTATTTTTTAGATCAAAATACTCGAGGGATTTGAGGGTAACAATTGGAAAGGACGAAATTTCTCCTTTAACTTTGTTAAATGACAAGTTTAGGAGTTTGAGAGACATGAATTTGCTAAGACAAGATGAAATAATTCCACTTAGATTATTGTATCTGTGATCTAACTTTTGAAGGTTCTTCAATGTGCACAAACCTAAACAGAAGATGGTACAATATTTAGCATTTTCCATAAAAGAGGAATTTTATGTAAGATTTGTCCCCAAAATAAAACAAACATAAAAAGAAAACAAGTTAAAATTGCATCCCTTATGCTGGGAAGACTCCATCTAGGACACAAAATGCAAGATGAAGACTCTTCAAAGATGTCACAGCACCCAACGATTTTAAATTGCTCTTTATGATGGTGTTTCCTTTAAGGTTTAACCCCTATAACTTTTGCAATCTTGATAGACCATCAAAAATTCCTTTAAGATTCTTTAGACTAGTGTGACTCAGATCCAATTATTCTAAGTTTTCCAAAGAAGCTAGTTTTGCCAATAAGAAATTAAAAAATAAAAAAGAAAAAAAAATAGTGTGTTACAACAATATAGTACTGTAACTTTAGGGGAAAAGACAAGAACAAAACAAATTAAATTCAGAGAATTGCATACCTGTTGTGGAAATCGAT
The DNA here is from genome assembly GCA_020883675.1 of Bruguiera gymnorhiza. Lineage (NCBI taxonomy): Eukaryota > Viridiplantae > Streptophyta > Magnoliopsida > Malpighiales > Rhizophoraceae > Bruguiera > Bruguiera gymnorhiza. Next base: position 960,038 of record JAIRCJ010001055.1, on the reverse strand, counting down.
GTGCCCAATTTGTTCCTAGCAAGATTCAGTGTCTAAGTGATGCAAGAGTACTTACAAAGGGTAGGATGCTGCTATTGAATCTGCTTTCTTCTAAATTCAATACTATTAAGTTCTTTAACAACTTAAAATCTGCAACATATAAAGCATTTAATATTTATTTCTCCAAACGCTTTTATAAGTCTATTTATTGTATAAAATGAAATTAAAGAAAAAAAACAAAAAGAAATTAAAGAAAGTAAAAGAAAAGGAATGAGGAGCTAAAACTTAAACATGCAAATTGAAGAGTTATATGTTGTCTTTACCTCAGACCTTTGGGGGATTATAGAAATTGTTATAGCTTAAATCCAAGGTCTCCTGATGTTCAATAGCCTTTAACTCTAAGGATAGATTATAGTTGTTCTAAAGATAGATAAAAATATATATGTACTAAGTTCTTGCATGCATATTTTAAAATAAAAAAGTTTTTGCTCCATTGTAATATGTAATAGAAATTTCATAATGATATGATCATCTTTATTGTCCCATGAAAGCTTCTAACACCTTTTGAAAAAGAGAAAAAAACAAATGAGTTAGGAAGAGAGAGTTGTGTGTGGTTAAGAAGTGATTGCCTTTTTTGTATGGGTATGACCATTAATGTTTGAAAGTAAATGCTTGCCCCTATAGGTAGTAGGAAAATGAACTAATACCATCGTATCATCATTAAAAGTTTGACAAATTGGTTTAATAAAAATTTGTCTTGAAATTTAATATCAAAATTTGTTTAATAAAAAAATTAAATTTGAGTAATAACAAATCCAACTTATTTAATTTCATAAATATTTTTATTAAAAATCTTCTAAATTCTATTTTACAAAATTATTAAAATATTTATTGAGCATGTCATTATTATATTTCTAGTAAAATTATTAAAACTTTACTATCATATTTAGTTATATCTGAACATTATTTTTGGTCATTAAGAGAGGAGAATTTGTGAGTTATTTGAGATATGATTATTAGATATGTCTAAGAGAGTATTTGGTTTAACTATTTAGATCACAAATTGTTTTAGTTCAAATTCTTTTTTAAAATCTACTTAAGAATATTTTTTTAAATGAATAACTAAAATAATTAAATTAATTTATTAAAAAAAGTTTAATAAAATAAGATATTATATATGTTTGTGAGTACCTTCGATTGAAAAAAGATCCTTCAAATTTATTGTAACACAAATTTAGAGTCCTCAGAGAAGTGGTTCTTCGTAAGATCTAAGACTTCTAACTTCTTTAAAATGGATATCTTCTCAAAATGTGTAAGAACAATTTTCTTGGTTATGCAACAAATCCCTTGAATAAATGCAAAATGTTTATATTTCTGCCACTTACAATGACCAAGTTTTTGTTCAGGCATACATTTGAACCTATATATGATTATAACTTTCCTAATTAAGAAATTAACACAAAATTTAACTCAGAAATCTCCTGAATAATGTAAGCTAACTTAGCTACGACTGCAAGTCTTTGTGGGTTTTCACACCTGCTGTACACGTGAAAAAAAGTGGCAAAGAAGGAAAAGTAAAACAGCCTAGTATGTACCATGATTATGGTAGCAATCGGTAAACCAATTTTGATGCAAGTCAAGATTGTGCAACTATTTAAAAGGAAGAAACAAAGACATATTTAGAGACCAAATTCTTTCAAGATCAAGAAAGTAATCTGGTTCAAGGCTAGTGTTATTGAGAAAAAGCTTAATCACTCAACCTGTGGTGCTATTACACCTCACTCGCTCCTAGCTGTAGTAGTCAGACACCAGATTATCAATCCAGGAAGGAAGCACAAGCCCTGTCCTTACCCTATTCGACTTAAAGTAATCCTTGATACTTAATAAACCCAACCTCTCTTTGTCTTGACAACTCTCAAAACCACTTAAGCATATTAAATTGATTAAAACTCATAACACATGTTTCCTGGCAAACCAGAACTTCATTGTCATGCAAATTAACAAGTGTAAAAAGAAAAATCTGGAAAGTACCTTTTAATTTTGCACACACCATTCTAATTTTTGAGGCACGTATATATAAAACAACATATGAAAAGGAGTCATGCCAAACTCAGCTCCATATGCTATGTTAAAAAAGGTAGACCAAATGAGAAGTATCACGTTTACAATATGATAACAAAAGCAACTAAGGAAAATGTTTCCTATAAAATGGGTCTAAAAGTGTGTCTTAAGACTTAATTATTTTCCAAAAGTGTGTCCAATGACTTGACCTATAACCACTTTAATTTCTAAAGTGTGTCTAAAGACTTGACTTATAAACTCTCTAATTTCCATAATGACAAGGTCCAAAAGGACTCATGTCTCTATTCCTCTATAAATATGTATAAATAGAAATGATCTTAGAAAATTCAAAATTGAGAGGAACTTAAAACACTGTAATCTTTTTTTCCATGACTGAGTAAACTTGGTAATTAGTGTAACTTGACACATGTTTATCTGAATTAGATTTTCTTGTCTCTCAGATTTTTCCGTTCTTAATTAATCTATGGTATTCAAATTCTACAATAATTAATTTAACTTGAAAACAAAATTTTAACTTCTTTATAATTCTTTTTTTATATCATTTTAGTTTGATTTGATAGAGATAAATTGAATTCAAATCCCTTTGTTCTTCAAATACTTATAAAATGTGAATTTAATTTTAAACTAGTTTTGTTACTTGTGTTGTAGGAATTCTTTTTTTTTGGGCTGAAAAGAATTTGATATACATATAATTTTGAATAGTATATAATTCAATTTCACATTACTTTTTGTTTTTACATAATTTGTATAATAAATAAATAGATTTTTTTTTTAATAAATGATATGTTTCTTACATTCTAAGTATTATAATTTACCACAATATATAATCTAATGCAAAAAATAAATAAATCTTGTCAAAATAATGTAGTAGTCTAGAGAACCCAATGATGTACCACAATTTCCATAATAAGCAATGCTCCAAAATGTGATAGTAGAACAAATTGAGATATAATAATAAGACCAATTTTTAAGCCTTAGTAAATTATGCTGAAAAGACTAATGTATTATTATTACAAATAATTACAGCATAACCTATGAGAAATATAAATGAGAAGGAAGAAAAATTAGAAACATTAACTCACTAGATATAAATAGACAATAATGATAAAGCGTAAATATCTCTTCATTAAAATTTTTGTTTAGAATTAACTTGTAATAAAGATCCGACAAAATATATGATTTTATTTTGAAAAATTGCATTAGATGTGAACATATAAAAAAAATTGAAATTCACATATCTAAATGTATAAAATGTCTTGCCAACTCAATTAATGGGGTAGAAGCATTAACATGATTGTTTTGGATTTTTCCTTGTGCTTGTGAAAGATACATAATGCAAAGAGTAGAGGAATGATCTTCAAAAACAAAAAAGCCTCTAAGGAGTAGATGAATATGTGAAAGAAGTGAAGCAATCCAAAATTTTTTGAGGATGAAGGATTAATAATTTTATTTCTTGGAAGATGAAAAAGGTGTTAGATTACTAAAATGTGGTCATGAAATTCATAATTAATAAGAGGACCCATTAAGCAATAATGAATAATATGGAAATCATGTGGCAGATAAACCATTCTATACTTAAAATGAATTAGAAAGAAAGGAGAAGTGTGTCACATGACATATTAATATTACAAGCTTAATATATATATGTACTAAAAAAATTAATATGTGTTTATTTTGCTCTCCAATTTAGTCAAAATCTTTATGTCTCCCTAGTTACAAGTCATAATTGTTTAGAAATTAAAATTCTATACCTTCAAATTCCACAATGACATGGATAAAATAGACAAGTTTAATGTTCTCAAATTCGTAAGTTCAATGACCTAGAATAAAACCAATTTAGACATCAAATCAAAAAGGCTACCTTTTTATATAGCAGATGATCTTTCATTATCCCAATCCCTAAAGTCTTATAATTTCAATTATATATTTTTATTTTTTAAAAAATAAGATAAATTTATTTCAGTTATAAGATAAATTTATTCCATCTTAAAGATTTTCATTTTATTTTCACTTTATATGTAATTTGACGGAAACTGATTAAAACAAAAATTTACAATTAATATCTTTAGTTAAATCCAAACTTTATCTTTGGTTGTCAAGAGAGAAAAACTTATGACTTAGTTATGATCTCTTTAATATATAATTAATTTTTTATCCATTTTTGTTCTCTTATACATCTGACATAATTATTTAACCTAACAAAATTGTGAAAATTAACTTTCATGAAAATATAATGGGGTCTATTTTATAGATTCAAAATATCTTTTCTCCAATTATAAAACTAAAACTTTGCTAGCAAAAATCAGTTATAACTTGTGAGATGTAACTTTTTATTTCAATTAATGTCTCATTTTCTAATTTTGTGTTCAAAGTAAATATTAAATACAAAACAACAAATGAAAAAGAGTCAATTTTGTAATGGTAGAGTCAGCAGCACATGCCATGTAATGAAAGGTAGACTGAATGAGAAGTATCACTTTCACAATATGACAACAAAATCAATTGTTACATCGGTGCAGTTGGTAAACAAAATAAGAATTAGATGAGAGGAAAAGTCTTTGTATCTAATTTATTAACATCCCATTACCATCCATAATGCATCTTGCTAAACATGTCACGAGCCACTTCCTAATTGACTTAGTAGCATCCCTAATGAGGAAGACTAAAGACGCAAATTATAATTCCTTTTTAGATAATAATAATAATAATAATAATAATAATAATAATAATAATAATAACAACAATAATTTTCGTTGTGAGATGTTATGACTCATTAATTAACTACCTTCAATTTGATAAATTAATCCTCTTTTAAATGCTTATAAAATTTGAGTTTTAGTTATAGATGTACCAAAAACAAAATATAATAATACACATTTATTTTGCTTTTCAATCTAGTTAAAGTCTCAAATGTAGATTTTAAGGAAATTATTATCATAAGCATTAGTTTAAGGCATGTTTAAGACAAGATAACATGTAAATTGGTTAGTCTAATCTCATTGTATAATAGGCTAGTATAGTATCACATGTGAAATAAAGTTTTAGTGAAATATTTATAGGATTTTATTGAATTTTAAAGTGAAATATAGTGTGGTGATTTCTTTAACAAATACTTCATTTATTTTTTCTCCATTTTAGGTCTCTTTTATATTCGACTTATTAATTTCATTAAATCAAATCATAAGAACTATAAATATAAAGGGGGCTTTCATGTTCATGTAATAGTGTCTGTTTTGTAAATTTAGAGTATTTTTTCACAAGTTACCATAAAAAACATTGCTTGGAAAAATGAGTTGAAAGAAAGAAACAACCTTTTGTAGATATTAATATTTTATTAGCGCAATAGTGTCTCACCAATGCATAGATTTTCTTGTTTTGTGTTCATAGAAGATGACCTTGACCTTTACCATTGTACTCACTGCAATTAAATGATCATTTTCAAAGCTAGATGCATCAATCTCAGAGTTATGATATGTTGATCCTGTATTTGCTATATTAATTTTTTTAATATATCACATATATAATTTTAAACTACACAAGTTTATTTTCTTTTTTCATTTTAACTAAATTTCATTATGTTTTTTTTCCTTCACTTATATTTAACATTAACTTAACTTAATTCACAGAAAAATTGAGTTAAATTAAAAATTTTCCTCCGTTCTATAATGTAAATATTAATGCATAAATGATGTAATTAATGTTCATTTTCTAATAAAAGACTTGGATTTTTCAAAAATTCCTTTAAAACTTGAAAAGAAACAACTAAAGAGTAATTTCTTATCTTACGTGACTTATAAGGTCTTTGTTTTTCACAATGACATAGATAGAATAAACAAATTCAATGCCCTTAAATTTCTAAGTTCAATGACACAGAATAAATCCAATTTAGACATCAAATCAGGAAGGTTGGTGGATAACCTTGACCTTTACCATTGTACCTAGTACAATTAAATGATCATTTTCAAAGTTGAAAGCATCGGTCTTGTGCTTATCTATGAACATCTTAACATCAAGTTCATAGTTATGATATCTCCATCTTATATTCATTGTACTTTTTTTTTTAAAGATATTATATACATAATTTTAAACTATAAAAATTTATTTATTTTTTATTTCAATTGAATCTTTTTTTTTTAATTTTTACTTACATCTAACATTATGTTAACTTAATTCACTTAAAAATTGAATCAAATTAAGAAAATTCTCTCCATTCTATAATTGTAAATATTGAAATGTGGATGATGTAATTGATGTTCATTTTCTAATAAAAGACTAGGATTTTTCAAAAATGCATCCAAGACTTGAAGAGAAGTAATTGAGGAGTAATTTTCTAGAAATTTGATTATTAACTTACGTAACTTACAAGGTCTCTGTTTTTCACAATGACATGGATAGAATTGACAAGTTCAGTGCTTGAATTAGCTTAAATTTCTAAATTCTATTGATATTTTGTTTGTTAGCTAGTTCCAAGATCAACTTGCACTTGTCACACAGCCACATCATATGCATATATACCATTAACTAGTAATTTTTTTTAACAAAAATAATATTACAAAAATATTAATGTATAATGAAGACAATAAAATTAGTTTAATAAAAACCATTAAATATTATTGATATTAACCCTAATCTAGTAGGTCTTTAAGCAAAGCTAATGATTAATAAAAAATAATAAATACTTGAATAGTTATAAATGGAAGTTAGATATTTTCAATTGTTAAGCTGCCCACTACCTTGGTGTTATAAAGTTTTAGCAAATTTTCCTCTTTGATGAAATATAAATTATTTTGATAGATTTTTGAAGTAAAATGTAATACAATCATCTATTTAACAAATAATAACTTTTTTTAGCCATTTTGATTCTCTTGCACTTAGCTATTTAAACCAGTATTAGATCCACTCTTTACTGAAGAGGGGAAAAGGGGGCACTGAAATTTAAAATTTAGACGTTATATTGGTTTATGTATTTGTCTCCATTAAAAATTGATGTTTGCCCCGTTCATTTGGAAAATCAAATAAGAAAGAAAATTTTTTAAAATATATCCTTCACTTTTAAAATACTAAAATTTTTCAAATTTTTTTTGGGTGCAAGTATAGAGTTAACAATAGTATTTTGCAATATATATTTTGTATAATTAGTCTCTAAACTAGAAATTCTTAGTCACTATTTTGAACAAAATTTTGTTTATAAGAAAATAATACCTATTCATATATTATACATGCATATTTAGTCTTCCTCAATCTTGAATCATAATATAAATATTTAGAGATAGACTAGTTGAAGTACTACAGTTATTGACATTAACAAAATTTTACATTATTAATGTAATTTAGTATTTTGAGGTATTATAATTACATCTCTTCTTACATATATGTGTAAATATATATTGCCCCCATCGACAAAATTTCCTAGATGCATTCTAATTTAACCTAACAAAGTGATGAAAACTACTAATATAAAAAACGTTTTAATGTGATGGGGTTTATTTTGTAAATTTGAAATATTTTTTACCAAATACAAAATGAAAACATGGCATGTAAAAATGAGTTTCAGCTCTAGTTTGGTGTTTAAGGATGACCTTGGTAGGAAGCATAGATGCTGGGACTAATGTTTATGTTTTAAAGTGGACTTGTGCTCTTCAAGAGCGTGTCTAAGGTTTATTAAGAAGAAATTAAAGAAAAAAATCCCTAGAAATTTGGATCATTAACCTATGTGACTTATAAGTTATCTAATTTTCATGATAACATGGTTTGAAAAGACTCCATATTTATATTACACTATGTATATGTATATATAAAGAGATAATATTAAAAAAAAACAATTTTTAAAGGAAAAAATTTGTGGTCTTTTTTCCTAATAAAGTCAACTTGTAGTCTATATTTATTTGGATTAGATTTTCTTATCTGGTAGAATTTTTTGTTCCTAATTAATCTATGACATCCAAGTTCTATAATAATTAATTTAGCTTGCAAATTTTCTTTTATGTTAATACTTTTTTTTTATAAGTTTCTTTTTATATTAGTTTTGTTTGATTGCATAAAGAAAAATTGAATTGAAATCATGTTGTCTTTTACAAGGCTTGTAAATTATGAGTTCATTTTTAAATACACTAAAAAAATAAAATTAATAAGTGCTTAGTTTGCTTTCCAATTTAGTTGAAATCTTTATGTCTTCCTAATTTATAAGTCATAATTATTTAAAATTCTCTACATTACCTTACCTTTTATAATTATCTCAAATTCTCTATTTTTCTTAAAGTTAACTATAAGATTTTGATAATGTATACTTTTCATTCTCTTAGTCCCTAAATTTTCACCTTTTAAATCACAACCATTCATTTTTGTTTAATTTTCTTTTTTTGGACATATACTAAGTGATAAAATAAACTTTTTCCATCACAAAATTTCATTTTACTCTTACCTTATAAACGATTAGAGACAAAATCTTCAAACATATTTTGTCAAATCCAAAACTTTAATTTTGTTCGTTAAGAGAGAAAGACTTATGAGTTATTTTTGATATTTCCATTAGGTATGTCAAGGACACTTAACTTACAGTAACTTAGGTGCTTTCATTTGCCTAATTAGTAGCATTTGGAAGTTATTGATAGTCTCGCTTGAAAATATGTTTAAATGCAACAATTATACATATATATATATACATATACATATACATAGACATATGTATATGTATGTATATGTATGTGTGTGTGTGAATATGTATATATATATATATATATATATATATATATATATATATATATATATATATATATATATCTTTTGTTTAGTTGTAGTAGAGGATTTAATTATTAATGAGTTGTGGGATTCAAAGTAGAGATCTCGACCCAAGAGTTATACTTGATAACCATTATATTACACTTAGTGCTTATATATTGAAACTAATCAAGCAAGTCCTCAAACGAAACTAATGACAATAGCAACTAATAAATATGTTAATAAATGTAAATATAATAACCATAATACAATTTTAATTTCAAATTTAATTAAGATTAGTTATGTTCATTTTTTTTTGGCCATTTTATTGTATTATACATTAAGTTAGGTTTTATGTTCAAATCTTTCCTAACTAAAAACTATTAAGTCAATTTAAGTATTCTTCCTTCTTTCCTCTCATCATCTATTTGGATTTGATCACCCTTTTTAATTGAAGTATTTGCTAATATACGTTGGATATGTTTAAACTAATGTAAACATTATTCGCTCAATTTGTCTCCACTTGTACTACACTTACTTTGTTATCCATATACTTATTTTTAATTTGGTCATTACTAAAATGACCACACATATCCATCTAAATATTATCATTTCTACTACACTCATTTTTTTGACATTTTCTTATTTTTAATTTGGTCATTACTAAAATGACTACACATATCCATCTAAATATTATCATTTCTACTACACTCATTTTTTTGACATTTTAATAACTATAAATAAGAGTAAGAAATTTTCAATTGTTGAGTTGTCCTCAAACATGGTAGGTGATGCAAAGTTTTAGAAAATTTTCCTCTTTGATGAGATATAGAGTAATTTGATAGAATTTTAAAGTAAAATGTAATGTAATACTTTTTATAACAAATAATAACTTATTTTGTTATTTTGGTTCTCTAAAACCTATTTAACCCAACAAAGTCATGAAAACTATTAATATAAATAGGTGTTTTATGTAAATATAATGAAGTTTATTTTGTAAATTTGAAATATTTATTCTTTAACTACAAAATCAAATGCTAATTACAAAAATGAGTTAAGAGTGAATGACCAGGACCTCACTGATGTTCATATTCTAAGGGAGACCTGGGTTTTTTGAAAGCATCATCTAAGATTTGACAAGAGGAAACTAAGGAAAAAATTTTGTTAGAAAATTGATTCATTAATCTATTTGACTTATAAGTTCTCTAATTTTCACAATGAAATAGACAAAAGAATAGACTCAATGTCCATATTAATTTATTTATATTGATAAGAAGATTATTATAAAAAAATCAGACTTTGAAATAATAAACTTATAGTTATTTTTTTGATTGAATTAACTTTATAGTTGAAATAAGTTGACCTATGTCTATTTTTATTAGATTTTCCTATTAGACTCAATGTCCATATTAATTGGTTTATATTGATAAAGAAATTATTGTAGAAAAATCAAAATTTGAAAAAATAAACTTGTGGTCATTTTTCCTAATTGAATCAACTTTATAGTTGAAATAAATTGGCCTATATCTATTTTTATTAGATTTTCTTATTAGGCAAAAATTTTTGTTCCTAATTAATCTAAGGTATCTAAATTTTATGATAATTCTATCGTCGAACATGGTCCATGTTTATCAAAAATTTCATAGTAAAATGTCATTTTTTGATTTTCTATGCTATTTTACCTGATTATTTTTTTAGATTACATACTTATGTGGTAGCCATATTTTAATTGGCTGTGTTGAGCATGTAGTTCTTGAAGTTACCTATTATCTTCATATTGTTGTTGTGTTGGGTGTCATGATTTTATGAATATTGAAAATGGGCTAGGGTTGGATTCTAAATAAGGAAATTAGACTAAATGTATATTAAGTTTCTTGCAACTTGGATAGTTCAAGTCCATTGGATTCATTTATCAAAATACAAATATCATATCCGAGGTACTTGACATTTTTGTTACAATACTGCTTACTGTGAATAGTTAGTATAATGCCATGAGAGGCACTCCTGAAAGCATCAATTAAAAGATACAACTGCACAATTTAACTGCATAACTAGATAACTTTTAACTCCTTAAGCCATGCAGTATGTAGAGGACAAGGATCCGGTCTCCCTTCCGTGATTGCCTTTTCAGAGAGAATTGAACCAACCATTCCTCCATTTGAACTGCAAGGTTTTAGTGAGAGAGATGGAATTAGAATTTCTATTTTCATCGAGCTAAACAAAAGGAAGGGACTCTCTCTTCACTTAACTCTTTGTATTCCAATGGTAACTAGATTCCAGGCTCAATTCTCCCGGGGGAAAATGGCAAAGAAATGGGTACTAGCTGAGGAGACAAGGCTTCCAACATCAAAATTGGAAGAAACTATCTTCTTCAAATATTTGAGTAAAATATAATGACCAAGATGGTGATCTAACAATTAGATAGATGGAACCACTGTTAGATAAATACCATGGATAACCGCATCAATTTATTGAATTCCTATGAAAAGAACTAAGTGATAAGATAGATAGCCACAAACAAAAATTCATCACCAATCTGTGAAAACAATAAATATTGCAGCTGAAACACCTTACCACGGCCGTTGGGAAGTGGGCAGCAGCCCGGGAGTAAGCACATAATCTTTCTTCTATATCAGCATCAAATGTAATCCCCTTTTCTGCAGCTGCTGCAGAAGCAAGTTCTGCAATCAGGTTGGACGCCTGAAACCACAAATAGCATTGTAGAGTAGCTCATTTAATGGTACAATCGTAACTTATAATGGCAGACTTGATGTTAGCAGTGGTGGTGCAGGAAAGCTACGAAGGAAACATTTAAGGTTGTTGAGGTCTAGATTTTATTAGAGTTTAGGAAATTGACATTTTAGGATTTTTAGTATGAAATTTAACTTTGTATGACTCAATATATATTGGATAAATTATAAAAAGCAATAGAAATGAAAAAAACTTATTCGTGTCACACTGATAAGATTAAAAAACTCCCAACATCATACTCAGTCTTACCCCCAGTACAGGACAAGAGAGCCTCACACCTTAAAGGTAAAAATTACCAACAGCCAGAAAACCCCCAATTTAACCTCCAAAAATATCGCATAAACCTTATATACAGAGACCATCAACACTTCTAATTATTATAAAATTTGGATACCCTTGATTAATTTGGAACAGAAAATTTGCCTAACAAGAAATCTAATCAAAATAGACTTAAGCCAAGTTACTCCAACAATCAAGTTGACTCTTGAAATAAAACCATGAAAGCAAGTCTTCTACAAGAAGTGAATGGTAGAACTACAATAATAGCAAAAACGATGTTTGTCAAGAAACTATTCCACCCAAAAACTTTGAGCTATTAGGTGAAACTCAGGATATGAACCATATATTATACTCCAACACACCCGCTCATGTGAAATGTGAGGATAGTGTGATTCAAACTCATGATCACTTTATCATGAAAGCTTTGATACCATGTCAAGAAACCGTTTAACCCAAAAACTTGAGGCCTAAGAAATGGATTATATGTTATACTCCAGGTCTCCAACAACGTTTTCAAAAGGTAGTTTGTAATTTTGGTCAAAGTTAAGGAATCAAGAAACAAGAGAATTCCAGAAAATCTTCTAAGGTAGGCAAAATTAAGAAGCCTTTCATGCTAAGGAACTGCCATGCAAGCTGAGCAACAGTAGTAAATTCATTGCTGAGAGAATTAGAAATTGTACCAATGAAGGAAGTCAAAGAAATACGACTCGTGAAGAAGATGGCAAAGAAAACTATATATAAACATGGACTTGGTAATCTTAGAAAAAGAAGAAATAGGCTTGAAAAACAAAAAATCCAATAATTATTTGCAGGAGCAGCAAGCCCACATATCCACACAAATACTTTCACTCTGTTTTGCCCTGTTTTGTTAAAGTTTCTAAAACTTCATCCTATAATGCATTTGACGCAACAAGTGGTATCAAAGTTAGATCTAAAGGGCACACTGTGGAGAGTTTGCAACTGAAGTTTCATGAAAATCAGATAGTATATCGCCCTTGATCCAAAAACCAGAAGTATTTGCGTGAAAATAGTTGAAAACAATTTCTAGGTACAAAAAACTGTATGACTCTGTTTCGAACAATTAGCCAAAAAAGGTTTTTGGATTGACTCTCTCAATTCCTAAAGTTTCAATTTAGTCCTTTCCTCACAAATTTGACTCATCTATCAAAAATTGTGCACTCTGGTCCTAGTAAGATCCTAGCCACAGATAATCCTAATACCATCTTCATGTACACTCAAAGTCAAGTTTTAATATTTGATTCAGAATTCTAAGAATATTGGAGCTCATGAAAGAAGAAAATCTTTATCGCACAAAATTTGTTGTAGTCGCTAATTATTATCAAGAACCACCAGTAGAAGAAAGATCTACAACAGGGTCAAATATGGGGATGAAAGAATATAAGTAAAATGTCGAGAGAGATGCAAGTGCAATGAGGCTCATCCAGCAGGCTGTGAGCAAAATTATTTTTCCTACAACTTTTGGTATCAAAAGCCAAAGATGCATGGGAAATATTACGGAAGGAATTCAAAGGCTTGAAACTTCAAAATATGCAGAGACAATTTGATAACCTTTCAATGAAAGAAAGTGAAAGAATCTAAGGTTTCTATTCAGGAGTTGCAGAAATAGTCAACCAAATCAAGAGCAGCATCGACAACATTGATTAAAAGAAGGTCATAAAACAAATTTCACCAGGTTTAGTTTCAAATTTGAGCATATCATTGCGATTATTGAAAAGACAAAAGATTTGTCAAAAGTTATTACGCACGAGTTAATGGCACGAGCAAAGAATGGGCAAATTTTTGAGTCAATCGCTGGAGCAAGCATTTCGATCCAGAATCAAAATTAGCGAGAAACAACTGTCAACAAAGGAGGAAGGGGCACATATTGAAAACAGGATCAGTAAGGACAACGAAAGATTCAACGTCAACCGAATGTATAGTCTTTCATTTCCGTAGACTTCATGGAGACCACTGGTACATGCAGATATACCAACTCAAACTCCTTCAATTAGCAGCAAAAGGTACTTTCTTTTGTTTGTTGATGATTTTACCGGGACAATGTGGATATATTTTTTGGAGCAAAAGTCAGAGGCCTTCATTCAAATTCATTCAATTCAGAGCAGAATTGGAGAGAGAAAGCAACCAAGAAATAAAGCACTTAGAATGAATCAAGGTGGAGAATTCATCTATAAACCATTCCTAGGGTTTTGCAAAGACAAAGGAATGAAAGGACAATTGACCATGAGATACAAGCTGCGACCAAATGGTGTAGAATAACGTAAGAATCACGCTATTATAGAGATGACAAGAAGCATGCTTAAAGGAAAACAACTTTACGACAAGTTTTTGGTTGAAGCAACCAATACAGCAGTCTAAAATCTCGATTACCAACAAAATCAATTGATAACAAAACACCATTTGAAGCATGACATAAAAGGAAGCTGTGGGTGAGTCATCTCAAAGGTTTTGGTGGCATAGCTTACTCTCATATTTCTTCTCAAAACAGAGAGAAGTTTGATGAAAAATGAGAGTGATGTTTCTTTTTTTGGGGTATGGTGATGAATCTAAAGGATGTCATCTGTTTAACCCAACAAGAAGCAATGGTGATCCCATTGAAGTGGAAAATCCAAAAATGCCAAGCCTGAGATCTTCAGTTCAAATTTCCTCGGATTCAGAATCACCACAAAGAAAGGTGCATAGACTCAATGAACTGCACGAATCTTTTAATGCTGACAAGTGAACCACAATTTTGAAGTAGGTGCATAAGACGACATGGAACAAGACAATGGACGAGGAGATCAAGATGATTCAAAAAAATCACACATGGGAGCCAGTAGACATGCCAAAGTAAACTTGTGATTGGACGTTCTACAAATGATAATTCAAATAAGATAGGTCAATTCAAAAAAACAAGGCGCATCTCGTTGCAAAAGGTTATTTGCATCAACCTGGGGTAGACTTTCATGAGAGATATGCACCAGTTGCACAGATGGAGACAACTGGAAAATTTCTTGCATTGACAGTTCAAAGGGTATTAAAAGTTTTTCAACTAGATGTAAAATCAGCTTTATTGAATAGAGAACTAGAAGAAGCGTATGTGAAGCAATCTGAAAGCTATGTGAAGAATGGAATGGAGGACAAAGTTTATTGACTCCATAAGGCTCAATATGGACAGAAGCAAGCACCTCAAGCAGGGAATAGTAATTGATAATTATTCTCAGCAAAATGGATTTCAAAGGAGCCCAAATGATGCATCTCTTTATATAAAGAAGGAAGGTACCAATGATGTTCTTATTGTTTGGTTATAAGTGCACGATTGATTTATATTGCTCTTAACCCAAAGACAATTGAAGAATTTAGAAGTGCTATGATAAAAGAATTTGACATGTCTGACTTGGGACACATGAAATATTTTCTAGGAACCCAAGTTAAGCAAAATAAAGGTCAAATTTTCATTTCTCAAGAAAAATATGCAGAAGACTTGCTCAAGAAATTTCACATACGAAGCTGTAAACCAGTGTTGACACTGATGCCCCTAAATGAGAGATTACATCAAGATGATAGATCAGAGAGTATAATTCCAAGCATGTATCGAAGTCTGGTGGGTTCATTACTTTATTTAACAAATACATGACCAGATATCGCACGTTAAGTAAGTCTCGTTTCTAGATTCATGAGTGAACCTAGCTGACTTCATCATCTAGCTGCCAAAAGAATTTTGTGGCATATCTAATAAACTAAGAAGCTGAGAATCAAATATGCGAAAGCATAGTTTGAGCATTATTGATAGTGATTAGGCAAGATCACCAGTTGAGAAAAAGCACATCAGGATACATATGCACCTTGGAAACCAAGCTAATTTCTTGTAATTCCACGAAACAAAAGGTAGTTGCATTATCATCTACTGAAGAAGAATGCACTGTAGCTACTAATGTAGTTTGTGAAGCAGTTTGGTTACAACAAATACTATCAGATTTGCAACATGAAGATAAGATCCAACACTCATCTAGTCCAATAATATGTCAGTAATAGCCATGACAGGAATCCAGTGTATATACAAAGCACATTGGGCTGAGTCATCATTTCACATGGTTAATAGAGAAGATATAATGGAGTTTGTCAACACAAATGATCAACCGGCGGATATTCTTACCAAAGCAGTTACGAGAGAAAAGCTCATGAAGAAATTCAAAATTACAAATTGAGAGGGGATGTTAAAAGACAATTTGTAATTTTGGTAAAGTTAAAGACTGAAGCAACAAGAAAATTCCAGAAAATCATCAATGTTAACGGAAATAAATTGAGAAACCTTTCTTGTTAAGGAACCTCAATGCAAGCTCAACAACAATTGTAACTGTAATTCAGAGAGTTTCAGAAATTGTATCAACAAAGCTATATAGAGTCAAAGAAATTCAAATCGTGAAGACCACAAAGAAAACTGTATACAGACATGTATGTTATAGGATTAAAACACGAGAAATTCAAGAATTAGTTGCAGGCTTAAAACACGAGAAATTCAAGAAATTCAAGTATATATAAACAAATATATTCACTCTGTTTGCTCTGTTTTATGAAAGTTTGCAAAAATTGCCACCTCATATTTAGAAGTTAACTTTTCATTCAATTCCACACTTGATATGACAGAAATAAAATTTAAATTATAACATAACTTCAAATTACTTGAATAAGGATATTTACTCGTTAACTTCAAATAATGATTATTAGAATAACTTAAAAAAAAATTGAAATTAGTGAAAAGGTTTGTTCCTTCGGTCAAATAAAAGAAGAAAAATGTTGTCAGTTTGACTTTTTCTTTTTTTGTCACTTATCAATAAGGAAAAAAAAATGGAATTGGATAATAAATTGATTAAATTCACAATTATGAAAACGGGATATACTATATTAAGATATTTAAAATATCAATGCAGATAAATAGCTATACAATTTGTTTTTTTAGTTCAAATTTGTAGTTACATTATTCTCATCTCTTAACATCTAAATATAAAATAATGGATTTTTTTTTTTGAGTTTATAGAAGCATGCATCCTTAATTTAGAATACGTACTTCTTTTTGTTTTGCAATGTACACATAAAAAGAAGAAAAGGAAAAGAAAAGCATCACAAATGTAACTTCTTATTATGGAGAATGTGTGGGAAGATAACTCTAGAAAGTGGGATTAGTTAAAACAATCTCTTAAGTTTAGTTCATGAAGAAGTAAAATTTTGTTGACCAGACGTAAAGAGAATGTTGCAGTTGTAATGAGTTGTTTCAGAGATGATATTTTGAAAGTAGGATTTTTGTCTGACAAAAAATGCTGATTAATTGTTAGTAAAATAGCATTTTTGGCAGGAATGATGCAGAACACAATTATTTAGAAGCGACTTATCGAGAAATATCAAAAAAGTGTTAAGGGTTTGCCCCTTGCTGCAAAGGCTATGGGGAGACTTTTGCGGTTTAGAAAAACCAGAGAGGAATGGCAAAGTATTTTAAGTAGCTGAGAGAGATGTTATTTCCCCCTCTATGGTTGAGCTATTATGATCTGTCCCCAGCATTGAAACGATGTTTCTCTTACTGTGCTATCTCCCCGTAGGATTATCAGATTGAGAAGAGAAGGTTGATAGAATTGTGGATGGCTCAAGGCTATCTGAAGCAAAGACACAGCGATGACTTGGAGTTCATCGGAGAAAATTACATCCAAAATTTAGTAATGCGTTCTTTTTTTCAACATTTCAAATATAATGATGATCAGAGAATCTACAGATGTAAGATGCATGATATAGTGTATGATTTAGCCCAAATTGTTGGGCGGAATGAATGTGTTGGTGTGGAGGTCAAAAAATTTTTCTCCAAAAAAGTAAAGAAAAATACTGAGATACGTAAGTTGTGAACCAACAATCTAGCTGAAAACCTTCCTTATTTGTTAAGTAAATCAATACATTTTTGCATGATATTCATATTCCTCTCAACCATTTCATCATGTATCCTCTCACTTGCTGAAATTACATAACATGTGAATTAAACAGTTGGAGCTGAAAACATAAGGCAAAATGCTTAATGCTTCTGCCCAACATTCTAGAGGAAAGATTTAAGACCTCTCTTAGTAACTTGTCCTTCCAAACCCAATCAATGATTTTGTCATAGATCATAATATTTGGCTTGCAACTCTCTCTCTCACCAAATTATTGTCTACAAGTTTAAATAGATCTTTAATAGTTTTTACTTTGCATAATCAAATTAAATTGATGACTCTTTTTCAACATTAAATCAAAAAGTATTCTTACCCAAATAATTTGAAATTATGTTGTATTACAGTTTAATATATAATTTATTATTATATATCATCTAACACTTTATGTCTTAAATTAAGTTAAATCTTAATATGATATTATAATTTTATGACCAAAATATTTTTTACTCAAACCACATTGACCTTTTATTTAATTCTAATGTTTACATGCAAGGTGAGTGTGTTTTCTATAAGTTTTCAACCCAACGTGCTTCTTTGCGAGGCTTATTAATCAAATTATTGTAAGTAATTATATTAGGATGATACTCTTTCTCTGCTATCTTTCAAAAATTAGTATAGTTTAGTACCATTAATAAAATAATTGATGGAAAACAAAAGTAAAGAAAATTACTATAGGTAAAATAGAAATATTATACATTGTCGTTTCAACATGTTTCGTTGACATTACTTTTTATTTGTGCCATAAAATTTGTGTTTCAATTAATAGAGAGTGCCATGTTCAAAAGAAACAAAAGACACTGACAAATCCAATTAGGTAAGAAAATGATATCTACAGGTCTTGTAAATTGTGATCTATATTTCCTGTGAGACCAAAAGGCAGCTTTAAATTTTCTTTTTTCTTGTTCTTTTTATTTGTTCGGACAAGGATCCGAATCTTAGAGTTTGAAGCTAGGAAAAAAACCGACAGTTCTACCATCGGATGCGGCTGGTGATATGGCGTTTGAAACTTTGCTACATGTTTTTGCATTACGAGGTGTTGTTGACGAAGGGTCTCCATACTTGGAAAAAGCTTATAGTCGTCAAAAAATAATTTTTGAGATCAAAGAGGTAAACACATGGATATATTGATCTATTAAATGGATATGATTGCCTACAAATACTTACAAAGGTCAATCCAATTGTTAAAACTCAACGTATGCACAAACATTTGTATTAGTAGCTTCTGCCATAAGAATAACCTTGCTTGTACTTTGATTAATTACTTTGCTTGCCTTTGGTGGAAGCTTGACTTTGAAGCACTTGTTCTACTAGTTTGTCAATGGAATTCTCATTCATGTGTTATTCATGAGTTTGTAATGTGCTTGTTAGTACATCAATTGACATTTGGGACAAGAAATGTGCTTTTTATATTGCAACCACGATATGCTTGTACTACAAGATAAATGTCTACAATATCTTTTTAACTTTAACTTGATTCTTCAGTTGCTCTCCATAAATTCTCATTTAATTTATCATGGTAAAAACTTTACTTATATAAATGGAAACATTTTTCTAAGGCTTCTATTTGGATAAGCTCAAACTAGCACCGTAATGTTTTGAATTTCACTTTTTTAATTTTGTCTATACTTTGAAATAATATTGTCAAGATATCTCATACTTACTTTGAAGAGGTTGCACTTGCAATTTTCTCAAAAATTTCATCATTCATCCCCTGTTAAATAAATCCCAATGATATCTGTTGCATGCTCTTAACTTCATTTTCCACAATACTCAACAATTCATTATGATTAAACAATACTTTTATCTACACAAACTATTCATCGTAATTTTTCTCATTCAAAACAGAAACTAAAACTGTAATCATGTCATTCATGTTGAAATTCATCATGATCAAATCAAAAACTCATATATGCTCCTTTTTTTTATTTTTCCTTTTCTCCTCTTCAAAATCTTTCCCGTCAATTCACAACAACAACTACTCATGATAGAAGTCTGTGCCAGCGATAGAGGGAGGCAATAGGCCTTGTAGCATCTCCTAAAGTGGTTAGCAAATCTAACAGACGATGGAGGAACATGGCCGTCATTTGACAAAAACTGTGAAGAAGAGCTGGCGGCGATGTTGACTGTTTTTCAATGATATTTCCGGCACATCACTGGTATGAAGATGTAGATCAGCAATCGTGCAGGCTGGAAAACGATGATAGACAGCACGTTGGGCTACTATGCAACAGTTAGGGGCTTCTTCAAGGTGCGTGGTGGCCGAAAACATTTTGATCATTTAGTGGTGCAGGAGATGGCTTTCGATGACAAAATCAATGACTTCTAACGGTGCATGATGGTCAACAACAAACAACTATAGACAGGAAAAGAACTAGAACAATTAAAATAATTGTGATCAGAGTCTTTGTCTTAGTACAATCGAAGGGCATTGCTTTAATGATACTAGTATAGCTGTTTTCATTGTTAAAAAAAAAAAAAACCATAATGCCTTAGCTTTTTTTTCTTAGTCATCACACAAAATAGAGCATCTTCCAAATTCAAAATGTACATAAATATTACAAGGGACATCATTCCTCTTCGTTTGCACTAAATCAAAATCCTCTAAATTTATGCCACGGTTTTTGAGATAATATAGAGTGGTTTAGTTTATTTTTATGTAATGGCTTTTTAAGACAATACGCAAGACTTTATTGTATCTTATTCGGCAGCTTTAAAGTAATATGCTTTGCTTTTTGTATTTTTATGCAGCAGCTTATACAGAATTTGCAAATCTTCTCCTAATTTTGAGCAAAGGTTTAGCGTGCTATATGCATTCTACTATATTATTGTTACTATTGGTCTTGTAAAATTTTCATTTATTAAACACAATTTTTTTTAGCCTTAACAATGATAAGACTACTAAATATTCATGGGTAAATAACTCATAGCAAATGTGAAATCTCACAAAATGAGAGTTTAACTCGCACAATACAAAACTTTACGATTTTGAACAAACCAAAGGAAAAAATAGTTCACAATTCATAATTATTGTTTGGATCAAATAATTACAAAATTTAAACGGTTTAGATAAAGGAGTTAAAAAAAAAAAATCGCGGGTTTTGACTATAAGTTTTTTCCTAAGCATTCGTCATTATCGTCTTAAAATAAAAGAAATCAATTGTGAGTTCTACCAATTAAAAATTAATCAAACAAATGATAACTAGAACAACAAACTATAGATAGGAAAGACCTAGAGCAATTAAAATAGCTGTAAACAGATTCTTTGTCTAAGTACAATGGTAGGACATTGCGTCATGGGTTATTTAATTTGGAGATGGATGCTTTGCTAGGCAAACTGTACTACAATAATTCTTAGATCTTATTTAAATGCCATTTTAAATGCCTCAAAAAATAAAGAAAAGAAAAAAGAATAACATGTTAAGGTTCTTTTGTTTTTAATAACATACTTTTATGTAATTAATTTTAAACTACATATAAAATTCAGCTCCATCAAATATTGGAAACAAATGTTTGAAATGTGAAAATGAGAAACTATCTTGATTTAGATTATGGGCAGAATACATACTTTTATGTAATAAGAATAAAAGATAATTAATGTAATGTACAGTAAATATAAGTGATTTAAGTCAAATAAATTGAATATAAAGTATATTATTATTTATATATTTTTATTTTAAAATAATTTATACTTTTTTTGTTGAAAAATAAAATATTTTAATATAAATAAAATAATCTAAATTAAAATAATAAATATCAATATAATATAATATATAATTTCACATGTTTTCATTGAAATGTAAATAAATATACCATCTAAGTATTTTGTCCAATTTTTATGATTCATGATTGAAAAAGAAAAGGAAAAAAAGTTATAAAATGATATGACTCTTATCTTAGAGAAAATCAAGATGTAGGAGAGAAATTCATATCAACACTCTTGGCCTAGTAGCAGAAACTACCATTTATATTATTTGTAGTATGAGTTCGAGGTTGAACCAGAAAAACAATGACTACTCACGGTTTAACTGGCTGATTTACTAGTTTGAATATTGATTTTCAAAATCAACGGTTTTTCAAAATATATCAAATTGGATCAAGATCTAATTTTTGATTTTATCAGTCCAACTAACTAGTCTAATTTAATTTTAAAAATATTAGGACAAAGTCTTGGTTAGAGACACATAAGGCCTCCCTTTTGCCTTTATGATTGATGACCCTTTCAACAAATCTCCCATGGTTGATGCATCCGCTTAATTATTTTGTGATACCTTTTTGCAAATTCATGGAAAGATTGATATAAGATCTCCAAAAATAATATCATACTTTAATGATGAAGGATCCTGTCCAATAAACCTTCTTTATAGTATGAAAGTAGAAAATGGGACATTAATTACCACTAGGAATGACCTTACAACAATTAATAGCTTGTTGTAAAAATAAGTTATAACTTATAAGATGCAACTTCTTATAGCGCTTAATGTCTCATTTTCTACTTTGGTGTTCAAAGGTGACCTTGATGTGAAGGATGAAGGATATAACTAATGCTCATGTTTTAATGGAGACTTTGGTTTTCTTAAAAGTGAGCCCAAGGCTTGTTAGGAGGAATATGAGGAAAAAATTTTCTAGAAATTTGACTCATTGATTTAAGTGACTTTTAATCTCTCTAATTTCCACACAATATGAACAAAAGAATAAACCCTATGTCTAATATTACTCTATGTATATGTATATAAAGATATTATATTAGAAAAATCAAAAT
Source organism: Bruguiera gymnorhiza (assembly GCA_020883675.1). Classification (NCBI taxonomy): domain Eukaryota; kingdom Viridiplantae; phylum Streptophyta; class Magnoliopsida; order Malpighiales; family Rhizophoraceae; genus Bruguiera; species Bruguiera gymnorhiza. The sequence goes on along the minus strand of JAIRCJ010001055.1, from coordinate 937,502 downwards.
TTAAAGGAAAAAAGTTGTGGTCCATTTTCTTGATTGAGTCAACTTGTTAGTTAGAGTAGTTTGACTTACATATATTTTGATTAGATTTTCTTAGTATGCTGATTTTTCTGTTCCTGATAAATCTATGGTGTCCATATTCTATGAGAACTAAAGTGTTAATAGTCTCTGCATATAAGAGTTTATCATACTGATAGTTTCATTTTCCAATTCTCATTGCTTTTCGTAATTTATTCAATAAATACTAAGTGATACAAATTTAAATTCCAAACTTATTTTTTTAGCGAAATATTGAATTCCATACTTATCCCAAAGTTTCAATTTCCCAAACTCTTCCCTTCTTAGCTATCTTGGAACCCCATTTTGAATATAGTCCATTATTATAAATTACCATTATAACTTGAAATGAACTGATCTACATTATTATTTGTGGTTTTATGCGTCCATCCTTTGCCAAACTTGCCTCTGTAATAGTTTTAGAAAAGAGAATTGCATATGATGCTGTTATAGAAGAAAAGATTTTGTATTTACTCTAGGTTATTGCCCATTTCTTGATGGTTATTAAAGAAGTAAGGAGTTTCATTGCAATATTTATTGCTTATTGTTTATTGTTTATGTATATATGGTGTTTCGGTTGCCATGTTCAAGTTACAAGAAACTTAATTCACATTTAATGTAATATGTACCTAATTTAATCTACATCTAACCTAATTTATTTATTTAGAATCCAACTCTTTCTCAACATCCAATATTCATAGAAACATGACACAAAACATAATAATAGGAAGATAGTAAGTAAATTCAAGAACAACATGTCCAATACTGCCACATAAAGTATTTCTACCTACATAAAAACAAAATATAGTAAAATAATCATGCACAATATAACTTCCTAACTACTCTAGAAAACAATTTGGAAATAGTATAAAAACCATGAAATGACAATCGTCTATGAAATTCTTAATGAACATGAACCACCTTCTTTGCCAGTAAGGGTTGGTATAGAGAATAGCCACGAAAGCCAACATGTATACGACGTAGGTTGTCATGAAACTCGCTAAAAAGGACACAGGATCAACAATTTCATGCCATTTTCCATTGCTTGCATCTAAAGATGGTGGCAATTTTGGTAAGTTAGTATTGCAACTCATATCTAATGGAGGTCCACAAAGAAATGGATTTCCTTTATAGCTTGTGTTATCAAATGTGCCAAACTGTCCCTTCATGTCTGGAAGTTTACCTGAAAAGTTGTTGTAAGATACACTGAAAACCTCTAGAAAGTTCAGACTAATCAATTCTGATGGAATTTCTCATCTTAATTTGTTGTAGGAAAGATCTAGGCCTTTTATTTTCCCTAAATTTCCCCAAGCTCTTGGAATTGATCTAGTCAACTGATTATGAGACAAGTTTAATGCTCGTACATAGCTCAAATTTGCAAATTCTACTGGTATTTTTGCTGTTAGCTTGTTAGAAGACAAATCTAATCTAGACATCAATTCAAGAAGGCTACCATTGCATATTGTGGATATAGTTTTTGTCACCAAATCAACGTGTGCTTTTTCCACAGGAGAAGCAATTGTGTCTTTAAGTGACATTTGGGTCTTCAAATTACTCTGAAAATTGTAGGGCAACAAGGGAGATCCTGTTAAACCTAAACTAACTTGTGCAAAATCAAGTTTAATTGCATTCCTAAAAGAGATGTGGCTAAAACAACTTGGTATTGGTTCAAAAAACAAGTTATGTGAGAGATCCAATATGCTTAGTTCATTCAACTGACAGAGTTCTTTTGGTAGTAGACCACTCAAATTATTCCCTCCTAGATAAAGAACTCTTAAATAGGACAAAGTCCCGATTGATGTTGGAATTTCGCTAGACAGAAAATTATTTCCAATATTCAATGTCTTCATATAAGAAGAGTTGAATAATGTTTTTGGAATTATACCTGTTAATCTGTTCTTTTCCAAGTTCAAATGCTCTAAATATGGTGACAATTTTAAGCAAGAAGGAAGAGTGTTCGAAAGATTGTTATAAGACATATCAAGAAAGGCTAACTGGGAAATGAATAGTTCATATGAAAATATTCCTTCAAGCACATTACCTGCCATGTTGAGAACTGATAAACTCAGATTCCCAATAAAGCCAAGAATTTCACCTGATATGAAGTTGCCATTTATATCTAGATATTCTAGGTTTGGGTAATGAGAGATCCAATTTGACAGGGAACTAGGAAACCGATTTCCACCTAGTTGTAAGGATCACAATGAAGTTTTATTGGACTTTATCTTTGGCACTTCACCACTTAATCCATTGTTTGAGAGAAGCAAAACTCCCAAATGAGAGGAATTTGCTAACAAAGTGTGTGGAATTCCCCCTAAAAACCTATTGCTAGATAGATCTAAATAGGACAAATAGAGTATGCTTCCAATAGAGAATGAAATGCCACCATCAAAAGCATTTGTCAAAAGATTAAATGTTTTTACATTTGGAGTAATACTGCCAATATTTTGTTGAAGCTTTCCATAAAAGAGATTGTTTGAGATATCTACCTATTTTATGACAAAGCTGGAATTAGAGGATAAATGAAATGAACTCACAAAGGAGTTATTTCTAAGACTTAAAAACTCCAATTGGGTATTGTTTTCAAGCAACCAATTGGGGAAGGTCCCTATGAGGTTATTGTGTGAGAGATCAATGACTCTCAGGTCAATTTGGTGAGTGAGAATTTGGGGAATATTGTTAAGTATATAGTTTGGCATCATACCTTTAGCTGAAATGTAGGAAGCTAGTCATATGAATAGTGAGTTTGGACCTCTAACTTGTGGTTATCGCTTAATAACATCAACATTTCAAGGTTTGTGTGATTGACAATTGAGTAAAAAGAGAATTGACCTAAAAAGAGATTATTTTTGAGATCAACATACTTGAGGGATCTGAGAGTAGTAATTGGAAAGGATAAAATGTCCCTTTCAAGTTTGTTTGATGACAAGTTTAAGAGTTTAAGAGGTGTGAATTTGCCAAGACAAGATGGAATAATTCCACGTAGATTATTGTTGCTGAGATCTAACTCTTGAAGGTTTTTTCATGCACACAAACTTAAAACAAAAGTTGGGACAATATATAGCATTTTCCACAAAAGACAAATTTTATGCATTGGTAAGATGTTAATAATTACCTTCTTGGGTTAAAGATCTATTCAAATTGTTGTTAGTTAAAGATAGAGCTTTGAGTGAAGTTATATGGCTAAGATTTGTCTCCAAAATAAAACAAATATACAAAGAAAACAAGTTAAAACAGTAAAAGAATTTAGAAAAATGCAATTTCAATCTAGCATTTGAAAAAATATTCAATGATATAATCAGAAACTTTTAAAGACTAAAGTGTTCATATGTTGCACAAAAATATTTGTAGCTAAAAGGGAAAAGAATATTGGTAGAGAAGTTACATGGACATAGACAGTGGTTATTAAGAATTTTTGTTTTTCTTCATAAGGCAAATTTATATGTACAAATATAAAAATAAAAATAATATATATATAGAAAAATAAAAAAATGAAACATTTTTATGCTATCATGTAATTGATGCTTTACAATGTTTATTGCTGAAAAGTTCTCTATTTACAAGGAAATACTAATAATGCTTTTATAAAAAATAGGTAATTACAATTTAATGAGATTTTAGAGAAGGAAAAAGTTTATGGGGGTAGTATTAAAAGAAACTGTGAGGGTAAAAGAAGTATTTAGTGAGACAACTTCAAAAATACAAATTATAGGGATCTTAAGTAAGCATGGGTAGTTTACACAAAATATTAAATTTTTGGTAGGTGTGAAAGATACTAGTAAATTGAAAGAAAGAAAAGAAAAGACAGAGAAAAAAAAAGATTAGAGATTAAATTTGGATTAACAATAAATTTAAAGAAATAAGGGTCTTGGCAATTTTCACATGAATTAAATAAAGCTTTTCGACTCTTATTCTCTTTAAAAACACAAAATCCCCATGGAAAAGAACAAGTAGTACTTGTTAGCATTGTTAGAGAACCACTGAGAGGATTTAAAGAAAGATCCAAAATTTCTAAATTTTCAACCTTCATAAATCTGTAGATATATATTAAAGAGAAAATAAATTGAGTTGTATAAAAAAGAAATTAAATTCATTGTCGCTCTAAGGGAAAAGTACTGTGACTCTCAAGGAAAAGAAAATAATGAAAAAATTAAATTCAAAGAATTACGATACCTCTTTATGGAAATTGATGCTTCCAAATAGTTGCTACAAAGATTCAGTGTTCTATGTGATATAAGGGTATTTACAAAGGGTAGGATGTTGCTATTAAATATGTTGTCTTTTAGACTTAGTACTATCAACCTCTTCAACGATTTAAAATCTACAACTTATAGAATATTTAATAGTTATTCTCTTGAATGTATTTATCAGTCTACTTATTGTATAAAATGAAAGCATTGGCAACTCCAAAAGTTCATTAAAAAAAATTATCAATATTATTTATCTTTCTGAGGACAAAATAGGATAAAAAAAAGGAAACAAAAAGAAATTTCATTGTTTGAGTTACTCTTTATATGATAATTTTACATAGCAAAGAAGAGTTAGATGTAACCATTCAAATGACACAATAAAAGAGACATAAAAGAAGATAGGATTTCTGAAGTATTTTGATGAGTATAGTGTATTTTGATTGACCTTTAAAATAAAATGTAATGCAATAATTTTTTTAATTAGGAGTACTCTTTTCATTTTTTGAAGATTCTTTAGAATTTTATTTTTATATTGTCTTAATTTGATTGGATAAATAAAAATTGAATTCAAATCCATTTTCTTTTAAAAACTTGTAAATTGTGAGTTTATTTTTAAAAGTAATAATAATAAAAAAAAGAATTAAGATGTGTTGTTTTTACTCTCCAATTTAGTTGAAGTCTTTTTATCTGTCCAAATTATAAGTTACAAATATTTAGAATTCTCTTCCTTACCTTACTTTCTACACATTATCTCAAAGTCTCTCTTTCTCTTTTTTTTTTCCTTTTTTAAGTTATATATGAAATTTAAATTAAATTCCTAATAATACTTATCTTAATTCTTTCATTTTTTAATATATAGTTTATATTTGTATAAACTACAGGTTAGAATTATATTAAATTTTAAACTATAATTTCATAATTAATTATGAAATTAAACATGAAGTATTTCAAAGTTTAGGAATTAAATTCTTAGTAAATATAAAGGATACCATTAAATTGAAGGAAGAACAAAAGGAGAGAGAAAAAGAAAAAGATTAGATGTTAAATTTGAACTAACAACAAATTTAGGAAAATAAGGATTTTAACAATTTCTATGTGAATTAAATGAAACTTTTCCATGTGAATTAAGAGAGTAAGCAGTACCTGTCAGCATTGCTAGGGAACCACTGAGATCGTTATCAGAAAGGTCCAAAATTTCTAAATTCTTCAAATTTGCTAAATCTGCAGATATATATTAAAGGGAAAATAAATTAAGAGAGATCAATTTAAATTTCATTGTTTGAGTTACTCTTTACATGGTAAATTTGCATGCTTTGTGCTGGGAAGACTCCATCTAGGCCACAATATGCAAGACAAAGATTCTTCAAAGATGTCACATTACCCAATGATTTTAAGCTACTCTTTGTGATGTGATTTCCTTCAAGGTTTAACATCTTTAACTTTTGCAATCTTGACAGACCCTCAACAATTCCTTCAAGATTCTTTAAAGAATTGAATCTCAGGTCCAACTGTTCTAAGTTTTCCAAAGAAACTAGTTCTGCCAAAAAGAAATTAAAAATAGTGTATTACAATAGTATAGTACTATGACTCTAGGGAAAAGAAAAGAACAAAACAAAACAAATTTAATTGAGAAAATTGTGATACCCATTACGGAAATAGATGCTCCCAAATTGTTGTCGCAAAGATTCAGTGTCTTAAGTGATGTAAGGGTACTTATAAAGGATATGATGTTGCTATTGAATTTGTTGTCTTCTAAATTCAATACTATCAAATTTTTCAATGACTTAAAATTTGGAACATAGAGCGTTTAACAGTTATTTTTGAATACATTTACGAGTCTACTTCTAGTGTAAAGTGAAAGTATCGACAGCTCCAAAAGTTTCTAAAAAAAGCTACCAATATTTTTTTATCTTTTCTGACGACAAAACAAAGGGGAAAAACAAAAAGAAATTTAACAAAGGAAAAGAAAAGAAATAAGGAGCTAAAACTTAAATATGCAGATTGAAGGGTTATATGTTCTTTTTACCTTAGACCTTTGGGGGATCATTGAAATGGTTATAGCTTAAATCCAAGGTCTCTAAATGTTCGATAGCCTTTAACTCTGAGGACAGATTACAGTTGTTCCACAGACAAATAGAAACATATATGTACTAATCTTGCACATGCAAATTTTGAAATAAAAATGTTTCCGCTCCATTATAATATGCAACAGTAACTTCACAAGGATATGATTACCTTAAGTTATTCCCTTAAAAACTAGCCCCTTGGGCAACTTGAGTTACCTAATAATTATTCCCATGACATAGGAAAAAACAATTTTTGGAATCAGACACATCAATGTAGTTAAGCCTTAAATTCACTGGCATTTTGAATGTTGGTGGCCTTTACGTCTTGTAACAAAAATAGTTTTAATTTGCATCATGATTCCCAAATTAAAGCAAAGAGGAAAACCATACTTTACCCACCTTATATTTCATGGGACCACCTTATATTTGTAGATTACAACTACGATACAATGTTACAATATAAATTCCATTTTACTATCTTTATGTTTTAATATAAACTTACTAGAAGAAAAGCAACAATGGGTCAGGTGTGTGGTGTTGGTGGGTAGCTGAGTGCAAGAATTAAAAGCAACAATAAATTAATAGTTAACATAAGGTTTGTTAGTTGAAAATTTTATAGACAAAAAAGAGATAGAGAAAGGAGAAATAAATATCCTATGGAAGCTTATAATGTTTCTACCTAACACCTCTTGAAAAAGAGGAAACAACAAAGTGAGTTAGAAAGAGAGTGTTATGTGTGGTTGAGAAGTGATTGCCTTTTTTGTATGAGTATGACCATTGGTGTTTGAAAGTAGATGCTTGCCAGTGCCACCCTACCTTATGTATAGCACTAAAATGAATTAATACTAGCATATTATTGTTAAAAGTTCGACAAGTTCATTTAATAAAAACTTGTTTTGAAATTTAATATCAAAATTTGTTTAATAAAAATTAAATTTGAATAATAACAAACTCAACTAATTTAATTTTATAAATATTTCTATTAAAAATCTTCTAAATTTTATTTTACAAAATCTTTAAAATATTTATTGAGTATGTCATTATTATATTTCTAGTAAAATTATTAAAGTTTTACTATTATATTTAGTTATATCCAAATTTTATTTTTGATCATCAAGAAAGGGAGATTGGTGAGTTATTTGAGACAAAACTGTGAGATATATCTAAGAAAGTGTTTGGTTCAACCTTCTAGATTGCAATGTGCTCTAGTTTAAATTCTTTTTTAAGATCTACTTAAGAATGTTTCTAGTTAAAGAAAATTATAATTTAAAATTAAAAAGGATGAATAACTAAAATAATTAAATGAATTAAAAAAATGTTTGATGAAAGGGTGCTTTATCCTGAGTACCTTTGATTGGAAAAGATCCTTCAAATCTATTGTAACTCAAGTTCAGAGTCCTCAAAGATGTGATTTCGCCTAGGGACTGTAGGATATTGTTTTGGAAGTTGTTCTTTGTAAGATCTAGAACTTCAAAACTTGTGGGGACAATTTTCTTGGTTATGCAACAAATCCCTAAAGTAAATGCAGAATGATTATATTTCTGCCACTTACAATGACCACGTTCTCATTTAGGCATTCACAATGGAGATAAGTTAATATTTGAAACATTGGAACCCACATATGATCATAACTTTCCTAACTAAGAAATTAAAACAAAATTTAACTCAGAAATCTCCTGAAACATAAGCTAACTTAGCTATGTCTACAAGTTTGTGGGTTTTGGTACTTACTGTGCACATAAAAAACAATAAGCAAAAAAGGAAAAGTAAAGAAACCTATGTACCATGATTCTGGTAGCAATCTCTAAACCAATTCCCATACAAGTTTAGATTGTGCAACTCCTCAAAAGGAAGAAACAAGGACACATTTAGAAACCAAATTCTTTCATGAGGATAATAGTTATCTGGATTGAGGCTAGTGTTATTGAGAAAGAGCTCAATCACTTGGCTTATGGTGCTATTACACTTGACTCGTTCCCAGCTGCAGCAATCAGACACCAAATTATTAGTCTAGGAAGGAAGCACAAGCCCTGTCCTTACCCCATTCGACTTAAAGTAGTCCTTGACACTTAACAAACCCAACCTCTCTTCCTCTAGGCAACTCTCATAACCACTTAAGCATATTAAATTAATTAGAACCCACAACACATGTTTCCTGACAAACTAAATCTCCATTGGTGTGCAAATTAACAAGCACTAAACTAAAAGAAAAAATCCGAAAAGTACCTTTTAATTTTGCACTCATTATATCCTAATTTTCGAGGCACAAATGCATATATAGAACAACGGATGGCAAGGAGACAATTTTGTAATGTTGGAGTTAGCAGCACATGCTGTGTAATAAAAGTCAAAAGTTTAAGTATATTCTAATTGTGAATAGGCTCACAGAGTATATGACAAGAAAGCCAAATGTCACAAGGTATAGTAGCATCCCATTAATGTCCATTATATAACTTGCCAAACATGTCAAGACAAAAGTTTGCTCCTAATTGATCAAAAAAGTCTTTTCTAGCCTTGATAGGGTAATATTTTAACTAAAGATTATCAAGTCAACATAGGTATTCTTCTCTCCCTCCTTTTGCCATCTACTTAAGTTTGATTACTCATTTTAATTGAAGTATTTATGGGTCTGCATTGGATATGTCTAAAGTGATTGTAACCTTATGTTTTACTGTGTGTGACTACCGTGTCCATGACACCCTGGGAAAACTATTTATTTTCTCTTTTCTTAGTTCTTTTTAATCTATTTTTTAAATTTGGTTTTTGTTGTGAGATGCTGACACAACAATCAATCATCATTTTTTTTTCTGAGAAACCATCAGTCATCTTTAATTTGATTGGTCATAAATTAAGAAAAAAAAAAAAACAAGCTTCAAATCATAGAATGTGAGTTTTAGTTCTACATGTGCCCAAAAAAAATTAAATGCACATTTATTTTGCTGTCTAATCTAGTCAAAATCTCAAATGTAGATTTTAAGGAAATTATTGTCATAAGCATTAGTTTAAGGTATGTTTGGTATATGAAATACGATATTAGAGCATATAAATAGGCTAATTTGATTTTATTATATAATGGGCTAGTCAAATGCCATCATGATATGACAAGTGAAATAAAGTTTTAGTGAGATATATGTAGGCATTTTATAGACTTTTCAAGTGAAATATAATGCAATGATTTCCTTAATAGATAGTTTTTTTTTTCTCCATTTTGGTTGTCTTTTTTTTTCCATTTTGGTTGTCTTTTTTTTATCTAAGCTAGTTATTTAATTTAACCAAATTATGAAAACTATACATATAAAGGAAACTTTCATGTAAATGAAATGGGATCTATTTTTTAAATATGAAATATTTTTTCACCAATTACAAAACTAAAACACTCTCCATAAAAATGAGTTGTAACTTGTGAGATGCAACTTCTCACAATGATTAATTTCATTGGTTTTTCTTTTGAGGCAACAATTAATTTCTTAGATGATAAGAAAGAAATTATTTTCCTAGATGATTCCTAGAATAGCTTACAAATCAATGACACAGTTAGAAACTTTTAAGACCAGAGCATTCATAAGAGCTAATTCCTTGGCTTCCTGTTGTATGCAACCAAAAAAGCAAAAGACTATTGGTAGAGAAGTTTTATGGACACAGATAATGGCAGTCCAGTTCTTTTTTCTTTTTTTTTTTTATGTTTTGATTTTCATAAGGCAAATTTATATATACAAATATAAGAATAAAAATAATACATATGTAGAAAAATAAAAATTGTAAATTTTTTAGTAGAAAAAATAATATTACTTATTTAAAATAATCATAATTGTTATTTATGAGTTGTATGTTTGAAACTTTTGAATTATTTTTTTATTTTTTATACTCTTAATTTTTTTTTCAAATAAGTAACTCTATAATCATTTTAGTTATTCATCTCTCATGTGAATTTTTTACAATGTTTATTGCCAAAAAAGTTCTCTATTTACAAGGAAAACCTAAGAATGCTTTTAGAAACAATAGGTGCCTACAATTTGGTGAGATTTGGAGGAAAAAGTTTATGGGGCTGCATTAAAAGGCATTGAGAGGGTAAAAGAAGTATTTTAGTGAGACAACTTCAAAAGTACAAATTATGAAGGATATGTAGCTTATGCAAGATATAAAATTCCTAGTAAATGTAAAGGATACCAGTAAAATGGAAGGAAGAAAAGAAAGGATAGAGAAAAAGAAAAATATTATAAAATAAATTTGAACTAATTGTAATTTAGGGAGATAAGGGTTTTGACAATTTTTACATGAATTAAATGGAGTTTTTTGATGCTCGCACTCATTAAACACACAAAAAATCCATAGCAGTACTTGGCAGCATTTTCAAGGAATTGTTGAAGTCATTCTCATAAAGATCCAAAATTTTTAAGTTCTTTAAACCTACTAATTCTGCAGATATATTAAAAGGAAAAGAAATTAAGTAAGTGAAACAAATTCTCAATTTTGTTGTCTAAGTTACTTTAAATTTACATGCCTTGTAGTGGGAAGATTCCATCTGGGTGGTAGTATGCAAGATAGAGATTACCTTTAAGGTTCAACACCTCTAACAATTCTAGTTACATTTAGATCATTGTAACTTCGGTCCAACTGTTCTAAGTTTTTGAAAGTAGCTAGTTTTGCCAAAAAGAATTTAAAAAAAAAAAGTGTGTTACAATACCATAGTATTTTGACTCTAGAGGGAAAAATGAGAGCAAAAAATTAAACTTAGAGAATTACGATTCTTGTCGCAGAAACAAATACCCCAAAATTGTTCGTGCCATGATTTAGTGTCATAAATGATAAAAGTGTACTTATGAGGGGTAAGATGTTGCTAGCAAATCTATTGCCTTCTACATTCAGTACTATCAAATTCTTCAACAACTTAAAATCTGCTGCAAATAGAGTGTTTAACAGTTATTCCCCTCAAACACATTTTAAACACAGATTGGTAGATCAATCACATGCTGAACTCAACTGTATTAACTAAACATTTCACATTGACCTCAATTGCCTATTTGGATTCATTCTTGTGAATAGGGATGGCATAACTTGCAGAATATAGCAACAAATATACAGGCCTTGGACCACTGGGGGATCACTGAGCTGATTAAGGCCAAAATCCAATGTCTCCAGGTGTTCAATAGCCCTTAACTCTGAGGACAGATTACAGTTCTTCCACAGACAAATAAACATACAAATGTAATAATTGTGTGTATGCATCTGTTGAAGTAAAGAAGCTTTTGCACCATTATAATATGCAACTATACCTTTGCAAGGACATGATATGAGGGCAACTTGAGTTGGTGGGCAGAACCAATTAAATTAAAAATATAAATATTAAAAATCAAAATGTAAATTACACGACTGATTTTCAGGGTCCCTTACTCCCATTGCATTTTTTTCTACACCTTTTAGGTTATGGCATCCACATACCTGTCTAATTCACCAATTCCATAGTTGAGCTGTTTGGACAGTTTCACCCGATAATTCATCCCATAACAGGAGAAAATATTTTAGTATCAAACACATTGTAGTTGGGCCTTAAAAGTTCACTGGCATTCTAAATGTTTGCACCTTTCTGATTATGTAGCAGGAATATCTTGGATTTGCATGTTTAATCTTGTTTAATCTTATGATCAACTGGGCTTTGCATGTTTAATCTTGTGTGCCAGTGCATCCTATTCAACTAGTTGTTAAAATTGACAAAAACAATCGACCGTTGTTGTTACCTTTTGCTCAGCTTCTTTGGAAATTGCTACTATGATATATTGTTGTCGAGTTTCTAAATTAGCCAATTTTGCCAAATAATAAAATCAATAAAAAAAACATATTATTCTGAAAGAGAAGAGCTTTTGAGTATAAATATTCCAGTTGATCGATCAGATAGAATTGCTGCCGAAGAGTTTGCAAAATCTTTACTTTTTCATACTGTGAGTGATGGAGAGGATAGCTGACACCCAATGGGAATTATAATACAAAAATTTTCCAATAAGGTGCATGTGGCCATGTGGCTCTAACATTTCTTTGCAATCCAAGCGGAGGATATGATTCAAGGGACAAATTGACACTTGCACCTACCAAATTGGAGGAAATGATTTTTCCCTTTGACAAGATATAAAATTTTTTGATAGACTTTTGAAGTAAAATGTAATGCAATAATTTTTTTAACGAATAATACTTTATTTTTCCATTTTTGTTCTCTTGAAAGCTATTTAATCCAACCAAATCACGGAAATCATTGATATGAAGAGGGCTTTTATGTAAATATAATGGAGTTTATTTTGTAAATTTGAAATATATAATTTTTTCATTTACAAAATTAAAAAGCTGCTTATAAAATTGACTCAGGAGTGGGTGGCCGGCACCCCACTGATGTTTATATTCTAATGGAGACTTGGCTTTTCAAAAGCGCATCCATGACTCCCAAAGAAGAAACTGAGGAAAAAATTTCTCAAAAAATTATTTCATTGACCTATTTAGCTTATAAGTTCTCTAATTTCTACAATAAAATGGAGAAGAAGAATAAACCCAGCATCCATATTAATCTATTTATATTGATAAAGAGATTATCTTAAAAAAATTAGAGTTTGAAAGAATAAATTTGTGGTCATTTTCTTGACTGAGTCAACTTTATAACAAAAATAGGTTGACTTATGTCTATTTTTATTAGATTTTCTTATTAGGCAGATTTTTTTTTCCTAATTAATCTAGGGTATTCACATTCTGTAATAATTAAAAGTATTAATAGTCCCTGCATATAAGAGTTTAAGTGATATTTTCGGCGAATGTTAATTAGTGGGTTTTCTGCTGGCTGTTGGTGCAATTTTTACCTTTGAAGTGCGATGCTTTCTTGTCTTCTCCTTGGAGTAAGATTGATTCTGCAAGTTCTGAGAGTATGATGCTGGCAGTTTTTCCAATCCTATTAGTTTGTTACTAATAACTAGAGACACAAATAGACCATCTACGTTAGAATTATTGCAACCTATGATTTATGGACAAGACATATCGACTCTTAGAAATTTAGGACAAGTCTGTAATATGTAAGCTAATCTTAATCCCTTTATTAAAAGTGGACCAGAAATGAAATCTTTATTGAGAGGCAAAAAAAAAAAAAAAGTACCAACTATCAGTGAAGATCAAATGTGAGCATCTATCTCTTAGCTCAACTTTGTTCCATGTTTCATTTTGTTTTTTTTTTTTCTCATTTTGAATTATCTATTCGTTTAGTTATGGAGACACTTGGAATCAACACTACAATTTCGTTCTGGGCAAGTCGTGGACAAAGTTAACCCAAAATAAGCTTATTCCATCTCAAAAATTTTTATTTTACTTTCACTTTATATGTAATTTGACGGAAATTAATTAAAAAAAAATTATAACCAATATCTCCGATTAAATCCAAACTTTATCTTTGGTTGTCAAGAGAGAGAAACTCATGACTTAGTTACAGTCTCTTTAACATATAATTAACTTCTTTTCCATTTTTGTTCTCTTGTACATTTGACATAGTTATTTAACCTAACGAACTCATAAAAATTACTGATATAAAGAAAACTTCATGAAAATATAATGAAATCTATTTTGTAAATACATAATATTTTTTCACCAACTATGAAACCAAAAAAAAATAAGTTATAACTTGTGAGATGCAACTTCATATTGCAATTTCTAATTTTGTGTTCAAAGAAGACCTTGACTTGAAGCATGAATGATGGAACTGATGTTCATGATCTAATGGAGACTTGGATATTTCTACAGTGTGTCCAAGACTTGAAAGGAAGAAGTTGAGAAAAACATTAGAAAATGGGTGTCCAAAACTTAATCTCTCTAATTTCCAAGGCATGTCCTAGATTTGATTTATAAGCTCTTTAATATCCACAATGACAAGGTCTGAAAAAACCCAATGCTTGTATTACTCTATATATATGTATACAAAGAGATTATCTTAGAAACATCCAAATTTAGAGGAAGTTAAAATACTGTGGTCCCTTTTTTCTCGGCTGAGTCAACTTGATTATGTTTCTGCCATTTACAAAGACCATGTTCTCATTCAAACATTCATAATGATGACAAATTAATTTTAGAAACATTTGAACCCGCATATATGACTATGACTTCCCTAATTAAGACATCAAAACAATCTTTAACTTAGAAACATTCTATGTAATATAAGCTAACTTATCTATGTCTGTAGGTCTATGTGGGTTTTGGCCCTTGCAGTGCACATGAAAACAAGAGGCAAAGAAGGAAAAGTAAAGAAGCCACTAAACCAATTCCATTGCAAGTGTAGATTGTGCAACTTCTCAAAAGGAATAAACAAGGATTTTTTTTTTATAATTTTGTGTTCTGAAAAGTGCCTTTTAATTTTTGCACACACTATTCTAATTTCCAAGGCATGCACATATATACAAAACAATAGATGAAAAGGAGTCAATTTTGTAATGACAAAGTCAACAACACATGCCATGTAATGAAAGGTAGACCTGATAGACAAATTCAATGGCATGGACAGAATAGGCAAATTCAATGATATGAAGTTTCTAAGTTTAATGACCTAGAATAAATTCAATATAAACATCAAATCAGAAAGGTTACCTTTCTATATGTTGGATGACCTTAACCTTTACCATTGTACCCACTATAATTCAATAATTATTTTCAAAATTGCATACATTAGTCTTCTACTTGTCTATGGACATCTTATCATCCAGTTCATAGTTATGATATCTCCATTCTATATTTTGTATACTTTTTTTTTAAGATATTATATACATAATTTTAAACTACACAAATTTATTTTTTTATTTAATTTGAATCTTTTTTTTTACTTATATTTAATATTAAGTTAACTTAGTTCATTTAAAAATTAAATTAAAATAAGAAAATTCTTTCTATTTTATCATTGTAAATATTGAAATGTGGATGATATAATTGATGTTGATTTCTAAGGAAAGACTTGGGTTTTTAAAAAATGTATTCGAGACTTGAAGAAAAGTAATTAAAGAGTAATTTCTTAAAAAATTGATTCATTGATCTACGTAACTTATAAGGGCTTTGGTTTTGATAGAATAGATAAATTCAATGCCCTTAAATTTCTAAGTTCAATGACCTAGAATAAATTCAATATAGAAATCAAATCAGGAAGATTACCTTAACCTTCACCATTGTTCCCATTACAATTAAATGATCATTTTCAAAGTTAGATTCATCAGTCTTATGCTTATCTATGGACATCTTACCATCAAGTTCCTAGTTATAATATCTCCATTTTATATTTGTTAAACTTTTTTTTAAAAGCTATTATAAATATAATTTTAAATTATATAAATTTATTTATTTTTTTAATTTTAATTGAATCTTTTTTTATTATTTTTACTTATATTTAACATTAAGTTAACTTAATTCAGTTAACAATTGATCAAATTAAGAAAAAATTCTCTATTCTCTCATTATAAATATTGAAATGTGAATGATGTAATTGATGTTGATTTTCTAATGAAAGGCTTGTGTTTTTCAAAAAATACATCTAAGAGTTGAAGAGAAGTGATTGAGGAGTAATTTCTTAGAAATTTGATTGATTAACCTATGTAACTTACAAGGACACAATGAAACAGATAGAATCAATAAGTTCAATGCTCAAATGGGCTCAAATTTCAAAATTTTATTGGTATTTTGTTTGTTAGCTAGTTCCAAGATCAATTTGCACTTGTCGCATAGCAACATCCTATGCATATATACCATCAACTAGTAATTTTTTTTTTTAACACAAAGTAATATTACAAGAACATTAACTTATGGTAAAGACAATAACATTAGTTTAATAAAAATCACTAAATATTATTGATATTGACCCTAATCAAGCTAGTCCTTAAGCAAAGATAATGACTAATCACAAATAATAAATATTTGAATTGTTGTAAATAGAAGTTGGAAATTTTCAATTGTTAAACTGTCCTCCACCATGGTGATATAAAGTTTTAGCAAAGTTTCCTCTTTGATGAGATATAAACTATTTTGATAGACTTTTGAAGCACAATGTAATGTAATCATCTATTTAACAAATAATAATTCTTTTGCCATTTTGATTCTCTTGCATATCTAACTTAACTATTTAAACCAGGGGTAAATCCACTCTTTACTGAAGAGGGGGAAGGGGGGTACTAAAATTTAAAAGTTAAAAAGGAAGTTATATTGATGTTTGTATTTGCCTCGATCATCTGGAATATCAGATAAGAAAGAAAGTTTTTAAAAATATATCCTTCACTTCTACAAAACTGAAATTTTTTTAAATGTTTATTGTTTGGGTGCAAGTACAGAATTTGCAGTATATCTTTTGTATATTTAATCTCTAAACTGGAAATTTTTAGTCACTATTTTGAACAAAATTTTGTTTATAAGAAAATAATACTGATTCATATATTATACATGCATATTTAGTCTTCCTTAATCTTGAATCACACTGGACATTAATTGTAGGAATCCCACGATGAAGTCTTTCAATAACATTTTTTCGAGTGATAGCCGTGTTTTCTTAATCACTTTGGCAACCCTTGATGCGATGCACTCTCTGTCCATCAGATCAGATCCAAACACTGGTCGTGGTTGGTTGGTTCATGAATACATCAGTGTGGGACTCGTGGGCCATTGCGGTCCTATGAGTATTAATTTCAAGCTGTAGATTTCTGGAAATTCTCTGCTCCAACAAGTCAATCCTGGTCCCTTGAGGACAGACAGACCAAGTCTCCGTGGTTACTTCAGAGCAGAACTTATTGCCCACATACTTATTGAAGGCGAAGGCTCCCTGCAAGTGCTTCGTATGGTCTCCGGCTCTAACCTGCCGGCTACCACAAGGCCTCGTTTAATTATTTTCATTTTAACTATTCCCAAACGTTTTTTAGTGTTTGTAGAAGGCATATTTTGCCCGACTATTAATGTACTTGTGGATATACTTACTGCCTTTATGTTGTTGTGTTGTGTGTCATGTTTTTATGAATAGTGAATACAGGGAAAGAGTTGGATTCGGACCCTAAATACATTTCCAACAAATTTAATCTAATAAAATATTAGGTACTAATAAAATAAATATATAAAATAATATAAATACTATATCCTTATATAATTATAAATACTTAATTATATTTAAATAATAAAATTCAAATAAAATTTAATTAAATCAATATCTATCATAATTCTAATAATCTCATAATTTAAATTAATATCAACAGTCAAATGTAAAACATGCACGTGATTAATAAGTGCAATTAGCCATGCAACAGTACACCTAATCATATGTGAAATACAGATTGGATAACTATTTTCAATTTCTCTCTTTAAATTAAGTATCAAACTGTAAATTACATGGTATAAAAATGATCACTTATCTCTCTACTTCTTTGGCTGCTTATTTATCTCTGGTAATATCCAAATTAGAAGCTGTTCAGCAGGAAAAAAAGAAAGAAAAAAAAAGAAGAAGAGGCTTGACACACTTAAAATCAAAGTTAACAGTAATAAAAAAAATATTGTTCATAAATTGTTTTGTATAAATAGGGAGCATGTTATACATGCAATTGTACTTAATGGATAGAATGAACCCTGCTTTTAATAGGTTGTCAAACTTAGAATATTCAGTAATAGTGGTATGGCTAGAAGCTTAGAATTTTTCTTTTAATATTTTCTTATTCGGACATTTCTGAAATCAAAAGATCATGTTTAGGTCTGAATGTTTATAATCTAAGGTCTTTGGCCAGGTGGTGCTTGGTAGGTCTGTGATGATCCTCTAGGATGGTCCTTATCCCTGCCGACACTCCCCAAAATTCGAGCTTGTGGCCACTCTTTATTTTCAGTATTTTGCTCTGTAGATCTGTAGAACTGGTGGAAAACTGCTTCATGTCTCTTCTTCAGCTTCCTTCCTGTTCACGTATTAGAAGATTTATTTTATTTTTCACATTATTGAATAGTTATGGAGTAATCTGGAACCAAATTTTGACCAGAATATTGGGCAGAAACAAAATTAATATTTCAGGGGAAACCAATTTTCCTGCATGTGATGTATTGCGAACTAGAATTTCATATAGATCTACATATAGAATTGTCCCTTTACATGTGTGTTTCCTTTCTTCTTCTGTTTTTTTGTTTTTTTTTGGGTACTTTGGAATATTAAAGACGTTTTGCTAAATTAAGAATATTAGTCTATATTTAGAATTAAGCGAAGAGGATAACAATTCAAGCTACTGACAAAAATGCCTGTGAATACAAACGAGTTTCAACAATTGGATTGACCTTTGTAAGCATTTGCAAATAATAATATCCATTTAATAGATCAATAAATCCATGTGTTTACCTCTTTAATCTCATAAAGCAATCGTGGAACCATAAGAAACCAAAAACCGAAAAAAAAGAAAAGAAAATCAAGGTGTTCTAATTGGTTAATCTCCTTATTCATGATTTCTTATGGCTCATATCACATATATAAGTTTCTTGATCACTATAATTAAGAAGGTAATTAGCATGAGCTAGCTATGTGTAATTTAGCGAACTTAATTACCTTTAATTGGAATAGGTGATCCACCAATGCAGCCATCCAATCCAAACAGTAGAATTACAAGTAGTGCGTAGCCAAAAGTACTAGAAAGTTTTGCCATCTTTGGGAAAGCGTAGGAAATAGCATCAAATTAGATGACTTTTGTGGGCAATATTTATACCTAGATCAAGATATATGGCCATCTCTGTCCGTCTCTATCTAGCCAGATTTACAAAATATTCTAAATTTATTCCAAACGAACTCATTTTTATAAGCAACGCTTTAGTTTTGTAATTGAAAAGAAAAATCTAAATTTACAAAATATACCCCATTATATTTCAAAGGATACCATTAGTTAAGTGTTATACATATATTTAATAGTAGTGTTTAAAATAACTCATAAGTCCTCTCTTAAGAACCAAAAATAAAGTTTTAGATTTGACAAAATATGATTGTAAATTTTTGTTTAGATCATGAATAAAATGAGAGTAAAATGAAAATTTTGAAATTAAAGAAGTTTATAATATCACTTAATATAAATTTGACACAAAAAAGTTGACAGAAGTAAAAGGTTATAACCAAAAATAAAAGGTTATATTTGCATTAAAAATTAATTATTATAGAATTTGTACATCATAAAATAATTAGGAAGAAAAAAATCTACTAGACAAAAAAATATAATTCAAATAGGCATAGATTACAAGTTGACTCCATTAGAAATAAAGACCACAAGTTTTTTCTTTTTAAAGTTTGATTTTTTTAAATATTATCCTTTTATACACAAACATAGAGTAATATAGACATAGGGTCTTTTTAGACCATGTCATTTTGAAAATTAGAGAGCTTATAAGTTATACAGGCTAATGATCCAAATTTCTTGGGAATTTTTTTTCTCAGTTTCTTCTTAACAAGTCTTGGATGCACTATTGAAGAACACAAGTCCATTTTAGAACATGAATATTATTTTTAACATTCATACTTCATCTCAAGGTCATTTTTGAACACGGAACTAGAAAAGGAACTCATTTTTACAAATAATGTTTTCATTTTGTACATGGTGAAAAAAACATTTTAATTTACAAAATAAATCTCATTATATTTATATCAAAGTTTTTTATTTTTTTTATATCAATAGTTCTCATGATCTTGTTGGATTAAATTAGTATGCATCTAAAAATTCATGGTGGGGAAAAATATATATTTACACATACATTTACATTAATATGTCACTCTCTTTGATTGTCGTATATAAACTAATTGTCTTATGAATAATAGCTTTCTTTTGAACTTTGACATGAATACTATTGATGTGATCATATCTATTTAGCCAACATATGTCAATGGGCACTTCAAAAATAAACATAGTATAGATTACATTTCTTTGTTTAAGACTTTCAAGAATACAAGGAATTCTTCCTAATGTCATGCTTAAAACCCTTAGGCAACACTAGTCAGTAAGGATGGATCAATGGTTTAAGATTCCTCATGAGACTAAAACAACAAGCTAGTAAGTCAAGCATGTTCTAATAGGAAAAACTTTAAGATTTCATAAGAATCCCAAATATGGACATTTACTCCAACAACACAATTTAGGGAATGTTTGCATCTCTCTAGAGCAAGGTGATTCTCCTAAAAGAAAATAAGTAAAAATACTTTATTATGATTTTAATTGTTTTGTGTTTGGATAAGAAGTAACTTGAGAGATAGAAAAATGATCCCCTAAGCTGAAAAGCAGAACAACGTGCAAAGTCTGGGGAAAACTCCACATACATGATGTGTTTTTAGGCCATAAGGGCTCTAAGTAGTAAATTGAAATTAAAAAGAGGGCAAAGTAAAATAAAAAATTTTGGTGGGAGTGAGCAATCCCTAAACAAGGAAAAAACATTGATTATGATAAGCCAAAAGTAGAAAAGATTCTCAGATATAGTCCTTTCAAGAAAAAATATTTGGGAAAAAAAAATGCAAACAATAGGTAAAGATTAAGAAAAGCAAACCTATAACAACATTGTGCCAATGTAAGCATTTGTGAATAACGACAACCAATGAAACCAAATCATAATAGCAGCTTTAGATGAGCTTGAGTATGCTTTGTATTGGCAACTTAAGGAAAAGGGTAATATTGTTATTTTAAGCAAGTTTAGGCAACATGTTAGTTTACTCATGAAATTTTAAGGGTAATAGGAGGCAATTCTAGACGAGCTTGGGTATGCTTCGTATCTATGATTTAAGAAAAAGGGTAATGTAGCCATCTTAAATGAGTTCAAATCATATGTCAACTTACTTCTGAAATTTCAACTTTAAATGGCAATTAGAATCAAGTACAAGCCACATGCTAGCATACTTAAAAAATTTTAACTATAAATGGTAGTTAGGAGCAATTATATGTGAAGTTTGAAAATGGGTTTGACATTGGTAACTTGAGTAAAAGGGTATTGCAATAATCTTAAGCAAGTATAAGCAACATGTTAATTTACTTTGGAAATTTCCATAGTAAATAACAAGTAGGAGTAGTTTTGCGCATACTTGAGAATGTGTTTTGTATTGGTGATCTAAGTGTAAGGGTAACATAGCCATCCCAAACAAGCTTGAAAGATACATCAATATATTTTTGGGATTTTGACTAAGAATAGTGGTCAAAAACTTTGTATGCACTTCTTTAAGTGCACCATAAAATCCTTACATATCATGCAAATTAACCTTCCAATGGAGTTATCAATTGTGTGTAAGAAAATCCCTAACGGATAATAGCATAATTTTTAACAATATCATAAGCCCTTTGATAAGACATTCACATAATTATCATGGGCAAAGTTATCCTCAACATACAAATGGCAGGTAGCTACTTTTGAGCCATAATGACATACATCATGGGTTTATTCCCTAATTTTGAGTGCACCTTCAAATAGGTATGTTTGGAATAGAGGTATTACAATATAAACCCTTTGAAGGCGAACAAAATAGGGATCTAGGAACATCTTTGTTCATTCCCTTCTGTTAAAGTAACTTATAAAGAGGGGCAATTGCTATGCCCTAATTTTGCCACCTTAAGGACTTCACATTTGCTCACTCTTGTGTAGAATTAATTTCGTAGGTTATATACGATGGAATTGAATCGAAAATTGTTCATTTGGACACAAAAAAATAAAATAGCAAAAAGGAAAAAAGAAAGAAAAATAAAAAAAGAATGAAAAAACAAAAAAGAAATAATTGAATTGTTACTAATGTTTAATATATAGTTAAAAGTCCAATATATAAGGCATATCCCACCCTTAAAAGGAAGTGTTGATGATGCTTTTGGTCCTCAGACTAAATTGAAAACTAAAAATATTACTTTTAGGTATAAATCACATCATTGAACTATAAAAGCAGGGTCCCCCCTCCTTTTTAAATACCTTAGAGTAAGTGTCTAAGTGTAGCAATATCAATCTAGGCCTTTCATTAAGGTCTATTGGCTTGGTATAAGTGTGAATTCTACTAGTCAAAGCCCACAAAATATTAAATATGTATAAAAATAATCCATGTAACAAAAGAGAATCAATTTCAATGATTAATTAAAGGGGTAAGTCAATTTGGACAATCCAACAAAAAGCAATCAAAGATCAATGGCCAAAATAAAGCTAGCTTCAATATAAAAGGAGCCAACATTAATTAACAAAGAGAAAGGAGAGAGTATGAAGGACTAGCAAAATCCACTGAAGGAGGACCAACAAAATTAGGCAACCTAGTACATAAAGAGCATTAATTTTAATTATGAGGCAAAAGAAAGGTAGTAGCATTTGAGGGCTAATAAAAACCATTGAGAGTACAACTTTAGAGCATTTAAGAGAGGCAAAAGAAATAAATAGAGACAGCCTCCCACCAAATGTCTAAAAAAATATGTATAGGTAGTAACTCATAAGGGGAGGCTACTCCCTTTAGCTAACAATGTCAAGGATAAAGATACTCATAATAGGACTATGAGAGTTTTACATTTTTCTTCCCATTTTCTTTGCACTTTTAAGGACATAATTACCTATAAATAATCTAGATTGAGCTTAAAATCATGATTACGCTAAGAAATAAAATTAGAACCTAGTATTAATGGCTAAAGGTCCAATCAATGGACACTATTTCATCCATCCACAAAGGCATTAATGACTATTAACATAGGCTTCAACTAATATGTCCTAATAAAATCAACAAGTAGAATACTTAAACTCCTAAAAAACAAATAATCATAGCATATAATCACACACACACAACTAAAATTATCCTAGTAGAATACTTATCTTATAGTGGTGTTTCTCCATTCTAATGAGTGCTCTTTATATAGTAAAAGGTATAATATTAGTATATGTTGCTTTTTTTTTCTTTATTTCCAATTTATTCATGGATACACATATTGAAAAATTGAAGAAAAATAAAATAACATATCAAACAAAAAGAAAAAAGCAGTTAAAAAGGTGGAGAAAATACCCAAACTCAAGTATTCTGTCTCAAAGGAGTTCAACAAAAGGTTGTTGACGATTGTCAAAAAACACCATTGGCACCACCTATAGAATCCTCTTGAGTTGATCTACGTATTGCCAAATGTTACACATTGAAATGAGGCCAAGGAATGCATAAAATAGCTTATAGCCTAGTTTTGCACGCCACATATGCCTCTGCATAACATTGTTTCAGCCCAAAACCAGCACTAATTAGTGTGCCATCCCCCACTTTGTCTAATGGTGCTCTTCATGGGCCAAATGGAGCCTAGGGTCACATTGACCATTGGCTTAAACTTGGATGTTACCACCTGTTTTGTCTCTTATATGTGCCATTTTTGGCCATTGTCATCGCATAATACTAGCACTAGTGAACTCAACAAGCAATGATCTATCCATTGATATCTTCCATTTGTCGATTGGAGACTGCTGATATGTTGCCATTGGCAGTCATTGCCCTTTTAATCTTTACCACATCTAGTCCAAAATTAATGAAAAAACACCATTTTGAAGCCAAATCATGACTTGCCATACTAGAAATCCTATCCAATACTCATGATTGAGGTATTGTTAAGCTCAAAATGTGAAAACTGATCATAAACATGTTTAGTCTAAAAAAGGCAGGAGCTTTAAGCTTTTTGGGAAACTAAAACTAAAAATGAGGGATTATGATTAGGAAAGAAAGAAAAGAAAACATAAAAAAAGCAAAAACAAGGAAAAAAAAAAAGGAACGCAAAAGTTTTGGTGGTAATACCAGTTAAAAATGCCTTGGGTGAGCTCACAAGTACAAAACTATGTTAATTCCTCAAAGATAAAGAAAAATGAAAAAGAGAGACAGAGAGAGAAAAAAACAATCAAATAAAGTATTGACAAGAAAAGTATAGAAATAAAAACAAGTAAATAGTGGTATTGTTACTTATGATTGGTGTTTACGTTGACTGCAACATTCACTTAACATAAGTATACTTTTAAACCTTGAAGAATCTTGATAAAGTAGACTGAGTCATTTATAATGTTCACGTTATTGCTAAATTGATTAGTGGCAACAACAGAGTTAACACATGCACATTATAGTGCATTGCCCTTTTGTCCTTATCTGTGTTCGCCAAACTCTCCCCTCATTGAAAAGCTCATCACGACACTGGGGGTTACGAGCTCTAAACACCTTATTGTCAATCAAACACCTTAAATTAAAGTTCCTATGTTTGGTGGGGTAAGGGAAGTGTATGATGAGTAAAACCTAATATGTGAATTGCCAGTGGCATGGATCAAAGGCAAGAAGGAGATGTCAACAGTTGAAGTAGTAAGTTTCGATCCAAATCTTGTTTAACCTTAGTGAACCCTCCAAAATAATGCCAATAAAAGAGGCTTAAAGGAAAATTGCAATAAGGCATTACCTCATTTCTATAGGGGCATCTAAAAGTATTTGCTTGGGTACTTATAGATGTGTCAAGCATAAACCCTAGAGTGACCTCAAACACTAACTCTAAGTACTCTCCTGTTAGGTAAAAGAAGTGCAACATAAGAGCAAAAAGGTAGGCAATGTTAAAAGATAAAGTAAGTAAGCTTTTGAAGGTCAGATTCATTTGTGTTTGAAGGCCAAATTCATTTGTGTGATCACTTACCCTAGTTGGCTAGCAAAAGTTGTCATGGTTAAGAAAGTGAATGAAAAATGATACATGTGCAAAGACTTCAAGGACCTTAACAAAGCATGCCTAAAAGATAACTACTCACTATCTAGAATCAACCAATTAGTAGATGGCAGATCAGGCCATGAGCCCTTGACTTTTATGAATGCATTTTCCAAATACAACTAATTACCTGTATACGAACTAGATTAGGAAAATATGTCTTTTTTGGTAGGATAGGGGCTATAGTGTTACAAGATCATGATATTTAGACTAAAGAACATGGGGCTATATTAGTGAATAAGATGCTCTTGCACCAAATTGGTAGGAATGTGGAAATGTATGTTGACAACAAACTAATAAAGCAGAAGGATGGAAGACTATGTTATAGACTTGAAGGAAATATTTTAAATGCTTAACCATTATAATGTAAAGCCCAGTCTGATTCCTTTAGAATAAGATCCAAAACATTCCTAGGGTTCTTAGTATTAAATAAGGGGATCGCGGTGAACCTAGAAAGGATTGAAGCGATCAAGCAACCCTTTCATCTAGAACCATTAAAGATGTATAAGTCCTTATGGGGATGTTAGCTCATTTGAATTATTTTATCTCACATTTTGGCAACAAACAACTCTTATTCTTTTGACTTCTTAAAGTAGCATCTAATTTCCAGTGGTCAAAAGATTGCGAGTAGGTTTTCCAACATTTTAAAAAAATATATGTTGTACCTATATATTGTTATGAGCAAGTCCATTGTCATCTTGATCCACATTTAAGAGTAAGAGAAAGTTTAATGACCAGTGTATTATGTGAGTAGAGTCATTAAGGTAAACAAGCTATGATACTTAAAGTTTGACAAGCTAGCATTTGCCCTAGTAATGGTAAATAGAAGGCTATGACCTTACTTACAAGCTCACTTTATCATTGTCTTAATTGACTAACTACTCCATTTAGTGTTACATAAACTAGAAGTAGTCGGTTGCTTCCTTTAATGGTGAATCAAATTGAGGGAATTTGACATCCAATTCCAACCTTACATGACAATAAAGGCATATGTATTGGTCAACTTTGTTAATGAATGTATAGGCTTTGAGGACCATGAAGCCCTACAGCCATTTTTTAAGCCTTGTCTTCGTGAGACCAGGCGAGTTCACACTTAAGTATGGCTTGGAATTTAATTTTTTGATGTCAAATAATAAGGTGGAATATAAGGCCTTAATAAGGATTAAAGAATTGAAAGTCCACCACGACTTGCAATTGTTTGTAGGGCAAGTAAATAGCAAATTCAAATTGCAAGGAGACAACATAGCCAAATATTTGCAAAAGGTCAAAATCCTACATGAGGCATTCATCAAAGAAGGGGTAAACTTTGTCCTTGAAGAAGTTCCTTGAATGGAACCCCCTTAGGTAGGCACTTTGGCCAAATGACGCCTAACTATGGAGGTATCCCTTAGATGAGCAAAATTCATAAAAACCCTTATATGACCAAGTTGAGGAATAGGCAGATGTAGGCCCTTTATGGAAGGACCTAATGATCCATTTCTTATAAGTAAGAGAACTCCTAAAGGCGAAGGTGGAAAAAAGACACCCATAATTAAAAGTAGCAAAATACTTGATAATGGATGAAAAGCTATCCAAATGGTCTCTAAGCATGCCCCTTCTTAAATGCTTAGCTAGAAAGGAAGTATACTACAACCTTTGTAAGGTCCATGAAGGAATTTTCAAAAACCAAGTGGGTAGTAAAACCCATTTTAAACGCAAATACCCTAGAGTGTAGCAAATGCCAACAATTCACAAATCACAATCAAAGCTAGCCACATGTATTGCACCCATAAGGATTTAACATTGTTGAGTCATTCCTAACAGCCAGTGGGAATTGCATGTTTGTAATGGTTATTGTTGACTATTTTCACACAGTGGATGAAAGATGAAGCTTTGGTAGTAATCACAGAGAATAGATATAAGATTGTGTCTAGAAGAACATCATTTGTAGGTTTGATATTTCCCACATCATCATAGTAGACAAGGGCAAGCAATTTGACAATGATAAATTCAAAAAATTTAGTTAAGACCTATGAATCGCTCTCAAGTTTGCCTTGATATAGCATTTGTAAACTAACAACCAAGAGGAGGTGACTATCCATACAATCATTCAAGGCATCAAGAAAAGATTGGGGAAGGCAAAAGGACTTTGTGAATATAAGTTACCACGGGTGCTTTAGGCCTCTTACATAACCTTATGATCTATGATAAGTGAAACCCATTTCCTTCTTGCCTTTGGAATAGAAGTCATACTGCCAGTTGAGATAAGTCAACCAAGTTAGAGGTAGCAAAACTTTTATAAGGACTACAATGGGAAGGAGTTGTAAGGTGAGCTTAATCTTCTAGATATGATGCATAAATAAACCTTTATATGACAAATTTGATACCTTATAAAGATGACCCAGCACCATAACAATAGAGTAAGGGAATGACTATTTTACAAGGGTGACTTAGTGTTACAAAAGTGGGAAGTTAGCAAGAGTGATAAAGGGAGCTACCAACTACAACAATTGGATGAGACCCCGATCCCTTGTATATGGAATTAGAAAGCCCAAGGGTATACTACTAGTAATGTACTTGTTTTTAGCGTACAAAAGATGCCTTAATGTCTAATTATCAATGAAGTCCTTATTTGCCACTCTACCATAATGCATCTTACTACCTTGCACCTCACATTCTTGCCTTTATGATAAAGTTAAGAGTCACCAAAGGCGCTTAAGAGTCACCAAAGGCGCTTAGCGCAACTTTACTACATAAGCCTCCTACAAAGAATGCCTAAGGCACATTACACAAGCATTGTTACACATGTTTCTTACCTGCACAATGAAATGAAGAGTTGTATAAGGCACCCTATATGAGTGTTGCTACATAGACTTCTTACCATTATGATGAAGTTAGGAGTTGCCTAAGGCACCTTAAGCAAGGTTGTCATACAAACTTTAAGCCACATAAGCTTCTTGCCTCCATGACAACATCAAGTGCAACTTCGCAAGCCTTTTGCCAATAATACCTAAGGTGTCATAAACAAGTGTTCTCTAAGTTGCATAACCAAATGAACAACACCATGAAGAGGGGAGAAGAAGATAAAGAGGCAAATGATGAGATTTAACAATGTATACACCTAATAACAAAAATTTTATTTATTGACAAAGTACTTTTTATTCAATTGGAATGATTACACCTCAACTTAGCATATAATGTAGTAGGAAAATTAAATTTACAATACAAGGATTCAAACTAAAAGGCATTGCTAATAAACAATAGTGATTAGTGGCTACTTAACCTTATCGATCCACAAGTGCGTGAGGAGGTGTAGTAAGGGAAGAAATGGCTTTGCTGAACACACACCTCCCTTTTCTCAAAGTATAAGACCATATGAGTTAGTCCTTATGACCACTCCTAGGTCTTAGTCCAAATCAATTACTAACATGAACATAAAATACAGCCCACAACCTAACTACTGAGGGATGGCTGCAAGGTGGCATAAATTAAGTCTAGCCCGTGTAAATGGATAAAGACACTAAAGAAAGCAAGGAAATTAATTACTCCCTTTCTAATATTAGCATTATCCATAAACTACGTAAAATGATAATGTGTTGGCCGATGTGGCAAAAGGTAAACTTTCTTAGTAGAGCATTAATAAGAGGTAGACCTACTTAACAATCCATTAACTTTCAGAACAATAATTTGGTAGCCAACCCTAAGAGAACAACAACATTAATAAAGGGCAAATAGAGCCTAAGGCACAACTTAGCTAGAAGAAAAACATGGAATATGAAGTGCCATAAATAGTAGTACGGGCCCCTAACTTTTAACCTCCTCACACCTTTAGCCTGAGCATATAAGGCCATGTAAATCCAATAGGTGCAATGGTTTCCAAGGATATAGCTTAATCTTCTAATCATAATAATTGTTGGATGATATGCCAGTCACTAGACATAATTGATACAATCCATTAACATCCTTTAATAAATTAAAGCTTGGCCCCACAAGTAAGGTAGAGGGTAAAATAATGATGTTCTCTACCTAGTAACAAACATGAGGAAAAACAAAGTAGACTATCTTAAGGCAAAGCAAAAATGCAAGTTTAATACTTTCATTCATAAAAAGGAGCTATAAATGTTACATATGTTGAGGGAGCAAGTAGGTAATCTAGACACCACAACAAATCCCCCAATAAAAATGAAAAGTGTTAAATACAAAATCGCATCCAAATGAAAGAATAAACTACGTCTATAGTGTGATTTGAAGTCCACTAACAATGTCCTTGGCATAAACAAGCTAGAAAGTAGTAAGTGCTTATTGAATTCAAAAGCATGATGATAGATGCATACTCCCTGACTAATGTTGGCAAAAGGTAGACCCCCTTACAACACTCCTCATACACCTTCAAATGGCAAAGGATCCAAAGAAGGGTTGCCTATTATAGAGAATGACCTAACATGATCACCTTTAGAGGGCCTTACGAGATAAGGAAAGGGATGCCTCCCTATAAAAAGTACTCGTTAATAGATAACCTATAGGTGTTAAACTTAGGTTGAAGAACCTAAACACACTTATAAGAGCTAAAGTTCCCTACCACCACCACCTTTTATGTGTTGCTTTGAAGCTATTTAGAGACCCAACACTTTGGTAAGATTGACCTTTAGAGTGTCACATTGGGAAGAAATAAAGGTTAATTTGACATTTTCCTATGCTAAGTCAACAAAAACTTAGTAACAAAGGATTTGTTTTTTTTTTTTCTATCTCAACTTGTAAGCCATTGATGTGGTCTTTAGTTTGGTGATGACTGTCAGCCCATTATGTACCACCTAAGGCTCCATTTTGCATTGCTCCTATGGTATTGTTTAAGGACTCAAATGCCTGAGTAAGCCTTTGTACATCTACCATAAAGGGAGTCTTATCCTCTACAAGAATTAGACAAAATAGAAACCCATAAAGAGTGTAGGAAGGGGCAGTTGAAACACAATTGCTTATAATTGTACTTGAAGTCTTGTAATCACCAAAGTCCTTAGACCACTTGACTTCTCGCAAGTATAAGGATTTGTTGTTATCCTTAGACTACAAAAAGGGTTTGGCAACATCAAATCAATGGTAGAGAAGTTGCCAAAATCGGGGTATTAGTGTTGCAAACTCTCCACAATTTATCTTATTGCTTTATGGATGAATTTGTGTCATGTTGTAAAGGAGGCTTAAGGACACATGTACTACCCATCTTGATAATCTCATTAAGTTGTAAAGAAGAGTTAAGTTAGAGTGCTTAGTCCCAAGGATCCCATCATTAAGTATTGATAGTAAGGTTTGTGGACACTCATCCATGAAAACCACGTAAGTATGATTAAAGTTAGCCATATGTAAGAAGGAAACAATTAGGACGAGTTAATGTGTTAAGAGCAAAACTCTCCACTAATTGTTGGGATTAAGCTAAGTTGGGAAAATCCCATTAAAAATCAAAAACTATTGCAAGGAGTGGTGGATTGACAATCGTAGATTGTCATGAAATTGCTTGACAAAGAAAGTGATAAACCCATTCAAGGAAGAACATACCCTTTCTTTAAGCAACCTGTAGTGATCCAAAATTCAAAAGTTGCCATGAAGGTTCTCTCAATTGACTTAAGAGATAGTCTTTTTACAAAAACAATTAGGATTCGAACAAAAGGCCTAACAGGGGGATATGCTTGGGTTAGAGGGAGGTCAATGGAAGGAAAAATTATGATAGACTTAATAGGAGTTAAGTGGAGACTCCTCCTTAAAAAAGAGACTATTGAATGAACCAACACATGATGAGAACTAAAGTTTGATGCTCTCGTACTAGTCATATATGTTGGAAAATGTAATGAAACATAAAAGACCCATTAAGAAGTACAAAGATGAAAAAAAGCAAAAACATAAAGACTTAGTGCAACCAAAGGGTAAAATTAGAGATAGGGCACCATAAAACCTTTTTATGCTCGACGCTAGCCAATCACCAAGTGACATGTCAAAAAGCAATTATTAAAGAAAATCGAATAGGCTCCACAACAAAAGAATGTGTGGCTTGTCTTACTAGGAGAATTAAATGACAAAAAATGGTTCATTTAAATTCAAACATACATGATAAACCAAAAAGGGATAACATCCCAATAAGCCAAAATGTGTTAAAAGGCAAGTTGTAAGAATGCATAATGCATAAGAAGGTAGAAATAATTTAACACTCTTATTCATAATTGAACATTCTTATTCATAGTAAAGAAATACAAAGTGTGACTTGAAAGAACAATTATTACAACCTAAGAAAATGAAGACATCAACTACTAGCAGAGAGAACATTAGAAGGTTTAAGAAAGGATAAGTCCACCTTAAGAAATGATAACATATTAGAATGCACCACAGTGATCTTCTTAGCCATCAAAGGAAAAAGTTGCTTTTAAATGTCCTTCATTAGTTAAGCCTTAACTTTAGATAACTCTTGAGCATGTTCCTCTATGATGTGATGGGCTCGAGCCTTTGGCTTTTAGACCCCCTTTTCCAAAGCCTTGGCTTGATCATAAGGGTTGTTTTAAAAGGAATCACTGATAACCTTCAATCAAGCATCGTAATACATCTTTTGAACTTTATGGACGATAATGTCTTGCTCTACCCAAAGCTTCTCAATAGCTACCCATAAGGATGCCAAAATGAAATATTGCTCCCTATGTGAAGCAAACCCTCAAAGCGTTATGAAGAACATTCAAATCTTACCCAAACTGTATGCACCAAATCTTAGATTCCTTGTGGGATCAATATTTAGACTCAAATCCACTCTAGTTATAACCCAAAAATGGAATAATGTCTAAGCTTCCATAATGGGAATTCTTGTCGAAATATGAAATGCTTTCTGGTCCAAATCTTTAATCTTATTAAACCCATTTGAAGCCCAATTTGCTACTTAAACCTACAAAATAACAAAGAGTAGATAAATACTATTAAAACCTAAAACATTAACACTAATTAACCTAAGAATTAGGAAAAACACTAAGTTTGTGACATAAAATGTGTGAAATAATTCCATATATCACCTATAGCCATCCTTGCACTTGCTCGATCTCCTTTTTAGTTTTCCTTGCTTCAAGTCTTAGGTTAAAGACTTAACCTAGGCATTACACTTCTTAAAGTTTAGACATGCCTCAATAGGTTAAGCCTGAGGCCTATCCAGGACTCTATCTAAGCCTTAACATGCCTTGACCAAGCTTATCCCAATGAGAATGCATTAGAGCGAATTCAAGTTTCTCATTGAAAGTACCACTTGATTTAGAAAAGGTGTCCTCCATAATAAATTCTAATACAAAATGATGGAGAAAAGACTTGGTCAAACGGATTTTTGTCCCTTCAAAGTTTTCTCAAATCCTCTCCCTTCCTCTAAGCTTTAAGGGTCTAATGGTAAGCTAATTCAGCACCAAAACATATTGGGAATTTATTCTGTGAAGAGTGCTTATGCCTTAGTAAGATCAAGAGCCCATTACTTGATAGCAAAATCATCTTTGTCCCCACCAGCTACACTTTGAATGAGCTTTAATGTCTAGAAATTACAAATAAAGTTAAACCTTTATTTGTAGAGCTTGTAAAGGCCTTTTACCATCCAATGAAAATCTCTAATGAAAAGGACTGCAAGTAGACCAAAATTATGCAAATTGTAGTGGTAATCTTAAATCAATTTCTCATGCTATATTCTAGTGTCCATGGGCAGCTGATGTGTGGCTCTTAAGCCCTTTAGGCTTGTGAATACAAGAAATGGCTAAAGATGACTTTGGTGATTGGCTTAAGGAGATGATAAACAAAGGACCAAAAGAGGCATTAGAGTTGCTATGAATGGTGGCCTGGAAATCTCTTAGTCATGGAAGGTAAACAAACTCCCTCCATGGTTGTCCTAGATATGGCTCTTATGCTCTACCATGATTGCAAAAATCATCTAAGCCGAAGATGTCTTGAAATCAAAACCTTTGGATGTCTCTAGAGAAGGGTACATCTAAAGCTAAGACAAATACGACAATCAATAAAGAGAAAGAAGGTGTTGGCATGAGTTTTTTAAGACCATAAAGGAAACCCCTCATCTTCACATTTGCTAAATCCTTCTCTAGTGCCTTCTCCACCAAGGTTTTGGGACTCCATGCAATTTGTGAGGTAGTATAACATCCTTTTGAGTTATCATTAACCTACCTTTGCATGGAGTATGATTGTCTCTTAGCAATCTAAGCCATTAAATCCTCGTTGCAAGCAAGTATAACAGCCAGGCCTTAGGCAGAAGACGTATGTAATTTGGCTTCATCATTGGCAAGTTTTTCTATCTAACATATTGGAAGATAGTTTAATGGAGTGGTGATAAGAACTGTACAGATGATAGGTGGAAAGCTTCAATGGATGCAAGAGGTCCATTGCACATTCTAGAAGGCCTAACAACACGAGCTAAAACTTCAATCGATACAATAGGTCCATTGCACATTCCAGAAGGCTTGATAACACGAGTTAGAGCTTTAAAGGATGCAAGAGGTCAATTGTACAATCCAAGAGGCCCAATAATACAGGCTAGAGCCAGAAAGATGAAAGAAGCACTAAATGGGTTGATTAAGGACATTCAGGCCAATCGAGCTTCAAATGGTGCGAATTCAAGTATGAAAGAAAGTCCAGACCTTATTAATATCGTTAGAGTACTTAAAGAGTTAGGACTAAGTAATAGGAGTTACTACAAATTAGGAGTTTATTTTTTGTATAAGAATTTGTCCCTAGATAGGAATTCCTCTTAAATAAGGAATTATCCTAAGTAGGAATTTATGTCCCTTTAGGATTGCAATCTTAGCCTATAAATAGGCACCCCTTGTATACAAAAAAAAAAAATCAGAGAACTTTGAGTGAAATAGAAAGCAAGGGTTTTTCTCCCTTGGTTCTTTTAAGAACTAAAGAACTTATCAAAATGTATTTCTTCTTGTGGCGTTCAAATCGACTTTTCATCCTCAATTCCTTTCTTTTTTGGAGTGTGGCGTCCATATCTTTCTTGAATACCCTAGGTTCGTGTTCCTTCGAATATTGGGTCTAAGGTTTATGTTATTAAACTCTGTTTTAACTTTCCTAATTGTTCTTTGTTTCCTTGTGTGCATTGGGTCCCTATGTCACGTCTTTTGGGTTTCCGCATCAGATGGTATCAGTGCCCAGCTTTAAATTAGTTGGCTCTAAATTAGAAAAAATAATGTCTTTGAAAGACAAAGGTGCTACTCAGGAGGGAGTTGTTGACATGTCCTTCATGATCAAAGTTATGCAACAACAATTTGAGCAGATGAATACCATATTTAATGATATAAGAGAGAGGATGGAGGAGCAAGTTAATACAATATCAGAGCTGCAAAGGAGGTACGAAGAATATGAGACTCCTAAAACAAGAAGGCAATTAAAACATGCCTATGACTATGAAGATGATGATTCTATGCCATCATCAAAGGGTGAAACTGATGGAGAGAAGTTCTCAACTAATGGAGTAGCTCTCATCACAAGGCGAGCATTGAATGTACAAGTGAAGGAAGAAAATGAGGTGCAACGAGATAACATCTTTCAGATGAGTTGTCTCATCAAAGATAAGGTATGTAGTATGATTATTGATGGTGGAAGTTGCACTAATGTTGCTAGCACAACTATGGTTGAGAAGCTAGATTTACCTACTATGAATCCTAGGCCATATAAGCTTCAATGGTTGAATGAGAATGGTGAAGTTAAGGTAGATAAGCAAGTGCTCATGTCATTTTCTATTGGAAGGCACTGTGATGAAGTTTTATGTGATGTTGTACCTATGTAAGCAGGCTATATTCTATTAGGAAGGTCATGGCAGTTTGACAGGCGAGTTATGCATAATGGATTCAAGAATTGATATTCCTTTGTAATGAATGAAAAACCTGTCACTCTTGTACCATTATCACCTCAACAAGCTTATGAGGATCAATTAAGGATTAAAAATGAGAGTGAACAGAAAAGAGAGACTGAAAAAAGAGAAGAGAGGAGAAAATGTGAGAACGCAAAAGAAAGAGAAGAAAAAAGAAAGTTTTTATGCAAAAGAAAGTGATGTCAAAAGAGCAATTTTTTCCAAACAACCTATGATCATACTTTTGTACAAAGAGGCTTATTTTAACACTAACAAGCTTGAACCATCTTTGCCTAGTGTTGTTGTTCTATTGCAGGAATTTGAAGATGAATTTCATGATGATGTCCCAAGTGGATTGCTACCTAAGAGAGGAATTAAGAATCAAATTGTTTTCATCCCTAGTGCATCCATCCCAAACCAGCCAGCATATAAGAGTAATCCTAAGGAGACAAAAGAGCTTCAAAGGTAGGTTAAGGAAAATATTTCAAAAGGGTATGTAAGGAAAAGTATGGGTCATTGTGCAGTTCCTATCCTACTTGTACAAGGAAAGTTGAACAAAAGACATGCCAAGTGGATCAAATTCATTCAGACCTTTCCCTACATCATCAAGTATAAACAAGGTGATGATTCGATGACGAATCCTTTCAAGGAAAGGGGGAATGATGAGAACCATACAGATGATAGATGGAAAGCTTCAATGGATGCAGGAAGTCCATTGCACATTCCAGAAGGCCCAACAACACAAACTAAAACTTCAATCGATGCAAGAGGTCCATTGCACTCTAGAAGGCTCGGTAACACGAGTTAGAGTTTCAAAGGATGCAAGAGGTCAATTACACAATCCAAGAGACCCAATAATGCGAGCTAGAGCCAAAAAGATGAAAGAAGTACTAAATGAGTTGATTAAGGACATTCAAGCCAACCAAGCTTCAAATGGTGCGAATTCAAGCATGAAAGAAAGTTCAGATCTTATTAATATCATTAGAGTACTTAAAGAGTTAGGACTAAGTAATAGGAGTCACTGCAAATTAGGAGTTTATTTTTTGTATAAGAATTTGTCCCTAGATAGGAATTCCTCCTAAATAAGGAATTGTCCTAAGTAGGAATTTATGCCTCTTTAAGATTGCAATCTTAGCCTATAAATAGACACCCCTTGTATACAAAAAAAACAAAGAAAAAGATACTAGACAGCTTCAAGTGAAATAAAAGGTAAAGGTTTTTCTCCCTCGGTTCTTTTAAGAACTAAAGAACTTATGAAGAGGTATTTCTTCTTGTGGCATTCAAATTGACTTATCACCCCCAATTCCTTTCCTTTCTAGAGTGTGGTGTCCATATCCTTCTTGAATACCCTAGGTTCGTGTTCCTTTAAATATTGGGTCTAGGGTTTCTGTTATTAAACTTTGATGTGTGCGTTGAGTCCCTAAGTCACGTCTTTTTAGGGTTTTCCGCATCAAGTGGCCCATGCTTTAACAAAATTATCTTGGACCTATGATAATTTGATGCCTTATTAAGTTGGAATTTCAAATCTATTTTTTTATATGTATTTACCCCAATGAATATTCTAAAACCATATTAAGCATTAATTATACTAAATCTCTCTTGAGCAATGAATCTAGGAGGTCTAACCCTATGTTCGACCTATAAATGCTTCTAAGATTTGAAGGTGTATATGTTAATAACTAAATGAATAAAATCTTAAGACTTATTTTTAATTATGGAGAAACCATTAAACCAAGCCAAGTTAACCTAATTCATGGTTTAAACTAAAGAGTCATACCTTGCTAAAAATTCATGTAATTAAAATCAAACAAAAAAAAACTAGTTAGCCAAACAAATTTTCTTTCAAGTTTTTTCTTTTTATTTTTCTTTTTTTTACGTAATCTTTTTTGTCCAAACTACTCATATTAAAAATATAATTTTCATGTATGAATCTTAAAATGATTATTAAGAAAACATGAAATTTTATTGTCTTACTTTATGTTAGTAACTTATTAAGACTTTATGCAAATACATGCATATACATATATATGTATATATATGATTATCTTATAAAATTTTTAATTCCTACGTTTTTTTAAATTATTTTTGCTTTATTTCTATGTATAAAAATATTCATTTTGAAAGAAAATTTTGCATTTTTCCTTGTTTGTGGCCCTCATTTTTAGTTGTGATTGCACATTAGAAGATTAAAAATATATAACTAACAATTATAATAATATAATATGTACCCTTATATATAAAAATCAACCAATTCCATGTAACTTTATCAATAAGATAACTATGTCTCACTAATTACTATCAAGAAAAAGGAAAAACATGTTTAATATGCCTTCTTAAGTCATAAGTGAATCAAATATGAATTATTATCTTTTTTTTTGTGTTTTTTAATAAGTGCTTTAGAAGATTACAAATTTTTAATTTGCTCCTACCACTCTAAGGGTTACAAAGTAACACACTACTTCACTTAAGAGGACATTATTCAATATAAGTAATAAAGATTAACAATTAGGGTTAAGATTAAGCGTTTTGATTAGTGGTCCATGACAATAAAGTCAAAATCATAAGCGCAACAACAATAGAGCAACAATTTGGACATGATACGAGGTTGAGTAAGCCAACATTTGTTCGGATGGACTAACTAAAAACTAAGACTATCAATGACATCTTAATTGTCAATGTCATCAATTCTAACACTGTCCACTTGAAGTATCAATCAGTATCCTAACACCCTCACTAGACAACCATTGTCGAGTGCTCTATTATTAAGAAATTTTTTCTTATTAATGTTATTAGGAATCTCATTTTTCATATTTTTCATTTGTAGGTCTTATGCCAAATTCTCTTACCATTTTCTAACACTTTTCTTTACATAATTAATGTGTGTTGAATACACCAAAATTATTTAAAATTATTCGATTAATAAGTTTATAATTAGAGTAAGTAAAAGTCAAATCTACAAATATTAAGTTTTAATTAATTAGTTAATTAATAATTTTGTTCCTATTGAGTTTATGTAAATATAAGTAAAAGAGTGCAAGGGAAGGAATTTCATTTTAATTAAATTAATAAAAATTAAAATAGAAAACTAATTGCAAATAAAATCAATAAATGAATACACCTTCAATAATAAAGATATTTATATCATTAGATTTACACATTGATCATTAAAATTAAAAATTATCAATTTTTTAATTGAATATTTAGCCTTAAATAATGATAAGTTTTATTATTCTGAATTTTTTCTTAATTCATTGTTAATTAAGACAAGTTTTTCAATTAATCTCTTCTCAGTTGAAAAACATAAAACAAGATTTTAAATATAATTTATTAATAATATTAAAATAAAAGAAAGATAGCTAAATTTAAATAACAAATTTAAAATCTAATTTACTTATATTTAAATCATGTTATTCATAGAAATTAAACAAAAACTTAACTATAATTATAAATTTCTATTTGCTACTTAGCATTAGAATTATCATATAATTACAAACTTAACCTTTAAACTAGTATTAAATCATAAAGTATAATTGTCTAATATGTATATTAAAAATAAAAATTAATAAATCTCATAATACTTCCTCTAATGACTTAAATCCTTATAACTAAAAATAAAAATATAACCTTGCATATCATAAATATATGCATAAGAAAGAAAGAAAAGAGAGGTTTGTGTATATCTTTATTTTTAGTACCCTAACATGTCTATTTATAACTCAAAGGGATGCAAAAATAATGCAAAGATAGTTGAACAACTCTTAATTAGAGAATAACTCCTAATTGAATTAAAATAGTTTTGATTATCCTATAAGTTAGATTGAAAACACCAATTTATGGCCTAATTTTGCTTGGATCTATACAAATAAGTCATTTTAAAAAGATCAAAATGTCTATTTTAATTCTCATGAAAACCTCAAATCCATTCAGTAATATTTAGAATGTGAAATTTCCAAAATACCATTTAATAGTCAATTTTGCTTAAAATTACAACTTTAAGCTCCTAAATTACTCCAATCTATTTAGGCTTTTAAAATATAAAATCAACTCTAATAAGTACATTTAAGAAGAAATACATTAAAAAGTTAAATATAAAAGAATAAATATAATTCATATAATATACTTATTAAGTTTTCTAATACTTAAGCCAGTCTTTGAGCAAAATAAAACAAAATAAAGTAAAATAAATTCTAACTCACTTTTCTAGGAATCATAATTGCATTTAGTATATGCATTAACCTTGTAAACCCTTTAGTCAACTTTAGTGGATGAGTTGTGTCTCTTGAGGGTTTGTAAAAAATATACCCAAAAAAGGCTTCATAAATTTAATGTATACAACATACAAAATAAAAGAAAACACTAACTAGTAATTAAGTTCTTAAGATCTCTAAAATATGAATCTTAACCTAGAAAGCAAGCCAATTATGCTTTGACTATTACTTGTGTATGCACACATACTTCTAAATAAGTTTATGTAAATCCATGGTCAATATAATTGCAATAACATATAACTAGCAAATACCCCTATCTTATTATAACAAAAATAAGAAACTAAGATTTTTCTTTTTATTTTTTTTTTAATTAGAGGTTACAATACTATCAACTAAACACTTACTCGCTTTTTGATGCAAATACTAACACTTGTAATAAAAGTACTTGATTACTTTATAAGTTAGACACTTAGAGTGCTTTGTATACTTATATTTCAAGCCACCTTTTGATATGAAAATCAACATTTGTAATGAATACCCTAATTACTAGAATGATGAGATCCAAGCAAGAGTTGATGCATAGAAGGCTTCTAAGGATCTATTTAGCATTTACAAAGGACCAATGACATATTTAAGGGCTAAAAAGATGAAAGAAATACTAAATGGGTTGATTAAGTATATTTGGACTAATAAAATAACAAATGGCATGAATTCAAGTTCAAAAGAAGACTAAGGCTCCATTAATATAATTAGAGTGTTTAATAGGTTAAAGTTAAGTAATAAAATTCAACTTTAAGTAG
This sequence comes from Bruguiera gymnorhiza, assembly GCA_020883675.1. Taxonomy (NCBI): domain Eukaryota; kingdom Viridiplantae; phylum Streptophyta; class Magnoliopsida; order Malpighiales; family Rhizophoraceae; genus Bruguiera; species Bruguiera gymnorhiza. Next base: position 897,660 of record JAIRCJ010001055.1, on the reverse strand, counting down.
GAGTTTGTTATAAAATAAGAGTGTTCTTATATTTTAAAAGTATATCATTGTCTCTACTTTTAGGATTTTAGGGTTGTTATACTAGCCTATAAATAGGTTTGATTTCATTGTTAAAGGGTAGATAATTATATGAATTAAAAAATGAGAATTTTCTCCTTTAATTTTTTTAAGAACTAAAGAATTCATCAAAAACTAACTCTTTTTGTGGTATTCAATCTGATTTATCACTCCCAAATTTGTTCTTCTTTAGAGTGTGGCATTATATCCTTCTTTATACCTTAGGTTTATGTTCCTTTAAACATTAGGTCTAAAGTTAGCATGATTGAAAGCTAATTTAACTTTCTTAGATTTTTGTTTAATTCCTTATGTGTATTGTATCCTTATGTCACATCTTTTAAGGTTCATATATGTTGGTATTAGAGTTTGGTTCTAAATCAGGTTTACTTATCTAAATTTGAATTGCTCTCTTATTCTTTTTCTTGACAACATGTTATACCTTTTTACTCCTTGAATTTGCAAACCCCTATTTTATCTTTTCTTCTTAGTCACACTCTATACACTCTTTGTTGTTTAAATCAATTCACCCTAATTTATCTTTCCTTTTATTTAAATTCATGCAACCAAAAAAAAAAAGAAGGAAAGAACAAAAAGCAAAGTAAAAGAAAACAAAGAAAGTAGAAAAAAGGAAAGAAAACTAAAGAAGTAAATTGTGTTTGATTAAGTTAAAGGGAGATAAAGGCTCTACTTCCTTCTTAATTGGAAATCCTACGATATAAGGAACCCTAAATTAAAAGAGTAAATCTTATTACTTTCTAATTCCTACAAGAATTCAAATCTAGTTATTCTCTCTTTTTCTATTATAATTTAATCTTATTATTTTTTTTCCTAACCTATAACCTTTATTTATTATGTTTTTCCTAAATTTTTTTGATTCTAATTTGTTGCAATTAATTAGTTACAATGTGACTTTGATTGAAGTTATTTAGTTCAATAAAAAATTAAAAGAGAAAATTTGAGTGGTAAAAGGTAGAGTGTAAACACATATTGAGAAAAAGTCCCAAAGAATGTAAACATGAGGATGTGTGACACCATTTTTGAGTGAAACATGTGAGGGAGTGTTTTGTGAGGTATCCTAACCATTTTGTGCATAATTAACACTATGCCTTCTGAAGATGAAGGTAGAGTTAAGAAGGAAGGTAGTGATGCATCGTTCATGATTAAAGTTATACAATAATAATTTGAGTGTATGAATATTAGATGGTAAATTTGATGATCTAACTACTTTAGTTACTATTTCCAATAATAAAAATGGTTAAAGAGATTTTTAAATGTGAAACACTTATGATCGTGATTTTGGTAGCATTAAAATGAAAATTCCTCCATTTCAAGGAAAAAATGATCTAAAAACATATCCAGAATGAGAAAAAAAGGTTAAGTTAGCTTTTAATTGTTATAATTACTCTAAAGAGAAAAAGGTAAAATTTACTGTCATTGAGTTTATTGATTATCCTATTATTTAGTGGGAGCATCTTATTTTGACTAAAAGAAGGAATCATGAAAGGTCTATTGATACATGAGAGGAGATAAAAGCTATCATAAGGAGGAGATTTATCCTTAATCACTATTATAGAGATTTATACCATAGGCAGCAAGGGCTTATTCAAAGAACCAAAAGTATGGAGGACTACCCTAAGTAGATGGAGATTACCATAATTCGGGCTAATGTGGAGGGGGATAAAGAAGTAACCATGACTTGGTTCTTACAAGAGCTGAATAGAGACATCGCCAACAAAGTTGAATTGCAGCATGATGTGGAGTTAAAGGACATAGTAAATGGAGTTGAATCGCAACATTATGTGGAGTTAAAGGACATGGTACACTTGGCAATGAAAGTTAAAAGGCAACTTAAATGAAAGGGTTCTACATGGTTTAAATAGAATTAAAGGTCTATTTCATATTAAAAGCAAAATTAGAGCAAAAAGGAAAAGAGGCTAATTAAAAGCCCAAGGTGAAATCATATAAGAATAAGGAAGTGAGTCCTAATACGGAGAAATGTAATTTTAATTCCTAACTTAGTAAAAATAAAGATGTTAAATGTTTTAAATATTTAGAAATAAGACATATTGCATCGCGGTGTTCAAATAAGTGTACCATAATGTAGTAGGGTAATAGTGATATTGAAACCAAAAGTGAGTTTGATGATAACTTTATATAACCATTTGAGGATGAAAGTGATAGAGAGTAGTGCCCAATTAAGGGAGATGTGTTGGTGGCTAGACAAGTATTGAGCACACAAACTAATAAAGATGATGAAGTGTAAAGATAAGGTATGATCATGTTCATTAATAGAGGTAGTTATGCAAATGTAGTTGACACTACTTTGATTAAAAAACTTAATTTATCTACCATGAAGTGCCCTAGGTCATATAAACTTTAATGGTTAAATGAATGTGGTGAAATTAAGATAAATAGGTACATATTAGTATTGTTTACTATCGGGAGATATACTAATGAGGTCTTATGTGATGTTGCACCCATACAAGCTAAATATATTTTGTTGGGAAGACCATGGCAATAAGATTGGTGTGTAATGCATAATGGGCTTAAGAATAGATACTCTTTTATAATAAATAATAAATTTGCTACTCTTGTACCTTTGACACCTTAGTAAATTTATAAATATCAATTAAGGATTGAAAAAAAGAGTGAGAGGAAAAAAGCAATTGAGGCCAAGAGGAGAAAGGAGGGAAAGAAATGAAAGAAAAGAGGTGAGACTAAAAAAAAAGAAGGAAAAGGGCAATAGAGAAAAATTAAGAGTTAATATGTAAAAAAGAGTGATGTTAAGAGAACTTTTTATTTAAAGTAAGTAATGATTGTAATTTTATACAAAAAGGGTCATTTAGTACTGATGAGCTTAACCTTTTTTTTCTATGTGATTTGTCACCTCTAAGGAGAATAGAACGTTAAATTGACTTCATCTCATGCCATAAATTGACAATCCTAACAACATGGCTGAATTATTTATTAGAGGAGTATTAGGCTTACATGACATGCCTTAAAGCATTATTTTAGTTTGAGATACAAAGTTCTTAAACTACTTTTGTAAGACTTTGTAGAGTAAGTTAGGTACTAAACTAGGGTTTTCAGCTACTTGTTATTCATAAATAGATGGCAAACCAAGGTAGTTAGTTAAACTCTTTCTACTTTATTGCATGATATCATTCAAATGAATTTAAAAATGTAAGAAAATTGTTTATCGTATGTAAAGTTTGCATATAATAGATGTTCATTTTACTACTAGTTACTTTTTATTTGAAATTTTGTATGGTTTAATCCTTTAACTCCTTTAAATTTGATACTTTTCCTTATTGATGAGTATTCTCATTTAAATGGTGAACACAAGGCTAAAATGGTGAAAAAGTTGTATGAAAAGGTGTAGCAACAAATTGCAAAACAAATTAACTAATATGTATCTCATGCCAATAAAGGATGAAAGAAGATGGTATTTGAACTTGGTGATTGGGTTTAGGTGCCTATATACAGAGAAACATTCTCAGCTCAAAGTTGCTCAAAACTATAGCTTAAAAGAGATGGTCCATTTCAAGTAGTAGTACAAATTAATGATAATGTTTATAAGTTAAATTTTCTCGGTGAGCATAATGTGAGTGCAACATTTAATATTTTTGTTCTTTCTTCTTCTGATGCAAGTGATGATTCGAGAATGAATCCTTTTAACAAAAAAAAAAAAAGAGAAAGTGATGGGATCCATGTAAGAGTCTATTCATAAAGGACTTCTAAGGATCCATTAAGCATTCATGAAGGGTTAATGATACTTTCGAGGGCTAAAAAGATGAAAATAGCACTAAATGGGCTAATCAAGGATATTTGTGCCAACTAAGTAACAAATAGCATGAATTCAAGCTTGAAAGAGGACCAAGGCTTCATTAATATGATTAGAGTGCTTAATAGGCTAGGGTTACATAATAAAATTCATTCCTAAGTAGGAGTTTGTTATAAAATAAGAATTTATAATAAAATAAAAGTGTTCTTATATTTTAGAAGTATATCATTTTCTTTACTTTTAGAGTTTTAATGTTGTTATGTCAGCCTATAAATAGAATTTATTTAATTGTTAAAGGGTAAACGATTTTATGAATTAAAAAGTGAGATTTTTTCTCCTTTTATTCTTTTAAGAACTAAAAAACTTACCAAGAACTAACTCTTTTTGTAATGTTAAACTCAATTGATCACTCCCAAATTTGTTCTTTTTTTTAGTGTGGCATTTATATCATTCTTTATACCTTAGTTTTATGTTCCTTTAAACATTGAGTTAAGGGTTTTCATGATTGAAATCTAATTTAACTTTCTTGGATTCTTGTTTGATTCCTTATATGTATTAAGCCCTTAAATCACATCTTTTGAAGTTCACATCACCATGTAACTTAAAATCTTGGAATAGATTATTTTAACAAACTTTTGACCTCTTTTTTATTCTTTCTTCCTTTTCTCTATTTCTTCTTTTGTTTCTTGTTCTTTTATCTACTTAAACTTTCAACCTTTAAGAAGTAATCAAAAATTAAACATCACATGAACAACCATTTCAAATCATAAACCTATACAAACCTCTCTAAAGAGCCTACACATCAACACTTATAATAGCTAAAACCCTCTTAACTCGTTCTATAAGACCTTGTCAAAATTCGAATGAATCATTAAGAAAGAAAGATGTCATTCATTTACATTAACATGCAATTACCAAAAAAAAAAGAATTTATGAAACTAAACAATGGATTCAAAATAACTTGATCAAGCATAATTTTTATTTTAAATTAAGAAAAAAGACCAAACAAAAATAAACAAAACAAATTTATTCCACCACTACCCTTAAACCATATAATGTCCCAATGTAAGACTTAAATGTAAAGAAGAATAAAGAAAACAAAAACATAAAATCATATATGAAAACAAAATAAAGATAAAAGGAAAGAAAAAATCAAATTTGATTATTGGGTTACATCTTAAGTAGTGTATTTGTTTAATGTCATTAACTTGACTCCAAAGCATGTCATGAAACATAAATAAAGTCTTCTAACTCCATCTCCTTTACAATATACACTTAAAACCCTTTATAATAAGGTTTTAATTTTTTGCCATTCAATTTAAACACTTTATTTATTGCTACACTTTAAATCTTAATTACACCATATGGAAAGACATTAATAATAATAAAAAGGCCAATCTAATGAGAGCACAACTTATATGAAAACAACTTTATTCTTAAATGGTAGAGAAGAACTTTTTAATTAACAGCAAAATTCTTCCTATAGATCATTTTTTCGTAAAGGACTTTTGTTCTTTCATTATAAATCCTAAAGCTTTTATAAGCATCATTATGAATTTCCTCGAGTTCTTGCAATTACAATTTCTTATGTTCACCTACCTTATCATCTTTATATTATATTCTTTGATAGCCCAATATGTTGTGTGCTCTAGTTCAACAGAAAGATGACATAGCTTGGAAAACACTAACTAATAGGATGACATGTCCATAGGTGTCTTGTAAGTTATATGATAAGCCCATAATGCATCAATAAGTTGTATGCTCTAATTCTTTCTATTTGAATTCACCGTCTTCTTAAAGATACTATTAATTTTTTAATGGGACACCTTTGCTTGTCCACTTGGTTACAAATAATAAGCAGTTGAAATCTTGTAAACATGACATTTTCTTAACAAAGTCACCATCATTAGGTTGTAAAAATGTGTCTCTACCGCTGATTGCCCTAAAATTCACCATAAGTGTATAAGACATTCAAGTAGTAAAGTAGATGTGAGTCCAAGTTTTGATTCTATAAGGAGGAAACTCAAGTATCAAATTATGCAAATTTCCTATATTATTTAGATAAACCAAATGAAAAGAGATTAATTTAACTACAAAATTAAAAATTAATTTTAAAATATAATCTAAAAATCAATAAATAAAGGGTTTAGGACTTAGATTTCATTAACTAAATACCAATAACAAACTTAACATTTGGTTGTTAAATTTAAACTTTTTAATAACAATGATTGAATTACCTAAAGTATATAATGATCTCTTTTAAGACTTAATGACTATACTCATATTAATCTTCTATCTATTTTCATGATTATAGAAATTAACATGAGTAACTTAACATTTGTGGAATTCTTAATAGTGATCACAAAAATGTGTATTTATTTCTAAACTACACAACCAAAGTTTAATGTTTTTTACAAACTAGTATTAAACTTCCACATTCGCTCCGTCATTTAATACCTTAAACATGCATAAAATGACCAATTACTCACAGGAATGAAAATTAAAAGTATCAAATTAAATTGACTAAGATCATTCAAAACAACCAGAATACCAAGTTGTAACAGAATTCAGTGACTACATACTTACCTAGAATAAAAGTTTTAGTTACTCATGTTCATTAGAACAAATGAGTAAATAATTAAATGTTAACAAAACATCCTAAAGCAAATTAGTAAATATTGGGGAAAAAGATACAAAAGAAAGAAGGTTAGTAGTCTTTAAGTCTTATTGTTCATCTCTTGTCTTTACTACTTTTGAATCCTCTACTTGCTGTTTCATCTTACATCTCTACCATATGAAACCCTTTTTCTCATTGTGATATTTTCCTTTCAATATATATCTTTCTTAAACCCTAATTTTGCCAGCACATATTTCCCATAAAATTAGCTCTAATTCCTATTTTTTAGGATTTCTAATGCAATTAAAATTTCTATCCAAATTCACACCATTGACTTATAGTTAATTTTTGAATATCAAAACAACAAAATTTCAAGTTTAGCTCTTTATAGCCTTATGTCTTAGCTTTCTAAAAAGTTAAAGAATGCTTCAATCTAAAGTCTATGGCTCCAATTATGGCCTAAAACCTAAATAGTGTCCAAATTGCCAAAATGAGAATTCTTGCCAAAATATGAAAGACTTCCTAGTCGATATCCTTTATTTCCTTAACTCCATTTAAAATCTAACTCATCACTTAAACCTACAAAATAATAAAATATCAAAAACTAGATAAATGCACTTAAAACCTAAAATATTAAGACTAATTAACCTAAGAACTAGAAGAAAAATACTCAAATTGTTACACAAAGTGTGTGAAACTATTCCATATACCAATCACTAATCAAAGCTTTTTGTGTTCCAAACCTAACCAAAATGTTGTGAGACTTGACAAAATTTGCAATTACTTTAGAATATTCAATCTTAGTGGAGCTTTCACCCACTTGGAAATATAATCAACAATAATAAGAATATAAATATTACCAAAAGAAAAAGGAAAAGGTCGTATGAAATCAATGCCCTAAACATAAAAAGTTTCACGAACTAGTATGGGGATTTGTGGTATTTGATCTCTATGATCTAAGTTACACATTCTTTGAAAATGTTCACAAGTCTTACAAAACATGTAAGAATCATGAAATATTTATGGCCAAAAGAACACACTCAAGTATTTTTCTCATTATTCTTTTTAATACAAAATGTCCTCCATAAATATAAAAATGATAAAAGTTAAAAATATAATATAACACAGTTTTAGATACACACCTTTTTATCACTTGATCAAAGTACTACTTCCACAAGTATGGTTTATCCCATACATAGTATTTTGCATCACTCTTAATCTTTTCCTTTTGAGCTTTCAAACCTTAATGACCAAGTAATTGATAATATATGCATACCAAAGGGCATTTACCTCAATTACAAGCAATTGTTCATCCAGAAAGAGTTTTTGCAAGGGAAATTCATCGTCTTCCTTAACCACATAGCTTAAATAATCCATAAATAGGTTCTTCATGTCTTTCTTATATTTAATCTCCAAATCAAACTCTTGTAGTAGAAGAATCCATTAAATCAACCTCGGCTTGACATTTTTCTTTGAAAACAAGTACCTTAAAGGTATATGATGAATAAATAATCACATTAAAGACAAGTAAATATGAATGAAATTTTTTTAAAGCAAACATAACAACTAAAAGTTCTTTTTTAGTAATAAAGTAATTTCACCAAGCATTATTTAAGGTCCTTGAACCATAATAGATAGGGTAAGCAGCTTTGCCAGTTCTTTTCCCCAATATAGCTCTTATAGTATAATTACTTGCATGACATATGATCTTGAATGAAAGACTCTAATTTGGATGTTGAATCACCAAAGTCAAAATCAATAGCTTTTTTAGCTTGTAAAACACTTCCTTACATGCATCATCAAAGTCAAAAGTCACATCTTTTTGTAATAATTTATATAAGGGCAATACAATTTTTGAGAAGTCTTTAATAAATCTCTCATAAAAACCTGCATGACTAAGAAAAGAACAAACTTGCCATAAGGATGGAACAAGATCTCTTTTAGCTTTTTCAACTTCAATTCCCTTAGATGAAATAACTTATCCTAAAACTATACCTTGTTTTACCATGAAGTGACATTTTTTTTTTTACTTTAAAATATGGTTAGTATCTATGCATCTTTTAAGTATAAATGTAAGATTATCTAAACATGCATCAAAATAGTCTCCATAAATAGTAAACTCATCCATAAAAACTTCAATCATTCTTTCAATATAATTAGAAAATGTGATAACCATACACCTTTAAAATATGGCCAAAACATTGCAAAGTCCAAAAGACATGCATCGGTAGACGAAGGTAGAGTTATTGGCAATGATCACCAATAAAGTTTCTCCATCTCCCAAGAAAGCATAATTGAGATTCTTTGGTAATAACTTCAATTCTAGTATAAGTGCTATATAATAGAGTATAGAAGTTTGTAAGAAACATGTAATCCAATATAAGATACATTATATATTATTGGAATAGGATATGAATATGTTGTTCCCACAGCCTTGTATGGGTTGTAATTGTTGTCAACGAGGGTTAAGTGTGCAAGAGAGTAAAGTCACATGGAAGGGCAGCAAAGTCACATGGAAGGGCAAGAAAGTAAATCTGCAGCATAAGGGCAAGAACGTAAATCTGCCATGTAAGCCCTATTAGGGTTTCATGGAAGAGAGTATATAAAGGCCTTGGAAGACAAAACTAGGGAAGAGGGCCAACACAATTGAATAAACAGCAACCCTACAGCAACCGGCCAAAAGGAAGAGAGAGCAGAACGGCAAGAGATCAGAAACAACACCACCAGGAGAGCAAACCAGAAACGTCACCACTGGGAGAGCAAACCAGAACGTGCAACCTCCTGCAAGCAAACCAGAAACGCCTCCTGCAAGCAAACCAGAAACACCTCCTGCAGGCAAACCAGAAACGCCTCCTGCAATCAAACCAAAAACGCCTCCTGCAAGCAAACCAGAAACACATCCTGCAACCAAACCAGAAACGCACAACCAGCAAGAGGAGAAATAAGAAACAGACCACCCGGAAGAGAAGACAGCAGACCTGGTATCCGTGAGACCACCCGGAAGAGAAGACAGCAGACTAGAAGCGTGAGGCAGGGCGAGAGACGTGAACCAGAAAAACCAGTAGTGTGAGGCAGGCCAAGAGATGTGAAACAGCAGACCAGGAGCGTGAGACCAGAACGTGCAACAGCGTGACTGATCAGAAGCGTGGGGCAGGCTGTGAGACGTGAAACGGCAGACCAGAAGCTTGAGTGCAAGCTGTGAAACCGTGAGACGGTGAAAGCAAGAGCTGTGTGAGACAACCTAGAGAAGGAATTTGGCGAAGCATCAGAAAGAACTCAACGTATTTCTAGATTTCTTCAAGAGAGGTTAGAGAGCGGTGTGGTGAACTTCTAAGCGGCAGTGGAGCAGCCTTTCAATTCAACAGAGGCAAGACAAGCTAGACGAAGGGTAGACACAGTAAGTGACACTCTTTGTATTGTACTTGCTTAGTAATTGCAATAGTGAAAGGAGCAGAAGATTAAGACATCCATTGTAACTGGAATTGTCAAGTATAGTGGATAGTCTCGGTAAGGGAGAGTCCCTACCACCGTGGATGTACGTCACGTTGACGGAACCACGTAAATCTCGTGTGTCCTTAATTTGCTTTACGTTCTGTGTTTTGAATTGAGTTGTGAACGCAGCTAAAGTATCAGCCAACCCATAACCTAACGAAGACCTAAACAAGAACATCCGAATTGTCTATTAGGCAAGGTGTCTGAAAGGTGACTTTGGGGACTATTGTGATTAGTAGGTAGCAATAGATCTACCTTAGTCGAATCTGAGAAAGAGTTCGCTTTTAAGAAGAGATTGAAGTTGTTCACTTTCCTGCGAATTGTGAATTGTGGTGATACTGATTCACCCCCCCTCTCAGTATCACAAACTAGTAGATCCTAGGGTGAAGTTGGGAACTTCAGAATATAATATCATTATTATGTCCTTTATGTTTTCACACAAAATTAGTTCTCTATTTAATTTCTTGATTCCTTTTCAAGTTATTGACTAAGGACTACTTCCAACTCATGTTTTCGTTGAACTAAAAAACTTGATGTACTAAAGAATCTAGAATATTAATAGAAAAAACTAAATGCACATCACTAAGATACCTTATGGCCTCAAAGATGTTGAATCAAATGATTTCACCATCAAATTCCATGGTAATTGTACCATCATGAACATTTATTTTTGTCCTTAATATATTCAAGAAAGGTCTTCCTAACGAAATCAAGGCAGCATTGAAGGAATTGTTATTATTCATGTCAAGAATGTAGAAATTTGTTAAGAAGTCAAACCCATTAACTTGTGTGAGAACATTCTTAACAACTCCCTCAATATAGGCATTAAATTGATTAACAAGTTGTTTAATCATACTAGTTTAATTTAAAGGAGTTAGATTAAAGAAATATAAATAGAATGTTGTATAACATTAATTAATATTTTTAAATCCAATATGGCTCTTTCAAATCTAACATTGCCTATTATGTAAGGGATAGTGAATGTACTAAAGTTTTTGCATTTAAGGGGAAGTTTTTCTTTTTTTTTTTTGAATAATAGTCAAGACATTATTCCTCACATTTACCTTTTCATCACCTTTAATCTTTCTTTGGGAGGTGCATAAGTTTATTATTAATTAAGACAAGTTCTTCAATTAATTTGTAATCAATTAAATTACCTTAAACAAACTCTCTAAATATAATTTATTAATAACACTAAAATAAAAAAGATAGTCAGATTTAAATAATAAATTAAAAAACTGATCTATTTAATTTTACATTATATTCTTTATATAAATTAAATAAAGACTCAACCATAATTATCAATTTTTTTTTTGCAATTTAGCATTAAAATTATTTAATAATTATAGACTTCAATTCTAAAATGGCATTAGATTATAAAGTATAATTATCTAATATGCATCATAATAATCAAACATTATAATCATAAACAATAATTAGAATAAAAAATATAAGAATTAAAAGTAAATAATCATATTAGAAATAAAAACTAATAAATCTACCAACACTTCCTTAAATGACTTCAATTCTTATAACTAAAAATAAAATCCTAATTTTGCATATCATAGGTATATGCATAAGAAAGAAAGAAAAAAAATTGTATGTGCACATCTCCATTTTTGTTATCCTATCATATCTATTTATAATTCGAAGGGACAACATAAATAACTTAAAGATAGCTAGACATCTCCCCTTTATAATCAACTAAGTTTAATTAAAGGATAACTCCTAATTGAATTAGAATAGCTTTAACTAGCCTATAAATTGGATTAAGGACACCCATTCATGGCCCAATTCTACCTAGATCTCTACAAATAAGCTTATTTTGGAAAATTCAAGATGTTTAATTTAATTTTTATGAAGGCCCCAAATCCATTTAACAATATTTAGAATATAAAATTCCCAAAATACTTTCCAATGGTCAGATTTGGTCAAAATTACATCTTTAAACTTTCAAATTATTCTAATCTATTTATGCTTCTCCTAAAATATAAAATCAACTCCAATAAGTACATTTAAAAAGAAAATTCACTAAAAAGATTCAATATAAGAGAATAGATATAATGCACATAACATACTTATTAATAATAATCCCTAAATAAGAGAATATTACCTTTCATCCCCTTTCTTTTCAATACTTTTCTTTCTCACCCCTTTTCTAATAATCTAACTAGAGTGTTAGTTCTTTTCAAACCATTATACCTATATTGTACTTTTAGAGAATCTATTAAAGTGACTATATTTTTAGGTCTTTAAAAAACTACTATATAAACTATTTTTATGATGTAATGAAACCAATAAATAAGTTAACATATGATCAAGTTGTAAGAATATGTAACACATCTTTCAAGGATGAGCCAAGATTATAATTTTATTGATAATGAATAATGGTTGTTATAACAACATAAGATATTTAAATAATAGTTCAGCATTAGTAACAAAATAAATATATAAGTACCAAGTATTATTTTTGTTATCTAAATGAAGAAAAATAGAAGCAAAAGAACACAAATGATGAAGCTTAGATTCTTTTAATCCAAAATTGTCATTCTCATTCATTTAGTGTTGCAAAATACTATGCATTTGTTCTTCCTAATGATTCATGTATATATGTTTATAAAAAATGCATATGAATTTATAGTTCAATCAATTAGTTTATTTTCATTTTTATGTGAAGAATTGAAAAAAAAAATTCTATGTAAACAAGAAATTCATAATTAGAATTAAACTACCTTGCATAAAATTATTTATGATACTTATATTGCTTATAAATTTGGAAAAATATTATAATAATTAAAAGTATAAACATAATATTGCAAAAAAAAAAACTTGAAAAATATTTTATAATCTAAATTTAAAAGCTATAATACTAACAAAAGAAATGGATGCACATTTATGCAATGAAGATAAACCAATGACTATTCATCAATACTAATTAAGTTGGTAGTATGAATAAATTATTTAATATATATACACAAGCAAAAATAGAAAAAAATTAAACAATAAAAAATTAAAGCTTAATGGTATTCATAAGAGAACTTTATAAACAAAATGTTAATTCAAATATATTCACAATATGAATACCTCTAACTATAACTGACTTAAGTCACCGTGCACATAATATCATTGTAGTATCTATTTGAGCTACAATGATAGAATACATATAAATTGTTTTCTTAATTGTTAAAGAAATAAAATTAAAGAAATGATCATAGGATGACTAACAATGCAAATTTATGATGTTCATCAAATTAATAAAATAAACTAAAGTCAAAACACTTAACTTATTGTATATTGTAAAACATCACTTATGCTACCACATTATAACAAACAAACCTTACACCTTTTAATTGTTAGGCATACGAAACTACAATTTTCAAATTATAAATAAAAATTAAAATTGCACTAATAGGTTGGATCCTTATATGAATCATTTGATTAATTCTCCTTTGTAATTTCATCAAAAGTCAAATGTGCTTGGTCTTGAACAAGAGAGTAATTTGACTCTTATGAGGCCCATATAGGGTTAATCTCAAAATAAAGAGATTTGTCTCTAGTGAGGATCATAAAGGCTTTATTTTGAAAAAGAGTGGTTTGCCTTTAGTGAGGGCTATAGAGGTTTGATTTCAACTAAAGGAATTTCAATCTTATAAGGGTCGTAGGGCTTAATCTCAAGCAAAGATTAAGTGTTTGACTTCCTTGTGTGGACTTCAAGCTTGATCACATAAGTTTCGACTTATTGGATGGAAAGAATTCAAAAAAAATTTGTTCCTTAAAGTTATGTTTGAAATGCTTATGGATTTTAAAAGGATATGAATTTAAGAGGTTGATTTTGGATGGATTTAAAGTTTATTAGTACTAAGGTTTCTAATTTAAAGGATTCATATTAGTGGCAAATAAAAAGCACTCCTTTATGCACTAATTTGGATTTAGAAATTGATAAGAGATATGTAAGCTCAAACTTAAAGTTCAAAGAAAGAAAGGAATGGTCTTTAAGAAAATGAGAGAGAGAGAGAGAGAGAGAGAGAGAGAAGAGTGCCAATTTATGAAGACTTCGAGAGAGGGAGATAGCTAATTTGTGAAAAATACAAAACAATTTGCTTATCTTTCTTTTCCTTTTTGTCTTCTCTCACTCTTGGATAATAATCTAGACAACAAATGCAAGGCATATATATACAAATATTCAAGGGAAAAAGATGAGAGAATTCTTGTTCCACCTTTCAACAATGTATTTAGTAACCATCTTCCTACTACATCATATGTTATAAACAAATAAGTTCGTCTTCTAACTTAATCATGTGTCATCAACCAAGTAGATTTATCTTCCATCTTTATCACCTATCATCAACAAAAGACAAGTTGTTTCTTTTTTTCTTTTTCTTTTTCTTTCCTGTTTACAAATGCCCTCACTCTAATGCTTAGTGAGTCAAAACTTTGAGACATGATTCAAATTGTGACTTGAAGTCTAGTTCAAAATATCTTACAAACATAGAATTTGAAGGATTGCTAAGGATGGTTTAGTAAACATTAAACTTAAAAGACAACTAAGAATGATCTAGCTATCATAAAACTTAAAGGCTTATTAAGGATGATCCAGCAAACATTAAACTTGAAGGCTTACCAAGGATGATCCAACAAACATTGAACTTAAAGGCTTACCAACGATGATCCAGTAAACATTAAACTTGAAGGCTTACTAAAGATGATCCACCAAATAAATTAGAGAAAATAGTATGAACCAAATTAATTTGCTAACCCAAAAATTGTTGAATTAGTCAAGTCAAAGTCAATTGGGTTGTTCATTATAAAATTCTTTGGTCGGTCCATCTTTAATATAGCTTATTAATGAGGTTTATAAGGATAGGAAATGGTTTAAAACATTTGTAATTATAGATAAGCATTGGTTATTAATTTATAGTTACAGCCTTATCCATCCTTGAGTTGTATTATTAATATGGGATAAAAGACACATAAAGCTTTGCCCTTTTCTCCCATATTGCTTACAAACAAAATGAGAGATTAAACTATTGTTATAAAACAAAGGCCTTCTTTAGAAGCATCTAACCATTTGGGGCCCTTCCTTACTAATGTTCAAGCTTGCTTAAAGGGCTATTAGGTATGGCATAGGCTTAGCCTAACTTAGGTATGGCCTATACATGGCCTTGCTTAACTATGGCCTAGGCTTGCCCATGCTGAATGCCTAAAGCCTGGCCTTGTTAAGGTGTAGGTTTACCAAGCCTTCAAGGTAAATTTCAATATTTAAGGGATAAATGTGCTTAATAAAAAAATTATAAATAAAAATATAATAAACATTGTTGTACCAATGACCTATTTACCCAGTTTCTTTTTTAAGTCAAGTATCAGTTTGGGTTTAAAAACTATAATTGTAAGAGTCAAAAAAGGTAGATGGTTGATGTGTATTATGAAAGCTAAGGTTGTACCATGTATTGCAATTGTCACTATGTACGTAATATATGTCTTTTCTCTTTATTGTGAAGAGTTATTTTTTTTTTATGTAGTTTTTTATTTCTCTCCTTTTTTCTCTCTTTTTTTTTGGTAGCTAGTGCTAATTAAAGATTAGCTTTTGTCCTTTCTTATGTTGGCCAATCATGTAAGACCTAAAACAAAAATCTAAATCAAGAGGGTCATTGTCTACCACATTGGCAACATTGCTACTAATGGACCTTACTTGTTGATCAATGTCATTGGGATAAAATGGAGAGAGAGGAAGAGTCCTACTAAAGTAATCTAAAAAAAGAAAAAAAAAAGAAAGAGAATTCTAAAATGTGTAAGAAAGTTCCCCTTTTGATTCCTTAAGAGGGGAGGCATAATCCACTTCTACTTAGCATAAAGTTCCCTTATAGTTGGAAAAAACCATAAGGATTAGATCATTATCAAGTCTTTGAGTCTCATATGATAAGCAATGAAACCTTAATACCTAGTACATAAAATGCATCATGTTATGATACTGATGTTGGTTGGAGTGCCACTAAGGGACAAATGTAGTGACCATGGTTGAATCAAGATCATTAATAGCATTTAAAAGAGAATTAATGTTAGTGAGATCAATAATAAGGATGATGGTAATAGTGGGAACAAAAGGTGTTATGAAAATGATAGCTTTTATATTGATTTCTCCCTATACTTCTAGTTTTGAAACCAAAGTATACACTCTCTGCCTTAACAACTTTGTACTACTATAACTGTGATGTGATTTAGGAGATTTATAATGCACTGGAATATGTGTCTTCATTATTATAAAATACCCTTTAAGGATTCGCAACTATTCTTGCTCTAGTTTCCACCTAATGTATGATAGTCTTTATTTTCATGCTTTAATATCTCACAACTATTCTTATCTTTCTTGTTAATTAGAAAAAGAAGGAGCTGAAATGACAAGTAAAGATTAAAGGTTGAAATAATCATTTATATCTTCACCCATATCTACAATTGCTTTTATTTTTAACCATTAATAGTTATGCTCTTTCAGGCAATAAATGTTTTTTTTTAGGTGTTCACACTTTATACTCTTGTGAGTTAGGAGTTTTGGTGTAAATACTTAGGCATAGTAATGCTTCAGGAACTTGCAATTGATTAAGCCAATTTGAATACCTTTATAGTCTAACAACATACAAGTGTTATTCATATAGGCTTTTTGCTCCAAGTAGGGTTTGTCCCATTAGGAAGTGAGTTTTTCACTAACGTAATGTTTCAAGTTGATAGATCATCACATTGCAAGAACTAGATCCTTTTCTTGAAATGATTATGGATGAACCTTGCAATTAAAGGCATTAACGATTTGAGCTTAATAGCATCTAAGTTGATCCCCTTTTGCTTTATGATGTAAAGGATTAATGCCTTTCAATGAATCAAAACACCTACAACTAGTGAGTTTGAAAGATAACTTTTATGTTTTCAAAAGTCTTATTGTATGTTTTATGCCACTTAAAGTTGATGTCTTTTTTTCATCAATTGGCTAAAAGGTTAAAATTATTCTACTAGGTTAGAGATGAAATGTTAAATGTAAGCTAGTCTTTATTGTAGACTTCAAAACATGTACAAGATTTTAGGTTCATACATCTTTTAGATTGCCTCAACCTTTGATTGACCAACCTTAATGCCACAATGATGCACGATGAAGCCAAAGAACTTTCTAAATATGACTCCGAAGACACATTTAAGTAAATTTCTCTTGAATTGGTATTTTGAAGTTTGTCAAACACTATTTTGAGGTCTTCCAACTCGTCTTTGCCTTCTTTGTTTTTTACTACAAGGTCATTGATGTAGCATTATATAATCTTATAAAGCATGCCATTTAAGGATCTTTTATTTGGTATATTGATTTTTAGCACCAACATTTTTCAACTTGAGTGACATGATTTGGTAGCAATACATATCCTTCAAAGTGCAAAATGTTATGAGTTCTTCATCTTTTAGGTCATCTTGATTTGGTTATAACCAAAGGATTCATCAACGAAAGATAATGCTTCATAGGTAGTGGTTGCATCAATTGTGATCTTTGTTATGGACAAAGGAATGTCAACCTTTAAGCATGGTCAATTGAGATCTTTAAAATCAACACCAACCCTTAGTTGTGTGATTTTCTTCCTTGCAATATTTGTTATCCATATTGGATAGGTGACCTCTCAAATAAAGTGATTATAAATCAACTTGTTGACTTTTTCCTCAATTTAAGTAATAAGGCATTGATAAAATCTTCTTTAAGGTTATTTGACTTAATAGATGCCTTTCTTCATAGCTAAGCAATGTATTATGACCTTGAGGTCAAGTCTAAGCATTTTCTTGTAACTTCATGTGAATAAATTATTATATTAACTCAATACGTGGATGCATTTGTGTTCTTCTTACAACATAAGCAAGACACTCATGAAGGTGGGACAATGGTCCTTTAGGAGCCAATTATAATTTTTTTAGTTCATTTATGGTGACTTGGCCTTTATTTTCAAATGTCATTGTTGCATTTTGCAGGAAATGTACCCATTGTGTTCGTGCTTATAAAATCATACCCTACCTTAGCCAAAAGCTTGTCCATGTGAGGATTAAACCCTTCATTAATTCTTGTTTATGAAAGTGAGCCATATTTGATTCCCTCTTGAGTAGCATTACAAAGCCCTTTAATGGTTTAAAGGGTTGAATCAATTTTCAGTAATGGTAAATAATGTGTTACTTTTAAAATGTGAAGGTCTTCTGGTTTAAATCCACTTTATTACTCTTTTTATTTGAGATCAATATAGTGAGAGAAAGAAGGTAGCCCATCTTGCCCCTATGATTGTTGCATATAGTGTAGGACTGAAATAAGATCCAAAGATAAGGCAATCTCCTTTGCTTATAAAAGGATTTTTGCAATAGGCATTTAAGCAAAGATTGTTAGGGGAGTCTTTTATGGCTTCACTCCTTTTTAAAATGCCATAAATCAATGGAATCTTCAAGTGGATACCTTCAAGATTGTTTATGTTTGAGTAACTACATCTACTAAGTGTAACTCAACCTCAATGAATGGCTTCAAGTCAACGTTAAACTTTTGCACATTATTTTTGTAATATTTTAAGGAGACTTAAGAGTACAACTTTATTTCCCTGGATCCAATGATAGCTTAATAGCATTTTATATAGGGTGCATGCATTGATTACATGAAATAGAGTGCTAAAGGAAAGGTCACCAATAATGAGGTTGAGTGGATCATGCCTATTGGTTGTTGTCCTCCTTGATTGAAGTCTTAAATCATTAAGTGACCCTTTGATAACTTGTTAATATTGAGGTCAAGTTCTTTCATTGCAGATTTCGTGATGATCCATCTTTAATAAGAATACAATCAATCTTTTGCTCTTTCATATGTCCTAACATATAGAGCAATCTATTATAAGGTTTTAAACCTAACAAAAGATCCACATATAAGAATGTGATCACAAAGTGGCATGTGGCATAGATTTGTTCAGTCTAGTCATCTATTAGACTAGAGTTATATGGAGGAAAAGAATTTTATAGAGCTACAAAAGGTCATTATGACTTAACTTTACAAGATTTGGGAAGATTGCAACACTAAGTGTAGTTAAAAGGGAAATCTCTTCCATTGTAGGCTTATTATTACTATATTATTCCTCCTTGAGTTCACCTTCATTAATGGATACCACGTTGACAAAAATTATTTGCATTAGAGCAAAAAAGTCTTAAAGGAGGAAACCCATTGAGGTAATGAAGGAGGTCACCTTTGTTCCATTATGTCTTTGCAATTATTGCTTATATTTCCTCTAATTAGCTTCTTAGGTGACCCTTTCTTTGGTCAAGAGGGATGAGGTCTCCTTTTGTGTTGCTTCCCCTTCTACAAAGGTGTTGGTTTTGAGAGTATCAATAAATAACATGACCTTCAAGTGGTCACTAAGGGTTACCCTTCCTTAGCATCTTTATGTGTTCTTGAGTCTTTAAATAAGCTTAAAAGAACTTTATTTTTTTTTATCCCTTTGTAATTATTTTTTTATTTTACTTATAAAGGTTGAACATCCATCATAAATTTTGTCATCATATTTCGATGAAAAGGCCCAAACTTTAAGGTCATTGATTATAACTACATAAAGAGTTGGAATATTTGGGTTGCCACACCTTGGCATTTCAAGATATGCATAAATTTTTCTAACATCTTAGTTTATTATGAATTCGATATGGACCACCCTTTATAAAAGTTAAGGCCTTATCTCTTGGGTTTTAATGCATTATTAGGGCCCAACCATTTTTGTTAGTAAGATGGCAAGAGCTAAAATTTTTACTTTATCCTAAAGAGATGAAACAAGTATAAGCTTAAAGCATCTAAATCAAATGAACCACACTGGTCTTATTAGCTTAAAGTATAAGCTTAAAGTGACAATAGTCTTATTAGCTTCATCCATATTATGTTTATCCAAGACAATTTTGTTTTGACTTTTAAGTTTCTTAATCAACCCTTTTAAAATGAAACATTTTCCCATTAGACAACTATCTATGCAATGGTACTTGCAAAATTTTGGGTCATCAACTTGATTCTTCTTATTCCTTATGCCTTAAGAGCTCTATAAGTGGAGCCTCTACAAGTTGGTCGAGAATGTCTAGGACATCAACATCATGGATGGATACTTTTTCTATTCTAACTCCCATAATGTCACCATTTGTACATCTTGTTATTTCTGTTAACTTGACAAAGTAAGAGCATTTGCCATTGCTTTGGCAATAACCTTTATTAGTAAGGCATTAATGGTCATTGTCTCCTTGCTTTTACCAGACTTGTCAAATTTCTCAGTCTCCTTCTTGTCCTTACATTGGAAATTTCTCAGTCTCCTTCTTGTCCTTACATTGGTCTAATTAAAGTGGAAATGTGTCATGGGAGGTTTGGGTCCTTCTTTCAATGTCATGGGCTCAAGTTGCAAGCTCTCCGAATGTCTAGTGTTTGATGCCCTATAAGATGTAAAGCAACTCTTAATGCATTTCTAGTATGTAAGCTCTTTTAATGTCTAATGGAAGTTTCAGAAAGGAAATATTTGTAGTCCAAGTTAAGTGCATACCACCTGATGATGTATTCAACAATAGGCCTACCTATCCTTTGTTTGGTATTAGCCATCATGCTAGGTGATGTGTTGCTTAAGGTCACTGCATTCATCGAATTATTGGAATTTCAACAATTGGTAACCTAAGGATATGCTGATCTATTCAATCTATTTTGTATACAATTTAGTGTACATATAAGAGCCTCGATTGATTGTAACAAAGTGCAACTGGATAGTGTTTGTTATCATATCCTTTAATTGTTGGACAAATAACTAAACACAAAAAAGTATAAGATGATACCTATACTAGTCTCACCTTGTTGTCCATTTGCCACAAAAGTGTTGACTAGAATTGTCTTTAAAGTAAAACTAAAAGGATTTGGATACTCTTTGCTAGTTTTAGGATCAATATGTATTGGCTCCATTTCTTTAAGGTAGGCTATCTGTCGATTCTTCTCCTTTAAAACTCTAGTCAACATGTAAATTTTGTTTTGTACTTTTGCAATCCTTAATTCTATACTAGTTAAATTTATCATCATAAATATGACGATGTCAATGTCTTTTGGCTCTTCCTTACTTGATCTAACATAATAAGTTAACTCTTAATGTTGTATGGGTACTAGTAGATTACCTCTAACCTTGTTCTTATTAAGGTATATGGTTAACTTATCCATTAAGTGAGAGAGTAAAGCAAAAGCTCCTACTTTTATATAAACTTCAAGTTCTCCATTTCAATATTTTACTATGCTTCAAACACAAGGAATCTCATCCTTCTGCAAGTTTCTAGGCTAATGTACCCTAGTAAGGTAATTAAAGCTGGCAAGAGGGTAGTCACCTTTATGTTGACAAAGGTGGCCATATTCTTCCTTAGTGCCCTAAATTTGCTATTTTTTTTTTGAAGTTCTCATTTCTCTCTTTTGTAGCCCTTTTTTTGCTTTTTTCATTTTTTTTTCCTTGTTTCTTTCTTTCTTTATTTTTCATTGAGGAGAAAGAGATAAGAGGCAGAGACATCTCATTAGGCATGTCAAAAATTTGTAATGCATAAACTCCCACCCTTTAATTGTTAGGCACAAGAAATATAATTTACAAATTACAAATGAAAATTGAAATTATGCTTGTGCAGTCAATCTTGTATGATCCTTTTATTAATTCTCCTTAATGATTTGATCAAGGATTGCACATGTTTAGTCTTAAACAAGAGAGTAATTTGACTTTTACAAGGACCTTAAGAGCTTGATTTGAAAGAAAGTGGTTTGTCTCTAGCAAGAGCTATAAAGGGTTAATCCAAAAGGAGAGTGGTAAGTACATTATATACATTATATTTATTCTTTTATATTTAACCTTTTTAGTGTATTTCCTTCCTAAATGTACCTATTGGAGTTGATTTTATATTTTAGAAGAAGTTTAGATGGATTTGAGCAATTTGGAAGTTTAAAGATGAAGTTTTGAAAAAATTTGACCACTAAAAGGTATTTTGGAAATTTCACATTCTAAATATTATTGAATGGACATAGAGCTTTCATAAAAATTAAAATAGACATCTTGAAATTTTTAGAATAGGCTTCTTTGCAAAAATTTAAAAAGAATTAAGTTATGGACCAGTGTCATCAATCTAACTTATAAGCTAATCAAAGTAATCCTATTGAGGAGTTATTCTCCAAATAAGCTATGTTAGTTCTAAAGATAAAGCGTCTATTTTTCTTTGGGTTATATTCATTGTCCCTTAAAACTATATATAGACATGTTAAGGTACCAAAAATAGACATATGTACACACCTTTCTTTTCTTTATTTCTTCTACTCATGCCTACAATATGTAAGATTAGGGTTTTATTTTTAGTTATAAGGATTAAAATTATTAGAGGAAGCAGTATGATTTTTTTGTTTTTATTTCTAATCTAATTCTCTACTTTGAATTCTTATGTTCTTCTATTATAATTATTATTTATGATTATATTGTTTAATTGGTATAATGCATGCTAAATAATCATACTGTATGATCTAATACTAATTTAGAATATAAGTTTATAAGTACTTAATAATTTTGGTGTTAAGTAGCAAATAAAAATTAATAATTATGATCAAGTCTTTATCTAATTTCTATAGAAAACATGATTAAAAATTAAATAGATTAGCTTGTAAATTTGTTGTTTTGATTTGGTTATCTTTCTTATCTAAATGTTATCAATAAATTATATGTTGAGAATTTGTCTTAAGTAGTTTTAATTGATATGGAATTAAAGAAAGATTTAAAATAATATAATTTTTCATTATTTTAGGCTGAATATTCAATTAAAAAATTGATGATCTTCATTGTTAATAATCAATGTGTGAATGCAATAATACAAATGTTTTTATTGTCAAAAGTATGTTTATCTATTGATTTTATTTGTAATTAGTGTTATATTTTGATTTTATTCTCCCTTTTTGTTTTTTATTTGTGTAAATTCAATAAAATCAAAATTATTAATTAACTAATTAATCAAAACTCAATTTTTGTGAATTCAAGCTCTACTTACCTTAACTACAAACTTATTAATTAAGTAATTTAGAATAATTTTAATGCATTCAACACACATCAAAAAGTGGTTTGTCTTTAGTAAAGGCTATAAAAACATGATCTCAACTAAGAAAATTTCAATCTTACAAGGGTTATAGGGCTTGATCTTGATCAAAGATCTAGTGTTTTGGCTTCCTCCTATGGACTTTGAGTTTGATTATAGAATTTTCAACTTCTTAAAAAAAGAATTTAGAAAAATTTTGTTCTTTAAGGTTATGTTTGAAACACTTATGGATTTTAAAAGGAGATAAATTTGGGGGGTAGATTTTAGATAGATTTGAGGTTCATTAATACTAAAGTTTCTAATTCATAAGATCTACATTAGTGGCAATTAAAGAGCATCATGCTCTACTAAGAACTAATTTGGATTTAGAAATAAATTAGAAATTTATGGACTCAAATTTAAAGTTTGAAAAAAGAGAGAATTAGTTTTAAGAAATAAGGAGAGAAAGAAAGGGGTAAGTTATGAAGAATTTGATAAATAGAGAGAGTAAGCGAGAGAGAGAGAGCTAATTTCTAAAAAATGCAAAACACTTTGCTTTTCTTTTTTTCTCTTCCTTTTTGCCTGCTCTCACTTATAAATGATGATCCAAAGACCAAATGCAGGACTTATATATGGCAAAATTTCAAAGAACAAGATAAGAGAAATTCTTTTTTAACCTTCTAACAATGTGCATACTAGCCATGTTTCTATTATATCATGTGTTATTGATTGTGTAAGGTCACCTTTTAACTTTATCATATATCATCAACAAAGTTTATATTCCACCTTTTTCATGTGTCATTGAATAAAGACAAGTGTTTTTTTTTTCCTTCTTTTTCTTTTTTTTTTTCTAAATGTTTACACACATGTTATTGTAACACGTTTTATCAATTAGCATAAAAGGTTTTATTAGTCTTTACTTTTCATTGATGTTGTCAATTAAATACAATCAATTTGCACATCAATATATAATTTAGTAGTGTCATAAGATGCACTAAGGAGAAGCTTGAGAAAGTGTTATAATAAATGTAAATATAAGGAATTTAAAATACTATGAAGTTAGTATGGGTTAAATATCGCAAGGCTCCCATATTGCAAGTCTCCTCCCTTTTTAGTTTACTAGTAGATTTTTATTTGTACATTTGAAATTCCTTATTGTTCAGGAAAATGAAGTGACATTGTTTTATAATACTTGTTTGTTATTAAGAAAAGATAGGGACACCTTTGAAAAAACTTAAGGTTCTTAAATCAAATAAACTCTTAATTTATAACCGAGGAAGCTAGTAAAAATAAGCAAAAATGTATAAGAAGTATATTCTAAAAATAGTATTTTAAAAATACAAAAAATATCTTAAACCATTTAATTATATTATAGAATTTTTATGTAAAATTATATGGTATAATACCCTAATATAAATAGTTGTAGTGATTTGAATGTAAGATGTTTATTTTGTTATATTTCTCTTAAATATTTTAAAATCAGATGTTATTTATATTTAAACAAAAAATAAAGCTTTAAATGTGAATAACTTGATGCATTTCAAATTCAAACTCACATTATATATATTCACATCTTTTTAAAGTTGCTTTTAATTTATTTATAAGATTAAAAATATTGAATTTTTTTATTGTTTATTTTTTAATTTATTTTTCTAATAATTTAATTTATATTATAAGATTATTATAATTTTTAATTTTAATAATTAAAACTTTTTATAATTATTTTGTTAATTTTAAGGTTCCGATTTATTTCTAAGAAATTTTACAAAATTTAAATATTATGATATTCAATTTTTCAAATTCATCATGATTTTTTTATGAATTTATTTTTCAAATTTCTTTTAAAAATACAAAAATTATAAATTGAACTCATTAAAATTCAAAAAATTATAAATTTTTTGAGGTTTTTAAGAAAAACAAGAAAAAATAATCATGATGACAAAAAAAAAATCTTATAATATTTGAATTTTATAAATTTTTTTACAATTAAAAATAGTTTTAAAATCAATAAATTAAAAAAATCTCAATTATAAAAATTAACTCAAAAGAGATATCTTTAATTGCCCGTATAAGTTTACCTACTATTGAATTTTTTTTCTTTATTCATTATTGCAATTACAATTATTTATTAAATTATTAAAAATTTATAATTAATAATTATGATAACACCGATAAATAAGAAAATGGCCTCAATGAGTAAAATACGTCTCACTAACACCATCAGAAAAAAAGAAAAAAGGAAAAAAAAATTGTAAAGAAAAAAAAGCTTGATATGTCTCATCAGCAAATCGAATATGAACTATTTATTGTCTTCTTTTATCTGCGTTTAAAATAAGCAAGCAATCTGCTCCAACGACCCCAAGAGTCGCAAAGCAATAAGCTACTTTGAATAAAGAGGACACTTTTCAACACAACAGAGCGAGATTAATAATTTGGATTAAGGTTAGGGTTTTTGATCAAAGGTCGATGGCGACAGAGCCACAGGCGCAAGCGCAGCAGCAACAGGGCGGCAATGCGGGCGCGAAGCCGGGCCTGAGAAAGCCGTTGTTCGTGAAGGTGGACCAGCTAAAGCCCGGGACCAGTGGCCATACCTTGACCGTCAACGTCGTCAACTGCAACATCGTCCTCCAGAAGGGTCGATCGGTGTCCCAGCACCTCCGCCAGACCCGCATCGCCGAGTGCCTTGTCGGCGATGAGACCGGCACCATCGTTTTCACTGCGCGCAACGATCAAGGTACGTGAATAACTGCACACCCAATACACGATCGTCCCTCTACGTTTTTCAAATTTTACGAGTACCCTTTTAATTATGTGGTTGTGCATGTATTTGTGTTCGTCATTTTTTTTTTTTTAAATTCTGTTATGCTTCTGTTTTAAGAAAACGGGCGGTGAGATTTGACGTGTAGTACGTATTGAATGTTAATGGCTATTGTTTTTTTTGTTTTCTGTTTTAGGGGGGCTAATTTGATTGGATCATAGGGGCATTCTTAGGTTATGGCGGTGGGCTTTTCTTCTTTCCCTGAATAGTTGTTACCATTTTTGGGTTTTAAGTATATGCATATGCCTTTGCTTCCAAAAAATATATATATATATATTTATTTGAATGATGTTATTTTACGAGGGGTGGAATGCGGTTTCTTTTGAAGAAAAGAGGGCTACATTGCACTTTATATAGTTATCTATGAATTTGAATTCTCTGATCCTTCAATTCTCTTTTCATTATGAAATCAACTCAAGTGTGTAGATATGTTGGCGTTGATTTCAGTCGGTACAAAAAAAGCCCTCATAGATGGGATTAAAGTTCAGTTCTGGTGCCTATCTCTGCTATTCTTTACCTGTGAGTCTTAGAACGGCTACATTATAGCCCCATCTCTGTTCCCTAACAGGGTGCATGTCATGCCATTGGCCTTGCTGATCTTTTTTCCCCTTTCTAATCTTCTGGGAAGTTTCCCTTGCCAGCTGTGGTGTCAAATTGTATTTGAATATGCCATGGAGGTTTTCATGATGTAAAGAAGGGCCTTCTAAATTCAGATTGGGATGTGTCCGTGCAATATAACCTCTTATTTATCCTTTTCTGTTGATATTGTTGGGAATCTGCGATGAATTTGCATTTGATGCCTACAAAAAGTTTTTAGCTTGGTACACCCATAATACCAGCTTGGTTCTTCCAAAGAACTGTTATTTTGAGTAGTTGGATGCACTAACCCAACTGCATGATGAAGTGCACACTGTTCATTTCTTATTTTCTCTTCCTGTTTTCTGTTGGGGGAAGGGGGCTGTGGTTGTGTGTGTTTAACTGTTGCTCATTAATGGCACACAATGGCTGTACTCTTTTGTAGGCAATTTGCCCAATGTGTCAAATTCGTTAGTACAATGGTGATGCCTATCTTCATAACATAAAAGCTTTTGCAATTTCACAGAGTCTGTTTTCTGTATATATTTGGATGTTTTGATTACAGTGTTTCCCTTTATTCTTCAGTTTGTTGTGTTCTTGGGTTCTCTCTGTAGTTGTCACTGCTTCCATTGACCATCTATGTTTGAATGGGAAAGGGGCACCTTCTGGCCATCCATTTAACCATCCATACAGCTAGAAATGTGTCAGACATCTTGATAGCTTCAATGTTGTAGCCTAGTGAAATTACAAAGTTGAAATTAGGAAAGGCTTTCCTTTATGTTGATGGGTGGTCTTGTACAATGTCTTTCTGAGTTTTCTTCTTGTAATTTCACATTTCTAGGTAGCAGAAGTGAGTCTTGCTTCTGTGAGAATTTTCGCCCGTAAATAATGTGGACCAATTTTGCTTGTGATGAGGGCAATTCAAAGGTCCACATGAGAGGTGCTGTTCTTGAGTTTATTGGTTAAAATACTGTCATTCTTCCTTTTGTAGCTCAGGCTATTTTCTAGTCTGTGAATAAGGTTTTGCCCATACAAATGCAAAGTAGAATGCTGCTCTAGAAATTGTGAAAAGTAATCTGCCGTTCCCTGTGAAGAATGATTATGTTGACTAGCACAGGATTGCAGTGAATGGTCTGAATGCATATTCCAGTTTGGTTTGAGAAAAATTCAGAGTCAATATATAGTCAAGCTGTTGAAGTTTGAAATTCTTGCTTCTGTATTCTTATTTTTCTTTTTCCAACTCATTGTTGCTTCCCATCTGCAGTCTTTTTGTGCAGTCCAAAGCTAGTTGATTGGTTTGGTTGGTGATTTGTTGATGGAATTTAGTAGTTTGCCTGAGCTAGTGTTGCCATTATTTTATAGCTGATAATGAGTATAGACAATTGGCACACATCATCTGCTCAAGTTTCTGTTTTTGATGATGAACTTCCAAATGTGTAGGAAAATACTAGAGTGCAGTTTTTGTGTGTTTAAGGCTCACCTTGCTTTATCATCATTTGTTTTTGTTTGAACTTAAGATAATATTTCCTCAGTTAATCTGATGAAGCCTGGCACCACTGTCATCCTCCGTAATGCAAAGATTGACATGTTCAAGGGATCCATGAGGCTAGCAGTTGACAAATGGGGTCGTGTTGAAGTCACCGAACCTGCAAAATTTGTGGTGAAGGAGGATAACAATCTCTCTCTTGTTGAGTATGAGCTGGTGAATGTTGTGGATGAGTGATTGGGACCAGTGGGCAGCAAATATTTTGGGGGAGACCAAGGGCTTAAAAAAGTACAGTGATAGTGTTGGTAATGTGCTTTTTTAGGTAAAATTTACGTTTTGGACAGTATAATTAGTTTGGGATTGGTTTATAGGTGTGGCTTAAAGAAAAAGTAATTTGGCCCCTTTCCCTAAATATGACCTCTATGAAATGTGCTTTGTTAGTCTTTGGCAGATGGCAGGGAAATTGTGGGACTTGCTCAATGTGGAAATGCAAAATATGGTTTTTGGTCTTTGTGTTTGCTTCTCATTGTTCTTTAATTTTTAAATTTACCTTTTTCGTTGAATATTCGCTTCCCTATAGAATGTTTTTCTTTTTTTTTTTCTGCTCGAATCAATACCTTAAACCAGGAAGCCATAGAAACTGAAATTAACTTGGGGTGCTTGTTTTTGTGAAAGTGAGGGACCTCGAGTTACAGACCCTTTTTTGGGTTATGAGAGTTACAGACACTTGTGCTTTTTATGGTCAATTTCACCAACAAAATTTTCTTATTTGTTTGCGTTGGGGCTTTGTTACAAGCGTTCATAGTCCGCGCTATGAGCCGGATCACTTTTCCCTTAAAAGAAAAACAGAAGAAAAATGTTCCAATAGCTTCCTCATAGTTAATTAGGGGAGCAAAATCTTTTTGCTTCTCGTGATAAAAAAGTTGGGTGGTTACCAAGGTAATACAATAGCCTTTACTTGAACTCTGTTTTAGACTCTAAGACTTTCCTCTGAAGACTTGAGAATTAAGGCTAAGTTTAGCTTATAAACCCAATAAAAGCTACATAAGTAAAAGAAGGTGGATGAAATAGGAATGTGCCAAATTAGTTGAAAGCCTCCGCAAAGCCACTGGGGATACAAATATTTTGCATGGACCTTTAAAACCTAGATGACAGAAAATTCTTTCAATGTGGTGGCTAGCACTGAATCTCGAATTGCTAAAAGTATTTTACTCGTCTACAAAATCATGTTTTCAAAACCAAAGAAGTCAATGGAGGTTAAACTAATGACCACGTATATTTATTTATTAGTAATTGAAAAAACAAAAAAATGAAAATTATATGTGATATATTTTTAACCGAAAATCATTTTCAATAGGTAAATTTAAAGATTCTTGACTAGAAACAACCCATGAAAATTATTTTCAATAGGTAAATTTAAAGAGTCTTGACTAAAAACAACCCATAAAAAGACTTCTTGATATATTAAATTGTTCTAGAGAATCAATCAAAATGAGGCAAATTTTGTAAAATTGAGACCCATTATATAGTTACTTTTATGGATAAAATTGGTTACTTTTAGAATTCCTATAGTACTGGATTCATTTGATAAATCAATGGTGCTCTTGTAAAATTATGGCAACCCATGAAATTAACAGGATCATTTTTCAATAGAATCTTTAACTGTTTGGATTTTAGCACTTGTACCCAATACAGGATTATTCTTCCAATTAGAATAGCGACAAGTTAGGACTGAATGGCCAGGTTGACTGCTTGCCATTCATGCATTTAGATGCAAAGAAGCCAACAAATTCTTTGATTGAAGCATGTGTAATGTTTCATTAGAATCAATCGATTAATAAAATAACTGTCATCCAAAAATAGCTTAATCATAAAAACCCTTTTCTTTGGATTTTTATTTTTATTTTTTTAAAAAGGCTAATTAAGACGAGCCCCAGGCTAACATCATAAATTCGCACTGATTCATGACCAAAGGCCTAAACCACCAAATCATCACAAAAGCAAGTGTGGGGAAGGGTGTGTATCCAATGTAGACGACACGATTTGTATTCGATTTAACACATGAAATGCGGTTCTGGTTTCTGAAAGGTGAGAATTCGTGTATTGGGTTAGCTAGCCAATTAAAGGACACAATTATTTTATTTATCTTGTTTGAGACGCTTAGTTACTTCCAGATTACTTAATACAAAGGAATCTCTAAGTACATGCACTTAGTTGCTTGACATAGATTACAGAAAGGACACGTTATGTCCCTTTCCTAACCCATTGACATGTCATTTTGGTACTTTATTGATATATCTGTGTTATTTTAGTAACGCATGCATACATTGGATTAGAATACTAAAAAAGGATGGAGAAAAATAAAGGGCCCAAATGAAATAATCTTTGCTAATATTCTAAACCCTTCTCAAACTTCCTTCTCCGCCTTCTTTTTCGACTGGATCATCAAATATTTTCATTATATCTAAACTAGTTATATTATCTCTCAAATTTATAAATATATTTTAATTAAAATGTTTTGAAAAGAAAACTTAAAAAATAATCTTGAGGCCACAGGACATGAGAAGACACACAACAGGATACCCTTACGATCATGTAAAACTCCACCAATGCCAGCAGGCCCTAGCTTACCTCTTGAGAGGATCTATTTACATTCCATTTTAATCTCGGATAATCTGGTGGCTGTCGAATTATTTTAGGCCCAATTTTTTTTAGATTTGACCCCAGATTTGAATGCTACCTCAGAAACCAATACTCGGAAGATCACTACTAGAGGCACTAATGCATGATTTCCATCGAATAAAAATGACATTAACCAAGTGCTGCCAATCACAGCCGTTGCCATGAAATATACAACTAATTAAAAAACAAAAAAGCATGATATATAGCTGATTTATCACAGTAATCACATCTTAAAGCAAAAGTATATTATGTACAACTCATTAAAAGAAATTGTCATACCATAACTAAGTACTGTTTTTTCACAAATAATAAATACATGAAAATTAGAAGAAGAGATAAAAAGGAAAATACCAGTGAGGAGTGGGACGGGGGGATTCCAGATTGTGCGTAGAGAACAAAATCGTAAGTGACAAGTAGTTAAAAAGCTTATTTCTTTTATAGCATCACAATTAATTAAATAACATAAACTTTGTAAATTCCTCTGAAATTATATATAATAAAAGATAATTAATTAATTATTTCAGATAAATGAAAGATATACTCATTTAGAGTCTATTTGATAAAGTTGATGTTTTTAATTTTTATTTTTTTAAATTAAAAAATGCATTTAAATAATGTTATCAATTTGAATTGTTAGTTAAAAAAAACTAAAAATATTTTTTAAAGGAAAAAATCTAAAAAACTACAAAACAAAAATGTTTACTTTTTGCTATTTATTTGAATTTTAGATTTAATAATACTATAAATATAATTTTCTCTCTCTCTCTCTCTCTCTACTCACACCATCTCCTTCTCTCTCTTCCCTCTCTCCTTGCCTACTCCTCTTACCCATCTCTTTTCTTCATTAATTATTTGTAATTTTATTTGATTTTCAAATTCAATTATAATATAAATATTTTTTTTCTTTTTTTTTTCTTTTTTAGCACTCCCTCTCTCCTTCACTCTCCTGATGCACCACTTCCCTTCCTCTCTCCTTATTCACTCTTCTCTCTATTCTCTTTTTTATCTTTTTTTTTTTTAAGATCAAACTTATCTTTATTTTCTTTTTTTGAAATTATTCCACTTATATATTAATTTTTTTATTTTCTAAATTTTAAATTCTCAATTACATTCTTCTTTGTCAATTTTAAAATTACTCTTTCTTAATTTTAGAATTTTTTTACCTTTATTTTATTACTTTTTCAATTAATTCATTTCTTTTAAACTTTATTTTTTATATTCTATTTTAAAAAATTAAAATTTATATTTCATCAATTTTTTGAATGTTAAACTTATTACTGTGAGATTTAGTTCTATATTATATTATTTCAATCAAATTGTTAAAACATATACTTTTTTCACTTTTTATATTTTTTAAAATAATAAAATAATTATTAATAATTAAAAAATATGAAAATAGAAAATAAATAATATCAAATTAATAATAAATAGCAAAATAAGAATAACAAATAATAAAATAATAATAATAATAATAATAATTAACAATATAATTGAATAGGTATACAATTAGCATCTTAATAATCTACCTATTTTTCAAAATATTTCAAATGTTATTCACTTAAAGATTAATATGAGAATATTAATAATTAGTTTTGTAATTAATTATTGAACTCTTTAACATGCCAAAACACTAATTAGAGTATACATGATCATTTATTTTTAATTGATATTTTTTATAATATCAGAAAAAAAAAGTCATTTATAATACCAAGAGATATATTCCTCATTTAATGTCACAAGTGAAAAATGTACAAAATGAATTTTGAATGAAAATGGAATATATCACTTGGTATATTCATGTCAAAGAAATAGGTACACATAATAGATAGATAGATAGATAGATAAATGAGAGAAATTCCATTACCAAATCAAACCAATTACATTCTTATTTAGAATTCAATTAATGGATCATACATAAGTTTGCTAGAAAATTAATAACAAAAAGAATACTTAAGAATTTGTTTTCAACTCTGTCTCTCTCTCTCTCTCTCACAACAATCTATTTAAGAATTTATTTCCACTTATTCTTCTTGTGGTCATATGACTAAAAAGTCCACATCTTTCATGAGCTAAATCCATCGATGGAGCAACTTTTGTTCTTGCTTTCGTCTTTTCCCTTCCTCTTTT
The DNA here is from genome assembly GCA_020883675.1 of Bruguiera gymnorhiza. Taxonomy (NCBI): domain Eukaryota; kingdom Viridiplantae; phylum Streptophyta; class Magnoliopsida; order Malpighiales; family Rhizophoraceae; genus Bruguiera; species Bruguiera gymnorhiza. Next base: position 864,947 of record JAIRCJ010001055.1, on the reverse strand, counting down.
GTTAAGTGGACTGGCCAAAGCAATCATTGATAACGATATAACAATTGCAACTTGTTCTAACTGGATAATGATCTACTCCAAGCGTATGGATGCATGCATTTGCCTAAAATAACAAGAGATACATGAACAAAATAAAAATGAAAATACAACTACTTTGACATGATAGACCAAAACTAGCAAACTAGGAGCGCGAGGGCGTATATTTTCTCCTAGGCTGCCACGTGTGGCTTTTGTTATTTTTGGAAATGAAATGGTAAATTTTTGTGGAGAGAGAGCATTGTGGGCAATACCGAATGGGGTAATATTGTAATTGTCTGCTCCAAAATCTCTCCTGCCGTCAGACTGTATGACCCTGGAAATCTTATATCCGGAGAAATGTGGGATAAGCAACTGGAGGACGACGCCTAAATCTGATCCAAAGTCTCATATTTCGCATACTTGATAGTCTTGTCCAATTTTCCAACACGGTAGACGACTGACAGCATCCTTCGCTTGTCCTTTTTGCCCCACTCTTAGAAATTGTCTCGGGCGAAAATCTTATCGACCAACAGGACTTCAAGTACATGAAATAAATGACATAAGCAATGTGAACCAAAATCCTCTTCTGTCGTCCAACCGCAAGACAATGAAAATCCCATCGACCATCGAGTATACGAGGTTAAAAGCTAAGAAACCCCATGTCGAACTTCGGTCGACTTGTGCTCTATAATATTTACTTATATTTAGTACAGAATTTCGAGATAATCTTACATTTGATCGACCCATGTTGCCCGAAGTCTGTCAAAGTCGGTCGACCTATGTTAGGGCAATAAGAGGGAAAGACAGGAGAATTTTTGTCATTGGATAATTTCTAACCTTTACTTATGTACAGCAGAAACATCCAATGTACTTTTGTTTGAGGTATTTTGAAAAAGAAAATCTTATATTAAAATGTGCAATAATTCTCTCTATATTCTACACTGAGTTCTTAACAAACGAGTAAATTTATGACAAGATAACCTACAGAATATGGCCCTAATAATTGAAGTGTTGCCAAATTTGTTTTGGTTGGAGATATTGCTTGTTTGGAGCAATCTCGTGTTAGCGAGAACAAGGTGGATGAAGTCACGGTGGCACACTAGAGTAACAGTGCTTACTACTGCACCCTAAGTTATGTCTAAAACCTTTTGACGAAACGGAGTATGTTAATAAGGATCAAAAGAGTGGATGAACATCCCATAAAATCTATCGTCATAATTGTTGGCAATTTAAGAATTCAATTGTATACATAAAGAATACAAAAAAGAAACTTAAAAGTAGAATATATATTCGTGTGAAGGTGGATTTCTTCGACCTATTCATTTTGATCTCAAGTTTCTCCCTACTATTGATTAAGTGTTAAAAGTATTACCACCAATGATGTAATAGCTGGTTTGCGGTCTATATTTGTTACTTAGATGAACAGAATTCTACTATTTTAGCAAACCGTCGAGTTGTGGGCGTTGAAACGTGGTATATTTACTATGAATATAATTACTTGAAGTTAACATGCATATATAAAAAAAAAAATCGTTACAAGGAAATTGTGAATTACGGTGACTCAATCTGTTACAATTGAGTGACAGGATGTAGCCGCAGTGGTTTACAATACCTTTTGACACAACGGAGAAGGTGAATTAGGATAGAACGAGTGGATGAACATCCCATTAAAACCTATCGTCACAAGTGTTGGCGATTCAGGGCGAAAAGGTTTTGGAATTCAAATGTGTACCTTTAAGAATACACAAAACTCAAAGTGGAATATATAATCGTAAAGTAGAAGATAATTTTGTGAAGGTGGAATTCTTCTACATATTCATTTCGATCTCAAGTTCCTCACGGTGCAGTTATTGCGCCAATTTTTGTTTTGTGATATCCCTCGTGCATCTAACATTCCTAGTTGTCACGGATGGGTTATGTATCAGATATAAATGGGTCATCTCATATTAAATAAAAAGAGAGAGATCTATATCATATAAAATTGGATATTACATACTTTAACAAGCTGTTTTTTTTGGGAGAAAATAATGATCCCGTGACAAGTGGTACAAAGCCGACTCGACCTCGGTTTCAGTATCTCCCACCAAGTACTTCATGCACAAATAGCCTCCCAACGAGAATATCAATGAATTCAATAGGAGAGAATGTTATGGACGAGTTATATTTCAAAAATAGATGAATTAAGTATAATTTGACTTTCATATTTCACATCAGATAGAAAAAGAAGATCAGATAGAAAAAGAAGATTCTAAGTCATAAGTTACTTTTTATAGGGAAAGTAATGACCCCTAACATAATGCCATTAATATGGACTGCCAACAAACGGTGTCATCCACCACTATCTTGTCGGAGGAGTCCCTTTCTTGCTGTGTGGCTGAGGTATGTAACATTTGAAAGTACATCTATTACGATTGTACACAGATCCTTAATTTATCGACACTAACAGAGCTGATAAAAGGCGCATTCTATTACTACAATACACTAATGTTCCAATTTGTTTGTTACATGTGCTTCATCTTCCTGGCACTTTAGCCCAGGGCCAATTGAATGTTATGCACTATATTGATGCCCTTTTCATTTAAATCTTTGTTTTTACTGCATATTTATACGATTCATAACAATTATAGTATTCTATAGCTCTGCCTTACAAATTGAGTTGATCGAAATTTATGCTTGGTTTGCAAATAGTTTAGCGCAGTCGCAGCACCATAAGACAAACTTGGTTTGCAAGGAGATCAAGATAACCAAAAGAATAGAGCAACCTCACGTAGGCAAGAAAAACAAGCTCGTGATTCTTTCCAAAAGCCCTTTTTTCTTATGTATTTTTCCTATTTGAGGACTAGTGCTCCCGTTTCTCAAGCAAAACTTTGTTTTAGCATTCCCTTTAATATTACAACCACTCACTAATCCATCTTCATAATTTAGAGCTGACTTCTTTAAACTTCTAAAAGACTAGAAGTTCCTTCCTGTTCCTTCACGCTGTCTCCTACAAAATGCCAACTCCATTTAGCAAAACTTTCAGCACCTTGCCCCTGCAACTTTGTACAAATCTATAACTATGGCAAGTTTAACATTCTTCTTTTTCTAAGCATTTTTGAATAGTCATCCTGCCTGCCCGATCACCAGTAAATGAAATAGAAATAAACGAAATTATCAATGGCTTTACAAAGTAAGCAGGCTTAGTATTTCCAGACAAGAGGAAGCTTCTTTGTCTTCTTGCAGTAACGAGCTTTAAGGATGCGCAGAATCCTGCTTCCGGTAACAATCTTTACCTGGGCAATACCGTGGGCGTCACGAAGGATGACACCGATATGAGGTAGAGTCAGCCCTTCCTTTGCAAACTTGCAAATATTCTCCTCCACCTACAACACCAAAATCACGTCGCTGCTTCACCAATTTTATTTTTAACCAACAACCTAAAAGCAATCAAATTCGGAGAAAAAAATTAAAAAACCGATTAATCGGCTGGTAACGCGTTATCAATGTACACCACTATTGCTACTACTCTGATCGCCAGTCCTAATTTCGCGATAAATTAAGCTTCAGATTGCTCAGCCAAAAACGAAAATGCTTCAGATTAATAGGTAATATGTCCTCCGTGCCCCTTGTCCAGTTGTTGATATTTGAGTTTTTTTTTTTTCTCAATAATTTTTTACAATTACATTATTTCCCCTAAATACTTTGCACGCTTCCATTTTCTTTTTGTTTGCGCCACGTCAAGCGCACTCTCCATGTGCCTATCTTCACGTTTTCCCAACAAATTCGGGTACAGATCACAAGCCATGGTCTTTGTCCTTTCTTTCCTTTTTTTTTTTTTTTTGATAAACCATGTTCAGTCAATGGGGGCTGCGTTCCAATTTTGACCTTCAGAGTAAGGTGTTCTGTTCAATATCGAAGGCAATTGTTGATTGATAGTTGAACAACCAATAAATTTTGTTTCCGAGGCTGACGGATAATAGTATCTGCAAACTATAGGAATTCAATTGTAACTTGTTTGTGTATATGCATAATTGTATAAATAGAAAAATAAACTTATGGATATTTACAATCAAACATGCACAATACATACGTTTTACTAAACTTGATATTAAGTATCTATCAACAATTATAATTATACACCATAGTCATTAGATTGAGAAAAAATGGTGAAGTTATATGAATGCAAGTGGGTTCATACGTCCGTATTCAGGTTTTTAATGCATGCTCACAATTAATGACAAAATCACATATGTGTATCAAAATACTCATGATATTCTAAGATTTACTCCTATTTGTCTCACTTTAAACTTTATGCATTTTTCAAATGAAATGCTATTAAGAACAATACTTTTATTAAAAATTCATTCATAATTTGTTTGATTAGTAAGAAATAATTTTATACATCATTATATCATTAAGGATAATAATTTCAAATGTTATTAAGATATTAATGGATATATTTAATTTAAATTATAAAATTATATATATAACTAGTTCTATCTCTTTCTAATATATATAAAAATTATATTTAAAAATGTATGATTAGAGTAAAGGTAATGAGAGAAAAATTAGTTATTAGGTTAAAACAAATTCTCTATATGTATTAATAATTTTAACTTTTATAAATTTATATATATTATTTACGATATTATTTATATAAAATTATTTAATTTTAAGATATAAAAAATTAATATTTATAATCATAAATTTATTAAAAATTTTAACAAATAGTATCAAAGTATTTGGTTTTGCAAACTAAATATTTTTTATTTAATGATAAAGTATATTTTTACCCAATTTATGATTGTATTTGAGTTTTTATTTAGCTCATAAAAAGTTATCATTCAAGTAAAGAAATTATTTAATTATTGAATGCAACACTGCATAAGCTATTATGTTTATGTTGGGTTTAAAGAATTATATTCCTTAGGTGCTAATGTGGTTTTCTTTAAAAGAAAGTCATTATGTTTTGGTTATTAGTTATTCCTTGGGCACTTATGTGGTTTCTTTAAAAAAAAAAAAAAGGTTATTATGTTTTGGTTGTTAGTAACATGATTTAAAGTAGGAGTTAATTATATCAAGGGCCATAAAATTATTTTAATTTCTTTGCTTTGGCACTTCTATTGATTTAAAAATCAACTTATAATATATATTATATAATTATAAGCTTGTCTAAACGCATACAAGTATCGTGTATTAATGTTATTTATAGCTCTACGCATAATGACCTACGAACCTGAATATTGTGATCTTTGTTAATAAATATTAGGCTATATTTTTATATGCATGTATTAAAATTATAGTTTATTAGTCACTAAAATAACCAAATTAGTATATTTAATATCATACGTATATTATGATCATAATTTAATTGTCACTAGAGTAACTAGATTAAATGGTTAAACTAACATACTTGCATTACTATTATAATTTGTTAGTCACTAAATTGACCAAACTAGTATGTTTAACATGTATAAATAAGTCATTTATTCATAATTTTAATAAATTACCTATAAATGAAAAATAATTAAATAAATTAATATTATTAATTATTAAAATTTTAGAATTTACCTAAAGGTAAATTATTATTCTATTATTAATAACATGATGGAGATATATTAATGTTTTTGATTAAATATATTTGTTTATTCAAAAATACCATATAGATTTGATTAAAAATATTCAACTTAATAAAATTAATATATGGTATTACTTATAATAGTGTATTGTAAGATTTTTCATTATTTTATCTAATTTATAATTAGATATGGGAATATATGGTATTACAATATACTCTAATTATTTTATATAATTTATAATTAATAATAAGTATTTATAGTAATGTAACTAGTTTGATACACTTGCATATTTCATCTATCATTTTGTTTATTGAATTAAACTTCTCAAAATAATATGAACAGGTCAAATTTTACTTGAGCGTTATAAATGTTAACTTATACTATTAATGAGTAAGTAAATAAGAGAAGTTACATTAATAAATTTGAGAATGAAATAATAGATTGAATTTTATATTTTTTAAAATAACTCACAAATATAAAGTATAAAAGAATATTTATAATTTATGAAAAAATGGTTTCATTTTAGGAATAAATTACTCATTGGTACTCCTATAATAGAACTTAAAACTATGAAATTTATTAAGTCAAAAGGTATATAAGAGATATTATTAAGATGACTAATTTTGTAGTGAAATTTAAAACCTTAAAATTAGTAATAGATGATTATTTTCTAATACAATTCATTTTGAATTTACTATTTCTTAAGTATAAGCCATTTTAAATTCATTATAATACTATAAAGGAAAAATGGAAAGTTAATAAATTACCCAATATGCTTGTTTAAGATGAAAAAAGTAAAAAAAAGAAATTGGGTAAGTTAGTTTATTAATCTCATAGACAAAAAAGCTAAAAATGAATAAAAGTGAAAGTCAATCAATTAAAAAAATGAAAGAACCTACTTATACTCCTTATGCTGAAAAGAAGAAATGAAAGGACAGTTAGTGTTACTTCTATAAAAAAGGTTAGACAATATCAAAAAGATTACTCCTAATATAAGGTTTGATTTAAAAAATAAAAGGCAAATTAAATATTTTAGTATACTTTAAATTAAATTTAATTAATATTACTTATAATGCTTGGTGTTTTAGTTACGATGCTACTACTAATGTATCCAATATGATGCAAGAGATTTGTTATAATTTGATTATTTCAGTTGATATAAGAATACAATTATTATTGGTTCATGTATTCTTACTTATCATTTATATAAACTAAACTCGATAATATTTTTAGAATCCTTACTTAATATGCATTATAATATTAAAATTAAATGTAGTATATTTATGAAAATTTTGTTTTCTTGTAATATAAATGTTTGAGTCATATGTCCAAAGAAATATTATTAAGTTTGACTAATAATGAGATTTTTTCAAATCTAAATTATACTGATCTTAGAACATACATAGATTGCATAAAGTGTAAAACAAACCAAACATGGCATGAAAAAAGCCACTAGAAGGACTTAACTTCTCAAAATTATACATACTAAAATTTACAAACCTTTTAATGTTCTAACACTTAATGAAGAATTGTATTTTATCACCTTTATGTATGTTTTTTTACATTATGGTTATGTCTATTTGTTATTAGATCATTTACTAGCCAATATAATTGAGTGATTACATAACTAACCAAGTTAGAGGCCACTAGAAAAAATGTGAAAATCATAAAATCTTGTAATGATAGTGAATATTATAAAAAATATAATAATTTGAGACAATATCTAAGTCTATTTATGAAATTTCTTGAAAGTTATGACATATGTGTATAGTAAATTGTGTCAAACACATCTTAGCAAAACATATGATATAAAAGTATAATCGAACATTAACAAATATGGTTAAAAATATAATAAGTAACTCATTTCAACCCAAATCTTCTGAATGTATATAATTAAAATTGCAAACCATTTGTTAAATAGAATTCTTAGTAAGCAGTTCAAAGTATTCCTATTGAACTATAAATAGGAAAAAAAACATAATTTATGACACCTAGATATTTTGGGTTATTTAGTGAAAGTAAAAATCCACAAGAAAAAGAATTAAATTTTTGAAAAATTAGTGGTACTTTTTTAATTATCCAAAGAAGTATAAAAAGTATAATCATAGTCCAAAAATTGTAAAAATTCATAATATAAGATTCATTTAGAATAATGAAATTAGTAAAAGTAACGAATGTCAAAATATTGATATAAAAGAAATTAAAGTAAATATTTCTTCGCCTATAACATATCATTCATTCATTATGATACCAAATGTTATTCTACAATTTGAAAAACATTTAAATAAAAAATATTCCTTGAAAAAACAAACTCATAACAAACTAATGTAAAAATATTATAAAGGATAATATTAAAAAAATCTTAAAAGAGAAATGAGATCAACTATTTTAGATGATTTTGTTATTTATTTGTAAAAGTTAAAATTTTGATATTATAATTAATTAAAATCTAGTTTCATTTTCACATGTTGTAAAAAGTATTCATTAAAGATAATTATAACATTGATTGCTTAATATGATTTAGAATTGTACTAGATATATGTGAAAATTACCTTTTTAATAAAAATCTTGAAAAGGAAGTTTACATAGATTAACTTGAAAGTTTTTTTTTATTAAAGGTAAAAATCAAATAATGTGTAAACTAAATAAGTTAATATATGGACTAAAACAAATTTCGCTATCATAGTATATTAAATTTAATGATATCAAATCATCTTTTAAATTCAAGAAAAAACATCGTTAATTAGTATATATACCAAAGATCAATTAGAGTAAATTTGTTTTTTTAGTCCTATATGTTGACAATATATTACATATTGTTAATATTTTAAATATATAGTATAAGATTAAAGAATTTGTTCGAAAAAATTTTATAATGAAAGATATGAGAGAGATATTTTAGGTGATAAATATATAAATATTTCATAACAAATCATAATAAATGAGGATTATTTTAGAATAACTATATCAAGAAAATTTTTTAAAATTTTAATATAAGTGTTCATCTAGGTTATTCTTATACAAAAATGTGACAAATTCAGTCTCATACAATATTCAAAGAATGATATGGAGCGTAAAGAAATGGAATTAACTTCATATGTTTTTATTGTTGATAGTTTAATTTATTTGCTAGCTTATATTAGATCATATGTCAATTTCATGGTCAAAATGCTAGGCAGGTGTAAAAATAATTCTAGAATGGATCATAGAAAATTACAAAGAAAATATTAAAGTGTTTGGAAGGAACAAATAATTACATGCTCATGCATTAAAAATTTAACCACTTAGATGTGATTGAATATTTATGTTCAAACTTTACTAAATTTATTCATAATCAAAACTCCACTTTTAATTATCTATTCCTATTAATTAAAAGAGTAATTTTGTAGAATAATAAAAAATTATCTATCATTACTTCATCCATTATAAAAGTAAAATTTATGGTATAATTTAAAATTTTAATCCATAAACTATGTGTATGAAATGTTTTCAAGACTTGAGGTTGTTGGCATCATTATTAAGCCATTGAAATTTTATATGATAATTCTACAACAATAATTGAGGGTGTTAACATCATTACCAAGCCACTGAAATTTTATATGATAATTTTACAACAATATTTTTCTCCAAGAATGACAAATACTTAAAAGGTATCAAATTTAATAAGAATTGAAATATTTTGTCATTAAGGAGAAGGTTCAGAAACACAAAAGTATTTATAAAATACTAATTAATCTCATAATAGTTAATCAATATGAAAACTCACAGTTAACAATATGTAGAAAAAATATATTTTTAAAACGAGTCTTAGTTATATTAATAATAATTGATAATGTATAATATAATGATACTTTAAACTTATTTATATGTTTCTAACATATATTATGTATTTCATATTATCTTATAATTGTGTACACACTACTATTTTAAAATTAGTAGAAAAGTCTTTATAAAATATTATTATGGAACCCTTATAAAATTATATATATTTTATAAGTTTTATATAGTAGATTGCAAATATTATAGTATATAGAAGGGAGTATTCTAAATAAATAGGACATACTCACTATAATTCAGACTAAATAATTTATTATATTATAATATTATGATATAATTATAAAAAATTATTATTATTATTATCATCATTTACATATAATTATTAATATAATAGATTTTAATTGAGTTAAATAAGAAAATGTTAAAATATTCTCAATTAATGGTGTTAGAATATTTCGAAACAACATTTTTATTAAGGACTTATTTATAATGAACCTAATTAGTAAGAAATAATTTTTTATATTATTGTATTATTAAACATAATAATTTCAAACGTAATTCAAATATTAATAAATCTACTTAATTGAAATTATGAAGTCATATGCATATATAATTAATCTTTCCTCTTCTTAATATATATGAAAACTCTATCTAAAAATGTATGATTACATTAAAGATCAAGAAAAAGAAATTGGTTATTAGACTAAAACAAACTTTTTAGATGTATCAATAACTTGAATTTTTATAAATTTAGATATGTTATTCTTGATATTATTTATATGAATTTATTCAATTTTAAAATTCAAATTATTAACATTTATAATAATATATTTATTAAAAAATCTAACATATACAATTAATTACACATATTTAGTTTTTTAATGCATAACTACAATTAAAAATGAAATCACATGTGTATCAAAATACTTGTAAGAGTGAATATAGGCATTATTCAAAAGCCATTACCCATGCATTAGGAATGGCAAAGCAAAAATGTTATCCTAAGTGTGTTATGTTACAAAATTAGCAACAAATGCATCAACTTGAGTCATTTTTATTACAAAGCTAGGTGAGCTTGCCTTTACAAGTATAAGTTCACTTATCAGGCAAAGCCATATCAATTTCACATTCTAATTGAATCCAAAAATAAAAAATTTTCCAACAAATTACATTTTAGTAAATTTTTGTCTGCTTAGTAAGACAAAGTAAACAATTAATAAAAGAATACATTCACTTGTTTGTTATGCCTATTTTAAGTTTTGAATTTAAATTTCAATATATTAACCATAGAAAAATTACATTAAAAATGTATTCAATCATTACTAAATACGTAATCCAACTTAAGCTTATTTGGTCCAAAGTTGGCAAAGTTTGTCATTTCATAAACACATCAAAATTTTATCTTTTTTAGAAAAATTTTTACTTAATTGAAGATTACTCAAACTTTTCATCTTAGAAAGGTTACATAATTTTAAGGTAAAAAATAAAATTTGTTCATAGTATTTGTTTACTTTTGAATTATACTTTTTTTTTTTTTGTAGATTACACTCATTACATTTTTTTGTCAACTTTTTGCATTATTTTGGTCAATCCTCTATATCCCTATCATATGGCAATTCACATACAATAAATTTTGCCAAGTAAGAAGTTATATTAGCAATTTGATGATGACATAACAATAATATTTTTTTTTTACTAAATTCTAAAAGTGAGAAAGTAATTTAAAAAAAAAATAATTCTAAAAAATTCTAAAAATAGAAAAATTCTGAAAAATATAAATTAATTTTTGGAAAATTTAAAATTAATTTTAAAAATCATAAAAAGTATAAAAATAGACAAAAATTCTAAAAAATCAAAAAATAATTTAAAAAATTGAAAAAAATTATAAATTAATTTCTATAAATAGATTTTGAAAAATTTCTAAAAAAATAGAAATTAATTTTCAAAAATTCTGACAAATAAAAATTAATTTTGAGAAATTTTGAAGTCCACCTCATCATCGGTAACTATCATGGGCTTGAACATCTCCATCTCCTCCTACGATTCCCTCATGTCCACTCACGGCCTCCTTAACACCCTCACGTACACCCTTCGCCACCACGACACCTCCATATCTCAGCCGTTCAGTTTGCCACCGCCGCACTTCACATCTTGCTAATAGTTGATTCCTACCGTCCATTCATTGGATCCAAGCAAGATATCATCTATTCTTTTATTAACATAATCAAAAAATTTAATTTGTCGCCACGATCATGTTGAACCAGTAGAAACCTATAGCAAAAACTGCGGTGAAGACTATTTTTGAAATCGCATTACATCTGTTGAATCGGTCTACGCTGTTGACCATGAGGCGGTGCCGCAGTTGTTTTTGACTAACATAATCAAAATTAATTTTTATTTTTCCAAATGTTTTAGAATTTTTCAAAATTGATCCCTATTTTTATTTTTTGAAATTTTTTCTGCTTTTAGAAATGACAAAAGATTGACGAAAAAAGGTGTAAAATATTGACGGAAAGAATGAGTGTAATTAATGGAAAAGAAGAAATTGTGGGGATAATTCAAAAAACAGGCAAACAGTGTGGATGAATTTTTTTTTCCTTTTTTGGCCTAATTTTAACCCTCTCTTTATATTGGAATATCTTGCAAGAAGATGTTGACGAGGCCACCTTAATTTGAAAGTCTCATGCCCAACTGTTGTCCGCCCATTATACCCCACCGGGCAGCTGTCTCCCAGACGACACAAGTACCAAATAAAAAAACAGTCAAATTCTTCAAGTTTCAAAGACCATGTTAATGGCAGCTCTGCTTTTTCAAACAACTGTTCGACATGTTACAATCCAAGCCTACCTAGCAAGTGATAATCTAAGACTACTTTGCCAACTTGTTCGAGAAAAACAGTATGTGGTGGGGCAACATTGCTATTTTGATCAAAATGATTATCTCTATAGGCCCCATATATCTTCGATCTCTTGTTAGCAATGAACAATTAATAATGGGGCCTCATGTTTCAAACCAATCACATCATTGTTCAATGTTTTGATGTCATGCAGTCTGCAATCTGGGAACATGATTTGATTTGAATGATGATCTTTCTCTCTAAATTACCGACCAAGCTCTACATTAGTGTTAAAATCGAAAATTTGTGCATAATTCAGCCTTTAACAATGATTTGCGTAATAAGCTACATAATAAAAGGATAATTTTCCTCTCTTTTGTAAGTTTCTGTTTTTCACTTTTACTAATTGTTCGAACTTAGAATTTTTAAAATTGAATATTTAAATTTTCAGTTGCTGGAACTCTAGAAAAAATGTAGCATTCCCCGGTAACTCGTCTTGTGGGATAGGTCTAGCCAATGGAGTTGTTCAAAGGGCTAGTACAAGTGCAATGCGTTGGTCCAATTCCTAGTAAGAAGAAAACAATTTCATTGAACGTGCCTATATGCTAACATATCTGAACTAATTAATTTGGCATTTCATGATCCTACGTTATATTATACCGAAACAGAAAATTAATGAGAAACCATAGTTTTTTTTTTACTTTTTATTTTTCCTTTTCACATCGCTCGAATGCATTATATATATGAAGGTTGCACACATTGAGTTCAATAATTTTTAAATTCTTTGTCAAAAAATGTATATACACGTATGTTTGTTTCTATATGTATTCTTATATTCATCATAATAATTGTTACTTGTACATTTTAATAAAAATTATGTATTTATTATAATAATAATAATTTTGGAACTCCTATTTGCTCTTTCATATTTCTGAATACATGATCGTTACTTTTGGAAGCATATTTTCACTAAAGCTGAAGTTGATTGCAAAAAGGAGTTTAAAGATGCTATCCCCTTGAACAGCAAGCCCTCTTGATATAACCAATGAAGACGAGAAAGAGAGGAAGAGCTGAAAGAGTTTCATCTCCTTCAAGAACATAAGTCCTCGAAGACGATGAGAAAAATGCCCCTTAAGATATATATATATATATATATATATATATATATATATATATATATATATATATATATATTTTTTTTTAATGTTTTAAAAAAATCTCAATTATTATTTTATCCCAATTTTACATCAATTAAAAAAAAAACACTTAATATTTGCGGTCTAATCAAATAATCCATGACGTAAAATTTATATTGCAGTATATGTATGCATGCCATTTTCACATTTAGAGATTCGTTGGGGTATAATATTGTTTGCAGTACGACGTAGAAATTCTTACATTCAATTAATGCTATTCTTTAAAATGACTTTGCTGATTTTATCAAAATAAAATATAAAGGATTTTGCTTAATTAATGATCACATCGTCTCAACAAAACCTCGGAAACATTTTCGAGGGACTGATGCTAGTTGAACAATACTTGGGTATTAGGCATTCATAAATTTATGCATACGTATTCCTCGTAAACTTGAATCCAGTTTGAGATTGTTGTTTGTTTGTTTTGTTTTTGTTTTTTTTTTTTTTTTTAAAGGAAGGCTCTCACTTAGAAGGAGATATACGTACCATTCACATCTCCGGACACATTTTCTATTATCGTAAGACTTTTTCCGTATTATGGTGTTTGAAGAAATAGTGTTACAAAACAAAGTATAGTGACTTTGTTACAGAAATCAATCCCGAGATATTTGAAGAAATGTTAAATGTACACAAGTTCTTTTGACACAAAAATGGCATTAATTAATTACATGCATGAAAATGTCTTGATCATTAAAATATTTAATATAATGTTTATCTAATAATGATAATTTAAGTATAAATATAAGCATAAAAAAATATACATATGTAAAATTTTTAGAACAAAGAAAGTGAAAAATTATGGAATAAAAATGTGCAATCAAAATGATCATTTTATAGATATATTTGAATCTTAAAATAAGGTTTTTTCTTTTTTTTTCTTTTCCGCACTATAAGTTGCCAAGATCATAGTCTTGGGAAGATTCATATTTTTAATGCTAACGGATGAGCTTATAATGTATTTTATGGTCCAGGTGGGACCAATTTCACGTGAAGAAAACAGGCACACATATGGATAGTTAATTAGCCGCCTCTCCTGTTGACTAACTTTCGAGGTCTAAAATACTCGAAGGGTCCTGTTTCCTGTACCAAGCTTTCCCAATACTTGAATCTATTTAGTCATTTATTTATATATTCAGTCACACATTCAATTTTGTTAGGTTCTCTTTCTCAAATTTCCCAAAAGCCCCTGTGCTATAAAGGCAGGAATATGAACACACCAATTTCTAAACCAAGCTGCCTCAAGTATCCGAACTGAAAATCATCACCACCCTCCAAAGTTATCTCTCATTTTCTGAAGTAACCAAAACATCTTACATGGATTTCTTCCACACCCAAAACCAACAAAGGCACCCACCAAAAAAGAGACTAACACAAGACCAAGTGAAGCTCCTAGAGAGGACCTTCACCTCCAACAAGAAGCTTGAGCCAGAGCTCAAGCTCCAACTTGCAAGCCAACTTGGGGTGCCGCCAAGACAAGTGGCAATTTGGTACCAAAACAAGAGAGCTAGGTGGAAGACACAAAGCCTGGCACTTGACTACAGCACAATTCAGGTGAAGCTTGAGGATGCATTGGCTGATATAAGGAGATTGGAGAGGGAGGTCATGCATCTCCACAAGGAGTTGAGGAAGGCTCAAGAAATGTTGTTTGCTTTGCACAACCAAGGAGTTCCATTGCTCCTTCCTTCTCTCAATATTTCGAATTGTAACTCCTCTTGTGATCAGGGGGGGAACTCTAGCTTGCATAATAATGAGAATGTAGATGGTGAGGTTTTGCAACTTGATGAGCTCTATGCTTGTTTGATGGGTGGCGATGGTGGTGGCTCAACTTGGGGCTAATTGGGGATAGTGTGACCAAAGCAACTTGGTGGGCTCAACTTGATGAGCTCTATGCTTTTCTAGCTTTGGGGCCATTGGGTGTGTTAGGAAACAACCTGTTTAATTCTTAGATCTTTCTTTGAAGAAATCTGGATTGGTGGTGTGTTAATCAGCAGCTGTAATTTTGGGAGCCAAAAAAAGGACTTAGTATATTTTACCGATTCAAGCTCGATGTTGTACTTAATATATTTTACTGATTCAAGCTTGATGTTGTTTACTTTGTGATAGCAAGCCTTTTGATGGTGGCATAATTAAGCGCAAGGGAGAAACAGGTTATGACCCGCTTCTTCCTTTCGTTGCAACTTGACACCTCAAGCACTTTTCTCACTTGACTTTGTCTGTCACCATGTTACTTGAGTAAAAGAAAACAAATAGAATGATAGAAGTTGTTTGAATTTCTGCGTCAGAGCTAGATATGTAATTGTTATTTAGAACATGCTTAATGAAAACACCAAGAAAGGAAAAGTGTAAATTAAACATTTACAATGTTAATTTTCCTTTCTTTCTCACGAGCACTTACAATTTTCTTCCAATCTCGTGACCGGAAATTGGTTTTGAGAGTTTGCCAAAAGGAGAGAAATTATCGGGGAGATTGAGTCAATGTTTGAGGTATGAAAGTTTAGTTCAATGGGATAGTCAACTTTTGAGATTAGGTATGGGTTGGAGTCTAGTCTAATTACTTTCAAATTCTACCTAAAACTAATAAATATGTCAATGACTGATTAAATTAGTTGATTCTGACTTATTTTATTTAATAGTTAATATGGAGGAAGGTAACGGAGGCTAGATTGGACCTAATTCTGTAGTTTGCCATTTTGAAAGTGACTCGGCATCAGACTTGCTTTGACTGAATGTGGGATTAAGACTTGAGAGTCAAATTGGACGACAATAAAAAATTCCCAATATGATAAGCCACCTGCGAGTTCATAAACAGGCCAGTCGATCAGAGGATACAACAACAAATTTTCATGTGGGGTATATCTAAAATCTAACGTTTTATCGGCAATACAATGAGCATTTTTAATGTATTTGATGGAGCAGGAGATAAATTCAGCATGTCACACAGAAATTTACATGTAACTCTAGCCAGTTAACAGAAAAAAAAAAAGAAAAAAGAAAAAAAACAGAAAAAAAATGGAAGTAGAGAAAGGATAATTCATTGGCCTATTTCTAAAAATAAAACTAATTTGTTCACGGACTTGGTCTTCCCGTTTGGCTTTAGTTTAATATTTTAAGGGAATTTTTATATAGAATTGATACATACAGAATAAATATATAATACAATCATACAATCAATATAATAAATCGTAGATCTTGACTATTTGACACGAGAATGCATGTCATACTCTCAATAATAATAATAATAATAATAATAATAATATATATGGATAGTTTTGAGTAAAAAATAATAAAAATTACTAAATATAAAATATGTAACTGTTGTTTTGTGTCGACGTAATGGATTTTTTTTTTTTTTAAAATATAAGTCTAGCTCAAAAATTGGCATGCATATATAAAGGCATGGTTGGGCTTTTGAGATGTTGGGTCCATTCCGTCTCACCCACATGTTAAATTATTTATTATATAGTGTCATTGAGCCAAAGAGTAATGTTATGTTTTACGGGTTAACTTTTCAACTAAATAGCACGAATAAGTTAAAAGAAAAAGAAGTGAAGTTAAGTTAGGATTTTTTTTTTTTAGTATTAAAATGAGATAGAGTTAAATTAAAGAAATTTTTTATTATTTTATTTTTGTGAAATTAAATTTGTCCATTTTAACTAAAAATTATTCGTGTAATTTAGTTAAGACACAAAGTCAGAACCACCATTATCATTATTCACAGTGAAATTATATGTAAGTGGCAGTTTGAACTTCAAATCTTATCATTAACATCTTAGGAATTCAAGCACAAGAACATCCGATTATAATCATGATATTTAAAGAGTCTTTCTGGTATATAAGCTAACAAGGATACGTAAACCAGCTAAGATAACCATTTTATTTATTTATTTATTTAGCTTTGGGAAATAAATACTAAGTAGCCAGAGATTTTGAGCCGGAATGATACGGCATACTGTAGAATGCCAATGTTGGTTAAACGCGTATAGGCGGGGAATTAGAGGCAGAAGTTTGTCGCTCAAAATCCAGAAATTTTGGCGCCTTTCGATCCTAAGGATGGGAAGATTTCCCCCGCAACGACTCGGTTTGCTTGGTTCCTCTCCTGGACCACCTCCTCCGCCTGGTCATCCATTCCCTTGGTCACCTCTACTTCCTGTATGTATAAATCTCTTCTTCTTCTTCTTCTTCTTCTTCTTTTCTCTCTCTCTACAATTTTAATTTCACTCTTACTTTTCCTGTTGCTTTCACTTAATCCATTCCATTAGACATTCAGTGCACGAATAGGGAGGGATTTCTTGGTGTTTATTTGTATTTTGTGTACTAGGAAGCTAGGGATCTTGTTTAGTAAAGCTCATTCTCATTGATTTTGTTCATCTCTTGTTCTGCATCTGAAGATTCCAATAGAGCTATTACCAAATTGGTATGAGTAACAGAACAATTTCATGGGCATATATGAATGTGTGACAAGTTAAGTTATATGAAATTAATGGTATTGATGTTGATCCATAATAAGAAATTATTAGATTTATAGTAGAAATCAAATTAATTCAATTATTTTTAAATTTTATTATTTGGATCTATATATAAATATAGACAGGGTGTAGTATTAGATTAAAATAAAAGAGAAAATTATCAAATAATCATTTAATAGTGGTATCAAAACTATTAAGTTTTACAAGTGATATTAGAGTGGGTATTTTGATCTAGATTGAGAGAAAGCATATAAGTCTCACCAAAATCACCCCAAAATAATAGGAGTCACCAAAGTCATAAGTGTAGTTGGACTGCTAATTTTTATCACTAGAACTGTTGCCTACTATCATGAAAAATAGCCACCACCATTATGTGCCGCCTCATGTGTTGCCTGAGTTGCTGTTTGCCTTGCCTATAGCTACCCCTTGCACCACCAAATGCTAATAAGCTTGAATCCAATCTCCACCCACCTAGAAAGTTGCCAAAATGTCACCGATTTGAAGAAATTTGATGGTTAGCCTATGATCTTCACCATAGGACCCATCTTTTCCTATAGTTGTTACAATACCAAACCACCATCATTCAGCTCCTTAACCACTGATTTACCTCCTCCACCTAGTGATGACAAAGAAGAAAATCAAGAGGAGAAGCATAAGAAAATCAAGGGTAAAATTGCAAATAATAGAAGTTTAGGGTCATAATTGCAAATAACACTCATTTGGGTCCAAATCACAAAGAAGAAGTCAAATGGTGAAGTAGATAGATATACAATAAGATTGGTTATAAAAGGGTTTAAACAACTTGGTTATAATTATCATGAGATATTCTCTCCTTTCACTCGAATGAAGATGATTAGACTTATAACTGCTTTAGTTATGCATAATCATTAAAAAATTCATCAAATGGATATGAAGTCAGTTTTCCTTAATGGTTCTCTTGCCTCTTGAAGAAGAAGTGTTTGCCAAGTATCTATTAGATTTTATGAAGAAAAGAAATAAAGAGAAGTTGTATAAGTTGAAAAAACATTATATGACTTGAAATAAGTACCTAGAGTATGAAACAAGCACATTGATTTTTTTTTTCTTTTCCATGAAACTAGCTTCCAAAAGTGTCCTTTTAAGCATGCCTTATATGTAAAAGTTAATAATTCTAGTGATATTTTATTGATATGTCTATATGTTGATAACTTAATCTTTACAAACAATAATTTTAGAATGATTAAAGATTTTAAGTAGTCTATAATGCATAAATTTGAAATGATAGATTTAGGCCTAATGTCTTATTTTCTTAGTATTAAAGTGATTCAAGGTGATGATGGAATCTTTATCTATTAGAAGAGGTATTCTACTAAGCTTTTAAAGAAATTTTGGATGTATGATTGCAATCTTGTGAGACCTTTTATAAAAGTCAATACTAAATTGTCTAAGGAAGACAATGAAGTACTTGTTGATTCTACATGTTTTTAGTAGATTGTTGCAAGTTTGAAATATTTGACATGCATAAGGTTTGATATATCTTATGAAATTTATTTGATCAATAAATTTCTAAAGTCTTCCTGCCAACCTTATATATAAGTTGCTAAGAGGATTATGCAGTGCATAAAAGAAAGTTATGATTATAGCCTATTTGCTATTCTGATAGTGATTAAGGTGGAGATGTTGATGATTGTAGAAGTACTTATGGTTATTATTTCAACTTTGGAACTACTATTTGTTCATAGTCATCCAAAAAACAACCTATTATGGCACTTTCAAACTATGAAGCAAAGTATGTAGCTACCACTTCAAGTACTTGTTAAGCTATTTGGTTGCATAATTTGCTGAGTGAGTTATATGTTTCAATTGAAAATCTTACAAAAATATTTGTTGATAATATTTCTACAATTAATTTAACCAAAAATCCTGTAACACATAAAAAAAGTAAATATATTGATACTTGTTTTCATTTCCTGAGAGATCATGTTGATAAAAGAGAGATTGAATGGTCATATTACAAATATTAAGATCAAATAACACACATTCTTACAAAATTGTTGAAGTATGAAGTATTTGTCACGTGGAAGCAAATATTAGGATTGAGAGTATCACCAAGTTAGGATTAAGGGGGGGATATTGATATTAATTCAAATTAAAAGATTGTTAGAGTTATAGTAGAAGTCAAATTAGTTGAGTCATATAGATTAAAATAAAAAGAGAAAATTCTAACAAATGGAATATGGAATGGTTGCGTGAATATTGCTATCATTTGAAATTGCCAATATTCTTAAACACCTACAATTTGTCAAAGAAGTAATGAAGCACCATTGCAAACTTGATGGATGGGTTGGTGGCCAG
Organism: Bruguiera gymnorhiza; assembly: GCA_020883675.1. Taxonomy (NCBI): domain Eukaryota; kingdom Viridiplantae; phylum Streptophyta; class Magnoliopsida; order Malpighiales; family Rhizophoraceae; genus Bruguiera; species Bruguiera gymnorhiza. The sequence goes on along the minus strand of JAIRCJ010001055.1, from coordinate 844,762 downwards.
ATAATTATTGCTTAAGCCAAATAATTCTTGAAGTTGAAGCTTATCGAAAGTCGTTGGTATGGTTCTAATGAACAAATTCTCACTAAATTATATTTGGGGTCAAGATTTAGAAGCATTTAAAATAAAGCTTGGGATATTTCCACAAGTTGATTTCCTCTTTGGAGAAGTTCTTGATAAGGAAGCTACAAACCCATACTAGATGGGAGATTTCTTGATAGCTAATTTGTACTAAGACTAAAATCCTTTGTTGAGGAGTTGTTCAAGATATTTGGTCAAATTAAACTTGTAGTAAAGTTGTTTGTAGGCAATCTCAATCTCTTGAGGAAACTTAGATTATGCATATTTTCTAGTATAGCACCTGTTACAAGAGTGCCAATAGATTTAATGTCAATTATATCATACTTTCTCAATTTATTTGTAATTTGATTATGAGTTAGAATTTACCAATTTTCCACTAGAAGCAAAGTCTATGTGGTTGGCAACATTGTCAAGATAAGTTGTCCATGGCTTAACAGTTTGCTTTGGTGGCATTTGATAAATTTATGTGTTTAATGTCTTGTTTTTGTATATGGACTTAACTTGAGAGTCTTAGATTATGTAGTTTATAGAGATTGGGATAGTTGTACTTGTAAGTAAAGTGATTTCAAATTAAAGATTCTAAGTGGTTTGTAAATGTGTCTTTTTCTTATAATTTCTTAATTAAACCCAATTGTTAAATTTGCATTTGATAAAATTACTTTGATTCCCTTTATTTTATGATGCAAAAAACCCCAAAAAGACGTGGTTTAGGGACCCAACGCACATAAGGAATCAAGGAACAACCAAGAAAACTAAATCAGAGTTTAATAATAGAAACCCTAGACCCAATATTCAAAGGAATATGAACCTAAGGTATTCAAGAAGGATATGAACGTCACACTCCAGAAAAGAAAGGAATTGGGAGTGATAAGTTGATTTGAACGCCACAAGAAGAAGTATCTCTTGATAAGTTCTTTAGTTCTTAAAAGAATCGAAGGAGAAAAACCCTTATTTTTTATTTCACTCAAAGTTGTTTGATCTTTTTTTTTTTTTTTCTGATGTTACAAGGGGTGATTATTTATAAACTAAGATAACAATCCTAATGAGATACAAATTCTTACTTAGGACAATTCCTTATTTAGGAAGAATTCCTATTTAGGTACAAATTCTTACACATAAAATAAACTCCTAATTTGAAGTGACTGCTATTATTTAGTTCTAACACTTTAACTATTCTAATGATATTAATAAGGTCTGGACTCTTTTCTAAGGTTGAATTCGTACTATTTGAAGTTTAGTTGGCCTGAACGTCCTTAATCAGCCCATTTAGTTCTTTTTTCATCTTTCTGACTCTAACTTGTGTTATTAGGCCTCTTAGAATGTGTAATGGATTTCTTGCATCTAATGAATCTCTAACTCGTGTTATTGGGTTTTCTACAATGTGCAATAGACCTCTTGAATCCATTGAAACTCTAACTCGTATTATTAGGCTTTCTGAAATGTGCAATGGACCTCTTGCATCCTTTGAAACCTTCCACCCTTCATATCTACGGTTCGCATCATTTTAGTCTTATAATTGCTATTTTCCAAAAAATAAAGAAGAATTAGAGATTTTTTAGAATTTTAAAAATATTCAAAAGTCATATCCCTCTCCTATAAAAAAAAAAAAACTAAAATGACATCATTTTGAATGAAGGGAGTTGAGTTTGGAATAGCAAAATGTTGTCATTTTGAGGCAATTCAAAGTATCATCATTTTGAATAAAGAGAAATATATATCTATAGAACTAAAATGATATTGTTTCAAAGCTAAGGAACTAAAAACTCAAACATTAAAATGACAATGTTTTGAATTTCTATATATATATATATATATATATATATCTTTTTAAGTCAAATGCTACCTTATTCTTTACCTTTTACAAGCCACCCCCCTTTAAATTTCCTCTTCTCTCTAATTTTAAAACCCTAAATCTCCATTTTCCCCCTTTTTAACTGCCAAAGCCTCCAAAAAGACATAATTTTCTTGCTTTTGCTATACCCACAATGCAATTACACTTGTTTAAACTTTAGTTTTGATGAAGGATTGCAATTTTTAGGGTTTAAAAGCTATAGTGTTTGTAATCTAGAGAGTTTAGGAGTCTAATTTTGCAATATGTGTACCAAGTTAGAGTATAAAAATTAACTTTGGTAACTTTCCCTCTCTTTTTCATTTTTTTAATTTTTTGATATTTTTTAAAGTATTTTTTTAAATAACTACTTTATTTATTTTTGTTTCTCTTTTTATTTATTTCTAGATTTTTTTTTTTGAAAAATGATTGATATAGTGATTGTTGCCTTAAAAAAAGAGGGAAAAAAAGAAGAAGAAAGAAACCAAAATAGTTGAAAAAATAGAGTTCAACTTGCAAATGTTGGTTAGGGAGTGTATTTTGCTAATTGTGGTGTTTGATTTTGTTGCCTTGTATTTTTGTGGTTGAGTTATGTTTATGGGTTCAAGTCACGTTAGGTTAAAGTGTAAAGATTTATTGGATCGTTTTAACTCAGTTTAATTGGATTTGATTTAAGTTAACCAAATATGACTTGGTTTGACCTAATTTGACTCTAAGTCTGACTCAATTTGACTTGGTCTTGAGTTTGACTCAGATTTAACTTGATTGACCCAATTTGATCATATTAACTCAGAATTAATCGATTTAACTTGGTTTGATTATATCAATTCAATTTTTTTTAATTTTATTTTTTTCTTTTTATTTAACTCTTTTTTATTATTTTAAACAACTTTTTACTATTTTTAATATTTTACTTCACAATCTATTATTTTTTTATATGTTTTTCTTCTTACCTATTTGTCTACAAATTCATTTTTAGCTTTGTTTATTATATTTCATGTTTTTTCTTTTGCTACTTCTTCATTGTCTTTTTACTTGTTTTGTGTGTTTATATATCTATATATATTTATCTTTTCCATTACTTTCATTTTTTTTTCTTTGTACATTTATGCATAAACAAATATTAAATTTACCATTTCTTTCAAAAAAAAAAAGGATTAATTTAAAAAAGTCACTATCTTTACGTGGTTTTTCAAATTTAGTACAACTTTAAAAAGTAACAATTTGCACATCATACAATTATTTTGTAACAAATATGATACATCATTAATTGGTATTAAGGAAATCTGTTCGTATGTACACGTAGCGCACTTACGTGTAAAAATATTGACTATGTGGCATGCCACATGTCATTTAATATAAAATTAATAAAAATAAAAAATACAAAAACAAAACTCATATTTCCTTCTCTCTCCTCTTTACACAATCACAAAACCTTAGACTTTAAAGATTAAATATGTGAAAAAACTTAGAAACCACAAAATGAAACTTACTAAAATTGACAAAGAGCTTATTTCAAGTCGAGATAGAATGACATCCCCTAGCATATCTAGAATTCTCGGGTTGAATCTTAGAAGTAACCACAAATCCATAGACATCAGAACTAATCCAAGACCCCAAAACTCAAGACTATGAAATTGCAAAAATGTAGACCTAAAATCGTAAACTCAAAAAAAAAAAATGAAACCTTTAAATAACTCTCCTTTTGTTAGCAAGGCTCCACCAGCCGCAACTACTTTCGTTGCCACCATACGCTTTGCTCATATCCTCTTCATGATCGGTGTCTCCCCAAACTTAGCTAGGTCTACTTGGTTTTGCTGTTGCCGCCTGTTTGCCATTGTTGCAGCTCTTCCCTAGCCCTTGCGAGCTTTACCATGCAACATCGGTGTCATTCATCACCCAATCATAATAATCCTGATCACCAAAAACACTAAAATCCCTTTCCCAATTAATCAAGAAGGCTTATACTGAAGGAAGAAAAAACAAAAACGAAAACAATGGTTAAAGAAAGTTTTGAAATTTATAATATGTATCACGATAGAAAGATTTCTTTTTATAATAATATGACTTTAGTTCGAGTTGTGACAATTTAGACTATCTTTTACTATAAATTTTCAAAGAAATTTTAATAAAGTTAGCTTAAAGCTTTTGATTAAAAAAAAAAACAAAAAACAAAAATTGTGTGAGGAAGGTGGAGATTTAGAGATAGAGAAAAGAGACTATGGAAGAGGAGAGAGAAAAAAAATATGAGAGATTTTTTAAAATATTTTTTGTATTTTTTATTTTTATTAATTTTAAAATAAATAATATGTGGCACGTCATGTGGCTAAGGTTTTTACACATATATGTGCCATGTGTACATACTAACAAATTCCATTGGTATCAATTAATGGTGTGCTAGATTTGTTACAAAATAATTTTACAATTTACAAACTATTACTTTTGAAAATGTATTTTAGATTTGAAAAAATACGCAAAGATAATGATTTTTTTGTACATTAACCCTAAGAAAAAGTCTTTCATTTACATATAAACTCATCCAATATACAATTTAATGCTACAAAAAACAATTAAATGATCTAGATACCACACTGGCCAATTTCTATTTGTTTTTCTTTGTTGACTCGTGATGTTGTGATGCGTTGATGGGTATGAATTTGGCTGCAATGGATTAAAAATGCTGCCAGTTTGGCTTTAGTGATGGTGGCAACAACTTTTTTGGTAGATGAGTGGTATTTTTCCTCTCCGACTAGAGTTTTAAGTGCTGTTTTTTTGGCTTTCTATATATATTTTATGAAGGTGATTACTTACTATCTCATCTATGAGTTCTCAACAATCTAAGGATATATTTATGATTGACTTTTATTTGCTTTCAGTGTTGTGTAGGCCAGTGAATCTCAAAAGTACCTTTTAGCATCAATCGGTGCTCCTTATGTTCTTTAATCCTATGTTGTCTTTTTATTTATTTATTTATATATTTTTATCATGTGCCTCTCTTTATTGTTGCCATCAAGAGAATGATCCCTTTTTAAGCTCCTCTAGGTGAATAGGAAGTGCAATATGATCAGCTAATTGAAAGAACTCTCTCATTGTTTAATAGGTGATGTGAATAAATTTTCCATCATTACATCCATGTTATTGGTTGATTGAAGAACAATATAAAATTTTAATCATTATTTTTAGTTAGTTAGAGATAACCAAAACAAATATTAATTTGTGCTATTCTAACTTGCTATTGGCATTTGGTTAGAGATTATGGGCTTAATGGATTCATGGGGCCAAATAAAGCTTTTTAGAAGATGAACTTAGAGGCTTATGGGGAAGATGGGTTGTTGGCATGGTGATAAGTTACTAGCATGATGAATTGAGCCTTGATAGAGTCTAAAAAGGAAGGAAAAAAATGCAATGTTTATGGATTATCGTGGTTGGTTGACCCATTTTACTTTTTAATTGTATAATGTGAATTGTATTTGACTTAGACTTAAAGCCAATTTTGCAATGTAATATGAAACCTTGTTATTTTTTTTAACTAAATAAATGAGTAAAATAGAACTCTAGTAATTGTAATTTCAACAATGCATTGAAGGAGATACAGTGTCTAAAATAGACTCTACGTTAACTTGGACAAAATAGGAGTACAACATACATGTATATCTTTGTTCATATGGTTGTACACCGATATATAAAATTTTGTTCATATGGTTGCAAACCTATATATAAAATTATTAGTCATTAAAAGAACTTTTATAGTAAATTGCATATAATAGGAAAATTTACATTTAACATCCTAAAGTTAAGATGTAGTTATACTTCACATACTAAATTCTTAGAAATTACAAAAAATATATTGATTATTTCCAAATATAACAAAAATCCTTTGTTAACTAATTGTTAGTAAAATATTTTATTCATTGTAAAAATTTTATTAAAAATGTCTTAAAGGATCCAAAATGCCCTTGTATATAAAAGAGTCAAAAATAATTCTTAAAACCTTTTTTTTTAGCCAATAAAGGTAATAATAATGGAAAAAGCAATGCAAACATAAAGGTTCATTGCTTTTGCTCCTATAAATAATTAAAAAAAGCTTCTTCATCAACTATTAAGTTCTTCCATCTTCTACCATAGACCCTTCTTCTTCAATAGTCTTCTTCTTCTCTAATTTGTTGCTTTTTTCTTCTCCAATTTGTTTAAAGGGCCAAAGTTCAAAAACATCCAATGTAGATCATACAATAAACAAGCATTAGTGAAGGTATAAGAGTCTAAAAGAAATAAAAATAGGCTCAACTATTGTTGTGAAGAGAGAAGATATAGTGTTCCATTTTATGATGGTGCCTACCATAAAATAATTTCAAAAAAGAGAATGCACCAATTGATGCCATTTATAATGTAGTAGTTACCACTTTATATGAATTAGATGCAAGCATTATAAATGCTAAATTGCAAACAATGAAAGTAGATCTTAAAAAGAAATTTCTCAAGTTACACAACATAAGCATAACATTAAACTATATGAAGAAGGTTGTAATGTTATTATTATGTTATACTCTAATATTATATATTCTAGTTATTATAGCACTTTTTAGTAAAAGAAGGGTTAGTTTAGGATTTAGTGTAAGAATATCATGAAAATTAGTTGGAATTTTGTGGAACAAGAGATTGTGATTGTTGTGGAGTATATATCTCTTGTGATGATTTACCTTTTGCCTTCTTTTGGGCCTATACGAAAAAAATAGACGAGAAACAATTATTTTATTTTGTTTTTTCTAAAAAATTATTCTTGCTATTCTATTTTGCTTTTTCTAAAAAATGACATAATCATTTTGTTTGTTACCTTTAAACTTGTTCTTTTCTTTTTAGTGGAATATGTTTTAGTATTCCTTGTTTACTTTGAAAAAAAAAAAAAAAAGAAGACAAGTGATCATGGAATTGCATTTTATTTATTGGAAATGGCATATATAACATACCTTAGAGCATGGTTTGGAGTTATGCCTATATTTTTAACATTTGCCACATCTACAGTTAAATACCTTTTTTTTCTCTATTTTTTCCTCTCTTTTTTGTCATGTTTTATTTTTTCCTCTCTCTTTTGTCATGTCTTATTTTTCTTAAGTCTTCCAGCACTTCTTTGGGATCCAAATTGGTTTCATACAAAATATGAATTATCCCTTCATGTGCAGCCAAGTATTTCATTACAATAAAGTACTCATCATAGTTACCCTCCAAATGAGTCTTTATGTAGCTTGTGCAATAAGCCATATGTTTGTAATGAGTTCTCAAAACCATCCACTCCCTTTAACTACATGTTTTCTTGGCTAGGTTAATTGAAAATTTTCCAATTTTATCTATTACTTGGAACTCATCTTGGCTTGTAAGAATCAACCTCTAATGTCTTGCTTCTTTTGATGTTTTCTCCAAACTCCTTTTGGTTTCAGGTGTGAATTTTCCCTCCCAACTAGATGCCCTTGCAAATCTTTTGTGCAGTCTAGACATTAGTTTAATTTTAGTATGCTCTAACAAAGATTAGAATTGGTTTGTTTCTAAACTTTCCAATGCAATTGTTGAATGACTTAATCATGTTGTTTTTAGTATGGTCATTCTTGAAATCAATGTCAAATATCCATCTACATCATTGGTTTGTTGGAATGTCCCTCAACCACTTTACTAGTTTGTCATCATTAACAACAACCCTTATCTCTTCCATGACCTATATATGATCCATATAATAATATGACTTACATATTTTCCAAAATAACTTTCTAAATTCTAAACCTGGCCACTTCGATCTAAAATTGGCCTACAAGTGTCTAGCATACTCTTTATGAGTTGCATTAGGAAAATGATGGTCAACAACATTTATGATTACCTAGGCAATCAAGATAATCATATAATCAAATATAAATTAAAAAACAATTAAATCTAAAAAACAAACAACAAATAAATACCTTTGATTTATTAGACATAAATGTGAGAGGTTTCCCTTCTATTGTAGGCCTAATGTAAGTATATAATAAGTCCATGAAAAAAATCCTAGGAAGCATTGCATTCTTTCTTAATAATTGCATATGCAATAAGGAAGATACCTTTGTTGCCATCAACTTTAAATCTAGGGTATAGTCCCTTAAAATAAGTGCCATTTAAACTAACAAAAGGTTTACAACCAATGACAAATCTATTTATGGAAATCTTTAAAGCAATGAAAATTCTCTAAAAAATTGGTAGGGATGTATCATTTAGGTTAGACTTTTCTTCATAGCCAAATTTAATAACTGATCTTAGATTGGTTTCTTGTAACAAGTATGCATACTTAGGCAATTTCAAGGAGGACTTAGTGTGTGACCCTTCAATTAGTTCCATTGCCTTTTTTCTACCCCTCCACACTTTCATAAAACTTAACTTAACACCATAAGAATCTTTGAGCACTTTGTACACTAACTCAGTACTTATTTGGTTGTGTGCTTTAAGATAGGGCAATAACAATTTTGCTATCTGATTTGTTTTTGCTCTCTCAACTCTCTCAACTCTAACACATAATTGCTCACATTGCAATTTTCCTACCATAAAGGTGTTACAACTAGGTGATTTGGAAGCCTATATATAAAAGTCACATCCATTGTCTTCACACTTAGGACTAATTGCTTCTTTTTAGTTCTTTATATGCCTTAGATTCATTCCTAAGTACTTTGCCTACCGTCTGCTAAATCATTATCACTTTCACCATCACTTACTTTACTTACACCAAACTTACTAAGTCTTCTATCTACTTGTTCATCTTAAATCCTATCTTTATCTATTACATCTTTAAACCACTTATCATCTTCACTATCTATAAACTCACACTCCTCATCAGAGACCATAAAGTATAAGTCCTTAATTTCATCATATACATCATCCTTTTCATTATCTTTAAATGACATTGCATAACCTTTCTAGCCCTTCTAATAATTGTTTTTTCATTGTTTGAATTTTTCAAATTCTTTTTTATACTACTATTTGTTTTTTCTTTTCTTTTCTTTTAAGACTCTTACCACTAAAAGCACTAAAAGACCACATAATCAATTTTTTTTTTTTTGGAATCCTCTTCTCCCTTCGGATTCAAACTATGAATAACACTAAAAGACTCCTTAACTTTCTTTTTTTTTTTTTAAATTCTCTCTTCTTTTGGGACTCAAACTAAGAATAGTATTGTTAACCTTGTCAAAACTAAGTGACTAAACCTTTTTAGGTGCCTTAGCCTTTTTTTGATACAAATGTTTAACTATAAACTTTTGTTAGTGTTGGGACTCATTGTAGTTTGTGCACAATTATGCATATGAAGAGCATTATTATTAATAATAACATCAACAACATGAGGAATCATATCAATAATAATATCTTCAACCCTTGTTCAGAATTTTCCAATCATCAATACCTCTATTAAAATCTTTTAAAGTCCTTAGTGTTGACTATTCTTCTATTTTTAGAGTTCTTAGAGGTAGAAGAGTTAAAATAAGAAATATTTCTGTAGAATATTGGGTTCATATTAAGGAATTAGAGTTTATACACATTCAAAAATTGAGGTTTTAAGCATATTTAGAAATGGAGATATAGACATAGTAGACTTCTTACAATCCATTGGCTCTTTAACGGTCTCACAACGTCCTACCGACTCACACATGTCTTAATGGACAACAAATGACCAACAAGCTTTAGGCATAACACACTTGGAAGTATAATGACTTGACACCATAATGTAAGAATATACTTTACACCACAATGCAAAAATGTATTTTACACCATAATGCAAGAATGTGAATTAATAAACATGTAAAATGTACCTTATGTTCCAATGCAATGAAAACAATTTGAGTTTGTTCTAAAAACACTTCAAATTAGGCTTTACTAACAATTGGGGGTGCGCAGGGACCAAATGCTTGAAAATTTAAAATTTTATTAATGAAAACTGTGAGTACAAAGGAGAAGGAGATTTATAAGATGGATGGGAAAGGGAAGTGAGGAAGATTACAAGAGAGGGAGTTTGCAGATTAGGAATTAGAGAGTTTCTAACTGATAAGGATGCCTTCAAATTCCTTCTGAACTTCCTTTTATAGTTGAGGAGCTAGGGGTCAAGGCAAACAGATAAAATCTCTTTTTCCAAAAGTGGGTTTAGAAGTTTGCAGAGCTAGTATCTTTTTTTTTATAAAGTAATTTTTACTTTTTCAAATGCTACCTTTACTTTTTTAAAAAGATGCTTTTTGCTTTTTGTAAAGTCGATAATCACGAGCATTTTGTCTCATTTCTCCACTAAAAGCTTTTTTGTCGTTTTGCGAAACTGGTAGTCATAAGTTTCATTTCTTGAAAACTGCTAAAGTTGTTTTTGTAAAATTACTTTTGTAAAATTGGTGGTTTGGAATATATTCTTTTGAGGCCACCAAATGTTGTTTTGGAGTTTTGTGGATGTCATCCTTCCATGGCGTTCTCTAGGTCGACCCATCCTTCATCACTAACTAAATTTTCTAGATCATTGATGTTTATAAGATCATCATGATCTTTTGGTTCATTTAGATAATCTAGTAGGTTATTATAAGGGATTTTTCTTAACAATTCTTGTAGTATTAGACCAATTTGTTGTACTGAGTATTGATGTTGAAATACACCTAATGCCTAGAGTACCTCTTTATGAAGATTTTTTAAATGGAATCTTTTACGGCAAATGTGAGCATTTCTTGATATCCAACATACTAGTTATTAGCCAATGTTTTGGATCTCTAACTTTGTATTTGTTAAATTAATAGAATCAAGCAATTCCAAATACCTTGTCTAGGAAGATTGGGTTTGTAACAAAATTGACCATACATGATGATCATATGTTTTGCTAGTCTAATTATGTTTATCTATTCTAGAGGTGAAGATTCTATTCATAAATGGACATAGTGATCTTCAATGGCCATCAATTATAGTCCAAATGATGTTATCTTTCTGCCTATTTGGTTAAACTAATCTGGATCATTGAAAATGATACTTAAAAGCATTCCATAGTCTATAAGCAACTAGGGAGTCATCTCCACGTCTTTAAATTTGTAAGAATTGTAGAACTCCAAATCAATGTTGGCTTTGTAGATTAAGAAATCGAATCACTAAAAACACATTGTTCTTTCCAGTGGGATTTGCATACATTTTTGGAGTTGTTGTTGCCAGTTTGGTCTTTCTCCTGATAGAAAATAATTGATTTTGTAATATGTAATGATACCCTGAAACTATTGTGATGAGGTTGCAATTGTTCTAAGGAATTTTTGGATAATAATGAATGTTTTTCAAGGCATTCTTGTCTTTTTTTGGTTGACAAGAAAGATTATGTTTTCATAGTTTTTAAAATAATGATAAAAAGCATCAAGAGAGAAAAAGAATCGACTATGGTTGATTTCATTTATCTTAGTGGGAGATAAATGTTGGGTTTCACTCATGGATGCACTCATGAGTTTTGAATATTGCAAAGCCAACTCACCTTTTTTTACTCTCGTGTTTCACTCAAGCTGACAAGTTTTAATGTTATCTCCTTGAATGATTTAAGTTGATTAATGAGGCCATGAACATCATTAAAGTAGCCATGTAGTTTTGAAAAAAGATTGTTTTCACCTCCTTGTTTCAAAGTGAAACTAAAAGATGGTGTTGATGAGGTTTTGAAAATATCTCTAGTAATTATGAGGCTTTTCATGGGATTTTTATCCATAACTATTGGGTTTTATGTAATAAGCATTTTAGTTCAATGTTAACGAATTAGAGTATTTATGAAAAATGTGAGTCTTATGTATTTTCTATATGCACCTGATGCATTTGCAAATCATAATATCCTTTCTATTGAACTTTAGGATGCAAAGAAATTTGATTTTGAATTTTTGAAAATTCAATGAAAATTCCCAATAATGCATTGTTAAAAATGCAATAATAATTGTATTTGGAGTTTAGAAATTTTGCAAAGAAGTATTTGCTAATGCATTCATGACATGTAGAAAATAAAAGGTTTTTCTTCTTGATATCCAAAGATTATCGAGAAGACATTACTAATCAAATTATAATTTTCTACTTTATACATATCTAAATGAAAAATTAGCTTTTAGAGAAAATGATTTTAAATGGAATCCTTCAGTATCTATGAAGGTTTCCATATTCTTGCAAGATAAATCAAATTTTGTTAGTGAAAAGAATAATAAATTTTTGAATAAAATTTTATATAATTGATTACAATTATAAATGAATTTTTTGTAACTAGGAAAACTTTCTTTTTGTAATGCTTTTCTTTGGTAGGAGAGATTTCTTTGGCTCTTGGTAAATCAGGGGGTTGCAAGTCTAGATCTAGGTTTTATCATTGTACAAAACTATATTTTATGGTCAAGTATATGATTAATTTGGGTTTTGGATATTTGTAATTGGGGTTTAGGTTTTGGTTTGGAAGTAGTTTCATTTGTTTGGAAGGCTTATACAAATCTTACAAATTTGAAGATATGGAGATGACTCCTCAATTTCTCATGGACCATGGAATGCTTTTGAGCATCATTTTTAATGGTCCAAATCAATTTGACCAAGTGCACAGAAATATAGCATCACTTGGACTATAACTAATGGCTATAACTAATGGCTAATGGAGATCATTATGTCCATCTACAAATAAAATCTTCACCTCCAAAATATATAAATGAAATTGAACTGGTAAAACATATGATCATTATGCATAGTCAATTTTGCTGCAAACCCAATCTTCTTAGACAAGGTATTTGGGATTGCACGATTCCATTAATTTAACAAATACAAAATTAGAGGTCTAAAACATTGGCCAATAATTGGTATGTTGGATATCAAGAAATGCTCATATTGGCCATGGGAGATTCCATTAAAAAAATCTTCAAGATGAACCCTTAGATGATGACTTACTAGATTATCTGAATGAACAAGAAGATCATGATGATCCTATAGACATTAATGATCTAGAAAATTTATTTGGTGATGAAAGATCAATTGACTTAAAGAATGCCATAGGGGGATGACATCCATAAAACTCCAAAACAACATTTGGTGGCCTCAAAAGAATATATTCTAGACCATTAGTTTTACCAAAGTAATTTTACAAATACAGCTTTGGCAGTTTTCAAGAAATAAAGTTTATGACTGCCAGTTCTGCAAAACTACAAAACAAATTTTGGTGCAATTTCCAAATTTAATGTTTTCAAAAATAATTTTACAATCAAAATTGAGAAAAAAGATATTCAACTTTCGAAACCTTTTGAAACTGTTCATCTTCTTTCTTAAAATTCTTTACAAAATCACAAAAACAAACATTATAAATACATTTATATTGGTTTGGTACAAATAGGTATCAAACCACTTACAAAAGAAGATTTGAATACTTCCATTCTATGAGTCCTTAGGGATACTGGATTTATAAGCTTCCAAAATTCTATTCTTTCTTCAACAAAATCTAGTCTTTGTTTTAGACCTATTTTTTTCAATTGTTATCCAAACCTTACAATCTCTTTATCTAACAAAAATATTTTACAAAATATGGTTTTACAAATTAAAATCTATAATTGCAATATGTTGGAAGACTTCATTTTGGCTGCATTGATTTACAAAATTCATTACAAAGCAATGATTTCTACATTTGCATCCAAACACAAATTCTAATTCCTAAATGAAGAAACCCTTCTCTTACAAACAGACCTATCTTGTTTAAATATTGTTATCCCCAAATCCATTCAATGGAAAGACATTGCCCTTCCCGATGACTAGATCTTTGAAGGAGCAGTAAAACGTCAACCTCTAAAACACCTTGAACTAAGCATAGAAATTTCCAAAATAGACTAACTCCAAGAAGAAAAAGTTGTCTTAACCTTTAACAGGAAATCTACAAGTTTTAGAGCTTCATCGAAAGATCAAACTTCTATTTCCTTTACAATTAACCTAGGACATATTTCCAACCTCTCATCTACTATAACTCTACCTACAAAATCTCCAAGATTCTTAACCTTAGACATTCCAACTACTTCTTTCCAAATCACAAATTACCATACAAATATTGCTCATCCTATTTATACAAACCTTTAAGAACAATCACCTTTGACCTCGTTAATACTTTTTACTATCATAGAAAACATCCAAAATGAATTGAATGTCTTAGAAAAATCATGCTCAGATGATTCACAAGATGATTTACAAAATGAATTTTGACCTGACAAAAAACTCTTGCACGATGATTTTTATGCATCACACAACACTGATCTAAGAGAATTACTATACTTTTCTCTCTTTTCACAAAAAATATATGTTATTTTTTGATTGGTTTTCAAAAAATGCCCTTTAGATGGATTCATCTGATCATTGAAAAGATTTCATTTTAAAGATTTTTTTTCCAAAAACTCTATAAACCCTATAACTTCTCATAATAAGTCTACAGAATGGACTACTCTAGATGACCAAGTCATATAATTTAAATTCCCTCCTCTTAAACAACCAAAATCACCCATCAACAGAATACTGTTAATCTTACACCTTATAAAATTACCTTAGAAATTGATTTTTCAAAAAAACTTTCTAAAATAATCACCTAACAAAACAATTTATTAAACATTCATCTTCATACCATAGGTACTCAGTTGAATTGTATAAAAAGCTAGATTCAACAGTTTACCATACAAAAAATAGTTATAAAACTAAAAATCACAAAAATCAAACATCTTATTTTTAAACCTTTTCAACCCTCCAAATTAGAATACTCTCAGAAACTTACTGATCCCTTCATTCAAGATATCAAAGCAAAACTAGCTACCTTGGAACTATCTTCAACTTCTTCTACACAAAAGCAAGTTAACACCTTGGGAAATAAATCCCAAACAAAGTTGTCTTCATATTTAGATTGTTCTTCTTCCCTTCTAAACAAATCCCCTAAATTACCTTTACAAGTTTCTAAATCTCAGATCAACCATATCTTATGGCCAAAACCCATATTTGAACTTATAATTCCAGATCTTGACCTTGAAAACAAACCTTACTATAAATCTTCTCTTCCTTTGTACTTAAAGTTTTCATTAATAAAATTTTAAGTTTTCAAGTGTTTAGTCCATATGCACCCTAGTTAGTATCAAAGCCAAACTCGAAGTGTTTTCAAAACCAAACTCAAATTGTTTTCATTATATTGGAATATAAGGTACAATTTACATGTTTATTGATTCATATTTTTGCATTATGGTGTAAAACACATTTTTGCATTATAATGTAAAGCATATTCTTACATTGTGGTGTCAAGCGAATACTTTTAAGTGGGTTATGCCTAAGGCTCATTAGTTGTTTGTTGCCTACTAAGACATGTGTGAGTCGCTAGGATGTTGTGAGACTGTTGAAGAGCTGGTGGATTATAGGAAATCTATTGTGCCTAAACCTTAATTCCTAATTATGCTTAAAACCCGAATTCTTGAGTGTGTATAAAACTCTAATTCCTCAATATAAACCCAATACTTTGTAGAACTACTTCTTGTTTCAATTACTCTAGAAAATTTCAATAAATGAATTAATGATTGGGAAATTTCAAAAGTCCAAAAGGACCAAATCTATAAAATTTCTAAATTTAATGTTTTTAAAAATGATTTTACAATTAAAACCAAGGAAAAAAACATTCAACCTTCGAAACTTTTTGAAACTATTCATCTTTTTTCTCAAAATTTTTTACAAAATCACAAAAATAGGCATTACAAATACATTCATATCAGTTTGGTACAAGTAAGTATCAAACCACTTACAAAAAAAGGTTTAAGCACTTTTATTCTAACAGTCCTTAGGGATACTAGATTTACAAACTTCTAAGATTCTCTTCTTTCTTTGATAAAATCTAGCCTTTATTTTGGACCTATTTATTTCAATTGTAATCCAAATCTCATAGTTTCTTGATCTAATAAAAATATTTTACAAAGTATGGTTTTACAAATCAAAACCCATAATTACAATATGTTGGAAGGCTTCATTTTAATTATATTAATTTACAAAATTCATTACAAAACAATGATTTTTGCATTTGCATCCAAATATAAATTTCAATTCCAAAAAGGAGAAACCCTTCTCTTACAAATAGACTTATCTCGTTCAAACATTATTATCCCCATATCCATTGAATGGAAAGACAATACCCTTTTTAATGATTGGATCATTGAAGGAGTAGTAAAATCTCAATCTCTAAAACACCTTGAACCAAACACAAAAGTTTCCAAAATAGATTAACTCTAAGAAGAAAAAGTTGTCCTAACCTTTAATAAGAAATCTATAAGTTTTAGGGCTTCATCGAAAGATCAAACTTCCATTTCCTCTATAATTGACCTAGGACATGTTTTCAACCTCCCATCTACCATAAACCTACCTACAAAACCTCCAAAATTCTTAACCTTATACATTTCAACTACTTTCCAAACTATAGACCACCATACAAATATTTCTTATTCTATCTATACAAAGCCTCAAGAATAATAATCTCCAACCCCTCTAACACCTTCTGCCATCATAGAAAACATACAAAATGAATTACATGTTTTAGAAAAATCATGCTTAGATGATTCATAAGATGATTTACAAAATGAAGTCCAACCTGATGAAAAACTCCTACATTATGATTTTTATACATCTCATAACACTACAAAAAGAAATTATTTCTTCAAACATTTCTTTGAGAAAAGATAAGAAATCCAAAAGGATTACAATATTTTTCTTTCTTTTCACAAAAAACATATGTTATTTTATGATTGGTTTTCAAATTATGCCCCATCATATGGATTACATATGGTCATTCAAAAAATTTTATTTTAAAGATTCTTCTTCCAAAAACTTTACAAGTCTTGTAACTTCTCGTAGTAAGTCCACGTAATGGATTACTTCAGATGACCAAGTCATAGAGTTTGAACACCCTCCTCTTAAACAAGCCAAAATCACCCATCAATAGAATATTATTGATCTTACACCTTACGAAATTCCCCAACAAATTGATTCTTTATACAAACTCTCTAAAATGATCATCCAGCAAAATAATTTCTCAAATGCTCATCTTTATATCATAAGTACTCAACTAAACCATATAAAAAAAAACATATTTAGTAGTCTACCATACAAAAGACAATTAACATCTTAGGAAATGAAAAAGCAAGTTAACAGCTTAGGAAACAAATCCTAAATAGAGCAATCTTTAGATTTAAATTGTTCTTCTTCCTTTCCAAACAAATCCCCCAAAATTACCTTTACAAGTATCAAAACCTTAAATCAACCATATCTTATAGCCAAAACCTATATCTAGACTCACAGTTTCAAATCTTGACTTGAAAACAAACCTTCTAAACTACCTTTACAACTTTCTAAACCCCAGATTGGTCACATATCAGGGAAAAAACACCCTGAACTCCAAACTTCCAAATTATTGATTTCTAATCTCAATCATGATTTTGACCCTTCTCATCACTTAGTTAAAGAACCCTTCCAAATAGATGAACTCAAAACCACTACTTCCTTAAAATCCAAACTAGGATCCAAGAAGGTAAATACTTTTATAAAAGATCAACAAACTCTAATAGATCTCATTAAATACATTATAGATCCCAACCTTTAAAAAGAATACCTAAAAAACCTTTTTAAAACCTTTCAAAACTAAGAAACCAAACAAAACATTTCAACACTACTCCATCAACTTCTAGACCCCCCTATGATCTCATTACAATTTTAGGCAAAAAAAATTCTAGAAAATCTACCTCTACCATACATAAGCTCTAAATAGAAATCAAAACCATCAAAATAAAACTTAAAGAACTTAAACAAAACTAGCAAAAAGATAACCAAACCCTTTAACTTCTTCTTTCCAAACACTTAGAAGAAACTCCTGAAAGTGATTCTGAACCAGATTAGGAAACTCAAAATCTTCAAAACCATGAAAAAGGAAGAAAAAGTTCCAAACGATTTCCTTTTTCATCTGGAACAAGTTACTTCCAGAAAATATCTTATCAAAAATACTTTGGTATTTTCAAATGATTTCAAACTGGATACAATAGTCTTATTTGATACTGGTGCAACTTTGAATTGCATAAAATAAGAAATTGTTCCAAATCATTTTGAAGAAAAAAAACCAATGAAAAACTTTCAACTACAAACAATTCCAAAATTACCATTACAAATAAATTAAAATTTTCAAATTACATTTATTTTGTTTTTGTTAAAAACATGCATCAAATGGTGATCCTTGGAAATTCATTCATAAACCTTATCACTCTTTATAACTTTCAAAACAAAATTTCAAAAATTTCATTTTCCTTTTCTTAAAGCTCTAAAGACAAGGAATTTGAATCTAATCAAAGCTTATTCCATTTATGAAAATAAAATCCATACTTTTGTTTAAGAAAAAGGACAAGATCTTCTTTATTTACAAAAAGATCTTTCTCTCTAAAGAACTCAAAATAATTACAAGACCTTATAGTTTTACAGAAAATTTTTGCTTTCAAAGAAACCCTCAAAATGATCTCTATTCTGATCTTTCAAATGCCTTTTAGAATAGGAAACAACATATAGTCGATTTACCCTATGAACTAGATTTCAATGAAAAATAAATCCTTACAAATGCTTAACCCATTAAAATAAATGTATAACTACAAAGTTACTGCAGAAAAGAAATTTAGGATTTAAAATCTAAGAAACTCATTTCCAAATCTAGATCTCCTTGTTCATGTGTTGTTTTTCTATGTCAATAAGTTAGCAAAACTAGAAAAAGGTACCTCTAGGTTAGTTATTAACTATAAACCTCACAACAAAGCCTTTAAATGGATTAGGTATCTTATTCCTAATAGAAAGGATTTATTGCAAAAACTTCATTCTACTTACATCTTTTTCAAATTTAACATGGAATCTAGATTTTGGCAAATTCAAATTGATCCAAAAGATAGGTACAAAATTACCTTCACAATTCTATTTGGACAATATGAATATAATGTGATGCCATTTGGTTTGAAAAATACTCTTTCAGAATTTCAAACAATTATGAATAGCATTTTTCAACTATATTCAAAATTTTGTCTCATTTATATCGATGATATTTTAATCTTTTCAAACTATATTTTACAACATTTCAAACACTTGCAAAAAAAAATTTTATGATGTTGAAACCAATGGACTTGTGATATCTCAATCTAAGATATCTTTATTTCAAACTAGAGTAAGATTCCTTAGACATTACATCTTTCAAGGAACTATTACCCTTATTAAAAGAGCCCTTTGTTTTTTTTGTAGACAAGTTTTTTGAAAGAAATCATAGAAAAATCCTAGCTTTAGAGATTTTTTGGAAGTCTTAATAATGTTTTGGATTTCATTTCAAACATAAATCTTATTGCAAAACCCCTTTATGATTGTCTCAAGAAAAACCTTACTTCTTAAACTCCTTAGCATACCGCTCTTGTCTAATAAATCAAAACCATTGTCAAAGAAATCCCAAGTATTCATTTTCTTGACCCTTCACTTCAAAAAATCGTTGAAATTGATGCCTTTAAATTAGGATATGCAGGTATCCTCAAACAAGTCAGAGAGGGAAAGGAACAAATCATTTAATTTTCATTTGCACATTGGAATGATTGTTAATGTAATTATTCCACCATAAAAAAAAGAGATTTTATCTATTGTCATATGCATTACATAATTTTAAAGTGATTTACTCAATCAATAATTTCTTTTATGCATTGATTGTAAATCTGTAAAAGAAGTTATACAAAAAGATATTCAAAACATTGTGTCAAAACAAATTTTTGCACATTGGTAAACCATTCTTTTTTGTGTTTAATTTTCAATTTGAGTACATAAGAGGAGATAAAAACTTTATTCTCGAAAATTTCTTCAAAATAGACCCCAAGATGCCTAGAAAATCAAAGAATAAGGGCAAAGCTCTTATTTAAAACCTGAAGGAGAGCTCAGCTTCACTCCTAAACTAGTCCAAGCCAAAACAAAGCCTAGTCCAAAACACATTTTAAGTTTACCTATAAAAATCTAGATTGAACATTTGACTAACCAAGAGGGTCAATCTTAAAAAAAAATCCCCAAAACTTAACTAAGAAGCTAGTCTTCTAAAACTCCTAAAAACCAACTCCAAATCCAAAAATGGATAATGGAAAATCTCCACAAAACTTTAGATATTCTTATAAAAATTCAAGGTTTATCTACCCTATAAGAATGGTACAAAAAAGATAGTACAAGTAAAGTATTAGCTTATACTTCAAAAAGAATTTAAAAATCTTCCTCAAAATATTTTGACAAAATCCATTTTAAAAATATATTTGTCATAGAACTAGGATTTTATAAAAACCAAAAAAATCCTTTTCACACCATCCAAAAAATATTTCTACCAAGATGGTACTTTAAACTACATGACCTTTCTATACCCCAAACTTATTATATGACCATTCTTGAAACAATAAAATTAATCAAATTTAAATACTATTACCTTGATAAAGCCCATATTGACCTTGTTTATTCAACCTGTTATATATTACAAATCATCCCTCTTTAAAAATAGGGAGCAGGCCTTCAAAACTCAAAACCTTCTCAATTTCCTTTAAAACAAAATAAGTCATTCCTACACCTTTTTATATTGGGATTATCAACAAACCTAGTATAATACCTTTTTCATCCAAAAACAAAAGTGTAGTTATTCATGGTTATTCTACTTTGATACAAAAATTAACCCTACAAAAATTTCCAACTGGTTTAAACATTGGTGAAATTCTTTTGATTTTACCCTAGTTCCAGAAGTTTGGGAAGTTCTGACTTATTCAAAACCAAGTATAAACCTTCTCCTAATACGAAAAGGCTTTCACCATTATTCCTTGTCTTTACAAAATTCTTTCTCCAATGGGTATTAGCCTGATACTTTGATTATCATACCTAAGATGATACTCTAGTCCTCATTAAAAAATATAAAATTAAATGGTGGGATTTATTCAAAATCCTTGAAAAATTATCAAAACCCAACATAAATACCTAGTTAGATAATATAAATCAACCCATATTAGTCTAACCATTATAAACCAAGGCCCCAAACACCACATTCTTAGCATAAAAGTCCCATACATCAATTGTATTAGCTACAACCCAAACTAAAGAAGAATATCTTGTAATAATGTAATACTTAATCTAAAAATTCCTTAGAATAAGACTTAGTCCATTCATAAAACAATAAGCCTTTGTCCCTATAAAGCTTGCAAAACAATGAAGATGACTGCTTTGGCATATTGCCAAAAATAAAGCATGCCAAGGACAGCCAACTGTAAAACCATTCAAACTATCTTTTAGTGGTCATGAGATAAAAAAATTTAAGACTACCAATGTGATTTTACAAAAGTAACTTTTGGTAGTTTCCAAAGAACGAAGCTCATGACATCCAACTCTGCAAAATGACAAAACAACTTTTGGTGAAAAAGAGAGACAAAGTGCTTGCGATTGTTAATTTTACAAGAAGCAAAAGGCATCTTTTCAAAAAAGTAAAGGTAGCTTTTGAAAAAACAAAAGTAACTTTATAGAAAGAAGATGTCAATTCTACAAACTTCCAAACCAACTTTTGGAAAGGAGATTCTATCTATCTGCCTTAATCCCTAGCTCCTTAAATATAAAATAAACTCAAAAGGAATTTAAAGGCATCTTTATCAGTTGGAGACTCTCTAATTCCCAATCTAGAAACTCCCTTTCTTGTAATATTTCTTACTTCCCCTTCCTATCCATCCTATAAATATCCTTATCCTTAATATTTAAAGTTTTATCAATAAAATTTTAAGTTTCCAAGTATTTGGTCCCTATGCACCCTTAGTTGGTATCCAACCCCTATTTTTGAAAACATTAAATTTGGAAATTTTATAAATTTCCTTGGTATTGGCTATTCTTTTATTTTTAGAGTTCTCAGAGGTAGAAGTATTGGAATAGAAAGTAGTTCTGTAGAGTATTAGGTTCATATTGAGGAATTAGAGTTTTATACACACTCAGGAATTGAGGTTTTAGGCATACTTAGGAATTAAGGTTTAGGCATAATAGACTTCCTATAATCCATCAACTCTTCAATGGTCTCATAACATCTTAGCAACTCACACACGTCTTAGCAAACAACAAACAACCAATAACTTTTAGGTATAACACACTAAAAAATATAATGGCATGACAACACAATTCAAGAATATGCTTTACACCACAATGTAAAAATGTGTTTTACACCACAATGTAAGAATATGAATTAATAAACATGCAGAATGTACCTTATATTCAAATGTAATGAAATTAATTCGAGTTTGGTTTGAAAAATACTTCAAGTTTGGCTTTAATACCAACTGGGGGTGTGCAAGGACCAAACGCTTAAAAACTTAAAATTTTGTTGATGAAAACTTTTAGTACAGAGGAAAACGAGATTTATAAGGGGGAGTGAGGAAGAATACAAGAGAGGAAATTTATAGATTGGGAATTGGAGTCTTTAACTGATAAAGATGCTTTTGAATTCCTTCTAAGCTTCCTTTTATAATTAATGAGCCAAGGGTCAAGACAGACAAATGGAATCTCCTTTTCCAAAAATAGGTTTGGAAGTTTGAAGAGATAGTATCTTCTTTCTGTAAAGTAACTTTTTCTTTTTCATAAGGTACCTTTACTTTTCTTAAAAGATGCTTTTTTTTTTTTTTGTAAAATTGGTAATCACAAGTATTTTGTCTCACTTCTTCATCGAAAGTTATTTTTTCATTTTGTAGAGCTGGCAGTCATTAGCTCCATTCTTTGGAAACTGCTTCCCATTTAAGGTGTTTTTGGAGTTTGAGATCTTGGCAGATTTTGAATCCTTCTTGTTATGTAAAACTGATCAATTCATTATAAGTGAGTTGATCATATGGAATTGGGTTTCCATTAGTGGTTTTGATGGTTTGTCATACTTTTTCTCCTAAAAGGGTTGGAAGTCCTATAAGGAATTTTTCTTTCTAGAAAGGTTGGTTAAAGTCTTCTCTAAGCATGACTCTAGTAAAAAAAGTATTTTGTAGTTTTGAAATTTTCTAAGTTTCTTACATTTAAAGTTTGTAAGTAACTCAGTATTTTTGTCTTTAAGGTGAGAAGGGTCTCCCATGAAATGAAAGGAAATTGTAAAGATAACACAGGTTACAACATATTTGATAGGGTTACCTAAATTATCTAAGATGGGTACATCATCTTCTATGGTTTATATGGCTTTAGGGATATGATATAGTTGTTCTTTAGTGAGATAGTAATCCTACCATCCTTTGAGTTATCCTAAAAATCTTGCTATGAGGAGTTTGGTAATAATTTTGTTTGGAGTGTTGTTATGGGTTTTGTAGACATTTATCGTCATAGTCATCTGTTGTAAAAGACTAAAGATGTTGTATTCTAACATGTCATCAATATTCCATTCATAAATGGAAGATGCATTGAACTTGTACTAGTTTAATGTGTTTGTTTTGTTTTCAAGGTCAAGATGTGGAGTTATGATCTCGATATGGGTTTTGGCCATAAGATATGGTTGATTTGAAGTTTTGACACTTATAAAGGTAATTTAGGGGATTTGTTTGGAAAGGAAGAAGAACAATCTGATTCTAAAGATTGCTTTGTTTGAGATTTGTTTCCCAAGGTGTTGAATTGCTTTTTTATAGAAGAAGATGAAGATGGTTCCAAAGTAGCTAGTTTAGCTTTGATCTCTTAAATGAAGGGATTAGCAAGTTTTTTAGAGTTTTCTAATTTAAAGGGTTGAAAGGGTTTGAGAACAAGATGTTTTTTGTGGTTTTTGATTTTGTAACTATCTTTTGTATGATAGACTATTGAATTTGGTTTCTTATATAGTTCAACTAAGTACCTATGGTATGAAGATAAGTATTTGAAAAATTGTTTTACTAGATAATTAGAACCTTCTTAGTTTCCTTAAAAACCAGAGCAAGTTCTTCCCAAACCTTTTCATAATGGGATTATCAACAAGCTTGGTATAGTACTTTTTTCATCCAAAACTAAAAATGTAGCCATCCATGGTTATTCTATTTCGATACAAAAATTAACTTGTAAAAATGTCCAATTGGTTTAAATACTAATGGAATTATTTTGGTTCTACCCCATATATTTTGATTTCAGAAGTTTAGGAAAGTTATAAATTGTTCAAAACCAAGTATGAACCTTCCCCTAATGAGATAAAGTGCTCATGATTGTTGCCTTTACAAAAAGTAAAAAACATCTTTTTAGAAAAGTAAAGTTAGCTTTTGAAAAAATAAAAAAAGTTACTTTAGAGAAAGAAGATGTCATCTCTACAAACTTCCAAACCTACTTTTGGAAAAGGAGATTCCATCTGTCTACCTTAACCCCTGGCTCCTTAACTATAAAAGGAAGCTTGAAAGGAATTCAAAGGAAACCTTATCAGTTACAGAATCTCTAATTCCAAATCTACAAGCTCCTTATCTTGTAATCCTTCTCATTTCCCCTTCCCATCCATCCTGTAAATCTCCTCCTCCTTTGTACTTAAAGTTTTATCAATAAAATCTTAAGTTTAAAAGTGTTGTTTATGTTATGCACACCCCTAATTGGTATTAGAGTCAAATTCAAAGAGTTTTTGAAACAAACTCAAATTTGTTTTTATTGCAATGGAACACAAGGTACATTTTGCACATTTATTAATTCATATTCTTGCATGGTGGTGCAAAACACATTTTTACATTGTGGTTTAATGCATATTCTTACATTGTGGTATTAAGCCATTATACTTCCAAGTGTGTTATCCCTAAAGTTTGTTGATCGTTTGTTGTTCACTAAGACATGTGTGAGTCGCTAGCATATTGCAAGACTGTTGAAGAGCTGGTGGATTGTAGGAAGTCTACTGTACTTAAATCTCAATTTCTGAGTGTGCCTAAAACCCTAATTCCTTAATATGAACCTAATACTTTACAAACCTACTTCTTGTTCTAACTCTTCTACCTCTAAGAACTCTGAAAATAAAAGAATAGCCAACACTGAGGAAATTACTCTAGAAGATTTCAATAGAGGTGTTGATGATTGGGAAATTCCAAAAGTCCAATAGGATCAAATTTACAAAATTCCAAATTTAATGTTTTCAAAAAAGATTTTGTAATCAAAACTAAAGAAAAAGATATTCAACTTTTGAAACCTTTTGAAACTATTTATCTTCTTTTTCAAAATTCTTTACAAAATCACAAAAATAAACATTGAAAATACATTTATATTGGTTTGGTACAAGTAGGTATCAAACCACTTGTAAAAGAAGGTTTGAACACTTTCATTCTCTTCTAATAGTTTTTAGGGATCTAGATTTACAAACTTCCAAGTTTTTCTTCATTTTTTAATAGATTTTAGTTGTCATTCTAGACCTATTTCTTTCAATTGTTATCTAAACCTTATAGTGTTTTTATATGACAAAAATGTTTTACAAAGTATGATTTAATAAATCAAAACTTATAATTACAATATGCTAAAAGGCTCCATTCTTATTGTATTGATTTACAAAATTCATTAAAAAACAATGATTTCTAAATTTGCATCGAAACACAAATTTCAATCTAAAAAAAGGGAAATCCTTCTCTTATAAAAAAATTTGTCCTATTCAAACATTGTTATTCCCAAATCCATTTACTGGAAAGATATTACCTTTCCTATTGACTTAATCCTTGAAGGAGTAATAAAAGCTCAACCTCCAAAACACCTTGAATCAAACACAGAAATTTCCAAAATAAACCAACTTTAAGATAGAAAAGTTGTCCTAACCTTTAATAGGAAATTTACAAGTTTTAGAGCTTTATCAAAAGATCAAACTTCCATTTCCTTTACAATTGACCTAGGACATGTTTCCAACCTCCTATCTACCATAAACCTATCTGCAAAACCTCCAAGATTCTTAACCTCAAATATTTCAACTAATGCTTTCGAAACTACAAATTACCATACCAACATTTCTTATCCTATTTATATAAACCCTTAAGAACAATCACCTTTGTCCTCTCCAATACCTTCTAGCTGAAAAAAAACATCCAAAATGAATTGAATGTTTTAGAAAAATCATGCTTTGATGATTCACAAGATGGTTCACAAAATGAATTCCAACTTGCCAAAAAACTCATGCATGATGATTTTTATATGTCACATAACACTGCAAAAAGAAATTATTTCCTCAAACATTTTCTTGAGAAAGGTAAGAGATCCAAGAGGATTATTATACTTTTCCCTCTTTTCACAAAAAACATATGTTATTTTTTCTTTGTTTTTCAAACTATGCCCCTTAGATGGATTACATATGGCTATTCAAAAAATTTCATTTTTAAAGATTCTTTTTCCAAAAACTCTACAAACCTTATGACTTATCATAATAAGTCCATATGATGGACTACTCCAAATGACCAAGTCAAAAAATTTGAACACCTTCTTTTTAAACAAACCAAAATCACCCATCAATAGAATACTACTAATCTTGCACCTTACAAAATTCCCTAAGAAACTGATTCTTCAGAAAAACATTTTAAAATGATCATTCAGCAAAACAATTTCTCAAATGCTTATCTTTATACCATAAATACTCAGCTAAATCATATAGAAAACCAGATTTAGCAATTTACCAAACAAAAGACAACTACAAAACCAGAAATCACAAAAATAAAACATCTTGTTTTCAAACCCTTTTAACCCTCCAAATTAGAAAACACTCAAAAACTTGTTTATCCCTTCATTTAAGAGATCAAAGCAAAACTAACTACTTTGGAACCATCTTCATCTTCTTCTACAAAAAAAGCAAATCAACACCTTAGGAAACAAATCCTAAACAGAGCAATTTTCAAATTCAGATTGTTCTTCTTCCTTTCTAAACAAATCCCTTAAATTACCTTTACAAGTATCAAAACCTCAAATTAACCATATCTCAAGGTCAAAACCCATATTTGAACTCATAGCTCCGAATCTTGAGCTTGAAAAGAAACCTTCCAAACTACCTTTACAACTTTTTAAACCCTAAATTGGCCACATATTAAGGGCAAAACACCTTGTATTCCACACTTCCAAATTATTGATTTCTAACCCAAGTTTTGATTCAGACCCTTCTCATCACTTAGTTAAAGAACCCTTCTAAATAAATGAAACTACTTATGAACCAAAACCTAAACCCTAGTTACAAATGTCCAAAACTATGATTAATCATATACTTAACTATGAAATATGGTGTCATACATTGATAAAACCTATATCTAGACTTACAACCCCTAATTTCTCAAGAGCCAGAGAAATCTCTCTTACCAAAGAAGAGCATTAGAAAAAGAAAATTTTCTTGGTTACAAAAAATCCTTATATATTTGTAACCAATTACAAAAAATTTTATTCAAAAAATCTATTATTCTTTTCACTAACAAAATTTGATTTATCTTGTAGGGATATGGAAAATTTCATAGATATTGAAGGATTCCATCTAAAAACATTCTCTCTAAAAACCAATTTTTCATTTAGACATGTATAAAATATAAAATTGGAATTTGATCAATAATGCCTTTTT
This sequence comes from Bruguiera gymnorhiza, assembly GCA_020883675.1. NCBI lineage: Eukaryota > Viridiplantae > Streptophyta > Magnoliopsida > Malpighiales > Rhizophoraceae > Bruguiera > Bruguiera gymnorhiza. The sequence goes on along the minus strand of JAIRCJ010001055.1, from coordinate 817,325 downwards.
AATAATCTTTGGATATCAAGAAGAAAAACCTATGATCTATTGCATGTCATAAATGCATTAGCAAAATACTTCTTTACAAAATCCCCAAACTCTAAATGCAATTATTATTGCATTTTCAAGGGTGCATTATTGGTAAATTTCGTTGAATTTTCAAAAATTCAAGATCAAATTTCTTTGCATCCTGAAGTTCAATATAAAAGATATTATGATTTATGAAAGGCATTTGGGGCATGTAGAAAATATATAGGACTCACAATTTTCATAGATACTCCAATTCATCAACATTTAACTAGAATGCCTATTGCACAAAACCCAATAGTTATGGATAAAAATCCCATGAAAAGCCCCATAACTACTAGAGATCTTTTCAAAACCTCATCAACACCATCTTTTAGTTTCTGTTTGAAACAAGAAGGTGAAAGCAATTTTTCTTCAAAATTATAAGACTACCTTGATGATGTTCATGGCCTTATCCATTAGCTCAAATCATTTAAAGAGATAACATCAGAACTCATGAGCTTGAGTAAAACACAAAAGTACAAAAAAGGTGAGTTGGCTTTGCAATATTCCAAGCTCATGAGTAAATCCATGAGTGAAACCCAACATTTATCTCCTACTGAGATAAATGAAATAAACCACAACCAATTCTTTTTCTTTCATGATACTTTTTATCATTATTTTCAAAACTATGAAAACATAATCTTTCTTGTCAACCAAAAAAGACAAGAATGCCTTAAAAAAACCTTCATTACAATCCAAAAATTCCTTAGAACAATTGCAACCTCTCCATAACAGTTTCAAGGTATCATTACATACTATGAAACTAGCTATTTTCCACTAGGAGAGGGACCAAGTTGTTAGGAACAACTCCAAACAATAGATCCCACTAGAAAGAACAACGTGTTCTTACTAATTAGATTTCTTAATCTACAAAGCTAATATTGATTTGGAGTTTTACAAATCCTACAAATTTGGAGACATAGAGATGACTCCCCAACTACTCATAGACTATGGAATGCTTTTGAGCATCATTTTCAATAATCCAAATCATTTTAACCAAGTGGGCAGAACGATAGCATTGCTTGGACTACAACTGATGGCTAGTGCAAATCATTATGTCCATCTATGAATAAAATCTTCACCTCTAGAATAAATAAGTGGAATTGAACGGGCAAAACATTTGATCATTATGCACAGTTAATTTTACTACAAACTCAATCTTCCTAGACAAGTTATTTGGGATTGCTCAATTCCATTAATTCAACAAATACAAAATTAAAGGTCCAAAACATTGGCTAATAACTGGTTTGTTGGATATCAAGAAATGTTCATGGAAAGGTATTCCAAACATTAGGTAGATTTCAACATCAATACTTAGTACAACTAATTGGTCTAATACTATACAAATTTTCAAGAAGAACCCCTTAATGATGACCTACTAGATTATTTAAATGAACTAAAAGATCATGATGATCTTATAAACATCGATGATTTAGAAAATCTAATTGGTGATGAAGGATGGGCTAACTTGGAGAATGCCATGGAAAGATGATGTCCACAAAAGTCCAAAACAACATTTGTCGCCTTAAAAGAGTATATTCTAGACCACCCATTTTACCAAAGTAATTTTACAAAAGTAGTTTTGGTGAAGAAGTAAGACAAAGTGCTCATGGTTGCTGACTTTACAAAAAGCAAAAAGCATCTTTTCATAAAAGTAAAGGTAGCTTTTGAAAAAGCAAAAGTTACTTTACAGAAAAAAGATGTCAGCTCTACAAACTTCTAAACCCACTTTTGATAAAGGAGATTTCGTCCCTCTACCTCGATCCGTGGCTCCTTAACTATAACAACAAGCTTAAAAAGAATTTGAAGGCATCCTTATCAGTTAATTCCTAATCTACAAATTCCCTTTCTTGTAGTCTCTTTGACTCACCCCTTGTAAATCTCCTCTTCCTTTACACTTAAAATTTTCATCAATAAAATTTTAAGTTTTCAGGATGTTTTGTCCTTGATATATAGCCAATTTAGGGTTTAGAAATTTGTAAAAGTAGTTTGGAAGGTTTCTTTTCAAGGTTAAGATCCAAAACTGTAAGTCCAAATATGGGGTTTTGGCTATAAGATATGGTTGATCTAAAGTTTTGATACTTATAAAGGTAATTACGAGAATTTGTTTGGAAGGGAAGAACATTTTAAATCTGAAGACTACTTTATTTAGGATTTATTTCTCAAGGTTTTTACTTGCTTTTTTATAAAAGAAGATGAAGATGGTTCCAAAGTAGTTAGTTTTGCTTTAATTTCATAAATAAAGGGATCAGTAGGTTTCTAAGGGTTAAAAGAGTTTGAAAATAGGTTGTTTGATTTTTGTGGTTTTTGGTTTTGTAACTATCTTTTGTATAGTAGATTGTTGAATTTGTTTTTTTATACACTTTATCTAAGTACCTATGGTATGAAGATAAGTATTTGAGAAATTGTTTTGTTAGATGATCATTTTAGAAAGTTTTTTTGAAGAATCAATTTCTTGGAGAATTTTATAAGGTGCAAGATTAATAATATTCTATTGATGGGCGATTTTGCTTTGTCTAAGAGCAGGGTGTTCAGATTTTATAAGTTGGTCACCTAGAGTAGTTTATTCTATGGACTTATTAAGAGAATTTACAAGGTTTGTACAGTTTTTGGAAAAAGAATCTTTAAAATGAAATTTTTTGAATGGTTAGATGTAATCTATCTAAGAGACATAGTTTGAAAACCAATCAAAAAATAACATGTTTTTTTGGGAAAAGAGTGAAAGTATAGTAATCCTTTTGGATCTTTTTTTGTAGTGTTATGTGATGAATAAAATTATCATGTAGAAGTTTTTTGTTAGGTTGGAATTCATTTTGTAAATCATCTAAGCATAATTTTTCTAAAACATGTAGTTTATTTTGGATGTTTTCTATGATGGTAGAAGGTGTTGGAGAGGTCAAAAGTGATTCTTCTTGAAGATTTATATAGATAGGATAAGAAATAGTTGGAATGTCTGAGGTTAAGAATTTTGGAAGTTTTGTAGGTAGGTTTATGATAGACGAGAGATAAGAAATATGTCCTAAGTCAATTGTAGAGGAAATAGAAGTTTGATCTTGTAATAAAACTCTAAAACTTGTAAATTTCCTATTGAAGGTTAGAATAACTTTTCTGTCTTAGACTTAGTCTATTTTGAAAATTTCTATATTTAATTCAAGGTGTTTTGGAGGTTGAGGTTTTATTACTCATTCAAGGATCCAGTTATTAAGAAAGGTAATGTCTTTCTATTAAATGAATATAGGGATAACAGTGTTTGTAAAAAAAGGGGTTCTCCTTTTTGGGATTGAAATTTGTATTTGGATGCAAATGCAGAAATCATTATTTTGTAATGAATTTTGTAAATCAATGCAACCAAATTAAAGTCTTCCAGCATATTGTAATTATGGGTTTCAATTTGTAAAATCATACTTTGTAAAATATTTTTCTCAACTAAAAAGACTATGAGATTTGGATAACAATTAAAAAAACAAATAGGTGTAAAACAAAGACTAGACTTTAATGAAGAAAGAAAAGAATCTTGGAAGTTTGTAAATCTAGTATACCTAAGGATTACTAGAATAGAAGTGTTCAGACCTTCTTTTGTAAGTAGTTTGATACCTACTTGTATCAGACCAATATGAATGTATTTGTAATACTTGTTTTTGTGATTTTGTAGAGAATTTTAAGAAAGAAGATGAGCAATTTGAAAAGGTTTTAAAAATTGTATATCTCTTTCCTTGGTTTTGATTATAAAATCATTTTTGAAAACAATAAATTTGGAAATTTTGTAAATTTGATCCTTTTGGACTTTCAAAATTTCTTAATCATTAATACTTTTATTGAAATCTTTTAAAGTAATCTCCTTAGTGTTGGCTATTCTTCTATTTTTAGAGTTTTTGAAAGTTGAAGAGTTAGAACATGAAGTAGTTATGTAGAGAATTAGGTTCATATTGAGGAATTAGAATTTTACACACACTCAAGAATTAAGGTTTTAGGCACACTTAGGAATTAAGGTTTATGAAAAGTGAAAGGTTAAGAAGATGAATGGAAGAGAATTTTTTGACCATGGTTTTGATTTGTTGGATAAAAGTGCTATGTTAAAGAGTTCAATGAGTAAGGTTTTCCTTAAGACAATCATAAAGGGGTTTTACAATAAGATTTATATTTGAAATGAAATTTAGAACATAACAAGAATAAAAGAAGTTTTAATTTGAAAATACTCATTTTAGATTAAAAAAAAAAGAATAGTAATTTTATTTGTACGGGTCGTTTTGGAATTATTTGCAGTTAAAAATTTTTCATTGAGTTTTTTTTAAAAACAATTTAGAATAATTTTTTATTTTATACAGTTCAAATCTACGTCAATATCAAATAAGACTATTAGATTCAGTTTGAAATCATTTGAAAATACCAAAATGATTTTGATAAAATATTTTTTGGAAGTAACTTATTTAGAGTAAAAAGAAAATCGTTTGGAACTTTTTTAGAGTTTTGAAGATTTTGAGTTTACTAATTTAGTTCAAAATCACTTTCTAGAGTTTCTTCTATGTGTTTGGAAAGAAGAAATTGAAAGGTTTAATTGATGGTCTTAATTTCTATTTGGAATTCTTATATGATAAGGGTAAATTTTTTGAAATTTCTTTTAATTAGAATTATAAAAAGATCATAAAGAGATCTAAAAGTTGACGGAGTAATGTCTGAAATATTATATTTACTTAAAATTTTAAGTTTTCAAGTGTTTGGTCCAAGGGGAATCTTTAAGTATAGAAAAAAAAGAAAATTTACAATGGGGAGTGAAGAAGAATACAAGAGAGGAAAATTTCAATAACAAAATTTTACTTTTTTATTAGGTAAGATCCACATTTTGATCATACTCTAATTTAATCTTCTAACTACAAACATTTGTTTTTTGTAAAATAAAATACTGTTCACCTTTCTAAATTTCAAATTCAATTCACAAAATCCTACAAATAGTAATATAAAATTTCAGATATTTTAATATTTTTAAAATGTAAACCCCACTGTTGGGCTGATTTGATCTGCCTATGTAATAAAACTATTTCTTTTTTGGTCTGAAAAATAACAATTTTTGACTTTTGTTTTCTTTCATGCATAAGTTAACCAAGCTAATTGATACTGCCATTTCCTAAAAAAAAAAAAAGAAAAGAAAAAAAGACAAAAGGCTAATTGGTGTTACCGTACTAGCCTTATAGACAAGCTAATTATAAAGAAGTTTAAATGCCAACCAAAAAATTTTGTGCTGTTTTAAATTATAATCGTTAATTCATTCCTCACGGCAAAGTTGAGAATCAAGAGTTAACAATTGACAAGGAGATATTTATGAAGAGATATATATGGGTTGGGCTAAATCAGGGTTTGGGCTTAAAATAATTTGTTAGAGTTGAATTTGGGCTCGAGAGAGACAACTTGTGAGCAGGCCCGACAGAACTTAACAAAGAAAAAGTTTGACCTACACCACAAAGCATAAAGGAAATTTTGTCATACGGACGCAAACCTATAAAATTTGTCTTGCCATTTATTGCACAATTGTAATAATTTAAAATATGATTGTAAGTTATGCGTCTATTCCATTAAAACATGTCAACAGAATATAAACAGGTCTATTTGAAAAAGTCATAGATGGTAGACAGGGAAGGTCGAAGGCTGCGTTAATACTGTTTCGTTGACCGGTTTGTTAATTAGGTATAGTTTCTAACTGCTGACTTTGTCTTTTGGGGAAACCATTTTTTTATACTTCCAAAGCCAAACATTTAATGGGGGCAAAACATAAATGATATATAAGTAACCCACTTATTATTTGAAAGATTGCAAATACCAGACAACCTGTTTTTAATAAATTTGTTTACTTCTTCATAGAAAAGAAATCTAATCCTTGAGATTACATTTTTGTACTTTTCATCCAACTATTCTTTTCTATTAACTGGAAAAGAACAAAGAATAATATGATATCAAGTTATGAAATCTGATTGTTCTCGGCATGAAAGAAATTGACCAACTAGTGTGTAAAACACTATAAAAACTTTCAATTTGAAGAATACGTTGATTTGACAAGAAAAGAGGAAATTTCTCACACACAATTTTTTATTAAGTAGATAAAATTATGATATAATCTTAGACCCACTTATCATAAATAGATGTCTTAGATGTGAGTCTTGTGTTCAAAATTTAATTAATCTATGTAATAAAGAAAAAATAAAAAGTAATGAGATAAATAAATAAGTAAAAAATTAGGTAAATAAAGATACAAAAATAGAAAGATATTACATTGAACTCAATAATATTTTGTTACTAAATTTTTTTACAAACAATTTAGACCTTTTTCAAAAAATATATAAGTTCATATTTTTAAATATATTATTTATATAATATTTATATCAATTATAACATTCTTCATTATTTGCACATCACATGGCTAGATAACTAGCTTTTTTATTAGGATTTATTTGATATTGTAATTATAGTTTGAAATTTGGGTTTTAACTCAAATGAAAATTTAATTGTATTTGATAAATTTTAAAATTTGTGGTTGGTGGGAGCATATCATATCTTACACATATAGAAAAAAAAATTTCATTGTTATATAAAGTAATTACAATTTTATTTCTTCATTACCAAATAGACAATTGTGTTTATTTATAGAAATTTTCTACACTCTTAATGTACCAATTATGGCAATAAAACTCAACCTCCATGCTAAACAAACCCTAAATGACTTGACATAACAAATAAATTTTCGCTCTTTATGGGGATAAATATCAATTTAGTCCTAAAATTTTAAAGATTTTTTCAATGTAATTTTAGATGTTTGTGTATTTTCATTTAAATCCTAAATCTTTATATTTACTTCTACTTAAGTACTTTTTTTAGGCAAAAAGGAAAATATCCATTAAATAGACAGCTGAATACACCCAAAAATTAAAAATACACACTTTTGACATATTAAAAATACCTCTCTCCCTTTAAACCTCCAATTCATGACACAAATCCTAAATCTTCTCCTAAAATCAAGATAGAAGCACCTCCCCTTACACTGAAACCAACTACTCTTTCCTCCTCTCTTCCACACGTGACATTTGCTTGCTTAAGCCTATAAAAATCTTGTTCCATTCATTCACATTTGTTTTAGAACCCCTTTATTTGTAGAAAGATACTAAAGAAATTAAAGGTGAATGTTGTGCCATTATGGTAAGGTAGTGGTGATGTAGACAATGTGGATTGATCTAAATCCATAAAGGAGATTTCTTGCATGTGGACAATTCAAAGTAGAATTTTCTTTTATGTGTAGTGTGTATGGTTGCATGATCTTAACTTGATTAAAGAATTTGTTTTTTCTTCAATCTCTTGTATGAAGATGGAGAATGTGGATTGTTTCATTCAATTAATCCACAAATGTGTGATAAAGCATGCTGGATAATTCTTAGCTAGTTAGATGGGTTAGTACTATGGAAAGGGAGAGGGCTCAGTGTAAGAAAGAGTTGATATGTCTAGGGATTATTGTTGTTGTTACAACAATTGCTTTAATATTGATCATTATTGGGGTTACAAATTGTATCAATTAAGATGCTTGTCCTTGGAATGGAATTAGTGTTGGTGACAATTTAATGTTAAATGTAATTCAATGCAGACCTTTTTGTTGTTGTAGAATGCAAGTTTAAACTGTTAAATTTAAAGTAATGCCATTGATTTGGTTTTAATGCATTGTTTAGATGAATTGACACTATAACTTTTGCATTATATTTTATTTGGCAATTTCCAAAACAAACATACAATAAACCCCATTATGTCCATAAAATGTGCTAAAATGTCAATTAATAATATTAACCAAAATGCGTACATGAACCCAAAATGTGGTCATGCAAAAATGTGATTCCAATCACATGCACATAAAGTGACTATTTTGTTCAATCACACAAAAAAGATGGATACACCAAAAAGTGTTAACTCAAGTATAAGAAAATTTCAATTTTGTTCACTATAAAAAAAGAATAGTTATACCATAACATGTGCAAATATCAATTTTCTACCAATAAATTTTCCTTTTGCCTAATCTCCTTCATCTTAGCCTCACAATGACTCTGCAAAAAAGGTAACAAGTATAATCAAACCACTAATTTCCATAACCAAACAACAACCAAAGTGTGTTATTGGAACATGAAAAATTCAAATTACATTAATTAATAATTGTTATGGCATGATGGCTGCATAACTACTTCTAGTTCAAGGCTAGCATACTAGGTTAAAGTTTCATAGCTACAGGTTTAGATCCAATGGGTTATTCATGTCCTGTTGCATGGCTCTTTTGAGTAAGGACTTTAGCAGATGTTTTCCTAAGCCTAATACTAGTTTGCTTCTAGTTGATCATCATCATTGAAATATTTATAGTCTATTGACATTAATGAAAAATAAGGAAAATACCGTGTATTGGTTAGAATACTTACTAGCTTTACAGAAGCATGAGCTATAAGTTCAGTTTTAACTTTATTTGCCTTGTTTGGTCATCATTTATAGTAAATGCAAACCTTTTTTTTTTTTACAATAAATTAGTAGAATTTTCCACTTATAAAAGGAGACAATTAGTTTGATGATTTGATACTTATAGTATTTGCTAGAGCAAGAGAGAGAGGGTCAGACTTGGCAGCAGTTAGATTGCTTAGCCCAACTTTAGTTGTAGTTGCACTCACTTGATTCTTTAATTTTTTGATGTTTTTACACTAAATCAATACAATATTTAACTTGAAAAAATGAGAAAATTATAAACATTTGATCTAAAACTCACAATCTTTGCTGAAACAAGAAGAAGAGGGTCAAATCTAGCAAAGCTTGGAATATTTGGTTTCTTTTGAGTAGTAACTGAACTCCCTTACATTTGTCTTGTATTATGAAATTACTAAAGATAATCATAATTAAATTATACAATCCATATGCTTAAAATAAATGCAATTAAGACATTAAATTACTCATATGCTTTACTTGTTCAAAAATCAATCCATTTTGCTATATTAGATCATCTAAAGTGTCACTTAGTGGGACTATATCAACCATGATGTTAGTTAGGAAGTTTAGAGCAGAGATTTTGTAACTTAGTTGTTCTAGATTAGTTATAAACTTATTTGATAAAGTTGGATAAGCTATTGATACATTTAGCAATTTTAGATCAACCTTTAACTCATTTGGTTGTTTTGGATCAGCCATAGACTCATTTGATAAAATTGGATTAGCCACTGACTCATTTGGTTGTTTTGGATTGGCCCTTTATTCATTTTACTGGACTGGATTAGTATTGTAAAGCTCTGTGTTAAGGACATTAGGCTAAACTATTTCCTTATTAATCTCACTTGTCTAAACTTCATTTTTTGTTGGGCAAGTCCTCTTGTTACAACCTTGCTACTTGAATAGCTTACATGTCATCTTCATACCTTTCCTTAACATACTGTTTGAGGATTTATTACCCCATCCATCCCCATTTCTCCCTTCTTCTATTCTTTTTGGGTTTACCATGTCTTTTTTTATATGAAGGTGACAATATTGGTTCTTTCAAATAATTGGTCAAAACCTTTCCCTACTTATTAGCTACATCATGTTTTAATATACTTTCACATATTTGTTCTCTTACTAGTGATAAATGTAGCTTTTGGGTTCCTCATCCCTGCAATCTAATGCATATAAAGCATGTAGACATGAAATTCCTAATAGACTTCATGCATATCAATTTTCACAACAAATCTATCTCTTTTATGATTAATTTCCTATCCTTCACTACCATTTCACTCAACATCTTAATAGTGACTCTCTTGTATCTTATCATGCAACTTTCTTTTGATTTTAAGGCTAATAGAACTATTTCACTTCATATCATGATGCTTATTTTTCTTCAATGTCCTCATAATGTAAACACGTATATCTTCCAACATTATAATTATAGACTTAGCTCTAGTAAAGCCAATCTTCCTATTGAAAGCTTCACAAAGTTGTTATCTACAATTTTACACTAATATCATAGGTAAATAATGCTTTAAATCATTTCTTCTTGTTTGTTTTCAACATGTCATTGTGAGCCTAGGGTCATCTTCCTTCAATTTAGTCATATTTGCATAGAAATCAACTTCGTTTATGGCTTTTGCATCCTATAAGAACATTCTTTGTTGTCTTAATTCTTTATATTGCTTAACATAATGGCTATGTTCTGCATGAAGAAATTGATTGCTAATTGCATTAAGTAAACAATATAATTATAAAAACAAAAATAATTAGTGTAATCTTATATAACTGAAATGAATTTTAATATAAGTGTCAACTTAAATTTACTAACATTACCCTTTTTTTAGTCTAAAATAATTGCCTAGCATTTTGTATTAGTGATTTTTAGACCTACTTTAGAAATTTCACAAACCTTGTCCAAGTATCTATGAACTCACTTATAACGATCTCCCAAGTAATTAGAAACATTTAATTATTGACATCTTTACCAATTGTCTTTAAAATTTATCCTTCACAACCCCTTTTCAAAAAGTAGTTATCAACTCTAATGATCTTCCTACATCTTGTGAAAAACATCTTTTATAGTAATTAAATGCAAAGTACATTTTGTCAAACTCAAGGAACCTTGTCCCAAGTGCTAGTTTAATCTTAACTAGTTATAATATTGCCTTTGGATTGCTCCTTTCAATTTTTCCTTTGTAATCCTAAAGTTAGTATATTACTTTATGATATCTCCCTTTTTATTTTTAATAGCAAAATTTTTGACTTTGTGACATTTAGTGAGACAAACTTCTAACTATTACTATCATTTCAACATACTTTCAAGTCATCCAATAAGAGTTTTAATTGGGGACCTAAATCATCAAAGAAATTGGTGGCCAACCATCTAGGAGAAATCCTATCATTCCTAAACATATGAATGTAGTCATGTGTATTCACTAGTGTCTTGACTTGCACTGATTTGAGATTTGAGACATATGTAATTAAAATCTTTCATAGACACAATGACTTACTACATTTTGCTCTCATAATTTCTTTGCAAATCTTTGTATATTTAAAACTTAATTATGTCCATTAAAGCACACTTAAAAAAGACATTTTTAAATATAAGTATGCTTTTAAACAACATTGATAACTTAAACTCAGGTTTTTCTTGATGTTTATTATGCAATGGAAATTGTTTCTTCATTCTAATAACATTATCATTCTTTTTACTATTACTTGTTTTAGAACTTTTATAATCACTTAAGTCAAGATATTTAGTTTCATTTCTATTAGTACTAGAGTCTCATTCTCTTTCTTTGCTAGATTCATTACACTATCATTTTAGTGAGAATTCTAGATCAGCTACCTTGTTGGCTTTATTACCTTGTCCTTTAACTTTAACCTCTTTCACAACTATCTCCTCTCCCTTTGAAAGTCCTTTGTTTAATCTCCTCACATCACTTCTTGCTTCCTCAAGCTCTTAGTCATCATCATTAGTTAACATAACTAATCTTATTTTGCTTTTATTGTATTCTTCATAGTTTAAATCATCACTTTCACTCCTTCATACATACAATTTACTTTGACTTTCATAAGAGTATCCAAGTCAATGCTGTCCAAAACTTCATCACCAATATAATTAATGTCATTTAATTAACTTAATAGCCTTTTAAAATTTGTGTATGCTCTATTGCCCTTTATCTCATCACTACTTGTAAGGCTATTATGCATTCTATCCCCCATTACCCTCTTTTAAACCAATATTAGCTCCATTACTATTCCCCTATTTTCCACTAATCTCTTTACTTTTGTTGATTATAACTTCCTCTTCATTATGTGTTACATATACTTCAACTTATATTTTACTATTAACTCCTTAATGAATGTAGTCTTTATATCCCGATAATTGAATTTGTCAACTTCAATATTAAATTTGTCAACCTTACCTCCTTCATAATAGGTCTATGGCTTTATGTGTAACACCCCACCATGATACATTAATATAGCCTCATCATACTAATACATTCATAAAAAAATAAACTTATTAAGAAAAATTATTCCTTACAATTCAAAGATAAAACATGTGTGATTTCTAATGCAAATAAAAGGAAGATATTCCTTATTCCTATAAAAGACAAGAACTTTCATTTGGATTTAAGGCAAGCTGATTGTATAGCTATAACAGTCTTTATGAATGAAACAACATTATGACATAAGAGGCAAGGGCACATACATCATACTAGAATGCAAAATCTATTCAAAAAATAACTTGTAAAAGGCATACCTACTTTTAATGAGAAAATGATGATTTATGAGGCATGCCAATAAGGTAAGCAACCTAAATTGCCCTTCCAATCCAACTAGAAGCAAAAAATAATAGCAAGGTTGCAGCTCCTTCATAGTGACATTTGTGGTCCAATGAGCCTAACCTTTTTGGATGGAAGCAGGTACTTTATAACTTTCATTGATGACTTCACAAGATTTTGCTGGATTTTCTTGTTGAAATAGAAGTCAGAAACAACAACAACAACAACATTCAAGGAGTTCAAAGCCTAGATAGAAAAATCAATCAAACAACAAAATCAAAACTATAAGGACAGATAATGGGGAAGAGTATTCATCAATTATATTCAGCCAAATATGCAAAGTAGCAGGCATACAACAACTTTTTGCTCTTTACACACCCCAACAAAATAGGGTGAGTGAGAGAAAAAATAAGTCCATAATGGATGTCTCTAAGAGCTTACTTCATGACAAAGTAATGTTTAAAAAATTATAGGGAGAGGCTGTTACTACTATTGTCTATTTGCTAAACAGGCTTCCAACTAAGACCTTAATAGACATAACTCCCTATAAGGCTTGGTTTGAGAAGAAGCCCTCTCTCCATCATTTAAGAATTTTTGACAGCATATGCTATTCTTATATTATATACCTGGAAGCAAGAGAGACAAGCTGGATCTTAAAACAGAAGCAAATATGTTTATTGGCTACACAAACATTCCTTACAATTACAAGCTCTTCAATCCTCAAACAAATAGAATCTCCATCAACAAAAATGTTAAGTTTGTAGAGGAATAAAGCTGAAATTAGAAGGAAGCCAGTGTTGAAACCATCCTACCTCAATCCATCCTTATACAGTAAATACCACAATAAGATACTAACTCCTCAGATGATGATAAAGTGGATCATATACCAGTAAGAAGAATGAGGGCTCTATCAGATGTTTATGAAAGGAGACTTGTTGCTTAGCTAGAACTAACCAACTATGAAGAAACTTTTAATGATCCAAATTAAAGGAAAGCAATGGAAGCAAAAATCAATGTCATTAAGAAGAACAAGATTTAAAGTCTTATTAAAAGGCCAAAGGATAAGAAAGCTATAAGAGTCAAATGGATTTTTAAAACAAAATTAAATCCAGATGGCTCCTTAAACAAATTAAAGGCAAGGCTAGTAACTAAGGTTATGTGCAGCAATATGGCATTGAAAATGCTGAAACTTTTACTCCAATAGCCAAAATTGACACCATCAAGCTACTCTTAACTGTAGTTGTGCAAAAAGGTTAGGTTATCCGTCAACTTGATATCAAATCAGCCTTCCTAAATGGTGAACTAGAGGAGGAGGGCTACATTGAGCAGCCAAAAGGCTTCCAACAGCAAGGGCAAGAAGACAAAATCTATCTACTAAAGAAAGCTCTTTATAGTTTAAAATAAGTCCCAAAAGCTTGGTACACAAAGATCAATGACTACCTACTGGGGTTGTCTTTCATTAAAGGCAAGAATAAGACTACCTTATACATCAAGGATGAAAAACAGCAACTCTTGGTGGTCTCTCTCTATGTTGATGACTTATTGATCCTTGGAAGCAACTTTATGTTGGTGAATCAATTCAAATCCAAAGTGATGAAGCAATTTAAGATGACAGATTTGGGTCTCATGACCTTCTTTTTAGGTCTACAAGTGCAGCAAACATCAATAGGCATTTTTGTGGCACAAAGTAGATATGCAAAAGAAATTTTGCAAAAGTTTCAACTGACTGAATGCAAGAGTTATAGCACACTTGTCGTGGCAGGATTAAAGCTAATGACCAATGATAATGCTACCAAAGTTGATTCAAGCAGATATAGAAGCTTAATTGGATGCTTGTTTTATCTGGCTGTATCAAGGCTAGACATCATGCAAGCTATGAACCTACTGTTAGGTACATACATAAGCCAAGTGAACTCCATTACAAAGCTGTAAAAAGATTTCTTAGATATATCAAAGGCACTATAGATTATGGCATACTATTTAGGAAAATCAATAAGCTTGAATTGATATGATACACTGATAGTGATTGAGGTAGATGTGACTATGATAAGAAGAGTACCTCAAGGTTTGTCTTCACCTTAGGGCAAAGAGCTTTTTATTGGAACTTAAAGAAACAAATTGTAGTTGCATAATTAACTATAGAAGCTGAGCTTTTAGCAGTTACAGCAACAATAAACCAAGCTTTATAGCTAAGAAATATCTCAACAGACTTGAAGTAGACTCCATGCAAAGCTACACCAATCCTTTGTGACAACCAAGCAACAATAGTCATCTCAAAGAATCTCGTCCTGCATGGAAGAACAAAGCATTTCCTAATCAAGACTTATTATGTCAGAGAAGTACAAGAGGAAAATGAAGTAGAACTAATATTATGCAATTCAGAAAATCAGTTGTTAGATATAATGACCAAACCATTACACAGAGGCAAATTCCAAGAGCTAAGAAACAAGCTTGGAATGCAACCCATCAACCCTAACGAGGAGTGATGGTGTTATTGGTGCTACTGGATAGTTAGGTTAAGCAATCTCTACCTTATTGTAGCTGCTACTATCCAGAAACAGCATATTCAAGTGGTGACCTGCAATTCCAGCAACTTTTGAATGTTAGTTAAATTAGTTGTAAGAAGGAGATTATTGAATAACTCCTTTCCAAAGGTTGGCTTTTTCAAGAAGCAAAATCAGTTCAAAATTAGAAATTTGTAATTTGAATTTATCATGATTACTTTTGCTGATGTAATCATTATGAATTTAAATTTAAAATGATAGAACCACCTTATAAATAGTTTATATGTATGAATGAAAAGGATCCTTTTGGCTCCAAATACTTACTACTTTCCAATGTTTTCCTCTCCACTCTTTCATATTGATCCAAACCTATTACCTATGCAACTTATGTAGCAAGTCATACCAAAAACAAAACTACCAACACGCACTAGAATCACACCAAACCAAAGTCCAAAAACAAAATCTCAATATATTGTATAATTAGGAATTTAAATTGTATATATTGGTTTTCCTATTGTATGATTTAAATT
Source organism: Bruguiera gymnorhiza (assembly GCA_020883675.1). Classification (NCBI taxonomy): domain Eukaryota; kingdom Viridiplantae; phylum Streptophyta; class Magnoliopsida; order Malpighiales; family Rhizophoraceae; genus Bruguiera; species Bruguiera gymnorhiza. Next base: position 801,965 of record JAIRCJ010001055.1, on the reverse strand, counting down.
AGTTAACTAATTGCATTGGATGTTTTATGCAATAACATTAGTGGCATTAACAAAACTTTGTGTGTGCTGGATGAATGCTTTACTACGAATACTGCCTAAAGACCACATTGATCACGTAGGGTAATGAGCGTGACAAAGATGCTTATGTTCCTCATATAGTGGCCTATTCTGCCCAATTTCAAGTGCCATTGTCATATCTTATCAACCACATTTCCCATTATGAGGCTTTTTAATTTCAGTCCATAAAGTTATAAATTTTTTCCAAGAATTGTTATAGTACAGTAATAATATTATAGCTCATAAAATATTACTTAAAAACATATTATATGAGATTTCTTATAAAAATAAATAAAACATACATATGTTGTATAAAAATGATTATCTATCGAGGGCATCGCACACAAACACACTATATAAGGAAATGAAGCAACCTCATTATGAAGTCAGAACCTTCTACCAATAATTTAACTTGGACATTCCAAAACTCATTGAACCTAATAAAAATAAGTACACTAAGCCATATACCAAATCCTATCATATATTAAAAAAGAACTCTAGAAACAAACCAATAAACAATTTTATTACAATAAACCAAAAAAAAAACAAAACACCTAAAACAAGGCTTGACTTAAAACCATTTTTCTCCAAAACACCCCTATACAAGATATCACCTGCTACAAAAGTGGCAAAAAATAACACAGCCAAATATTATAAAATCAACCATAAAATACAAGAATTAAACTTAAAACAAAAAACCATTTCAAAACTAGAGGCCTTACTTCAAAATATTTCTAGTTCTGATTCTAATTTTTCCTATAAATCCTTTAATGAAGAACCTTTCTAAACAGATGAATTTCAAACTACCTCTTCTAAAATAAAGTCAAAAACCAAATGAATAAACACACTTACAAAAGACCAACAAAATTTAGTAGATTTTATTAAATTTATTACTAACCCCAATCTACAAAAAGAATACTTAAAGAACCTTCTCAAAACTTTTCAAACAAAACAAAATTTCTTAAATACTTTACTTTCAACCTCTAAACCACTCTATGACCTTACCATAATATTAGCTAAGAAAAATATTAGAAAATCTACTCCCACCATACAAGAATTCCAAATAGAAATTAAAGTTATTAATTACAGATCTTTCAACAAAACTCTCAAATGGATTAGATATCATATACTAAATAAAAAGAATTTATTAGAAAAACTTCATTTTTACTTTTATTTTTTCAAAATTTGATATGAAGTTTAGATTCTAACAAATTTAGATAAACCCAAAGACTATTACAAAATAGCCTGTACAATTCCTTTTGGCCAATATAAATGGAACATTATGCCTTTTGGATTAAAAAAGTCCCTTTTAGAATTTCAAAGAATTATGAATGAGATTTTCTAACCATATTGTAAATTCTACCTTATTTATATAGATGATATTCTTATTTTTTTCAAATTTTATTGAATATCATTGTAAACATTTACAAACTTTTTTCTATACTATAAAACAAAATAGATTATTTATATCTTAGTCTAAGATTTCTCTTTTCTAAACTAAATTAAAATTCCTTAGACATTACATTTTTCAGAGAACCATCACCCTCATAGAAAGAGCTCTAGTTTCTTGATAAAATTATAGAAAAATCTCAACTTTAATGATTTTTAGGAAGTTTTAATTATGTTTTAAACTTCATCTCAAACATAAATCGCATAACAAAACCTTTACATAATCATCTTAAGAAAAATCTTACTCCTTAGACCTCTCAACATATTACTCTTATTCAACATATCAAAACATTGATCAAAGAAATTCCTCATTGCATTCATCTTATAGACCCTTTAACTCCAAAAATAGTAAAAACTAATGCTTCTAATATGGGATATAGAGGCATTTTTAAACAAGTCAAGTATGACAAAGAACAAATTGTACAATTTGTATTTGCACATTGGAATAATTACCACCATAAGAAAGGAGATTTTGTCCATTGTTATATGCATTACAAAATTTCAAAGTGATTTACTTAATCAAATTTTCTTTTATGTATTGATTATAAATCTATAAAAGAAATTTTGCAAAAAAATGTTCAAAATATTGCCTCAAAATACATTTTTGTCATATGGCAAGTTATACTTTTTACTTTTGATTTTGAAATTGAATACATAAAGGGAGAAAGCAACTCCATCCTGTATTTGCTAACCAAAGAATTCCTCCCAAACAGAACCAAAAATACCAAGGAAATCCAAAAATAAAGGTAAAGCCCTTATACATAACCTAGTACAAAGCCCATAAAGCTCAAACTCCACTCTAAAACCCATGCCTTAGCCCAACCTATAAAACCATGGATTAAGCAACTAACAGACCAAGAAGCCTAATCTTTCAAAACCCTTGACAATTAACTCCAAGCCTATAAATGGATAAATGCCATCTATAAAACATCATAGGTAATTACAATACTACAAGGTCTACCTACTTTACAAGAATTTTACAAAAATAATACAAGTTCTAAACTTAAAATTTCAAAATATAGCCTCTACTTCCTTTTAAAAAATGTATAAAACCCTAAAAAAAATAAAAAAAGAAAACCCTTTTGCTTATTAAGTTAACCCCACTTTCAAAATATTTTTCCTATTGAATTAGGATTTTATGATAAAAATCCATTAGACACATTTCAAGGATTATCCCTACTGGATGGTATTTCAAAACCTAAAACCTCTTAAAACCACAATCCTACAATATGACAATCTTTGAATTTACAAAATTAGCTAGATTTAAACATTTCTATATAAAAAGATACATGTTGATCCTACATACTCAACTTGCCATATACAAAAAATCCTTCATCCCCATAATGGAGATCAAGCCTCTTCAGACCTAAACACCTCCCAATTTTCTTCAAAACCAAATTAAATCATTATTTATCTTTTTCATACTAGAATTATCAACAACCTTAGTATAATACTTTTTTTTATTCAAAATCATAAAGGTAGTTATTCATGATTATTCTATTTTATATAAAAATTGATCTTACAAAAATTCCCAACTAATTTAAACAATAGTAGAACTATTTTGATTCCTCCCCAGATATCTTCGTCTCAAAAAATAAAGAAAGTTATGACCTGTTCAAAACTAAAAATGAACCCTTTCTAGATATATAAAAAAAAAAGAAAGAAAAAAGACTTCCTCCTCTTTTCCTTTTCTCAACAAAATTTTTCCGACTATGTGTATTAGGCTAATACTTTCATTTTGAAACCCAGGATAATGTCTCTATTATTATTATTATTATTAGAAAATTCAAAATCAAGCAGTGGAACTCATTCAAAATTCTTAACAAAGTTTTGAAATCCTCTATCAAAGAATGGATCAAAAAGATACATTAATCATTACAAACCTAACCTCCAAACACCACCTTCCTGTCCCAGAAGTTTCAAGCAGCTACTCTCTTAATAATAGCCCAAACCGAAGATTAATATTTTGCAATAATGCAACAATTGTTATAATCAAAACACTCTTCAAACAATGACTCTACGACCCAATCAAAAGCAAGTTAGCCTAATATTGACCTCCGCTAGAACAATAAGGACAACTATTTTAGGATCTTTTCCCTAATAAAGTAAGAAAAAAAAACTTTTGATGGAGACTCAAACAAAGCACTTATGATCATTAGCTCTACAAAAATCCAAAACAACTTTTAGTGAAAACTTAGACAAAGTGCTTATGATTACTAACTTTACAAAAATTCATAATAACTTTTAAGAGCACCAAAAACCCCAATAGAGAGTAATCAAAACTACCAATTTTACAAACCCTTATAAAAAGAGTTCTATCTTGAATTAGGATCAAGTTTTTGGAATTTCATAAAACCTATCTCCCTCTATGTATTTCTTCTCATGCAATTTGTTTTCTCCCTTGAAATCTTTTTCTTTTCATAATTTGTTTTTCCTTTCTTTTGGATAAATGTATCAAACCAACACTTTTGTTTGTTGCCTTTAAAAGAAGAATTCAATAATTACTCGAAAAAAATAGAGAGAGAGAGAGAAACATATATATTTTTAAAAAAATTACATTTTACATTGAAAATATAAGATTTTATTATATTTATTAATAAAATAATATTTATTTTATATTATATAAAATAAAAACTCAAAAAAGTTTCACACATAATTGAATAATCCAAAATATAAGTTTATTATAATAATAAAATTATCAATTATTATCTTTATTTTTAATATTTATATTTATAAAATATTAAATTAGAAACAACAAAGTGTATATTAATAAAAATAATTTATTGTATTATAAGAAAATAATCATTATAATTTACTATAATAAGATATCATTTATAAAAATAAAAATTATTATTAAAAATAATATTAAGTTTATTTCAAATATTATATTTTTTATTTAGTTTAATTGCATTTGTATTCATAATTGGTATATTTATTTGATTTAGTTCCTAATTAATCAAATAATAGGTGCTTCATATAATCATCATATCTCTAAATCTTAAGAAATGACAAGTTATATCTCTTATCATTTCATATTTCATATGAAATATTGTCAATAAATTTGGATGGAACCTTTTAGAAGGTGAGTAAGAAATTTTATGGCATAGTTATAAAGAAGATTTAAATTACATGACTCATTAAAACTAAACGATATGTCATATTGTAGGGTTGCTCCTATCTCAAACTCCACAAGCTTTTAAGAGAAGTCCATGATGAGAGAATCTCATTCTCTTTAAGATAACCATCAAATTTGATTAATGTATCTTGATCTTGATCTAATAAAAATAATACATTTGCAAGTTTGTTTCTTAGTTTCAGTCCAAAATTCCTTGAACCTTTCAAAAGAATTTAGATCCATATCTTACGAAATACATATAACCATATTTTATATGGCCAAATTTTGAAATATGAGAAATTTCCATTATCATGGATTATTATAAACCACATACATTTCAATGTATTAGTCTAAATGATTGATTGGCACACTTGTCATTTCTTATAAAGGGTGATCTAGTCATCTCATCTAATGAACAAGATTCACATGTTTGATATAATTCATAATCATATGAACTTAAGTAAACATCTTTATGTAACTTAGTGATTCTTATTCATTGATATGACTTAAAAGTGTCATATAAAGGATAATGATATGATTATCAAAATTAGATTTCTTGCCATATACCACTAGGGACAAGCATTTCTCTAAAGATTTACCTTATATAAATTCCTGAATGAAAACTTCTCTAAACCTTATCTTTATTAGTATGACAAGAACACCATACAGTTTCTTTTCAAATGTCATATGCCATTATTGTTGTCTATTTAATACCTTTAAACTAAGTTGTATTTTTAGTGAGCCTACTATTTAGTTATTTTCTTTTCTTTTGGAATGAATCCGTAAGAAGAATATAAGATAACCTTTCATAAGGTATCCTTAGACAATCATAAGTATATTCAATAGCTTGATTAATGAATGCATTTATCATATGGAAGTTCACCTCAAACTAAAAATAACTTTAAAGTAGAAGCTATAAGATTAAGTTAACATTTAACTCTTGATCTATGACAAAACTTAATTGGCTTAATTTTTCAAATTAACCAATGATCTTTAAAACATTTAATGTTCGCTGAAAATCCTTTTGTTGTCTCATAATGGAACAATTCCTTTTGGATTCTTTTACTTCTTAATCTTAATATACAAAACATTCAACTCCTTAAGATGTGCAATAATGGTATTGATATTCACAATTTATCTTACCATCAAAATTCAAGAGACCTACTAGCTAGCATCATATATGCTACTAGATAATTATCATCTTATAATATCAATGAGTTCCTTATGCTTTATTGGCAATGTCCTTTGTAGAATCAAACAATATCAGACTAAGAAGGACAACAAGACAAACTTGCTTTTTCTTATTTGAGAATAATTCTCAACTTAATATATTAGTCCAAAATTTTGGTTTAATATGCCATTTAGCATCTAATATGCTAACAAGGGATAAGTTATTACTCCTTTTGTTCTAATAACAAAATCATGTAAAGAGAGAGTAGGTTTTATGCTTATATACCAAAATAAATTTGGTCTTTAATCATTTTGGTTACTCTTACTATTTTACTTAAATCAATAGCCCTCTTTATTGACTTAGAAAATCTTACTTCATGAATTTTTAGTGGGTTAGGATCCTATTAAATTATTTGACATTTAGATAACTAAACAAATAAGATTAAATAAATTAGGTAAATAGTATAACTTATTAATCACATCACATATGACTTCTAAATTAGTTTGGTGACAACTTCTTATCTAAATATATAATATATGTTTCACCTAACCATTTCCTTTGAATTTATGTGATCATGAGGTAACTCATTCAAATCACAAAAATTTAGTCAAGTAATACTCATCAATTATAGTATTAAATATATTTGAGTTAAGGATGCCTTGAGGTAACTAACAGACTTTCCTTCAATAGAACTTTGGTTTTATATTATAATTATGGAAGGAAGCTTACCATATTCTTAACATGTATTTAATAGTTTTTGAATTTATGGATTTTGTTAATTATAGTTGATCTTATGCATTGACATCATAATTGTAATATATATGACATATATAATATACAATCCTAGCATGTCATTCTAGTATGAATGATTATGGACTCTATAAAACTAACTTCCTCAAGTCATAGAAGCAAGTTTAATGGTCAAATCCTAAGAGATTGCAACATGGTCTTCCAAAATCCTCTTTCTTGTTGTTAGTATATGCCCTAGTAGCCAATGTGTTGGTTACTATTATAAATACATATTTGATATTTCATGCATATAATATTTCAATGCATTCTTTATTTCTAGTATTATTTATATAATGATATAGTCATCTATAAACTTTAAAGATAAAATTTATGGAATAAATATACCTTGCAAAGGTAATTACAATGAGATCATAATTATGATATACCTATTGCATCAAAGTATTATTCCTAAGTATTCCTAATCAATGCATAATAAAGATTAAACATTGATGGAGCTATGAAACTGACATATGTTGCATTTCTTTCTCATGAAGAAAGTAGGCAATCTTATAAATTGAAATATATAGATACTTAAACAAACATGTGGATGCTTGTTAGTTGAACAAGTTCACTAAATTAACCCATTACATGAATTCCTAAATGAATTATTACTTGTATGTTTGAGAAATTTCTTATGTGACAATTGTGTAAGTAATCCTTAGACTTAAGATTACTAAGGTATCTCATATAGGAATTGGTATGGTTTGATCTCACTTATAGGTTGTCCTAATCAAGCATCACTTGTAGGGGTGAAGTTAGGCATATCATGAACTATATAAAGATAATTGAGTGATTAATAAAACAATTTATCATTATAAAGTGATCATGGATGAATGTTCCATTTTTTTCCAATAAGTTTTGATTTAAGAAATTCTTACACAAGATGGAATAATAACTCATAAGGAATTACGATCTCATTTATGAAATTAATGACCCTATGAATGTTTAGGAACTAATAAAATTAGACAATATAGAGTATATACTAATTTTATACTTTATATCTAATTGAAATATTAGTATAATGAAATGATTGAATTATATTGAGACTATGCACTTAAGAGCTTAGTCAAATTAGTTTGACAGTCTTAACACTTAGGTGTCCATGATATAAGACTAAATATTAATCTTAATCTATATATATAAATTGATTAATTAGAGAATTAATTATAAATTAATGGAATTTAATTTATTTAATCTTTTAGAATTATATTTCATATTCATATTCAGTGCCAATATGTTAGGATTATAATGGGTCACACATCTAAGATAATTGAGGAAATATAAAATAAAGATCAAGTTAAACTTAATTATAAATTCTGAAAAACTTATGGGGTTAAATATATGATATTTGAAAATATAAGAACTAAAGCGCAATTTATTTAAAATTAGCACAAGTCACCTAACAAAGGTTTTAGAATTAAAATTCTTATAAATACCTTAAAATATAGTAAGATACTACATGCCTATCACATTAGAGTTACTTGTCTCCTTCTCCCTCCCACCTTGGAAGAGAGTTTTAGCTTGCAAGAGTTGCTCCCTCCTTATCTGTATGGATCACCATTAAAGGCCAGATGTTTGGACAATGGTAGCTTGTGACAACTTGCTGATAAACTTAAAAGATAAGAAGAATTGAAGAATACTTTAATAATTATTCTATCTTATAAACTAAATAGTAATTATATTTAATAAACAGTCAATATACTCTTAAGAATCAAAATTTTAAATGATCATTTCTACTACGTATTTATTCGATAAATACCTCTATGATTCCTAATAGTGGTAACAGAGCCTACGTTCGCTTATTAAATATAATTCAATTGCATGTTTAAAAGTTATTGATAACTAATTAGACTGATTTATATGTCAATTTGATGTTATCATAAATTAACAATTAATTTTGATTGGCTAGCTATTTGGTAGATGTTCACACATGTTTTAAACATGTTGTTAGGTGACTACATAATGGTGGTCACAAAAGTTATAACCTTATGGCTAGTTTACGCATGTGTTTTGAACATGTATTTGTGATATTAAGAAACATTCTTGTGTTCAAGTTCAATGCCAAATAAACCCTAAGAGAAGTCCAATGTTATTAGAATTTTAATATTCTAAATTATTTAGAATTTAAGTACCTAATTTGATTAGATTATTAAATTAAAAGAGTTTTAATTCAATTATAATTTAGAAAATTGTTTCTAAATTATAACTAATGTTTGACTAAGATTAAAACATCCTAATTGGATTAGAATTAAGGATTTAAATCTAATTAAATTTCTTGTTTCATTAGAAAATTATTTTTAATGCAATTATGACTTCTATTTAGAATAATAAGTTTAATTAAACAATGAAATCTAAATGGATTAGAAAACATATTTGGAATAAGAATTTTAATCTAATGATGAGTCGTAATTTTATTAAGATATCTATTCGTACTAGGAATCCTAATTAAAAGATTGAATTCATGGACAAAATGTGACCATGCCATAGTAACTTTGACTAACCATAACTTTTGAACTGTAAGGAGTTATGAGGCCTATAAGATATCAACAAAAAGCTTATTTAGATGTTTTTTGAGATATCTAGATGAGATACCCATTTGGGTACAATGAATTGAGAATTTAAATAAAACATTTAGAACATTTTTGGAACAACTAAAGTAAGGTCAATATATCTTTCAATTAGAAAATTGTTTTCTAATTAAATTAGGTATTCTATTTGGAATACAACTTCTAATTGAGGTTCTATTATGAATTGATAACATCCAAGTAATTTAATTTAGTATTTTCAATGGTTAAAAATATTATTTTAAATTACATATAAGATCAATAACTAGAATTAAATATGTATTTACCTTTTGTACACATAATTTGATTATAATGGCATAATGGATGACTATGGACTCATAGACCAATATGATTATATTTATTGATGGTTAAATGGATGTATTTTTGGAGTATAGGGACTATATTCCTTATATTTCTCTTATTCTCTAATTGTAAATTCTCTTCTCATCCAAATTTCTCTCAAAAGTAACTTGAGGTTTCCTTTTAAATTATGTAATGGTTATGCAATTGATGAATTTAGGATTTAAATAGAATGTGTATTTCTAACCATGAAGATGGAGAAGAAGGCACCAAAGGAAGCATTAAGAGGAAATTGCAAGCAAGAAGACTTTTGAAGACATTAAGAGGAAATTGCATGCAAGAAGACTGTTGAAGACTATGTTGTAATCCCTTAGGATTAGACAATCTAACTTCATTTTATGGCTCAAGAAAGTTAGCTTAGTAGAGTCCATAATCATCCATATTAGAAACACATGCTAAGATTATGATGTTATATATGTGATATATACAATAATTGTGATGCTAATTCATAAGACCAACTATAATTAACAAAATCCCTTAATTCAAAGATATTAAATACATGTTAAAAATATGGTGAGCTGTCTTCCAAAATCATAATATAAAACCAAATTTTTGTTTGAGTAAAGTTTGTTGGGTTATCTTAAGACCTTCTTAATGAGTCTTACATAACTGAATTTGTATGATTTGGTTAGGTTACCTCATGATTACATAAATTTAAAGGCAATGATTAAGCGAAACACATATGATATGTTCAGATAAGCTATTATCAACTAATCGATATAAGAGTCACATGCAATGTAATTGATAAATTATATTATCTACCTAATTTATTTTATTTGATTTGTTGGCTTACCTCAAAGTCAAATAATTTAAATGGATTCCAACCAACTAGGAAATCTTAAAATAAGATTTTCCAAGTCAATAAAGAGGGCTTTTGATTTAAGTAAAATAATGGGAGTAACCAAAATAATTAAAGACCTTATTTATTTTGGTATATATGCATGAAACTTATACTTTCTCTTTACATAATTTTGTTATTGCAACAAAATAAGTAATAACTTATCCCATTGTTGGCATATTATATGCTGAATGGCTTACTAAAATGAATTCTTAGATTAGTATATTAATTTGATAATTATTCTTAAATAAGACAAGGCAAGTTTATCTTATTGTCCTTTATAATCTTATGTTGTTTGATCTTGCAGAGGACATTGTCAATAAAGCTTAAAAGACTTATTAATAACATAAGATGATAATTATCTAGTGGCATATGTGATGCTAACTAGTAGGTCTCTAGAACTTTGACAATAACATAGATTATAAATACTAATACCATTATTTCACATCTCAAAAAGTTGAATGTTATGCACGGTATGACTAAGAGGTATCATAATCCAAAATACAGTGTTCCACTATGAAATGACAAAAGAATCTTTAGTGAATAGTAAATATTTTGAAGATGATTTGATTGGTTATTTTGAAAAATTAAGCCAATTAAGTTTGGTCATAAATCAAGAGTTAAACGTTAACTTTATCTCATAGTCTTTACTTTAAAGTTATAGTCAGTTAAGGTGAACTTCCATATGATGGATACATTCAAACTATTAAATATACTCATGACTGCATATAGATACCTTATGGAATGTTATCCCATGTTCTTCTTACGAATTCATTTCAAAGGAAAAGTGAAGAACTAAAATAGTAGATGCACTGAAAATAAAGTTCAATATAAAGTTATTAAAGGACAACAATAATGGTGTGTGACATTTGAAAAAAATTGCAAGATGTTTTTGTCATCTTAAAAGAGATGAGACATAGAAAAGTTTTCTTTTGAGAACCTATGAGAGGTAAACCTTTAAAAAAAGGCTTTTCCTCAATGGTATATGACAAGAAAATTAATTTTGATAATCATATCATTATCCTTTTATATAACACTTTTAATTAAGTGATATTAATAAAACAAGAATCACTAAGTTACATAAAGATGTTTACTTGAGTTCATATGATTATGACTTATATGGAACATGTGAATCTTTATCATTTGATAAGATGAATAAATCACCCTTTACAAGGAAGGGTGAGTGTGCCAATGAATTCTTTAGACTAATACATTAAGATGTATATGGTCTATAACAATTCATGATAAAGGGGGTTTCTTCTATTTCAACAATTGGTAGCATTAGATATGGTTATATATGTATCTAGTGAAATACAAATCTGAATCCTTTTTGAAAGGTTGAAAGAATTCAAATTAAAATTTAGAAACAAGCTTATAAAAGTATCATTTCAATTAGATTGAAATAAAATACTTTGGTCAAGTTTGATGATTATCTTAGAGAGAATGAGATACCTTCATTATGGACTGCTCCTAAAATCTTATGGAGTTTGAAATAAGAGCAACCTTACAATATGAGATGGTGTTTAGTTTTAAAGAGTCATGCAATTTCAAGTCTTTTCTCTTTGAAACTATGCCATAGAATTTATTACTTACCATCTAAAAGGCTTCATTCAAATATGTTAACAAGATTTCATATAAGATATGAAATGGTAAGAGGCCTAACTTATCATATCTTAAGATTTAGGGATATGAAGTTTATATAAAGCATTTATTATTTGATTAGTTTAGAACAAAATTAAATAAATACATCACTTATAGTATATCCATAATTAGTTAATGGATATTATTAGGAGTTTGTTTCAAAGCCTATTATATTTTTAAGAGAGGAATTTCTTCTCCAAAGAAGTAAAGGGAACTAGGCAGAATTTGAAAAAAGTTCAACACCCACAATGTGACATCTAAATGGAACTTAAGTCAATGGTTCTTGTATTGGATATAAGACCTAAAACTCAATAACATAAAAAGCTCTATATGTATATCATGCTATAAAATAAATGAGTTTCTTTTGAAATATAAGATGATGTATTACTTATGTAAAACGAATCTATTAGTTATAAAAAAATAGTATGTGACATTAATTCTAATAAATGGTTTAAAGTAGTCAAATCTATAATAAACCTTATGTACATCAACTAAGTAGAAACTTTGGTTAATAAACCAAAAGGGAAACCTATTGCATATAAGTATGTCTTTAAAGGAAAGACAAACATGGATGTTATATATAAACATACAACTCTAGAATAATGATTAAAGGTTACAAATAAAGCTAAAGAGTTGACTTTAGTTAAACCTTTTCATTTGTAGTTATGCTCAAATCCATAATGATTTTGCTTGTTATTGTTACATATTATGAATATGCATATTTTACAGAGTTTGAACATCTACTTTGATAAAAGGATCAAACGATTTGATTTTATCAAAGAAATGGATGAATCATGTATTTATAAGATGGTTAATGGGAGCACAATACTTTTCTAGTGCATTGGCATATTGCACCATTATTCAAATCCATTAAAGTTTGGTAGTTCAAGAATATTCTCCATAAATGATGAGGAGAAGTAATCTACATTATAAAAGGATCTAAAAAGTAGATCTAAATGATCTGAATGATACTTTAATTTATTATTAGTTTTTTAATTAATTAATTCATATTCATAAATCAAGATTAATGCCTAGCCACATATCATGACCACCTAAATATTAAGCCTATCAAAATGGTTTGAGTAATCTCATTAGTGCATAGTCTCTTAGTTTAATTAAATCTTTTCATCATACTAATACTCTAATTAGACATAAAGTGTGGAATTAATGTCTAATTATATTAGTTTCCAAATATTTCACATAGTTATTGATTTCATGAATGAGATTATAGTTATTTATAGATCTCCATTCCACCTTGTGCTAGGATTTTTTGAATCAATAGTTGTCGGGAACAAACAAAATGTTCATCTATAATTACTTTAGGGTAAAGAATCCTTTATTAATAATCACTCAGCTATCTTTATATAATTCATGATACTCCCTACTTCACCTCTATAAGTGATCCCTAATTAAGACAACTTAAAGGTGAAATTAATATAAGATACCTTAATGATCTAAAATCTAAGAATAACTTATATAATCTTTATATGAGCTATTTTTTAGAGACAAATAATGTTCCACTTAGGAATTCTTATAGTATATCAATTTAGTGAACTTGTTCAACTAATATGCACACATATGATCATTTAAGTATTTCTAATACTTTAGTTTATAAGAGTGACTATTTTCTTTATAAGAAAGAAATACAACATGTGTCAATCTCATAACTCCATTCATGTTTAATCTTGATGGTGTATCGATTAGGAATATTTAGGAATAATACTTTAATACAATAGGTATCTAATAACTATGATCTTATCATAATTAATTTGCAAAGTATATTTATTTAATCAACTTTATCTTTAAAGTTTATTGATTACTATATCATTAGATAAAAATACTAAAGATAAAAAAAATGTTTTTAATTGATATATAATAAGCATGAAAATGTATTCATAATTGTAACCAATATATTGGTTACTAAGATATACACTAACAATCTATCATTTACATTATAGATAATCACTTATATATCATAAATTATATCCCTCAATATGACAAACATGTTCTTACTAGAACAAAGGCTTAACACAAGAATTTGCTAGATCTTCTTAAGTGGGATTCTCTTTATCATTTCATTGTTCCATTTCATTGTCCCTATAATGAGACAAATCATACAATTACATAATTAGACCAATCATAAGATTAAGGTTCCTCATATATAGCTTCATTGTTGGCATAATATAATATTACTAGCTTAACAATGCATGAAATCATACAAGTATAAAATTAGATTAATCATAAGACTAAGATTCCTCGTACAATGGCTCCATTATTGGCAAAGTATAATAGTATCAACTTAACAGTGCATGAAACTTACTAGTATCAACTTTAATGGATTTGAATAATGATACCATATGTCATCCATATAAAGCACTAAAAAAGTATCATACTCCCACTAACCTTCTTGTAAACACAATGTTCATCCATTCTTTTAATAAATTCAAACCTTTTGATCCTTTTATCAAAGTAGATGTTCAAATTTTGTAAAACATGTATATTCATAATATGCTTTAATAGCAAGCAAAATCTTTATGAACTTAACACAACTATAAGTGAAAAGGATTTAACTAAAGTCAACTCTTCACCTATATTTATAACCTTTGATCATTAGATTAGCCTTATATGTCTATACATAACATCTATATTCATCTTTCTTTTAAAGATATACTCACACCTAATAGGTTTCCTTTTAGGTATTCAAACAAAGTCTCTACTTAGTTTATGTACATAAAATCCATTATATATTTCATAACTTTGAGCCATTTATTAGAATCAATGTCACACATTGTTTCTTTATAACTTAGTAAATTCATCTTAAATGAGTAATACATTATCTCATACTTTCAAAAGAAACTTATTTCTTTATATAGCATGATGTATCCTACTATGTAAAAGCTTCTTGTGTTATTAAGTTTTTAGTCTTGCATCTAATATAAGAACAGTTGACTCAAGTTCCATATAGATGTCATATTTTGGATTTAAATCTTTTCATGTTCTACCCAACTCCCACTACTTCTTTGGGCAATGAATTTCCCTTTTAAAAAAATAGCAGGCTTGCTCAACTAACTAGTAGAAAAAAATATTTATTAATTAATTATGGATATCCCACAAGTGATGTATTGATTTGATCTAGTTCTAAACTAGTCAAATAATAGATACTTCACATAAGCATCACATCTACAAATCTTAAAATATAACAAGTTAGGCCTTTTATCATTTCATATCTTATATGAAATCTTGTTAATAAATTTGGATGGAATTGTTTAAAAGTTAAATAAGAAATTCTATGATATAGTTTTGAAAAAAAAAAGATTTAAATTACATGACTCCTTAAAATCGAACAATATCCCATATTATAAGGTTACTGCTATCTCAAACTCCACAAGGTTTTAGGAGGAGTTCATATTGAGAGAATATAATTCTCTCTAAGATAATCATTAAACTTAATTAAAGTATTTTCTATCTTGATGCAATCAAAATGATACTTTTAGAAGTTTGCTTCTCAATTTCAATCTTGAATTCATTGAACTTTTCAAATGGATTTAAATCCATATTTCGTTGAATACATATAACCATATCTAATGTAGCCAATTGTTGAAATATAAGAAACCTCCTTTATCATGAATTATTATAGATCACATACATCTTAAGGTATTAGTCTAAATGATTCATTAGCACTATTACCCTTTCTCATTAAGGATGATTTAGCCATCTTTTCTAGTGAAAAATATTCATTTATTACATATGATTCATAATTATATGAACTCAAGTAAACATTTTTATGTAACTTAATGATTCTTGTTTCATTAATATAACTTAATAAAAAGTGTCATAGAAAAGATAAAGATATGATTGTTAAAATTAAGTTACTTGTCATATACCACTGACGACATGCTTTTCTTTAAAGGTTTGACTCTCAAAAGTTCCTAAATGGAAACTTCTCTAAGTCTCAAAAGAATGACAAGAACACCTTGAAACTTCTTTTCAAATGTCACACATTATTATTGTTGTCTTTTTAATGCTTGTAAACTAAACTACATTTTTTCTTCTCTTTTCCTTTGAAATAAATCCATAACAAGAACATGTGATAACCTTCAATAAGGTATATTTATGCAATCATAAGTATATTCAATAACTTGATTAATGAATTCATTTTTCATATGAAAATTCACCTTAAACTAACAATAATCTTGGAGTAGAGATTATGAGATCAAGGTAACATTTAACTTCTAATTTATGATATAACTTTATTGACTTAATTTCTCAAATTAACCAATCATTTTAAAACATTTATTATTTACTAAAGATCTTTTTTCCATTTCATAGTGGAACAATTTTTTTTAGATTCTCATACCTTTTAGTCTTACCACACACAACATTTAACTTCTTGAAATGTACAATAATAGTATTGGTATTTATAATTTGTGTTGCCATCAAAGTTTAAGAGACTTACTAGCCAACATCACTTATGCTACTAAATAATTACCATTTTATGATATTAATAAGTCTTTTAAGTTTTATTGGCAATGTCCTTTGTAGGATTAAACAATATGAGATTATAAAGGACAACATGATAAATATACTTTATCTTATTTAGAAAAATTCTCAAATTAATATGTCAAACCAAGAATTCAATTTAGTAAGTCATTTAGCATCCAATATGTTAATGAGAGATAAGTTATTACTCCTTTTATTCTAGAAACAAAATCATGTAAAAAGAGAGTATAATTTTCATGCATATAACCAAAATAAATAAGGTCTTTAATCATTTTAGTTACTCTCACTATTTTACTCAAATCAATAGCCCTTTTTATTGACTTGAAAATTCTTACTTTAAGATTTTCTATTGGGCTAAGATCTCATTTAAATTATTTGACCTTGAGGTAACTAATAAATCAAATAAAATAAACTAGGTAAACAACATAACTTATCAATCACATCACATGTGACTCCCACATTAATTAAGTGACAACTCCTTGTCAAACATATCATATATGTTTTAGCTAGTCATTTCCTCTAAATTTATGTAATCCTAAGGTAACCTATCATAATCACAAAAATTTAGTTAAGAACCATCAATTATAGTATTAAATGTATTCAATTAAGGAGACTTTAAGGTACCCAGCAAACCTTCCTCGAATAGAACTCTAATTTTATATTATAATTATGAAAAACAACTCACCATATTCTTAACAATATTTTTTAATTGAGAGATTTTGTTAATTATAGTCAATCTTGTGCATTGACATCATAATTGCAATGTATATCCCATATATAACATACAATCCTAGTAAGTCATTCTAATATGGATGATTATGGACTCTATTAAACTAACCTCCTGAAGGCATAGAAGAAAATTAAATGGTCAAATCCTAAAGGATTACAACACAATCTTCCAAAGTCCTCTTATTTACAACCACCTTTTGATACCTCCTTTAGTGCCTTCATCTCAATCTCCATGGCTATAAATACATATTTTATCTAAATTCTAAATTCTCTAATTACATAACTATTACATAATTTAAAGAGAAATCTCAAGTTGCATTTGAAGGGAGTTTAGATAAAAATAGAATTTACAACCAAAGAATAAAAGAAATGTAAGGAACACAATCCTTGTACTCCAAAAATACATCTATTTCACCACCAATAAACATAATCACAATGGGTCATGATACCATAATCATCCATCATGTTGCCATAATAATATTATGTGCACAAAAACTAAACGATTATTCAATTATAGTTATTAATCTTATATGTAATTTAAAATAATATTTTCAAAAATTGAAAATACTAAATTAAATTAATTTGATGTTATCCATTCATAATAAGACTTCAATTAGGAGTTATGTTACAAAAGGAATACCTAATTCAGTTAAAAAATAATTTTCTCATTAAAAGATACATTGACCAAACTTTACACAGCCTAAAATGATTGGAATGGTTTTATATGAATTCTCAATTCATAAATTCCTAAATGAGTATTTTGTCTAGATATCTCAAAAGACCTCAAAAGGAGCATTTCGATGACTTCATATAAATCCCATAACTCTTTACAATTCAAAAGTTCTGGTCAATCAAAATTGACTATCACATAGTCAACATTTTGTCCATGTTTACCTAATTAAATTAGAATTTAGTCTTTCAATAAAGAGTATGATCACAAATTGGTACTCTAATCAAATTAGGACTAATTAGTATATTAGAATTCATATTCTAAATAAGTTTTCTAATTCACTTAGATTTTATTGTCCAATTAGACTTATTATTTCAAATAGAAATGTCAATTGCATTAAAAAGCAATTTTTAATCAAATAAAAAATCTAATCAAATTTAATTTCTTAATTATAATCCAATTATGCATGTGTTCATAACATGCATGTCAACCAAATACAAAGTCAAGACTTGTGTGATTGCCATCATGTAGTTACTTAACACGTTCAAAACAAGTGTGGAAGTCTATCATGTAGTTAACTAGCCTACATAGCCAACATCTTTACTAGCTTTAGACAAAAAGAACAACTTAACAATAAGGCCAATTTGGCCTTTGATGGTCTTGCAACCTCTCAAGCATCCATATACTCAAACAACAACTTACCCAAGCTTCTCGTTGTTAATATCATAATGCCATAATACCAAATTTCTTTATTGGCTTTCATAAAGTCCTGTTGTTATCCATGTGCACCAAAATCAAAATTGAGGAGCTAATCATTATTTTGCAATAACATCAAATCAATATATAAAATCAATTAAATTGATAATCAATAATAATCACACATGTAATTGAATTATATCCATCAAGTGAACCAATCTCTAATATCATTGTTAGGAATCGCTAAGGTATTTATCAAATAAATATATAGCGAAAATGGTGATTTAAAATTTTGATTCATAAAATCAAATCGAGTACTTATTAAATATAATTGCAACTTAGTTTATAATATAGAATTATTATTGGAATAATTTTTAATTCTTCTTTTTTTTTATTTGCAAATCATCATCATCATCAGTTAAATGTCTAGCCCTTAACAATAATCCATATAAATAATGAGGAAATAAATCTCACAATCTAAAATCTTTTTAAGGAGAGAGAGAGCTTTTAGGTAAAAAAAGGAGAAGGTCAATAACTTTAATGTACTAGACATGTAATATTTTATCATCTTATGTGTTATTTATAAGGATTCTAATTTTATAACTTTTTGTAGGTGACTTGTGTCAATTTTTAATATATTACACTTTAGTTTTAATATTTTTAAATATTATCAATTTGACCTTATAACTTTCTCATACATTTCAATTAAATCCAATTTAATCTCTAATTTATATTTTTTTTCAATTGACCTTATGTATATGACCTATTAAAATCCTAACATATTGATCATAAATATGAATTATAATTCTAAAAGATTAAATAAATTAAACTCTTTTAATTTATCATTAATTATTTAATTAATTCATTCATATTTATAAATTAAAATTAATATCTATTCACGTATCATAACCACTCAAATGTTAAAACTGTCAAGGTGGTTTGATTAATCGCTCTAATACATAATCTCTTAATGTAATTAAATTTGTTTGAGCATAACAATATTTTAATTAAATATTAGTATTTATCTTATATTATCTAATTATATTAATTATTATATATTCAAATAGTCATTGGTTTCATAAATGAGATTATAATTATTTATGAATTATCATTCTACCTTGTGTAAAGATTTCTTAAATTAATACTTATTAGGAACAAATGAAACATTAATCTATGATTACTTCATGTTAAAGAATTTTTATTAATTTTTTAATTATCTTCATATAATTTATGATATACTCAACAACCCATAGGTAATTTTTGTTTAGGATAACTTAAAGGTAAGATGAAAGGATATTAATTTCTATATGAAATATGTTAATGATCTTAAATTTAAAAATTACTTATATAGTTATCATATGAAAAATTCTTTAAACATATAAATAATATTTTATTTAGAAATTCTCGTAGTGGGTCAATTCAATAAATTTGTCTAATTAACAAAGAACCACATGTATATTTATATATCCTCATACTTCAGTTTATAAGATCAACTACTTTCTTCATAAAATAAAATAAAATAAAAAACACACGCATCAGTTTTACAACTCCATTAATATCCAATTTTAATAATATATTGATTAAAAATATTTAAAAAATAATATTTTAATACAACATATATATAATAAATATTATTTTATTATAATTATTTTTATAAAATATATTTATTTTATAAATTTTATCTTTAAAATTTATAGATAACTATATTATTATATAAATAATATTCAAAAAAATCTTTAATTGACATATAATATACATGAAAATGTATTGATAATAGTAACTAATACATTGTCTACTAAAACATACGTTGTCACTCATCTCCCAAATTGTTGACATTTTGGGAGACTCCAAAACTCAAATTATCTTTCACAGTTACTTGATTCAGAGGCCACCATTAATCGCCGTCAGAAGCTCAACCGTCTCCAAAAACAAGTCTGCTAGGCAAAGTCATCATCGGCATGATTCTTCTTTCACCACACAAATCTTTCGAGATTGATTAATTAGTACCATTAGTCGTTGAATGGAAATTGTACGAACAATATCTGTACAGTGTAGAGGATCTATTAATTCAAGGCCATCCAATTAATTTGTTGGATTTGATGGTTGAGGCGTATGTTTTTAAATACAGTTGTTTGACAGTAAGTAATAGATCATTCCTTTTTAAATACAGTTGTTTGACAGTATGTAATAGATCATTCCTTTCTATTGTAGCTATTATATCAGTTTTTGAATTCAATAGGTGTTGATTAAATATTTGTAAATGTTTCTTGAAATTAACAATGGATTCTGTGAGTATAATTTTGATGAGATTGAAGATAGTGTCGTGATGAGGTTCAGATGCTTTGGTCGTAAGGCTCCAATCGGCTTGTGAATTATGTTGCCTATTGCTAGTCCACTAGACAACTGATTTTAAGAGATTTCCGTAAGAATTGGCAATTTTTTAAGAGCGTGAACCAAGATAAGTAATGACATGGCTGACGTCAATATGATGTTAATTATATTAAAGTAAAAATTATATAAGGTACAAAAAAAAAGTAACAAAATGTATATTAAATACATAAAATATGTAACAAAACTTAAAAAAAAAAATACAATATTATGAAATTTAATCGTCATTCTACCTTTTTTAACAGTTTTAGAGTACAATGCGTTGCACAACTTAGTTGTCATCTTATATATATATATTTTCTAGGGAAAATAAACAACATAAAATTTCAAAACATATATATAAAAATATTATTTTAATGTAATTAATGTAATTTGCGTTAAAACTGTATTTTTAATTCTCAATTCGTATAACTTTTTCAACGGTTAAGAAGACTCTGCTGGAAGGATTAATGTTTTGTTTAGAATGTTAAAAAGTGGTGAAAAAGAAAGTAAAATGGAAAAGAAAATGGATATGAAAGAACATTTTCCCTTATTTGCGGTGAGATTGAGAAAGAAAAGTGTAAAAAAAAAAATGAGACGAAAAATTCATACGGTGCCCATCTGTCCGTGGGGTTTTTTCCTAAACTAAACAGTGACTTATAAATGCAGGCAGGGAATATCTCTCAATAAAGAAGTATTTATAAATATTCATTCTTGGCAATAAATTTTTTTTTTATAAATAGCAAAGAGTAAAATAAAAGGTCTATAAAAGTACATAAAGTAGGCCTAACAATTTTTAACATTTATAAAATACTACATCCCTACTTTGATGTATCCAAAAAGCATAAAATCATACACAAAATTGCGTAAAAAGTGTAAGTGTCATTTTACAAACATCAAAATATTTTTTCTTCTATACATCCACATAACATTCAAATAAAAAAAAAAATTCTATTTCTTATTCATTTTTTTCACCCATCTTTAATTTATCTAAATAATTAATAAAAAAAATATTTTCTTTTTTTATAATTTTTATTTTCACAATTTTCTTTCGCACTACATCTCAAATTCGAATCAAGTGTGAAGTGAAACTAGTCCCCCACGTACACAGATGATTCTTTTTCACTATTTTCATATGCTATTTTGCAGTCGGCACCAATGTCACGAATGGTATGCTAATTTGATTTGGCAGTGCGACAATATCATTTGATTTTGTCTTCCGTTACACCGTTCCCAGTTTCATCTACCCAGTACCTACTCACATTGTGTAGCTTGCAATTTAACAGGCTCCTTAATAAACAAAAAAGAAAAAGAAAAACTTATTAAAACGAGGGTAATTTCATAAAAGAAACAACTTTGTAAATTTTCCCATAGAATTTCACCGATTTGGCGACATTATTTTTTGACGAGGTCCATCAGAACTTTTCTCATGACTTTCCAAACGATTCTCCAAACATGATAAAGTTGCTTTCTAACTCAATTTCTTTTCCAAACATCTTTTTCTCATCACTTCCACACAAACCAAACACACTGTAAAGAAATATGAAACATTAGAAATGTTGAAACAACAACAGGCTAGTGCAGGAGAACGTAGAAGAGATAATTGTAGATTCTTCTATTTAGTTGCATTAGTGATACATTCTCCAAAAATTGAAGACCAAGGAAATGTAAATGGATCGCATCGCATACGTACAGAATATACGAAAACATTAGTTTCAAATTTTTACAATTAAATTCTACATTTTTTTTACATTTTTAATTAAATTTTATATTTTTTTAACTCATTCCAAATTAATTTTTTTAGACAAAAAATAGTTAAAATTATTTAAAATCATATATTAATTAAATAAACTAATTTGAAATAAATTTAAAAAATATAAAATTTAAATAAAAATACAAAAAATAAAGAATTTAATTGTTAAAATTCTAAAATGATTAAAATGTTTTTTTTTTTTTTTTTTTGCGCATAACGCCACCCCATATTGTCTCATAAATTCTTAGAAGGCAAGTAAAACAAGTTTCCCTAATTTTTCAGTTATTAGCCCTCTCTTAAAACAATGGATTCTTTAAGGGATGTTAATTGTTTTCTTCGGATCGAATTGCCAGTTCCTTATGATAACCACGTTTTGCAGGAGCAGATATAACCTAGTCGCGCGAACAAAAGTGTCTGGAGGTGATCGAGATACTGGCTTCTTTTTGGCCATGCATCTTAGACAATTCACTGTAACAAAATCCTCCAGAAGAAAACACAGGAAGAAGAAAATCAGTCCAGTTGCCTCAGTTCTACTACTGCTTCTTCATTGGGGCTTGGACCTTTCTCTTTGTTGCCTATTACAGTTATATTTGCAAAAGCTGTTAAGCGGTGTCATTCTCCCAGAACCGCACCTCGTAAGCATTTTGCCCGGGAGATCGAAATGGGATTATGCACACGTACACAGATGCATGATTTAGGAGCTTGAATTCAACTCGGTTTCCTGCTTAACATCTATAACTAACTTAATTTATCGTTAGCCCTGTATTATACTCTTGTATATAACCATTGCAAGAATAAGCCATATTTCGGGCATACATTATGCATATGTTTCCGAATAAAGTCTGACAGCAATCTAGGCTAAATGGCCCAAGTTGCCCCACAAAAAATGGCATATATTCTCTACTTCTGGGGGAACGGATGGGCTGAGGAGAACGAAAATAAAAACATCACATGATAAGTAAATGGAACACTCTACTAAGAGGAAAAGAGCAACATTCTTTTAGGCATCCTTAATCGCCTACATTTTAAGCACTACTGCATGCAGTCTAACTATTCTCTGAGCCAAGGAACAATGGTCAAAAGATACGCAACAAAGTTGGCAGGTCCGTCTAGCAACAGCAAGTCCGCAACTACAACTTCACGTTCACATATCTGCTGCAAGAAAGTTGCCTGGCAGCGATACCTGTGACAGAAATATCCTCAAATCCCATACTGTTCTGTGCACAAACCCACAAAAACTACGGGAGACTCGGAAGAGACTTTACAATTACCTTCTCTCCAAGTTTAAATGGTGGAAGACCTTTGTAAGGGCATGTACTGCACCGAAAAGCATCCCCGAGTCCACACTGCATAGGAAGCATTAAACAAAAAGAACGTAGAAAAAAGTTAAGCAGATACTGAAATAGCATAGATGACTTGAAATCAGGGCAGCTATCTGCAAAATGCCTGGGCTATTTATTGGGGAGGTAAGTAAGCAGATGTTTTTCAATAATTAGCACAGTAAACATGAAAGCAAAATAATGAAGTAGTTGCTATGGAATGAAAGGTGAAAATCTTGAAATGGTTGCCAAAAAGTGAACCCCTAAAGTGCATTACAGCCAAAAGCATCCCCCATTATTTCACTCAAGTCACCCAAAAACAAAGGTGCAAAAGAAAAAATTAGTTTAGGTAAATTAATAATGCCTAGGATAGAAGGATGCCCATGCATATTATTTAAGTATATATTGAACTCTTAAGCATACATTGCCACATGCTGATTGAGGGTTGTTCAATTGATCCACGGTCAACCCCAACTTTACTTTCTCCTCCTCCTCAGCTCTTCCACAGGTACAGTTCTTGCATGCTTTCCTTGTGCTTCCGACTTCGCAATCACCTACTTCCAAAGTAAATTTGGTTAACATACTGTAACAATAGATTTGGAACATAACTGCATACATTTGTGCCTTTCTATCTACCTAGTGGGAGTTGAGGTTTTCTCAAATCTTCTTCGGTCAAGAGACTATCTTCATCAATCAAATCTGAATCATCATCAATCTGCACTTTCACTGAACTTTTTGCAAATTGCTTGATAGAAAACGATGACCCAATATTCCAAGAAGGCTTCTTTGCCTTGACCTAAGGATAAACAAGTAAAACAGGTTCAACCACAAGTTTTCACATTTTCTAAGGATAGTAAATTAGAATATAGTCTCTGACAACCCAGAGAGCGGAGAGAAAACAATTAGAAAATAATCAATGCCTGCCTTGTCCCTTAAAGCAACAGTGTACAGTTAAGCTTACTGACATCATTGGGCCTAATCCATGGGCAGAACCTAATAACGTAGGCTTAGACTAAGACATGACAAAGCCACCTCATTTTCTCCAAAATCTAATCAGGTAATTTTTATCTTGTCCCCTTTACAACAGCAGATAAATACACATGAATCAAGCTGAAAGCAAAATTGGAATGCCTAAACTAGAGAATGTTGTAATTTGTTTGTCATGGAAATGTAAGATATGACTCAAGGACCATAAAATATGAGCCAAAATCCAGAGATGATGCATGTTTTCCACAGTGGAAGGCCCCTCCAAAGTGAAAATGTGCAATCCAATCAATTCCCTGATCATTGCAGAAATCAATTAAAGAAAACTGCAGATAGAAATGGCAAAAAGGAAAAAAAAAAAAAAAAGCATATCCATACACAAAAACTATAATCTCACCCTAAAAGATTGAGACTCAGAGCGTTCATATGGTTTTGGTGTAAAAACCTGTACTTCAAGGAAACCTGCCAACAGCAACTTCCGTTCCAGAGCAGAAATTGCCTACAGAAACAGCAGAGGCATCGGTTGGAAGCTAATTTTATCAAGTTAGAACAAGCACAATACTAACCTTATCCGTTTCCCCAGTAACAGATTTCTCAGACTTGTGAATCAATAAACTCCCCCCAGGCTTTAAAACTCTTGAGATTTCCTCATACAACAAGTTGCTAGGGAATTCCAATGCACTACAAATGGTAATGACAATATCTAAGGACAAAGACTCCCCAGGCAGCTTGCCTGTCCAAAGAACAAACAACACACTCAGAGGTGAATTCCCATGCATGTGCATAGATACTTTCAAGTGAAGAAGGCATAAAGAAAGAGATATAAAGAAAGAACAAGTATCAATACATGAAAAGGTTAACCGAAACAATCCAGAATCCTGTGAAGTTAATGTCATTAAGTCATTATTTTAGTTCTTGTAATTGGCAGGCCAATAACTATATCACTCAACACTTATCGTCGAAAAAGAAATAATGCACTATATAAATCAAAAGCATGTGTTTGTCATTGCTTGTGTAGAAGAAACATAGACAGAAAAGATTGATTGCTAGATATAGGTGATAAGACTGAGAATTGTAAGGACCACACTTCACATATCTACTAAAATTCGAAAACTAATCAGAATAAAATAAAACTAATACTGATCAGCAAATCCATGTCTTAGAATATCCCCTAAGTAGGCATTAACATACGACTAGGATTATGCACATTCAAAGCGCAAAATGCATATTATCAACCTAAAAGAAACTAGTCTACCAGTGAAATAATTGGTAAAAAGGATTAAAGAACCTACTTAGAGATGATGCTTGCGTGATTATTCGGGGATCACATTGTTTAGCTTCTCCATCCCAAAGCTCCCCAATCACACTTGCAACTGTACTTACAGTAAGATCAGTATCATCTGTAATCACCAATGCAGTGGTCTGTGGCCTTGTGGTCTCCTGTATAAGAACAAACCAAGTGTTTTTAGCAAATTGTCTACCAAAACATTTTAATCAAATCTCCATATAAAGAAAAAGGGAAAAGAAAGAGAAAACCTATAGGTGGCATTTCACTATGTTACCAATACATCCATTGTCCCATATTTTGATGCAAGGATCACAGAATCTTTCTGTACCTTACAACCAAATGACATACAATCCTCTTGTCACAATCAAGCACTCATAAACCATTTGATGTGAGACCTCGATCAAAGATTAAATCAAACGGATCATTCCTAAGAATGCTATCGTGTAAATCTTGTTAAAACTTACATTATAAGCAAAGATAATTTAGGTACCTATTTCATAAACACTAGCAAGTAAACTAAAAGCCCTGTCCTGCAAAAAAAATCTAGCTCTTTATAACAAGAGCAACACTTCCACGTTGTTCATAAAACAAGGAAAATGACAACCATGTATGAAATACAAGGCATTTCTTCACCACAGTTTTGAGTTTCATAGTGTAAGATATAAAGGTCATCAATCATCAAGCAGCAATGATCCCATGGAAGCGGGGCCGTGATTGGGACACTAAAAGGAAAACCTGCTCTTCACAATATTTGCAATGATTTGCTATGTTCTTTGAAACCAAGAAAATGTCTGGAAAATTACAAATATTATAAGAAAGGATTGCATTAAAAAGAACCAGGAAAAAACATTTCATCCCATTACACTCGGTGGCAATGTAAAAAGCACAGTTCTGCACCAGGGCAACAAATTGGAGCCCTTAAGGTTGCAGAGGCCCCAACCGAGAGATAACACACAACTATTTTCTAAAAAATTGTCTACAATTCCCAACCCAACTGTTGCTTGTCGGACCAGTGGAAAAGCAATATCTATAGAGCAATTTAGATTTACACTCCATCAAAACTAACCTCGTGCAAGCAATCTCTTACTCTTCTCAAAAGTGAAAAATAAATATATAAATAAATAAAGTCTCGTCTTTTGTAGCCCTTATTTTGCCAAGCTAAAAAGGACAAATCTAACTAAAAACTGCAAAAGAAAAAAAAAAACTGTTTAGAGAAATAAAAAAATTAAAAAAAAAAGCGGCAATCGCCGAACAAGGCACATAATTAGAAGCATCTTACTAATTTCAATTTCAAATCAGCAAGTTAAATATCCTAACTGTATTCATTCATTAAGCTTAGCATTCTAGGGTTGGATTCCAGAATGAGTAATTTCGACGACGTTAGTAATGTTTAAAACGAAGAAGAAGAAGAAGAAGAAGAAGAACTAACAATAATTTGACTAGCAATCAACAATAACACAAATATTCTCTTTAATAATACACAAACAAAGCCGAACACTTTTGAGAGAAAAAACAAAAAAAAAAAAAAGAAGAGAGAAAAATGAGCAAGCAAACGAAAAAACAAAAAAAAAAAAATCTTCATCAAAGTTAAGAAGAAGAGGGGAAGAGGTCCATTTCTAGTCAAGATTTTGAAAACCGAAAAGGAGAAATCAACGTTGGAGAGCTGCAATAAGACATACCGAAAAGACGGATTGATTGTCGGAGGAGACCGCAGTGGCGGTGGCTCTGATTCCCGCGGTGGCGCCGTCTCCCTGCGATGCCATGTATTGTCGGCTTTGAGCTGATCCGAACGGTTGGCGGTGGAACTTACGATCGTCTCCTCTCCTGCAAAATGTATTAGCGTGTGTTTGACTCGCTTCGGACCAGAAAATCGTGTTTACCGAAATGCACCGCCTAAGCGGTATAAAGGGTTCTCTGGTTAGAAGACTTCTATTTACATTCCTATTTCGGGTGAATTAAATTAACTCACTCAAAAACATTAAAAAAAGGAATCGATTGTAACATAGAAATCTTTTTTTAAACAAAATCAAATCTAGGGGAGCCGGTTACCAACCTCAAATCAATCTATATATATATATATAAACAATGTATAATATAAAAAGCAAATGATTTTTAATTCTTCTTTTTTTTATTCGCAAATCATCGTCACTACTTAAATATCTGACCCTAGCAATAATTTATATAAATAAAAAAAATAAATCTCACAATTTAAAATCTTTTTAAAGAGAAAGATAGTTTTTAGGTAAATAAAGAGGATGTCAATAACCTTAATGTACTAGATATGTAATATTTTATCATCATCTGAGTTATTTATAGAAATTCTAATTTTATAATTTTCTATAAGTGATTTGTGTTAATTTTTAATATATTACACTTTAATTTTTATATTTTTAAATATTATAAATTTAATCTCATAATTTTTTTAGATAATTTAATTAAATCTAATTTAATCTTTAATTTATATTTTTTTCAATTCACTTTATCTGTGTGACTTATTAAAATTTTAACATATTGATGATAAATATAAATTATAATACTAAAAATTAAATAAATTAAATTTTATTTTTAATTATTTAATTAATTAATTCATATTTATAACTCAAAATTAATATCAACTCACATATTATAACCACTCAAATGTTAAAAATGTTAAAGTGATTTGATTAATTTCTTCAATATATTGTCTCTTAGTGTAAATGAATTTTTTCACCATAATAATATTTTAATTAGATATAAAATATAAATTTAGTATTTATCTTATGTTGTCTAATTATATTAATTCTTATACATTCATATGGTCATTTATTTCATGAATGAGATTATAACTATTTATGAATTATAATTTTACCTTGTGTAAAGATCTCTTAAATTAATACTCATAGAAAACAAACAAAATATTAATCTATTATTACTTGAAAAATCTTTTATTAATTTTTTAATTATTTTCATATAATTTATTATATATCCAACTTCACCCATAAGTAATTTTTATTTAGGATAACGTAAAGGTAAGATGAAAGGATATTAATTTATATATGAATTATCTTAATAATCTTAAGTTTAAAAATTATTTATACAGTTGTTATATAATAAATTTTTTAAACATATAAATAATATTTTATTTAAACTTTTTGTAATAGATCAATTTAATAATTTTTTTTAACTAACAAGTAACCACATGTATATTTATATATCTTTATACTTTAGTCTATGAGATTAATTACCTTTTTATATAAAAAAATCATACGTATCAATTATATAATTTTATTAATATTTAATCTTAATAATACATTGATCAAAAATATTTAAAAAATAACATTTTCATACAATAAATATCTGATAAATATTATTTTATCATATTTATTTTTAAAATTTATTAATAATTATATTATTATATAAATAACATTTAAAATAAAAAAATATCTTTAATTGATGTATAATATACATCAAAATATATTGATAATAGCAACTAATATATTAACTATTAAAACATACACTGTCACTCATCTCCCAAGTTGTTGACATTTTGGGAGACTCCAAAACTCAAATTATCTTTCACAGGTACTTGATTCAGAGGCCACCCTTAATAGCCGTCAGAAACCGTCTCCAAAACCAAGTCTACTAGGCAAAGTCATCATCGGCATGATTCTTCTTTCACCACACAAATCTTCTCGAGATTGATTAATTAGTACTATTAGTTGTTGAATGGAAATTGTACGAACAATATCTGTACAGTGTAGAGGATCTATTAATTCAAGGCCATCCAATTAATTTGTTGGCTTTGATGGGTGAGGCGTAGATTTTTAAATACAGTTGTTTGACAGTATGTAATAGATCATTCCTTTCTATTGTAGCTATTATATCAGTTTTTGAATTCAATAGGTGTTGATTAAATATTTCTAAATGTTTCTTGAAATTAACAACGGATTCTGTGAGTATAATTTTGATGAGATTAAAGATAGTGTCGTGATGAGATTCAGATGCTTTGGTCGTAAGGCTCCAATCGGCTTGTGAATTATGTTGCCTGTTGTTAGTCCACTTGGCAACTGATTTTAAGAGATTTCCATAGGAATTGGCAATTTTTTAAGAGTGTGAACCAAGATATGTAATGACATGGCCGACATCAATATGATGTTAATTATATTAAAATAAAAATTATATAAGGTACAAAAAAAATTAACAAAGTGTATATTAAATACAATAAAATGTGTAATAAGACTTTAAAAAAATTATAATATTATGAAATTTAATTGTCATTCTATTTTTTTAATCAGACTTAGTGTACAATGCATTGCACAACTTAGTTATTCTCTTATATATATATATATATGATTATTTTAATATAATTGATTTAAGTTGTATTAAAACTTCATCTTTGATTCTAAATCCATATAACTTTTTCAATTTTTTAGACGATTATGCTGGAGGGATGAATGTTTTGTTTAAAATGTTAGAAAGTGGTGAAAAAGAAAGTGATGGAAAAGAAAATGGATATGAAAGAACATTTTCCCTTATTTGCGTTGAGATTGAGAAAGAAAGGTGTAAAAAAAATTAGACAAAAAATTCATATGATGTCCATCTGATACGAACTTCAATTATTTGTAAATGTAATATAGCACTAATATTGGTATAGAATCGTTTTAATAAAAGTTAAGATATTTGGAGTTATGACCCAATGATTATAAATAACCAAAAATCAGAATTATAAAATTTAGACGCTACTTTTAACAACAACAACGTTAAAAAAAATAAGTCTATTGAACCAACATATTCAAATATGAAAGTTCATAATTAGTTTTTAAATAACCAGAGAAAATAACTTATACACTCATCATCTGATGTCCTCTCCTCTAACCACCCTTTTTATATATTATTCCTCAAAAACTCTAATTAATAAAATGAACTTATTAAAAAAATTCGTTCAATATGTTGTCCACTCCTTTAGCCACCCTTTTTATATGCTAACTCCCAATAACTCTAGCTAATAAGAAGGGTTTATTAAGAAAATTCGTTCAACCCACTAAATAATAATAAAAAGTCATGAAAATAATTCATTTAAATGCCTAAACATAGGCCCCCAAATTCAACTTCATTTCTAAGATCATGGTTCTCAAATTCCTCCACAGATGACACATTCGCAAATCCTGGTGAAACCTTTATCATCCTTAACTCGTATCTACCAACTTCTTTATAGTAAATGTTGCACAAGTTTTTGAGAGTTTCTTTTATTTTCTTTGACCTTACCTTTGTCATTGATCTTTCAAGGTTTTGCAAAGTATCAACTTTCTTGTTGATATGAGCTGGTACAATATGGCTTTCATCACTCTCACTCTCTTCAAAATGATTTGTTCTCAAATCAACACCTACATCATCAAAGAGAAAAGGAGAAAGGTCAGAAATATTAAATGTTGCATTCACATTATACTCACCTAGCAAATCAAGTTTATATGCATTATCGTTAACTCTTGCCACCATTTGGAAAAGACAATCTCCCCTTGGTTGCAACTTGGATTTCCTTTGCATAGGAAATCTATCCTTCCGCAAATGTACCCAAACTCAATCACTTGGTTCAAAAGTGATATGCCTACAACCTTTGTTGGCTTGTATTTCATATTGTTTGGCTTTTTCTCAATGTTAAGCCTAGCTTTCTCATGAAGTTGCCTAACCACTTCAACCTTCTTTTTCTCATCTAAATTAACCTTATCTTGTATAAGCAATAATACTAAATCCAAAGGAGATAATGAATTAAAACCATAAACAAACTCAAAAGGAGAATAGCCTATGGCACTATGAACAACACGATTATAGGCAAACTCCACAAAAAGCAAACATTCTTCCCAGGTTTTAGAGTTCTTACCAATAACAGCACGTAATAATGTACCAAAAGTTTGATTTACTACCTTA
Organism: Bruguiera gymnorhiza; assembly: GCA_020883675.1. Taxonomy (NCBI): domain Eukaryota; kingdom Viridiplantae; phylum Streptophyta; class Magnoliopsida; order Malpighiales; family Rhizophoraceae; genus Bruguiera; species Bruguiera gymnorhiza. The sequence goes on along the minus strand of JAIRCJ010001055.1, from coordinate 769,771 downwards.
GTCTGTTTATCGGTTTATAGATGGTAAGTTGTAGAAAACAACAACTTTATTCGTAACTTACCCCACAATGTTTTCCAAAAATAACTCAAAAATTTTGCATTACGGTTTGACATAATACTTTTTAGCACTTCATATAGGTGAACAATCTCTCTAAAACATAAGTCAACAATGTGTGTGACATCATCCGTTTTGGTGCAAGCAATGAAATGCGTCATCTTTGAAAACCTATCAACTACAACAAGAATACAATTTCAGCCCTTCTTGGACCTAGGTAACCCAAGAATAAAATCCATAGAAATGTTGGTACAAGGTTCATAGGGAATTTCTAAGGGCATATACTTACCATGGGGTAAAACCTTAAACTTAACTTATCTACAGGTAATACACTTGACACAGACTCTTTCAATATCCCTTTTCATATGTGGCCAAAAGAAATGTTCATTTAAAACATCAAAAGTCTTTTGAATGCCGAAGTGTCACATTAAACCACCCTCATGAGCTTCTCTCACAAGTAATGCTCTTATAGACTCTTGAGGGATACAAAACTTATTTATTCTAAACAAATACCTCTCATATCTATAGAACTTACCAAAAATAGCTCTCTCACATATAGTATATACATTACAAAAATCAACATTATTAGCATACAAATCAATAATGTACTTAAACCCTAACAACTTAACACTCAAAGTGCTAATCAATGTGTACTTACGTGGCAATGCGTCAATAACAACATTTTCCTTACCTGATTTGTATTGAATTACATAAGAAAAAGTTTCAATAAATTCAACCCATTTCGCATGTCTCCTATTCAACTTACCTTGTCCCTTCAAGTATTTTAAAGACTCATGATCAGTATGAATTACAAACTCCTTGGGTCAAAAGTATTGCTGCCATATTTCTAAAATCCTAATAAGTGCATACATTTCTTTATTGTAAGTTGGATAATTCAATTTTTCCCCACTCAACCTCTCACTAAAGAATGCAATAGGTTGTTTCTCTTACATAAGAACTCCCCCAATCTTTATGCCTGATGCATCACATTCAATTTTAAAGATCTTAGAAAAATCAAGTAAAGTAAGAAGTGGTGCATTACACAACTTAGACTTAAGCAAATCAAAGACATCTTGTTGTTCCTTACTCCATTTAAAACCTACACTCTTTTTAATCACCTCACTTAATGGTGTAGCTATAATACTAAAATTCTTAATGAACTTACTATAAAAGTTAGACAAACCATGGAAACTCCTCACATCACTTACACTCTTAGGTGCAGGTCATTCTTGAATTGCCTTAATCTTCTTTTTATCAATCTCTATTCCATGAGCAGACACAACATAACTCAAGAAAATAACATGATCCTTGCAAAAATCGCATTTCTTCACATTGGCATACAATTTCTCTTTCCTCAAAACATCAAGCACGCAATGCAAATGTTCAACATGCTATTCTAAATTCCTAACGTATACTAATATATCATCAAAATAAGTCACAACAAACTTTCCTAAGAAAGGTCTTAAAATATGATTCATTAATCTCATAAAAGTACTAAGTACATTAGTCAAACCAAAGGACATAACTAACTATTCATACAAACCATATTTGGTCTTAAATGTAGTTTTCCATTCATCTCCTTCCCTTATCTTAATTTGATGATACCCACTCTTAAGGTCAATTTTAGCACATCATCAAGCCTAGGTATAGGATGTTAATACTTAATTGTTATTTTGTTGATAGCTCTATAATCAACACACATAGATTCATCTTTCTTTGGCACAAACAACACTGACATTGCACATGGACTCATGCTCTCCCTTACATGTCCCTTCTTCATCAACTCATCAACTTGTCTCTAAAGCTCCTTTGTCTCCTCAGGATTACTTCTATACAATGGCTTATTAGGAATGAGAGCCCCGGGAAAAAGATCAATGTGGTGTTCAATCCCTTTCCTTGGTGGTAAACCATTTGGGATCTCCTTAGGGAATACATCATTATAATCCTGCAACAAAGATGAAATAGCACTAGGTAAAGATGAATTAAGGTTAGTGTTAAAAAAATAAGAATCCTTGTAAATGATCAAGATTATTTGTTGTCTCGCTTAAAAGGCAACCTTAACATCTGCTCCTTTTGCAAAACACATTCACTTGTTTTCTTTCATCTTCACTCTTGTGAACCTGACCACCCTTGTACTTAACACTTTTAAATGTGTTTACCTCCTTTTTCTCTCCTTCACTTTATTTTCTCTCGACTCTCTCTTTCTTTTCACTCCTCCTCTTTTGCTCATTTTCATAAAGTCTCACTTGGTTTTTATACACCTATTTTGGAGTCAATGGAACAAGTGTAAATGATTTTTCATTCATGGTGAAAGAATAGCGGTTCTCGTAACCATCATGCAAAACTTTCTATCAAATTGTCAAGGACGGCCCAATAACAAATGTCCAACCTGCATAGGTACAACATTATAAAACAACTCGTCCTTATATCTGCCAATGGAAAATGGAATCACAACTTATTTAGTCACTTTCACCACTCCACTGTTATTCAACCATTGCAAATTATATGGTCTAGGATGTTTGGTTGTAGGCAAGTTCAATTTTTCCACCAATTCTGTACTTGCTACATTAATGCAATTACCTTCATCCATAATCAAGCAACAGAGTTGATCTTGAACTAAACATCGAGTATGGAAAATATTTTTCCATTGTATCTCAACATCATCCTCCTCCTTAACCTACACATTAAAGGCTCTCATTACTACTAAAAGCCTTCCACCATACTCTGGATACTCTATCACTTCATCAACATCACTAGTATCCTCTAGTGGCGGCATTTGGTCTTCATCACTAGCGTCACTGCCAGACAAATAGTCATCATTCTCTTTAACGTATATGGTTCTCTTGTTAGGACATTATGAAATCACATGACTCTTACCCAGACATCTAAGTCATTTGATGTCTCTAGTTTTTTCTTGGGTACCCTCAAGTTTTTCTTCAAATTTGCCCCTTTCCAAATTGCCCCCACTAGTCTTGGGTTTATATGAATTGGTTTTAAGTTTAGAAGTCATTTTCTCTTCTTTCTTCCCCTCATTCGACTTCCAAAAAGATGAACCTAAATTTTAATTATATCTAGAAGTACTCCTTCCCTTAAATTGCCTCTCAACTTTCATGACAATGTGTATCATGTCTTCAAGCTCTACATAGTGTTGCAGTTATACCACATCAGCGATATTTCTATTCAACGCTTGGAGGAACCTAGCCATAGTTACCTTCTCATCCTCCATTACATTTACCCTAACTATAACAATTTCCATCTCCTTATAGTACTTTTCCATACTCTTGGAACCTTACATAAGGCTCTGCAACTTGTTATACAAATCCTTATAATAAGAGCTAATAACAAATTTCCTTCTCATCACAGTCTTCAAATCATTCCAAGTTTTTATGATTCTCTCAAAATTTCTTTTCCTAGTGGTAACTTGTTAGTCCCATCATACGATAGCATAATCAGTGAACTCTACCACAACTAACTTCACTTTCTTCTCCTCAGAGAAGTTATGCCACTCATATATTAATTTAACCCTTCATTCCTAATCCAAATAAATATCAGGGTCAGCTTCCCCTTAGAAAGAAAGTATTTTCATTTTAATACTACTAAGATTTTTGTCTACTCCTTCCTCCACTCTATTTCTATTATCCCAACCTTTATTGTACCTATCATAAACATTTCCATTGTCTCTTACTCTCCTACCATTCCAACTACCACATTCTCCTCTAAATCCACCTTTGAAGTTTCTATTAACATTATCATCGTCATCATAATAATCATCACCATCTTCACCAAAGTCATGTTTAAATTGCTCCTTCATGACCCTCCCAGCTGGCCTCTTAGGATTAACACTCGATTCCTCATCTATTTTATGTATCTTGTCTCGAACTTCCTAAAACATTTGGTCAATCCTATCAAACTTTTGCTCTAAGGATTCCATAAGCAATTTAAAATCTGGTACAATTACTTCCTCCTCTCCATATGGGAAATTGCCTTCTTTAGCATTAGACATTGTAAATGTAAGATTGTTAGTAAATAAAGAATATACCTCACAAAACTCACTCCCTTGCGTGTTTGCTCTCCACTCAACTATAGTAGTTCTCAACTATTGTGTTTCACACAATGAATTGCAAGACTTTAAGAGCTTTTTCAATAGTTCCAAGCAAACTAAATTTGAAACAAACAAAACTTGAATATATCAATCCTAGACCTACCTCTTCAGAGAAGTGACACAATTAAGAAGATGGGTAATAAAGCAAACAAAATGACAAGGAATTCAATGATATAAGCAGTGCAATCAAACAACAATTAATTATCGAATATAATTGAGTATATGACCAATTGAGCAATAAAGCCTTGTTTTTTTTTTTGGTTAACTAATGGGTATTTCTATAGAAAGAACGAATAGTAAAAAGGCAACCCAAGAAATACACTATTTTTATTTTTATTTTTCAACCAATACTGAAGAATACACAAAAGAGATGATAACAAAAGTATAACTAACCTGACTCAGAAATATGACTTTGATACTAAATGATACGAACTCTGATTATTTATAAATGGAACCTAACACCAATATTGGTATAAGATCATTCTAACAAAGGTTAAGGGATTTAGAGTTCTGACCCAATGATTATAAACAACTAAGAACGAGAACTATAAGATTTAGACGCCACTCCTAACAACAATTACATTAAAGAAGATAAGTTTATTGAACCAACACACTTAAGTATGAAAGTTCAAAATTAATTCTTAAAAAACCAGAGAAAATAGCTCATACACTCATCATCTGTCGTCCTCCCCTCCAACTACTCTTTTTATATGCTATCCCCCAAAAACCCTAACTAATAAAATGGACTTATTAAGGAAATCCATCCAATCTGCTGTCCTCCCCTCCAGCCACCCTTTTTATATGCTAACCCCTAATAACTTTAGCTAATAAGAAGGGCTTATTAAGAAAATTCGTCCAACCCACTAAATAATAATAAAAACTCATGAAAATAACCCATTTAAATGCCTAAACATAGATTCCCAAATCCAACTTCCTTTCCAAAGTCATGGTTCTCAAATTCCTCCACAGATGACACATTCGCAAGCCCTGGTGAAGCCTCCATCATCCTTAACTCGTACCTAGCAACTTCTTAATAGTAAATGTTGCACAACAAGTTGTTGAGAGTTTTCTTTATTTTCTTTGACCTTGCACTTGTCATTGGTCTTCTAAGATTTTGTAAAATATCAACTCCCTTGTTGATATGAGCTGGTACAATATGCCTTCTATCAGCATCTGTCTATATAGTTATGGGGTTGTTGCCTAAACTGAACAGTGACTTATAAATGTAGGCAAAGAATATCTATTAATAAATAAGCATTTATAAATATTCATTCTTGGCAATAATTTTTTTTATAAATAGTAAAGAGTAAAATAAAAAGTTTATAAAAGTACATAAAGTTGGCCTAATAATTTTCTACATTTAAAAAATATTACTTCCCTACTATGATGTATCCAAAAAGCATAAAATCATGCACAAATTTGTGTAAAAAGTGTAAGTGTCATTTTACAAACATCAAAATATTTTTTCTTCTATAAATCCACATAACATTCAAATAAAAAAAAAATCTAATTCTTATTCATTTTTTTCACCCATTTTCACCCCGGTTAAATTCTTAATTACCTACTTACATTCATAGCCTCGAAAAAAAAGTTTCTATTTTTCCTCCAACTTCTTTCCATAGTAATTACTACTTATATCTTTATATATACATATATATTAATTACAAAAATGTCGAGTAAAAGTTCAAAGCCTGACAACGGTAAGGGCAATATCAACAAAACTCAATACTCCGACACATGATATGATTGTCAAAATGCTATGAATTCTACCATCAACCTATTTGTAAGACACTCTTACGCGCATATTTTGCAAGATTTATAGACAAGAAAAACGTGATTTATAATTTTTATTACATTTGATCGAAGTCTGTCTATATATTGTGATATTTAAGGTGATAATTGTCAAATTCATAACGTTATTTATAATTTTTTTTATTACATTTGATAGAGGTGCATCAACATAATGTAATATTTGGAGTGATAATTGTCAAATTCATTATTATATAGGCATCACATGTCATTAGATTGATAATAAGCACGCTGTCCATTTATCTGGTATCTGTCCCTCTAAGCCATGTCTTATGTATTTGTACTTTGTATTGTTTTTTTTTTTTGTTTTTTTTTTTTTTTGGGAGATACGCCTTTAGAATTTGATGTTAAAGATACTTTTAAGGGAGTGGATTAGATTTGTCTCATAAATTCTTAGAAGAAAAGTAAAATAAGTTTCCCTAATTTTTCAGTTAATAGCCCTCTCTTAAAACAATAGATTCTTTAAGGGATGTTAATTGTTTTCTTCGGATCGAATTGCAAGGTCCTTCTGATAACCACGTTTTGCAGGCGCAGATATAACCTAGTCGCGAGAACAAGAGTGTCTGGAGGTGATCGAGATACTGGCTTCTTTTCGGCCATGCATCTTAGACAATTCACTGTAACAAAATCCTCCAGAAGAAGGCACAGGAAAGAGAAAATCAGTCCAGTTGCCTCAGTTCTACTATTGCTTCTTCATTGGGGCTTGGACCTTTCTCTTTGTTGCCTATTACAGTTATATTTGCAAACGCTGTTAAGCGGTGTCATTCTCCCAGAACCGTACCTCGTAGGCATTTTGCCCGGGAGATCGAAATGGGATTATGCACACGTACACAGATGCATGATTTAGGAGCTTGAATTCAACTCGGTTTCCTGCTTATTGCTATCACATGCCTTTTAACATCTATAACTAACTTCATTTATCGTTACCCCTGTATTATACTCTTCTATATAACCATTGCAAGAATAAGCAATATGTCGGGGATACATTATGCATATGTTTCCGAATAAAGTCTGACAGCAATCTAGGCTAAATGGCCCAAGTTGCCCCACAAAAAATGGCATATATTCTCTACTTCAGGGGGAAGGGAGGGGCTGAGAAGAACGAAAATAAAAACATCACATGATAAGTAAATGGAACCCCCTACTAAGGAAAAGAGCAACATTCTTTTAGGCATCCTTAATCGCCTACATTTTAAGCACTACTGCATGCAGTCTAACTATTCTCTGAGCCAAGGAACAATGGTCAAAAGATACCCAACAAAGTTGGCAGGGCCCTCTAGCAACAGCAAATCTGCAACTACAACTTCACCTTCACATATCTGCTGCAAGAAAGTTGCCTGCAGGGATACCTGTGACAGAAATATGCTCAAATCCCATACTGTTCTGTGCACAAACCCACAAAAACTACAGGAGACTCAGAAGAGACTTTACAATTACCTTCTCTCCAAGTTTAAATGGTGGAAGACCTTTGTAAGGGCATGTACTGCACCGAAAAGCATCCCCAAGTCCACACTGCACGGAAAGCATTAAACAAAAAGAACATAGAAAAAAGTTAAACAGATACTGAAATAGCATAGATGGCTTGAAATCAGGGCAGCTATCTGCAAAATGCCTGGGCTATTTATTGGGGAGGTAAGTAAGCAGATGTTTTTCAATAATTAGTACAGTAAACATGAAAGCAAAATAATGTTGTTGCTATGGAATGAAATGTGAAAATCTTGAAATGGTTGCCAAAAAGTGAACCCCTAAAGTGCATTACAGCCAAAAGCATCCCCCATTATTTCAGTCAAGTCACCCAAAAACACAGGTGCGAAAGAAAAAATTAGTGTAGGTAAATTAATAATGCCTAGCACAGAGAGATGCCCATGCATATTATTTAAGTGTATATATTGAACTCTTAGGCATACAATGCCACATGCTGATTGAGGGTTGTTCAATTGATCCACAGTCAACCCCAACTTTACTTTCTCCTCCTCCTCCTCAGCTCTTCCACAGGTACAGTTCTAGCATGCTTTCCTTGTGCTTCCAACTTCGCAATCACCCATTTCCAAAGTAAATTTGGTTAACATACTGTAACAATAAATTTGGAACATAACTGCATACATTTGTGCCTTTCTATCTACCAAGTCGGACTTGAGGTTTTTTCAAATCTTCTTTGGTCAAGAGACTATCTTCATCAATCAAATCTGAATCATCATCAATCTGCACTTTCACTGAACTTTTTGCAAATTGCTTGATAGAAAACGATGACCCAATATTCCAGAAGGCTTCTATGCCTTGACCTAAGGATAAACAAGTAAAACAGGTTTAAGCACAAGCTTTCAGTCATACAAATGTTGAAAATCAAATACAAGAAACAGATGACAGAATTTTCACATTTTCTAAAGATAGTAAATTAGAATATAGTCTCTGACAACCCATTGAGTGGAGAGAAAACAATTAGAAAATAATCATTGTCTGCCTTGTCCCTTAAAGCAAGAGTGTACAGCTATCATTGGGCCTAATCCATGGGCAGAACCTAATAACGTAGGCTTAGACTAAGACATGACAAAGCCACCTTTTCTCCAAAATCTAATCAAGTACTTTTCATTTTGTCCCCTTTACAATAGCATATAAATACACATGAATCAAGCTGAAAGCAAAATTGGAATGCCTAAACTAGAGAATGATGTAATTTGTTTGTCATGGAAATGTAAGATATGACTCAAGGACCATAAAATATGAGCCAAAATCCAGAGATAATGCATGTTTTCCACAGTGGAAGGCCCCTCCAAAGTGAAAATGTGCAATCCAATCAATTCCCTGAGCATTGCAGAAATCAATTAAAGAAAACTGGAGATAGAAATGGCAAAAAGGAAAAAAAAAAAAGCATATCCATACACAAAAACTATAATCTCACCCCAAAAGATTGAGACTCAGAGCGTTCATATGGTTTTGGTGTAAAAACCTGTACTTCAAGGAAACCTGCCAACAGCAACTTCCGTTCCAGAGCAGAAATTGCCTACAGAAACAGCAGGGGCATCGGTTGGAAGCTAAATTTTATCAAGTTAGAACAAGCACAATACTAACCTTATCTGTTTCCCCAGTAACAGATTTCTCAGACTTGTGAATCAATAAACTCCCCCCAGGCTTTAAAACTCTTGAGATTTCCTCATACAACAAGTCGCTACTGAATTCCAATGCACTACAAATGGTAATGACAATATCTAAGGACAAAGACTCCCCAGGCAGCTTGCCTGTCCAAAGAACAAACAACATACTCAGAGGTGAGTTCCCATGCATGTGCATAGATACTTTTAAGTGAAGAAGGCATAAAGAAAGAGCTATAAAGAAAGAACAAATATCAATACATGAAAAGGTTAACCGAAACAATCCAGAATCCTGTGAAGTTAATGTCATTAAGTCATTATTTTAGTTCTTGTAATTGGCAGGCCAATAACTATATCACTCAACACTTATCCTCGAAAAAGAAATAATGCACTATATAAATCAAAAGCATGTGTTTGTCATTGCTTGTGTAGAAGAAACATAGACAGAAAAGATTGATTGCTAGATATAGGTGATAAGGCTGAGAATTGTAAGGACCACACTTCACATATCTACAAAAATTCGAAAACTAGTCAGAATAAAATAAAACTAATACTGATCGGCAAATCCATGTCTTAGAATATCCCCTAAGTAGGCATTAACATACGACTAGGATTATGCACATTAAAAGCACAAAATGCATATTATCAACCTAAAAGAAACCAATCTACCAGTGAAATAATTGGTAAAAAGGATTAAAGAAACTACTTAGAGATGATGCTTGCATGATTATTCGGGGATCACATTGTTTAGCTTCTCCATCCCAAAGCTCCCCAATCACACTTGCAACTGTACTTACAGTAAGATCAGTATCATCTGTAATCACCAATGCAGTGGTCTGTGGCCCTGTGGTCTCCTGTATAAGAACAAACCAAGTGTTTTTAGCAAATTGTCTACCGAAACATTTTAATCAAATCTCCATATAAAGAAAAAAGGAAAAGAAAGAGAAAACCTATAGGTGGCATTTCACTACGTTACCAATACATCCATTGTCCCATATTTTGATGCAAGGATCACAGAATCTTTCTGTACCTTACAACCAAATGACATACAATCCTCTTGTCACAATCAAGCACTCATAAACCATTTGATGTGAGACCTTGATCAAAGATTAAATCAAACAGATCATTCCTAAGGATGCCACCATGTAAATCTTGTTAAAATTTACATTATAAGAGCAGATAATTTAGGTACCATTTTATAAACACCTAGCAAGTAAACTAAAAGCCCTGTCCTGCAAAAAAAAAATCTAGCTCTTTATAACAAGAGCAACGCTTCCACGTTGTTCATAAAACAAGGAAAATGGCAATTACATATGAAATACGAGGCAGTTCTTCACCACAGTTTTGAGTTTCATAATGTAAAATATAAAGGTCATCAATCATCAAGCAGCAATGATCCCATGGAAGCAGGGCCATGAATGAGACACTAAAAGGAAAACCTGCTCTTAACAATATTTGCAATAATTTGCTATGTGCTTTGAAACCAAGAAAATCCTCAATGTAAAGAAAAATTCAGTGGTCCATATATGACAATGCCAGCACAAAATCACGCAAACTAGAGTCAGAAAAAGCACAAATAAACAAGATTCATAAGAATACTTAGATCTTGAGAGCTAGTAGAGTTCATTTCTCGGATCCAAACAGCACAAAACTCAAAACTAAACCCTAAACTCCCCCATAAAGCACAAAACTTAAAGTACCCATACGAAAAAACCAACAGAAAATACCGAACCAATCAACATTCTGGCCAACATTGACACCAATAACAAGAAGCCATTATCACAACCAAAAAAAAAGAAAACCCTAAAAATAAAAAGATCAAATCTTGCAAAAAATAAAAAAACAGGTAACCAAATACAGTGCCTGATCAATGAAAGAAGAACAAATAACACCCAGTTAACAAAAGCCCACAAAGCAAACATCAAACACCACAATATTGCACAACTCAACAAAATGCAGCGCGCCCACGAAAGCGTTAAAAATGGGGTGTGATCTATAACAAAGAAGGAACCAAAAAGTACCTGACACAGAAATTTTACGGCTCGCAACGCAAAGATTCGATGGGCGGCAGGGGAAATTGCGACCAGTGCCTTCAAAGAGCAGAGCGAGGTAAAGAAATATGAACAGTCAGCAACGGAAAATGGGCGAGAACGAAAGCTACCTGTGAACTGTCAAGGTCTGTGAATACGATTACAAAGATCCGGGTCGGTCCGGTTCTTGCTTGTGCTATTCGCGTGTTAGTTGGGTCGGGTTTGTCGCTTGGACGAGGACGTCCCACCAAACATCTTAATGAATATTTGAACAATACTTCTAATTATTATTAGATCAAAATAATCAGATCAGTAATATTAATACGAAATTAATGTTTATGTCTGCATGTCTTAATAAACGAAACAACAAAATTCCCTAATGCAAGCTTCAGTTCTCAAAATCTTGACTAGAAATGGACCTTTTCCCCTCTTCTTTTTAACTTTGATGAAGATTTTTTTTTTTTAATTTTTCGTTTGCTTGCTCATTTTTCTCAATTTTTTCTCTCTCAAAAGTGTTCGGCTTTGTTTGTGTATATTATTATAGAGAATATTTGTGTTATTGTTGACTGCTAGTCAAATTATTGTTAGTTCTTCTTCTTCTCCGTTTTTAACATTACTGAATTTTAATTCCATAGTGGTCCACCAAATTGATTTCTGGAAAGATTGGTTACAAATACAGATATACCATACCAGTACAAGATGTGTAATTAATTTTACAGCAGGAAATACAATGAAATAATGTCTCTAGCCAGCTACAGGCGAAGACCTCAAATCAAATTACTAAGATGGTAGGATGGATGAATAATCTCTCGGTGTGGATTATAATTTTTTTTGTTATGTTTCCCTTTTATATTAATAGATAAAGGGTTGAATTAAAATTTTTGACTTGTAATTTATAATTAAAATTTGAAATTAATTGTTACTTTAAAATTCTACTTTAATAAAGAATTTGAAATATTTAAATATTTCGTTATTTTTAATTGGGATAATTTTTTTGAAAAAAATTAACAATAAGATTATTATTATATTCAACATTGTTGCCTTGAAATTTTTAAATGACCCCCAAATGTGCGCTAAAACGAGTCTGAAGCATCATCAAAGAGCGCAAGTCTGATGGGATATTGGCTAACCAACTCTACAGTAGGATTAGTGAAGACAAACCATTAGATATAACTTAATCGTCGTCAGATGCATAATTCAAAAGTAAGATATTGTTAGATCTAATGAACATACACACAATACACATACAAAAAAATAAAGATTTAATGTGGTTCGACAATTTAATTATATTCATGGAAAAAACAGATTTTTATATTCAGAAATTTTAACTTCTATAAGTTTTTTTACATCGGATCATACTATACCACCATACTCATTTTGTTTGTTATATAACTTGTAGGTATTTATAATACAAGAAAAAGAGACAAATGACCTGCAAAGTTTTTGGACGGCTATCTCTTTGTGTGAACGGTAGGTTGCGGCGGTTATATCAACTGTAAAAATCTTTGGAGGATAGTGTGAACCATAGATTGACGAATCTATGGTGTGAACTGAAAAATCAGAGTAAATTTTCACAGATATAAGGTTAAAATTCAAATTCAATCGAAGTTAATTCATCTGCAAAATGGTTGGTTATAAACAGTCAGAAAATGACGTTGGGTTTGGGAAGGTCGAAATTTCTTGGAATTTGCCCCGGAGGAATACCGCGGTTATTATATGTTATACGGTTATTATACGTAAAAACCACGAGTTTTCCGTACTCTATTCGAAGCCAACAGTGTGAAATGTGAAGATGATACTTCTTCGATTTTGCATTTTGCCGTCGGACCGCCTGCCAGCCTCTATGCCCGCGAGTCCCTGTCTCTGATTGTCCTCGTCGAGCACCATTGCAGCAACTTAAACATCCAATTAACTGAATCTTGAATTTTTCTTTTTACTTCTAACTTCCATCTACTCGCGTATGATGAAATAATAATTAAGAAAAAAAAGTTATTTGACTTAATATTAATTCGAATTTTTTATTATTTTTATTTATTTTAAAATAACTAATCAAAATTAATAAAAAATTTATATCTTTTTTTTTTTAACTTACATATTATAATATAGTGATACTCGTAGTAATAATAATAATCATGCCACAAATTTGTTTTCAATGATAAAAAGAAAAAATTTTATAAATATATTCTAATTTTGAGTTTTCAAATAACTTTTAAGAGTTGAGATTTTTAACTTTTTTTTTTTCCAATCAAATAGATTTATAGGATTAGGCTGCAAGAAAAATAGAGGCCCGTAAGTAAAGAAACCAGAACATTTTGAAAGAATTTCGAGAGTTATCCGTCACAATTAAATGGAAATTCAAGAAACAAAATTCAAAATTTTTTGGAAAGGAATTTACAATAAAAATTTATTTGGATTTTTTTATGACGGATAATAAAATTATTATATAATTTACAATATAACTAAATGGAAAGGAATTTATTGATTTTTTTTTTTTTTTTGATTCCTTGGCTTTGGGTTAATTAGTCTGCGTGCATGTTACGGTTGGCTCTCCCCTGCTTTTGGGCGTCAAGCCCACGCTCAATTTTCTCTTTCCGCTATTACCCTTTGAAACGTGAAAATCACAATCTACGCCTATTATTTTGTTTTGAAAATCTTTATTTGATGTCTCTCGCAGTTTGCGGAGGGCGGAAAAACACACCGCTGGATGAGATCCACTAAATAAATTATAAAGCTTTAATAGAAAGTTAACTAACTCTTAATCCTGTGCTAAATACGAATGATTAGAAAAAAAAAAAAAGATCATATTCCACATAAAAATCTCTTTGTACCTTTAATTTACTTTCTTCTTTGTTATATTTTTTTTTCTTAGAAATGATTTTATGCATTATTCTTTTTTATATTATGTAATTTTTTTAAAAAAAATTTATTGTTATTACTGAAAAATGATTTTGTTTAAAGTTTTTTTTTTAAATTTTATAATTCATTAATTTTTTTTGTCTTTCAAATGACAGGAATTAATGATATTTTTAATTAGTTAATTAAAAAAAAGAAATGAATTTATCTTAAATACAAATAATATTAAATTATTATTAAATTAAGAATATTAAATTTTTTATATAATTTTGGAATTCAAATTAAATCCCACATTCTTTAAAAATTTGAGAGAGTTATAGTTTGAATGCTCAACTTCTGGCCAACCAAGTTAAGGAAAACAATAAATTGCACAAGGCAGATAGAAGATTGAATGTTACGATGAGACAAGGCCTAATTACCAAGTATTAATTAGTTTTTCAATTTTATATACCTTCATGGATAAAATGAGATTGAGCTTTGTCCCTAAAAGTCCAGCCAGCTGACCCCTAATTTTCATTTCGATGTCTTCAAGTTGGAAAACATTTGATCAGTCAAGTCAACCAAGGCTAAGGACCCAAAAATGGCTAGAATTTTATCCTATGAGTGGGCTAGTGATCAAAGGAAGGACTTCTCGTCTAGCAAAGTCTAAACTTAAACAACGCTATGGAGCTCCAACCATGGATAACAATGGCCGTGATTTGTATGGCTATTACACAATTAGGTGGAGTAGCAGTGGAGAATTCATCCTCCAAGGTTTACCACAAAATCGATAGCTTGCCGGGTCAACCACAAGTCAATTTCCGCCAATATGCAGGATATATAACCATCGACGAAGGACAACAGAGGGCTCTTTTCTATTACTTTGTCGAGGCTGAAACAGACCCAGCTTTGAAGCCTCTCGTTCTCTGGCTTAATGGAGGTAATATACATCATTTTACTCAAGTTGCTGTTAATTTTTTGGATTCTCTGTTAAAATTTAAAGTGCAAATGTATTATTCAGATCTTATTTAATTTTTTTTAATTTTAAATTTTTATATTTCTGAAATATTCTTCATTTTTACAAATTTATTTTTATTTATTATTTTTTTCTTTTTTTTCATGTATAAATAAGTTTATTAGATCATGAATTACACAATATGATAATTTTTATTTTATTTTTATAAATCTTATACTTCTGATCAAAATTAAAACTTATTATTTAAGAATACAAATTTAAATTTTTAATTATTTAGTGTTTTTTTTTGTTAGAGTTGATTATCTTTTTCTTGCTAATTCTTGCAGGGCCCGGGTGTTCCTCTCTATTAGGGGCGTTTATTGAGAATGGCCCCTTCAAGCCCAGCGGTGGAGGGACTTTGGTAAAAAATAGTTATAGCTGGAACAAAGGTGGGAATCAAACGTGCTATACCATTTATTGTTTTCAGGTTTTAGCTTTTATTTTTGTAAGAAAGAAATAATAGCTAAAAATCATCATTTCTATCTCACAGAAGCAAACATGTTATATTTGGAATCACCGGCAGGAGTGGGCTTCTCTTACTCCAAACATACATCTTTCTACGAATCTCTCAATGACACCATCACAGGTTTATATCCCCACTTGTCTGCCTTAATTCCTTGACATCATGCCTCAGTGGCTTTACTTGTAGGCCGATCCCATGCTGTTCCTGTGCCAATTCGGCTACAATTTTGATTATTTTCAAATCAAAAGGGGCTCTTGAGTGGTGTGGATTATTGGCTCTAAAATATGGTACTGATAACGGGATTTTCTTATAGCACAAGACAATCTCATATTCCTGCACAAGTGGCTTGCGGAATTTCCCGAGTACACGAAGAGAGACTTTTATATCACTGGAGAAAGCTACGCAGGTAATAACTTCAGCACTTGAAGCCAGATGCAAAATCTCTGTTTACACTCACGGAGAGGATGACCTTCTGCTTCTCAACTCTGTTTCTTGGCAGGCCACTATGTCCCACAACTTGCAAAGCTTATTATCCTGTCAGGATCAAAATTCAACTTGAAGGGCATTGCTGTGAGTATTTTTTATGGGGGGAGCATAATTTCCAATTTTCCTATTTTTCTTTGCCACGTATTTTGAAATGATAGCTGTTCTTTCAGATGGGAAACCCTCTGTTGGAGTTTGATACAGATTTTGGTTCAAGGGGTTTATTCTTATGGTCTCATGGGTTAATATCAGATGACGCTTATAACCTTGCAATCTCAACTTGTAACATTTCACAACTCCTGAGGGGGTCCATTGCTCAGTCTAATCTTTCAGCAGCATGTTCGCGCGTGTCTGACTTGTTATCAGCAGAGATTTCTCAATCAATTGATTTTGGTGACGTAACTGCAGACATCTGTGTAACTTCTGGTGAATCTAAAGTGGGATTTTCTGAGAATCACCAGTTGAAGTCAATATTTCAACTCTTGCATTCTCTTCGATCAGCGCAAGAGTCCTTCACTCAGTCTGTAACCCCTGTATGTGTAATTTGCATTTCCATTGTTAAATCTTTTCGTTTTTTCCTTTCTTAATGGAAGCAATGTTAAGCTTGCTTAACTATAATTTACATTTATTTATGCAGAAAACTACACAGGATGGAGATCCTTGTATAGATGGCGAAGCTGTTGAATATTTGAACAAGAAAGATGTGCAAGATGCTCTCCATGCTCAACTTGTGGGGGTCGCCAATTGGACAATTTGTGTGGGCGGGTAATTATTTGGTGCCATTGAGAATAAGCATATACTAAAAACCTTCTAATACGTAATTCCAAAAGAGCAGTGCTCATTTAGCATCGGGCAACTATATTTTGCCCTTTCTCGCTTTCTCACTGCTGAAAGTTGTCAGCTTCCTAGCTAAATTGCAGTTCAATTAGCTAGTGGTATCATCATTCACTAATGAGTATCTCATTTTGTTGACTCACGGATAAAGGCATGAGCCACAGCCTTGTGTTGTGGTTGACGCGCCCGACAGGGCTTAAAATCCTAAATTTCTACATTCAAATCAAAATAGTGGGTACACAGCAAAAGTTTCATATGGATCCTGCCCCTTATCGATGCGAGAGCATTGTACTCTTTGCAGATATTGTTCGCTCCTTGCGATGATATTTACTATGATTTGATGTCCATGGCAGCTTATGGTATTATGATCTTGAGAATCTCTTGACACCGACAATTGATATTGTGGGATCCTTGGTCCGTTCAGGGTTCCGGGTTGTAGTGTACAGGTACGCCAACAATTGCCCATTGTTCTTTTTTTTTTTTTTTCTAAAAAAGGCAATCAATTGTTAATTGTCTCCTTTAAACAAACAAATAATGATCCCTTTTATTAGCCATAATAACAAACAAGAAACTCTGCAGTGGAGATCAAGATGTAAAAATTCCATTCATGGGATCAAGGGCTTTAATAAGAGGTTTGGCAAAAGAGCTAAAGCTGAATATAACTGTGCCTTACCGAGCTTGGTTTGAAGAAAAACAGGTTGGCCTTTGTGCTTGACTTGCCATTATTATTTATAATATTAGAGATGCTCGAGAATCATTTGATGGACTATACGGTCTATACTAGCTAGATTGTTCCTTGAGCTGGCTTTCTCGGACATCTATTTTTATTTACTGTTTATTTTTTCTTAGGTTGGTGGGTGGACAGAGGCTTACGGCGACAATTTGACCTATGCCACCATTAGAGGAGCCTCCCACAGGGCACCATATTCGTCACCCGGAAGATCACTGGCTGTGTTTAGGGCTTTTCTAGCTGGGAAACCGCTGCCTAGAGGCAGTATTTAATTAAGATGGATAAAGAATCATCTCTAGCCTCGTGGTGTGAAGTCTGAACTATTTCGTTATGTTAGCTAGCAATGCCCTATTCTGTGGCTAGATTTGCAATAAAGAACACGAGGTCTTGCCATGCATTGTCATCCATTGAGCAACTTCTCTAGTACTTCATATTTACTTCCAATGAAAGCAATGGGCTGTGGTGATTTATTCCGAAATGAATTGATCGTGATCTTTTTACCTTCTAATGAACTAATATTAATTTGTATTTCGGAGAATGGAATGTTGAGAGGAAGGAAGCAAAATTGCCACGATAGGCTCTCTTTATTATTATTATTATTTTTTGTTTTTTTGGAATGTTTCTCCTGCCGCTGGAGGACCGAAGCAGAATTTTAATTCCACAGTGGTCCACCAAATTGATTTCTGGAAAGATTGGCAGAACGTTACAAATACAGATATACCATACCAATACAAGATGTGTAATTAATTTTGCAGCAGGAAATACAATGAAATAATGTCTCTAGCCTGCTCTACAGGCGAAGGCCTCAATCAAATTACTAAGATGGATGAATAATCTCTCGGTGTGGATTATAATTTTTTTGTTATGTTTGTGGAATTAAAACTTTCGACTTGTAATTTATAATTAAATCTCCAAATTAGTTGCTACCCTAAAATTTTATTTTAATAAGGAATTTGAATGCTTCGCAATAGTGTCATTAATCGAGTAACATTTAAGTACTTTGTTGCTTCCAATTGGAGTAATTTTTGAGGGAAATTAACAGTAAAATTATTGAATTATATTAACTCTTGTTGCCTTGAAATTTTTAAATGACCCCAAATATGCGCTAAAACAAGTCTGAAGCATCGTCAAAGAGCGCAAGTCTGATGGGATATTGGCTAACCAACTCTACAGTAGGATTAGTGAAGACAAACCATTAGATATAACTTAATAGTCGTCAGATGTATAACTCCAAAGTAAGATATAAGGTTAAAATTCAAACTCAATCGAAGTTAATTCATCTGCAACACGGTTGGTCATAAACAGTCAGAAAATGACGTTGTGGCAAATGCTCCCACATCCCGCAAAAAAAAAAAAAAAAGGGTATCGGGTTTGGGAAGGTCGAAATTTCTTGGAATTTGCCCCGGAGGAATAACGCGGTTATTATATGTAGAAACCACGAGAGTTTTCCGTACTCTATTCGAAACCAACAGTGTGAAATGTGAAGATGATATTTCTTGGATTTTGCATTTTGCCGTCGGACCGTCTGCGAGCCTCTATTCCCGCGAGTCTCTTTCTCTGATGCCCTCGTCGAGCACTATTGCAGCAACTTAAACATCCAATTAACTGAATCTTGAATGTTTCTTTTTTTCAGATTTTCCTTTTTCCTTCTAACTTGCAGCTACTCGCGTGTGATGAAATAACAATTAGGAAAAAATTATTTGATTTAATAGCGAAGAGCTTATAGATAATTAATTTGAATTTTTTATTATTTTTATTTATTTTAAAATAATTAATTAGAATTAACATAAAATTTATGTCTCTACTTATTTCTTCCTAACTCACTCATATACAATATAGTGATGTTTGTAATATTAATCATACTACAAAATTGTTTTGTGTGATAGAAAAAACAAATTTTATAAATATATTATAATTTTGAGTGTACAAATAACCCTAAAGAGTTAATATTTTTGACTGTTTCCTTTTTCAATCAGATAGATTTCTAAGATTAGGCTACGAGAACATATTTCTTATTGTAAGATACTTAGTTTCAAGGTAAATAGTCTATCCTCAACTACAAATAAAAAATTTAATTGATTTGATATACATACAAATGTATAGTTATTAATTTTAAGAGAATTTTTTTTTAATTTTTTGTAACTATAAAAGAATTTATTTAAAATGATAAATTTGAATAAATGAAAATTAAAAATTTCAATTATAATTAACAATTCATAATTAATGTTATTTAGGGATACAAGGGGTTTAGTTCAACCTAATACTACAATGAATACAATTTATGACTTTTGGAGTCACTTGTAAAAAACAAAATAGTTGATTTATAGTTGATTTTCTTGAATTTATTCTTATGAAAATTGAAGTGTATTCTATATGAAATAGCAACATCTTTGAATAGCAAAAACAAACACTCACTTAAATCTCTCTTTTGAAGATCATAAATTCTAATTTTAAGTAAAAATATAAAATTTATAGAAATAAAAAAAATTATTTTTATTCTATAATTTATAACTCAATAACAAAAAAAAAAGAAAAGACAAGTTAATAACCCATATATAACTCAATGATCGACACGTTACTGTAACCTGACCGCGTAATTTTCACAGCCGAATAATCCTAGCAAATACGGTAGGGCAACTTGGGCTCAAACGGATTCAAATCGAAGGAGTTGTCTTTCCAGATCGCTAGCGTTCGAGTGTCAAGAAAATGGATAAACAAATAAATTCATAGCAGTATCTATGGCCGTATGGTGTGTATTTAAGTAATAACATTTATAGTTCATTCAATGTGTTTTTCAGAAAACCGTCTGCATTTTTTCTCTGGACAAGTTAGCGCATGTTGTTCACGTTTACATCTATGCATTGCGGAGAACAAAATCAAGCATCTTTTACATAAGATGAAAAACAAGACCGAGAAAAAAAGATGGTGGGAATGACCAAACATCCAATTTTTTTTATGTCAGTTTGCTTAGAATTGTTCCAGTTCTTGGGATTGTTCTGTTTAATTCTCCCATTTTGTCCTTTTTCTCTTTGAAAGACATTTGATTCGTATCAACCAGTTCGTTGGGATTGGACATACTTTCAGTCATAATCGAACATAGTGCACGTGCACGACAGTAAAGTAAAATCCTTAAAAGACTTTCAGAATCGAGCAAATTCCATATTACGACCAAAGACTGGTTTTCAATGTCGTAATTTGACGATCACAACGTTACGCTTTTTTTTTTCTTTTCCCTGAACATGCACTTCTCTCAGTTAAGTGCCTTGGAACCAAACTCCACATTCCAGTCCATATACGAGAAACATGATAATTTCCAATTCTTCCTTGGAGTAAATGGCAACGCATTCTGATGATAATATCTACCAATTTTTGGCGCCAAAAACCGGACATTGTACTATAAATAATCAGTGGAAAAGGGAAGAGAACAGAGAGCTCCAACCACATCAATCTACTCTTAAGGAAGCCAGGCCCGGAGCTCTCTTTCTGTTTCAACACCATGCAGCTCCAGTTATGGATAATAATGGCTGTGATTTGTGCAACTGTGGCACAGACATGCACGACAGCTGACTCACCCTCTTGCCAGAATGACAAAATCACGAGCTTGCCAGGACAGCCACGTGTCAGCTTCCGGCAATATGCAGGATACATTACGGTGGATGAAAATCAACAGAGAGCTCTTTTCTGTTACTTTGTTGAAGCAGAGTCAGAGTCAGAGTCAACTTCAAAGCCTCTAGTTCTTTGGCTTAATGGAGGTAGTTATGTGCAAACTTCACTTGGATCACGTACTTGGTTCTGTGTCATCGTCCTATTGTTATTTCTTGCAGGCTCTAGCTGCTCTTCTATTATAGGTGGAGCATTCTCAGAGAACGGCCCCTTTAGACCCAACGGTGGAGGGATTCTCAGCAGAAACAATTACAGTTGGAACAAAGGTGTCTGGGTCCTTTTATGTTTCATTTTCACTTTTGTTTTTTATCTTTCAAAAAAATCATGTTTTGATAGCTAAAACCAATTTTCTCCTATGCTGCGGAAGCAAACAATGCTGTACCTGGAATCACCAGCTGTGGTTGGTTTCTTTTATTCCAAGAAACCAATCTTCTACAAAATTGTTGAGGACAGCGTCACAGGTTGTTGTATAGATTTCTCACAGTAACAACGAGTTTGCTTTAATTTCTTAATATCGGGTGTTTGAATCTCACATATAATAATATTATTATAATACGCCACCAAGTTCATTGGTTTCAGCCATGTGAAAGTTTCATTGATTGTTCTCAAAGTTTAATCATGATACTGATAATGGGCTACCTATTCTTTTAGCACAAGACAACCTCGTGTTTCTGCAAAACTGGTTCGCCAGATTTCCAGGGTACAAGAACACAGAATTATTCATAACTAGAAACCCTCCGCTGGAAATTGGAACGGATTTGAACTCACAGGGTGACTTCTATTGGTCTCACGGATTGATATCAGATGATACTTTCAAACTTATCATGACAACCTGCAACACCTCACAAATCCTAAGAGAGAGCATAACAGGCTCTGCTTCAGCTGCATGTGCACGTGTAGAAAACTTGCTCACAACAGAAATTCCAGGAGCAATTGATAATTATGATGTAACTGCCGATGTCTGTGTCTCATCTGTTGGATCAGAATTGGAAACTGGCAATTATCTATTGGTACCAAGAGATGGACCATTGCCATTTCTTCAGTTGCAATACCGGTCTATGTATCGGCCAGTAAGCTCATTTTGTAAAAACTGCTTCATTTGCCTTTGAATTAAAGTTAATATATGAGCATGAAACCTCTGCTTTACTTCGGGCAGAAATCCACCGAGGATGCAGATCCTTGTATAGCAGAAAGAGGTACAGAATATTTGAACAGGAAAGATGTGCAAGAAGCTCTCCGTGCCAAGCTTGTACAAGTAGCCGATTGGACTGCCTGCAGCAGGTAATAATTTCTAGTACCTTTAACTAAATCACGATCCCTTGCTCTATAACCAACAAGCGCTAGGCATTAAGCATCCCAATTAGCAATTTAAAAGTAATAAAACATGCCATTTCACTGCTATGGGAGGTAATTATGTGATGAAAGAAAAATAATTCCATTGCCATATTGAAATCAAGAGAGGAAAGTAAACTCAATAAGAGTATGTAAGAGCTTGTAGCGTATGCAATAATTGGATGTTTTGGTATTTGTCATTTGTTTCAAAACAGACTTCTTGATTATGATCAAGGAAAACACATTGATACCCATGATTGATGTTGTGGCCACCCTAGTAAAATCAGGCATCCGAGCACTAGTGTGCAGGTATGCATATGCTACAAGCTCTTACATACTCATATTATCACGAAGCAAATAAATCTTTTTAGTCGCACAATAACAAGAAATAAGCTCTACAGTGGGGATCAAGATTCAGTTATCCCATTTATTGGGACAAGAATTTTGGTAAAAGTGTCTGGCAGAGGAGCTTGAACCAAGCACAACTGTATCTTACAGCCCTTGGTTTGTGGATAAACAGGTTGGTTAGCTAAATTGCTTTAACCTGGTATGCCAAACAATTTATTAAGTGTAAATGGTTGAAATTTTCCTCAGGTTGGTGGATGGACAGAAGCTGACTCTGGAGGTATCTTAACATACGCCACAATTAGAGGAGCTGCTCACATGGCACCA
This sequence comes from Bruguiera gymnorhiza, assembly GCA_020883675.1. Taxonomy (NCBI): domain Eukaryota; kingdom Viridiplantae; phylum Streptophyta; class Magnoliopsida; order Malpighiales; family Rhizophoraceae; genus Bruguiera; species Bruguiera gymnorhiza. Next base: position 746,663 of record JAIRCJ010001055.1, on the reverse strand, counting down.
CTTGCATCACCAGACCGATCACTGGCATTATTCACAGCATTTTTAGCGGGAAACGATTGGTGGATACGAAACTAAAATCATGAATATACAGAATTAAATGGCGTTTTCATATATTTACCCAGTAATGTTTTTTTTTTCACTATGGTGTGTATTAATAAAGACCTTTTGATTACTAATCCAAAAAAATAAAAAAAGAGAATTACGAAATTGTTATTTTTTTCTTTTCTGTACTCTACTGTTTTATAAATTCACTAAAATATTAACTTGAACGATGTATTTGAGAAATTATTAGGTAAACTGAGCGTACGCATAAAATTAAGCATAAAGTAATAGGGTACACCAGGTGCATCCAATAATTTTCTCTTTCAGAAAAAAAAAAGAAAAATCAAAAGTACTAAAAAAAAAAGCCACAATCAGCAGCCGCATACTGGCCTCCAACCCGACAAGACCAGCCAAGCCCAAACCAAGACCAACCATGATGCCAGAGATACGGCCATGACTTCTTTTATGGCTTTCAAGAACAATAAGATAATGAAAGATAATGGATGCATACTAACAAAGAACATAACAAGTTGCCTAACAATGGCAGATCAAAAGAGGAGTTGCAAGTGAAGAAAGAAAGAGAGGAAGAAGGTAAAGGCATGTGGGCGCACCTCAGAAATTAAAGATGAACCAATGTAGAAGTTCAGATGCCTGCCGACTTGGCTGTTTAACCAAGATCTTAAGAATATATGGTCCTCCACACACTAGGTCCACTAAGTTGGCTGATTAACGAATATGCGGGAGCCCAATCGATTGGGTTTGACCTCGCAGGCGGTTTAATCATTACATGCTGAAGTTCCTTAACAAACGCTATCTTTTAGCCCCCCAGACTGACATTAGTCGGGTACTCCGGTGACACTACTCAAGCCCAGCTGCTTCAGCGACACCATCTATTAACCAAAGCGGGTGTCAACCCCACCCAAGTACATTTTATTTTTTACCGTTTAGCAGGGCATGGCAGCTCTTCCTTGCTAACCCAGAAGCTTAATCCCAAATTAATAAAGATTGTGATGGATGATCCCAGTTTATAAAATTTCAAAGGACTGGGTTAGATGTTATCATTGAAACCAAAAAATAGAAATCTTGCATGAATTCAAAGAAAGTTGAAGTCAAGTTCAAAGTATCGAAATAATCAGTGACTACTCACAATAAAGAGGAAGGAGAGAGAGAGAGAGGGGGGGGGCAATGGACGAGATAGAGACACGAGCAGCCTCTATATGTTGGAGGTCTTAATGCACACATGCCTCGATAGAAGGATGCTCACAACATATAAGCATTAGAAAGAAAGCTAATAAGAGGACATACCTGAAGCTAGAGTTTGGACTTCAGAAGGCCTGGTGACAGCATTCCTTGCACAAACGATAGTAGATGTTATCATTGAAACCAAAAGAAAAAAATCTTACATGAATTCAAAGAAAGTTGAAGTCAAGTTCAAAATATCGAAATAATCAAAGGATGCTCACAACATATAAGTATTAGAAAGAAAGCTATTAAGAGGACATACCTGCAGCCAGACTCAGTTTGGACTTCAGAAGGCCTGGTGACAGCATTCCTTGCACAAACGATAGTAGATGTTTCACACATATCATCATATTTCTTCTTTAGGCGAACTTGAATATTATTTCTGTCAAGAAATGTGAAATTCATTTCCAATTATAAATCATATTGAGCAATTTCTTAAATCAAAAGGCTTGTAAGAATTATGAAGTGCATGTTTGGAAATGCAATGCAACAATCTGAGACAATAGAATATTCACAAGTAAAGGCCAATAATCATCTAAGAGAAAAGGCAAGTCTTTCGACTGAATGCACAAAGGGTCAGCAATGATTTAAAACGATGCATGTAGGAGTCCTATTATCAACTATAAAATTTAAGGTACTGGAACCACTTAAAACATCACTCTTGCGGGTATCGTATGGATTGAAATGACATTAAGATCCCAGCCAGATTTGGGAGGAACTGTGGAAAGAAATGGAAACAGCAATTCCAATAAGGCAAAAGGATACAACCACTCGAGCAGTATCATTAGAAATGTCTATTCCTTCGCCAACCTGCCAAAAACACATGAAACCAAATGGTTGTGTTATTGTAAATGTGCAAATCGGCCAAGGGATTCCCAACGGTTAGAAAAGTGAAAGCTTCTATCTCTGCAAACAAAGGCAACATATTCAATGGACTTGTGAAACATTGCTTTAAAAATCTTATGGTTGGCCTTTTACTTTAGTTTCTATTGATGCCTGCATCACAGGTTGATATACCATACAATAAGCAATCAAAAATTTCCTAATGAGCCCTACAAATGGATAAGCATGTGCTCTGGTTCATCCCAACTTATATCTCATCACCTACCTTTTTCCCCAAACTCTTTGCATTTAATTCTTGTGTAACATGTGTGATCAGAAAACAAACATGCCCATGGCACCGTATGGTATGTGGAGCGCTGAACTGGAATATTTGGCATTCAAAGTAGACAATCAAGAAAAGCACTTGGGACCTGGGGATCAATCTATGGCAGTAAGCAATGTTCATGAGCTCCACAATTCAATCACCGGTCATGAGTTGGGATCCTCCTTGAATCCCTAAATTATAACATTTTTCCTGAATCCAAAATTTGTTTATCCAAAGTATAAAGTATAAAGAGCACCAAATTGTAATGTTTGGAATGAAAACAAGAGCACTTAAATGTCGTAGAAATTACTCATTCTCGAATCCAACCCTAGAATGCTAAGCTTAATGAATGAATACAGTTAGGATATTTAACTTGCAGATTTGAAATTGAAATTAGTAAAATGCTTCTAATTATGTGCTTTGTTCGGCGATTGCCACTCTGTTTTTTTTTTTTTATTTCTCTAAACAGTTTTTTTTGCAGTTTTTAGTTAGATTTGTCCTTTTTAGCTTCGCAAAATAAGGGCTTCAAAAGACGAGATTTTATTTATTTATTTATTTTTCACTTTTGAGAAGAGTAAGAGATTGCTTGCACAAGGTTAGTTTTGATGGAGTGTAAATCTAAATTGCTCTACAGATATTGCTTTTCCACTGGCCCGACTAGCAACAGTTGGGTTGGGAATTGTAGACAATTTTTTAGAAAAAAGGTTGTGTGTTATCTCTCGGTTGGGGCCTCTGCAACCTTAAGGGCTCCAATTCGTTGCCCTGGTGCAGAACTGTGCTTTTTACATTGCCACCGAGTGTAATGGGATGAAATGTTTTTTCCTGGTTCTTTTTAATTCAATCCTTTCTTATAATATTTGTAATTTTTCAGACATTTTCTTGGTTCCAAAGAACATAGCAAATCATTGCAAATATCGTGAAGAGCAGGTTTTCCTTTCAGTGTCTCAATCACGGCCCTGCTTCCATGGGATCATTGCTGCTTGATGATTGGTGACCTTTATATCTTACACTATGAAACTCAAAACTGTGGTGAAGAACTGCCTTGTATTTCATACGTGGTTGTCATTTTCCTTGTTTTATGAACAACGTGGAAGCGTTGCTCTTGTTATAAAGAGCTATATTTCTTTTGCAGGACAGGGCTTTTAGTTTACTTGCTAGGTGTTTATGAAATGGGTACCTAAATTATCTTTGCTTATAATGTAAGTTTTAACAAGATTTACATGAATAGCATTCTTAGGAATGATCCGTTTGATTTAATCTTTGATCGAGGTCTCACATCAAATGGTTTATGAGTGCTTGATTGTGACAAGAGGATTGTTTGTCATTTGGTTGTAAGGTACAGAAAGATTCTGTGATCCTTGCATCAAAATAAGGGACAATGGATGTATTGGTAATGTAGTGCAATGCCACCTATAGGTTTTCTCTTTCTTTTCCTTTTTTCTTTATATGGAGATTTGATTAAAATGTTTTGGCAGACAATTTGCTAAAAACACTTGGTTTGTTCTTATACAGGAGACCACAAGGCCACAGACCACTGCATTGGTGATTACAGATGATACTGATCTTACTGTAAGTACAGTTGCAAGTGTGATTGGGGAGCTTTGGGATGGAGAAGCTAAACAATGTGATCCCCGAATAATCACGCAAGCATCATGTCTAAGTAGGTTCTTTAATCCTTTTTACCAATTATTTCACTGGTAGATTAGTCTCTTTTAGGTTGATAATATGCATTTTGCGCTTTAAATGTGCATAATCCTAGTCGTATGTTAATGCCTACTTAGGGGATATTCTAAGACATGGATTCGCTGATCAGTATTAGTTTTATTTTATTCTGATTAGTTTTCAAATTTTAGTAGATATGTGAAGTGTGGTCCTTACAATTCTCAGTCTTATCACCTATATCTAGCAATCAATCTTTTCTGTCTATGTTTCTTCTACACAAGCAATGACAAACACATGCTTTTGATTTATATAGTGCATTATTTCTTTTTCGAGGATAAGTGTTGAGTGATATAGTTATTGGCCTGCCAATTACAAGAACTAAAATAATGACTTAATGACATTAACTTCACAGGGTTCTGGATTGTTTTGGTTAACCCTTTCATGTATTGATACTTGTTCTTTCTTTATAGCTCTTTCTTTATGCCTTCTTCACTTAAAAGTATCAATGCACATGCAGGGGAACTCACCTCTGAGTGTGTTGTTTGTTCTTTGGACAGGCAAGCTGCCTGGGGAGTCTTTGTCCTTAGATATTGTCATTACCATTTGTAGTGCATTGGAGTTCCCTAGCAACTTGTTGTATGAGGAAATCTCAAGAGTTTTAAAGCCTGGGAGGAGTTTATTGATTCACAAGAAATCTGTTACTGGGGAAACGGATAAGGTTAGTATTGTGCTTGTTCTAACTTGATAAAATTTAGCTTCCAACCGATGCCTCTGCTGTTTCTGTAGGCAATTTCTGCTCTGGAACGGAAGTTGCTGTTGGCAGGTTTCCTTGAAGTACAGGTTTTTACACCAAGACCATATGAACGCTCTGAGTCTCAAACTTTTAGGGTGAGATTATAGTTTTTGTGTATGGACATGCACTTTTCTTTTTCCTTTTTGCCATTTCTATCTCCAATTTTCATTAATTGATTTCTACAATGATCAGGGAATTGATTGGATTGCACATTTTCACTTTGGAGGGGTCTTCCACTGTGGACAACATGCATCATCTCTGGATTTTGGCTCATATTTTATGGTCCTTGAGTCATATCTTACATTTCCATGACAAACAAATTACGACATTCTCTTCTTTAGGCATGCAAATTTTGCTTTCAGCTTGATTCATGTGTATTTATCTGCTATTGTAAAGGGGACAAGATGAAAAGTACCTGATTAGATTTTGAAGAAAAGGAGGTGGCTTTGTCCTGTCTTAGTCTAAGCCTACGTTATTAGGTTCTGCCCATGGATTAGGCCCAATGATGTCAGTAAGCTTAGCTGTACACTGTTGCTTTAAGGGACAAGGCAGACATTGATTATTTTCTTATTGTTTTCTTTCCGCTAATTGGGTTGTCAGAGACCATATTCTAATTTACTATCCTTTAGAAAATGTGAAAAAATTCTGTCATCTGTTTCTTGTATTTGATTTTCAACATTTGTATCACTGAAAACTTGTGGTTGAATCTGTTTTACTTGTTTATCAAGCAATTTGCAAAAAGTTCAGTGAAAGTGCAGATTGATGATGATTCAGATTTGATTGATGAAGATAGTCTCTTGACCGTAGAAGATTTGAGAAAACCTCAACTCCCACTAGGTAGATAGAAAGGCACAAATGTATGCAGTTATGTTCCAAATCTATTGTTACAGTATGTTAACCAAATTTACTTTGGAAGTAGGTGATTGCGAAGTCGGAAGCACAAGGAAAGCATGCAAGAACTGTACCTGTGGAAGAGCTGAGGAGGAGGAGAAAGTAAAGTTGGGGTTGACCGTGGATCAATTGAACAACCCTCAATCAGCATGTGGCAATGTATGCTTAAGAGTTCAATATATACTTAAATAATATGCATGGGCATCCTTCTATCCTAGGCATTATTAATTTACCTAAACTAATTTTTTCTTTTGCACCTTTGTTTTTGGGTGACTTGAGTGAAATAATGGGGGATGCTTTTGGCTGTAATGCACTTTAGGGGTTCACTTTTTGGCAACCATTTCAAGATTTTCACCTTTCATTCCATAGCAACTACTTCATTATTTTGCTTTCATGTTTACTGTGCTAATTATTGAAAAACATCTGCTTACTTACCTCCCCAATAAATAGCCCAGGCATTTTGCAGATAGCTGCCCTGATTTCAAGTCATCTATGCTATTTCAGTATCTGCTTAACTTTTTTCTACGTTCTTTTTGTTTAATGCTTCCTATGCAGTGTGGACTCGGGGATGCTTTTCGGTGCAGTACATGCCCTTACAAAGGTCTTCCACCATTTAAACTTGGAGAGAAGGTAATTGTAAAGTCTCTTCCGAGTCTCCCGTAGTTTTTGTGGGTTTGTGCACAGAACAGTATGGGATTTGAGGATATTTCTGTCACAGGTATCGCTGCCAGGCAACTTTCTTGCAGCAGATATGTGAACGTGAAGTTGTAGTTGCGGACTTGCTGTTGCTAGACGGACCTGCCAACTTTGTTGCGTATCTTTTGACCATTGTTCCTTGGCTCAGAGAATAGTTAGACTGCATGCAGTAGTGCTTAAAATGTAGGCGATTAAGGATGCCTAAAAGAATGTTGCTCTTTTCCTCTTAGTAGAGTGTTCCATTTACTTATCATGTGATGTTTTTATTTTCGTTCTCCTCAGCCCATCCGTTCCCCCAGAAGTAGAGAATATATGCCATTTTTTGTGGGGCAACTTGGGCCATTTAGCCTAGATTGCTGTCAGACTTTATTCGGAAACATATGCATAATGTATGCCCGAAATATGGCTTATTCTTGCAATGGTTATATACAAGAGTATAATACAGGGCTAACGATAAATTAAGTTAGTTATAGATGTTAAGCAGGAAACCGAGTTGAATTCAAGCTCCTAAATCATGCATCTGTGTACGTGTGCATAATCCCATTTCGATCTCCCGGGCAAAATGCTTACGAGGTGCGGTTCTGGGAGAATGACACCGCTTAACAGCTTTTGCAAATATAACTGTAATAGGCAACAAAGAGAAAGGTCCAAGCCCCAATGAAGAAGCAGTAGTAGAACTGAGGCAACTGGACTGATTTTCTTCTTCCTGTGTTTTCTTCTGGAGGATTTTGTTACAGTGAATTGTCTAAGATGCATGGCCAAAAAGAAGCCAGTATCTCGATCACCTCCAGACACTTTTGTTCGCGCGACTAGGTTATATCTGCTCCTGCAAAACGTGGTTATCATAAGGAACTGGCAATTCGATCCGAAGAAAACAATTAACATCCCTTAAAGAATCCATTGTTTTAAGAGAGGGCTAATAACTGAAAAATTAGGGAAACTTGTTTTACTTGCCTTCTAAGAATTTATGAGACAATATGGGGTGGCGTTATGCGCAAAAAAAAAAAAAAAAAAACATTTTAATCATTTTAGAATTTTAACAATTAAATTCTTTATTTTTTGTATTTTTATTTAAATTTTATATTTTTTAAATTTATTTCAAATTAGTTTATTTAATTAATATATGATTTTAAATAATTTTAACTATTTTTTGTCTAAAAAAATTAATTTGGAATGAGTTAAAAAAATATAAAATTTAATTAAAAATGTAAAAAAAATGTAGAATTTAATTGTAAAAATTTGAAACTAATGTTTTCGTATATTCTGTACGTATGCGATGCGATCCATTTACATTTCCTTGGTCTTCAATTTTTGGAGAATGTATCACTAATGCAACTAAATAGAAGAATCTACAATTATCTCTTCTACGTTCTCCTGCACTAGCCTGTTGTTGTTTCAACATTTCTAATGTTTCATATTTCTTTACAGTGTGTTTGGTTTGTGTGGAAGTGATGAGAAAAAGATGTTTGGAAAAGAAATTGAGTTAGAAAGCAACTTTATCATGTTTGGAGAATCGTTTGGAAAGTCATGAGAAAAGTTCTGATGGACCTCGTCAAAAAATAATGTCGCCAAATCGGTGAAATTCTATGGGAAAATTTACAAAGTTGTTTCTTTTATGAAATTACCCTCGTTTTAATAAGTTTTTCTTTTTCTTTTTTGTTTATTAAGGAGCCTGTTAAATTGCAAGCTACACAATGTGAGTAGGTACTGGGTAGATGAAACTGGGAACGGTGTAACGGAAGACAAAATCAAATGATATTGTCGCACTGCCAAATCAAATTAGCATACCATTCGTGACATTGGTGCCGACTGCAAAATAGCATATGAAAATAGTGAAAAAGAATCATCTGTGTACGTGGGGGACTAGTTTCACTTCACACTTGATTCGAATTTGAGATGTAGTGCGAAAGAAAATTGTGAAAATAAAAATTATAAAAAAAGAAAATATTTTTTTATTAATTATTTAGATAAATTGAAAATGGGTGAAAAAAATGAATAAGAAATAGATTTTTTTTTTATTTGAATGTTATGTGGATGTATAGAAGAAAAAATATTTTGATGTTTGTAAAATGACACTTACACTTTTTACGCAATTTTGTGTATGATTTTATGCTTTTTGGATACATCAAAGTAGGGATGTAGTATTTTATAAATGTTAAAAATTGTTAGGCCTACTTTATGTACTTTTATAGACCTTTTATTTTACTCTTTGCTATTTATAAAAAAAAAATTTATTGCCAAGAATGAATATTTATAAATACTTCTTTATTGAGAGATATTCCCTGCCTGCATTTATAAGTCACTGTTTAGTTTAGGAAAAAACCCCACGGACAGATGGGCACCGTATGAATTTTTCGTCTCATTTTTTTTTTTACACTTTTCTTTCTCAATCTCACCGCAAATAAGGGAAAATGTTCTTTCATATCCATTTTCTTTTCCATTTTACTTTCTTTTTCACCACTTTTTAACATTCTAAACAAAACATTAATCCTTCCAGCAGAGTCTTCTTAACCGTTGAAAAAGTTATACGAATTGAGAATTAAAAATACAGTTTTAACGCAAATTACATTAATTACATTAAAATAATATTTTTATATATATGTTTTGAAATTTTATGTTGTTTATTTTCCCTAGAAAATATATATATATAAGATGACAACTAAGTTGTGCAACGCATTGTACTCTAAAACTGTTAAAAAAGGTAGAATGACGATTAAATTTCATAATATTGTATTTTTTTTTTTAAGTTTTGTTACATATTTTATGTATTTAATATACATTTTGTTACTTTTTTTTGTACCTTATATAATTTTTACTTTAATATAATTAACATCATATTGACGTCAGCCATGTCATTACTTATCTTGGTTCACGCTCTTAAAAAATTGCCAATTCTTACGGAAATCTCTTAAAATCAGTTGTCTAGTGGACTAGCAATAGGCAACATAATTCACAAGCCGATTGGAGCCTTACGACCAAAGCATCTGAACCTCATCACGACACTATCTTCAATCTCATCAAAATTATACTCACAGAATCCATTGTTAATTTCAAGAAACATTTACAAATATTTAATCAACACCTATTGAATTCAAAAACTGATATAATAGCTACAATAGAAAGGAATGATCTATTACATACTGTCAAACAACTGTATTTAAAAAGGAATGATCTATTACTTACTGTCAAACAACTGTATTTAAAAACATACGCCTCAACCATCAAATCCAACAAATTAATTGGATGGCCTTGAATTAATAGATCCTCTACACTGTACAGATATTGTTCGTACAATTTCCATTCAACGACTAATGGTACTAATTAATCAATCTCGAAAGATTTGTGTGGTGAAAGAAGAATCATGCCGATGATGACTTTGCCTAGCAGACTTGTTTTTGGAGACGGTTGAGCTTCTGACGGCGATTAATGGTGGCCTCTGAATCAAGTAACTGTGAAAGATAATTTGAGTTTTGGAGTCTCCCAAAATGTCAACAATTTGGGAGATGAGTGACAACGTATGTTTTAGTAGACAATGTATTAGTTACTATTATCAATACATTTTCATGTATATTATATGTCAATTAAAAATATTTTTTTATTTTGAATATTATTTATATAATAATATAGTTATTGATAAATTTTAAAAATAAAATTTATCAAATAAATATATTTTATAAAAATAATTATAATAAAATAATATTTATCATATATATGTTGTATTAAAATATTATTTTTTAAATATTTTTGGTTAATGTCATATTAAAGTTAGATACTGACAGAATTGTGAGACTGACACATTTGTTTTTTTCTTATGAAGAAAGTAGTGGATCTCATAGACTATAGTAGGAGGATACATAAATATACATGTGGTTACTTGTTCTTTAAACAAATTCATTAAATTAATCTACTATGAGAATTTTCAAATAAAATATGATTTATATGTTTGAAGAATTTCTCATGTGATGGTTATATAAGTGATTTTTAAATTTGAAATCTCTAAGATATCTCATATAAAAATTGAAAGACTTTAATCTTACTTTTAAGTTATCCTAATAAAAAATTACTTATGGGGTGAAGTTGAGTATATCATAAATTATATGAAAATAATTGAAAGATCAATAAAAGATTCTTCAACATGAAGTAATTATAGATTAATGTTTCATTTGTTCCTAATGAGTATTGATTTAGGAAATGTTTACACTAGGTAGAATGATGATTCATAAATTGTTATAATTTCATTCATGGAATTAATGACCATATGAATGTACAAAAATTAATATAATTAGATAATATAAGATAAATACCAATTTGACACTCTATATCTAATTAAAATATTAGTATGATGGAAAAATTTAATTACACTAAGAGACTGCGTATTAAAAGGATTTGTCAAACCATTTTAATAGTTATAACATTTAAGTGGTTATAATATATGAATAGATATTCATTTTGATTTATGAATATGAATTAATTAATTAGATAATTAATAATAAATTAAAAGAGTTTAATTTATTTAATCTCTTAGAATTACAATTCATATTTATCATCAATATGTTAGGATTTTAATAGGTTACATACTTAAGGAAAATTGAAAAAATATAAATTGGAGATCAAGTTGAATTTGATTGAAACGTTTGAGAAAGTTATGAGCTCAAATTTATAATATTTGAAAATATAAACACTAAAGTGTAATATATTAAAATTTGACACAAGTCACCTAAAGAAAATTATAAAATTAGAATCTTTATAAATAGCCAATAAGATGATATTCCATGTATAGTACATTAAGATTATTGACCTCCTTTCTTTCTACCTAAAAGCTCCTTTTCTCCCATTCTTTCTGCCTAAAAGCTCCTTTTCTCCCTAAAAAGATTTTAAGTTATGAGAATTATTTTCTCTTTATTTATATGAATTATTGTTAGAGACTAGATACTTAAATGATAATGATTTGCAAATAAAAAAAGAAAAATTAAAAATTATTTTGATAATAATTATGTATTTTAAACTAAATTGCAATTATATAGAATAAGCAATCAATCTAATTTTATAAATCAAAATTTTAAATTATTATTTTTGCTACGTATTTATTCGATAAATACCTCAGCAATTCCTAACAATGACATCATAACCTCAGTTTATTAGTTAAATATAATTCAATTACATGTGTGATTATTATTGATTATTAATTTGATTGATTTATATATTGATTTGATGTTAATGCAAATTAATGATTAGTTCCTCAATTTTGATTTTGGTGCACATAGATAACAACATGACTTTATGAAAGCAAATAAAGAAATTTGGCATTATGATATTGACAGCGACAAGCCTGGGTAAGTTGCTGTTTGGGTAAATGGATGCCCGAAAGGTGGCAAGGCCATCAAAGGCCAAATTGGCCTTATTGGTAAGTTGTTTTTTTGTCTAAAGGTAGCAGCCCTCGTGGCTGAAAGATGTTGGCTGTGTAGGCTGGTTAACTACATGATAGACTTCCACACTTGTTTCGATTAAGTATCTATATGATGGAAATCACACAAGTCATGACTTTGCAGTTGGTTGACATGCATGTTATGAACACATATTTGTCATACCATAAAATATTTTTGTGTATTGATTTTATGCTAAATAACTCATACAAGAAGTTTAATATGATTGGAATTTTAAAATTCTAAATTGTTTAGACTTTAAGTACCCAATTTTATTAAAAGTTATGGTCAGTCAAAGTTAATTATGGCATGGTCAACATTTTGTCTATGTTTACCTAATCAAATTAGAATTCAACCACTCAATCAGGATTCCTACTACAAATGGATATCCTAATAAAACTAAGACTCATTATTAGATTAGAATTCCTATTCCAAATAGCTTTTCTAATCCATTTAGACTTTATTGTTTAATTAGACTTATTATTCTAAATAAAAGTCTTAATTACATTAAATTTTTTTTTAATGAAACAAAAAATCTAATTAGATTTAAATCCTCAATCTTAATCCAATTAAGATGTTTAATCTTAGTCAAATATTAGTTATAATTTAGAAAACAATTTTTTAAATTATCATTGAATTAAAACTCTTTTAATTTGATAATCTAATTAAATTAGGTAGTTAAATTCTAAATAATTTAAAATATTAGAATTCCAATCACATTGGACTTCTTTTGGGGTTTATTTGGCATTGAACTTGAGCATAAGAATGTTTCTTGATATCACAAATACATGTTCAAAACATATATGTAAACCAACCATAAGGTCATGAATTATGTGATTGCCATTATGTAGTCACTCAACAACATGTTTAAAACATGTGTGAACATCTACCAAATAGCTAGCTAGCCTATATGGTTGTCATCTTCTGGCCTTAAGGCCTATTAATAGTAGCTACACCTTGTAATTGGGCCAATTTAGCCTTAGGTTGTCTATGTACCATGTGGGTAAAAATATACCTAAGTGCACTTGCTTGGGTAATTAAATTACCCAAGAAAGTCATTATTTGTTTAGGCTTTCTTTAAAGTCATCACTGGCGCATGCTTGGGCAATTTAATTACCCAATATGCATTACATGGCCAAACCTTTTCTTTTGTGTTTTTTTTTTTGTTTGACTAAAATCAAATTGAGGAATTAATTGTTAATTTGTGATAATATCAAATTGACATATAAATCAATCAAATTGATTATCAATAACTATTAAACATTCAATTGAATTATATTTAATAAGTGAATGTAGGCTTTGTTACTACTATTAGGAATCATAAAGGTATTTATCGAATAAATATCCAGTAGAAATGATGATTTAAAATATTGATTTTTAATAGCAGATTGATTATTTGTTAAATATAATTACAATTTAGTTTACAAGATATAATAATTATCAAAGTAATCTTTGATTCTTCTTCCTTTTTAGGTTTATCAGCAAGTTGTCACAAACTACCACCCTGTAAACATCTGGCCTTTAATAGTGATCCATATAGATAAGGAGGAAATAACTTGCAAACTAAAACTCTCTTTCAAGGAGAGAGGGAGGAGGAGACAGTAACCCTAAAGTGATAGGCATGTAGTATTTTACTATTTATTGAGGTATTTATAAGGATTTTGATTCTAGAACCTTTTTTAGGCAACTTGTGCTAATTTTTAATAAATTGCACTTTAGCTCTTATATTTTCAAATATCATATATTTAACCCCATAAGTTTCTTAAACTTTTTAATTAAGTTTAACTTGATCTCCATCTTATATCTCCTTAATTGTTTTTATATGTGTGACCTATTATAATCCTAACATGTTGGCAATGAATATGAAGTATAATCCTAAAAGATTAGATAAATTAAATTTTTTTAATTTATCATTAATTCTCTAATTAATCAATTCATATTTATAGATTAAGATTAACATTTAGTCATATATCATGACCACCCAAATGTTAAAACTGTCAAACTAATTTGATGAATCCCTTTAGTGCGTAGTCTTAGTATAATTCAATCCTTTCATTATATTAATATTCCAATTAGACAAAATATAAAATTAGTATATACTCTATATTGTCTAATCCTATTAGTTCCTAAACATTCATATAGTCGTTAATTTCATGAATAAGATCATAACTCATGAATTATTATTCCACTTTGCGTAAGAATTTCTTGAATCAATAATTATTTGGAACAAATAGAACATTCATCCTTGATCACTTTATAGTGACAAATTTTTTATTGATCCCTCAATTATTTGTATATAATTCATGATATGCCCAACTTCACCCCTACAAGTGATCCTTAATTAGGATAACCTATAAGTGAGATCAAACCATACCAATTCCTATATAAGATAACTTGGTAATTTTAAGTCTAAGGATTACTTACATGATTGTTATATAAGAAATTTCTCAAATATACAAGTAATATTCCATTTGAGAATTCTCATAGTGAATCAATTCAATGAACTTGTTCAACTAATAAGCACATATATGCTTGTTTTAGTATCTTTATATTTTAATTTATGAGATTGTCTAATTTCTTCATAAAAAAGAAACACAACATATATTAGTCTTACAACTCCATCAATGTCCAATCTTGATGGTGCATTGATTAGGAATATTTAGGAATAATACTTTGATGTAATAAATATATCATAATTATGATCTTATCATAATTATCTTTGTAAAGTATATTTATTTCATAGACTTTATTTTTAAAGTTTATAGATGACTATATCATTATATAAATAATACTAAAGATAAAAAATGCCTTTAATTGAAATATTATATGTATGAAATATCAAATATGTATTTATAATGGTAACCATTGGCTACTAGGGTGTATACTAACAACAAGCAAGAGGATTTTGGAAGACCATGTTGCAATCTTATAAGATTCGACCATTTAACTTCCTTTTATGGCTTAGGGAAGTTAGTTTTATAGAATCCATAATCATTCATATTAGAATGCATGCTAGGATTGTATATTATATATTTGATATATATTACAATTATGATGTCAATGCATGAGATCAACTACAATTAACAAAATCCATCAATTCAAAAATTATTAAGTACATGTTAAGAATATGGTAAGCTTCCTTCCATAATTATAGTATAAAACCAATGTTCTGTTTAAGGAAAGTTTGTTAGATTACCTCAAGGAATCCTAAACTCGAATATATTTAATGTTATAATTGATAAGTCCTACTTGACTAAATTTTTGTGATTTGAATGGGTTACCTTATGATCACATAAATTTAAAGGTGATGGTTAGGTGAAATGTATATGATATCTTTAGACAAGGAGTTATCACCAGACTAATCTAGAAGTCATATGTGATGTGATTAATAAGTTATATTATTTACCTAATTTATTTAATTTCATTTGTTAAGTTATCTTAATGTCAAATAATAGGATCCTAACCCACTAAAAATTCATAAAGTAAGCTTTTCTAAGTTAATAGAGAGAACCATTGATTTGAGTAAAATAGTAGGAGTAACCAAAATGATTAAAGACCAAATTTATTTTGGTATATAAGCATCAAACTTATAATCTCTCTTTACATAATTTTGTTATTAGAACAAAAGGAGTAATAACTTATCCCTTGTTAGCACATTAGATGCTAAATGGCTTATTAAACCAAAAGTTTGGACTAATTTATTAATTTGAGAATTGTTCTCAAATAAGACAAAGCAAGTTTGTCTTGTTTTCCTTCTTAATCTTATGTTGTTTGATTTTACAAAGGGACATTGCCAATAAAGCATAAGAGACTTATTAATATCATAAGATGATAAGTATCTAGTAGCATATATGATGTTAGCTAATAGGTCTCTTGAACTTTGATGGTAAGATAGATTATGAATATCAATGCCATTATTGTACATTTCAAGGAGTTGAATGTTTTGCATGTTAAGACTAATAAGTATAAGAATCCATAAGGAATTGTTCCATTATAAGATGACAAAATGATTTTTAGTGAACATTAAATGTTTTGAAGATCATTGGTTAATTTGAGAATTAAGCCAATTAAGTTTTGTTATAGATCAAGAGTTAAATGTTAACTTGATCTTTTAGCTTCTACTTTAAAGTTATTCTTAGTTTGAGGTGAACTTCCACATGATGGATGCATTCATTAATCAAGCTATTGAATATACTCATGATTGCATAAGGATATCTTATGAAAGGTTATCTCATGTTCTTCTTATGGATTCATTCCAAAAGAAAAGAAAAGAACTAGAATAGTAGGCTCATCAAAAATTCAATTTAGTTTAAAGGTATTAAAAAGACAACAATAATGGCACGTGACATTTAAAAAGAAACTATAAGGTGTTCTTGTCATACTAATAAAGATGAGGCTTAAAGAAGTTTTCATTTGGGAATTTATATAAGGAAACCCTTTAGGGAAATGCTTGTCCTTAGTGGTATATGGAAAGAAATCTAATTTTGATAATCATATCATTATCCTTTATATGAAATTGTTGATTAAGTCAAATCAATGAAACTAGAATCACTAAGTAACATAAAAATGTTTACTTAAGTTTGTATGAATATGAATTATATCAAACATGTGAATCTTTTTCATTAGATGAGATGACTAGATCATCCTTTATGAGAAATGACAAGTGTGTTAATGAATCGTTTAAACTAATACATTGAGATGTATATGGCCTATAATAATCCACGATAACAGAGATTTCTCATATTTAAAAAATTGGCCATATTAAATATGGTTATATGTATTTGGCAAGATATAGATCTAAATCCTTTTGAAAGGTTCAATGAATTCAAGATTAAAATTGAGAAACAAACTTGTTTTTGTATTATTTTGATTAGATCAAGATCAAAGATACATTAATCAAATTTGATGATTATTTTAAAGAGAATGAGATTTTCTTACTATGGACTCCTTTTAAAACCTTGTAAAGCTTGAGATAAGAGTAACCTTACAATATGAGATATCATTTAGTTTTAAAGAGTCATATAATTTAAATCTTTTTTTGTAATTATGCCATAAAATTTCTTACTCACCTTCTAAAAGGTTCCATCCAAATTTATTAACAAGATTTCATATGAGATATGAAATGATAAGAGACATAACTTGTCATATCTTAAGATTTGGGGATGTAATGATTACATGAAACATTTATTATTTGATTAGTTAGGAACTAGATCAAATAAAGATACCACTTATGGGATATCTATAATTAGTTAATGAATGTTGTTTCTTTTAGGTAGTTGTACAAAGGAGTTGGTTTTAAAACCCTTTATATGACATCTAGATGGAACTTGAGTTAATGGTTCTTGTATTGGATGCAAGACCTAAAACTCAATAATATAAGAAGCTCTGTATATAGTTCGATACATGATGTTATATAGAGAAATAAATTTCTTTTGAAAGTATAAGATGATGTATTACTTTTTTAAGATGAATCTACTAGTTATAAGAAAACAATGTGTAACATTGATTCTAATAAATGGCTTAAAACTATAAAATTTCTAATAAACTCCATGTATATCACTTGTAGCTATACTCAAGTTCATAAATATTTTGCTTGCTATTGTTGTATATTATGAATATACATGTTTTACAAAGTTTAATCATTTACTTTGATAAAATGATCAAAAGGTTTGATTTTGTCAAAGGAATGAATGAATATTGTGTTTACAAAAAGTTTAGTGAGAGCATAATACCTTTTTAGTGTTTTAAGTTAATGACATATTGAAAATAGAAAAGCATGTATTGTTATTTAAATTCAGTAAAGTTTGGTAATCCAAGAATATTCTCCATAAAGGACAAGGAGAAGTAATCTACATTTTGAAAAGTATCTAGAGAGAAAATCTAAATGATTGAGATTTATAGATATAAATATAAAATGTTGCTTTTGGTTATTTCAGTTTGAGTACAAATTATTGAAATAGTTTATCATTGGAAGAATCTAAGGAGAGATACTTGCCTAAATTGCATAACATAATTCTCTTCATGGATTTATGTCCTAAGACATATAATTGAAGGAGATATGATAGATAAGATCCATTGTATATGCAATATTATGTATAAGACTAAATACATCTAATGTGTAGATATAAAACTAATCCTAATAATGGTCATTGGACAATTTGTGAAAGATATTCTTAAGTACTTGTAAAGTATTAAGAATGAATTTCTAGTTTTTTCCCCTCAAATAATAGCTTTTAGTCTATTGAAGATGATTAAAAGTCATAGTTTGAACAAAGTGTATTATTCCAATGATGAGATTGTATGTTAGAAGGGTTTTGATTTGAGGCAGTTGTCATATTTCAACATATCTTTGCATATGATGGAATGAAATAGGAAATTTTGGATCAAGAAGTTTATTGTTGAACTTAGCCATTGTTAAACCACTAATAGTGTATTGTGCCAACAATGAAGTCATTGTATGAGGAACCTCAGTCTCATAATTGATCAAATTATGTACTTGAATGATTCCATTTCATCAGAGGGGATGATGGAATGGGATAATGTAAAGATAAAGAGAGCTCCACTTAAAAGGATCTAGTAAGTCCTCATGCTAAGCCCTTATTTTGGTAAGAACATGATTGCTTCATTGAGGGATGTGGTATATGATATATAAGCGATTGACTATAGTTTAAGCAATAGATTTTTAATATATGCCTTAATAGCCAATATATTGGTTACTATTGTAAATACATTTTCATGCACATGATATATCAATTAAAGACATTCTTTATCTTTAGTATTATTTATATAATGATATAGTCATTTATAAAGGTAATTATGATGATATCATAATTATGAGATAATTATTATATCGAAATACTATTCCTAAATATTCTTGTTTAATGTGTCATCAAGACTGGACACTAATGGAGTTGCGAGAGTGGTACATATTATGTTTCTTATGAAGAAAATAGTCAATCTTATAAATTGAAATATTAAGATACTTAAACAAATACGTGAGTGCTAAATGAAACCCGTTTGAAATAAGGTAATGAAAAATTCATTTCTTTATATTTTTTATATGTTAACTCTTGTGAATATATTTGGATCGAGATATGATCATTGAATGTTTGACTATTAGATTATATAGTAGTTGATGTGTACATTATGCTTATATTTGTTATGTGCTGTAATTATTATGTGCCTTGGTGTAATGAATGAAATTTAGGAGTGAATGGCCAGCTAGTCATGATGTTGTCTATATAGATATATTATCTATAGATATGGTTCATAGAAATGTTTATCCTCATTACCTCTCTCCTTTTATGTCCAATGTTTTGGACATTATGTATGTAATTATATACAAGCAGTATTCGATTGTGTTTCCAACAATTATATTTATTTTTCATTTCTATATCTTTTAGTGTAGTAAAATATCTCATATTTTATCCTCTTATTTATCTAATTAAGCTCCTCTCCCATATTGTGCATATTACAACTATTCATTAAGTTGTTATATTCATTCCATCATTTTTAACAATTTTAAAATGGCTTATGGTTGATACGGTCATCTTGCCATCATTGCATTCGTAGCAAGACTCGAGGGTAATGCTTTACATATTCATTTGACTATCTCTTTTAGGGCTTTGCTGGGGTTAAGCATTTGTAATTCATGTCATACATTATGTATAAGTCATGTTATGGGATTTGGATACCACTATGATGAGTTTAGGGGCAAGCCCTACTTGTGTTAAGATATTATTTTGAATATATTATGGTGGTGCATAGCTTAAAGCAAATGTCGAGTTTTCTTATAGGTTTGTGTTGTCCTTGGAAATCTCCTGCCTAGGATGATGTGCTGACCCTCATATTTCAATCATGACAAAATTGGTATAAGAGCTTAAGTTTGTTCCTTTAGACCTACCCCTTATGCTCAATGTCTAGGAATACACATTTTACTTCTTCTTGGGATATGGTGAAGCTAACCATAATATCCTGTTTTTGTAAGATGTGTAGGCCTACTTCCTTATGTTCTTTGACAAGTAGAGCATAAGGTCGTGTTTCTTGTTTTATACCTCAAGATAAGATGTGTAGTCTTCATTTGTTTTCACACTTTATATTTTCTATGTTCATCTCTCTTCTTAGCATTACTTATAGACTTATATCTATCCTAACATCTAAACTACATCCACAAATACTCATAAAAGCTTTGGAACTTAGCTTATACCTTACTCAACTTTAGATGAGAGAAAGTACATAAACTTTTGTGTAGTTTATGGTTGCTATAATGGAACTAGAAATCTCTCACTTGGACAATGTCTCCTACTTGTAGTTTATAATGGTAAGGGAAAGAATATTTAGGGTCCTTTTTGCCTAGTTATAGATCCATCACATTACCACGATGTTTAAATCATAAAGTCAACCCACTTAATAGATTCATCCCCCTAGGACAAGAAGCTTAGGATTTCCTTCTTGATCTCTACACATAACGTTGCATCATTCATCTTTATTTTTAGCCTTTACTACTTTATTATATGTCTTGCTTTTCTATTCACTATACTGACTCTTTTCCTATGTCTTTTCCTTTTGTGTTTTTTTCATATCATCACAATTTATACATTTATGCATTGTTACCTATACATAACATTGGATTTTGTTCTTAAGCACTCATATAACCATAATGCAAATTATATAACATACCCTAGTCTATGTCAAAAGTTATTGTAAGGATCTCTAAGAGCAACTTGGAGATAATCCCTTATTGAGAACTATGCCACCTTCTCTATACTTCATTGTCAAGCAGTTAGACTACTCCTTTCTTAAATAGACATGAGATTCATGGATTGATGACTAGAAATTAGCATTTTGAAGAAGCTCTAGAGACATTGGCTACCTCTTTGATGTCAAAATTCAACCATCCTTATTGAAGGTTTTTATTCATTATTGGGATCTTGCTTGTTGTTGCTTTGTCTTTCCTAGTCATTTAGAGAGAGATGTATATGCCCCATATCCTAGCACAAAGTATGTAAAAAGCTTGGCAAAATTGATTAGGGTAAAGAGGTGCTAGATTCTCTTTTAAGCAAAGACAAAAGGTAAATGACAAGAAGAAAGCATCCTTATTAATTTCTTTATTAACCAAATGATTCATGATCAAAGATAGGAAGGGAAATTGGTATGTATGACCTTCTTCATTTATGGGTTTATTTTGTTGCCAAAGGTCATTGGATATGTCCATGAAGGGGTCATTAAGTTGTTTCATAAAGTTAATAAAGGTAATCTTGTGCCTGCCATATTGGTAAGATGATTCAGTGCTTGAATATTTGCAAAATCAAGGGTTGGGGTCAATTTAAGGGAAGCCTTCTCTTGCTGTATATAGGGCTTATGAACCACATAAAATGCCCTTAAAACAACTTTGCTCACCCTATGTTTTGAGGGGTTCGAGCCTTAATTGATGAATTTTGTAACAAGTACTAGCTAGATCCTTTCCAAATCACTAAATGGGTATCTCTTCTTAGGCAAGCAAATAGTATTCAATGGCATACTAGATGGCTTTGACATGACTTAGTCTTCATTGATTCAACCAATACTCAAAGTCTGGCTAATCAGCATAGGTGGAATTCAAAGCTATGTCCTAGCCTTAGTTCTTGTATAAATGGGTATCCATAGTTTTGTATTTGTCACCTATGGATTACAAACCATTTAGTTTGATTGTGTGAACCCTAAAATTTTTGAACTTGTTAAATGCATCATTTATAAGAACTGGCATTTGTTCCAAGATAAGGGATTTTTGTTCCTAATGAAGTTGTAATCCACTCCACCTTAATGGGCAAACCTAAGATTAAGGAACTAGAAGTGGAAAAAATTGACTATATTGGGGGAGAACCAATTAAGTGGTATTGTGCCACTTCGCATGCCACACATAATTTTATCATTAATTATCTTATAAAGTAATTAGTGTGGATCTAAAAAAAAAAAAAAGATTTAGCTATATAGCTTCGAATAGCCAATCAAAGAATCTAGGAAATGGAAGGCATAGGACTAATAAGAGAAGCCTCTTCTTAATCTAGTGAGCAGATGTTAGTCCTTTAATGAGAAGATTCCTTTCTACAAGAATAATTAGTTGACAAAAGCATTGTTCCCTTTGGATATCATGACAATAATATGGTGAATGAGCTTATTAATGAAATCCAATATTTGGTGTATCAAGTGGTTGATTGCAAAACCCAAATACATTATCAAAGCTTCCTTAATAAAGAAAGGGAGGCTTAAATAGTAGAATGGGCCAGCCAATTTCAAGAGGTTGTAGGACAAGCTTGACATATGACAACTAAAGCATGGCAGTTAAGAGGAGGAATCACTCCCTTGTATCCTTTTGTAAATTGCCTTGTAGCATTCTTTAAGGAGGTCTGCTACCAGTATAATCTTATCAAGTACTTCATCTAAAACATTGCCAATTAAACTCTCTTCATTCATTTATTTATCTCTTGGCCTATAATATAAGCCTTAAGATAAGGCTATAGTGTATTTGGTGTGCTTTATCTTTAGTATGTATAACACTAACATTGCCATATCTTTGATGTTTATAATGTTTGGTGTGCTTTATCTTTGATGTACAACATTTGGTGTGCTTTATTGATGTATAATACTTGGTGTGTTTTATCTATGACTATATGTACCCTACAAGAAACATTAGTCAACAATGTGTGGATTAAACCACGCTAATGCACTACTTCTCATTGCATGATAATTTAGTTATAATACTAACCCTAAGTTTTGGTTATTTGCATGTGGTTATTATGTCACACAATTACTCAAGTATGCATGCTTAAGACTTCATAATCAAGCTTACTCAGCTCTTTAATGAAAATAGCAATTAGAATTTATATTAAGTTAATGCTAGACAATGTGCCTATTAAAGGAAACAGGCATAACGGGTAGTAATCACATTTCTGATGAAATGTTTTATATGGGTATTATCAACAACTACTCTCTTTACCCAATGATCAAATGAATGATGGCTACCATTAGCATGAGGTGAATTCCATAAACCACTTATAAGTGTAAGAAGGTTTATTAGTACTTGTGGGGAAAGATGGTTGCTAGGGAGGTCATCTTGACATTTGATCAATTTTGAGCCATGCATCTTGACATTTAACCTAATAAGTTAAGGAGTCCTCAATCTCCTACTTCAAGACCATGGCAAGCCCCACTCATATGGTTACAATTTTATACATCTTAGAGTTAGAGGGTCTTAAGTCTAAATATAAGGAGGTAAAAGGGGAGCTATCTTAAACCTTAGATTAACATTGCTTGTCATGGAGGTAAATGACCTTTTGCCAAATATCACTTACTTTCTCCAAGTTGATGTAGTTGAGGCAATTGCTAGATAGGCTTTTTATAAACATAAGACATTTAGATCACTAAGTTACAATACATACTTCTTAGGCTTTATGGAATTGCCAATGTTATAATAAAGTTCATTAATCAGTATCCATAATATCATTTTATGAACTATTTTTTCATTTCACCAATGTACTTCTAAAACTTTGTTAAGGAAGAGGCCTACCTATATATCTAGCCAAAAAGTACATTATTGGAACAGTCATTAGTCAACCATGAGTTAATGCTTTCATAAGATATTGGGAGCAAAACTTATAGGCACACTTTTAGCTTTATAATTGGTTTAATCTTTTTAGATAGTTGTTAAAATGAAGGAATATCCTTAATAACCTTAGTGATCAGCTACATGCCTTATGCTTTTTCCATATACACTTGGATATATGGGTTCTTAATCAAGAAACCAGGATATGGACCCATCTTATGTTTAGAGGATCTTCAGCTTTCGTTTGAATGTTCTGTTTGACTCCTACAAATCTGACTTTCTAGCATAACATCAACACAATTCTTTATGATCACAATGGAGTTGCCTTAAAGAGCCTCCTTAGGAACTTTTTAGTAATGACACTTAGCATTACAATGGGTGTATTTACTTAGAGAGTGAGGTGCTTTCCCCTTTTTATGCTTAATTTCTTTATCATTAACAAATCCCCCACTATTGATAAAGGTATGATATAAAGGATGATAAATTGCAAATGATTGAAGAAGTAGACATTTTATGCACTTTCTTTTAAGCTCTAACCCTAAATGGTTATGAGATAGGACTTTAGGATGGCATAAAGTTAGCCATTCCTAACCCTTTTATTGCAATAATGGAATGCAAAAACTAAGATTGTTTGATAATGAAGTCTTATATGCATATGTTTAAGAAACTCATGCATTTCACATGTGATTCCCAAGCATATTGAGCACCATTCATTTTAATTTCTTTTTTCAAGCATATTATAAATAAGTATAAATTGTCTTATAGTTCACATCTAACAAGATGCATGATCTACACCTGATCTCACACCAAAAAATGGAAAATAAAAAGTTAAAGAATTGGTAGGAAACTTGGATGGTTTTCAAAGATCCATATAAAAGCTAAAAAAGCACATGCAGCAAATAATCTAAGCACTTACAAAAGGAAAAGCAATCAACTACTCCTCAACAAATTCCAGATACCTTGTTAAGAAGGTTGTTACATTCCTCCTCACAACACTATACTTCACCAACAACATTTCTTTTTCCACTCTCTTATTTTATTGAGCATGTTATAGTAACCTAAGCATCTAATATCAAGTCTCATTTACTAGAAAACACTATAATTGATCCTCAGGCAAATGTTGTGCATGACTTGCCTTGAAATAATTACTAAAGCTCCAACGGTCGAGGAGTATTCTATAAAACAAAAGATAGATCTCCTATAAGAAGAAATTTGGGTTATCAAAAGAGTAGATATATATGACCTTGTGGGTGCATCAGATCTATGTCTGGTTCAAGATATGGTTCTCCCTCTAATATTCAAGACACTTGAGTTTGAGAAGTATGATAGGGCAAGACCACTAGTTGACCATTTGCCAATTTACATTCAAAAGATAGTAGCTTATGCTAACGATGAAAAATTTCTGATAAACTACTTCCAAGATAGCCTAATAGGTATGACTTGTTGTTGGTATATAAAGCAAGGCAAAAAGAACATCAAGACATTGAAGGACTTAACATCTACCTTCAAAGTTAGGTTCAAGTACATCTTAGAATTAAAGCCCACTTGACTAGACCTCTAGGCTATGGAAAACAAACCAAAGGAGTCCTTGAAATAATATGCATAATGATAGCATAATGGGGTAGTTCAAGTTCAGCTCTCTCTCTCTCTCTCTCTTATAAAAGGAGTTTGTTTCCACTTTCCTTAGTACTATGAAAGCATCCTACTATAACAAAATGGTAGGAAGTGTGTTAGGGAACTTCACCAATTTGGTAATAACAACAAAAAGAATTGACAAGGGCATTAATAAAGGCAAGATTGTTGATGTTACCGTGAAATTTGCAACAACTAAGAATGCTGATGATAGCAAAAAGAATGAAATTGAAGTCCATGTGGTAGAACATAAACATTGGCCAAGCATTCCCCTTTTTATTAGTCTTTCAGCAATTCTTGTGGATAGTTCAATCATCAACCAATGCAATAGTTATCTAATTAATTAGCTTTATTCTTCTATCAAAATACTGAAGGGACATCTCCTCAGCCAAATATGCATGCATTGACACCCTATTAGGACAAGTAAATAAGAAAGGAGAAAGTTCCACCCTATCCTAATCCTTTATTCATAATTGCTTTTATGGCTTGATCAAAATAAGCTAGTTACTATCCTTAAAAGAGAATAGTTACTGCCACCTTATCTTTAGTGGTACAGTGTCATGCCAAATGTGATTACCATGGAGGTCAAATTGGGCACTCAATTAAGAATTGTTGGACCTTTGAGCACAAAGTCAAGAAACTTAGGGATGCTGGTTGGATTAACTTTTCAACAATAGGAAAGAAGCCAGACATCAATGCCAACCTTTTTCTTGGCCATAAGGCAGTTAATGTCATTAAGACATATGCAAGTGAGGATATGCGCCTAAGGGTTGTACTGAAATCCATACCTTAGAAGTTAGAAAAATGATTTAGCATGGTTAACCTTTGAAACACTAAAAGAATCCAACAACACCAAAAATATTTCAGTTAATTGTACCCTATAAGGTGATTCCTTGGAACTACAATTGGCAATTCAATAACAAAATCTACCACTGACACTAGCTCTAATACCCATTGTAACATTTTACATTATAGGAGTAAAGGGTATGACTTGAAGTAGAAGAGGCTGCATGTTTAAGTATATTAAAAAACTTGGGCAAAAAAAAAAAATAAAATAAAAAAAATAATAAAAAAAAAAATATATATATATATAAAATGAAGGGTACAGTGATGTCTAAGGATATCAAAGAAAGCACACGAGAGGCAAAATCATCAAATAAGTGAAATGTTACGCCCAAAGTAATCACTAACCTTGATGTTGGGTAGTTCCTTAAATTCATTAAGTAAAGTGAATGTAACATAGTAAAACAACTCAATTGTACTCCAATTAAGATCTCAATCCTTTCCATGCAATTAAGTGTAAAGCCATATGTCTTGCCTAATATATCCTTAAAGAACTTTGACTAAATTGTCAAAAACATAGTAACTACTAATTACAGCTCCTTTTCTGATGAGGAAATTCTTGCTAGGAGATAAAACTACACTATGGGCTTGCATATCTTGGTCATGTGCTATGTTTGCCACTTGTCTTGAGTACTTATTGACAAAGGATCATCCTTGAATGTTATGCTCAAGAGGACTATTGTTCAACTTTTAGTTGACATCAATATCAGATACCCTACCATATGTTGTCAAAATATTTGATAGTACTAGATAAAAGGTCTTAGGAACTATTGAGTTACTTATACAAGTTAGATTATGCACCTTTAATGTGCAATTTCAAGTCATGGACATTAAGCCCACCGACAATTGTTTACTAGGTCATTTATGGATTCATTTAGTTGGGGCAATTCCTTCCACCTTATATCAGAAGGTGAAATTGATTGTTGGTAACACGGTAATTGAAGTTAGGGCAGAATTTGATCTTCTAGAATTAAGACCTTTGAAAACACCTTATGTTGAGGTGTAGAGAAAGCACTAGAATGCAATTTTCACTCTTTTGAAATTGTAAATGCAACAACTTGGTGAAATGATTCTTATCTTAGGATTTTGTTATAACCATTTGGGACATTTCTAAATGTAATAAGGATAATGATGAGAAATGGCTACTATCATGGTAAAGGAATTAGTAGCACCTTTAAGGTATTATCGCCCTAATACAAGTCATTGAACAATAAGGCTACTTAAGAATTAGTTATAGTCTAGGTCATGACAACCTTACTCTTGCAAATAACCCTTTACATGTAATCAATGATCTTATTAACAAGCCCACACTACCTTTAACACACCACTTTAGGAATGTGAGATTCTTTAGTCAAATTGAGGATAAGAGAGATTATACAATTGAGGTCACCACTAACTTTAACAAACTAATGATCCATATGATCTCTAAAGAAGGCAATGGGGACCTTTCTCCAATCCCTATAGTCCAATGTTATAGGCTTGATGCTCTTGTTAACAATTAGTGGGCTTAAAGATTCTTTTGTCTCTTGAGCATATTGTCAAGTAATATAATCAATTTCCCTTTTCTATATTTGCTTATAACACACAATGGGTAGCTATGCAAATAAAATAGATAGCTTTTTGACATGTATCAGTTAATAATATATGACTATATCAACTAAATTCCTAATAATATCTCTCATTTTCTTTAAAATATCACTTTGTTTCTTACATTTTCCCATCTAACAATGCCTATTCATGTTGAGCTTTATTTTTGTCCAAACCTACTAAAGATGAGACTAATAGCATGACTAATTCTTGTTTGGAAATTATGTTTGAATTTTCTCTTAATGAGCCAAATCTTGACAACTCCAAAGATGAAGAAATCTCACTAAACCTTAAATGCGTAGTTAAACAAGAAGAGAGACAATTTATAACCAAGAAAAAGTCAATTCAATTGATCAATCTAAGCATTGTAGAAAACCCATGTGAAATCAAAATCAATGCAAAACTTTCTTAAGATAATAGGGAAAACTTAATTTAGTTCCTTAAAGAATACATCAATGTTTTTGCTTTGTCATACCAAGAGATGTTAGGTTTGAACATTATTATAGTGGTGCACAAGCTTTCACTTAAGCCAAAATACAAATCATTCAAGGAAAAGCTTAGAAGGATAAAACTTAATGTCTTTTTAAAAATTAAAGAAGGAGTAAAAAAGTGAGTAGATGCAAGTTTCTTTAGGTGTCAAACTACTTAGAATGGGCAACCAACATTGTGCCTATTCCCAAGAAGGATGAAAAAGTTCACATGTGCTTAGACTATAAGAACATGAATAGGGAAAGTCTCAAAGATAATTTCTCTTTACCATATATTGACTTTCTCATAGACAATACCATAGGTAATTTAATGTTTTGTTTCATGGAGGGGCTTTCAAGATACAATCAAATCAAAATGACACACAAAGACATAGAGAAAACAACATTTGTTACAATATGGGGCATTTTTTATTGCAAAGTTATGGTATTTGGTCTCAAGAATGTGGGTACTACTTACTAATGGGCAATGCTAACTCTTTTCCATAAGATCATGCATAAAGAAATTGAGGTCAACATAGACAATACAATTGCTAAATCCTAAGCCAAGGAAGATTAATTTCTAGTCCTTAGAAAGTC
The DNA here is from genome assembly GCA_020883675.1 of Bruguiera gymnorhiza. Taxonomy (NCBI): domain Eukaryota; kingdom Viridiplantae; phylum Streptophyta; class Magnoliopsida; order Malpighiales; family Rhizophoraceae; genus Bruguiera; species Bruguiera gymnorhiza. Next base: position 718,060 of record JAIRCJ010001055.1, on the reverse strand, counting down.
ATGTAATTAATTAAGGAAATATCAACTTAAACTCAATCCATCCAAATGCAAATTTTGGGTCACTTATGGCAAGTTGATGTGTTTTATTGTCAATTAAAAGGGCATTGAAATTGATCTTGATAAAATTAAAGCCATACAAGAAATGTCAACATGTTTTACATCAAAGGAAGTGTGTTGTTTCCTCAAAAGACTATAATATATTGTCAGGTTTATATTTCATTTAACAATAACTTATGAACTTATCTTTGACCTATTGCAAAAAAGTAACCTAAGTCAATGGAATGATTAGTGTTAGGAAGCTTTCAAGAAAATTATGTGTTACCTCTTTAATCCTCTACTCTTGGTATCACTAGTCCTAAATAGGCCTCTTATATTGTATTTCATTTTCTAAAAGTATTCTATGAGATATGTCCTAAGCTAGTGTCATGGTCCTTTGCTCCTAGGGATAAGAGATACGATGAATCTAGAAGCCTTCTAGGGAAGGACAACATAATGAATGTAGAAGGCTCTTAGGGAAGGCCAATACATTGGAATGTGCCATGTAATAAATGATAGTAAATAAGGGTAGATAGAAGTTGAAGAGATGTGATATCCACCATTAGATTAAGGAGGGATCTAATGGTTGTGGCTTGTCCAATATTTGTTATAAAAGAGACCTCCTCCTCCTCATTTGGAATACCCAATTCACAAAAGAAATACACTAAAAAGTTTCTCTTCAAAGGTTCTTGTGAGTTGATTGTGAGAAGGCTACTTGAGAGGAATTCTCAAGGTTGGATAGGTAGGGAGCATTAAATCCATTAGGCCTGTGACAAGTGGTATCAGAGCCGATTTGTTCCAAGCACAATGGCAGATCCATATTATGATAAAGCGCTCATCATGGGTGATGACCGCAATGATTGTGGGAGGAAGGCCAAGAAAGGTGCTGTCAAGGGAAAGAAAAGTTGTGCTATTTTGAGTTTAAGGGATCCTCCAATAGGGGACCTAGCACATTGTATGATGATGATTGAATCGTTCATCATTGATGTTTAGGGTTTAGTTGATGACCTGACCTAGACCGTCGAAGGAGTAGATGCCGAAAGGGAAGAGTTCGTGGTTGAGATACAGGAGCTCAAAGTTGACATGGGAAAACTTTAAGGTGAGTTACTGGGGACCTTAAGGGCAGAACTCCATCAGCGAGACAAGTCCTTGGAGGCCATGATGGTGGCTATACGTGCGGAGATAGCGGAGCTTGAGGGAAAGCTTGTAGAATCAGAGGCAGCACGCGTGAACGGGGTGATCACTGTGCAAAGACCACATATGGATGCACCCAAACCAAAGGAGTTCAGGGACTCATAGGTGGCCGAGGATGTGGACAACTTCCTATGGTACATGGAGCGGTACTTCCAAGCCATAGGGATCAATGACAACTAATCTCAAGTAAACACTACGTCTATGTACTTAGCTGATGCATTGTTGTGGTGGCATCGTCAATTAGATGATAGGTGTGGAGATCTTATCACAACCTGGGATAGATTCTTTAAGGAGTTTTGATAGAATTACTATCTTGCATATGTAGAAGAAGAAGCTCATGACGAGTTAAAGCGTCTTAGGTAGAGAGGTGTAGTACGTGACTATGTGAATATGAAGCGGTTTTCAGAGCTACTACTCCAAATCCCTTTGATGAATAAGACAGAGGTGTAAGTGGTCTCAAACTGTGGACTAAATAGGAACTAAAGTGGTTCCATATGGGTGACCTTATAACAACCATTACGATGGCTGAATCTCTTATAGAGTATAAGGCAACTTCCACCTCCCAGTCAGACTCTCGTCTAAAGGATAGGACCAATGGTGGGGGAGATCGAGGTAGATTCAATCACTCGAATGGAACTGGTTGGCCCTCCCAAAGTCTAGGCAGAATCGAGTAATGGAGGATATAAGAAGGTACGTACCTATAAATACTTCTTTTGTGATGGCCCGCACATGGTGCGAGATTGCTCAAACAAGGCCAAGTTGGCTACCTTATGCAAAGAAGATGAGCCAAAAGAGGAGGCATGATTGGGTTTGCTATGAATCCTTAACTCAATCAAGTTCAGGAAGGCAAAGGAGCCAAAGGAACTTATGTTTGTAGATTTAAAGATCAGAGAAACCATGATGAGTGTGCTTGTGGATATTAGAGTCTGATCTCTTCATGTTGGAAGAAGTTACAAAGAAACTTAACCTTCAGATTGAGAAAGGAGTCGGGTGGCTTAAGACTATCAACTCCTAGGAGGTCCTTGCTGTTGGAATTGCTAGGGACGTGGAGTTGCAGATTGGGCAATGGAGAAGCCAGGAGACCCTTTGATGCGGAAAACTCCAAAAAGACATGGCTTAGGGACCCAACGCACACAATAAATCAAAGAACAACCAGGAAAACTATATCAAAGTTTAATAACACAAACCCTAGACCCAATATTCGAAGGAACACGAACCTAGGGTATTCAAGATGGATATGGATGCCACACTCCAGAAAAGGAAGGAATTGGGAGTGATAAGTCGATTTGAACGCCACAAGAAGAATTACCTCTTGATAAGTTCTTTAGTTCTTAAAAGAACCGAGGGAGAAAAACCCTTGCTTTCTATTTCACTCAAAGTTGTCTGATTTCCAAAGCTTACAAGGGGTGCCTATTTATAGGCTTAGATAGCAATCCTAAAAAGGCAAAATTCCTATTTAGGAGAAATCCCTATTTTGGAGGAATTTCAGACTAATTCCAGCACATACAATGAACTCCTATTTAGGAGTGGTGCTATTACTTAGTTTGACCTATTAAGTATTCCAATTTTATTAACTAGGCCTGAACTCTCTTTAAAACTTGAATTCGCACCATTTGAAGTTTGGTTGGCCTGAATGTCTTGAATCAGCCCATTTAGTGCTTCTTTAATCTTTCTGGCCCTAGCTCGTGTTATTGGGTCTTCTAGAATGTGCAATGGACCTCTTGCATCCATTGAAGCCCTAACTCGTGTTATTGGGCCTTCTGGAATGTGCAATGGACCTCTTGCATCCATTGAAGCCCTAGCTCGTGTTATTGGGCCTTCTGGAATGTGCAATGGACCTCTTGCATCAATTGAAGCTTTAACTTGTGTTATTGGGCCTTCTGGAATGTACAATGGACTTTTTGCATCCTTTGAAGCCTTCCACCCTTCATCTCTACGGTTCTCATCATTCCCCCTTTCCTCAAAAAGATTCGTCCTCGAATCATCACCTTGTTTATACTTGATGACGTAGGGAAAGGTCTAAATGAATTTAATCCACTTGGCATGCCTTCTGTTCAACTTTCCTCATACAAGTAGGATAAGAATTGCACAATGACTCATGCTTTCCCTCACATATCCTTTGAAAATAAGTTCCTCAACCTGTCTTTGATGCTCCTTTGTCTCCTCAGGATTACTCTTATATGTTGGCCGGTTTGGGATGGATGCACCAGGGATGAAAACAATTTGATTCTTAATTCCTCTCTTAGGTAGCAATCCACTTGGGACATCATCATGGAATTCATCTTCAAATTCCTACAATAGAACAACAATAGTATTAGGCAAAGATGGTTCAAGTTTGTTAGTGTTAAAAGAAGCCTTTTTATACAATAGTACAATCATAGGTTGTATGGCAAAAATTGCTCTTTTGGCATCACTTTCTTTTGCATAGAAGCTTTCTATTTTCTTCTCTTTCTCTTGTGTTCTCACGTTTTTTGCTCTCTTTCCTCTTTTTTCAATCTCTTCTTTCTGTTTACTCTCATTTTTAATCCTCAATTGATCCTCATAAGCTTGTTGAGGTGATAATGGTACAAGAGTGATGAGTTTTTCATTCATTATAAAGGAATATCGATTCTTGAATCCATCATGCATAACTTGTCTGTCAAATTGCCATGGCCTTCCTAATAGAATATGACCTACTTGCATAGGTACAACATCACATAAAACTTCATCACGGTACCTTCCAATAGAAAATGACACGAGCACTTGCTTATCTACCTTAACTTCACCATTCTCATTTAACCATTGAAGCTTATATGGCCTAGGATGCTTCATGGTAGGTAAGTTCAGCTTCTCAACCATAGTTATGCTAGCAATATTAGTGCAACTCCCACCATCAATAATTATACTACATACCTTATCTTTGATGAGACATCTCGTCTGAAAGATGTTATCGCGTTGCCCCTCATTTTCTTCTTTCACTTGCACATTCAATGCTCGCCTTGTGATGAGAGCTACTCCATTAATCGGATACTTCTCTCCATCACTTTCACCCTTTGATGATGGCATAGAATCATCATCTTCGTGGTCATAAGCACATCTCAATTGCCTTCTTGCTTTAGAAGCCTCATATTCTTCATGCCTCCTTTGCAACTCTGCTATTGTATTAGCTTGCTCCTCCATCCTCTCTCTTATATCATCAAATCTGGTATTCATGTGCTCAAATTGTTGTTGCATAGCTTTGATCATGAAGGACATGTCAACAGCTCCCTCCTGAGCAGCACCTTTGTCTTTTGAAGACATCTTATTTTTTTTATTTTTTCTGATTTAGAGCCAACTGATTTAGAGCTGGGCTCTGATACCAACCGATGCAGAAAACCCCAAAAAGACGTGGCTTAGGGACCCAACGCACACAATGAATCAAAGAACAACCAGGAAAGCTAAATGAAGGTTTAATAACACAAACCCTAGACCCAATATTCGAAGGAACACGAACCTAGGGTATTCAAGATGGATATGGACGCCACACTCCAAAAAAGGAAGGAATTGGGAGTGATAAGTCGATTTGAACTCCACAAGAAGAATTACCTCTTGATAAGTTCTTTAGTTCTTAAAAGAACCGAGGGAGAAAAACCCCCTTGCTTTTTATTTCACTCAAAGTTGTCTGATTTCCAAAGCTTACAAGGGGTGCCTATTTATAGGCTTAGATAGCAATCCTAAAGAGGCAAAATTCCTATTTAGGAGAAATCCCTATTTTGGAGGAATTTCGGACTAATTCCAGCACATACAATGAACTCCTATTTAGGAGTGATGCTATTACTTAGTTTGACCTATTAAGTATTCCAATTTTATTAATTAGGCCTGAACTCTCTTTAAAACTTGAATTCGCACCATTTGAAGTTTGGTTGGCCTGAATGTCCTGAATCAGCCCATTTAGTGCTTCTTTAATCTTTCTGGCCCTAGCTCGTGTTATTGGGTCTTCTGGAATGTGCAATGGACCTCTTGCATCCATTGAAACCCTAGCTCATGTTATTAGGCCTTCTGGAATGTGCAATGGACCTCTTGCATCAACTGAAGCTCTAGCTTGTGTTATTGGGCCTTCTGGAATGTGCAATGGACTTTTTGCATCCTTTGAAGCCTTCCACCCTTCATCTTTAGGGTTCTCATCACCCTTGAGGTAATTCCCCTTGACGATTATGACTTTGTCATTGGGTTAAAATTTCTGGACAGAATCCATGCAGTTATATTGCCTTTTTCTAAGTGTATTTGTGTGTTGGACAAATGGTGCCAATATGTGATTCTGATTCATCATAAGTTGGACCGTGATTGGAAGATGATCTTGACAATACGACTCACTAAAGGAGTGAAGAAGGGTGAGGTGACCATCCTAGCAACCTTGAGGACCAAGGACAGCAAAGGCGAAGAGAGCAAAATCTTGACAGTAGTAAATCAAGTCCTCGATTCATTCAAGGACATGATGCCTTCTGAGTTGCCCAAGAAGCTTCCACTTCGTAGAGAAGTGGATCATTGAATTGAGCTAGTGCTTGACACTCGATCACCTGCCATGACACCATATCACATGGTGTTCCTTGAATTAGAGGAATTGAGGAAACAGTTGAAGGAGTTACTTGATGTTGGATACATTTGGCCATTTAAAGCTCCATTCGGTGCCCCTGTCCTATTTTAGAAGAAGCACAATAGGTCACTTAGGATGTGTATAGATTACCAAGTATTGAATAAACTAACTGTTAAAAACAAGTACTCGATTCCACTCATTGTGGATCTCTTTGATCAACTTGGGGGAGCTCGGTGGTTCATTAAGCTTGATCTCTAGTTGATTACTCTTAAGTTTGGATTGCTGAAGAAGACGAGCTAAAGATAGCATGTGTGAAGTGTTATGGGTCGTATGAGTTCCTCGTCATGCCATTCGGCTTGACCAATGTTCTAGCCACATTTTGCACTCTTATGAACAAGGCATTACACCCGTTCCTAGATCGATTTGTAGTGGTTTACCTTGATGATATTGTTGTGTACAACAAGATGCTTGAGGAGCACATCGAGCACTTAAGACAGGTTTTCTAAGTCTTGCATGAAATGACTTATATATCAAGTACGAGAAATATGCCTTTGTCTAAAAGGAAGTTCCATTCTTAGGGCACCTTATCAGGGGTGGACGAATACAAATGGATGTGGTGAAGATCCGAGCCATCATTGAATAGGAGCCGCCATGAAAGTGATGGAGTTGAGGTTATTTCTTGGCCTCACCAACTATTACTAGTGTTTCGTTCGAAACTACTTAAACATCAATATGCCATTCATGGATATGCTGAAGAAGGAAAAAACCGTGGGAGTGGACAGATCGATGCTAGAAGGCATTTGATTGGTTGAAGCAAGTCATGACTGATGAGCCAGTACTGGTGTTGCCCGATCATACCAAGCCTTTCAAGTTAGAGACTGACATATCAGATTATGCTATTGGTGGTGTTCTTATGCAGGATGGACATCCAATGACATATGAGTCGTGAAAGTTAAACTATACTGAGTGACAGTATACTGTTCAAGAGAAGGAGATGACTGCAGTGGTCTATTGCCTACGAATGTGAAGGCATTATCTCTTGGGGTCTAAGTTCATTGTAAGGACGAACAACGTGGCCACGAGTTATTTTTAAACCTAGAAGAAGCTGAGTCTAAAGCAAACCCAATGGTAGGATTTTCTAACGGAGTTTGACTATGTGATGGAGTACAAGCTAGGGAAGACTAACTTCGTAGCCAATGCTCTTAGCTAGAAGATAGAGTTGACAAATACGGTGAGTTGACCAAGCTATCTATGGATGGACTGCATCAAGAAGGGGCTTAAGCATGATTAGAAGGCTTAAGCCCTTATTAGGTATGCGCGAGAGGGCAAGACCCGAAAGTTTTGGTGTAAGGATGATCTTTTTTACATCAAAGGGTGACGACTATATGTGTCAGTCCATGGGAAGTTAAGGAAAAAGGTATTACAATTCGAAGTAGGCGGGTCATCCAGGGATCCACTGCACCTTGGCCCTCATTGAAGACCAATACTACTGGCCTTAGATGTGGGACAACATTGAAGTCTATGTGAAGACCTGTCTTGTTTGCTAACAAGACAAACTTGAATAACATTCATTGCTAAGATTTCTAGAGCCACTTCCTATCTCAACTTATCCATGAAAAAGTATTTCCATGGATTTCATAGTGAACTTGCCGAAGTTCGAAAGATGTTGGACTTTTATGGTCGTGGTGGACAGATTTTTCAAGTTTGCGATGTTTGTGCCAGCAACAAAGGATTGTTTGAGTAAGGAGGCAGCCAAGTTATTCATGAAGCATATGGCCAAGTACTAAAGAGTCCCATAAAAGATCATGAGTGATCATAACCTTCGATTCACAGGGTGTTTTTGGTTCGAATTATTTAAGTTGTTGGGGTTGGAGCTGAATCTCTCTATGAGCCTACACCCCCAAACTGATAGTCAAATTAAGCAGGTCAATGCACTCTCGGAGATTTATCTTCGACATTATGTGAGTACAATATAGACAAATTGGGCGATGTTGATCGATGTAGCCCAATTCTCCTACAACTTGCAGCAAAGTGAGTTTACTGACTAGAGTTTGTTTGAGATCATGAATGGGCAACAACCGCAAACTCCAAGTGCGGTTGCATCGGGCTATCAAGGAAATAGCCCACCTGTATACAAGTTCACTAAGGATTGGCAAGAACAAGTTGACTTGCCAAGGGCGTGTCTACGTAAAGCCTCCAAATGCATAAAGAAGTGGGCTAACAAAAAACGACCACATGTAGAGTTCTAAGTTGGGGACTTGGTGCTAGCCAAACTACACGCCATTCTTCAGTACAAGGATGTGCACAAGGGGCTGATCCGTCGCTACAAAGGGCCATTTTATGTGATACAATGGGTTAGAAGGTCACATACAAGCTGGAGCTACCGCTAAAATTAAAGGTACACCCATTTTTCCTTGTGAGTATGCTTAATTCTTACCATGTAAACAAGGAAGATCTAGATCGAGGGGAGTCACAGTGCGCCCCATTTGGAGTAAAAATTTCATATGACTGAGAAGTCAAATCCATAGTGGCAGATCGGGTTATATGGAAGTGGTATTGTGCGCCAAGATGTGAATATTTTATCCGATGGAAGGGTCTTCTAGAGAGTAAAGGTAGTTAGGAACCTGCCAAAGCTCTTTGGCAGCTCAAAAAGGAGATTGACACTTACCATACTGAAGAAGCGATGAGGGCGTCACCTGATTAGGTGGGAGAAAATGTCACGGTCCTTTGCTCTTGGGGATGGGCGATATGATGAATCTAGAAGCCTCCTAAGGAAGGACAACACAATGAATGTAAAAGGCTCCTAGGGAAGGTCAATACATTGAAATATGCCATGTAATAAATGATAGTAAATAGGGGTAGATGGAAGTTGAAGGGATGTGATATCCACCATTAGATCAAGGAGGGATCTAACAGTTGTGCCTTGTCCAATACTTGTATAAAAGGGGTCCTCCCCCTTATTTGGAACACCCAATTCACAAGGGAAATACACTAAAAAGTTTCTCTCCAAAGGTTTTTATGAGTCGAGTGTGAGAAGGCTACTTGGGAGAAATTCTCAAGGCCACATGGGTAGGGAGCACTAAATCCATTAGACCTATGACACTAACATGATGAAATTGTTAGAAAAGAAAGTCTCATATATTGCCTAAAAAAAATCACAATTCATGAGATTTGATATTCAAATCTAGAAAGAATTTTTTGTGCCCTAAGATGGCTAGCATATAAGCTCTAATAATATATGTTGTATTATACAACTTAGTTTATTGCCAATAAAAATCTCATCAAGTACATTTTTGAAAAGTTACCCTTGTCAAGATGATTATCCTACTGGTAGGTTTGTTTGTCAAAATACGACATCTAATATGTGAGTAACAAAGCAATCAAAGGTAGTGCAACTGCTGATTTTCTAGTGGATCTAGCCATCCTAAACTATGAGCCAATGTAGTTTGACTTTCTTAAAAAAGTCGTCCTAACTTTAGATCAAAATTAAAAGGGGTAGGATACAATAAATGATGACATATGTGATTTAATGGGGCATCAAATGCACTAGAACATGGAATAAGGGCAATTTTGATCTCTTTTAAAGGCATATAATATCTGATGGCAACAAATCTACAATTCAAATGTACCTCTAATATAACAGAGTATAAGACATATGCTATAGGTCCATTGAATGCCTTAAAAATGAAAGTTAAGAATCTTAAGGTACATGGTGATTTAGCGTTGGTCATTAATTAGTTACTCAATGAATTGGAGATGTGAGATCATAAGCTCATCCTTTATAATTAGTACATCAAAGCACTAATGGAGCAATTTGATCAGGTTGCCTCTAAACACACACCCTAGGAAAATAACTATATCTTTGATGCTTTGGCAACATTAGCAATAATGTACAAAATTGACTTAGAAGTCAACACTCAAGTGATCTGAGTTAATGTTCACTACACTCTTGATCATTACATGCACATAGAAAAAGAAGTAGATGACAAGCCTCAGTATCATGATATCTAATGCAACCTAAAGACTCGGGAATATACCTAAGGGTAATTAAAAATGACAAAAAGACCTTGTGGATCATGGCTATGAATTTCTTCCTTAACAAAGATGTTCTTCACAAACATAACCATTACACTGTCTTGCTATGGTGTAAATGCAATTGAGATGGAAACCATAATGAAGGAAGTGCCTATATGGCTCACACTTTGGACTTTCCATGGTTAGGAATATCTTAAGAGTAAGATACTATTAATCTACCATAGAATCAGATTGTCTTTAGCATGAGAGGAGATGCCATGAGTGTCAGATACATGGAAATAAGATGCATATAACACATGTTCCATTGTATTTGATGACATCCCTATGACCATTCTTCATGTGGGGTATAGATGTTATTGGTCTTATCTCATTAGAGGCATTCAATGGACATCGTTTCATCTTGGTGGCAATAAATTACCTAACCAAATGGGTGAAAATAGCTTCTTATGCAAATGTTACCCATAGGTAATTGTCAAGTTCATCAAGTGGGATATCATTTGCTGAAACAACGTCCTAAAATAGCTAATCACTAGTAATGCCATCAATCTGAACATTAAAATGAGATATAGCTCTACGAACAATTCAAGATGAAGCATTGTAATTATGTTCCCTACAGACTAAGGATGAATGGGGTAATTAAAGTTGCAAACAAAAATCTTAAGTGAATCATTGAAAACCTAACAATTACATATAAAGATTATTATAAGATATGCCTTTTGCTTTACATACATATCACACTACAATGTGTACATCAAGAGGGTCAACCTCATTCCCATTGGTTCAAGGGATTGAGGCGATTCTCCTAATTGAAAAAGAAATTCCTTCCTTAAGGGTCTCGATGAAAATAAAGCATGATAGAGTAAAGTGGGCAAAAGTTAGATATGAGCAACTAAATCTTATTAAAAAGAAGAGGCTAAATGCTATCTGCCACGAACAGTTATGCTAAAATTGAATATTGCAAGCTCTTAAAAAAAACTGTCTTAGGTACTTCAAAGAAGAAGGCTTGATCCTTAAAAAAGTCTGGCCAATCTAAAATGATCTGCTAGGCAATGGGTGCCAAATTATGAATGTTAATATGTCATAAAGAAAGCATTCATACGTGGTGCATTATTTTAACTAATGCGGAAGATGAGGACCTTCCAAATGCTGTCAACTCAGACGTGATCAAGACATATTTTGCATAAGTGATAGTAGAGTTTAGGGCAAGATGATCCAATGAATTAGATTAGAAAGGATCTACGAGATTCACATAAGAGATGCGTGCTAATAAAGCCTTTATTAAGCTATTGGGGAAAGCAATCCCTGAGTTAATTTTGGACCAAAACAAGAAACATAACCAAAAAGACGAGGTTTACATATGGGAGGTGATGAGACTAAGTCTCTATATGTTGCTAGTTGTGCTATCAATTTCTAAATTTTCTCTTTCACCTTTTTTATTACCTTTCTTGGTTAAACCTTGAAACATTTCACATCCCATTGTGAATAATAATCCATCATTGTAATGAACAAGGCATTTGCCTTTTTTGTTTTTGGGTAGTTGAATTAACCATATCTCATTAATTGAAATATGTCAACAAGTATCTAACAATAAACATGGCATAGACTAAAGTTCTTTGTTTAAAGTGTGAAGGGATAAGGGGCATCCTTCTTGATGGTGTTATTGGTTTTGCTGGATTGCTAGGTTAAGCTATCTCTGCATTGTTGTAGCTGCTGCTGTCCAGAAGCAGCATGTTCAAGTGGTAACCTGCAATTCCAGCAACTTTTGAATGTTAGTTAAGTTAGTTGTAAGAAGGAGGCTGTTGAATAACTCCCTCCCAAAGGTTGGCTTTTTCAAGAAGCAAAATCAGTTCAAAATTAGAAATTTGTAATTTGAATTTATCATGATTACTTTTATTGATGTAATCATTATGAATTTGAATTAAAATGATAGAATCACCTTATAAATAGTTTGTATATACGAATGAAAAAGATTCTTTTGACTCTAGACACTTACTGCTTTCCAGTGTTTTTCCTCTCCACTCTTTCACATTGATCCAAGCTTGTTACCTATGCAACTTATGTATACCAGAAACAAAACTAGCAACACACACCAGAACCACACCAAACTAAAGTCCAATAACAGTGGTATTAGAGCTTTTATATCTTGTGAGGACTTGTTTGAGTGAGTAGAGAGCAAACACAAAGAGAAACACATGAGGGAGTGAAATTGGAAGAAAGGTTTTGAAAAACCTATACCAGAAACCCAAGTCTAGCAGCTAAGATGGCCTCCACATCCTTTTCTCCTCTTCCACTACTTGAGGGCCTTTGATCTTTGGGAAGTAACAGAAACAGGAGCTGTGGTTCCTCCCTTGCCAGCCAATCCCACTGCAACACAGCTCAAAAACCATAGTGAGCTTGTGTCAAAACAATTTGAAGCTCTCACCTGCATTCACTCTGTTGTTACAAAAGCCATTTTCAATAGAATTATGGCTTGGGAGACAGCTAAGGATGCTTGGGAGAGATTGAAAGAAGAATATGGAAGCAGTGACAAGTCTAGAGCCATGCAACTTCTCAACCTCAGAAGAGAGTTTGAGATGCTTAAGATGAAAGAAGCAGAAACTATAAAAGACTATGGAGATAAATTGATGAAGCTGGTGAATCAAATTAGAATCCTTGAAGAAGAGCTTCCTGACTCCAGGATTGTCCAAAAAGTGCTGCTGAGCATACCTGAGAGGTTTGAAGCCAAAATCTCTTCACTTGAGGATTCCAAAGACCTGTCTAGGATATCCTTAAGTGAGCTGATATATGCCCTTCAGGCTCAAGAGCAAAAAAGGGTTGCTGAGACAGGAGGAGACTCCAGCAGAAGGTGTTTTTCTTGTCAAGCATTCAGAGAAAAATCAGACTAGAAAGAAGCAGCAAATAGGAGATAGCAAAGGAAGGAAGGAGCAAGAAGCATAATTGCTGGCAAACAAAACTTTCCTCCCTGTGATCACTGCAAGAAAACCAATCACTTGCCTAAGTATTGTTGGTGGAAACCTGAAATAACATGTAGGCACTGCAACGAGAAAGGGCATAGGGAGAGGATGTGTCCAGAGAAGAAAAGATCACCTCAGAACCAAATGCAAGCACAGGTTGCAGATGGTGGTGTCTCAAGGAAGCAGAGGAGCAGCTGTTTGTTGCCAGTAAAAACCCCATTGGAAGCAGCGAGGCTAGGGCATGTGCATCATGCCAGAATGCAGAATCTGTCCAGAAAACAGCTTGTAGAAGGCATACCTGCCTTTGATGAGAAAATGATGATTTGTGAGGCATGCCAGCAGGGTAAGCAACCTAAATTGTCCTTCCAATCCAACCAGAAGCAGAAAACAGCAGCAAGGTTGCAGCTCCTTCATAATGATGTCTGTGGTCCAATGAGCTTGAACTCCTTAGATGGAAGCAGGTACTTTATAACTTTCATTGATGACTTCACAAGATTTTGCTGGATTTTCTTGTTGAAACAGAAGTCAGAAACAACAACAACATTCAAGGAGTTCAAAGCCTGGATAGAAAATCAATCGGACAACAAAATCAAAGCTATAAGGACAGAAAATGGGGCAGAGTATACATCAACTACATTAAGCCAAACATGCAAAGCAGTAGGCATACAGCAACAACTTTCTACTCCTTACACACCCTAACAAAATGGGGTGAGTGAGAGGAAAAACAGGTCAATAATGGATGTCTCTAGGAGCTTACTTTAGGACAAAGGAATGCCTAAAAGATTATGGGGAGAGGTTGTTACCACTGTTGTTTATTTGCTAAACAGGCTTCCAACTAAGGCCTTAGCAGACATAGCTCCCTAATGAGGCCTAGTTTGAGAAGAAGCCCTCTCTCCATCATTTAAGAATTTTTGGCAACATATACTATTCACATGTACCTGGAAGCAAGAGAGACAAGCTGGATCCTAGAGCAAAAGAAAATGTGTTTTTTGACTGCACAAACACACCTTACAATTACAAGCTCTTCAATCCTCAAACAAATAGAATCTCCATCAGCAGAAATGTTAAGTTTGTAGAGGAAGAAAGCTGGAATTGGAAGGAAGCCATTGCTGAAACCATCCTACCTCAATCCATCTTTGTACAACAAACACCACAACAGGATATTGACTCCTCAAATGATGATCAAATGGATCATATACAAGCAAGAGGAACGAGGGCTCTGTCAGATGTTTATAAAAGGAGTTTTTTTGCTCAGCTGGAACCAACCAATTATAAAGAAGCTTTTAATGATCCAAATTGGAGGAAAGCAATGAAAGTAATTCTTTCTAAATTTAAAATTGGCATTGTCCTCCATGTTCTAAATAATTATAAGAAAGAAGGAACAAGGTACTTCCATAAAAACATGGGTTGCCTCCCACAAAGCACTTCATTTATGGTCCTTTGCTTGACTCTCCATGGTTTCATCTTGGTTCACACAGCTAAATAGTGGTTTCAAACTTCTTAAATCCATTATCTACATAGGGCTTTAATCTCTTATCATTGCCTTTAAAAGTTCCTTTTATGCCACGATAAATTTCTATTACTCCCTTAGGAAAAATTTGGGTCACCATAAAAGATCTAGACCATTATGACTTTAACTTACCTAGAAAAGGTCAAAATTGACAGTTGTAAAATAAAACTTTTTGACCTACTAAAAAATTATGCCTTATTAAGTGTTTGTGATGCCACTTCTTGTTGTGTTCTTTGTAAATTTTGGCATTCTTATAAGCTTCATGATGAAATTCATCCATCTCATTCAACTGTAGCAATTGATTATACCCTATTGCTTGCATATCAAGATCTAGAAGTTTCATAGCCCAATATGTGTTATGCTTAAGTTCAACTAACAAATGACATACATTTCCAAAAACTAACCTATTTGGAGACATACCAATATGAATTTTAAAAGTTGTCTAATATGCCTAAAGTGCATCATCCTATTTCAGTGATCAATATTTTTAGAAGCATTCACAATTTTCTCCAAAATCAACTTTAGTTTCTTATTTGAAACTTCAACTTGACCACTATTTTAGGGATGGTATAAGGCAACTAAGTTATGTGTGACACCATATTTGCTTAAAAGGTTTTCAAATTTTTCATTGTAAAAGTTTGCTAATGATTACCTTAGGTGTCCTAAACCTTGTAAAAATATATTTCTTTATGAACTTGACATTAACCTTAGTATCATTAATAAGACTAGCCACAACTTTCATCCATTTAGACACATAATCTATGGCCACAAGTATGTATTCATTATGAAAAGATTTTAAAAAATAACTCATGAAATTTATGCTTTAAATATCAAACAATTCAATAAGAATATTGTTCAAAGTCATCTCGTTCTTTTTATAAATATTTATAATCCTTTGGCATTAATCACAAGAGGTTGCTTAAATATGAGAATCTTTAAAAATAAAAGGCCAATAAAGCTTGGCTAAAAAACCTTTAAGGTTGTTTTATTTGCACCAAAGTAACCACTAGCCTTTCAGTTATAGCCATAGTAGAGAATAGCTACCATTTCCTCCTTAGGCACACACTTTCTAACAATTTGATTTGCACAAACTTTATATAGGACAATTCCTTTCAAAAGTACTATTTAACATCAAAAAAGATAAGGTAGATTCAGGGGAATATACCAAGGAAGCTATGTAATCTAAATGCAATAAAAATACTTATCTAAAAATTCTTCTTTGATAAGATTTTAACTAAATTCTTTAAATTAAGGACCTTGAGCCTCGATAAGCTGTCGATTACTAATTTTTTTTCTCCCTTTTTTGTCTCTTTTTTTTTTTTATGTCAAACTCTTGTAGTAATAAAATCCATCTAATTAATCAAGATTTAGCATCTCACTTAGCAAGCATCTTATTTGTTTTTGGGATTGGATTATAGGCTTGGAACACACCTTTATAAGTATTTTATGCATATAGATTGAAGGGTTGGTTCCCTTAATGTTAGTTATGGTCCATCCTAAGGCCTTATGCTCCTTCAAAACTCTAAGAAGTTTTTCCTTTATTAAATTTGTCAAAGAAGAAAAATAATCATAGGTAAAGAGGAAGAATTGTCTAATAATGCATATTCTAAATGGTGTGGTAAAGGGCTCTTTAATTAAAGGCTTTAACCAAAAGGCTTGGGGTTTGTCAAGAATTGCAACTATCAACTCTTTGGTTTTTAGGTGTGGTGCATTTGTCTCCAACAAATTAGCACTTTCCCTTATGTTCAAACTTTTGGCTATAATATCCTTTGATTGAATAATGTAAGCTTCAAGTGAGTCCTCCAACCTTTCATCTTAAAAGACCTCATTAACTTTATGGTCAATAGTATCAATCATGAAATAAGTATTGTCATTAAAGGGATATTTAATAACTTCAAAAAAATTAAAGGTGACTTATTCATTTTAAATTCTTAGGATTAATTTTGCTTGTTGCACACCTATCAATATTTTACTTATAACTAGAAAAGGTCTCTTTAAAATAAGAGGTTGCTCATTGTCCTCCTTTATGTTTAAAACAATACAATCTAAAGGAAAAATAAACTTCTTAACCTTTAACAGTACATCCTCCATTATAACTCTTGGATGTTTAATAAATTGATCTACAAACTAAAGAGATACAGTGGTCTGCTTTGGTTCATATAAATCCTTGTCAAAACAAAAACTAGCAATAGTTAAAGGAATAGAGAAACTCTTTGATATTTTAATTTTTGCGGTATTTTATTTTGCAAGATTGTAAAACACTCCTTATTCATCTTTATGATCAAGAATTCTTCTAATTTCCTCTTATTTGCCAATATTTATTTTGAGAATTTTGCTAACTGAGTATTTGAGCTAAAGCATTTGCAAAAGGAATATTAATGTGTAATTTCTTAAAAACATCAAGGAATTTATAGAATTACTCATCTATTTGATGTTGTTTCAATCATTAAGAAAAAGGAATGTGAGGGACATAAAGTTTGACATTAAGGGTATGAAAAAACCTTCTTTATTATTATTTAACACAATCCTTATATTTTTCTTCCTCTACTTTTAACCTTACTCTCTTTCTCCTTTCAAATGCTCACAATTTTGGGGTGTCTTCTCTTTTAGGTCACAATCTTGATTTATTTCAGCTTCTTTAAGCTTTTTTCCATTCTACAAGGTGATGCCTTTTGCTTATTCCTTGGGATATTTTTTTTTTCTCTATGTTACTAGGTGAAAAACCATGGGTCCTTTTAGAGATCATATTAGCTAATTGCCATATCTATGACTCCAAGTTTCTTATAAAAGCTTTGTAGTTTTGGAACCTAGTTACAACTATGGATATGAATCTTGTCATTAGGTCCTCTAAATTGGATTTCTTCTCTTGAGGTGGGAATCTTAAAGGTGGTGATTTCACTGGGTTGTTGTTACTCCATGAAAAGTTTGGATGATTTTGCCAACCAAGATTATACGTGTTAAAGTAAGACTACCTACCTACTACCTGTGAAAATTATCAATAAAGTTAGTATGATTAGATGACTGTAAAAAAGGATTACCTACCTAATACTTAGTAATAGCATGTCCTTCTCTACAAAAATCACATTTTGCACTTTGTACATGTAATACTTAGTAATAGCATGTCCTCCTCTACACAAATCACATTTTGCACTTTGTATATGTATGGCTAATGCACTTATGTTGGTAATCTTCTTGTTTAGTGCTTTAATTTGCGTATATGGTGTACTGAGTATGTTTATTTCGTGGACCCTTATTGATCTCTTGGTTGTTGATGTATCTATTTGCCATTGATAACCATTAGATGCCATCTCTTTCAACAAATCATATGCCTCTTTTCAGATGTTTCTCATGATAGTATCACCTATTGTTACATCAATCATAAATCGATTAGCAAGAGATAAACCATTATGGAATGTATGTACCTATAGCCAAGTAGGTAGACAATGATGTGGGTACTTCCTCAACAAATCCTTAAATTTATCCCATGCTTCATACAATGACTCCATCTCCAATTACACAAAAGTTCTAATATCATTATGCATTTTAGAAATTTTAAAAGGTGGAAAAAAATTTGCTAGGAAGTGTTAAGTCATTGTGTTCCAGGTAGTAATAGATCCTATAGGTAGATAGTTAAGCCAATTTTTTGCTTTGTCCCACAACAAAAAGGGAAACATTTTCAATCTAATAACATCTTTAGAAACACCATTATACTTAAAAATATCATAAATTCCAAAAAAGTTAGTAATATGGGCATTAGGTTGTCATTAGGTAAACCACCAAATTGAAAGGAAGTTTAAATCATCTGAATGATGGCTAACTTGATTTCAAAATTATTTGTTTGTACAGATAACCTCCTAATACTTGATGTTGTTCTTAAGACTAAACGTTTCACATACTCTAACAAGGACCAACTAACCTTATCTATTTCTTCATTTTCCATCTTCATTCTCTTGCTTTTACATAATGCATAAACTATTCCTTCAATTTTAAGATCAAATGGCACAAGTACTTCACCATTCAATCATATATGCACTAGGAAAACCTTGCAAAACAAAAAAAAAAAAAGAATTAAAATTCTAAATTAAACTCAAGATTAAAGGGTTTTAATATTGTTCAAATTACAATCCTGAGCAACAATGACAAAAACATGATGCATGTGAAAAACTACTAATAAGTGCCCTAGTCACTTAAGTAATATATAAATAATGAATAGAGTATCATCCAAAGAGGATTAAAAACAAATAAGTACCGAAACACATATTAATCTTAACTTTATTTAAAAGACTCATTTTAAAGATCAATTATCTAAATAAGACCAAATCAAAAGTAAAGAGAACAATTAAATGCTAAATAATAAGAGTAAATAAGAATAAAACATGTTAATGTTTTAAAGAGAAAAGGACATTGGTTGACTACACCAATATAACATAGAGTTCTTAGCTAATGTACTATTAAAAAGAGGATCTATTCATGGGACAACATAATTTCTTATGTTTTTCAATACTCTAATACAAGTTATATTGAATCTACATTTACATATTAACCTATTATATTTCAATGTAAATATAAATAAAGCAAAGAGCATTGAGTTCTATGAAAAACTCTAACTAAAGTAGATCTTTTCAAAATCCACCTATCATTATTGCATGAATCATGTTTATACATCTTTCCATTCATTCAATTTATGGTATGCATTATTTAATCAAGTACATGAAATCTCCTTTCAATCTCAACAATGCATATCAAATTAATTTAAAAGGTGATTAAGATTTTAAAAGCTTTAAGCACAATAACATATACTCTTCATGAAAAAAAAAAAATCTGAAATAGAATAAAAACAAAGAAAACTACATAACTATGATTGAAGTTCCCAACTTCATGCTAGGATCTACTAGTTTGTGATACTAGAGGGAGGGTGAATCAGTATCACCATAATTTGCAATTCGCAGGAAAGTGAACAACTTCAATCTCTTCTTAAAAGCGAACTCTTTCTCAGATTCGACTAAAGTAGATCTATTGCTACCTACTAATCACAATAGTCCCCAAAGTCACCTTTCAGACACCTTGCCTAATAGACAATTCGGATGTTCTTGTTTAGGTCTTCGTTAGGTTATGGGTTGGCTGATACTTTAGCTGCGTTCACAACTCAATTCAAAACACAGAACGTAAAGCAAATTAAGGACACACGAGATTTACGTGGTTCCGTCAACGTGACGTACATCCACGGTGGTAGGGACTCTCCCTTACCGAGACTATCCACTATACTTGAGAATTCCAGTTACAATGGATGTCTTAATCTTCTGCTCCTTTCACTATTGCAATTACTAAGCAAGTACAATACAAAGAGTGTCACTTACTGTGTCTACCCTTCTTCTAGATTGTCTTGCCTCTGTTGAATTGAAAGGCTGCTCCACTGCCGCTTAGAAGTTCACCGCAACGCTCTCTAACCTCTCTTGAAGAAATCTAGAAATACGTTGAGTTCTTTCCAATGGTTCGCTGAATTCCTTCTCTAGGTTGTCTCACACAGCTCCTGCTTTCATCGTCTCACAGTCTCACCCATCTCCTATTTCATGGTCTACTGTTTCACGGCCTGTCCTCACGCTTCTGGTCTGTCACGCCGTTGCACGTTCTGGTCTCACGCCGTCTCTTGACGTACACCTACGCTTATGGTTTGCCGTTTCACGTCTCTTGGCCGGCCTCACACTTCTGGTCTGCTGTCTTCTCTTCTGAGTGGTCTCACGGATACCAGGTCTGCTGTCTTTTCTTCCGGGTGGTCTGTTTCTTATTTCTCCTCTTGTTGGTTGTGCGTTTCTGGTTTGCTTGCAGGACGTGTTTCTGGTTTCCTTGCAGGAGGCGTTTCTGGTTTGCCTGCAAGATGTGTTTCTAGTTTGCTTGCAGGAGGCGTTTTTGGTTTGCTTGAAGGATGTGTTTCTGGTTTGCTTGCAGGAGGCGTTTCTGGTTTGCTTGCAGGAGGTCGCACGTTCTGGTTTGCTCTCCCGGTGGTGACGTTTCTGGTTTGCTCTCCCGGTGGTGACGTTTCTGGTTTGCTCTTCCGGTGGTGTCGTTTCTGATCTATTGCCGTTCTGCTCTCTCTTCCTTTTGGCCAGTTGCTGTAGGGTTGCTGTTTTTTCAATTGTGTTGGCCCTCTACCCTAGTTTTGTCTTCCAAGGCCTTTATATACTCTCTTCTATGAAACCCTAATAGGGCTTACATGGCGGATTTACGTTCTTGCCCTTATGCGGCGGATTTACTTTCTTGCCCTTCCATGTGACTTTACTGCCCTTCCATGTGACTTTACTCTCTTGCACACTTAACCCTCGTTGACAACAATTACAACCCATACAAGGCTGTGGGAACAACAATCTCCCCCTTTGTAATTGTTGGCAACATTCATAACAAAAGCCATTATGCAGCAGTCTTTCATAATCTTCTTAGAGTAATAATCCAGAAGCAGATGGATTACAACTCCCCCTAAATATGCACTCCCCCTTCCTTAACAGCTCCCCCTGCACTGTTGCTTCTCTCCCCCTTTGCCAACCAATTACAAATTTGAAAAACCTGCAAAGTAGAGATGGAGGATTCACCTGAACTTCAGGCTTGAGGAGGCATTTGCACAGACAGACTCATTCTGTGCTTTTCAAACAACTCTGTGGACAAAAGTTTAGTTAGAATATCTGAGATTTGATCTTTAGTACCGACATACTCCAACTGAATTGTGCCCTCTTCCACTTGATCCTT
Organism: Bruguiera gymnorhiza; assembly: GCA_020883675.1. Classification (NCBI taxonomy): domain Eukaryota; kingdom Viridiplantae; phylum Streptophyta; class Magnoliopsida; order Malpighiales; family Rhizophoraceae; genus Bruguiera; species Bruguiera gymnorhiza. The sequence continues at coordinate 697,041 of JAIRCJ010001055.1, read as the reverse complement.
GATAAAGTGATACCGGATGTCAATATGCTTGCTCCTTGAATGTTGAATTGGATTCTTGCTAAGATCAATTGCACTTTGATTATCACAAAGTACACTCACTGGTAACTTCACTTCAACACCAAAATCGGCCAATTGTCTTTGCATCCATATCACCTGAGTACATGTTGCACAAGCAGCCATATACTCAGCCTCCGCTGTGCTCAAAGCAACATTGTTTTGCTTTCTACTTAGCCATGCAACACACTTTGAACCCAAGTGGAAGCTGCAGCCATTGGTTGATTTTCTATCATCTGTGCTTCCTGCCCAGTCTACATCAGTGTATGCTCGTAGTTTTACAGAATCCATGGCAGGATACCACAAGCCCATTTCCAGTGTCCCCTTGAGGTATCTTAGGATTCTTTTCATTGCTAACACTTAAGATTTCTTAGGATCAGCTTGGAATCTGCTGGCGATGCACACAACTTGCATGAGATCAGGCCTTGATGCTGTAAGGTACAGAAGGCTCCCTATCATCTTCCTGTATTCTGTAGGGCTTGTACTCCTTCCTTCCTGATCTTTTGTTAACTTGCAGCCCACTGTCATAGGGGTACTGACAGGTCTGCTATCCTCCATGCCAAACTTTTTCAGCATCTCTTTGGCATATTTTGTCTGAGAAATAAAAATACCTTCTTCACATTGTTTTATTTGTAATCCAAGAAAGTAAGTCATTTCTCCAATCAATGACATCTCAAATTCCTCACTCATCTTCTGTGAAAATTCTTGGCATAGCCCAGAGTGATCCCCTCCAAAGATGATGTCATCTATATATACTATGGTTATCAGTTGACCTTTCTCTGAGTTGAACACATATAGGTTATTATCAACTGTTCCTCTTCTGAAGTTCAACCGTCTCAAATACGCATCCAGCCTGCTATACCATGCTCTTGGGGCTTGTTTAAGGCCATACGAGGCTTTCTTCAGCTTGCACACGTGTGTCTCATCCTCACTGATTTGTACTCCATCGGGTTGTTCAATATACACTTCTTCTTTTAGGAGCCCATTCAGAAAGGCTGATTTCACATCCATCTGGTAAACTTTATACCTCTTATGTGCTGTCAAAGCTAAGAACATTCTGATAGTTTCCAACCTTGCTACTGGTGCAAAAGTTTCATCAACATCTACTCCTTCTATCTGAGTGTAGCCTTTGCAAACCAGCCTAGCCTTGTTCCTCACCACCTTGCCATCCTCATTGTGTTTATTTTTCAACACCCATTTTGTTCCTATGACATTCTTGTTAGTAGGTCTTGGAACTAGCTCCCATGTTTCATTCTTCTTGATTTGATCCAGCTCCTCATTGATAGCTTTGATCCAGGCTTTGTCTTGTGCAGCCTTTTCAATAGATTTAGGTTCAACTTGTGAGAGTAAAGCAGTAGCTCCCACAATTCTTCTTCTTGTTGTAACTCCTGCTGATGGGTCACCTATTATCTGATTTCCTTGATGAGCACTGGTCCATGTCTTCTTTGTCTTTCTTTCTTGCACAGTCTTAGTTGCAAAAGAATCTTCTTCTTCATCTTCAGACTCACTCTTCTCTGAGTCTGAACTACTTCTTTTCCCACTTCTTCATGTTGGTCAGATTCTTCATCTATCTTGAAGTCATCTTCTTCACTATCCTCAGCTTCTCCATTATGCGTTGTTTTCCAGTTTTCATCTATTCTCACATCACTGGAAGTGACCACTTTTCCCAGTTTATGTAGAAAAACTCTATAACCTTTTGTCTTTGCTGAGTATCCCACAAAGATACCTTTATTTGACCTAGCATGGAATTTTCCCAAGTTTTGCTCCTTGTTCTTCACAAAACATGGGCTGCCAAAGATTCTAAGATACTTGGCTGTTGTCTTCTTCCCACTCCATAGCTCATATGGAGTCTTATCAGTATTGGGCCTTAGTGAAACTCTGTTCAATAGGTGCACGGCTGTAAATGTTACTTCTGTCCAAAATCTTGTGTGAAGCTTGGATTCCAGCAGTAGAGTTCTTGCCATTTCAACCACAGCTCTATTTTTCCTCTCTACCACCCCGTTCTGTTGAGGAGTTCTTGCTGCTGCCATCTGATGGTGAATTCCATGCTTCTCAAGGTAATCTTCAAAAGCTCCATTTGTGAATTTAGTGCCTTGATCTGGCCTCAATACTTTGATCTTCTTTCCACTCTCATTTTCAGCCAATCTTCTGTATCTCTTGAAGCATTTCAAAACTTCTGACTTATGTGTGAGGTGCATGATGCAAGTCCTTCTGGAATAATCATCAACAAACAAGATGAAGTACCTCTCACCATTTAACCCTTTTGTTCTCATCGGCCCACACAAATCAGTATACACAATGTCAAGCACTGCTTCAGAACTGACCTCTTTGGTCTTATACTACTTTCTGACCTGTTTTCCTTTAGAGCATGCTGAGCAGACCTACTCCCTCTCTCTCTTAAGGTCTGGAATGTCTCTGATTGCATGAGTAGTGGTCAGCTTCCTCATGTTCTTCTGTGTTAAGTGTCCCAGCCTCCGATGCCAGAGTTGATTTTCTTCTTCTTTTGTAAGTAAACAGCTGTTTATCTTGTCCTCATCAATTACATATAAATTTCCAACTGTTCTTTTCCTAGCTGCAATAGTATTACCTTCTTTACTCTTTACTTGGCAACCTATTTTTGTGAATATCACTTTATGGTCTTCATTGCATAGTTGGCTGACAGATGCTAGATTATATCTAAATCCTTCAACATGCAGAACATCTTTCAGCTTTCCTTTTCCAATATTTACTGACCCTTGACCACTGATATTGAGTGAATCATCATTGCCAAACTTAACTCTGCCTTCTCTTGACTTGTTTAGCTTTGACAATTTACTCTTATCTCCCGTCATGTGTGAAGTGCATCCACTGTCAAGGATCCACTGCTTATCCTTGTAGTCAGCTTTAAGTGCAATTTCAGCTATATTAGCCACCTCTCTTTTAGCTTTATATTCCTTCTTTTGAATTGGCTAGAAGATAGCTTTCTCCTTTTTCTCAGCTTTGACTACACTGCTTGTTTTCACTATGCCATTGAGTGCCTTCTCTTGCTTAGGCAGAAGTGTCATGCATCTCTTGGCATTATGGCCATCCTGCCCACACCTTTCACACTGTTCCAAGTCTCCCAATATAGCAAACTTGTTCTTTAAAACCACTGGTTTGGGCTTCCACCAACAATCGTTGTCAGTGTGTCCTTGCTTTTTACAGTATGTGCAAGAACTCGCGACAGGTGTTCTCCTCTGAATTTTGTATTGTCTCCCCCTGTATGCAGCATCGTATCTTCTCAAGTTGGAGACATATACTGGCCTTCTCCACCAGCAGTTACTTGCCTTATGACCCCAAACTCCACAATAAAGACAGTGACCTTGAAACTGCCTCTTCTTGGGTCTAATCACAGCTTGTTTTCTTTTGTTCATTACTTGCTGTGTAGGCAATGTGGCTGGCTTCTTTGCTTGTGTGGCTTTCATTTCAGCCACCTTTTTCTCCTTCTTCTGTTCAGCCATAGCCCTTTGCTGGCTGACCTTCTTTTCTTCATTTTTGTTTGCCACTCTAGGTTGCTTCTTCAAATCCTCTTTATTCTCAGCTATCTTCTCCTGAGTCACAACCTTCTCTTTCAACTTCTGTGGCACATTCTTATTATCTTTAGGCAATGCAGCCTCAGATTGCTGCACTTTCTCTTCTTTCTTCTTTTCTCTTGCAGAACTTGTTTCTTCTATCATTTCAAGCTTCTGCACGTTCTCTTCACTCCTTTTGAGTTGTTGCTGAAGTCTCAGCAACTCTATCTCCATTTCTTCAATTGTTGAAGTCCTTGAGCCAAGCTCCATAGTAAGGTCTTCACATATTTTGATCTGTTCTTCAAAATCTTCTCTTCAAGTCAATATGTTTAGCCCTTATTTCATCCTTTTGACTTTTAGCTTCCTCAGACTTTGCTTCAACTTGTTTTATGTGGGCCTCCAACCTTCTTATGGTTCTGCCCCTTATGATTATCTCCTTTGAAGCTACTTCCAACTCAGTTTCAAGATCTGGTTCTTCTTCATCAACCTCCTCTTCCTCTTCAGAGGTTGAACTACCACCTTGAGTTAATGCCATAAAGGCATGCTCATCTGATGAGTCTACATCTTCCTCCTCATCGGCTTCTTTTGTCTGGCTCACATAACTCTTGAATAAGCCTCTCTTCTTCTTCTGTGGGCTAGCAGTCTTCTTGCTGGACTTCCTTGACTTGAATGATGGTATTCTCCATTTTGAATTCTGCTCATCATCGCCATCCTCATCTTCATCATCAAGTTTCACTTTACACTGAGAAGCAAAGTGTCCAGTCTGTCCACAACGATAACATCTCAAGGACAACTGTCCTTTTCCCTTCTTAGACCCCCTTTTGAATTTCCTTGTGAAGTATGCCAACACTTCACCTTCACTTTCTTCCTCATCATCATCATCATCCTCACTGGATGATTCTTCCTCTTCTTTTATCTTCAAGTGTTTCATAGCTTTGAAAGCTGCCTCCTTTGATACCTTTGACGTTGAGGAGCTCTCAGTTGACTTTATTCTCATCTCATATGCAATGAGATTGCACTGGAGATCATGCAGAGACATAGAATTGAGATCTCTACTCTTCTCTATGGCTGCCACCTCTGAGGCAAACCTCTTAGGCAGAATTCTCAGAATTTTCTTCACAATAGATGAGTCCTTCTTGTTCTTCCCATGACTTCTAAGATCGTTTACAGCATCAATAACCCTGGTGAAGAACTCTTGGACTGTCTCATTTTTCTACATTCTGAGAGATTCATATCTCTCATTGAAAACTTGAAACTTGGCCTCCTTCATTCTGCCATCACCTTCATAGACTTTCTGCAATCTGTCCCATATCTCCTTGGCAGATTTGCAGTCCATAACTTTAGCATATTCAGCATCTGTCAATGCTGAAATGATGACATTTGAGGCCTTCCCATTTATCTCAAACTGTCTTAATTCCTCTGGGTTAATCTTTACCTTCTTCTGAGGCTCAAAACCCTCCTGTACAGAATTTCACCACGTTCATGCCCATGGTTGCAAATACACCTGCATTCTCGCTCTCCACCTATGGTAGTTGTTCCGTTGAAGATTGGAACCTTCTTGCTGTAAGTAGTGCTGGTGCTGGTACTGACGTCCATTTCTCAGTATGCTGAACAAGTTTAAAACTTCTGAAGCTCTTCAAACTAGTACACCACAGCTGTTTAAGTTTTATCCTGGTGAACCTGTGCTCTGATACCAATTGAAGTTCCCAACTTCACCCTAGGATCTACTAGTTTTGTGATACGAGAGGGGGG